>CM029608.1:40115876-41517935 GCA_017311375.1 Mytilus coruscus
TCGTATCCAGCTGAGCTCGGCGAAGCAATTTATTTAAAGTTTGTGATAATGTCAGTTTCAGAGGAACCACTAATGTTAAGTCAATGATATTTGGTAAGCTGTTGTATAAGCATTGCCACATCTCATGTCTAGATTATTTGGCCTTGCCACTCAGCTGGACATTTAAGAAAGTAGAAGACCTAGATGCTTCTTAGGTTGTATGCAGATACTTTATCTTACGAAGTTTCCACCTGTCATATGTCCATTGTCCTTGACCTCATTTTCATGGTTAATTGGTCAATTTTAAGCTTTTGTGTCATGGCCTACTTTTTAAATACCAAAGTCAATAGGTCAACTATATTTGGTGTATAGAATGATTGTAAGGTGTACATGTCTGTCTAGCAGGTATCATCTGACTTGACCTCATTTTCATGGTTAATTGGTCTTTGTTAAGATTTTGTGTTTTGGTCTGTTTTCAACTACTAAAAGCAATAGGTCAACTATATTTGGTGTATGGAATGATTGTAAGGTGTGCATATCAGTCTGACATATGTCATATGACCTTGAGTTCATTTTCATGGTTCATTGGTCAATATAGTTTTTGTGGTTTGGTCTTTTTTTCAATAACAATAAACAAAAGATCAAATATTTGGTGTAAAGAATAACTGTTAGGTGTGAATGTCGGTCTCACAGGATTATCTGACCTTGACCTAATGGTCATGGATCTTTAAAAATGTCAAGTTTATGTGATTACTTGTAGTAAAACCTTTACCTTGAAGACTTTCAACATAAAATCAATGGTCGGTTAAGCATTAATCATTTTTATGACCCTATTGTTGTTCCATTTTAAAGTTTTCAAAGTTTACTATGCCTCATGCAAATTTTATACATAACTCATACATAATGCTAAAAACCAAAGCTCGCGGACAGAGTTGGAATTGTAGCTGTTTGTCACTTACCTTTCTAGAGTATTAAATGC
Source organism: Mytilus coruscus (assembly GCA_017311375.1). Classification (NCBI taxonomy): domain Eukaryota; kingdom Metazoa; phylum Mollusca; class Bivalvia; order Mytilida; family Mytilidae; genus Mytilus; species Mytilus coruscus. Next base: position 40,116,835 of record CM029608.1, read on the forward strand.
CCGTTTAACTTGACAATTGTAATTTTTTTGGGAGTTTCTGTACTCTATTTATAAAACTCATACACAATTTTAAATAACAAAACTTGCAGACGCTCACAGTTCTACAGTTATGCTCTTTATAACTTGGAAAACTGCAATTCTTTTTCGTTTCGGAACTCTAGCTTCAGTTTTTCATCCAAATTTTATGAATCTCATACACAATGCTTAGAACCACAACACACAGACAGAGTTCAAATTTAGGTCAGGTTTATTTCTTTTATTCCCCCGCAGTAGCGGAGGGGGCATTATGTTTTATCCTTGTCTGTCTGTACGCCCTTCCGTACGTCCCGAAATTGGTTTCCATTATCTAACTTAAGTTTGCCTGAACCAAATGTTATTAAACTTATACACAATGTTTATTACCACAAAACACAGACCGAGATCGAATTTGGGTGGCGTCACTTTTAACTTTCTAGAGTTATGCTGCTTTACAAAGTAAACGATGGCTGAATTTTTCACATCTGTTCTGTAACTTAAATTTGCCTCAACCAAATGTTATGAATCTTACATGTATACAAAATGCTTATTACCACAAAACACAGTCTGATCAAGTTTGAATTTTGGTGCCGTCACTTTTTGCTGTTCTTGAGTTATGTTCCTATATTGTCCAAAGACACAGTGATTGTACTTAGATTTTTGGTGTCTACAAATATAGTCCCTAGTGTGGGCAGTGTATAACTTGCAAATTTTTTTCAAACTCTTTCCAAATTTATTTGTTTATGCATGAAATATTAAGTAAGGGGATGAAATTACATGTTTAACAAATTTGAGTGCTGAATCTTTATGTTTAGTAGTGATTTGGTCAAGTTAAAAAAGGTCAAAAACTAGTATGTTTGAAGCTGTCAAACTTGATTTTAGACCCCCTTAACATAGAATTGTCAATACTTTGAGTTAGAGCTAGTAAACCTTTTTTTATAATTTTGATATTTTTGTCCCAATAGTAGTACATTAAACTGTAACAATCTTTTTGAGATAGATCTGGTGTGATTTTTTTAAATTTAATTTATTGTCTAAAAGAAATGCACTACGAAATAACTGTGTTCTCAGGCTATATAACGTTATATGCAAGCGGGGGCATCATCTGTGTCTCATGGACACATTTCCCATTTATTTAATGAAATCATGCACTGAAATTTTTTTTATATAATTACAGCTGGTGTAGTTACAGTACCTTTTCGAAGAATGTGATTGCTGATTGTGAAAAGACCTGATGATTATATCATTATCAATGGAATTAACATCTATGAAAGATGTATGAAAATATGTATGACGGAATCAACAAAAAAATAATACCAGCATTCTTTTATGTGAGAGCACTCAGAAACTATACTAACAGACATACAGCAGTGTATACAATAGACTACTAGTAACCTTAGTTAGCTGGAATAAACTTTAACCCTAAGTACTTTCAGTGCATAATACAAATGAAACAAAATTATTGTATCAACATGAAAATAAAGTTGCAAAAACAAAAATGTAGTTTTTTAAATGAATTCAAACTAAAACTTATGTTGCAACCAAACTTTTAGGTTATTCTATTTTAAGAAATGTTTGTATAAAACCTTTAAGACCTTTATGAGTTCAAAAGAAATGTGTAACTTTTTGTTCGAAGGGCCATGTTAAATGTTTTTGCTGTTATTTTATTTGCAGCTTTTCAATCCCTATAACAATTTGGGTTTTCAAATTTGCTGAATGAAAATTTTATATGTAACTTATAGTAACTAACGACCTTCAATTTGCTCTCTGTAACATAAACTGTATAGAATAGTAAAATAAGGAGATGGGGTATGATTGCCAATGAGATAACTTTCTACCAATTAAGGTTCAATGAAGTGGATGTAAGCAATTAAAGGCAACTGTACAGCCTTCAACAATGAGAAAAACCCATACCGCTTAGTCAGCTATAAAAGGTCCTGACATGAAAAAAGTGAAACATTTCAATTGAGAAAACTAACAGCCTAATTTACGCTACAGACTTGAACTAACGACAACCACTGAACTACAGGCTGCTGACTTTGTTTCAAGATTTGCCTCTGTGCATCCATCTGTCTGTCCTTCTGATTTTGTAATTTATCTCAAATGTTTATATCAGGAACTGTTTTTACAGGGATGGTATCCCTTTGAAATGTACAATTTGTACGGAGAATTGCATTGTTTTGCACTCTTAAGCCTACATTTCTTGTCAGATTTTTATGAAATTTCTATCAAGGGTTTAAATCGGCAAGGTCTTAGATTTAGGTTGATCTACTTCTTTTACAGGAGTTTGGCACTTTGGAAATGAAAATTCTATGGAAAATGTAATTTTTAGTTATTTCACGCCTAAATTTCTTGTCCTTTTGTAGAATAATTAAGAAAAGTTTAAAAGAACCAAAGGAAATATATTGGAGTTATTGCTGTTGGACATATATTAAATATGTGCATCCACAGGGGGCATTGGAACACTGTTTTATAAATACAATTTTCTCTCTTTATCTCTAAATTCCTAATATATCCACACAAAAAATTGTCAGTCCAACAACAAGAGTTGCTATATACCTTGGCCCTGGGTAGCCAGCTTTGCATTATCTATTTATCAGACATATCTATATAGTTCAAATCATTTAGCTGAGCTGGTACAGCTTAAAAAATTCCAGACAGGTTGAAGCAGTTTTCAGGATTTTTTAAGGACAAATAAAAATATCTGAAAGTGAAACATTTGAAGAAAGCAGCTCATGACACTTAGGAACCTCATTGCCACTCTTTGAGTTTATACTTCGTTTTACTAATTATGGTGTACAGAAATGAATTAAAGCAAGTGTTGAAGAACCAGTAGTTTAACGGAAATTTCACTGATTTGACTCATTCCTGTTGAATGGACAGATGTTTTTCATATGTTTACAGTCATACGTTATTCACATGATTTTCATATGATTATGATTTTTTATAGACATATGTTTATCATATGTTTTTCATATGATTTTCAATGATCAAAACATATGTTTTTCATGAGGGGTTCTCAACAGACGTTTTCATATGTTTTTTAACATATGAAAAACATATGTTTTTGAACATATGAAAAACATATTTTTTTGAACATTAGAAAAACATATGTTTTTCATATGTAAACATATGTTGCAATTTTTCCTGTCTTCTTAAGGCCAGGTCTTTCATATATTTTTGTTTAGAATACTAAATTAAATTCAGTTCTGAATGAATATTTATGTACCATATCGTAGTCTCGCTGGGTAATGGAATAAAATAAGTTTACTGTTTATAAAACTTTCAATTTTCTTAAATACTAAAGGATTTTTCTACCCAAGGAATAGATTAACTTAGCTTCATTTGACATAATTCCTTTCGGAATTTTTGGTCATGAATGCTTTTCAACTTTGTACTTTATTTGGTCGTCTTTTATCTTAAATGATTTGAGCGTCCTTGATGAGTCTTTCGTCGAATATAATGAGTTTATCATATATCGTTCTCATCTTGATATGCATGTAATATTTGTCATTTGGCGTAAAGTAATAATTCATCATAAACATCACAATATTGTATAGACATTATTTGTACACGATATTACACTCATCAGATACATTTAAGAACATTTATAAGATGTGACAGTTCTCAAAACTCAGCATATTTATGTATCATATACAATCATTTACGTAACTAACAAAGTATAAACATTTTAAGATTTATAGTTCAATACATAATCAATCTGACTGATTTAGAATACTAAACTGATATTTCAGGTCCGAAATCGACATGGAACAATTTATTTGTCATTGTTTATTTAATTACAGAGCATGCTTCCACTTGAAATACTATAATTTTGAGTTCTAAGCGAAGTATTACAGTTCAGTGAATATAATTAGTTTTTTTTTTTTTTTTCAATATTACGTTTGATTATTAATTTGTTACGTTTCTAGTGCAAACGGTTCAGTAGAAGTGTTTATTTCCTTTTATCTTTTGAACAATGAATAAGATTTATTTAAAATATTTATTTTTGAGTTCAAAGTAACACAGCTTGACCTTCACTGAATTAATACTCTGATTAAAATTATCTTAATGTGTTACGAGTCCAATTTGGATTGAAAATTTCTATTTGTATTTCTTCATGTGCATTTTTTCGAGAATTAAACACATGTTGTTTGTATTATTAAGCATTTACTTAGGTAAAATTAAAAACATCTAGAATTTAAAATTGATACTTTAAGTCGGAAGTGCATAAGTTAAGGAAAAAATTAAGCATGTTAAGCTAAAAATATTGATAGGTGATGAAGCTGATTACAGATATTTAACTATTTTTAAATGGCGGGAAAAGGCTGACTCTGACTTTTACCTTATATTTGCATTAAATTTTGGTAAATGACCGTTTATGAGCTATTGGAGTCGTGTACGAAAAGAAAATATTTTACCCTGTATCGTAGGGAAAACACCAAGAAGTCCGAACATCTGACTCAATTTCCTAAACCTCACCTAAATACATCTTTTAGAGTAACGATGTCCTACATTACGACCACGTAAATTATATATCGCCATTTAATTGTAAAGAAAGATTTGTATTGATTTCAGGCATCAAGTTACGTCATCGTGTATTTTGTATTTAAATTGGCATGGATTCTGACGATCTATATTTTGAATTAAAGATATTTATCAAATGTAAATCACTGAAAAGATTTAATTTGAATCTTAATGAAAATTCAAAATAATTTCTTTGCGAATTTTCACGATTTAATATATGAGTGAAACAATTACTGGGGACGGAGAAAATATCTTCAATTGTTTTTGACAAATATGGTCCCTCTGTACATATAAAAAAACTATGAATATCATTTTGTTTTTCAATGCTCTTCAACTTCTTTAATGATTTGGATTTAATTGAGTTCCACTCTTATGTATACGAAACTCGTGTCAAGTGTTACACATACTTCTCCAGGTAAGGTGAGGGTTTGGGGCCTTGACACATGTTTAACTCCGTCACATTCTGTATGCCAGGAGTCTGTAATTCAGTGGTTGTCGTTAGTTGCTGTATATAATGATTGTTTTTCGTTCATTGTTTTGTACCTAAATCAGGCTGTTTGTATTCTTGCTTCAATTGTTGTACATTTGTATTTTCGGGACCTTTTATAGCTGTTTATGCGGTAAACCACATCTTTTTTTTTTTTTTTTTTTATTGATGATTGGTCACGCATCTTTGGTGAGTTGTTTCTACAAATGTTTCGATACCTATGCTAATATAAATTGTCCTGAAGGAATCACATGTCCAGTGCATGAGTAATCATTGATATGTTCATTTTCGGAAAATTAAATATTTATAAAATGCGCAGACTTTGAAATACTAATAATTGTGTAACCCCAAGGACAGTAAGCTTAAGTCATATTTCGAACAACGGGTTTTAAATTTTCAATGTTTCCCAATTTATGATGATAACAGCTTTGCAATCTTTATTCTCAATGAAATTTCAGGAACACCCAAGAATACGTATATATATATTGCACGTTTGATAGCTCTGTGCTGACCTTAATCACAGACGTATAACCCACGTTTCCTTTTTTCCAATGCATAATCAAAACAACATATTTACACATACTTCCCGCTATTTGTCACTGGGGAAATTGTACTTAACCAATTGTTTTTGAATTAACAATAAGGTCAGTTTAATATATTGTTTTAAGCCTTTTCCTGCCAAAATAGGAAACTCTATATTGTGTTCTGAAGTAGGTATTGTTTGATTGTTGACATTTAAAACATTAATCACCAGATAAAAGCACTGAACTAACTTATTGAAATAAAATTCGGTCGGACTAAATGAAAAAGTACTAAGTACACTGTTGGCTATTATTTCGGGTATTTCTAAACATATTAGTTGGTTTATTAAAATAATTTGATACGTTGATTTTCCCCTTAACATAGAGCAAAGTTTTACGTCTTCTAACAGCCTTTAACTTTTTAGGATTTTACCATGGAATACAACGACTACGAACAAACTTACATGTAATCTTTTTCATTCAAAATCAAGAACTATCAAATTTATTACTTTACGAGTTGTTGCTTTTTCTTTTGTGTTTCATTAAATTCCTACTTCAATTTCGATTGACAACAGTAGGTGTTGCAACATCATTGATTTCTGTCATTGAGTAGTCTTGTAATAAAGTACTCGTTTATACTTCTATTCTTAATAAAATATGAAGATTGGGTATAATTGCCAATGTGACAACTGTCCACAAGAGTTCAAATGACACATGAATTAACAACTATAGGTCACCGTACGGCTTCAACCATGAGTAAAAACCCGAACCGCATAAACATGATAAAAGACCACGAAATGACAAATGTAAAACAATTCAAACGAGAAAACTAGCGGCCTGATTTATGTGCAAAATAATTAGCGAAAAACAAATATGATATACAGCAACAAACGGCAATCACTGAATTAAAGGCTCATAACATGGGACCGGCATAAACATAATGCAGTGGTGTTCAACTAGTTTGAAAGGACGCCAACCGTGCCTTAACCTGGGTGAGTGGTGTAAAAGTACAACATAAGAACAATCAATAAAACAAATTTAAAAAGGGCTTAACTCATCAATACGATTCACAGCAGAAAATATCTAACAAAAACACAGAGTGGACGTGGCAGGGTACTTATACATCCCCACAACAAAACGACACCAAGTACAGATCTTAGAGTACTCGCAGTTACTGACAGCTAGTTCAAAATGGTTTGTACTTGAATCAGGTCGTAAGTTTTTCGTTTGAATTGTTTAACATTTGTCATATAAGGGCCTTTTATAGCTTGTTTTGCCGATTGGTTTTGCTTATTGTAAAATATCATGCGATACTAAACTTCAATGGCATCTGATCTCCGTACGGTAGCTAGCTTCTATGTCATCTGACCTCTGTCATTGGCAATTATACCACATAAAAAAGAAGATGTGGTATGAGTGCCAATGAGACAACTCTCCATCCAAGTCACAATGCGTAAGTAAATAATTATAGGTCAACGCAAGGCCTTCAACACAGAGTTTTGGCTCAAAATCGACCAGCAAGCTATAAAGTGCCCAAAATGACTGTGTGATACAACTCAAACAGGAAAACAAACGGTCTAATATATATTAAATACCGGAAACGAGAAACACTTATGAACCACAACAACAAACGACAACCACTGAGCAACATGACCTTTTACAATGAACAAAACCAATAGACAAAGCAAGCTATAAAGTGCCCTGAAATGACAAATGTTAAACAATTCAAAAGAACACTTCTTATTGTTTGTAATACTAAAAAGTGTAGGTAAGTCAGAAAATAAGATATAGTTTGGAAATTGCAGTATTTGTCTTATAATTCATTCTCAAAACATAAGTTATAACGCTTAAGACAACATTTAAAGTAACCTTATAACAAAGCGCAATGTGAACCATAGAAGAATGAAAATGTTGTCACGTTGATGGTATCCCTTACCATAAACAGTTGACAAGATTAATTTTAGGCAGAACTTTATTTTATTGTTTTAATGACAAGTTTATGTATCCTGCCTCATTCTGTAGTAGATTAATATTTGACCGGTGAAAATCGTTATCTGCTTTTGTGAAATCGATCTCAACATAGTTCAGTTTAACATTTTCCTCACTGTTAGTTTCTTCACAAAGAATATCTGTGTTATGCGGAGAAGTTAGTGTCAAATTTTCTTCACAGACATTTTCATAAAATTGAATTTGTGTTCCATCCTTAACAAAATTATTTTTTTCATTTTCATCAACGTAAATTTCATTAAAATGAGTTTCTGTTTTATTTGTAGAAGAAGAATAAGGCACATTTTCCGCAAGGAAATTTTCATACAATTGATTTTCTGCTTTATCTGTAGCAGGAGAAAGGATCACATTTTCAGCACGGTCATTTTCATAAAAATGAGTTTCTGCTTTATCTGTAGAAGAAGAAATTCGCACATTTTCCGCACGGTCATTTTAAAATAAAATCTGTAGAAGATGAGTTTCTGCTTTATCAGGTGACGAATACGGTATATCATTTACTTGACCGTCATTTTCATAAAAATTAGTTTCTGGATTATCCAGTGCGTTATATAATTTTATATTTTCATTACAGATATTTTCTGTATTATCCGGGAAAAAATTCAGTCTCACATTTTCTTGGCCGTCATTTTCATAGACATGAGTTTCTCTTTTATCTGTAGAAGACGATAGTAGCACATTTTCAGCACTGTTATTTTCATAAAAATGAGTATCTGCTGTATCAGGTAAAAATTGAAGTTTCACATTTACTTGACTGTCATTATCATGAAAAGGAGTTTCTGCTGTATCAGGTGAAAATTCAAGTTTCACATTTTCTTGACCGTCATTTTCATAAAAATGAGTTTCTGCATAATGCGGTAAGCATTTCAGTTTCGTATTTTCTTCACAGAGATTTACATCAACATGAAAATGTGTTTTATTCGGTGCAGTATTCCTTTTTACATTTTCCTTCCGGTCAATTTCATAAAAGTTCGTTTCTGTTTTATCAGGTTTGGAATCGCGTTCTGAAAATGCAAAGGAATTTCCACAAGCCCCCTTCGCCGAGGGAGTTAAGTTATCTGCTTTGGTAGATACGTAAACATGCTCGTCTTCGATATTTTCTGCAATGAGTAAAATCATGGCTTTTACCGTACTTGAATGATAACAAACTAACAGAATATGTACAATGTACATTTTATTGAGAAAAAAAAATCACTTGATAACTAAAGTCAATATGATGAAATTGAGAGTACATCACCACGAGTCAAGTACATTTTTCAAATATATTGTCATTCTCTCTTACGTTCAGTTCTTGATTTCTATGAAATTTTCTTATCATTTAGAAGTCATTGATCTGCATTAGTATATTGCAAACATTTGATTACTTTGAATACAGATGCTTTGTGTTATTTTACTCAAAACAAATCCGTTACATATGACGTCAGTTCACAGTTACTTGAGTATAGTTGACTTTAGTTCACAATGAGCAGGTAATGTCGGAGCACCTTTATAAAAATATGGAGATGTGGTATGATTGCCAATGAGATATGAATCCACCAAATTTATAATACAGTGGATGTAAGCAATTATAGGCAACTGTAGGGCATTCAACAATGAGAAAAACATACCGTATAGTCGACTAACAAATATGAAAAAATACATAATGAAAAATCTACGGCCTAAATTATAATAGAAATAATTTACGAAAACCAAATAAGACAGACATAAACCAGTTACAACCACTGAACTACGGGCTCATGACTTGGGACAGGCACATAAAGAAGTTGACGGGGCTAAACATGTTTCTAATTGCTCATCCCACCCATTTACAAGCTGAAAAAGTGGTGTAATAACAAAACATATGAACAAACCATAAAAATCAATTAAAAAAAGCTAAACTCATCAGAACAATACAAACAAAATCATCAAACAAAAACACAGGGTACATATCTGTCCTCATCCCTAACAACAGAAAAGACACAAAGCATGAATATGAGATTACATGCAGTAACTAACATTTAGTTCAAAGCCAATGAACTAATGAACAAATCATGTAATCAAGACTGAAATATCAATCTCTCCACATCCAACATCTAATAGTACATTTTCGTTATTTTAGGGGTGCGTGTATTTGAGGCCTTAAATTTCAAAGTAATGTTTTGTGATTGCTGTTTTTCGTATCTAGTTTTAGCCATGGTGATGCCTGTATTTTTGGACTAAAGATGTTTTTCCCAAAGTTCAAAACTACCAGTACAATTCTTGCCTTTATTGAAGAAACAAGTCAGGAATATGACAGTTGTTATCCATTCGTTTGATGTGTTTTGATTTTTTTTTTTTTTTTTATTTTGCCATTTGATTGGGGACTTTCCATTTTGAATTTTCCTCGGAGTTCAGTATTTTCTGTGATTTTACTTTTTAGCAATATTCTTTTGGTCAATTTTAAATTTCGTACCTCGAATTACAGGTTGCATCTCAATTCCGTCAGTAATTTCTACACACTGAGCATTTTCAGTACCTCTCCTTGATGCCTGGATCTTCATCAAAGTTCGTATTCTGAAATTAAAATCGAATTCACGTACAAGAACACATCTTTAAAATTTGATATCAGGGTGGGTTTTGCTTTACCGTATTGTCATTTCAGTTACTGTGAATTCATTATACATTTGTTAGATACCTATTTCCGTAGATTTCGTGGGTACAGGTTAAACACGAATTCAATTTTTCAACGAATTACAAACTTTATATACGGTTGTATGCAGACTTTATCAAAGCACGAAATAAAAACTTAACGAAAAAGAAAACATACCTCAATCTATGAAAAATGAAACCTAAACCCAAAGTACTAACGTTCAAATGAATAAGGCTATCACACTTTTGAATAGTTGAAACTTTAAAAAAAAAAACAAGAAATCTAAATGGTGTTCAATCATACATCGCGACATCTGACTAGTTCTTATGTCTAAAATACTGGCATGTGCCAAATGTTCCCGTTTGATAACATAATGTTTTTTAATCATGCAATAACACAACGGCAACGTCAACTAATAGTTTTGGTTGTTTAATGCTATTGTCGCAAATATTTCTGGGTTTTTTTTCTTAATCTTGTTAAGCGTACCTAAATTAATATATTCCAGAAACTGGCGTCATCACAAATCATAACAAGAACGCATGAACATTAATCACATTGGCCGAGTCGTACGATATTGACCCCAGTGCACACGACACGTTTCTTCAACTAACTATAACAGGTATTTTGGACAACTGGTTTGAAGGTCAAATGTTAGAACCTTTTATGATCATAAAAACAAACAGTTTGTCCAAATATCAAAGATTATCTTTGTTAAAGATAATTATGTATATGTAAGAGAATGATAATCCCTTTCTTCATGATTAAGTACGAGCGTTAGCGAGTACTTATCATGAAGTAAGGGATTATCATTCGCTTACAAACTTAGAATATTGTAAAGTGCTCAAGGCTCAAATGATCTAGTTTCATTGTCAGTGCAATGTTTATAATTGATGCATGACTTCCTTTTTCGGCATGTCATTTATGGATTAGTTTTAGTTATGTATGTTATCATTTGGGAAATAATTTGAAAAAAAATGCGTTATAGATATTAGGTGACACAACAGTAGAAAGAAAAGGTAGGAATTGTATAATTATGTTTCCTGATTGTGAGTATGAAAATGTAAATCATGTAATATTTTAGTGATGAATTATCTTTTTTTTTATTTACAGTTTAAATCAATTAAAACATTTGAGTTACAACTAAATTTTATTTCACAGCCAATATTTTGGTCCGGCTTTTTACATCTAATACTATTTCATTATGTCAGGGAAATATTCAAAAATAATGCCTTTAAAAGTTTTTAATATGTTCAAAATTAAATTCCTGTTTTCTTTTTTTTTTTATCGGAATATTGGAAATAACTATTCTTTTCAACCGCTGATCAAGTAATCAAAGTTTTGGAAAGCTAAAGATTTAGGTTATTTTTAATCTGATGATTTTTTTTTTTTTCCTTTTTGCATTGCATTGGTAGTGTTTATTTTTTAGTAATTTGAAGTTATTGATATTTTCATAATAACATTCACGGTACCAATTTTACTGCACCAGTAAACTTCAACTTATTTTGAGATTGTTTGTTTCACAATTCAACTTTTAGTCAGTTTCAATCATTGTGTGATAAATCCTTTCAATCTGATAAATGTGCTTCGGGGCAGTTGTAACTCATATATAGAAACTCTTTTGTTTTGAACTGTAAATAGACCCAAATAATATAATAATCCCTTACTAAGAACATGATCAACATTCATTCTTCAGAATTAAGAGGCATCCAATCCTACAATTTCATTGGTCGATAGCACTTTGCTATATTCTAAATTCATATGAACCAATAAAACACAAAGCTCAATCTGATATACAAACATAGAACTCAAATCATATTTGTACAAAATTACAAAACGGTTGAGGGGGTATTAATTTTTACAGCACTACAATATATCACCAATAAGCAAAATAAAAAAAATGCGAACACTAGCTGATAATTTTGTTCATGCATTATACAATGCATTTACGCATTTCAATATAATCTTTAAGAGGAAGAACGAATATATATATAAAAAGAGACAAAACAAAACTCATAAGTTGAATAGAAACTGGCATCTTCATAGAAAAAAACATGAAAAAGTACGAAAAAGAGAAACATGTCAACGAACATTACCTTGAAAACAAATACTGAGCAACAAAGAGTGGAAGACAATACAATAAATATGGCACAAAATTAATCTCAAGTTAAGTCAGGCAAAGTTTTTACAATCGAAATTTAATAAATTCATCCTGCTCATATACATGTACTGTATGTTCATTTCCATAGGGATTTATCCGTGTTAAACTCTCGTAAATACTTGAATCTCTAAACAGGCCAAGATATGATAAAACAACTTATACATTTATATGTTAATGATTGTATTCAAAATGTAAATTAATATAATATAAAAAATTGTTTTCAAAACGTTCGATGGAAAATATGTCTTGTATATGCAGGACAATAATAATTGGAAATGCCAGGATGTTAGTAATTTTAAAATCTTTTGAGTATATGTTTTTGGAATGTTGAATGCAAGATAACCGACACGATTTGATAAAAACTCAGGAAAGCTAGTTAATCTGTATTGTAACTGAAGCAGTGTATTTTAAGATTATTCAATATCTAGCATACTTCTTGTTGTAGCTTCTCTTAAGATGTCCTGTAAAAAGCAATGAAAGAGAGTTAATCCAAACGAAAATAACCTTGCCATATGTTACTGTGTATGAACAACGCCAGGAACTTTGTCAGATGTTGACTCTTTATATCTATATATAATTTACTATATAGGGAATTTGGTATTCATTGCAAATCGTTGACAGTCTATTGAAAGTATTAACAGATATAATATTTATTGCAGTAAACTAATTCAAGATACCAGACAATTGATTTTGGTACACCATACGAGCGTTTCGTCTAAATTAAACTCATCAGTGGCGCTCGATTCAAAACAGTTAAAGGGCTAAATCAAATACAAAATAGAAGAGCATTAAAACCGAGAAAAGATGTAAAATACGGCTAGGGCAATTTATGTTCGCGTTGGAATAACTTAATGTAAACCGTATATGGATTTTAAGATTATTTTTTATGTTTTACAGGGAAGCTGTCTGATTAGTGTTTAACAGAACGTCTATTTATTTGGAATAGGTAGAGCGTACCATTTTCAGAGCACCTCACTTAGTCCCCGTTTTTTATGTTCGGTTCGTATTGCTTTATTTTAATATGTTTTTGCAATATCTTTGTTATTTTTGTTGTCGTTTCGACATGTTTCTATGGCTATTTGTGTATGGTGTTCTTTGATTTTGTTTGACTTATATTGATATTGTCACTTATTGCGTGGTACCTTTCTCCTTACATAACACAAAACAGAGGTGTTGTAGTTAAATTACAAGAAATTGCACGACTACAAAACGTTAAAGTTATAAACAGGGATGTAACATATCAATATGTGAACAAACTATACAAATCAATTGAAAAAAAATTGACTCACCAGATCGGATATGAGCGCATAAAAGCAAATGACACATTTCTAAAACACTGAATACTGATTCAATTATACTCGGTGTAACTGAGAGCTAAGTCAAAGCCCAATTTCAACAGATTGATAGACCATTTCCTTCTATGGTTGTTTGTAATGTTTTTATTCTGCATGTTGTTTTGATTCCGTACAATACAAATAGTACTTACGTACATATGTTGTCATTCCAGCTACTAGGAATATAATGGTTATCACCAACGCGGTGATTGTAGTCGAACATCCACAAAAAGTCTCTTGTGATGAAGTATAACTGGCTGAAAATGAAATAATATTTTGATCAATTATTTAAGTTCACATGCAATAGTTAAATTAATTAGATACACAGGCAAAATTAACTCACATGAATTTCACATGAAATTCACGTGAAAAATTTCACGTGAGATTCACCTCAAACGAGCTTATACATCAAACTCACGTGAAAATTTTAATGTGAAATTTGAAAATGTAGATGTTATTTGAATTACTTTATTTTAAAAATTCACGTCTGCGTACCAGGATTGTATAAGCAATGTACGCTAGTCGGACGTTTCGTCTACAAAAGACTCATAAGTGACTATCCAATCAGAGAGGTTCAAATGTCAAATAGAGTACCAACTTGAATAGCAGTGAGAAACCAAAATTCCAAAAGGTTTTGACAAATACAGCTTAGGTAATATTTTCCAGGGGGTAACAATACCGTAGAGATGTCAAAAATTAATCAATAATTTTGATTAATTATCAAACAACGTCATTATCTTACAATGTATCACTTAAAACATTGTATTACACCTGTTAGTTTGAGACGGATAATGGGTTTTATTTGATGGTTTGTTTGTTTTGGTTTTTTTTTTTTTTAGGGGAGGGGTGGTCGTTTTGGTCTTATGTTAATGTGTGTATTTCTTTGACTTACGGTTTGTGAATGCCCACTTGGTATCTTTGTTATCAGGTAGTTTCGTGAATGTTAAAAAAAAGAACAAGAGATGTTTTATTATTTTTCAAATAATGACTTAACAGCTACATTAAACAAGTATATCTACCCTATGCAAAGCTCTAAAGAGTTCCGTCTGTAGAAAAGTTGTGATTGAAGTAAAGATGATTTTGTGTCCAAATATATGACAATGATGAAATTGTATTGAATGACCAAAAATTTTGATTTAGCTGTGTCCTCATATATCAGCTATTAAAATTGTTGTTGTCAGTCCTATCTGATGACACTCAATACTTACCAGACTCTATGAGATGTAAAATATGACAGAATGATATACACGTTAGACAATAATTTTTCATCTTTATTACTGAAAAGAAATTTGAAAAATGATATTTACTTTGATTGAAGCGGTTTCCAATATAAACATAATTTCTATATAACTTATAACTATTAAAGCATTGATCATAATATAGTTTTGTTTACACTTTCTGACTTTAATCGTCAATTAAACGTCTTGAAATAATTGTTTAAATTTATATGGTGCATTTGATACGTCCTTGGATTGGCCAGCAAGTTTTAGAATGCTTCAGACGCATAAAGCAAATAAAGTTTTTTTACATATTTATAGCACAAGTTCGTTCCCGCCACTGAAGCATAATCACCATGGATATATTTAGATCAGAATATTATGAAATGCCCTTCTGAAATAAACTTTTATACATTTATCAATTATTTAGAAACTTAGGTTCAAACTCTCTCAAGCATGTTGAATTAGCTAGTATATACGTATAGTTCCTTTTTTCGTAATATAGCTCAGCACTGGTTATATACTTATAGATCGTAAACTCCAAAATATTTGGTTTAGAGTGTTCCTGGTGAAGATAAATACAGAAAACGACTCCCAGCACATCCAAACAATAATTGTTATCTTTTATACTTTAACACAATAACACTAAAATAGAAAGCAACATTGTTTTCTCCACATTTTTATATAACTAAAAGTTAAATGTAAATGTAGATCCAGTCTAGCTCTTTGTAAATGCAAGCAGTAATTCTTTTGAAAATTATCAACCAACTTGATGCACCATATTCTTTAAAATAATTAAATTAATTTTCAAACATTTCAAATTAAACATGGCCAATGAAGATTCGTTAGTAAACACATGTCGTGAACACTTGATCAGATACCATTAAAAACGAAACATACAAAGCTGAAACTCAGTCTACCTTTTTTTTTACTTTAACTTCATAGGGATGGAATCAAATTTACTTGATATTCCATATTTAAAAGAAATCTGACTTGCATTTATCACAAAATAAGTCCTCTACTTCAATTATTTAAAGTTGCACATAACATTAACTTACCAGATATTACTACGCGTGCACAAAATATGCCAATTACTTCCTTTTGTTGGTGCAAATGCCAGTTCAATCGATACGACAGTAATAAAAAAAAAAGATAAAATTTCCTGTTTGAAGGAAATAAATTTTCAAATGTAAAGTTGACCTTTTTTAATTCAACACTGTCCTGCATTGCATCGAATTTTGAAATTAAATTGTAAGCTGAATTATGGGTATCTAAAATCTTTTTGATATGTAGTTTTAAATACGACTTGTCAATGTTACATCTGTCTACGAATTTATAAGGTAAATATGACGTACTAAAATGATAAATAAACAAAGATAAAAAATTGAAAACAATTGACATATTCATAAACGACTACAACAACAGAATTGCGGTCAAGGATAGATTGAGACTAAATGAAGAATAAATCAATGGTAATTAAAATAAAAAGTATTAGCAAAAAAAAAAACTAACTCCCAGATGAAAAAACTTGATTGAAGATAATAGGTTAATGTGACAATTATTTGTATCTAGCAGCCAAGATAAGATTTCATTGGCATTTTAAACGCTTTACATTGTACAGTTGATCTTTTATCTTTCATTCATCCCTCAATAGGCATATCATTTTGATTTGCAAATAAAAAGGATGGTTCTCTCTTATGTCGATGTACGTACATTTGCACATTTGCATAAAATAGCTGCTTTGCATTGTTCATGTTTCTTATCCTCAGTGGGTGAATATCATGCACCAGTTCCAGGTGAGGCCAACATGACAACGATGATCTCATTGACACAGTGCCCCAAAGACATAAGTATTACCTTCCCTTTTATACCGACCATATACCATTTTTCAGAAAATAACGAAAGTCTTGAAATCCAAATATCTTTAAGGATGGAAGATCAGTCAAGTCTAATCTTTATGGAAATTACCTATGCTAAAATAAATTCCAAATGTCGATTGAACAAAAGCATTAGTTTTCCCTAATAAATGTAAGAAATTTAAATGAAAAGTAAAATCACAAAAATACTGAACTCCGAGGAAAATTCAAATCGGAAAGTCCCTAATCAAATGCCAAATTCAAAAGCTCATACACATCAAACGACTGGATAACAACTGTCATATACCTGACTTGGTATAGGCATTTTTTTATGTAGAAAATGGTGGATTAAACCTAGTTTTATAGCTAGCTATATCTCTCACTTGTATGACAGTCGCATAAAATTCCATTATATTAACAACGATGTGTGAACAAAACAAACGGACAGAATAGGTAAAAATGTCATAAATAGGGTACAGCAGTCAACATAGTGTTATAATCTTAATCACTATAAAAACAAACAAATATGTAACAAAGAAGCACAAAAAGGCATATAGACAAAGCACATTAGCGAAAATGAAAGACAAGAATACAAAAATTATCATAGAACAATAACACAATGACGGGATGTATAAGTACAGAGTCACGTCAAATGGATATCACCAAAAACAGACTAAACAATAAAAGTAATATTATGTATTATTACGTTTTAGGTTTTCAGTATTTAAAGATGTATATTTATTATCAATTTCACGATTCTCCTCGTTTATTTCTAGGTGTTGATTTCCTTTCAAGTTATAAAAATAAAAGTATTTCTAAACCAATAACAGATGTATTCCTGATGCGGTTTAATTGTGTTAAATATAAATACAATTTGTTTGTATTTGTTTAATATTGTATCTTATGAGGTTTTTATTATTGTAATGGAGAAGATAAACGAATACTCATTATTTTCCCATTCATTTCGTTGAATTTTAAATTAAGTTTTATAGACGTCCACTGTAATAAAATGTTACTTTACCAATGGTTAAACTTATACACACATCGATAAAACATTACCCACTTATATTTATAATTTGAACATACTTAGCAGTTATCTTTTTTAAAAAATGACTCATTATTTATCCAAATAAACAAAGATTCCTTAGTCCACCTCGCCATTATGTTATTTTCTAAATATCAGTAGAAATTACGAGTTTTCGGAGAACCATTAAAGTGAGCAATGTTGCATATTTCGGATTCTATTATCAACAATGAAATACTTACATGATTTATTGAATAAAATGTTGTTTTAACCAAATGACGCGTTCAAACATGTCAAGGAAATAGACGTTAAAGGTTAAGGTTGAATTGATTGTGTAGTATAAGTGTAAGTGGGTTTTCCGCTATTGACCTAAACTCTTGAACATTCTTATAAAGTCATTCAAGATTCATAAGTATGTTGATCTTTATTGGTATAAATTAAATAAAATAATAACAAACAAACCTCGAAATTTTCTGCCAGACGATGGTATCTTTTTCGGGCACTCTGATTTCTTAACAGTTAAACCTGGCTGCCACGATATAGTCCATAGTGAATAAAGTAAAGTTAAACACCAACATTCAATCCATCAATTGAAACAATGTAATTTTCAACAAATAAGTTCAAAAAATCTATCTCTAAGTAGAGAGAAAGAGACTTCACTCAAACATTTTCGATTTGCATTTATTACGTATTTTCCGAATAAATTTCCAGATTTAAAATAAAGTATTAGTGTGTTAAAATTGTATTATTTGAATTATCTGTATAGGTTCCTACGACAATATCCTTTTCAACAAGTGTCTCATTATGTTTTAAGTAACAAAGTTGTAAATTTCTGACAACTATTTCTCTGAATGGTTTTACATTAATAAATTGATAAAATGAACGCTCAAGAGTTTCAATATTGTTATTTTTATCACATAAGTGACATGTTCCGTTTGACATATGCATTATTTGAAGTCTGTTTACGATATAAATTATCCTGTGTTTACATTTCTACTAAAATTCTTAAACTTTTAAAATAAAATGCGTTTTACTGGCATTTTTTTTTTCCAATTTATGTGCTCGCTATAACATTTTTCCAATTTTGTTTGCAGCTGAGGGGCCTTAGTTCTGTCTATGGTTAATAGTAAACAGTTAAATGTCAAATTATTGATTTTAATGATTTTGTAATCGGGATTTCGAAACTAAGTTGTCACTAAATTTGATTGTGTGACTATTAAAGTTCGTTGAACATCATTTTTTTTTTTTTTTTTTTATTGCAAAAATGTTTGTGGTGTGGAATTTTTACTTTGTGAGCATTCCGAAATACAGTTACGTTAATCTGTTAGATGTTGGTGTATTGCATTGCAAGATTTATAAATTTTCGTATTATCGTCCCATATATCACCAAAAGTTTTTATTTGACTTTTGAAAAGAAGAGGAATTTCAAGATCTGCCCTGAAATAAAATATTTACGTTTCTTATAATCGAAATTTCTTTGTATCTCATTTTAACATAGCCTGCGTGATCTCTGAGAATTTTTACCACAATTAAAATTAATAAATTAGATTTGTTAATTTGTTAATTTTGCCCTGTAACTGTGCTTTATAATGGATATATAACGGGATCTTCATCTCGAAACAGTTCCACTCACACCAGTGCTAGGTGTCGTCTTGAACTTGAAATGGGGTGAGTTTGTGTGACTTAAGTCAAAGTATGACTTTGCAATTAATATTTACACAATTACTCAAATATTAGAAACAAATAGTTCTCAAATCATTAGTATTCACAAATATTATTTATCATACATTGTTAGCTGCGGTATTACATAATTGGTTTATAGTTTAAAGCCCATTTAACTTTTTAATACATTTATATATGATATTGAACTTTTGCCTTCCAATTGCGTTTGTCGTCCGTCGTCCGTCGACCGTCCGTCCGTTCGCTTTTTTCATTTTAATATTTTTTTCTGAACCTACCAAACCAAATGTCCTTCCACATAGTGTTTGGTCTTATTAGTAACTGAAATCTATACTTTTGATTAAAATCTTAATGGATTTCTATTTTATAGTTATAGTATGATAAAATAAATAACAGTCTGTTGTCGATACATGATGACGTCACACTAAAGGACCTATATAGCATTTGGGACGTCATGGAATTTTAGTCTTAGGTACATGATTTTCTTTATTAGTTGTTACTGGCTTTGTACTAAATATCAGTAACTGCGAGTACTCTCAGATCTGTACTTAGTGTCTCCTTTTCAACTGATTGTTATAGTTAGTTCTTATGTTGTGCTGTTACACCACTGTCCCAGGTAAGGAGGAGGGTTGAGCGCTCACAAACAATTTTAACCCCGCCACATTCTTATTGTGCCTATCCCAAGTCAGTAGGCTGTAGTTCAGTGATTGTCGATGGTTCATGTCTGTCATATTTGTTTTTCGTAAATTGTTTTTTCATTGTTGAAGGCCGTACCGTTGCCTATAATTGCTTTCATGCACTTTTTTTAAACTTTGATGGATAGTTGTCTCATTGGCAGTCATACCGCATCTCCCTATTTTTATATTGTATTCATGTTTGTGTGAAATATATATTGTTGGTAAATTTTCAGATAGTTTTGAGACCTGCAAATAAAA
Source organism: Mytilus coruscus (assembly GCA_017311375.1). Lineage (NCBI taxonomy): Eukaryota > Metazoa > Mollusca > Bivalvia > Mytilida > Mytilidae > Mytilus > Mytilus coruscus. The sequence continues at coordinate 40,137,201 of CM029608.1, forward strand.
AACCACTGTTTAACTATATGTACAACAGGGTACTTCCATCTGGCAAATACTTTCACTGATGCATGTGTGTAAAAAAATTCACATTTTGTCACTTTTACAAAGATCGGGATTGAATTATGATATCTTTTGAAAGTATAATCATCAGGATTTTCACGATAACTCAAAATTCTTTTTTAGACTTCGCATATGCTTATCAGTTATCTATAAACTATTGTATTGCTTCATTCTTTTGGACATTTGAACCCTTAGCGAACCTCCTCCTTTTGTTATTTTTAGCTGAAAATATGCGTTCATACTTTTTTTTAAAGGTAAAGGTTTAATTTATATTACATTATAATTGTTTAGTGGTTTTTTCCGTTTGTTACTGAAGAGCTCGTAATTATGTTTTTATTTCATTTTATTCGAACGACATTTTACACAAATTAAAAATCGATTCTGATTTTGACTTTGAATACATTTAACTTATACTTCCTAAGGATGTCATCAGGAAAATGCCTATTCAAGTACATGTACTTTATGTATATTCAAATCATTAAGTATTGTTTTCATTTAAAAGAGGTTGCACACATTAACATATTCTAATCAACTCTGTTTATTTCCGAAAATCCGTTTCCTGATAATAATAAAAATAATAGACAATTTCGTTTGAGGCACACTTATCAAAACCGACTTACAATGTCAATATACATTTTTCAAATGACATCTGAATTAAATCACCAATAACCTAGTCGTTTGGCTGATTTTAATTTCTTTAATAGACAGAACCAATGTATGATTATTGATAACAAATATGAATAGATGGTCTTATGTACATTAAACAAATGAACAACAAAAACTATACCTTCTTGTCAATATTTTTATAGTAGACACATTTGCGGTGATATTTTCTTTTTTTCATGACAGGATTTGTTAGAATTTGCCAAATATTATATTTATTTGATTTAACCCGGTAGCTAGTTTTTTTTTTTTTTTTATAATGAACTTATATATACGGGATCGATTTTCACTTAAACCAGTGCTATGGGTCGTCCGGAATCTAAGTTTTTGCTTCGTGTTCAGGGACTCAATTTGACTATTAAATGAAGGACTTTGTAATAACATGCAAACCCCTTAGATATGAAAAAAAATTTGAAACCGATATTATCAAGACGATTTTGTACTTGATTGACAACCTATGTATTAGGTTTGAAAACATGTTTTTAACAAGCAATCGACAAACTATAGGGAATCAATTGTGCCCGTCATGTTTCCAGCGTGTTCATATTTAGCACATGAGGTTAATATGAAGAATGAAAAGAAGCTAGCATTATGTTTTAACTTCATGCTCCGTTATCTAGATGAAGTCTACTCAATACATAATTCCAAGATTGGTGACTATGTTCAACATATTGATTTCACGAAATGAAGGATACAAACGACACTGTCAAGTCTGCCTCATACATTTTGTAGCTTGGGTTACATAACGGAATTGACAATAAGGGTCGGCAGACAATAACATTTAATCACAAAGGTATAGTTTTAACTTTTCTATTAGAAACTTTTCATATATATGCAACAACATTCCAGATAACAGCGGCGCTTGCATATACATTATCAATATATGGATAGTTAGCATTAACCCTCTACCAAAGAAATCTTGATAGGAAACGCAAGTTATGGAATATCGTATCAACTGCGAGAAAATTCATATAATTCATATATGCAAGCGCTGCTGGAATGTTGATTATAAAAATGTAAAGATCACAATTGGGAAACTGAAATCATCCATTTTGTCGTACAGTTTTGTTTTTAGCCGATCTTCATTAGAAAGATCTAGATGTAAGTCAAGATATGAGACACACTTTATATAATACACGTGATCTTAAAATTAGTGAAAAAATTAAATCAATAAATCAAATAAATCAATTATATAAAAAATTCAATTAATGACGTCAATCAATCAATTTAGTTGTGTATTTACAATTGAATCATAGGTACATAGGCCCCATTTAATAATAAAGATAGAATTTCACAGAACTTATAGACTCATTTTACGGTTTTAGTGACAGAGTAATGTATTATGTTCTGTTCTTTCGTTAATAGTTGTGTGACCGACGAAAATCGTTATCTGTTTTCTTGAACTCGCTCTCATTATATTTCGGATTCATTATTTTCTTCACCATCATTTGCTTCACAATGTGTTTTGGTTTGATCTGGCAAATAGTCTTGTTCTGTGAATTCCAAAGAACACCCATAAGCAGCGTTCTCAAAAGGAGTTGAGTTTGCATTGTTTGACATCTTTTTTGGACTGAGATATGCATGTTCGTCTTCAGCACGATTATTTGCCAATAATGTGTTGTATGAATGCTCATAACCATCGTCTAAATATACCGAAGCGGTACTGTCATTGTCGGATGATGTTGATGCATGTCCTCCAGACGCCAGAGCTATATCTCTGTTTTCAACAACTGCTCTTTCGACTGCTATATTCGAGTTACTGTTTTCTGAAGAAGAAAAATAAAACACATTTATTAAGTATATTTGCTAACAATTAAATTTGTATATATTTTTTAACTAAAGCAAGTGTGTCAGAGTGCGGCATTACACCATATGAAACATATACGCAATTGATTTTTTTTCCTTAATTTTAAATTATACTTACATTGTTTAAATAACGTTTAATAATTCGGCAGTTTTCAAAAAAAAATTGTATACCAATTCCGAAGTGAAATAATATATTCTTATTTCAAATACTTGAAAAAAACAGTGGCTAAATGAAGAATGGTGAAATATCAGTGCGCATGATAATAACCTTCATTATATACGTTCAATACCTCGAATGCAAGTAACGAAACGTACGAAATGTTTGGAAGCATTGTAATCAATTGTGGTATGAACGAGACAGTCAATATATCTAAAAATTAATCAGCAAATGATGGCTACAGAGCTTGTTGCATTGCAAGTGTTCTTTTTCCATTCATTCTCTGCTCAGGAGATATAAATTTAATTCGGGAATGTCACAAAATATACCCTGTCTAAAACCTGAACAGCATTTTTTCATGTGACAACTTTTGTTTAGTGTTGTGTTTTTTACATTATTTACCTTGCCATGGCGTCACTATGTTGTCATCTATCATATATATCTCCATATAATGACCACTTTCATAATCATTTCCCCTTGGGGTTTCGGAATTGATTGTTGATATCCTCCTGAAACAATTTTTTTCACGGGTAAATTATGTTTATTATACAATTTTTCAACATTGTATAGAAATTAATTGTCGAAATGTGCATCTGGTGAACCAAATGTTGTGCCATTGCTGTTTTAAGAATCCAACTTCCTTTTCGGATTTTGACATTTCCCTTTGGTTTTTCATTTTGTAACAATAAAAGCATAATACTGCAGCTTTAGATCTATAGACAATATAAAAAAGAAGAAGTAGTATGAGTGCCAATGAGACAATTTTTCACAAGAGACAAAATGACACAGAAATTTATAGCTATAGGTCACCGTACGACCTTTAACAATGAGCAAAGCCCATACCGCATAGTCAGCTATAAAAGGCCACAAAATAACAAATGTAAAACAATTCAAACGAGAAAACTAACGGCCTCATTAATGTGCAAAAAATGAACGAAAAACATATATGTAACAAGTCCATCCAATGTATGGAGACACATTTTTTAATCGATCAATTAAGAAAAATTATGAAAAAAATTACAAATATTATGAACTGAAAATTTATCATAATATCTGTGATAAATAAAAATGAAAGTATACACACCTCTGTTTGTTCTTCCGTTTGAGGTGCACTGTAATCAAAACATTAAAAATAAATTAGCATGTACTGAAATTATATTTCATGCCGATCAATTTACGTTTATTGATTAATGTTCAGTTCAATCATAGATTGAACTACATTTTCACGTAAAAGTAACATCAAGACAATTCACACATACATTGTTACAATGAAGCATTCATGCAGCGCTTATTTCAAAACAAAAAAAATATTAATGCTCTTTTACAGAATCTTAGAAATCACCAATGTATTGCATGTCAAACACTTGCAGTACGCGTAACCATATGCCTATATCAACAAGTGCAATAAAGCAGAAGATGAAATGCAGTGAGACCTTTATTATCAAACGAATCTTAGAAGATTCAAAACAATACGGTTTATCATTGATACACATCTATATCATCAAGTCTTGGTTTTGATATAATTATAACTTTCAATACATTCCAGTAGAATAAGGAAAGATGTTTCATTTAGTTAAACATCAGGGTGTTTTTTTTTTTTATTTAGAACCGTGATCTAAATTTTTCTCATTTTTTTTTTTTATATTTTTTTTTTTTTTTTTAATTCTTCCATTAACCTGACACTGTGTACTTACAAAAAAGAATTCCTATCCCAACAACAAGCGCAGCAATAGTTCCGAGTAAAACAACTATGACGACATTTTGAAAAGATTGTTCTTTTTCTTTAAAGGAATAATTAGCTAAAACAAATTAAACATAGTTTGAGTATACACAAAATCTAAAAGATAATTACTTAACAAAAATATTTCTGATTAATTTTCTAATAACATTCCCATTGTATCAATGTTTATTATTAGAAATAATAAAATATTAAAGGTTGCCATGGAAGGATGAATAATTTTAAACGAAAGACCAAATTTGGATCTTTCCAAACAGCAGTAGGTGTACTGGGTACCCGTTTTAGAATGTACTAACCTGCATTTCTATTTTTCAGTTATAATTTGTTTGATACAAACAAGCATTAATATAACTGAAGCCCCAAGGATCCTAAAACAAGCTATAAACACATTTTAACGTGTAGAATTAGTCCCTTTCCTATTCCGTAACACCAGACAATCAAACATGTTGGTATCTACATTTGCATCTGCGAAGAATCTTCGTCAAGTAAAAGGGTCATCTTGTAGTTTTTAATCACAATATGTGCATTCATGTAAAGATATGTAATGACATATATCTTGGAGAACGTTTTTCTTTTGTTACAATTCATTGGATATAAGACAATTGTCATTTCTGATTCAAGAACATTCTGTTATTTTACTATACTTTTTTAATAGCTAGTTTATTTGTATAAAATGTTTATGTTCATGTGTTTAATAATTACAAACTTACATTTAAATTGCAGAAGCGTAGTAAATGATCCATTTCCAATAATATTATGAGCAATACATGTGTAGTTTCCTGGTCATATCGACTGATGTTTTTAATTGTGTAACATGTTTTTGCTACATTATGTGTAACTAATATTTCCTGACTTCCATTCAACCATCTTGTTGATATAGGTATTGGATTGCTATCAACATAACAACAAAGTGTCTTCGTTTTACCTTCATTTATTTCTTCAATCAAATCATTACTGCTTGAAACCTCAGGCTTATCTATTTAAGGCACCAAAAATATACTATTTTGTTAGAAGTGATAAATTGCATATTGTTATACTAAAATAACTGCTATGTAAACCCCAGTTGCAAATAAAAGGATGGTTATAATATCGAAATAAATTTTATATTTATGCTGGTTATCGCTTGTTTAAACATCAATTATCTTTAACATACAATTGATTGGATGATTGTTGATTGTTTAACGTTCATACTTTGAATACGGAATTAGAGTCATTAAAAAATCATAAATACAAAATCCCTTAATGCTACTTAAATCAAAACTTAAAACTGAAGTAGCTACTTTACAGTCCGTCGGGATGAATGAGCATTACTAAGTTAGATGTTTTCAGAAATTGTGAAATTTTGAAATAATAAGAATAGATAGTCCAGTGTGTGCTCCTCTGTTAACTGACGTACTTCTCTAATCCATGTTTAACTACATGTCTGCATAATGTTAAAATCTAATATAAGCTATTACTTTGTACAGACGCAAACAGATAATATATGCCGCCTCTGATGACGACATTGTTGAATTAGATATCCACACTATCAAAATTAAAGAACCTTTGTGAGCACGCTTACATACCCAACGCCCCACATTGTCACTTGGTAAACAAAATCTAACCAGATGCCTAAGTTGAAAGCTTTCTTACTCATAAGTCAACTTGTAAAGATTACTTGTGGATATGTAGATCTTCAAATTATGTTCTTATCAGTTTATTATCTACAAAGTTTCATGAAATTTTTTTGTGTGGTGACAGAGGAGTTACTATGACAAGATCAGTACTACCGGACGGAATGACGGAATGACGAACGGATAGGCTGACAGACCGGTCGAAAACATAATACCCTATGGAACTTTGTACACTGCGATACAAAAGGGACAAAAGAACCAAAGTAAACAATCCAAAAGCTGAATTTGAAACAATACATCAATTCTATGGCATAAATAAAAACGACAAAATAACAGAGAAAAAAAAACATTACACAGAAAGCTAAAGAATTATCAAAATTAAACATTACAAAAACCCAAGGATTTACTCATGTCCTTCGGAAGGGTGAATAGACCCTCCTTTACTAGTGGCACCAGTGTATATGGATTTTCCATACTACCTGATGTTTGCAATGTCATTGTCCCTGTGTTAATCATTTATTAATACATTATACACTTACATTTTACTTTTAAAACAATAGAAACTGATCCAATTCCAATGATATTCTCTGCTATGCACGTGTAGTTTCCTTGGTCGTATCTATTGACGCTGTTGATTGTGTAACAAGTTTTGTTAACGTTATGAGTAACTAATAACTCCTTGATTCCATTCAACCACCCCGTTGATGTTGGTGTTGGATTGCTATCAACATAACAACAAAGTTTCGTCTGTTCCCCTTCATTGATTTCTTCAATCAAGTCATGCAAAATTGAAACCAATGGTTTGTCTATTTGAAACGTCAAAAATAATTGTAAATAGTTTTACCATCATATATTGTAAATGGAACTGTTGATGTGAAAAGTGAATATAGGGTAATATAAGAAGGTTACTAATATTACTATCAATATTTTTGCTAAAGAACAGATAGACACTATATTGGAATCCAAAAGTATTTTAAGTACGTGATCTGTTCAGCCGATATCACAAAGTTTACGCAAGAATGTACGCATTTCTGTACAAATTTGTAAGTAAAACTGCTTTTCAAGAATTAGAAAACAGACAAAGTTTAGTTGTATTTAAAAGCAATATCTTTAAAAAAAGATTTTCTATGAGATGAAAAAATCGAATTCTGTAGATTATCAATGATGTTTGTAATTAAAATTGCTTCCACATCTTCAATGAACGGTGTTACTGACCTAGTGATGCAAATGACCCTATTTGACAGATCACTAGTGACATTAAGCGCCAAATATGATTTATTCTAAATTCACAGATGTCAGGTTTCCAAATTTCTATAAAACTTTTTGGAATAATAAAACATAAACTGCTTTCACGTTACACTTTGTCATGTTTTGTGCACAGATTTCCTTTAAAATCGCAAGATTTGGACTAAAACCGGTGATACCTTTGTTATCTACGTTCATGTCCGTGGATATTGATATCCTAACACCGTTCAGTACCCTGCACTCATTTTGGGTTCACCTCAGGGTATAATGGGGTACTTCAGGGTGTTAAAATACCCAAATATCTACAGTTATGAACGTAGATAACTTATAATATCAATGTTAGAGTTTTTTTATTTCTTTAACTAACGTTATTGCAATTTTGCTCTACGTTTAACCAATAGTTGATCTTCTTCGTCCACCATTTTTGTAAGGAATGCGATATCTAGAATAGGCAAACTAGTTGGTAATTTGCCCTTGGGTTTATAAATCTGCGGTTATTACATATGAACAACTGTATCTTTTTGTAAAAGATATGTTACAGATTTAACTTTTAGTTGTATTGTTCTGCCCAGGTGTGCAGTTATGTCAGAGTAACATATCTAAATAATACATGTTTTACATATTTAAGGCAGGTCCTCGCTTGATTTGAAATTAAGTTACCTTTATATAATACCATTAATTGATTGTTTTCCGTTTGATTAATGTCCAAATCATGGACAAAGAATAAAGACGGCAAAAACAAAAGTTTTTAAAATACTACACTGAAGACTGAACAAAATTGACTAAACAAAAACATCAAGGTTATCTCATTGGTTTCGAAAGGGTAAGTTTATTTTAATTTCAAACATTTCATATTATCTAGAAACTGAGGTACAATCTGTGGTAAAGAGTTTTTGTCAGCGAAAACAGAGAAAATGGATAAGTCGTTTGAGTATCTAATTGGTATTACATCATGTACGATGTTCCTACTATAAACTATAAACTTTCCTTTCTTCTTGCTATAAATTATAAAATTTACCATTTGAATTATTCGCGGTAGATTTATTTCCGAGTTCAATATTTTAATTGCAAAAATGGCAAATTACGACGAAAATGTCTTTATTTTTTTAATAATGTGTGTTAAAAACTTTTATACCGAAGTCACGCATACTAAGAGACGCTCTCCTTTGTGAATCAATTCAATCATCTATCTTAAATAACTTGAAAAGATAGTAGATGATATCGTCAGCAAGGATACAAAATAAAAACAGGAATAACAATTAAATTCTGTCTTAGCTTCACTTTCTACTTTTAACGTGTGATTATTCATTTTTTCACATGATGTCTCTCATGGATTCAATTGCACGTTAAAAAGTGATGAAATATAAATAAATTGGCGTTGAGATGCCATTTTTCCATCATTCTCAAAATTTCAAAGAACTCTGTATTATCGAATATAATAAATTACCGTATTGCTTCATTAACTTCTAACATCACGTGTACGATATTAATAAAAACAATTAACTGAAAAGAAATCAAAGTACCAGAAACTAAATAATAAATAGTAAAATATATAAATGTGAAAACACTGATCCATCTAGAAAATAACAAAATCACAGCCAACATATGCTTTAATTCTATAAAACCACATACGCATACCATAGCTTTTAAGAAAACGAATGCGCATAAACTTTAAAGCGATATAAAATATATCAATTTCATATTTTTACAAAATAGCTATGTATTTCTGTACAATTTTAAAACAGAATTTCGAAACGAACTTTTCTAGTACATTATTTGTCAATCGAGTATAAGATACAAAAAAAGAACAAATCAAATATACCGAACTTGTATTTTCGTAAGCCAGACAACTACTAAAGACTCATCAATAACGCTCGAATGAAACATTGAATGCCAACTAGTGTACGAATTTGAATAATTTTGATATGTCTACTGGTAGCTTTTTTATATTTTCACTATCAATGTCTATGCATATTTTTTTCATTAATTATTTATGCACTTACAATTTACTTTAAGAACAGTAGTAATTGATCCACTTCCAATGATATTCTCCGCTATACATGTGTAGTTCCCATGGTCATATCGACTGACGTTTTCAAATGAGTAACAAGTTTCTGTAACATTAAGCGCAACCAATATTTCCTGACTCCCATTCAACCATTTCGTACATGTTGGTGTTGGATTGCTATCGACAAAACAACACAGTTTCTTCTTTGTACCTTCATTAATTTCTTCTATCAAATCATTCATGCTTGAAACCAAAGGTTTATCTATTTTGGACGTCAAAAATGTAACAAAAATATGTTTGTAAATTGTCTAGTTATATTATATTTAAATTTAAGTTCTCATGTGTACTGTAAAAGGAAGGTTAAAATAATCGAATGAAATACTGTCATCCAGTAAGATTATCACTTCTTTTTACATTAGGTAACTAATATTACCGTCGTTTGCATGGTCAGGAAATGAGGAATACGTTATTTGAATGCAAAGGTACATAAGTACGCATATGATTTGTGCTGCTGAAATTTCAAATGTAAGTATGCATTGATGTACAAATATGTACATTGGGGTGTAAGTAAGACTTTTCAAAGTTAAAGTGCAGACATTTTCAGAAACGTTTTTTAAGGCTAATTTTACAAGAAAGATTTTCTAGAAGATGTCATGAATCAGATAACTACAATGTAATTAACAGGTTTGAAAATACACTATCTTTTTTTTCGTGATTAATTCTTTTTTAAATCACTTTATGTTTTAAATTTCAATACCTATGCACGAGTTTTAAATAAATGTTCATAAACTTACATTTCACTTTAAGAACAATAGTAATTGATCCACTTCCAATGATGTTGTCAGCTATACATGTGTAGTTCCCATGGTCTTATCGACTGACGTTGTTAATTGTGTAACAAGTTTCTGTAACAAAATGTGTAACCAATATTTGATGACTTCCATTCAACCATCTTGGAGATGGATTGCTATCAACAACACAACAAAATTTCTTCGTTTTGCCTTCGATTATTTCTTCAATAATATCTTGCAGGTATGAAACCACTGGCTTGTCTATTTGAAATAATTGAAATTCCAAAACAATTACAAATGTGGTACGATTTTTTTTAATATTGTTATAGACATTTGTCGTAGCCGTTTGTTCCCGATGTCTGATTGTGACATTAAGAATGAATGTGAAATTACATAGATAGAATATATAAATATATATATATGAATGCAAATTACTCAATCTAAAACTTTACCGAAAATAATTATTTTCATGAATTACATTCCATGATATATAAGGCTAACGGACGTTACCATTACGTGAACGCCACTAAGCAATTATTGATGTTATCGACAACATTCGTTCATTCTGATTGAAGAGCAAAACATAGGAAATAGCGCTAACAGATGATTAAAGAACATTATGTAACTTGAATATAATTTCCTGAACTTAGTTAGAAATATAAACCACTGTATTGAGGATTGTGTACTGCATTTATATTTGTGAATATATGTATAAATATGCATCGACTAATTATAAACTTAAATTTTACTTTAAAAAAACAATAGTTATTGATCCACTTCCAATACATGTGTAGTTTCCATGGTCGTATCGACTGACGTTTTCTATTGTGTAACAAATTTCTGTAACATTATGTGTAATGTGAAATATAAACCACTGCACTAAGGATTGTGTACTGCATTTATATTTGTGAATATACATAAAGAATTTATTAAGTGGGAAGTTTCATGTATAAATATGCATCGACTAATTATAAACTTAAATTTTACTTTAAAAAAATAGTTATTAATCCACTTCCAATAAATTTGTTGGCTTTACACGTGTTGCCGCCTTGGTCGTATCGACTGATTTTTATTTAACCAAATACGAAGTTGAAGTTGAAATTTTCAGAAAAGAAAATACAATAAAAACTTAAATTGTAAAAAAGCATTTGTCTTAAAGATGTTTTGAACAACTAACTTCTACGTCGTTCGGTTTCTTATTGGTAATCATAGCAGATCTTCTTATAGAAAAAATGATATCAATTGTTTAGTATTACTATAACATGTATAACTATATCATAATCTATTCTTTAGAACACATTCCATAATTGTTGACTTACAGTTTACTTTAAGAACAACAGAAACTGATCCACTTCCAACAATATTCTCGGCTATACAGGTGTAGTTTCCATGGTCGTATCGACTGACGTTTTCTATTGTGTAACAAATTTCTGTAACATTATGTGTAACAAATATTTCCCGACTTCCATTCAACCATTTCGTTGTTGTTGCATTGCTTTCAACATTACAACATAATTTCTTTATTTCACCTTCATTTATTTCTTCAATCATGTTATGCATGCTTGAAACTACTGGTTTATCTAAATGGAATTACAAAAAATAAAACAAAATAAAACAAAAACTATGAAATATCATTCTATCATTATGTATTTGTAAATGAAAATGCTCATGTGTACATTAAAGATAGACTAAAATATGAAATAAAATAAAATGGTTTCAGGTTCTCACTTGTTGTAACATCATGCAACTTGTATTCCCATTATTTTCTTAGTTTTTATGAGGTACACTAAATTCGAGTTGGTAAGTACTTCTATCTACTCACGTGAAATTAGAACATACATTTCGAGAAACAAACAAAGGACAATTCGAATTGGAGGAACAATGTTTTGCACTAAATTCAGTATTTGAAAAAATACACTCAATAGTTTGTTCAAAATAAAGGCATACAATAAAGCCAATTCCAAAATAAACTTTCGTTTCGATGAAGGATGTATTTGAAATATATAAAAAAATGATAGCAACTCTTTATATATTTCATCCGTTCAAATCACTTTCTGGATTAAATTCAACTGAAACTCTCAAAGCCAAATATTTCAAAGTCAATGATGTATAAGAACCGAAACGGGCGAATAGCAAAATGACCAAAACGAACCTACAAATAAGAGCCAAATCCATCATTGAACTTGGAATGATTATTATGCAGTGTTCTTACATTAAATGTATATTTGAAGAAAAAAAAACATGATACTTAGTGGCCATTCAAGAACTCAATAGTCGATTTACACTTACGTGGACACTTAAATTCCACCAAACATTTAGATTATTCTCAGGTGTTCTAGAAGGGTAGGCAGATCCTGTTAAACTAGTGATACCAGCCGGTGTTGGTTTTGTTGGTTATGATTCGGTAATTTCATAATCAAGGACAAGATGATGGAATTGTTGTTATTGAAAGAAGCGTTTATCATTATTCAATAAATAAAAACGGGATTTGTATAGATAGGCTATATGGGCACCAAAGTACAGAAGTATATGAATGATGAAATTCAAGTAAATATTATATAATTACTTACATCTGACCCACGAATGTTTATTTTAATCTAGATAGCAGCAGTGGTATAGAAAGATACGGAATAAAGTTAAGCACTCATACAATTGATTCGTCCAAATGCATTTTCCTATTAACATTCACAAGGACCACTATAACATGTATAAACCAAAAATCTTGAAGTTTTAATATTGCAGGAGTTATATGAAAACACTTGCTACCAAAAAATTGCCAAAACTGCTAAAAGAATTGGTTAGTATTTCTTAAAGATCTGTATATTGAAATAAACAAAATTAAATGATGCAGTATCGAAATATTTACTTCAAATATACAAGATTAGAAATATTTTGGAAAGAAATCGTAAATTTTCATTTTGTGATTTGAGATTGTAGTCATCGCAATACAGGTTGTACAACTACAATTTGGTTTTCTTTAATGCAACTGACAACTTTCTTTATTATTTACTTACTCATCATTTTTAATACATTCCATAAATGGTATCTATGAAAATTATACAAAGACTTTACATTCCCGCAAAAGTAGGGACCTTCATCCAAATTTGAAGCATTAATGATCTGAAGATCAAATTCGTGTGATTGTATTCTTTTAATGACTTTTAACCTATTGCTATGAGGCAGAGTAGGATCAATTAATTGTCCGTTTGTATATGCAGTAACTTTCCACATTCTACGATTTTCATCAATTGTAATAACTGATCTTCCAGGAAATGTTTGTGTGTGTGCTGGTCCAATCCATTCCATCCATTCAAAATATGATGAACACTTCAATAACACTGTTGACCCCTTCGAATAGTAAATACATCTGTATGCTTCTGTAATATAATTTTAATTGATATTGAGTTTACGGAATACTGCTTTGTCATTTCGTCTTTTTCTGTATACCTACGTTTTCATTTTAGATTCTTAAACAATCATATATCAAACTCTGAGTTAAGGTATACTCTAACAACATTTTAATTTGTTATAGCGAATTGTGTAAAAATTTTGAATGTAATGAGTCTCTTCAAAGTAAAGTGTATGATTGACACAAGAAGGTAAAAAAAAACGAAAGTTAAGAATTGAATATATAAAGTATTACCTGTTAAATACAACAAAAATTCAAATATCATCCAACTTCTGTACCAACAAGTTGTCTTCATTCTGCAAGGAAATAGAAGTATATATTCGTACAATTATAGACGGAACAAACATGTGATACTGCTTTATCTTTAATTCTTAACAAATTAATAAGACTTCAAAGCTATTTCTTCACACAGCATATAGAAAGTACTTCTCGTTTTTTTAATTGATCTGTTATCCAAGTTCAATCTTTTAAAACTTATATTGAATTTTTAGTATCATATCCAGAAACATTTCATCCTACAAATATGTTGACCTTTCTGTTATGTCATCTAACTTGCAAACTCTCGCTGTCGAATGCACTAATTTAATCTTTAACGAGGTCGGCTAATGCTTAAGGTGGTACCAAACACCTGGTCCAATATTAGCTCATGTAATATCCATTTAATATTGACAAAATATGTAAAAATTTCAAAAAACTTGAACCACACACTTTATCGGAAAGCATTTCATTGAATATCTAGCTGCTTGAAAAGCACTTATTTTGATAAGTGAGAAGCTTTACATTTCCGTAACATTAAAACATGATTAAACTGTTCATCTGAGATTTTACAGAGATATCTTCCTGTAGTGTGATGAACCACCTTAAGCTCCATTAAAAAATATTTGTGCTGACCATGATTTGTTTATTCTTTTTTTTTAATTTCAGGTAAACTTCATAACACTTTAATTTTTTTTTTTTTTTTTCGATTGATTTGCTAGGTTTTTGTTTTGAAAATAGTAATTCCGGCTTGACATAGGTAAACTTGATCTGTTTTGTATTTCCATTTATCTATGTTATATCTCAAGGAATTCAGCCGCCGTGAAGTCATTTGATTTCTATGACAAATCAAATAGTATCCTAGTAATGACCACATAGTTGAAGTTTAAACTTGATGTTTTATATATTTTCTTCATTTTTGGTTTTTCTATCACTTACTTCTTTTTATAAAAAAAAGGGTCATTGAGACTTTGCATTTTACCTAGCCTTTGAGCTTTACGAGATGACATATCAAGAAGTCTTATAATGGAGACATTCGTATTTTGATTTTAACTAGTTAGATAAAGAAATATCTCTGCCCTACTCACATGACCCTACTATTAGCCATGGAACCATAGAGATTATAGCTTTTCGAGAACAACAGAGTGGCAACGGTCATTTCTCAATGTCCCCTTGGTTTCCAGCTCTTTTTGTACAATGGGGTAAGTTTATGTTCCAAAGAACTAAGCTATTACCTTTGTATACATTTTTCTTTGGAAAAAAGGAGATAAGACGGTAATTCCGGTTTAAAAATCGTACATATGATCTCTTGGAACATCTACAACTAGACTGACTAGGGTTTAGAAATATGGTCATCTGTTGATCTTCTACAAACCAGCAGTAAAACACGTGCTCAATTGGACGTTTATTAGGATGTGTATAATCTATAAATTTGCTGCCACATACGGTCAGAATGAGGACGTTGAATCCGATGCCTCTTTCACATTGAGAGCTATGCTCTCTGCACGCCATGCACCTTTATTATTATTTTATCGGTCCGTAAGTGCCCTGTTGCAAGGCAAAAGTTCTCTTCCTATAACTATACCCTAATTTTTCAGGGTATTCCACATTTCCCGCCTAATATCCAGGTCAACCTTCTATTACATAATACCTATTGTATTAATTGTTACTTTGTTCTCATTCTGTACATGCTTGAAAAAATTGCAATCTTACGTCAAGCGTACAACAATCAATCAATATCATACCAACCTCCTGTATGTATGTATTTTCATTTAAATTATATATGAAGTACGGCCTTTTTCTTTTCAACAAATGCACAAAACAACTTCTAGTTTTCGAAACGTAAGTAATGGGATGTTGTTTTCCTCAATCTGGATGTATCTATATCTATTCACTGTTCCAGCTTTTAAGGTTTACCGTCTATATGAACCGGACAACAGCTTACACCAGTTGGTACTAGAACGGCTTGCGTAACAAACACATGTAATCTGGTCTTTTCTGCATGGCATTGTACCAAATGGATCGACCCTATGTTGTGATACAGATTCAACACTTTCTTGATGTTTTACCTACAGTCACGATTGGTAGTGTAATTGATTTTTTCTGTGGTGTTGTTTCATTTTCTGATGACTTAGGTTCCGGTGTAGGGACAATGTAACAATGCCAGTACTGGTATCTACACAGTTGGTGGATTGGCGATAAAATAACTGTCTGCATTTGTTACATATCATACCATTTTCTAAAACATTCTTGTTCAAGATTTAGAAAAAATATTTTTTTTGTTTTGAAATTTTTCTGCTATGGCCTTTTTTCGTTATGTGTATAACACACACAACATTTGGGCTTCATTGCTATATAATCAATTCTCGTGTTATTGGTTATGTTCAAGCACCTACTTCAGCGTGACTCTTTGAATTAAACAAACATCCGAAAAAATGTGATAGAAACATAACATTTTAATATTTCAACATAAAAAATGAGAAAAATTAGCGTGAGATTTGAACCCCATTTTAAAAACAATCCATTATTTACAGTTTTAAGCGCTACCGATGGAGCCACGGCGACTCTTGAAAACATAGTCGATATTAAGCAGCTATATAGGTAAAATTTAGTGATGTTCCACTTTTTATTAAAAAAGTTGTTTTTTTAGGTTTTAAAGACACACTAAACCAATTTTATTTTTGAGGGGAAAAGTTGTATAAATTACAACAACAACAAAAAACATAACTTTGTTTTGGTTTGAAATGTCCTTCTAGGGGGATTCCCTGTTTTTCCAACCTAAAAATACGGTAAATTCCGCATATTTGACTTTCATCCTTTTTTGGAGGTTAAATTAACTATTTTCCAGACATAACATAATACATAAAAATCGAGATATTGACCAAAAACATTTTTATTTCATGTTTTTATCGTAAAATTTATTCTTTCAGCACTTTTTAAAATTGGCCCTTCTGTGAAAAAATTTCAGGGGAAATTGGCCCTACCTCTTTGTAACAGCAAATCGAAAAGTGTGTAATCGAACCGCAGCTTTCTTCGACCAGTTAACATATTCTATACAAATTTCAGGAAATTGAACAAATAATTCTTTAACTTTTGTTTTACGTGTGAATAGATACAGCAAAGGAACAGTATAATATTGTAATGCCGTCCACCCCCTTTTTGAACACATTTTGCTGTGTTGTTATGAAGTACAAATAGTAATACGGAGATGTCTGTGAGATGATATGCTATGCAAATGAGTCTATTTAATATGCTGATTGTACTAATATTGATTGTCAAGATTTAATTCTATTGTGTTTCAAATGATGTTATGATTGGAATTTACTCGCGGTGACAAATTTGCAGTTTGATCCCGGAGTGCCGGTACCTTTATTTACATGTGTTCCTAAGTTATCCTGTATGTGTAATAACTTTCACGATGAATAAATATGTTGGTTCTTATTGATATTAAGCTGGAAAACATCTTTATTCACATAAAACTTCCAATGTTTACATTTTGATTTGCCATTTCGGGAATTTCCCTAAGCAGAGAGATGGCTGCTGATTGGTCCAACACATGTAAAAGTGTCTGTGATTGGCTGACAGTCGAATAAAACTGAAATGATCAACTACGGAGAGCAGTGAGTGTTTATGGTTTGAAAGTTATGAAGCGCCAAACTTGAAATAGTCGGCGCCTTCGCTAGGTGCAAATGGTTGGGTGACTTTGCTAGTGTGCAAATGGTTGGTGACTTTGCTAGGTGCAAATGGTCGGTGACTTTGCTACAGTAGGTGTAAATAGTCGGTGACTTTTCTAGGTGTAAATAGTCGGTGATTTATTTGGGTGTAAATACTTGGGGACAATTTAGGGTGTAAATTGTACCAATATTTTAAGTAGTTATTTGAAATAGATGTTGTTGATTTAAGGCTACATACTTTTACAAGTGTTCTTTTATTGAGACACCTTTGTAAGCCTGTTCGAGCTATACGCTACCTCATTAGTTTGGAAATTAGTTGTAGTTAACAACAGAGTGGTGACTCTGGATTGTTGTATATATGTCAGATAAATATATATATATAGATTAAATAAGATAGACCAACCATACCCTTGGACCCAACCAGACCAATGACAGAGCCTGTCCAGCCAGATTCTCCGCGTTTATAATTGTCAAATAAATAATCAAAACTGTTATATATGCCATTTCTTTTATTTCTCAATCATATATAAAATAGATAAGACCTGTAGAACATAGGTTAATCGAAGCTGTAAAGTGGGTTGGTTCGACGGTATTCCAATTAGACGTCGGCCCTACATTTTACAGTAATAAATAATACCAGTTAAGAAATCCCTTTTCTATGTAACCTGTGATCTCTGGTGGCCGACTCTAACACCAGGGAGGCAGCGTTATATTTGGTGGCAGCGGTGGGATTCATTTATAGAGTCTGTTATTGTTTGTACAAATACACAAATTGTTTTTAAAACCAAAAAAAAAAAAAATAAAAATGGATAATTCAAACGTTGTAACGTTTGGCCCACATCTCAATGAGATTGGTGATGAAGCAGATGCAACTATGCATGAAAATATATTAGACAAAAGTTCTGAAATTTTCGGTCCACCCCAATTTTAGGACGGGGAATTGAAAGTACAGCAACTAGTCTGGAGCACCTAATCAGATATGACAGAACTGATAAAAATAACAGTCATATTTCAGATATCCGACGGTCAAAACCTGATATCTCTTGCAAAATAAAACCCCAAATATATGATGGCTCGGATGATTTGGAGGAGTATTTGACACAATTTAATTTATTGGCAGAACTAAATGATTGGGACCCTAAGATTAAGGCCTTACTTTTGGCTAGTAGTTTATCTGGAAGTGCTCGGGCTATATTAAATGAAATCACAGATGGGGAACGGCACGATTTTGAGTGTTTGGTAAATGCTATGAAAAGTCGGTTTGGTTCAATTAATAGATCAGAAGTCTATAGGGCTGACTTGCAAACAAGGGTAAGATTGAAAAATGAAACACTGCCAGAACTAGCACAAGCTATAAAGAAACTTACACGTAGGGCTTACCCGGATCCTACTCCTCCGACTGAGAGAGGTTGGACCAACTTCAATTAATGAAGCAGAGAATATTGCTGTTAGACTTGAAGCCTTACGTGTAGCTGATAGACAGAAAGGTCGGAATGTTCGTACGGTCGAGACTGAAACCGTTTAGACCATTGTCTAAAACAAAGAAAAATCATAAAGTTAATCAATGTATTAAATTTTGGAAAAATGTCGTGAGCGAGAATGAATTCTCAATACTAGTAAATGTTTTTTTTTGGCTTCTAAAAAAATATATATCTATGGTAGACACTACAGAATTAATAGATAAAAGCAAATTTAGAAATAAAGTTAGATACACGTCTCATGTATTTGAAGCATGAAATGTTATTCAATGGCGGAAATAAAAGATGACGCCATTCTCTGAATAGATTATATGTATAAATATTATGTTGATATCCTTTCACTAAGGATGGTTTACCAGTTAAAGGTGAGGTTATGTATACCTTGTTTTAAAATTAGAGGTGATGCTTCATGTAAAATTTCCGAAGCGGAAATTGTAGTAGTTACAGAGATAAATTATTACTAACGGCACGGACTATCGTCGCGCTAAATATCATTCTGTTGTGATTTGTTTTAAACTAATGAAATATTTTTGGTGAAAATACTGAACTGTATTGGTCGTTTCTATTTCAAGAATTTTATGAAAACCCAGAATGTCAGTTGACAGTTTGGTTAAACACTCTGGTTATGTGGTGCTGAACAATTATTCAACACACTGATATGATGATTTTAAATGATTACAATCTTAGTGAGAGGCCCTATTAAGAGAATTGTTCTTTATGCTCGTAATATAGAAAATTAAAATAAAAGTTCAGAGTATCTGTTGCTGGAAAGACTGTCTCAGTTTAATACTGAAATGTAGATGTTTTGGCCTGGCCAGTCAAAATATGTGACTTGAATGTATCATGCTTGAGAGTTGATCAGAAAAGATAGAGTAGCTATTGATCAGTAAATAACGAGATGTACACAACGAGGCACCTTCCGAAAAAGGCTGCGTGTACATGAAATATTTCCTAGATCGGATAGTTACTGAAGGTGGAGATTGATTGCTCAACAGAGATAGACACAGGTGTGACCTAATCACTGGTCAGTGTCTATGGAGCAAAGCTTGACAAGAACGGGTCTGCTGGAGAAACGTTTCACAATGTTTGCAAGCCCGGTTAGGAGTATAAAGAGGGTGATCAGTCTAGGCAATGTCAAATAATGTTGTTAAAATTCAAAAATAAATTGCAAAGAACAATATATAGATAGAGAAAGAGAAATTTGGTCAATGTTTATGGTGTAAAATTTAGTAATAGCGGATTTGCTGAAGAAATATTTCATAATATTTACAAATCAGGGAATGAATTTAAAGAGAGAAATAAGTATATGTAATACCAAATAGGGCTAATAAAATAAAATAAAAATAAAAATAATAATCATTAACAGATAGAAACGACATGTTTGCTCAAAAGAGATAGACACACGAGTGACCTAATCACTGGTCATTGTTTATGGAGCAAATAATGATAAAACAGGTTTGTTGGAGAAGCATTCCATTATGCTTACAAGCCAAAATATGAGAATGAAGGAAAAGAACATAAAACCAGAGTGAAACGAAGGAACCAAATATAGTCCAATAGTAAAATAGATGTATTAATTTACTTTCTTTGCAGAAAATGGAAAAACGGAATATCAGTAGATAGCAATAATATTAAAATGAATAAAACAAAAGATTGATTCCTAAGCTGTTACATAATAGCGGGACACGGGAGTTAGGATAGAGTTTGGAATTTATAAAATGTAGATAGAAACATATGTGTGGCATGTGTAATAAATCAAGAAATAAGTATATTTAAATGGTGTTGTATTGTTTTATATCAGTTGTTTATCTGATATTGTTAAATATCAGGCCAAAATGAAATAAGATTTTTATTTTGAAAAATCAAAGTCATAAAGTACTGTAATCACTGACTATGGTGCTTGGTAAATGCTATTTGAATGTTTGTTGAATATTTCAATGATTACCTAACTTTAGTTCCTATCGCTGTAAACCAAATAAATTCCACCTATTTGGGGACCAAATTCTGAAGGATGGGGGCAATGTAATGCCGTCCACCCCCTTTTTGAACACATTTTGCTGTGTTGTTATGAAGTACAAATAGTAATACGGAGATGTCTGTGAGATGATATGCTATGCAAATGAGTCTATTTAATATGCTGATTGTACTAATATTGATTGTCAAGATTTAATTCTATTGTGTTTCAAATGATGTTATGATTGGAATTTACTCGCGGTGACAAATTTGCAAGTTTGATCCCGGAGTGCCGGTACCTTTATTTACATGTGTTCCTAAGTTATATCTGTATGTGTAATAACTTTCACGATGAATAAATATGTTGGTTCTTATTGATATTAAGCTGGAAAACATCTTTATTTACACAAAACTTCCAATGTTTACATTTTGATTTGCCATTTCGGGAATTTCCCTAAACAGAGAGATGGCTGCTGATTGGTCCAACACATGTAAAAGTGTCTGTGATTGGCTGACAGTCGAATAAAACTGAAATGATCAACTACGGAGAGCAGTGAGTGTTTGTGGTTTGAAAGTTATGAAGCGCCAAACTTGAAATAGTCGGCGCCTTCGCTAGGTGCAAATGGTTGGGTGACTTTGCTAGTGTGCAAATGGTCGGTGACTTTGCTAGGTGCAAATGGTCGGTGACTTTGCTACAGTAGGTGTAAATAATCGGTGACTTTTCTAGGTGTAAATAGTCGGTGATTTATTTGGGTGTAAATACTTGGGGACAATTTAGGGTGTAAATTGTACCAATATTTTAAGTAGTTATTTGAAATAGATGTTGTTGATTTAAGGCTACATACTTTTACAAGTGTTCTTTTATTGAGACACCTTTGTAAGCCTGTTCGAGCTATACGCTACCTCATTAGTTTGGAAATTAGTTGTAGTTAACAACAGAGTGGTGACTCTGGATTGTTGTATATATGTCAGATAAATATATATATATAGATTAAATAAGATAGACCAACCATACCCTTGGACCCAACCAGACCAATGACAGAGCCTGTCCAGCCAGATTCTCCGCGTTTATAATTGTCAAATAAATAATCAAAACTGTTATATATGCCATTTCTTTATTTCTCAATCATATATAAAATAGATAAGACCTGTAGAACATAGGTTAATCGAAGCTGTAAAGTGGGTTGGTTCGACGGTATTCCAATTAGACGTCGGCCCTACATTTTACAGTAATAAATAATACCAGTTAAGAAATCCCTTTTCTATGTAACCTGTGATCTCTGGTGGCCGACTCTAACACCAGGGAGGCAGCGTTATAATATCACGGTGTTATATAAAAAAGTCCATTGATACGAGAGTATGAATATGTAATTTCATTATAACCTTCTCTTGTCACTTATTTATAATTTTGAGGTCATTTTCAAGAATAGTATTCATGTATGTATATAATCGTTACTTTTTTTCAGTGTTCGATGCTTCCAACAAAACTTTGCACTAACGTTATATAGGATGATCTTCTGGATATTCAGTATCGTAAATACGTTTTCTGTCATTACCTGTACGTATTCTGTCACTTTTTTGCCATTTTTTATCATATGATTTTGAAAAACCTGAAGGACTTGGGATGGTTTTCATTATCTGCTTAATAGATTATTTCATGACATATTCATAACGGTTTTGAAAATATACCGAAGAACGAAGCCATCAGCTTGTGCATTCCTTATCAAAAAATTCAGACCATAAAAAAAAATTAATTAGTTAATTTTTTCTCTGGCAAAACATGTACATGTCTACGCTGCGCTTCGTGAGATTCAACAACGTTTCTTTCTTACATTAAAAAGAAGAAAATACTTGTGACGTCATTTTTGTCATAAAATTCCTAAATGTAATTGAAAAAAGGACAAAGCCAAGCTCTCAACACGAAGCAAAAGTTTACATATCGCTGTAAGTAAAAGACTTGGATGGAGAGTTGTCTCATAAGCATTCATTCCACATCTTCTTATTTCTACATCCTAAGCACAAATTTCAGTGGAATTATTTACTGGGTTACGATCATGCTGCATATGTTTGTTGACTAAAATGTATGCAGGATAAAATCAATAAATGAGATTTAATATCACAGATAAAAGAATCCCGCAAATGTCTCAAGAAGTAACCCGATAATATCAATGTTAAAATACAGAAACAAGATAAACACTTCGACAACCAAAGGGCTCATTAACAGTCTTAATAAATATTGTAGCAATTAATGCTTTTGAATGACTTCTTACATTTGTTAACAATGTACCAGCCATTTCAGTTTTTAAAATATTCACAAAATCAGGATTAAATGTGTGTGTTTTTGTTTTAAGAAATAGGACTGCAAAATTATAAATGACGCAAGTGGCGTACTTGATGCACATTACATGTTGCGTTATGAAAATAACAAAGAAGCAATCAAAATTACCAGAACCACAAGAAATGAAAAATTTCCACTGAAAACAAAAAATTAGATGCCCATCGGATGGTCAATTGCTGATTTTTTGTTTCGTGATTATAAAATATTTTTAAGGAAATAAGTCTTTCCTTTCAGTAACAAACATTTCAAGTGCGTTGAAGTGTAAATTAAGTTTCCGGATCATATAGCTTTTAAATCGAAATATTGAAGACCGTTGAAATTATTATGTACCTCAATTAGCGTGCATTTTCTACCGAAGGTCGGTTGTTTTCTCAAGACACTCCAGCTTCATCAACAATAAAAACTGACTGCCACTTAATAGCACAATAGTGCTGAAAGATGCGTTAAACACCAATCAATTAATCAATCAATATATTTGCTTGCTATCTTTTTTTTTTATTTTCCTATTTCTCTCTTTCTATTTTCGTTTTCAATATATTACCGTAAATTGGGAATTTTTGGCGTCGGGATATTTTGGCGGTTTTCTCTCAAAAGGCATGTGTTTTATTTTGGTGTGTGTAATTTTGGTGCTTCGTCCAATTGATATGTTTAATTTTAGAACAACAGTAGTGAGCAAGCTCATTCATATGTGCCTTTATTTACCCGTTTATTGACAAAATATCATTGAATTTCTCAAACTAGAAACACGACCAAGTGAATTTAAGGAAAGAATCGGATACGGATGTAACTGCAAATAATTCCGTACATCGACTTTCAAAGCTGAAAGAAAATATGAAATAAAATCTTAAACATTAAAATCACTTTTTAAATAGATTATTTATTTTTTACAAATATCATATGAAATAAATTTTAATCATCTCTATTGCAGTGCTTGTTAATCTATTGACGATCAAGGATTTAAATTTTAATCCTTATGCCTCTGGCAGTACATGTTAATTAATTGATGATAAAGGAATACAAGTAGTTTTGATATTCTAATTACCAATAACGTCGTCTAATCAGCAATAGCCTGGCATATTTATGACATGTGTGAATACAAATTCATATTGTGTTTTCTTAACAATTTCAGAAAATTGACAATTAAGTAAAAATTGTATAGGGTTGTTGTCAAAGTATACCAGGTATTTATTTGCAGATTTGGCTATGTATAGAATTGTAGGAAATATACGGAAGATATAATAACATAAAATATTTTCCCCAACAATTAGCATTACACATTGTCGTACCGGTACGCGATTTTGACGTTTCAATTTTAGTGTTTGCTTTATTTTCGTGTGTTTAATTTTGGCACTTTCATTGGAGGCACCAAATAAACCAAAATAAAACTACAACCAAAATAACCCAATTTACGGTATCCAAATACTCAACAAGTTAACAAAAATCTTCAATTAGGGACAATATTTCTAATCCAAAAATATCTGGGTTATAACTTCCAACATTTCGTCATTTGTTGCCAATTTTGCCCCTTTCGGATCATCCTTCTGAAACCATTTGCATAAAAACCATTATTAACGAACTATGATGTACAGTAGTTGTCGTCTGTTTATGTAGTTCATACGTGTTTCTCGTTTCTCGTTTTTATATAGATTAGACCGTTGGTTTTCCCGTTTGAATGGTTTTACACTAGTAATTTTGGGGCCCTTTATAGCTTGCTGTTCGGTGTGAGCCAATGCTCCGTGTTGAAGGCCGTACCTTGACCTATAATGGTTTACTTTTATAAATTGTTACTTGGATGGAGAGTTGTCTCATTGGCTCTCATACCACATCTTCCTATATCTATATAGAATATAAACACACTAAGAATTATTCCTGCCAAGACTAAAATGAATTGGTAGAGTTTTCACGCTGAGGTTAAGACCTTTGAAACATCAACAATACTCTGTTAAGATAGAAATTTTAGGACAATTACTCAGACAAATACTCATTTGACAGCTTCAAGTTTTGGAAATGAAGCGTTTGAAAAAGTTTATGACGGACGACTGGCGTAAAGTGATGTCAGTATCTAAAATAGTCCATATGAGTAAAAAGACAGACAATAGTAATGAAACCTAGACGTCATTTTGAAGAATATTAAACATATAAGTGAATGTGGGTATTCCAGAAATGTAACCAGCACTTACTCTACACGTGTGATGCTCATGACTGGTAAAAATCTAGTTCTAGTTAAATAGTTACCTTCGAATGAGAAAATGTGTTCCAACCTACTTCCAATATGTTAATGTAAATTAATAAAATTTCTAAACGAAGGGCAAATAACAGAATAATTTCCCGGTTTAAACATTCAGACATTTAGACTGGAAATGATACATTCATGGAACATAACAATATGTTATATTACTTTTTTATTTTTGGTTTTTCCTGCATACATATGATATCAGAGACATGGGTTTTTTTAACGGAAACTTTGGTTTACATTCATTCAGTGAAAAAAGTTTAGTAGGTCAATAAGTTGTGTCTTTTTGATTGTTGTTTCGTCGGATTGCTTTCATTGACGTAAAGGCAACACTTTTTATTTATTTAGATGCATGCTTACGTAAAAATAAAGATACAACTAAAACCTGTTTCAATTCCCATCAGTATTGATTAACTGTATGTACGCAAAATCTGATTTTATTTATATAGAAAACTGTATTCATCCCAGTCGAATGGCCCTAAAATTGTCACACTTGCCGCCAATTGCGATCATATCAGAATTTGTAGATACAAATCGTAGATGCAAATTTCTTTTTATATGTCTTAATAATGTAGTGTTAAGTACTATTTTCTGAACTCGTTGTTAATATACCTGCGTCCCAAAAAATGTATCTTCAGTTATATAGCTAATTGAGGTGAAAAGAATGATTGAGTATTCAATGAAACTTTGAAGAATATTAAAAATATAAGTGAACGTGGGTATTCCAGAAATTTAACCAGCACTTACTCTACAAGTGTGATGCTCATGACTGGTAAAAATCTAGTTCTAGTTAAATAGTTACCTTCGAATGAGAAAATGTGTTCCAACCTACTTCCAATATGTTAATGTAAATTAATAAAATTTCTAAACGAAGGGCAAATAACAGAATAATTTCCTGGTTGAAACATTCAGACATTTAGAATGGAAATGATACATTCATGGAACATAACAATATGTTATATTACTTTATTTTGGGTTTTTCCTGCATACATATGATATCAGAGACATGTTTTTTTAACGGAAACTTTGGTTAACATTCATTTAGTGAAAAAAGTTTAGTAGGTCAATAAGTTGTGTCTTTTGATTGTTGTTTCGTCGGATTGCTTTCATTGACGTAAAGGCAAAACTTTTTATTTATTTAGATGCATGCTTACGTAAAAATAAAGATACAACTAAAACCTGTTTCAATTCCCATCAGTATTGATTAACTGTATGTACGCAAAATCTGATTTTATGTATATAGAAAACTGTATTCATCCCAGTCGAATGGCCTTGAAATTGTCCACTTCACACTTGCCGTCCATTGCCATCATATCAGAATTTATAGATACAAATCGTAGATGCAAATTTCTTTTTATATGTCTTAATAATGTAGAGTTAAGTACTATTCTCTGAACTCGTTGTTAATATACCTGCGTCCCAAACAA
This sequence comes from Mytilus coruscus, assembly GCA_017311375.1. Classification (NCBI taxonomy): domain Eukaryota; kingdom Metazoa; phylum Mollusca; class Bivalvia; order Mytilida; family Mytilidae; genus Mytilus; species Mytilus coruscus. The sequence continues at coordinate 40,164,043 of CM029608.1, forward strand.
TGTATCTTCAGTTTTATCGCTAAATGAGATGAAAAGATTGATTGAGTATTCAATGAAACTAAATGAACCCCTTCACATATAAATGTGCCTATACAAAATAAGGAACCTTTTCAAAAGTTGTCTTTTTATATCTGTATGTGTTTGGTTTTTCCTTTTCGAATGTTGGTGTTCATGGTAGAAGTTACGAAAATGTGGTCAATATGAAAATTGCTGATCTCTTACTAAGACTAAGGATTTAGAGCATGACAATCACCGCTAATCAAATAGATAATGTTAAATTATTTTAAAATTTGATCTCATCTTAAGTCATATGTATTATCTGACGATAGCGTCCTCATACTGAGTGTTGGAGGCCGCCAGTTCCACCAGTGTCTCAGTAAAAACTTAATGGATATGTGTTACTTTAATTCCGCGTGCGCAGTATTTAGAAGTTAGTTAAAAGACCGCCCAACTTAGTTTTAGAACAAAATCATCGCGTTCGGATTGATAATTTAGGAAGAAACATATAACAATTCCTAAATCAGAGTTTCTGTCGAAGCAAAAAGTAAAATAACAAAAATACCGAACTCCAAACCTCTTACTTGTATAGACGAAGCACATAAGCAAAAATGAATGAGAAGAATACAAAAAATGACCATAGCACAATAACTCAATGCTGGGATGTATAAGTACCGAGCCACGCAAAATTCAAATGTCTTTTTTATGTATTCGGTCTGAAAAGAAAGCACGGGATTATGGTTAACTTTACCACTAGGAATTCTTGGTTTTATACCGTATAGCGGGTTATTTTCGCGGAGTGTAAATTTTCGCTTATTTTCGCGGAGATAACAATATCGCCAAAATAAATTCGGCCAATTTAAAAGTGCACATGCAACGGTATTGTATAAAAGTTTTTAATCCGCCAAAATAATAACTGCCAAAATATTTTTTATACCTTATTCAATGCAAATTTCACACCCGCAAAAATAACCCGCTGTACGGTAGCTTCCTTGTTGGCAACAATACTCAATCAAGAAAATAATGATAGGACATGCAAGCTCTGGATTATTGTATCATCTGTTATATATATATATTCCATATGCAGGCGCTGCTAGAATGTCTATACATAGAAATGGAAAGTTCACAATATGGAAGCTACAATAATCTCTTTCGTCGTAAAGTTTTGTTCTCGACCGATCCTTGTTGTCAATTTCTTAATATTAGGCAGACTCAACTGTTTCTGTTGAACCCTTTAACACCAATTTAAATGGCATAGAAGCGTTCAACATAGTCATCAAACTTTTAAATCATTTAGTGAGTCAATGTCATCTACACAGTAGAACGTATAGTTAAAGGATAATGCTAGCTTCTTTTCATTCCTCCTAAGAAGCTCTTGTATGAAATCAGTATGATATGAATAATGGAACAAGTCTACAAGAAGATGAGCACATTAAGTCACCATATGAATGCCGATGTAGCTTGAAAAACACGTCCTCCAAACGTAACAGATAAGTTGTCAATCAAGAAATCAGTTTCAGAGAATTTTCTTAATCTTAAAATTTTATTTTATTGATTAAGTTACAAGTAAATATATTATGTTTTATTTTTTGTGGATAATTCAATGAATGATGAAATTTAATTTCTGTTGTTTCGTAGAAATAGTTCATACCATATTGCAAATTTAGTTTTTCCTGACCATCATTCGCATTAACGTTGTGAGCATGCGTTAGGTTAAAAATGTTGGTTTAACATTGCTGTATAAAATGTTATAATTCACCCGTTCGTTTAAAATTAATTTCATTTTCAATTGTTATCCTTTTGGGAAGGGTGCACAAATTATTTTATTCGGTCTTATGTATCACCGAAATCTTTTCTATTGATTTAAGATGCCAATGTATAGCTATTTTAAGTACGTAAAACCAAATAATCATAGTCAGCTGTAAGTAAGGGACGTCACAATAAATGTACATGCATAGGAGCTGCTACGTCATGGAATACGCGTTTATACATTTTTGCGTGAAATATAAGTTTTGGTCAATTTTCAGATGATTTTTTAACCGGAAATAAAGGGTACACTCAACCAACTAAACATTAACCACTTTCTGACTATATGTAGAACACCATTCATATATGTTTTGATACTTCCATCTGGTAAATAGTTTCACTAATAACTAAATGTGAAAACAAGCATATTTTATCACTTGTAGAAAAATCATGTTTACTTATCTTATAAGTAAAATTACCGTTAATATCCTTTTGGCGTGGCTCGGTACTTATGCATCCCGCCAATGTGTTGTTGTCCTGTGGTCATTTTTTGTATTCTTGTCACTTTTGCTGATGTGCTTTGTCTATATGCCATTTTGTTTTTCTTTGTTGACTTTTTTGTTTGTTTTTATAGTGATTAAGATTATTACAAAATGTTGACTGTTGTACCCCTATTTTTGACATTTTTACCTATTATGTCTGGGTTTTTTTCACACATTGTTGTCAATATAATGGAATTGTCAACATAAGGAAATACCTGTACCAAGTCAGGCATATGACAGTTATTCGTTTGATGTGTTTGAGCTTTTAATTTTGCCATTTGATAAGGGAAGATTTGAATTTTCCTCGGATTTTGGTATTATTGTTATTTTACGTTTCATTCTTTTATGCAACATTTTGTTTTCTAACTTTCAGCAGAAATGACGCATTCAAACATATGAAGAAAAAAAGACATTAACACGATAAAAGGTTAAGTACAAATAGATTTTATGTTATAATTGTTAGTGGTTTATCCTATTTATACTTAAGCTCTTGAATCATCTCATAAAGTCACTCAATATTCATCAGTATGTTGATCTAACGTTGATACATTCAAGAAAAGTAATTACAGTTTAGACAAGCATCAAATTGTAATTTTAACACATAGTTTCACAAAATCTCACTCTTTCCATATCACTTTATCCCTACGATTTCACGCACATGTTATATAATCGATTCTGATTTGATTTTTACTATTTTTAATCATACTTCCTACGGAAGTCAACAAGGAAATTCTCTTCACGTCCTCCATTGATATTCAAATTCTTAAGTATAATTATCATTTTCAAAGAGGTTGCACAATCCTATATTATGTTTATTATTATTTCTTACAATCCGTTATGAATGGACAGAAACAATATATCTTAACTTTCCCTTTGTATCTTTATAGTTCGTATTGTTTACATATTACGCGCTGATATTGCTGTTCTTTTCATTATAGTACTTTTATATTTGGCCAGATATAATGTTTTCTTTAGTTGATTAAACAGATTGAAAGAACTTTTTCAACTTTTTTACATTATAAAGACTGACCAATATAAATATAAATATCTAGGAAGGGACAAATCATAATTTGATATAAAAAAAAACACTAAGATTCCAACAAAACAAATTTGAAATTGACATCATCAAGCGGCCAGTGTTTATTTATTGACGGCGTATTTGTTTATGTTGTGAGTACCTGTTTTTCAAAATACAGTCGGCATACTTGAGGAAACCAACTGTACTCATCTTGTTGCCCACTTGCAATGACGTATACCAAATATACTGTAAAGTCTGCATAATATATTAACCTACAATTAGAAATTAACAATTAGGGTCGGTTCACAACAATACTTTGTCGTAAGAGGTATGATTTGTACTTCCAAATTGTGAATTTTTCATTTCTATGTAGAACATTTCAATGGTGCTTGCATATCGGCTGTTAAAATATGTATTCGTAATTAGCAGCAACCATATACCATGCAAATATTGATAGGAAATGTTGCTACATAGAAATGGAGAGTTTACAATTGTGAAGCTGAAATCATCTTAAATGTCGTAAAGTTTTGTTTTCAACCGATCCTCCTTGTCATTTCTAAATGTTAATATAAAAAAGAAGATGTGGTATGATTGCTAATGACACAACTCTCCACAAAAGACCAAATGGCACAGAAATTAACAAATATAGGTCACTGTACGGCTTTCAACAATGAAAAAGGCCCATACCGCATAGTCAGCTATAAAAGGCTCCATAATGTCAAATGTAAAACAATTCAAACAAGAAAACTAACGGCTTAATTTGACTGTCCCTCTGGTATCTTTCGTCCCTCTTTTATGTACAAAATAATGAACGAAAAACAAATATGTAACACAGCAACAAACGACAACCACTGAATTACAGGCTCCTGACTTGGGACACGCACATACATAATGTGGCGGGGTTAAACTAGTCAGATGGTGCAAAACCCTCCATCTAACCTGGGACAGTGGTGCAACAGCACAAAAAAAGAACACACTATTCAAAACAATAAACGAAAAAAAATTATGATAAAGAGCAACAAACAGCAACCACTAAATTACAGGTTCCTGACTTGGGACAGGCACATATAGTATGTGGCGGGGTTAAACTAGTTTGAAGGCGCCTATCCTCCCCTAACCTGGGACAGTGGTGTAACAGTACAACATAAGAACTATAAAAATCAGTTAAAAAAGGCATAACTCATCAGATGGATACAAATAAAAATACATCTAACAAAACACAGAGTGGACGTGGATGGGTACTTGTACATCCCAACAACAAAAAGACACTAATTTCAGATCTAAGAGTAATCGCAGTTACTGACAGCTAGTTCAAAGCCAATAACAACTAATAAAAACAAGTAAGTTAAGATCTAAGACAGATTTAACTATATGTGTTTTCCTGAAATCAATGAATCAATAAAATCAATTTAACCAAAAAATTTATTCAATCAATCCATTCATCAAATTAAATCAAATAAATAGATCAATCAATAAATCAATCAATCAATAAATAAATAAATATTAAATCAATAAATCAATAAATATATTATATCAATAAATCAATAAAAGACATATGTCAATTAAAGATATCAAAAATTAAAGACATTAATAAATTAAAGATATAAATCAGTTAAATAAATCATAAGGCATTCATTAATTATTGGATTGTTATTGTAATAGAATCATAGATACATTTTCCACATTTGATAAAAAAAATTCTCTGAAATTAGAGTATCATTTTGTGGTTTACTGTTTAAGTGACAAGATAATCAATTCTGCCTTGTTAATTTGTTGATAAATGTGTCACAGATGGAAATCCTTATCGGTTTTGTTGAAGTCGTTCTCATTATAATTCAGATTCATTATTTTCTTCACCGTCACCTGCATAACAATGACTTTCTGTTTTATCTGGCAAAGAATCTTGTTCTGTGAATTCATATGAACATCCACAAGCAGCGTTCTCAAAAGGAGTTGAGTTTACATTGTTTGACGTCTTTTGGACTGAGATACACATGTTCGTCTTCAGCTCGATTATTTGCCAACAGTGTGTTGTATGGATGCTCATAACCATCGTCTAAATATCCAGAAGTATTTCTGTCATTGTCTGATGATGTTGATGAATGTCCTGCAGACACCAGGGTCATATCTCTGTTTCCAACAACTTCTCTTTCGACTGTTGATATAATCGGGTTGTTGTTTTCTGAAAAAAAGATGAAATCGCATTACATTACATTCATGCTTACAACTAAACGTGCATATTTCTTTTTTAGTAAAAAAAGGCCAGTATGTCAGATTGCAGCGTTACATAAATCATACAAAACATAAATGAAACTATTTGTTTATTCGGTTAAATGATACTTTACCATTGCTTAAAATAACGTTGGCTATGCTTGGCAGTTTTCTCTAAAGATCTACACAATTCCAAAATAAAAACATTTGGTCTTTCCAATATTTCAAAAAAAAATGACCAAATGTACACTTATGAAATGTCGTGCGCAAGACACATGTTTCTGTTATAATCTTCTTTAGATACGTTTAAAACCTTGAATTCAAGTACCTAAATGTACAACACATTTGGAGGCATTGTAAACCATTCTGGTCTGAACAAGACAGTCAAAATATCTTAGAATAGATTTGCAAATGACGGGTGCCACATGTTGAGCAGGATCTGCTTACCCTTCCGGAGCACCTGAGATCATCCCCAGTTTTTTGGTTGGGTTCGTGTTGCTCAGTCTTTAGTTTTCTATGTTGTGTTTTGTGTACTATTGTTTGTCTGTTGGTGTTTTTCTTTTTTAGCCATGGCGTTGTCAGTTTATTTCGATTTATGAGTTTGAACGTCCCTTTGGTATCTTTCGCCTCTCTTTTACAGTGCTCGGTGTATTGTAAGGGTTCATATCCTCTTCATTTTCTGCTCAGAGGATAAAAACCAACATCGGAAATGTCACATGATATCCCCTGTCTTAAACTGGAATAGATATAATGTTTGAATGTTACAACTTTTTTTAGGGTTATCTTTTTATAATTCCTACCTTGCCATTGAGTCACTATGTTATCATCTATCATATATATCTCCATATAATGACCACTTTCATTATCATTTCTCCTTGAGGTTTCAGAATTAATTCTTGATACCCTCCTAAAATAATTTTTTTTCTATTGGTAAATAAATTTCATAATACAATTATTTAACACTGGAAAGACATTAATTGTCGAAAGGCGCATTTTGCGCAATAAAATTTTCCCGTAAATTCCATGCGAGTCCAACTTCTTTTTAGGATAATGACGTTTTCTTTTTATTTTTCATTGCGTAACGATAAAGTAAATTACTGCAGCTGTATATTTTCAGACAAGTCTGTCAGTTTTATAAAGATATTGCATATTTATATATACATTATTGAATTCATTATGATAAATTTATAAATATAATGTACCTTTAGAATTTATCATAATGTTTGATACATAAAAGTAAAACGCACCTCTTTCTGTACCTCCGTTTAAGGTGCCCTGAAATTTAAACATTGAATAGAGAATTATATATCATGTACTAGAATTATATATTTGGCTGAAAACATATAAGATTTATATTCTGTTCAATTCTAAAATGAACATAAATTTATGTGTAAGTAAATTGAAGACAATTTACAAATGCATTATGTAGCTTTCGGTATAATCTATTACAAAGAAGGTTTTTATACAGCGCTCATTTCAAACAAATAAAAGTTTAATGCTCATTTGACTGGAAAGCATTGAAAATTATTTTAACTTATTTACCATTTGACAAACAATGGAAGGATACCAACAGGAAACTTAAAAAAACATATGTGTACCATATTTTAAACATAACAGTAAGGTCATCAGATTACATGCATAGCCAAGTAAATAAAAGCCTCAGATGAAATACATTGGTCATGTTGGTGGCTCCAGGACCAAACGAATCTTACAAATTTAAAAAAAAAAATCTTTTTATTATTGTTCCGCATCCATATTCTACACTTATGGTTTCAACATAATTATCGATTTCAATACATTCTAGAAAAAAGGGAAAGAGGTTTTACATCTGAATATGAATTGGTATTTTTGGGTTTGAAATTGCTTGCAATATCTTTTATATATCTTTTCCGTTTTATGGTTGTTATTCCTTCCATTTTTGTTATTTCAAAATGAAGTAGACAATGTGTACTTACAAAAATAAATCCCCATCCCTACAACAAGCACGACCATAGTTACGACGAATACTACAATGACGATGCCTTGCGAAGAATGTGCTTTTTCTTTTAATAAGTTATTAGCTGAAACAAATTTAACATATTTAAGATATTCTTACAATCTGAAAGAAATTAAAAAAAATAAAAGCTCTTCTGGTTGATTTTCTATTGACGTTGCCATTGGTTTTTCTTTTGTTTTTTATGGGGAGGGTAGGGGTGGGGCTGAAATACTTTATTATTAGATCATGTAACGAAGGGTGATAACATTATATGCGGAAGATCAAAACCAGGATATATGAAAATAGCAGTAACAGACATGTACGAGCCTTATTCTCTATTTTTTAAGTTTAATTTGTTCCATTGGAGATAAATAGTGTATCTGGAGCCCAAATTAAGGTATCACAAAATAAGCTAGCAATTCTTTTAGATTGAAAGGTAATGTCCACCCCTTTCCATGAATCAAAAACACCTCACAACCAAAGAGAAAGATTTTTTAAATATACAATGCTACGAGGCATCCACTACAAAAAAAATCAGCTTGTAATTTTTACTCACAATATTTACATTAATGTACAATCAGGTAATTAAATAAATGTTTAGAAAGTGTTTTGTTTTGTTTTTCTTGTTTAGTTATTGTTGGATAGAAATTGCATTGTTTTTATTTTGATATGTGTCTAACTTGATAACATATGAAAAATTATTGTGTGGAGAACTTTTTGCCATTGATGATTCCAGAACATTTTATCAATTTCCTATAGTTTAAAAGATAGTTTGTCGATAAATATATTTTTAGGATGTATTATGTATATAATTTCCGCGTCCATGGGACTTTTACATTTAATAATTACAAACTTACATTTAACTTGAAGAACAGTAGTAGTTGATCCACTTCCAATAATATTATCAGCAATACATTTATAGATTCCTTGGTCGTATCGACTGACGTTTCTAATAGTGTAACAAGTTTCTGTAACATTATGTGTAACAAATATTTCCTGACTTCCATTTAACCATCTCGTTGACGTTATTGCTGTATTGCTATCAACATAACAACAGAGTTTCTTCGTTTCACCTTCATGTATTTCTTCAATCAAATCATGCTTCCTTGAAACCACTGGTTTATCTATTTGAAGCAAAAAAGACGTACCAAAAAATGGTCAAATTCATTATGCATTATTATACTATCATCTGTAAAATGCCAAAACAATAGGAACGAATTTGCCAGATTTTTCAGGAAAACGCGTCTATCAGACTGAAACAGTTATACAATGCAGTTAAATTGGACAAGTTGTTTTCACATTAGCATATGAACTCTTAAAGACAAACATTCTAAAAGTTTATTTGCACTGTTACAAATTAAATTCTCTCAATTTTTGAAAACTCATTCCAGGTATTTTGGAGCTATGACGTTTCCAATATACTCATCATAGATACCAGGATTGAAATATTGTACGCCAGGCGCGTTTCATCTAAAAAAGACTCATCAATGACACTCGAATCTAAAAAGTTTAATAGGCTAAACAAAGTATGAAGTACCAATTGTGTATGCGCGTTGTGTAATCTACAAATTTAATGGTTCCAGATTCTTTTCTTTCCGTGTGATCAATAATTACTCATAATTAAAAATTCTAAAAGGTACTGAAGTCATTTTAGTTTGATCAATTTTCCCTGCTCTAACATACGATGAAAAAATGAAATAGATAATTGTTGACCTTTTGTCTATAATTAACATATTGTTTGTGTAGAGTTCATGTTTTACTAAGAAATAAATTTATTAAATTCATTTCTTCGAAAGGTCTTTAATCCGGATTTGTATATGATCAGATTCAACAGAAGGGCTTACATTGTGCCGATTATCTAAAGACGTATTTGAAACAGCATTTATTGCATGCTTTCCTTGATAAAAAGTAAAATAACAAACAAAAATACCGAACTCCAAGGAAAATTTAAAACGGAAAGTCCCTTAAAAATTGGCAAAATCAAAAGCTCAAACAATTCAAACGAATGAAAAACAATTGTCATATTCCTGACTTGGTACAGGTATTTCCTGTATTCGTCAACCTGGTTTTACAGCTTGCTAAACCTCTCACTTGTATGATATTTGCATGAGATTCCATTATATTGACCACAATGTGTGAGCAAAACAAACAGACATTATAGAAAAAAAGTCAAAAAATTGGGGGTATATTGCGTTATTGTCTTTATCACTATAATAAAGGGTTGCTACTATTAAACCAAGAGTTCCAAGTTGTGAAGTTGAATCATTCTTTTGAAAATATTATGGATACAATCACGAGTTGATTAACCATTATTGAATATCTGATTGACAGATGACGACGGATATGTTGTAATTGGCGTAACCTACAATCAACTCCTCTTTTCCTCGAATTTGACCTACCGAATCATACTTATCACCAGGTTTGTACTTGCATGAGCTATACGACGGATGCCACATGTAGAGCTGGATTTGTTCAACCTTCCGGAAGAGTTTTTGGTGCGGTTCGTGTTGCTCATTTATTTGTTTTCTATGTTGTGCTTCGTAAACTGTTGTGTGTCTTAAGCTTTTCATGGTTTTTCTTTAAATGCCATGGCATTATCAGTTTGTTTTCGACAAATAAGATTGAATGTTTCTTTGATATCGTTCGACTCTCTTTTACACTTAAGTAAGATTATCATACTGGAAATAGGTTACTAAAATTATTTGTTTTTTTTTTTTTGTTGCTAGATAAAGAATTTTAACCCTTTGACATGTATTCCTCTCTTTGAATGCATCGCATAATAGTTTTTCCTTTCAAAAGTAATACTTTGAGATTACAGGTAGTCAAAATCTTTAGATCTGTGCAGCAGTTACAATCGTTAATTATTATGTGGTAATCTTACAGGTACTTTTTACACTACAGCTACACATGTACGGAATATGTAATAGTATCAACTATGTCCATTTGCTTGATATGTTTTCTAATTCAATCTTCCAGTCATTATAAATTACTATTTCAATTTCACATATTTCGTTATATTTAGAAATTAGGGTATGCTCTACGATACAGAGTTGATGCCAGGAAAAACAGAAACGTAGATTGGTCATTTCAGTTTCCAATTAGTATTACATTCGTGTACGGTCTATTTACTATAAATTATAAATTTTTCTATTTGAATTATTCGCGGTAGTTTTATTTCCGAGTTCAATATTGTAATCGTAAAAATGGCGAATAACAAAATTATGCATACTGCAAATAAAATTTCCTTGTTAACAACAATATGTGTTATAGTCTATGCTGGAGTCACGAGTGACGCTATGCTTTGTTGAATAAATTCTATGATTTATCTTGAATAACTTAGAAAAATAGTAGTTCCATATGACAGTGGTGCCAAGGATACAAAATATAAATAAGGAATAACATTTAAATTCCATCCTTGCTCTCTAAATTGTATTTGTAACTATTTATTTTTATACATTTTTGATTAAATAACACGAAAGAAGAGGTAACATATAGAAACTAAGACGCTGAAATGTAAATTTCCCATCATTCCAAAAATTTCAATGATTACAGAAATACCAATTATAATGTACTGCAATATTGCTCCATTAATTTCCCACTTATCACGAATTTCATATTAACAATATGAATATAACTGAAACTAAAGCAAAGTATAAAAACTTCGTAAAAATAGAATATTTCATAAAGAATTGAACACAAATATCTATCTAAAAAATAAAACCGCATATTTAATTCTATAAAACTAAAAAGCATACCATAGCTTTTTAGAAACCTTAAACGAATAATCCTTAACCTTAAAATGATTTTAAAAACATTAAGTGTGTTAACCCCGCCATGTTCTGTATGTGACTATCCAACATCAGGAACCCGTAATGGCGGGATTGTCGTTTATTGTTGTTTATCAACCCGTTATGCAGGGATTGTCGTTAATAGTTGTTTATCAAAAGTGTTTTTCGATTATCGTTTTGTTCATTAATAAACCCGATACATTTCTAGTTTGAGTTTTTTACATTTGTCATTTCGGTGCCTTTTATAGCTTGATATGCGGTAGGGGATTTGAGCATTGCTGAAGGCCTTACGATGTATTGTGTCTGCTTGGAAATCATTCCTCATTTTTTATCTTTTTCACTCGAAATCTATGCATTTATGTACAAATATGTTTGTTTTCGTCGGAACCAATTTCCATTATTTCAAAAAATTGGATTTCGTTATTCCGCAAGCCTAGAGAAAATTGTTAATTCACGAATAATAATGAATCCAGGGTAACAAATTCAAAATTTACATTTTACTTGGAGAACAGTCGTATTTGATCCACTTCCAATGATATTCTCAGCTGTACATGTGTAAATTCCTTGGTCGTATCGACTGACATTGTTAATTGTATAACAAATGTATGTTACATTATATGCAACCAGTATTTCTTGACTTCCATTCAACCATCTCGCTAATGTTGATGTTGGATTGCTTTCAATATAACAAACAAGTTTCTTCGTTCCGCCTTCGTTTATGTTTTCTTTCAAATCCTGCATTATTGAAATCTCTGGTTTATCTATTTGAAGCAACAAAAGATACCAAAAAATAAAAAAAGTTGTCAAATTTATCTCAATTTTTTATACTATTTTTTATAGATTATTATTTGCCCTTTTCCATATTGATCCTGGTATCATATCGATACTTCAATATCAGCCCAGAGCGCCTTCTAATGAAATATATTGGTATATTGGGCCAATATGTAAAGGGAATTTTATAATTTATTTATCAGATATTTTTACAAATTCTTTTAAAAAATGAAGAAATCTTACTTATTCTTTGAAACGATGAGATTTAAAAAACAAACCTCAATACGATAGTGATCGATGCAGGTTGAATTCAAAACTGAATAAGTCCATTAGACGATAGCGTATTACTTGGAATAACGTTTTTAAGATTTCTGAATTCTGATACAAATCAGAACAGATGATCTCTGTACACTGAAAAACTTCTGGTTCTGAATAACATTAATGAAAAAAATACAACCCTGCATAATTTAATTAACTTCTCTGACATGTAGCTTAGTCTGTTCTGTATGTCGGCGAAACACAATACACTTAAAAAAGAAGCGACCACAAGGTAGTATATTCCGTCTCAGATGAAACAGTGCTGAATTGATTTTACCTCAATCAAAATAACACAACGTTTTAGATGAACGTACCCACGGGAACAATAAAAAACAATGAAGTTGAGGACAAACGGACTACACAACGTTCAAAAATAATAACAACAAAAAGAAACACAACAGTTTTCAAGAAACAACATAGCAAAAAATGAAGACTATGCGGCATAAACAAAAACAAATTGCAAACAGCAACAATTGCAAAACTGCTCTTTTGCCACCAGTCTTGTTGCTATAGACGCATAGAAAAAGAAATAAAAAGACACATGATGAATTTGACATTGACCGTAGATTGTTGTACTGACTACATGTATGCTATTAATATTCACAATGAGCAGAAGCGAATTACTGAGAACACTTTCGTATTTGTCGGGATTGCTGGTTATCAAAAATCTGTTGATCTGTACAAAGTTTAAATCATCATACTATTATGCGGTAATCATTATCGGAAGAAAGGGAAAATGTATTTTACACTACTGTAAAATGTGCTGTTTGAACGTAAACATATAAACAATGCTTTTTTTTTCTTAATGTGTTTTTAATTTTTATTTCCCATAAATAAATAAAGTTATGTTATTTTATATAAAATATAAACAGCTATGTGCAAATGTGTAAGTAAAGATATATTTTCAAAGATGGAAGCAACAACAAATTTGCAAACATATGCAATAACAGAATTTATAAAAAATAACTTTTTGAACAGTATTTGTTTGACGTGTGCAATATTTTTATTTGCAATATTGTGTTTCAAATGTCCATATCCGTGTGCTAATTTATAATAAGTTGGAACACTTACATCTAACTTTAAGAACAGTAGTTACTGGTCCGCTTCCAACAATAGTGTCGGCTATGCACGTGTAGTTTCCTTGGTCGTCTCGATTAACATGTTGAATGGTGTAACAAGATTCGTTTATATTATGCGTAACCAATATATCTTTATTTCTCTTCTTCACCCATATCGTTGGGTTGCTATCAACATAACAACAAAGTGTCTTCGTTTCACCTTCATTTATTTCTTCAATCATAGCATGCGTGTTTGAAACCATTGTCTCATCTAGTTGATTTACAAAAATGCACATAAATATTGTCATATCGTCATGTATTGTTAATTTAACTGCTCATTTGTACAGTTAAGAGAGAGTTAGATATCAATATAAAATAGTGTCATATTTTCACTTCTTCTAACATCAGGTAACTTATATTACCATTATGTTCTTGTTTTAGGGAATGAATTACACTAAATTGGAGTCCAGAAGTACTTGTATGTACGCACGTAACATGTGACCGATAAAGTAATTTTGATTCAATAGGAAGATATATTTGATTTACAATTAAGTACGTGTATCGAAATAATTAACAGACATTTTACTTATATCAGTCCTTGAATGAATACGCACAGTATTTTGCACAAAACAAAGGCATTTAATAAAGTACATTCGAAATAAACCTATTGTTCTAATCGAGGATGTTTTATAAATATGTAACTACTAGTTTATGAATCATTGAACTAGGACTGATTATTCTGTAGTGTGCTTACGTATTCTTTATACTTTGATAAATGACGTGGAAGAGAACAAAGAGACATTAAAATTTCATCAATCGAAAAATACCGACACAGCAAATTTTTAGCAAACACAAAACTTCAAACAAGTTTACAAAAAAACACGCGGAAAACTAAAGACTAAGCAAAACAAACTCCACCAAACACTTGGGGTGATCACAGGTGCTCCGGACGGGTAAGCAGATTCTGCTTATCTTGTGGCAACAATCGTATTTTTCATAGAACATGAAAAATCGGCGATGAGTTTCGTTTGATGTTTCACAATCAAGGAAAAAAGAATCGAATTGAGGTAACAACAGTTTGTAGATATTCGATGACGGTCAACTAACTCGTGATTGTGTCTTGAAAACTTTCGAAACAGTTTTGTTATCAAACGACCTTCATTGTTTATATCAAAGTATAAGTTAAGATACGAGGCATACCTAAGTGTATAGTTGTATCTTTTGTTTCACATTCAAATATATAAACTTGAATTATTTAGAGAGAGGACTTCATCTATATGGCGTTAACATTTTGCCTACATCTATTGATTCTTCCTTACCCGCTCATGCTTGAAAACTGCCGTATATTAATGAAAGAATAAGTCAGCAAAAAGAGCAGCTGTCCAGTAGGGTCCATAGAAATGTTTATTGTTTTAAAAAAAAACAAAATGTGTCCCCAAAACGAAGCAAATATGTTTCCCATCAAAGATTCAATCGTCTTGATGATATCCGTCAAAAAGAATTGTATTTTTTAAACAGAGCCGTTACTTACAAAGTATGATTTATAAATATCATATCAAAACAAGATATTATTCGTTACACAGTGTTCTAGTGACCTAATACGATATATATGGGGTCAGTAAATTTCATATGGGTCAGTAAATTCCATATGGGTAACCCCATATGAAATTTACTGACCCCATATATATAGTATTAGGTCACTAGCAAATTGTGTAATTTTATTTTACCGACTATCTAAACTTGTGGCTATTAGACTAGTGGCCTATCAATGTGATCAAGTCTTCAATATAAAGAACCTACTTTCATTGGTATATACAAAAACTTCTTAGTTTTTAATTTGTTTCTGCATTGAGTTCAATCGTTCATCATCAATTCCTTCATCTGTTGTCCGGGCGAAACATATCAGATTTTCCTGAACGCCGTGTTATTTCTATAAAGGGATGTAACACCACTACTAACCTTTATTAAGATAAACCACGCCTATTAACCCCTATTAAATATACACGGTCACAGCGCGGTCGCTTTTAACCAATGATGTTCCTAAAAATGTATAGGAGGTAAGATAAACGTATCTACGTAGGCAGTTCTTTGTAATGAAACAAAGTTGTTTTTACAATCTGTCAATAAGTTTTAAATGGGGAAAAGAAGTATAAAGGGTAGGGAATTAAAAAAAAAACATTACACTGTTGTAAGAAGAGCGACTTAGATTATACGTACTCTAACATATCCTTGGAGTAATGTTACCACCATCCAATGAGTAGGTAAGTTTAAAATATCTCTGAACGGTCTTTGTCAATTATTATTAAAACAATGAATTCTTCGCTTCACACTTATATTTAAAATATTGTCTCGTTCTGTTGGTGTGAAGTAAATTAAAAACGGCCATGGTTGCTGTCGTCACAGTTTATGTCCCCTTTACATACACGGATTTTTCTTACGAGTCCTTACGGATTCCACAAATTCACGGATCCTTACAAGTATTTCTACGAGCAACGTTTTTACGACCGATTATTATGTGTTAGTTACTACCTGTTTACGTGTTGTTACGAATAGTTTCGAGTTTGTTGTGAGTATAAACGAGTCCTTATGATTTTACAGCTTTTATACCTTTCCTAAGGTCGTAAACAATACGTATGAAATCGTAAATTATTTTGAGTACGATTTGGCGATGAACTTTCATTGGTGGCGTTTAAAAAAGAAATACGAACGCAAGGCTTGCATGTAACACTGTCACATCTATACCTTCTAATGTCAATTTTGTCTGTGGGAATACGAAACTAAGTATCTCATAAGGTTCTGAAATTCATTAATGTACAATTTAAGGAATATGTGTTATAAATGATGTCAGTGTCGAATCATTCACTGCTCAGAATGAAAATATAATATATGTACTTTTGGTTCGTTTGCAGCTCTCTTATTAATTAACCTTCGTAAGGAAAGCACAAAACCAAACATTGTGAAAGCCAAGGTTGTTTTATATTTGAGGAGATACAAATGTATACTCATATTCTTGATACAAACTTATTCTGAATACAGATTCATGCCATTTTAAGAGGAATTTTTAAGAGGTTCACATTTACAATATTTTTAAAATGATCTATTATCACAAATTCAAACATGCATGGATCAGAAGAAATTTGCAAAAGATTTTCATTTTGTTTGTTATTTTAGCTTATGTTCTTGTGGTTGACCAATTACAATTTGAATACCCTTATTCTATCTTATTACTGCCTTATTTGTTTACTTACTTATCAGTTGTAGAATATAATAATCGGAAACAGCATGCATCTCAGAATCCTCGCAAAAGTAAAGACCTTCATCCAAAACTGAAGCATTACTGATCTGAAGTCCATAATCTCCTGTTTGTATTCTTCTAATGACTTTTAACCTATTGTGATGAGGCAGTGTACGAGAAACATGTTTCCCTTCTGTATAACGATTTATCGTCCACATGCTACGATTTTCATGCATTGCAATTACTGATGGTTGATAAAATGAGTTAAAGTGTGCTGGTCCAAACCATTCCATATCTAGTAAACACTTGAGTAACACTGTCGACCCTTCAGGATAGTATTTGTATCCAATTCTGGAAGCGTCTGCAACATGTTTTTATTGGTTAGTGAGTTTACAGAATACTGTTTTGTCATCATTTTTGGGTTTTGTACAGATATGCATACCTTTCTTTTATTAAAGATTCTTAGATCACCTTAATTAAACAACTGTCATACCAGTGGGTAATTTAGCTAGCTATAAAACCAAGTTCAACCCACCATTTTCTACGGAAACTGCCTGTGTTACAGGATTGCTTCCGTTAGTACATGTAGTAGATACTTAGCCAGCCTAAGCGATTGACCTTGGAAAGTACTTCTTTAGCTCAGTCGGTTAGAGTGCTGCCTTGTAACAAAGAGGTTCCTGGTTCGAGTCCCGGGGGAGACACTCTGATTTTGTATTATGACTCTTGAGGTTGGGGAAGTGTTACTCTTGGATTGCTTCCTTAATATTTGTAGTAGATACATAGCAAGCCTAAGCGGTTGAGCTTGGGAAGTACTTCTTTAGCTCAGTCGGTTAGAGCGCTGCCTTGGAACAAGGAGGTTCCGGGTACGAGTCCCGGAGGAGACAATGTGATTTTGTAATAAAAATCATGCTCTCCGGTTACATCTGTATTGAATCAGGAAAATTACAAATGTGACGAATAATTATTACAAAACAATATTGTCTGTTCAATTGTTATTGATAAACAGTTTGACATCATTGGGACCAAAGGTATCATATTTAATAACAACCATAATCGAAACAATTTATCGAAGCTATATATAAAAAATCCTGTGTTTCAATTGTTGTATATCATTGTTTATTTGAACAGTCCTCTAGCAGTGGTATCGAAAGCTACGAAATTAAAATTAAGCATTCATAAATTTGGTTCGTCCAAAATGCGTTGTTGATTAATCTTCATAAGGAACACTTTAAACACAAATGTTAAAGTCTAGAATGTATAAATGCATGAGAAGGTATATGAATATTCTTGATACATCAAATCAAAAATGGCAAATCTACGAAAATAATGCATAATATTATGCCATTTGGTAGAGGCATTTCTAAGTGGGTTTAAATTTTCAATTCTTTTTAAATTATGCAGTATCAAAATATCTAATTCAAACATACAAATTAAAAACAAAATTAGCAAGAAATTGTACATTTTCATTTCTTTTATTAGATTGAAGTTTTGGGTTTTGCAACTTCATCATTTTTATTCTAACTGATTACTTCCTTATTTGTTTACTTACTTATCATTTTTAATATATACCATACACCATCGAAAGAATAATAACTTGTCCCGTAGAAGTAGAGACCTTCATCGAAAATTGAAGCGTTAATGATCTGAAGATCAAAATCGTCTGTTCGTTTGCTGGTAATGACTTGTAACCTATTTCTATGAGGCAGGGTACGAATGATTAATTGCCAGTCTGTATAAAGAGTAACCTTCCAAATTCTACGATGTCCAAACATATCAGCTACTTGTATGTCACGATATATTTTAGTATGAGCTGTTCCAAACCATTCCATCCTTTCAGAATGTGACAAACACTTGAGTACAACTGTCGAACCTTCCGAATAGTAAATATATCTAACCATGGATGTTTCTGCAATATAATTTTATTTGATAGTGAGTTAACGGAATACTGTTTTCTCATTTCATCTTTTTCTGTTTACCTATTTTTTACGAAAGATTTATAAACAATAAAATGTCAAACTCTTTATGAGTTTGAATTATGTCCCTGTGGTATCTTTCGCCTCTCTTTTCTATCATGAGTTAAGGGATACTTACACAACATTTGTATTTGATTAAGCGAATTGTGCACACCAATTTGAAAGTAATGATTCCCTCCACAGTATAATGTATGACGGACAAAGGAAGGTACAAAAACAAAAGTTATGAATTAAATATGAAAATATTACCTGCTAAATACAATAAAACTCCAAAAATCATCCAACTTCTGAACGCACAAGTTGTCTTCATTCTTCAAGGAAATAGAAATATATATTCGTACAATTATATCTTACAAACATGTAATACTGTTTTATCTTCAATTATTATCAAAATAATTAGACTTCAAGCGTTTTGTTCACACACAATAGAAAGTATTTCTACGTTTTGGAATCTATCTGTTACCCCAGTTCCATCATTATAACTTAAATTCAATTTTAAGTATCACATCCAGAAAATTTCATTTTCAAATTTCTACAAATATGTTCACAATTCTGATAAGTAATTTAACCTGCAAACTCTCACTGTCGAATGCATTAGTTTCATAATCAACGAGGTCTACTAATGCTTTAGTTTTATTTTTATTAGAAATAAAATATTTTTGATACCTTGAATTGTTAAATTATTTTTAATGTAGGAAAACGTCAATCACTTTTTTTCATTTTTATTGTCGATTGATTTTCTAAGTACTTGTTTAGGAAAAAAAGGTATTACAGGTTTGACATAGATGAGGTTGAATTTTAGTTTGTTTTCTTCTATCGATGTCATATCTTCAACATCCGGCCGCCGTGAAGTCATTTGATCTCTATGACAAACAGTTTCTGAGTTATGACCACATATAACCTTTCCGGAACCTTTGGAAATTATATCGGTTTTAAATTTTCAATAAAACACAAACATTGAAGTTGCAGCTGATGTTTTAAACATGTTCATCATTTTCTTTTTCTCTATCACTTACTTTTTTCGTAAAGATAGGTCATATTGACCTTGCATTTTGACCTTTACAAGATTACATATCAAGGAGTCCGATACTGCAGATGTTCGTATTCGCGATTTTAGCTGTATGAATAAAAATATATCTGTACCCTACGACCAGTCATAGAACTATGATAAAGATAACCTGCTTTATAGCTTTTCGAGAATAACAGAGTTGCAGCATTAAGTTCCGATCATTTTAAATGTCCCTTGGAATCCGGTCCTATTTTGTCAATGGGGACTAGTTCATGTTCAAAGGAACTAAGTTGTGGCCATGGTATGCATTTTTCTTTGAAATACAGGAAATAAGAAGCTAATTACTTGATAAATTGCATGCATATATTGGTGATTTTGAATCTGTTCAAAGTTTTGATTTTTCTACCCTACATACCACTTTGCCTCATATTCTTATTAAGAAAAATTCAGACACCTAATTAAATGGGCATTTAAAAGTCGGAATGCGAATACATATGTTTAAACTCTTTAGGTCATTTTTAGTAGCAACAAACAAAAGAACTATGTCAATTGGACATGCTTTGATACTATATCTGCCCTTGAATTTTTACTTGATAACATTTTTGTTCGCTTTGGATATTCCGTATATCGTCAAGTTATCGGAATTCCAATGGGGATTAACTGTGCACCACTTATTGCGGACCTATTTTTGTATTGTTATGAGTTACAATTTATGACTAAAATCAGCAAAGACCCATCGAAACAACATCTTATACAAAACTTTAACAATACTTCTAGATATTTGGATGATATATTGGCTCTCAATAATGACGACTTCAGTATGTATATTTAAGAAATTTATCCTGTTGAACTTACTTTAATTAAAGCTAATACTAACAATGACCAATGTCCTTTCCTCGATCTTGATATCTATATCATTAACAGGAAGCTTAATACAAAATTTATGATAAAAGAGATGATTTTTCATTTCCTATCGTTAATTATCCATTTGTAGATGGTGACGTTCCTTGTCACCATCTTATGGTGTTTATATATCTCAACTTGTACGATTCGCTCGTGTATGTAACAACGTAACTATTAGATTTTAGCGAGAGAAATTTATGTATTACTGAAAATTATTACACCAGGGTTTTCGATATCATAAACTAGTCAAAACATTTACTAAATTTTATCATCGGTATAAGAACATCATTCGTAAATATAACTCAACATGCAGACATCTTATACGTTCGGGTATTTCACATCCAATCTTTTATGGTAATATTCTTTACAAAGCACAAAATGTCAGTATTCACCTCAAAAGCTAACAAAACCTTTAAACAGACTTATTAAGAAGGGATTTAGTTACAATACTGTTGTCAGGTCATTAAAGATTGCATATTTTGGCTTTAATATTGATTCACTTATAGGGTCTTTGCATCGGAATTGACACATTTATTCTAAAACCAGTTGTTGGCATGACACGGGTTATGTTCTTCTCATATATTTTATGACGGTATAATACTAAACCCTAACAGGAGGGATTGTGCCTGATATTCATATGATGAAGACATAATCTTTCAATCAGTTTAATTGAGATCTAGAGCTGGCATGCCAGTTACTGCTAGTAGTCTGTTGTTATTTATGTATTATTGTCATTTTGTTTATTTTCTTTTGTTTCCTTTTCTGACATCGAACTCGGACTTCTCTTATACTGAGTTTTACTGTGCGTACTGTTGTGCGTTTGTTTTTCTACATTGGCTAGAGGTATAGGGGAGGTTGAGATCTCAAAATACATGTTTAACCCCGCCGCATTTTGCGCCTGTCCCAAGTCAGGAGCCTCTGGCCTTTGTTAGTCTTGTATCATTTTAGATTTTAGTTTCCTGTGTATAATTTGGAGTTTAGTATGACGTCCATTATCACTGAACTAGTATACTTATTTGTTTAGGGGCCAGCTGAAGGACGACTCCGGGTGCGGGAGTTTCTCGCTGCATTGAAGACCCATTTGTAGCCTTCGGCTGTTGTCTGCTCTAAGGTCGGGTTGTTGTCTCTTTGAAACATTCCCATTTCTATTCTCAATTTTATGTATGAAATCGTTACCTTTTTTCAGTTTCAATGCTTGAAAGATATTACCAAAGTTCCAAAGAATCTTTCCACTGACACTATATAGGCTGAGCCTCTGGTTATTCTGTATTGTAAATAAGTTTTCTGTCATAACCTGTACGTATTCTTTCACTATTTCCCATATTTCATTTATAGTTTTGACGATATACTGAAGAACAAATTCATCAGCTTTTGCATTTCCTGATCAAAAAAGGCTGAACATAAAAATTTAATCTAAAAGTTGTTTAGCTCATTTAGTTTGGCAAAACAAAACAGTATTGCTACGATGCGATTCATGAGATTCATCAGTGTTGCTTTCTTTAATTGAAAAGAAGGATATATATGATGCTCAAGTTTGTACAAACCCGGTATTAAGATCGTATTCGTGGAAGGGGAAGGGATTGTTGTCACCACAATTGGAACTCTATCATCTGTGAAACTGATATTCCATAACGGTCAACCAACTCTCAATGGCTTCCTTAAATTTTACGAAGGTAGGAAAACAATTTCAACACTTGGAAATCTAACAACTTCCTTGTGAACAGCAACGCTCTATCAAGGAAATCATGATAGGAAATACAAGCCCTTAAATATTGTATCAAATGGGAGATATATATACCGTAAGCAGGCGCTGCTGGAATGTTGCATCATAGAAATGAAAATTTCACAATTGGGAAGCTGAAATCATCCCATTTGTCGTTAAGTTTTGTTTTCAACCGTCAATTTCTAGATGTAAGTCAAGATATGAGGCAGATTGAACTGTATCTGTTGCATCCTTTATCTCAACTTCGATGGGATATGTGCGTGCAACATAATCTAAAAGTACTTAAAAAATTCATACAAATCAATAATTAGGGACAATATCTGTAAGATATCTGGGGTTTTGCTTCCAGAATTTCATCAATTTTTATCATTTATCTCTCTATCACGAAACTATTTGCATAAGAAACATGAATAATTATTATAACGAACTAAAATATAATTGCGTTTTGAATTATTCCTGCCAAGACTAGTATGAATTGGTAGAATTCTGTTCAGAGTGACGATCGCTAAAACATCATCAATACTTGATTAAGATAGCAATTTTAGGAAATTACTCATACAAATAATCATTTGACTACTCCAAGTTAAAGAATAAAAGAATAAAAGAGATTGAACAAGTTGATGACGGACCACGGGCGTCAAGTGATTTCAGTATCTCAAATTGCCCATATAACTTAAAAAGACAAACAATAGGTATGAAAGCCTAGACGTGATTTTAATAACGTTAAAAATATAAGTTAACTTATGTATAAAAGAGGTTAACAAAAAATACTGAACTCCAAGATAAATTCAAAAAGTGGAAGTCCTTAAAACTGATAAAATCAATCAATGGAACAAGTGAAAAGCATCTGCCAGGAAGGTAACCAGCAATTACTCCACAAGTGTGATGTTTGTGGCTAGTAAAAATACAAATCTAGTTCAATAATTTACCTTTGAATGAATAAATATGTTCCAACCTACTTCGTAAATATAAATGTAATTTAACAAAAGTTCTAAATAAAGGGCGGATTACGGAAACATTTCCTCGTTGGAATATTCGGATATTTGGACAGGAAATGATGTGCATTCATGAATCATAACAATACTTGATGTTAGAACAATACGTGATGTTTATTAATTTTGGGTTTTCCTGCATGTAATCAAAATCATATACATATGATATCAGAGACGAGTATTTACAAAATATAATCTTTGGTACACATTCATTTAGTGGGAAGATTATTAGGTCAATAAGTTGTGTCTCTTGGATCTTGGTTTTGTTGGATTGCTGTCATTGACGTAAACGCAACATCATATCATTCTAGCAGTCAAATATAGACCGCAACATGTTTACACCAAGTGGAAAGCTTAAATTCTTAAACAGGAACTACCAACAATCAGACATCTACATTCAAATTCTAATATTCTTCATGAAAAATATTGAATGAAATGTTTGGTAAAGGTTGGTTTTAAGACATGTACGTTCTTTTGTGATGGTTCTTAAACAAAAGTAATATCATTTCTAAAATAATATGAATACATGATTTACAAATTATGCAATATTTCGATGTATTATATTTTGTTCTTTATTGGTAGATACAACTAAACAATGTTTTCATTCACATCAGTATTAAAAATCGTAATCACACACACACACAAACGAATGATATGTATGTTAATAACTGTATTCATCCCAATCGGATGAAAAGTGTAGAATAACAAAATACAAAACTCAAAGGAAAATTCTAGTCCTTTATCAAAGGTAAAATCAAAAGCTCAAACACATCAAAAGAATGTAAAAAACTGTCATATTCATGACTTTGTACAGATGTTTCCTTATGTAGAAAATGGTGGATTAAACCTGCTTGTAGTGCTAGCTAAACCTCTCACTTGTATGACAGTCGCATAGAACTCCATTTAATTGACAACAATGTTTGAGCAAAACAAACAGACATAATAGGTAAATATATCAAGAATTGTGGTATAGCAATCAACATTATGTTATAATCTTAATCACTATAAAACAAACAAACATGTACTTTGACCTATAATGGTTTGCTTTTATAAATTTTGACTTGGATGGAGAGTTGTCTCATTGGCACTCATACCACATCTTCTTATATCTATAAACAAAGAAAAACAAAATGGCATATAGACACTCTATAGACAAAGCATATTTGCAAAATGAGGAATGCCGATGTAGCTTCAAACACGTCCTTCAAAAGTAACAAATATGTTGTCAATCAAGAAATCAAGTATCTTGATAATAAAAGTTTCAGATAATTTTTTAATCTTAAAACTTTATTTTATTGATTTAGTTACAAGGTAATGTATTCTGTTTTGTTTTTCTTCTTTTGTGGAGAATTCAATGAATTATAAAATTTAGTATAGATCTGTTTCGTAGAAATCGTTCATATCAGATTAAGTTTGTCCTGACCGTCATTCAATTTTAAGAGTTTATATTTTGTTTATTTTGTGACGATTCTTGTCAATGAAACGTCCACATGCAGCATTCACAGAAGGGTGTGCATTTTCATAGTTTGAATTCCCTTTGATAGTGAGATAGGCATAATCGTCTTTAGCTCGTGTATCAACCATCAGCGTGGTGTAAGGATGTTCATATCCATCATCAAAATTGTCTGAAACATTTCTGCCATTGTCCAAGTATGCTGATGTATGTACTGCAGACACCATGGCTGTAACCTTATTTTCAACAACACTTCTTGTTGATATAGTCGGATTATCATTTTCTGAAATAAGCAAAATTATAAAATAAAACATTTAATTTAACAGTAACACATAAACATGTTTGTTACTTCCACTGACAATGTCATTGTGACAGATTGCAGCGTTACATACAAAAATTAAACATATCATTTGAATAGTTTTGTTTATCCATTATTGAATATGGTCATTCATTTGTGTTGTTTTTTTTTTTTTTTTTTTTTTTTTTTTGTTTTTTTTTGTAAACAATTCAAATTTAAAATTATAAACAAAAAAGTATGATTGTATATTCTAAAGCTTATTTTACAGAACAAGAAATCACAACCTTCTTTTTCAAATTGAGTAGAAGCTTATTTGTAATTTATCTGACAGTAGTGGTGACTGGGTGTATATCAATTACTAACATGCAGAAGTGGTTGTTTTAACATGTTTTACCACCTTTACCTTCTGACAATATGAGTACTTTTGGTTAATCTAATCAACACCAGAGTTACCACTTAAATAGTTTGCACGATAAGTGTTCATGGACCTATCTTCATTTGATACTCTTACGGCCAAGAATCCATTTATCAAATGGTTAAGATGTTGCTCAATCAATGTTGTAAAGTTATGGTTATGTTATGATATATAACTTTTCCTTCTTTAAATATTTCTGTTTTTTGTCAAACTCGTCGAAAAATATTGATGTTGTCCTTTAATACACTTTGACATCACCGACTTAGACTGAATAAAGGTCATCTGAGCAGTGCACAATTGCTTCTAAAATAGTATGCTCGATATGAGTTTCTTGAATTACCTTCATAAGGTAATTTTTAGAACAGGAACTCAAGTGTACAAATGGTCAGAATACTTTGCAGCATCAAAAGCATTAAGGGTTTTAACAATGTAACCAAGTTGGGCAAAGTAAAATGAACAAAGAAAGTTGCAGTTCTGAATTCATTGCACATACACAATAAGAAACAACATTTACTATCGGAAAGGGATATTTAAATCGTATTAGTACTAAACCAATGAAAACAAGACTGATTGAACACCTTTGTACTGCCTGTCTTTCAGAATTGCTATCTTTAAGAGATAGAAAATTCAAATTTGAATATTATCATTTCTATTTTCATTTTATACCTTGTGATGTGGTATGTAGGTTATCACCTTTAGTTATCTCTGTATTATCAGAGCTTTCATCTCCAGACCCTTTAGGATTTTGAACATTATTTGCAGATATAGACCTAAAATGATCGTATACATTATAAAATTTAAATGTGATTGAGCCAAGCATAATTCTTGAAAAAGTGTGAAAGCTTATTTTTGTCAGTAGTTTTATGTGTACCACAATCTCAAATAAGCAAATTGTTTTTATATCCTGTGGTGTTTGTCGTTGATGAAATATGTTCGTTGTTGTTCTGCCGTTTCCATGTTTTGTCGACTATTATATTATTTGTTTGTGCGTTTCTCTGTGATAAATGTTCTTGCGTGTGTTTGTGCTGTATTTCTGTCACGTAATGTTGTCATTTCAGAGATATTTTTAACCATTGTCATAAAGCGGGAGGTTTGGCTAGCCATTAAACCAGGTTCAACCCACTATTTTTCTTAAAATGCCCTGTACTAAGTCAGGAATATGACAGTTGTTATCAAATAGTTCGTTTCTATGTATGTTAGCGGTTTTTGGGAGTTTTTTGTTCACTTCAGTGTTCCTGTTGTTCGTTTGTTTTCCTCTTATAGTTGATGTGTTTTCCTATGTTTTAGTTTATAACCCGGATTTGTTTTCTCTCAATCGATTTATGACCTTTGAACACCGGTATACTACTGTTGCCTTTATTTACAAAACACTTCACCATATTTAGGCTTGCAAAAGGTACGTTTTCAAATTTGGAATTTAAATAGGCGATAAACTAATTCAAAAGATAAAGCATTACATTAAAAACGAAGGATTACTAAAAGAATAGAACAAAAGCATTACAGAAAAGTCTTGTTTAACCAAGTAAATATTTAGAATGTTCTATATGTATAAAGACACAGATGAAATGCATAACAATCTTTATGTCAAACGGATCCTCTAAATAATAGGTTACTGTCCAGGACCAATTTTACTTATAGTCTTGAAATTTGGAGAAAAAAATGAAAATTGAGAGTATCCACTGGATCTTTATATAACTATATTTTATCTGTTTATAAAGGAAAACCTTACCTTTTCTTGTGCATCTGTTTCATGTAACCTGAAATTGAAGAAGGAATAAAACTTACATACCATTTATAAGCATTGAATGTTTTATTTTAGATGATAAATGATAACAGTCGTATTCAAATAAACATCGATCATGCTTACTGTTATCTTCGACATTGAACAGAAGTGTTACTGATATCATCCTCTGTATAGTCTATAACAATTAAAGACATAAATTATACAGTGATCAATTTTATACGAATGAACAGTGCATATAAAGGGCGGGTCCTGAACTATCACTGTATATGCCATGTATTTCTAATGTAGAATAATAAATAAACAGAAGAAACATTTCGGAATAAGATAATACATAATATATCAAAAGAATACTTTAATAAACTCATGATACAGGTACGAGATGTAGACGGTTTTGTTTCGCACATACAGCGATCTAGGTGTGAAATCGTTACACTAAAAGGTAAATATTACGAATATGAAGATCGTGCAGAAGATTTAAAAGCAGCAGTTAAGTTCGAATTTTAGACAAATATATACTTTTAACATAAGGATTAATGTTGTATAACTTTAAACAGGTTTTGTTATTTAGTTCGTTGATATTGAGTTAAATTCCACTATGCTGCTTTCGATTCATGTTTACTGTTGAATAATGATACACTACTTTCATTTTCACTGTATATGCGGTTCATTTCGCATTAAAAATCTTTTACGTTTTCATCAATAGAGTGTCAATTCAGCCGGCTCGCTGACATACAAAATAAAGCAAGACGGATTTGATAATGCTTACTTTATGATTGAGTGAAAGTCTAAATGAAATCTGTCAAAATAAGAGCATTTATTGCTAAAATATTCAATTCTAATTTTTTTAGTTATTGGCCAGAATATATATGAAGGGTTAAATGTATTCATTCAAATGATATTTCATCATTTAAAACATATACCTTGCACAGTTAAGCACATTAACGTCCACCGAAATCTATGCTTAAGTGTTTGGTTTCGGTCTATATCTAGTTCACTATACATCAAATACCAATGAAACGTCATTAATGAATGCATCTTGGATTATAAACAGCGT
The DNA here is from genome assembly GCA_017311375.1 of Mytilus coruscus. Classification (NCBI taxonomy): domain Eukaryota; kingdom Metazoa; phylum Mollusca; class Bivalvia; order Mytilida; family Mytilidae; genus Mytilus; species Mytilus coruscus. The sequence continues at coordinate 40,192,266 of CM029608.1, forward strand.
TCACACAACGACCTACATTTTATGCCTGAGTGCCTGGTTACGTTTTCGGTTTATGTTTTATATCTAAGGAGCTAGCCTATACATCACGTATCGATGCAACTTCATCAGTGCATATATCTTGGACATAAAAAGAATAGGCAATTTTGATATTACAATGACATATTGAGAACAGTTTATTGTTACAAGTTAAATTGTTCTATATCACTAGTATCTTTATCGTACAGTTGATTTCGGACGTTGCAGTGAAGCGAAGCTGGTAGATAGAACGTCCAAATATTTTCTTCTGAGACTTATGGCCGTAACAGCAGGTTTAACATGTTTATGAAAACAACTTTTACACGTCTATTGAAGATAGTCACAACGAATGAAAACCCTTTTTATATGGTAAAATATGTATATAACATGATAATACTGCTTGACAACTTTTCAAGCTTATTTAATCAAATACTATAACTTTTCAGAAAAATCGCCAAATAATTACGTTGCAGTCATGATATTTCTACTCCCGAATGTTCATGAAATCCTAACAAACTAATAACAAACTCAGAACGATATGTCACTAGATTTTTAGAGTTACTTTTGCTAAATCTCTCAGAACTGGATTGCAATCAGGTGCTCATGATGAGTGGGATCCACTTGATCCCACTTTAAACATGCACAAATTCAGGTGCAAAAATTTTCAATAGGAAATGTTAAAATTTCTAATCGTTAAATCGTTACAAAAATAAACGATGGTTATTTGAACAAAGACAGCATATCTTCTTCTTGATATTTTTAGCAAAGAAGGGTACAATTCTGTTACCAAAACGCGCAACGAACGCTACAGTACAAACAATTTTATAAACTGATTACTATTTAAGAAAATCATTATAATTACATTATACAATGAACTAAGTATGTGGGATATATTCTTTATGAAGAGACGCTCACTAACCTGCACATTATCAGTTGGTGTTTAAAGTTATTTAATGTTATTTAACGTTTGGATTTTTGAAGAACTTTTAAGCGACTTTCTGTGAACATGTTTTTGTAAACATACGTGCGTTTTATACAATAATATGCCTTTTGTGCTTCTTTGTTACATATTTGTTTGTTTTATAGTGATTAAGATTATAACACAATGTTGACTGCTGTACCCTATTTTTGACATTTTACCTATTATGTCTGTTTGTTTTGTTCACACATCGTTGTCAATATAATGGAATTTTATGCGACTGTCATACAAGTGACTTGTTTAGCCAGCTATAAAACCAGATTTAATCCAGCATTTTCTTCTTAAGATTATGCCTGTACGAAGTCAGAAATATGACAGTTATTATCCATTCGTTTGATGTGCTTGAGCTTTTGATGTTGCCATTTGATTAGGGACTTTTCATTTTGAAGTTTCTTCGGAGTTCAGTATTTGTGTGATTTTACTTTTACCATTCAGTGAGTACAGTAAGTACAGTTCGAGTTAAAGTCATATGTAACTTTAAATTTTTTTAAAGTTGAAGCTGTTTTATATACTCGGATGGCTAAGTTTTACTCTAAAAGAAGTCGACGTGAACTTTTTAAAAGGAAAAGCCTTTGTATTGTCAAAATCTTCATAAATGTACTGACATTGAATTACTGACTTCCCAGACAATAATTCGCCGATTTTTCTCTTATGCAGTGACCTTAAATAAAATTTAATACAACAAATCATTTAACAACTGTTAATTAACATATGGAAAATTAAAACAAAACAAATGTCTTGGCTCTTTCAATTCACATATCTGTCACGCTTTCCATGTGCTCTGTTTTATTGTATATTAATGTCATGATCCGGTAAACTTCGGCAACAAACTCGAAATTTATATAGCTTGAGACCAACAACTACTAAACGAAATATTATTTGACGATAATACGATATAGATGTGTAATAAATATAAAAACGTGCGTGCAAGACTTAGTTTAGTATATATAGATATAAGAAGATGTGGTATGAGTGCCAATGAGACAACTCTCCATCGAAGTCACAATTTGTAAAATTAAACCATTATAGGTCAAAGTACGGCCTTCAACACGGAGCCTGCATATATGCATGCATTGGTTCAACAATTTCGATAACATTAGAAATTTCGAGGAACTTGTTTCATATGACTTTAACATTGGTATTCTTTAATTGATATTGCTGACTTAACATGCCTACAATGTGTATACTATATTTGTGTATACAAACTGTGTACAAAACTCAGAATAGTTTTGATATCATATATCGGCTTCTCTCAGTTTGTTCTTTGTCGCTTAGAATAAAAACAGAGTCCGAAATAAACTGTTCGGTACTTAAGCATGTACGATAAGTTTGGATCTTAAAATTGTAAATATAATCTATATCTAATTCATCAAATGAATATTGTCAGTTTTGCATGAAAATCCATCGCACATAAAGAAATCCCATATCAGAAATTATCGCACTTACAGTGATCATGCATCGCACAAGTGTCAAAATGAATCGCTTTATTTTTGGACTTAAATCATGTTATTTTACATTGCAAAGTTATATCATAATGAAATTGTGTTAAAATTACATTCAAAGCAATTACTTTATGTTTTCAAAACGTAAGAAACACAGTTTTTCCCATCATCATGTATTCTACAATAGTAATACCCGCAAATGACAGTGAAAATGAACTATCTGGATTATCACTTTATATACACCGATGAAAACATAAAGGAGAAAAGTAGTAATACATTCATTAGGATGGACTTTTTGTAACCAAGGCAGGTGAAAACATCAACTGTAAAGCGCCGTAATAAGATGTTAGGGTATAATCTATTTTTATATACTTATGAATAACTCCGGTATGTATACTTTCATGTCAATTTTGAAACACATGGAAATATTTACTTGCTTATTTTTCGAAAAGGCTTTTAAATTTTCATTTTGATGAAAATGATGTTGGCCATTGATACGATAAACAAACTCCGTTTGAAGATTATTATACTACTATTTCACTTAAAATTCAAAAACAGAATAATAAAGTACTGATACTATCATACATAACTGTTTTGTAAAGATTTTTCAACTTAGAAAATGTTAGTATTGTTGCCTATGGAGAAAACAAATACTATTGTTTTCCTTCATACTACTGGGGTTTTATTTTATAATGATGGAAAAATTAATTTCGTTTTGTCTTTGATTTGGGACATGATGTATATGATTTTGATATTAAAGTTCGATATTTTGTTAGTTATTCCAATTACTTGTCATTACATTAAGTAAAACAAACATTGTGTACTTACGAACATATAATCCAATCCCTGGTCCTAGGACTGTTATAGTTATCATAAGTACTAAAATAACGATGCCTTGGAAAAATAGTGATTTGTTAACTGATAAAGTATTAGCTGAAATAGATAATGCATATTTGCAAATTTTAAAATTTACTACAACTAAAGTGCAGTTTAATCAGCTACATGTAAGACATATGTAAGGAGCACTTACATTTACTGGTAAATATAGGCAACAGTATTATACCGCTGTTCAAAAGTCACAAATCGATGGAGAGAAAACAAATCGGGTTAACAAACTAAAACCGAGGGAAACACATAAACTATAAGAGGAAAACAACGGAACAACAGAAACACAGAAGTTCAACAAAACAAACGCCAAATTTATAAAAACGGCCTATATGATAACAACTGCCATATTCCTGACTTGGTACAGGACATTTTAAGAAATAAATTGTGGGTTGAACTTGGTTTTAACTCTGTGAAAAGTTTCATCAATTAAACACACCTTACAGACACTTATTTAATTATTTATATATTATTTGTTCACCAATTATATTCAATTGATCAATTATTACTAATTATTATGTAAGCGAACATCACATAATCAAAAAGGCACAATCATGACGATTCACATTTTGCACCAGATTGTAACATGTAACTTTGACTTCCGAATGCACTGCACACAGTAATGATATATGTTTTAGAGTTATCATATCTTAGATTGTTCAATGCATATACAACTTATAAACAGTTTTAACGTGGAAAGTACCTTAAATTATTATTCTCATCTGAAATTTTACTTCTTACCACCTTTTTGAATTACTTATAATAACATTTAACGGAACCTATTTATTCTGCCTTATACGCGCATTTCGGCCAAACATGTATCAACATTGATGCTCAGTAAAAACAGATTTGAAATCAAAGATCTAACACGAAACAGAGAGAATACAAAAGGGTAAACACAAGCCTTAATTGTTGATTTAAGAATTGTGTTACTATTTTTGATATATTCATGTTAGATTCATGCTTCTAAGAACACTTTACAATTGATTCATGAATAAATTGTTAATGACTCACTTTTACTTGAAAAACAATGGTAACTGATCCACTTGCAACTATATTGTAGGCTATACACGTGTAGTTTCATTGGTCGTATCGACTGACGTTTCTAAATGTGAAGGATGTTTCTGTAACATTATGTGTAACCAATATTTCCTGACTTCCATTCATCCAGCTGGTTGATGTTGGTATTGGATTGCTATCGACATAACAACATAATGTGTCCGATGTACCTTTACTTATTTCTTGAATCCCATCATGCATGCTTGACACCACTGGTCTATCTAATCGAGACGACAACGATATACCAAAAATTAGAGTTTAGATATTGTCATCTTATCATATTCTAAATCATGACATCATCAATAGCTTTTTAGTTTTTCTATATGATATATCTAAAATTTTAAAGTAGACCATTGTGATAACATGTTTTGTAAAAGTGCTCAATTCACCAATTTACTTCTATTACTTTTCTCCTTCACGACTTACACAAAATGTGTAATCGTATAAGTAATGGATTAAGATATGGTGAAAACGGTAATACATGTTATATCCATTCAATAGCCCTGTGTCCTCTATAATTCCTTTTCTACGTTCTATAAACAACATCATACTTCAAGTTATTGTCCTGACATTTCCCACAAAACAAATACATTTTAAAACGCACTGTAGGAAAACATATACAGATTCTAACTTTTCTATGTATATATACATTCTTGTCTTTCAAATATTTAGGTTTGATCGTTCCTGATGAAGGCAAAAAAGAAAGGCACTTAGAACGCACAAAAGTCATTAAATATTTCTGTATTTTTGTTTTCGTTTTCTGGAAAAGTTTTATGATAATATTTGATTCCTCAAAAATAGTTCCATAGCTAAAACAAAACTTTAAATTAACGAAATATTTCAAAACCAGAACGTACATGAGCTATTTAGAATTTGTGCTTTTGGTTTTATCATTACTAATTGAACATTATTTGTAGAAATGTGCATATGGTACAGTAAAATTGACACCAGTAATGTTATTAAAACATATTTAAAGTATTTCTTAATATATAAAATGACAACTTCATCGTCTCTTCAATCTAACGATTAATCAATAAAATTCGCATATCATTCTTATTAATTATATAGCAAAATTCATTACCTAGTGTACTATACACCTGTTCAATTAATAATTTAAATTAACCACTCGTGACTGTTAGATAATAATTAATGAATTACGAAATGTTTTATAAGTATATCTGACGATTATGCAAGAGAAAATTAATTTGTTTAAAAAGTTGTGTCTCAAATATTCAAAAGGATGAGAAAACGTTAAGGACACTAATAGAGTTTTCTCCCGATGAGAAAATTATTTCTCAGGTAATTCTTTCTTAGGTGTTAATACAGAAAGATGTTCTTCAGGTTTAATATTATTTAAACAGGTCAAGTGTACTAAATTGTTATTGTAAGATTATTCTAAAAAACATATCCTCTACCCTATTGTGTTCCTTAAAAGGCAAACTACTAAAATCGATATTACACATGTTTTACAGTCATCGTCACGAATTTGTTACCAAGTAACACGTAACGTGTCTATCTGTCAATTCACAATATACATGGTTTTGGATCTTTAAATACTAGAATAGTCGTCTGATCCGTTTAATTACCAATGGTGTCCTTTCCTTTAAGACAAATAAAATAAACGAAACTAAACCTTTTCTTTTAGAATATTTAAAGATAATCAATTACAGAGTGTTTTACGTGTAAAACAGAAGCTTATCGTGTTAACGCCCAGCATCCCTCCATTTAGAATCATGCGCTAGCCACAGCGGGAACAAGTCAAACACACAGTAAGTGTAATAAAATAAAGTCAAACTAGGTTTATGGAAAATGTGAAGAGCGTAAAACGTTAAGGTAAGGGTATGAAATTGCTTATAAAACAGAAATGGTATTAAAACTTAATCAAATAGAAATGAAAATCTCTATTTCGAATTAAACTAAATAAAAGAGAGACGGTTTTATCAATGGGATAAGAAAACTCATCGATGAAAAACTGACAACGCCATATAAAAAGAAGGATAAACAGATCCTGTTCCAAATGTGGTACCCATAGATAAGTAATAAATAAATAAGCTCCTTCCGGAGCACCTGAGATCGCCCCAGTTTTGGTGGGGTTTGTGTTGCTCAGTCTTTAGTTTTCTATGTTGCGTTTTGTGTACTATTGTTTGTCTGATGGTCTTTTTCATTTTAGCCATGGCGTTGTTAGTTTATTTTCGACTTATGAGTTTGGATTTCCTCTGGTATCTTTCGCCTCTCTTTTTAATTACACTTCGTTCTTATATCGTATATCGATAATTGTATGAAATGCACAATAGTGTTCATAGAATTAAGTAATTGGAAACAGGGCATACAATGTATTGCATTAAGAATCTCTTGTCTAAAGCGGGAATGTCGTCTATAGCATGTATAGATGTAACCAGTTTATAAATCATTAAGTATTTAATTACAAAAACATATAATATATTATATAATATTTCTTACATTTTATATCAACCTGAATCGTCTCTTTCAATGGTTGTTTTAACAATGAACTCCTTGCCTCGCACGTATATTTCACGCCATGGTCCAGTCGTGTTGGTAACAAAATATACTCAAGACGTCTGTATTTGCCACTCTTTACAGTTTTGTTGTTTCGTATGATGGATAATGGCTCCGGTATTCCATTTTGAACACTGCATATACTATGCAATGTTGTGTTTTCATTTCCATGTAATATCTTCTCTTTGTTACATTAGCAAACGTCATAGTCGATGGCAAGGCTGTACGAAACAAATTCAGCAGAAATCATGTAATTATATCAAGTAAATGGCACACACGAGAAATTCACATGGTAATATTTTTTTCATGAGAGAAAGTATATAAATTACAAAATACAGATATTTAAATTTTGTGGCAGACTAATATTGAAGGATTATCTCAAGGATGATAATCAATAGATATGATAAATGCTATGTTTGCATCAAAAGAGCAAAAATAAAATTGAGCAAAAGCTTCAGTTGTCAATCCTCAGTCTTTCAAATCTTGGGCTGTATTGGCTTTTATGTTAAGGTGCATTTGAGTTTTGGTTATTTCTATCATATTTTGGACTCTGCAATGCTTAACTACTTGCTTTTTTCTAAATGCAAATTGCCATACATTGGTTACGTTGTTATTAAACAAGTTAAAAATTTTACTGACGTTTATCCGCTTGCTAGTGACTGTCTGACCCGTACGACGTCGAAGGGCAGTCCGTATAGAAAGCATGAGAAAATGCCGCGTCTAGAAATAGTATTGAGATCGCATCCAATGCATCATATCGGGCTTTGTCATGCATAATAATTCAAGAGATGGGTTCTTTCCAACCGACAGAACTTAAGATACAAAGAACAATCATGAAATAACAAAATATAAAATAAAAATACAATGTTCACTGGACTTCATATCATGAATATGTTCAAATAAATGCACAAATTCTGATATATTTCGCACAAACTGTACCAAACGTTTTAATTGAACTATTCCGTCGTAATGAATTTGCAATCATTTATAAAATAACATATATCAAATGCATTATACCAATCATAAATAAATGCTTAATTCACATAAAAAAATAATGTTATATTTTGTGTTATGTGAAACTTTTACATAAAAAGAAAACTGCAGTACAACACAAGACATACTCTAATAAATGTATAGCAGGAAATTGTTAACTGGCATTTTTGAATGAAGTTTTGTTTATTTTAACAATACGATTGGTATATTTCTTAGCACATTGAGACCAGTACAGTAACAACCCACATTAACAGCTTCATTTCATAAGAATCATTTGATCATCGGTAAACTCATCACTGACAATGTTGAACGTCAGACGCTCGTTTCGTCTACAAAAGACAAAGTATTAACGCTCGAATCAAGAAAAGTAAAACGCCAAATATAATATGAAGTTGAAGGGCATTGAACAACCAATTTTCCGAATTAAGGTAATGATAACACATTTTGTTTACTTAGTGGAAGAACATGTAGTATGCAAGAGAAAACGAATATGTTTTGTTTATCAATGAAAATGGAGTAAAATTTAATTGTGACAATTATACGTGTTAGTGTACTTTTATTTGATTTAATTCCTTGGGATTTATTAAATGCAAAATTCTGTCCATTAAAGATATATAACGTCACCGAGACAAGTAAATCACATTTATAATGAATATGTACCTGCGACACATTACCAGTTTCTATCCAATTTTATCACAAGAATGAAATCAGCGCTTCCTTTACCCTTGACTAGTGATTTTATTGTTATCGTTATCATGTGAATAAATCAAGCTACAAAAGATTAAATGATTGGCATAGAGGACCATCATGATGAACATATATTTTATGACCATTATATAAAATAAGAAAATGTGATATGATTGCCAATAAGACAACTATCCAATATAGAGACTATATTCTTTCCCTATTTGGAACATTATACATCCACAAAAGTGTGTAATGAATCAGAATGTAACTTATGTGCTTAACATAGAAAATGGATTTTTTCTTATATAAAATTCCACCGCTTATCCCTGGATGATGGAACATTGTAAACACAGGGCCACTTGTGCATACATCCCTTGGTTGTACAAGGTAAATTGTATTCAGGTGTTTTCCAATAAATGTATTTCAAGTCTTAAAAAACAATAGAATGTCCCAGACTGGACTGCAACTCAAACAGTTCATAAATTGTAAAAGGACAACGACTAGACAGACTGGAATGCATGTATTGCAAGACTAATGAATCAAGAAATAGAAAGTATGTACTTTAAATACGAGTTGCATGTTCTACTTAACATATTTATATAAAAAAAAACGCAAAGTTTATCAGACTCTGATGATTAATGGCGTATGAGAGAAAATAAATGTCAACACATATATATGGTTATGGTTATATAAGACAACAATAACAAGTATGCATCTACCTTTTAAATGCATGTTTGTTAATAATTAAAACTTTTCGGTTGACGTTAACTACATAGTCAGTAAAGAGAAACGGATGACATCAAAAGACATTAAAATTCATAAGTCGGACACAAACTGAAACAGACGTGGCATACACAGAAAATGGAGAAAAGACAACGTCGTAATATTCATAATAACATAACAAATATGATTATGCATAATGCACACTGTTATGTATTACTTTGATATAGATTTTCATTATTTCCTACATCGGTCTATGTTGTGCGTTCGTTTATTACATGTAATAAAACGATGTATGGAAAATAATCTACTGTTGAGTTATGGGAACTTAATTTAAAAAAGACAAACTGCAATAGGCAGCTAGACAATGCCAATAGGAAGCAGATAAATATCATATCATTCGTTTCTTATTCAAATCACTCTAGGATTATGTACTTTTACTCACCAATTATCTTGTTTGAGAAATTTTAAACGGCACTCTGCTAGATTTGGCGGTTTTTATTATCAGTATCACAAACAGCAAGATCATTATCATTTTATATAGGTAAGTGTTGAAATTTTTTCGAGAATGATGATATCAATTTTAAACATAAGGATTTCTTGACTCAATTGTAGAAACACAAGTGGCGGTGTTTGATTTTATGAATGACGTTTCATGCATTTTAATGATAAATAGTAGTGTTTGATGACAAAACACGACTTCAAAGTAAACAAATTTGACATATACCTTGATAGAGATCCTTTAAGCATCAGAACCTGTCCACAATATTGATACAGCCAAGATAGAATTGATTCCTAACATGAATTGGTTTTAATAAAATATTGTGGTTGCTAGATATTAACTGTGGATTCATTTATTATCTTTATCAAATTTTGTATTTTGGCCCTTTTCGAGAGTATTTCGTTCGTTGTTTTATCATTTTCACCCTTTTATCATATTTTAGGATAACTTGTATTCAACGAATACTAATGGATTTACAGTTTTCGGGTAATTCCATAAAATCATACCCTGTTCATTTAAACCACATTCTCGTTCTTGTGTGGTAATTAAGAATTTCGCTAATCAGGATTGATCTACATATTTAGATTTGTCACAATACTCATCAAATGTACAAGTATCTGACCAAAGCCTATCGGTTTAACGAAAAATAGCATTATAATAACGTGAGAAGATGGCTTACATTGCTTTGTCATTGGAAATGTCTAAAATTTACAACATCTTATCATATCAGGAGTCGCGATGAAGCGTTTGTTTTCTATCATTCGAGTATGATTAAGTGGCATTGGTGGTTGTGATTATTTTCATCCACATTCATACCAAGTTATCCATTAATTTCGTTTTACTTACAATTTAAAGTTTTCCAACCAAAATATACGATATGTGCATGTACCTTAAAACAGGGATTATTGGTCAAATGTAAAATAATTTTGCACAATGCGATTTACTTCTAATAATATTAAATGATACAGTATCATAAAAATCAAATATGTTGAAAGTGAATTGATCAGTTTCGAACATTTTTATCACTTTCGCCTAGAGATCATCTTATGTGATTGAAATATTATAATAGTTTTCTTTTCTCTTGCAATTGGTTGTGTCTTGTTTTTTTTTTTTTTTTTACTTACTTTTCATTTGTAATATTATTTTTGAAAAACTTCGTTCTTCCCTAAATGGCATATGTAGAGACCTGCATCTAAGTTAGAAGCTTTAATTATCTGAAGGTCATAACTTCCTGTTTGATTACTTCTAATGACTTGTAATTTATTTCGATGCAACAGACTACTAAGAACATATCCATCGTCTGTATACTTTGATACTTTCCACATGCTACGATTTCCATAAATATCAATTTCTTTTACTGTGCTTCCGTTGCGAATAGTATTGCGTGCAGGTCCAGTCCATACTGCGTTTCTAATATTAATTTTACCATCTGTACATTTTAGTAACACTGTCTCCCCATCTGAATAGTATGCATATTGAACTTTGGATGTTTCTACAACATATTTTATATTTTAAATTTAGGTAATCAAAATACTGACTTTATTACAAATTGAAAATTGATAATATTCTCTATAAAATAAGTGAAATAGGAAAAGTTTTAAAGTTTATTAAAATATTACCTGTTAAATGAATCACAGCTTCAAAGATCATCAAAATTCTAAAGGCACACCTTGTCCTCATATTCATAAAACTGTAACCTGAAAAGTATTGGATACTCTATACCATTTAAATCATAAAAAGTAACATTATCTGATGTTCTAGCGTGGTTATTTCATATGTCATTAAATGTTTTCCCGAACGTTGCAGGTGCGATCGACTCAATCTTAATTGACTAGGATTGTCAGTTTTCCAACCAAAGGTCGGTGGATCTCTCCTTGTTGAAAAGGAGAAGACGAAAGATTTAACAGCCTTACCAAATACCTAAATGTACCTTTATGCAAAATACTGAACAAAATCCTGCAGTAAATAAATCTTCTGTGTAACGTCTGTCAAACAAAGCATAAGCATTTCTAAACTTTGGGAAAATTAGCCGCAACTACTTCTACATGATATTGAATTATGAAATTAATAATTATTACAAAATTTTGTTGAACCTTATAAAATTAGGTTCAATAACTCCTAATCAAACGTACATCAAGATGTCCAAAAGGATTTTTTTACACAAAAAACAATTCTATTTTTTCAATATATTTATCTATTCAGATGGCAATAAAACTGTTTAGCAAAGTCCACCTACATGGCTTGAAAGTTCCCAGTTTAAGTCATGTTAATGCAGAATATGAAGATATACATGAATTGATATAATTTAAAATATATAGTTAAATAGATTAAGAAATCCATCTATTCCTTTGCTTTAAGATACATACATCGTACCATAAAGTTAGGATACATACATTTTGTCATCGTGAAGGAAATGAAAGTTTAAAACACTTGATCGAAATATAAATTTCCTTCCTCTTGTTTCTTTCTTCCTATTTATGGAAAATTACTGATTAAGTCCAGAACACATCCGTCTTGAGACTTTGCTAATCTCTGTCAAGCATATTTCGATTGGCTTTGATTGAATTTGTCTTATCAAAGAGAAGCAGAAAATACCAAACAGATATTCAAACTCTTAAGTCAATGACAAGCTATTTATATCACTTGGCGTAGCCGTCGACCTAGGCTTTAGAAAACAAAACTAGATAATATTTTTGTTCGCTTTGGAGATTCCGTATATCGTCAGGTTATCGGAATTCCAATGGGGACTAACTGTGCACCACTTATTGCGGACCTGTTTTGTATTGCTATGAGTTACAATTTATGACTAAAATCAGCAAAGACCCATCGAAACAACATCTGATACAAAATTTAATAATACTTTTAGATATTTGGATGATATATTGGCTCTCAATAATGACGACTTCAGTATGTATACTAAAGAAATTTATCCTGTTGAACTTACTTTAAATAAAGCTAATACTAACAATGACCACTGCCCTTTCCTCGATCTTGATATCTATATCATTAACGGAAAGCTTAATACAAAATTTATGATAAAAGAGATGATTTTCATTTCCTATCGTTAATTATCCATTTTTAGATGGTGACGTTCCCTTGTCACCATCTTACGGTGTTTATATATCTCAACTTGTACGATTCGCTCGTGTATGTAACAACGTTTCAGATTTTAACGAAAGAAATTTATGTATTACAGAAAAATTATTACACCAGGGTTTTCGATATCACAAACTAGTCAAAACATTTACTAAATTTTATCATCGATACAAGGACATCATTCGTAAATATAGCTCAACATGCAGACTTCTTATACGTTCAGGTATTTCACATCCAATCTTTTATGGTAATATTCTTTATAAAGCACTAAAATGTCAGTATTCACCTCAGAAGCTAACAAAACCTTTAAATAGACTTATTAAGAAGGGATATAGTTACGATACTGTTGTCAGGTCATTAAAGATTGCATATTTTGGCTTTAATATTGATTCACTTATAGGGTCTTTACATCGGAACTAAACACATTTATTTAAAACCAGTTGTTGGCATGACACGGGTTATGCTCTTCTCATATATTTTATGATGGTATGATACTAAACCCTAACGGAGGGATTGTGCCTGATATTCATATGATGAAGACATAATCTTTCAATCAGTTTAATTGAGGTCTGGAGCTGGCATGTCAGTTAACTGCTAGTAGTCTGTTGTTATTTATGTATTATTGTCATTTTGTTTATTTTCTTTTGTTACATCTTCTGACATCGGACTCGGACTTCTCTTTAACTGACTTTTAATGTGCGTATTGTTATGCGTTTACTTTTCTACATTGGCTAGAGGTATAGGGGAGGTTGAGATCTCATAAACATGTTTAACCCGCCGCATTTTTGCGCCTGTCCCAAGTCAGGAGCCTCTGACCTTGTTAGTCTTGTATTATTTTTACTTTTAGTTTCTTGTGTATAATTTGGAGTTTAGTATGACGTCCATTATCACTGAACCAGTATATATATTTGTTTAGGGCCAGCTTAAGGACGCCTCCGGGTGCGGGAATTTCTCGCTGCATTGAAGACCTATTGGTGACCTTCTGTTGTTGTCTGTTATGTGGTCGGGTTGTTGTCTCTTTGACACATTCCCATTTCCATTCTCAATTTTACTTTCTCTGAAACTACAGGACCAAATGTTACTAAACTATTTTTGTGAGTGAAATTACTTAAAAAATATTTAGAGTATGAAAATAAACAATTGATTCCACCTCACATATTGATAATTAAGATTTTAAGGAACTTTTATACAGATATGCAAAACTTAAATTATCGTGAACAGATTCAAAATATATTCAGTTTGTAATTCTTTTCTTTGAACTAAAGGAAATAATCAACTTCTTCCGGTTTCAAAAGTCCCTTTTGGTGTTAACTGATAGCTTACTTTGCACCGGTTACAAGAATAAATGGTTGTTTTATGGTTTCGTTTCATAGAAGTGAGATACTTGATTACTTCTGGTAACAAAATGCCACTTCCGGTGTCATATGATAGCTCATATTACACTGATTCGAAAAACGTATGGTATATATGTATTTCCATTCTAATCTATGGTTTTATATACTTTTGCTTGAAATAAAGCAGATCATGTGCTCTCGGTATACAAAATGTCAATTCCGCTTCATGCGATAGGTTTCTTCACACTTAATCTAAAACTATATGGTTTCAATTTACTTTTATATGAAGCTAGTGTCAAATGGCTAGAACTGGATTACATTATGTCACTTTCTCAAGGCCATATGTCGTCCAACATAATACAAAACACTGTATTGCTTTATCGTGTACCATTATTAAAGTTAAATCAATATAAAAAACTAGCATTTCAAATTTACCTTTGACCTTGACCTCAATTTCAAGGTCAAATATTAAGAATCTCAGACTAAAAGAACCCACGACTCTAATATATGTTAAAAGGACCCCATATCAAAATACTCTAGGTCTCTATGACTTACTTTTTATGAGTTACACAGAAACACTGTTTTGTCAAACACTAAAAGGAAATTAATCTTGTTACATATAATCATTTTGCTTTGATCTAAATTTTACAGATTATCCTGAGGATATAACGAACATTAAAAAACCATAAGTGATAACCTTTATAGTGTCTGAGAAAAGTGTTCGGTATTACAGAAGTTTGAAAAGCTCAATAACTGTTCAATATCAGATACCAAATAAAAATTATATACATGTTGCGAAACAAAACGAATTTCAGAAACAAAAGTGACAGAAGACAGAAAAATAATCAGAACAAAATCAACAGGTTTTTCCGCCACAGGTGGAAAGATCTTACTGAGTATATCAAGTGATTAGCCTGCTTGCCAGAAAATCGAGATACAGAATACTAAAGCCAGATCTATTTCTTTTGATTACATTTTGTGCAAAAATATTGCTTGTTATATGTGTATTCAGTTATCTGCATGGGTAAGATATCTTTTGGAACCCCGTCTTGGAAAACGGTTTCAGGTTAAAATATTATCTGACGTAATCAAAATTATTCATAATAATCAGCATGAAATGATTACTATCAACAAATTTAGAATTTTAAAACTTTTCCAAGCTTCACAACTGTCTCCACAACTGTCCCTCCTTCCGTCAAAACAATACTGTTATCGTCAATTTATTAAGAACTACATCAGATGAATAGTTCCGATTTTGCCTGCGGAGGACACGTGTTTCGTACTGTCAGAAACAGGTTTGAAATTCATTTGGTTTACTGAATAGGCAAAATTCTAGAGTATCGCACAATATTGTCACAGCAACGATATCCAGGATGCTAGGCTGCTCCTAATTTTCATTTTAGCTCACTATTTTTATGCAAAACCTTCTATATTTCAAATGTTCGAGTCATATTTTAGATCAATATTATATACAAAGATTGAAGAAAATAGATGTTAGTTTTCTATTTTCTTATAATCAGAAGCTTAGCTTACTTTTCTATTGTTAATGATAACACGGCATCGCCCTTTTCGGCTTTTTTTTTTTTTTTTTTTTGCAGTTTTCCAATGTTGTCGTTAGTTGCTGACTTGCTGTCTATCATATTTGTTTTGTTTTTATTGGTATGTACATAAATCAGGTCTTTGTTTTATCTTTCATTTGAAATATTCATCTACCAAATTCTTTTCTATCAATTACATAAATTTTATGCATCATTGATCTTGAATATTTGCCACCTTTTTATCTTAAAATAAGCATGATAAAAGCACATAGGTGCATAGAACCAGAACATATCTTTCCATCACCAGCAGAGTATCAGGACAATTCCGTTTGTCGAATTTGCACTATTTTGCAATAAAATCGTTTTAATGTACCTCGGGAGTTACGCATAACGTATTTATGGAAAAATAAGCACGGAAAGGTTGTTTTATTGCCGTTGTGATACAATGTAATCAAATACACCAGCACAAAATCAGGACCCACCAGCGCCGGTCAGAACCAGCGCAAACCATTTCCAGCAGGACAACCTTACTTACCGTAAATTAAGTACTATATCAGTTATATATAGTTTATTCATACGTTATTGCGCAAAAGTCAGATTAATTGAAAGTGAAATCAATAGATAGTAGAAAGTCAAGGATCGACGTTAAATGCAAGTTTGTCCTTCAAATTATACACTTTAAAATAATCCGCTAACCTGTAAACTACCATCCAGTGACAATTCCATACTAACTTTGTAATAATAAGGTGATACTCTAAAACTTACCTGATTACTTATCTTTACATTGAACGTAACAATTATTCTTAATTCTTAATTCAGATGAACATGAAAACAACTTATGGCCATACCAAATCATTCAGAAATGACTTCATGTATTTACATATCAAAATTGTAA
This sequence comes from Mytilus coruscus, assembly GCA_017311375.1. Classification (NCBI taxonomy): domain Eukaryota; kingdom Metazoa; phylum Mollusca; class Bivalvia; order Mytilida; family Mytilidae; genus Mytilus; species Mytilus coruscus. The sequence continues at coordinate 40,208,928 of CM029608.1, forward strand.
AATTTCTAATGGAAAAAAGCGCTCAAAACCCCGGAAAAATATCAGTGGCATACATTAAGTTTTTCCTTTTCAAAATATGTTGAATAAATGATAAAATCTTATCATGTTCTAAATCTGAAGTCAATTCTTCTAGAAATGAAAATAAAATGGCAGTGTTATCCCGGTCAGAACGAGTTTGATTCTTATATTTGTAAAATAAACTATTTTAGTATAATCGTTAGTTGTCTTAAATTGAAATTACTTCATTTTGCAACTTTTCCTAAGTAAGGACTTTGGTCAAGACAAATGTGAACGCGGTCAGGTCAGGTATTTCATACAAAAAAAAAAAAAAAGAATGAATTTCTACTGTTTTCCTATATTTCCTTTCAGGCGTAACTGTATTACTAGTAACTAGACCATGTGCAAAAAAAATATTTAAATTGTGACTTCTAATTTTCACCCGTTCCCTTAACGTTTGCGAACAATGTAGCTGTCTGAAATTAACATAACTGTAGTACTTTTGATTCCACAAATGATTGAACATAAAGAAACACAAACTTCTATACCATTTTGGTTTCTGGTAGTGAGTTATCTAATTGGCAATCATACCACACCTTCTTATTTTTATATTGAAAGATAAATTGAGATTTTTTAAATTTTATTTTCGGTCAGAAATTTTGTTGCTAAGTTTTTTGGGGGATGTATATGAGTAAAAATAAAACATATAAGTTGTGTATTCATATTCATAACTGTTGTTAGTACTTATAGTAATTGTGCGATGAAGACAGATCTTTCGTCGTTTAAGCTTGACATGTGGTATAGACACTTATCTTATTAACCTCCAAATGTCATTTGTTTTTTCTGTTGTAGGTTTTACAACTCACTGAAGTAAAATCCAAGTTTCAACTTTTTATTATCAGTATCCTTTTAATCTAATATGACGCTAAGTTTAGAATAAACTCGTTTTTCTTTCTTTTGAAAATTGTTCATCTCAATTGAGTTCTATTTTCCCTTTATAACAATCCATGGTGTTGTACCAGTACCTGTAAAGGGGGGGATATTTATACAAATAAAACAAAATTCTACTACATTAAGTTGCCAAAGTCGAAACGTAGTCATATTTAAATGATGTATTTTTCTAAGATCTCGTGTCATTCATAATGTCATTGTTTAGTTAATATATTGTAATCATTGATGACTCATTCTATTGTTGACTCATTCTATTGTTGACTACATAAAAATGGCGGAAAAACCAATAAGAAGTCTGATTGTATCATGCATGTCATTAGTCTAAAGAACTATGTCAATTGGACCTGCTTTAATACGATAATTGCATTTGAATTTTTACTAGATAACATTTTGTTAGCTATAGAGATTACATATATCGTCAAGTTATCGGAATTCCAAGGGGACTAACTGTGCACCACTTATTGCGGACCTGTTTCTGTATTGTTACGAGTTACAATTAATGACTACAATCAGCAAAGATCCATCGAAACAACATTTCATACAAAATTCAATAACACTTTTAGATATTTGGATGACATATTGGCTCTCAATAATGACGACTTCAGTGTGTACACAAAAGAAATTTATCCTGCTGAACCGATTTTAAATAAAGCTAATACAAACAATGAAAACTGCCTTTTCCTGGATTTTGAAATCTATATCTTTAACGGGAAGCTTAATGCCAAATTTTACGATAAAAGAGATGATTTTTCATTTCCTATTGTTAACGATCCACTTTAAGATGATGACGTAACCTTGTCACCATCTTATGGTGTTTATATATCTCAACTTGTTTGCTCGTGTTTGTATTTAACGAAAGAAATCGCTGTATTACTGAAAAATTATTATACCAGGGTTTTCGATATCACAAATTGTCAGAACATTTACTAAATTTTTTCACCGGTACAAAGACACCATTCGTAAATATAGATCAACGTGCAGACATCTTATACGTTCAGGTATTTCACATTCCATCTTTTATGGTAATTTTCTATACAAAGCACAAAAATGTCGTCATTCACCTCAAAAGCTAACCAAACCTTTAAACAGACTTATTCAGAAGGGATATAGTTACGATACTGTTGTCAGGTCATTAAAGATGGCATATTTTGGAATTAATACTGATTCACTCATAGGGTCTTTGCATCGGAAATAAACACATTTATTCTAAAATCAGTTGTTGGCATGATACGGGTTATGTTCTTCTCATATATTTATGATTATATGATACAAAACCCTAACGGGAGGGATTGTGCTTGATTTTCATATGATGAAGACATAATCTTTCAATCAGTTTAGGTAAGGTCTGGAGCTGGTATGTCAGTAACTGCTAGTAGTCCTTTGTTAATTTATATTGATCATTGTCACTTTGCTTAGTTTCTTCTATTACCTATTCTAACATCAGACCCAGACTTCTTTTGAACTGAGTTTACTGTGCGTATTGCTGAGTGTTTGTTTATTCTACACTGGCTAGAGGTATAGGGAGGTTGAGATCTCACAAAACATGTTTAACCTCGCCGCATTTTGCGCCTGTCCCAAGTTAGGAACCTCTGGCCTTTGTTAGTCTTGTATGTTTTAGCTCACCTTTTCAAAGGAAATGTGAGCTTTTGCCATCACGTGGCGTCCGTCGTCGTCCGTCGTCGTCGTTGTCGTCGTCGTCCGTTTTATTTTCTGTTTCTTCAAAAACATGGCCGCCATGTCTGAAAATAAAACATAGGGTAAAATGCAGTTTTGGCTTATATCTCAAAAACTAAATCATTTAGAGCACATCTGACATGGGGTAAAATGTTCATTAGGCCAAGTTCTATCAGCCCTAAAATTTTCTGATGAATTTAACAACCCATTGTTGGGTTGCTGCCACTAATTGGTACTTTTAAGGAAATTTTACAGTTTTTGGTTATTATCTTGAATATTATTATGAATAAAGATAAACTGTAAACAGCAAAATGTAAAGTAAGATCTACAAATAAGTTTTATGACCAAAATTGTCAATTGACCCCTTAAGGATTTATTGCCCTTTAAGGACAATTTTACACAATTTGTCTATCATGTTTTCTAACTTTAAAAATCTCCTCCTCTGAAACTACAGAACCAAATTAAACCAAACTTAAGCTGAATGATTCTTAGGTTATCTAAAATAAAGTTAGTGTTTTATTTTCTGTTTCCTCAGAAAACATGGCCGCCATGGCTAAAAATAGAACATAGGGTAAAATGCAGTTTTAACTTATATCTAAAGCATTTAGAGCAAATCAGACAAGAAGTTAAAGTATTCATTAGGTCAAGGTCTTCCTGCCCTGAAATTATCAGCCAAATCGGGTATCTGATTTTTAGGTTATTAACCCTGAATTGATGATTTTAAGGAAATTTTGCAGTTTTCGGTTATTATCTTGAGTATTATTATAGATAAAGATAAACTGTAAACAGCAAAAAGTTCAGCATAGTAAGATCTACAAATAAGTTTTATATAACCAAAATTGTCAATTGACCACTTAAGGAGCTATTGTCCTTTAAAGACAATTTTTCACAATTTGTTCATCTAGTTTGCTTCCGTTAAAAAATTCTCCTTTGAAACTCCTGAATCAATTTCAGCCAAACTTGGGCTGAAAGAGTTTCAGAGTATCTAGTATAAATTTTGTATTTCATTTGCTTGTACGTCAAGAAACATAGCCACTATGGTTAAAATGGAACATAAGGTTAAAATGCATTTTTTGCTTTTGAAGAAAATATGACAGATACAAAGAACATTTAAATGGCATTTTAAGCCACTCATTAATATATATTGTGAAAAGCAAAATAATCATTGATGAAAGATTTAAGCAAAAATTACAGGTGAGCGATTCAGGCTCTTCAGGGCCTCTTGTTTTAATTTTGGTTCATTTATACGGATTTACTTGGGTGCTGAGAGAACAGATAAAGGGAGGCGGAAGATATCAAAATGATATCTAAACTCAGATATCGATGACAAAATTACAACGCCATGTCAAAAAACGAAAACACAACCAAAAGACAACAACAGTATGAAAAACACAGCATATAAAACTAAAGACTGAGCAACACGAACCCCACCAAAAACCGTACGTATTGTCCTTATCATCCATGTACCATACTGCTTATAAACGTTGAACAATCGTCAATAAATCAATCAATTACAAGGGTAATATTTAAATCTACTCTTGAATTACAACCTCAACTGGAGAAAAAATTTAGCCACTACGTTAATGAATAGTATTATCAAGATATTATTTCATAGTGATTCGTGTATTCTAAGAACAGTAATTATGAGATCATTTGAAAAAAAAATCATGTTATTGTTTAATTGACAAGTTGATGTATTCGGACTCATGCTTTTTGAAAAAAATGATGACTGATGCGAAACATTATCTGTTACAATGAGATCCTTCACATTATCATTAAATTTTACATTTTCTTGACCTTCATTTGCATACAAATGTGTTTTTGCATTATCCGATGACGAATCTTGTTCGATGATTTCAACAAGACGTTCACATGCAGCGTTCCGAGAAGGAATTATATTTTCAGTAGTGGAGTTCTGTTTTGAAATATGATAAACATGTTCGTCTTCATCACCATTATTTGTCACCAGAGTTGTGTATGGATGTTTATATCCGTTATTCAAATGTTCTGTTGTATCACTGTTACTGTTCGATAATGATGAATGCTGTTCTTCCGACATCTGGGTAATATTTATATTTTCTGCATCTATGTTGTCTGTTACAATATGCTGGCTATTATTTTCTGAAATAAATTTTAAAATATAATGAAATATTTACCATCACAAGTTAAATACAAACGTAGTTATTAAAATATCTGATATATGCAGATTCAATGTACGGATTACATTAATTAATAAATGATATATGTTCTTAAATTATCAACTAAAGCATCATTTAGAATACAAGTATTTTTTTTCGCAAAAGTTTATTCTAAAACGTAGAAAATCGCTCTTAGTCACGGGAATAAGTCAATATCACAAAACTTTAACCTGATATGTACCATGTGTACCAACCACTTTAAAGAAAATATGACAACAAACTGATTGCGTACAATTGTTGCTAGAAATTATCATCATCAGGTACGATCGAGATCTAAAGTTTTGAACCTCAAATATTACAAACGTTTTTGTGACAAAAAGACATTTTGTTCTTCTTCTTATCAATCTCCGGCACAGAGTTCATATCCGTTCCATAGATGCTTCGAAATACTTCACTTAATATGAGAATAGAAAGGAACGGATATGTGATCTCTGAGCCGGAGATTGCTTCTTTCAACATTGCTTGAAAAGTGCACATTGGTATACATAATTCTGAATACTTTAAAAACATATATACAAGATTCAGGTCAGTCTTGAAGTACTGGATGCAGGTCGGTTGATTCTTTTTTTACTTTTATCCCCTTAGCAGGTAAACCGATCCAATAGTATTATAATAAATTATGATAACAACTTCAATGTGCATGAAACTTTTTCTTTAAATTATTTTAATGCCCATCTTTACGTCATTCTTACCATTATCTATATTATTATCGGAAAATTGAATTTTTGTCGGTGCGAACAAAATTACCTTAAAAACATCCAATATTCATATAACCCATAATTAAACTAATACATGCAAGTGTTCTAATCTATATAGCAAAAATAACATGTTAACTATGAACCAAATCGATTCTTGGTAGGCCGACAACTTTGACGAATTCGAAGACACTGAATGGTGGTTCTAGCGAGATTTTTTAGATCAACGATATATTTTTGGAAACAACAATATCGTCGATTAGAGTACAGTCTTCAATAAAGTTACATTAGTAACAAACTTCTATAATGCCTACCAGATTTACCGTAAGGGAAATCTGTACACGGTGTGAATTAAATTCAGAGCACGATGAAATAAATTAGATTGTGAGTGTGTAGCAGAAACCATATTTATGATTTGAGCAATATTATAATTCAAAACCGAATATAAGCACTGAAAATTTCCTTTACAGAACCAGAATTCATTGTAAACAAATGTGGTCAGGCGAGAGGTTCCAAAAATTGTACACACCATAACAAAACTTAAAAATGACAAAACATTTATAAAAAAAAAACATAAGAAACTAATAGGAATGAGCAATGGCTTGCTCACATTTAACCAAACATCTTTAGATTATTAGTAATTTATAAATTTATTTGGGCTATGGAAACTGGTTGTCAGTAAAATTGAAAAATTGCGAGAAACTTCAACTAGGTCAAAGAGAATTACCCCTTCCTTTAATCATCAACTTTAAATAAAGATTTTAACCATTGACATGTGATTAAAGTGTAATACTTCTATCAAATGTCTTTTCTAAAATAATCAGAAAAAGAGCAGATCAGGCAAATCAAATGATTTTATTTCGAATATTGACAACATAGCAAGTTTATCTAAACTGAATATCGTATTCACATGTGCTGACTTAAGCTTTAAAGACGGTCTCGGTCATCGCTCGTGACGTAATTATATACACTATTGTATAATCTATGAACTCTAGTCTAACATATGACAAAAAGAAGGGTTTTCGCTTTGAATAATAATATATTAGAGTACTTAAAATGACAAGAAACATATTTTTCATTGATAACTATATGATGACCTCATGTATATAATGTAGATGATGTACGCGGGTTTTCAGTTTTCTCCATAAATGGTTTCGTTAATAATGCATCTTAAAAACGTGTACACAATTGTTACTGTCCATTCTCTTTTAGGTGCAATCATTTTCTGATGTCATACCTTAAGATGTGGTCAACACGTTATTATCTTCTATAATGTCTTTATAGTGAGCACTCTCATCGCTATTTTCTTCGCCTGTTTGAAAAGTTATGGTATCTATGACCCGAAATTATTAAATGTCTAAATGAAATTCATATTAAAAGTTATGAAATTGTGTATTGAGTCATTAAATACTATAATACTTTTTTCAAATTACGATAACAAAGGATATTAAACAGCTTTAGACGTGTCAGATCTACAGACGCATTCATGCGATCCTTTCATCTTTAATACAACGCGTTAATTTTACTCGACATATCTTTTCTATGTACTTTATGTTTATCTTATTTAAGGAGATCATGTTGCTGTACTTCATTCTTTGGCTTTATTGTTGAAAGATACTATGTTACTTAAAATAGAATGTCTACAATAAAAATGAGTTACTGAAACTTATTCCTCATTTGGTGAACTGATAAAACTGTTTGTTTTCATGTTTTAAACGTTTTAAAGCAATAAAGTTCAGTTTACATTAGACATAAAGGATTTTTGTGTTTTTGTTTTCCCAATTACAATGTTTACAGCTTTAAAAATACAAACAAGCAATTAAAGCAAACAATCACGCAATACAAGATTTTCTCCCTTTAAAATTATTAGGAATTCACAGGTACAATTTCATTGAATGCAACAGATGTATGCATTAGTTAGTGCAATACCAACACAGGGATATTAAAATAAAATAACCAAGAATATTTAGATCTGTTTTGCTATATTACAAAATGCACGTAGTTTACGCACCTCTTTCTGTGTCTCCGTTTAAGGTACACTGTAATTGAAAATTATTAGTAGCAGTTTTTTATATTAGAAAATACGTTCTGAACTCACATCACTAACTTTTAAAAATTTCCGATAGTCATAGAAAATAGTTCCAATAAAATATGTGACTGCATTACGTGTGTAAACCGATTTTAATTCTATTAATACTTAATTTTACGAATCAATATTCCACAAAAGACGTTTGTGAATAAACACGTATCTAAATTTAAGTCGTATGTTTAACTATATCTTCGCTTTTCTAGACGTTCTACGAAAATATGAAAATAAAAATTAAGTTTCGGCTAATGAATTGTCCTAATTTGATTTTATCTTTTTATCTAGTGAGTACTTACATACATTTATTCCCGTCACTACCAGAAGGACAGCAATAAGTATGAGTAATACTATGATGACAACGTCTTTTGAAGATAATGTGTTTTCTTCTGAAGAGAAGTTGGCTGAAACGCAAAGAAGTCAATTATCTAAACATCCATCCAATGTAAAACTGTTCTTCATATATTAAAGAGGAGTAAGTAATATAATGTTAAATTTGTTACTGTATTCTATCATAGAACTAGCAAGTCCTTTGCTCATATCTATTCTGACGAACAACTATGTGTAAAATTTTCATTTTTGCTAAAGATAACAGTTGGGACATGTTTATGACGTCATAGTCACATCACATGTGACCTGTTACACTAAAGTATCAACCTGTTCAGTTACCAATAGAATTAACATAATTTGTAAAGGCTTCCCAATTTTTATTTTATTGCAATTTAAGGGGCCAAAATACAAGAAGCTTGTTACCGGCTCTAACAATACACAAACCTTAAAAAAAAATCCAATTTAAGGCAGATAAGGTCTAAATTAAAATCGATAGAATTTTAATAATTTGCCAAAATGTTGTTTATATTATGTTTTTCCCAAGATATGATAAAATGTATGAGTACCGAAGCTTTTGCAAACTACAGGTTATGCAAAGTTGCTAGATCTAATATATATTATCCCTGGAAAAGCCATTGTGTGTGATAGAAAGAAAAGTAAATGAAAATTTGAAACAAGACATCATATTTAACGGCGATTGCTTTAAAACTTAAACTTGTTTTACAAAAGTAAAAACTTAATTATTCTTGAATGTTGGCTTCTCATAATCATACACTTTTCTGTCTAGCCGTTAACCTTATGTAGCATTTGTGAATCAACATTTGACAATAAACTCACGTCATTCGACGTTTTCTCAGGAGAAGATAACTAGATTCATGTTAGCATAATAAAATACTTATAGAAATAACACTGTGTAATACGGTTGGTGCTTTCCAAGCGCATTCGGGATTTGTCTTTATTAGTTACGCTCACAAAGCTAACAAATTGAAGCGAAGTATGTATAGATACTTGTGGAATTTTATGAGCAAATGAGACATAAAGAATAACCAAATCCATTGAAGGTTCGAACTAAAGTTGCCTAATAATTTCTGAATTTATTAACAAAGATTTCAAGAAAAGTATGTTTAAGTTAATTTCAGTACCAGAACGCTGATTACTAACCTGAAGATATCTCAACGAACTAGTAATTTATTGGCAGTGGTATCAAACACTTCTTTAGTTTGATTCGTACGAAGCGCTCTTTTAATTGCCTTCATTAGGATTTCGCAAACCCAGAAATGTTAACATCAAGTACTTGAAGAGCTATATGACCAAAAGGTCTATTATCCACCTGAGGTTTACGGTATAAAATTATGTCTCTTAAAAAGTAAGTGGTATGTATAAGATTTAAATAATGAAGAAAGAACAAAACTGTATTTTGGAATCATATTTTGATGAAAAAATCTTAAGACAAGAGTTTGCTTGTTTGTCTAATTAATACTAGTATATATTAAAACCTAACTGCTCTAACTCAAACATAAGCCGGTCGTCCACCCATATGTATGTTTTGCTCGGAAGAATATAGGGTTATTGCATGAATATTGGGGAATATTGTCCCGAGTAGAATTTTATATTGCACGAGCTTGCGAGTGCAATATATGTTCTACGAGGACAATATTCCCAATATTCATGCAATAACCCTTTATTGTATAGCAATATAATATTTGAAAGTAAAATTGGTTTAAACTAAGATTTTGTCGTTGATGACGTCATAAATTTTGAAGATTTATTGCACTAGTGCAATATTAGAATTTATTGCACGCTAACTTTTGGTTACTTTCTGTGGGAAATATTATATTGCTATGCAATAATATACATTATATCTTTGCGTTATTACATAAATTCATAATGTTAGAATCAGATAAAGAGGGCTTTGTCTCTGACGTAAATGCCCCCCACCACCACCACTGTAAATGAAGCTGCTCACGGTAAGTTAAGGCGACAGTAGTTTACCATTGTTTACATTTCATACATCGATAAAGAAGAGACAAATCAATGTAACAAACAAAACTGACGGAATCGCTTGAACTCAAAAGGAGCGAGAACAGGTGCGTCGATAGGATAAATGTCGCGACTCTCCGCCTCTCATGCATGCATCATCCTTCATGTAAATTAACACACAGCCTAAATATCGCAATTAGGAATAGGACACACTCGGTAAAATTACAGATCAGACGACTTTATAGGTATCTTAAGATCTTAGACCGCGAAACATGTTGCCACTGACTTGAGACACAGATATGTCGTATCGCTCACAAATCACCTATCATATATTTCGTATATTTAATTTTGCAGATATTTCAGACTTGTTAACGAAGTTTGGGAAGACTTATTGGTTTTGCCCAGTTCTTCTTCTTCTTCTTCTTTTTCTTCTTCTTATTATTATTATTATTATTATTATTATTATTATTATTATTATTATTATTATTATTATTATTATTCCTCTTCCTCTTCTTCTTCCGCCGCTTTTGAACTTGTCCGAATCCGTTCTCAAAACCGCTGGTCAGATTAAATTAGGGTTTCACAATATGTTAGACTAACATGTCTAGTGGTGCAATCAGGGTTTTGTTTGTGCAATGGGGTTTATAAAGGGTACTTTGAGGGCAAAACGGAAGAGGGGTTTACTATAGAACTCTAAGGGATTTTTTTAAATGATGATAACTTGAAAACAGTTAGTGATAGACACAATCTTTATAATTAAAATGTTCTAAATGATAAAGCACATTGAATGAAATAAAGGTTAGTCCCTAAGGGTAACCCCACCCCTGCCATTTGAGAACGTTTTAATATCTTGTTAGTGGTCAAGATCTCCACCCTAAACCATATATATTCTAGTTTGTCATGATAAAGCACATCAAATAAAATACAGGGTTAGTCCCCAGGGTCACCCCACCCCTGCCATTTGAGAAAGTTCTAACATCTTATAAGTATTCACGATCCCCACCCTAAACCATATATATGATGTTTCGTTATGCCAAGATGATTTAAATGATAAACATAGTAAGATCCAATGGGTCATCCCCATCCCTGTCATTTGAATATGTTCAAACATCTTGTTAATGGTCGAGATCCCCACCCCTAAACCATATATATTCCTGTACGTCATGTCATGAAGATATGAATGATATATGGGAGAGGTTCCCAGGGGTCTTCCCATGTTCTAATATCTTGTAAATGGTCGAGATCCCCACCCCTAAACCATATATATTCCTGTTCGTCAGGTCATTAAATGGTCGAGAACCCCACCCCTAAACCATATATATTCCTGTTCGTCATATCTCAAAGATTTGAATAATATATAAGGTCATTCTCCAGGGTTCCCCCACCCCAATGTTCTAATATCTTGTAAATGGTTGAGATCCCCACCCCTAAACCATACATATTCTGGCTTGTAATGCCAAGATGATTTAAATGGTATACAGGGTAAGACCCAAGGGGTCATCCCCACCCCCTGTCGTTTGAATTTGTTCAAATATCTTGTAACTGGTCAAGATCCCCACCCCTAAACCATATATATACCTGTTCGTCATTTCACAAAGATTTGAATGATATAAAGGGTCAGTCCCCATGCATCACTAATACATATCACTTTACTGGACCAAACCAGTTTTTACTGGACTTTGTCCAATGTCAGGTGACCCTGGGAATGACGAGTTATAGGAGCTTCGTTTGGGAGACTTCGTAACAGCATTCTGTTACAATCATTTCTTGTTAATCATGTTGTTATTACATTTTACATTTCTGATTTGAATATTTAGTTTGTCGAAGCCTGTGCTCTATGTTTCCGAAGCCTAAATTTGGTAGAATTCCAGACTATTTTGTCAAATTGCATCAAAATCTCTACTTTTGGCCTACTTTGGTTATAAATGTTGACCCTTTATTGAACAAAATAATGAACTAAAATTGTTCTATTTCACTTTCTTACGTGTGTTTTCATAAACTTGAAACATTTTTCATCTTCAAACAATAGACTTTATATTCGTGGCAAATATGGCCGTTATAGATATTACTCCTTTAAACAATTGTTGCAAAATATTAAAATTGAGATATTTGATCTTTTAAATGATGAAACAATGAAAAAAAAAAAAAAAAATCACACTTGCGTAATACATTAATAGTAATGTTGGCAGTGACTTTCTGTCCTTCGTGTTCAGCTTTGCATGTATAGATTCCATTATCATTCCTTACAAAATGAAAGCACTTATAAAATTCGGACGATCTTGTCGACCAACTTTTGTGTTAAACCACCAAATAGTTTCATTCGAAAACGGTTGTTAGAGAGGCAACACAAACGAAGTGAACTTCCTTCATAAATGGGCATTGGTGGTTCAAATGTGATTAACAAGTCTGGTATATCTGCAAAAAATAGGTATACGAAATACAGGATATGTGATTTGTGAGCGATATGAATAATATATCTGTGTTGCAACTCTTAAGCAACATTGTTTTCGCAGTCATAGATGTAAAGATACGAATAGGGTCGTCCGATCTATAAATTTCCCGATTGCCATTGAATTCTGGTGATGTCTTACTCGAGAACAGTAGGACGAGATGGATGACATAGATATTAGATAGCGGTCTACTAAATTATGATAACTTCACTGAAACGTTTACTGACTATCTTACGTTTTTATGCTTAAACCACAACCCTGGTATATATCTCTTCAGCTTGCATACATATGAGTCAGATGCGTTGATGCTGGAAAGTTGCTTCATAGAAATCAAATTTCTTATCTCAAAAAGTTTAATTCTCAAGTTACCATAATTATCAATTCCAGGTTAAAAATCAGGATATGAAGCGATCCAAACATTATACATGTATGTGGTATCCTGAAATCATTATTTAGATCCGATCAAAATGGTTACCATACTTTTTAATTATCCAGTGAGAGGATACCATTTTATAGTGGGATGTGAAGGTAAAGTATAATTCTAGCAATTTGTCTCAAACGAAATAAAAAAACAGTTCGACGAGGGTCAGAGAACAGCTGCTTCCCATAAAATGCTTACTTTCTGTTGATAAACATATCCATCACATGTAAAAAAAATATAAGGTCATAAGAACGATCAAGTAACGTGATGTTGTCAGTTTCGAAGAATTAGTATGACTGAATTCTGTTTGGTTTATCCTTTCTTAAGCAAGATAGTTGTACCACCATTGCCCTTTTATGAAAATGAATTAAAATACTTTTCACCAATCTGCCTTTCAAACAAAAACCAGTAGAACGTGTTTATAGGATAGAGCTACAGGTATCAGAGAAATTTGAATATTCATATCAAATTTTGAAGCATAAATGGTTATTATAATGTCCTTCCAAAGGTTTGGTATAGAATTTCCTTGAAGAAGATTATCTCATAGACAAGTGTGGATGCAAAGAAAATGGTTGTTAGTTTACACGTAGGTATAAATGTATCTATGAACGCACAAAAAAAATGTTCAGTATCAATAATTGAATAAAATGGTAAAAGCTTTCAATTTCATTAAATGCGTGAATAAAAATTGATTGAAAATGACGAGCAAGACATTATCATATAGGTAATGTTCAAATAAATGTTACCCAGCAGCCATTGCTTTGGTACCGGTGTGATATTATTCCATCGATATGCTATTAATTATCGAAATGCTAGTTAAGGGCTTGGTAATAAATTTGTTCTCTTGTAATTTTGCATCGTTGCTAATGGTCTGATGACACTTTCGGTCAAACGCTACACATGTGTTACTCATCAGACCAGTAGTCAGTGCAGTTGTATTAACAAGTGTATTTTTAATTCGGTTTAAATACATATAAAAGTATAATCCCACGAAAGCGTTTTATTTTGTATCGATGTTCAATGTTTCATTCTCTCTGATTTTCAATACTTGTATTTAGTTGTTAACACAATTAAGGACATATGAAAGACACATATCATGTGACTATTTTAGGACTGTGTTTAAGTAGTTACCTCCGAAAAGTAAACGTATGACAGTTCCGTTTATCTTGGGATGAAGTAAACGTCGCAATCAGTAATAAACACAAGTCAATTCTGACCGGGAATGTCCTGATTTAACCAGACCTATTCTAAAGTTAATGTTTGGTGAAGTCTGCACCATGACAAATAACTAGATTAAAATGAAAGGATTGAGGTCTAAAAGAACTAGTTTAATCTCGCTTTATTTTGATGTACCTGTCCCAAGTCAGGAACCTCACCAGCAATTTTCTTTTATCTTCAGGTTTTGTGTTTCGCTACTTGGGACATCGCGTTTTAACTACATGTCTTTGATTGTTTCTGAATTTTTATAAACTCAACACGTTTTAGAGCTTGGTATAGTGTGTAGGCACTTGATTATGAAGATCGGTTTCACCAGGGTAGCCAAATTCAAATCCATTATAATATAAAGCAGTCCGTGTGTATTTGTAAGCTTAAAACTTAAGACCTAAACATTTGAAAGTCAGGAATGTGTAAATACGATGAAACGTTAGGAGCTTTATGAACTTAACAGAATAGCAAATTTATCTTAAGTCAACTTTGCCTACCTGGGTTTTAATCGGTAGTTTTGGTATCCCAGGATAGATTTTATTACACAACTTTTGTCGATATAAACTTGAAATAGCCATAATTTGTCAGTGTATTGAAAAGTATTTCCATAAATCAGTAATTTTAATTCGCGCATAATCGAATTATAATATAATATAAAAATAAGATGTGGTAAATGAGACAACTCTACACAAGAGACTAAATGACACGGAAATTAACAACTATAGGTCACCGTACGGCCTTCAACAATGAGCAAAACCCATACCGCATAGTCAGCTATAAAAGGCCCCGAAATGACATAAGTAAAAAATGCAAACGAGAAAACTAACGGCCTAATTCATGTACAAAATAATGAACGAAAAACTATATGATACATAGCAACAAACGACAACTACTGAATTACAAGCTCCTGACTTGGGACAGGCACATATAGAATGTGGCGGGGTTAAACAAGTTTGAAGGCGCCAACACCCCCTTTTCCCCTAACCTGGGGCACCGGTGTAACAGTACAACATAAGAACAAACTATAAAAATCAGTTGAAAAAGGCTTAACTCATCAGATGGATACAAATAGAAATACATCTAACAAAAACACAGAGTGGACATGGTAGGGTACTTATACATCCCAAATCAAAAGACACTGAGTACAGATCTGAGAGTACTCGTAGTTACTGACATCTAGTTCAAAGCCAATAACAACCAATAAAAAATTCATGCAAATAAGACTAAAATACACATCCAACATCCAATGAATTTAGTGTAAAGACGTCAGAGAAAACATGACCTTGTGCAATGCCACGATACAGGTATAAAGTGTAATGGTTCATACCCAGTGACACAATGTTCATGTATGTATGAAGTGAACTTTGTGGTTTATTAAATAGATGAAGTTTGAAGTTATCATTTTATAATATATCAAACAAAATCCTTTCTAAAAATGATATAATTATGTTAAACGCTTATTCATTCACATCATTCAAAATGTTTTTTAAATTCATTGTAATCAGATGTAATCATGATTACTTTGCCAATGTAATCATTATTTTAATCAGACACTTTCGGAAATGATGTAATCATTAATTTAATTTAATCGTAGAATTGACAAAGTAATTGTAATTTAATCAATTACATTGAAAGTAATTGGACCCATCTATGTTCCGGGCTCGGTAAAAACATTTTGGTAAAATTTAGAATGTGCTTTCCCGTTTGAAATAAGTTTTCTACAGGTACAACCAAACTTCAAAACCAAATCTTTATATCTATGGAAGAATTAAGTAAAGGTTTTAAGTAATGTGTGTAACGAAATCCCTGACTTAATTATTTACCAGTAATACATAGATAACGTTCATTGAAATCCTAAACGTCACAACAGACACTGGCATAGCAAAAAAGTTTTTGTGATATATAAACAACGTAAGATGGTGCCAAAGGACCATCACTGTCCAGAAAAGGAAAATTAACAATTGGGAACGAAAATCGTCCCTTTGTCGTAAAACTGCACCAGATACGCATTTGGACAATTCGTGTCTCTGAGTCATGCTTTACGACAGAATTATTGAACAAACCTAATACAAATGTTAAACAGCTGATATAAAACTGAAATGAACTTAAATGTATTATAAATTACATTCAGGAATTAGACAAAACGTTAGATAGCTTTTTAGCAACGAATAAAAACCTTCGGTTGAGCATTTCTTTTCAAATATTAATATTTAACAATTCATACAACGTGAACAATAAAAAATACATGAACGGCATTTATTCTTTTTAACTTAAAAGCTAGCAATTTACGAACTATAAGTTCCTTCTTTAATTCTGCATGAACAGTACAATGAGGTATGTCGAAAATTTAACAACCACTGTTACTTGTTATATACTACCAAGGTGTTAAATCATGAACAAAGAAATTTCAATATGTGTGTATACAGTACGCATTTTACTATTTTAACAGTTCTGTTACGGTATGCGGACTAATAGAAAACATACAAAAAAGGCTACATGTTAAAAGAAAATATCGAAAGTCTTTCCTTTGTTTTGAATAGAAAAGAAAGTTATTAATAAATTAAGTACCCTGGTTGGCACAAAATTGTATCATGTGATTTTAAATCAACTGTTTTATTGGATATAAAGTTGTTTAGAATTTCCATTGGCGCTACCAAAATATTGCTTAGATTCTCCCTGTAGCGTTAAATTGATAATTTATAGTTATTATGAGTTAGTTGCAATAAACGAAGAACATCTATTAAAATATATTGTTTTGGTAATACATTTAAGAAAACAAAAATACACGAAAAAAAAACAAGATTTATCTCCGCCTTTTAATTGGATTACGCTGTATACTGTAAAATTTTAAAATGACGACAGAATTATAAAATCTTGAAATATGCCTAACATTGCTTAGTCTTTTTTTACGTTTTACATACACCATGTCTAGTATTGAACTATAATGTTGATTAATACAGGAAAATATTTGCCTTCTGTATTTGCAAGCATTCCACTTTCAAAAATACCAGATCAATCGCCATCAAAAGAAGAATAATATACGATTTCTTAGTTGTGTCCCATTGGACATTGCAATTATAACACATCTTCCGATGTGTATATTAGAATAATTTAACGAAAAGAAAAGAAAAAACATTCTGAATGATATGAAATGTGTGCTTCAATGAGATTTACATTCATTGATATCAAATTTCCTCCTGAATCTATAAGCATATCCTTCATCAGTAGTAGTTATCCGCAGAAGTAAGGTAGTTCCGGTTTTACAGAGATTGCCGTGACCTTTGATATTCTTATCTTTATAAAAGTCATATGTCAAATAGTCCAATGCTGATGACGCATAATCTACGACTTCAAGGGCCTTGCTATGGCCACATATGATACTGAATGAACTTCGGAAAAATGTCACGGTTTAAGCTTTTCGATCATAGTCAAGTTTCTTTTTTTTACGGTTTCCGTTTTATTACCATACACATATCTCATGTGGACAGGTTTGGATCTTTCAAGGTTACATGTTAAGAGGGTAATGATATAAGGTCTCCGAGTTATGGCCACTATCACATTTCAATAAGTATTATCTCCTGACGTAGGAGACGTACCTTTTGTTTCAAGGCATAACGTAGTCGTAACTTGATGTCCAAAACATTTTTGGCAATTTACTTTTGTCGATCTTTTACAGTTTTCAAGTTTGTTTCATAGCAAGGTCACATTAGGATCATGACTTTAAGCGTTTACCTTTTGACCTGTGCAAGAGTAAGATATCAAGAAGACCAATTTCTTTGATAAGGATTCGTAGATTCTTTTCTGTCAAAATGTAAAGGAGTACCGTCAAGAACAAAGGAACATGATCCACTGTTTGGTTTTCTAATGCCTGTTACTGTTTCTGTGTTTTCCATAAAAAAATTTCGGCTTTTGGATAGAAAATACTATTGTTAATATTGGGGACCCAGGGTGTATATCAAATTTTTATAAGATTATTGACACCGAATATCATTTCGATATGTCGTATACGTTTTAATACGCCCGTATATGGTTGTCCGTCCGTCTGTCTACCCAGCCGTCGTCAATATGTCGGACAATAACTCAAAACGCTTCAACCAATTTTCATGAAACTTCGTTGAATTGTTTATATCTACTGATGTAAGTTCCTTTCGATTTTAATAAATTTTAGATTTTACGTTTCCGAGTTATGGGATTTTATTCAGAAAAGAGGATTTTCCAGTTTTTCTTACAATAACTCAAAATGCTTTGAGCAGTCTTTATGAAACTTTGGTAACTGGTTTATATCTATTAAAACAAGCTCCCTTTAGCTTTTTATAAATTTCTGATATGACATTGAGGAATTATTGAACTTTATTCGGTGAAAAGTGACGGCCGTATCATGCGCTCATGGCGCCGCTCTCTATTCATGAATTATTTAATTTTGGATGTAACACGTCTTCTGATTGGCTGAAAATGTTTTGTCTATCAGCTCATAGACATAATTTTGTCATATGACCGTGACGTCACCAACGTTTTTTTCAAAATTTACTCCTTAAAAATAGAACTTATAAATTAGATTATAAGGAATGACTGTAATATTTTTTCTGTCTATTCGAAATAACCTAAAAAATGTGGTGCACACTTTTAAATAACCCGCTACGCGGGTTATTCAGTGTGCACCACATTGTTTATGTTATTTCTTCATAGACAGAAAAATATTACAGTCATTCCTAAATGTTTCGAAAAGTGATGGGAAATAAGAATAGTAAAACTAAAAGGAAGGTCCTTAATTGCCGTTTATATAAACAACCAGAGCCTGTTTATGTATAAAAGTTTTAAGCATGTTAACCTGTCAAAAGTAGACCTGTTATTATGATTGATCAAAGGTAGATCGGTCTACAAGTTGGCCTGGATCGGAGCTGTCCAAAGAACTGGGCAATAGTTTACCTGTCCATATGTTTTGTTTGGAAAATTCTTGTCCTTAGGACTGGTCAAAAGCAAACCTATCTACAGTTCTTGTTTGGAGCAGTCATACAAAAGCAGACATAGGTCTGGTCTGTCACTGATAAAGTTAACTGCTTTATCTACTCAATTCATATTAACTAATTATAAGAAGATGTGGTATGAGTGCCAATGAGACAACTCTCCATCCAAGTCACAATTTGTAAAAGTAAACCATTATAGGTCAAAGTAAGTTTGCTTTGAAAGCAGTCGAGTTGTCAGTTCAATGTTAACATTTGTAGGGGTTATGAATACAAATCATCTGTTTCTTCTCCATTTCTGCTATGCTATTTACCCTATTCTAGTATGTGTTTTAAATGCCTACACTTAACACTATATTTGAGTATATGTAGAGTATGTCATGAAATAATTGTTTACCATTTCTACATGTACAAGTGCTGAATATTCTTCAAATGCATATAGCTATATTTAAAACCAACATAAAGGAAAAATTAAGACTGCAGTCATTCAATACTTACTTTTGAGTTGTACTATAAATGAGCTGGTCACGGCTGAGATGTATGCCATTATCAATGTGTATATTCTGCATTGATATAGACCTACATCGTCAACTGATACATTTCTTATCTCTAAGAAAAATTCTCCTGTCATATTATTTCCAACAACATGTAATCGATTTTTATGTGGTAGAGTGTCTCTTATCGTAGCATCGTCCGAATATTTACTTATGTTCCATTCTTTTTTTTGACCAAACATATCTATTTCTTTTACGGGACGATATTCGTTATTATCATTCGCTGGTCCATACCAGTCTGCATTGGTAGCGTTTCAGCTAAATTTCAAAACTATTGTCTCGCCTGGTAATGCTTCTATAAATCTTGTACTAAAACCTGAAAGATTCTATAATTAGTTTTAATAGGTATAACTGGACTTTTGATTTCATCTTATTTGGAAGCCATATTTATATTAGATAAACAAAAGTATTCATTACTGATGTCAGAGTGTTCTATATAATTACTATTAGGTTACTAGTTATGTAGTCATTGTCATTTGATGCGTATCAAGTTGCTCAACTTTTGAATGCATATCCGTTGAACTATTGCTAATGTTTACATATACTGATCAGCAACGTTTTAGCATCAAAAAGTTTATAAAACATTAGGCTGTTACGCAAAAAGGAATAATAAAAGAACAACAAATAAATGAAAACCATACATAAAACTTCCAATCAAAGAGACCTAGGTGCATAAGGTTTCTCATATCGTTTAGGTATATGTTTCCGACAGTGCTAGATCTTCCTGTGTAGTCTAGGTCGTAGTAGAAGTAGGTACATATACATTGCAGTTTAAATCATCAACTTTGACTTCGTTACATGCACATGCACAATTATTACAGTGTTCTCTATCTAGTCCGGTTGATTTATAATTTGTTTTTAGGAAAACGAAAGTTTCAAAGAATAGATTGTTTACAAACAACCCAAATCTAATCTTATCAGAATAAGTGTTAACACGTCTGAATTCATCAAATATCCCCGTTTTGTTTAAGATCAACACCAATTTGCAAATCAATACTTTAATACAAATATGTATCAACTATGTTTTCTGTATAAAATTGTATGCAACATATGTTCTGGGCAGTCATCAAGAATTTGTTTTCCAAATTGAAAATAAGGAGATGTTGTATGATTGCCAATGAGACAACTATCTAACAAAGTTCTATTGAAGTGGAAGTGAGTAATTATAGGCAACCGTACGGCCTTCAACAATGAGAAAACCCAATCCGTATATTCGGCTATAAAAGGACCCGATATACAAAATATGAATACTGTTTATGTATATCTTTTAAACCGGTAACATGAAGTTATGTGTATATTCCGCCCTGACTTTCATCAAATTTATTGTACGTTCTATAATGTACCTGTTATTAAACTACAGATCGAGATTAAAAGGGAGATTATAGAGAACTGAATGTGAACTTAACTCCATCACATGTTAATTTGCCTGTCCGAAGTTAGTGACCTCGTCAGTGATTGTCTTTTGTTTGACGGTGTAACACATCTTTGGTACAGAATTTATTTGGCTTTGGGAAGCTTAAAACTTGAAATACTCTTCAATTTCCTTTCAATTGATGAAGTTCGTATATTGTCCATTAAATATATATTTTACATTTGGTTCCACATCTCACAAAATCTTGAGAGCTCTGCTCTTTTGTTGTAAATTACATACTGAGAAAAGTTAATGTATATGGTTTTCAGGAACAATGTATATCGAAATAATCCTGTGGTTGGTTTTGGTGCTCAAAACATAGTTTCTCCGTTTCCTAAAAGGTGTACGGGTAAAGAAAGAAATACCTTTACAAATAACAATGATTTTTTTAAATTTCGTATTCTGAGAATATGTGAAAAAAATAATATATAGTTCAACGGATATATTGCTGTTTCCAGATATATCTGTACAACACAAAATAATTACCCGATACTTGATGACACAGCATACAGCAGCATAATATACATTGAACACATTTCTTCATTTTCATTTCTGAAGAAGGAACAATTGAATGGATTGTTTTATTCAATCTGTGATTTGTATGCTTTTGTTAATTTCAGTTACATATATGAGTCAGGCTTTGACATATTTGAACCTATCTACAAAATGCAGGAGTTATAATTTGTCCAGCAAATTACCTTTAGAAATCGAAACATCATATTGAAGATGGCTAAAACAGACTAGAGGTGAGTAAAATCGGATTATTTTTTTTTTTTTTTGCTAATGGTAAGATGTAATCTAAATGATTATTTGTACTGCATTAACACAATTGTTTCTGGAAGCATATTTCCTGCAAATCAACATTGTATCAACATATTTTAAAGAAGTATAAAACATTGTTTGTTTCTTTAAATGGTAGTATACTGTCAGTTCTAAACTCTCTTAGAATCTGTCAGGAATTGTCAGGAGAACTGTTCTAGAACAGACGGTAGACAATTCCCCCTCACACATTTAGAACAGTTTCTGACAGAAGCGGTATTACCATAAAACGATTTTGGACTGTTCTATCCTATAACTGACTTTTAGAGTTCTAATCTTGAAGAGATCCTGACAGTATATATGTCTATAACAGTTTTGGTTGGCTCTGTTTATCTACATGGTAATATATTAGATAAATTGCATAAGTCTAATTAATTTCATCCTATAATTTCGAAAAAACATATAGCAAAATAGTATGTAATCACATGCGTATCATAACGTAAGATTGTTTATTGTCAGGCAAACTCGGTTATAAAAACACTTCAGAACAGATTTGGACTGTTCTACCCAATAAACTGATCGTGACAGTTCTACCTTAGAACAGTTTTTGGACAGTTCTACCTTAAAATTGATTCTGATATCTACACTGTTCTACCATTATAACAGTTCAAGAACTGTTTACAACAGTTCCTTGACATAGTATTCTGACAGTTTTAAAGAGAGGTTAGAACTGATCCAACCAATAAAGAGCCAGTTATTAGCTTTAGTACTTTAACCATAGATATAACGTGAAAAAACATGCTAAAATAATTTACAGATAACGTTAGGATGCAACTGAACGCACAATGAAAATTTGTTAATAATTACCTTATGTCGAGGCACATGACCGTTTTATCTACACATTAGTTGAAAGTGCTTAAATAAATAAACAAATGTTTCCTGTTTGAAATATCCTTTCAGGAAATATACTTTCCATTAAAAGGTTGGGGGTTATTGGTTTTTGTATGGCTTTTCTAGGTTGTAGACTGACAATGTTAGAAGATGTGAACCATCCGAAATTTCCGCATATAAAAGTTTTGAATTGGAAAAAAGATTTTTAGACAACGGACAGACACGACTGATTGGAAAATTTAATAAAGTATATGCTCAAATGTTCGGCCGAAATTACTCCCAGAACGGATTTTTATAAATCAAAACCTTCTAAAAAATTGATGATAACATTAAGGGGTGAGACAATTCAATATGCATAGTGTATATTTTGGTCAAAAAATCGCAGGCCTATGGAAATTTAGAAGGCTGATTAAACCTGTCGATGATTTGTGAGGGCATAATTTAAAAATCATAAGTAGAAATATGTAAACATAAGAGAACAAATGCATAAACTGAGGATGTTTCGAGATTACGAAAAGCAAGAGATAATTGTTTATTATTTCTTTCCAGAAACGTTTTTCGAGGGAATGAAAAAATATTTCGAAACAACGAAATAATCAGCTCGCGAAGCTCAAATTATATACAGAGACTTCAGTGTACTTTTTCAAAAGAAATACCCTTCGTATGAACGAACAAAATTGGAATTCTCGAATCCCCTTCCGGTACAGCTAACGAAGACATCTTAAATCTAAATATTTAGCAAAGAATTAGATTATTTGTTTTCAAATCAATTCAGTGCATGCTTGACGATTCTTGTTTCAAAAATTTTGAATTAATCTGATTACATAAACGAATTAATCAATCCACCTTAAAATAGCATTGACTTCTTTAGTCATTGTTTAAGCACATGCACAAATGAAAATTCTGAGCACATTCTTCAATTTTCAACAGAGTCGGGTCATTCTTATAAAATATCTAAATCGTAAAAAAATGCTTGAACGCTTTATCATTACAAATTAAAAAATTTTAATACGTTAAATAAAAACTGCAAAAAAACACATTCACAAAATTTTCTTTGGTCAATTTCTTTATCAATTCTGTAACATTGTAAATTTAGCATATATCAATGAATCGGCGCATCTGTTTCGTTTTATAAATTTACATGGCCTATACCATTTTTGTGACTATTTGTGCTGACGTTCAACCTTCAATTGATTGAATTTTGTAACCAATTACATTTTTGTTATAATTTGACTAGTTGAGCGTTTAGTGTGATATATGCTTATTTAAAATTCATAATAAAGTTACAATTTTAATTGTCAATTTAATAACATTGGCAATATTCCTACAGCACAAACTTCCCGTTTAGATTTACTTTCGAAATCAATCACATCATGCATATATAGATCAATTTGTAATTTGATATTAATATTATCGACTTTTGTATACATATAGTTTGATGATGTCAATCAGGATGTACAGTCATGATATTAGTCATTTGCCGTCAAAATATATATATGCCATGCAGTGTAACTCAGACAATATAATAATCATAGTACATAAACTATTATTGTGTCGCAGATGAAGGTCAATACGTTTTGAAATCGATGAATAATTTCCTGTTTTTACAGGAAACTGATGAATTAAAAGCAATAGAAAAATTAAATTAAATTGAAATGTATCCGACTTAATTTATTATCTAAATATATGTTTCCTAATAGTGAGGTCCGCGGTTAAAGGTATCAGGAAGTATATGCTAAATTCGATGTTTTGATCCTGCATTCAGAATTCATGAGAACCGTTTTTTTCTAACATCCACAAGGATCGACTCATATTAAAGTGAAAATGATATTGTTAGTGTGCTTCAGTACAGTCAAGCGTTAAAATAATAGAACGTTTGAATATAACTCGATCCTTGTAAATTTAAAAAAAACGATTTCATTATATAGTAGCTCATTAGCTTTATAATAATGTAGTCTGTAGATATAAATTAAAGTAATGTTATATGATTATTATATATGAGTTTCATTCAGAAACATAAACACCATACTTATCTCAGTCTTTAGATTTGAAGGACGATACTGATATATACGGAAAAGAAGACAGTATCGTATATCCAATGCCTATTGGTGTATAGTTGGTTGCTTTTTAAGACTCTTCACAGAGAAAGAGACACACACAGCGTAAACGAGTTTGTTTATGCTTGTACTTATTCCATTTATCGAGATAAATAAAGGAAATCAAAATATCATGATATGCCGTCGGAAACCTATCAAACGACTGTTTTGTATCTAAAATCTTACAGAGGAAACTGATGTTGCCTCTAAGTAATGGTTGATATTGATACCCTCTGTAATACACAAGTGCATTTCAAATGCTGATTATGGATTACGTAGACAAATTCTTTTAATCATGGTTATCTTAACTTCGTGCGTTAGATTAATCAAAAATTATAAATAAGATAATGCCAATTGCCTTAAATAAACTCATCATAGATACCAGGATTGAAATTTTGTATTAACGCCAGACGCGCGTTTCTTCTACAAAAGACTCATCAGTGACGCTCGAATCAAAAGGTAGTAACTGCTCCAATTTCACTGAAAGAAATATTTTCATAACCTAATGAATAAAAATAACATTTATATATATTTCGTGCGTCTAAAGCACTTGTCTGGTTTTATTTGCATCGGGAACCAAAACATTTGAAAAACAAGGGTGTAGCAATGCGTAAAATGTTTAGACCTATATAACGAAAAGGACCAGAAAAGAAAAGACCAACTTTGTCTGAGGGAGTTGGAATCTTAGTTTCCTAACTTTTTAGAAAAAAAGCTGCACCAGCGCATGATACGCTCATCGCTTTTTCGACGAATAAAGTTCCATTAATCCTCAATGTCATATCAGAAATTCATAAAAAACAAAAGTTCCAATGTCCCCGCGTTGCACATATTTTATATTTCCAAGGGGCATAACTCTTTTAGTCGATCGTCCACCATTATAGAACTTGTCCGAGATACTGCTGATATTAACCTATAGTATAAGTTTTATAAAAATCTGGCAAGAATTGTACCCGAGAGAGCGCTAACGAGGCCATTTTCCATAAATTTAATATTTCCAAGGGGCCTAACTCTTTTAAAAAAAGTCGATCGGCCACCGTTATAGAACTTGTCCGAGATATTGCTGATATTAACCTTTAGTAAAATATAAAAACTCTGGCAAGAATTGTACCTATGAGAGCGCTAACAAGACCGAACGGACGGACGGACGGATGGACGGACACACGGACACACGGATGGACGGACGAACGGAGGCCCGGTATTTCCATGTCCCCTGCAACGCGTTACGCAGGGGACAAAAACAAACTAAACGGAGCATTTAAAACTATCCAAAAGATGACTAAACATTTACCATTATGAGCATTTTGATCCATTCAATGAAGGGAACATCCTAAAGCTTCAAGTGAGTATTACTAATTGATTGTAAGAAACGCAAGCTCTGGTTTACCGCACCAACTTGTAGATACATATTTCACATACATTTGTTGCAGGAACTCGAAATTTGAAATTACATATGCCATATTTTCTTGTACAGTTGGTTTTCAGCTGACCATCAATGTCGATTTCAAGTACAATTAAAGGTATGATGTATTTTTAGCTAAATGTTCGGTATCTTTTATTTCATGTTAATTCACACTCAGTCAAAATGTCATAAATGGGAGAAGAACACAATCAATAAAGTCACAGATTAGTTGGCAATACTGGAAACAAAAGATGTTAGACCATCATAGCATGATTTATAACAAACCTTTCTAAAATTATTCGTTTATAAATTTTGAAATTATAAAGAAACTAAGGTTTCAACTCCCTCAGGCAAAATTGACCTTAGATGTATTTGGCTATTTTTTTAGGTATTTTTTATCATATAAATCTTCAAATGCTTCGGTACTTATACATCCTCGGCTTTCAAATATTCGGCTTTGAGTGTTCCTGATGAAAGTTAATCAAGAAAAGCGCTTCGGACGCAAGAAATTATTAAACGTGTTGTATTCATTTTTTTTTTTTTTTTTTTTGCTATTGAGGAGAGACATGCATACATAGTACTGTATCAGTTAATAAATTCATGATTGTGACTGAAAAACTTTCGTCGTTCTTCCTCATAAATCTGTTCGAGCAGTTTTTGTGTAAGGAGTACAACCAATGCCAGTTAATGTTGTCTGGATAGTGTGGACATGCACGAGCGTAAAGTTTAATTGAGATATGATAACACAATACGATGGAGCTTATGGTCCTATTTAGTTGTATATATCAATAGCTGAATACTGAACTAAAGCCGTATTTTATGACATCTTTCAAGGTGATCCTAGGGACACGTATTTCATTCGGAGCGGTTGTTGTCAAAGCCCTGGTTGACATCTTTTACTTCTGGGTGACATGCAGGAGTTTTCTAGTATTGGACATGCAGTAAAGCTTCCGGGATTGTGGAATCCTGGGTGGATAGTAGTGTTAATGATAAATAAAGGCCACAGTAGTGTACCCATATTCAAATCTCCTAAATAGATTAAGAAGACACAAATCAAGCTAACTAACAAACACTGAGGGAATTGAATGAACTCAAAAGGAACGAGATCGTGCGCGTCGACAGGGTAAAAAGGAAGCGAAAGATACCAAAGGGATATTAAACTCAGGCGTCGAAAACAAACTGACAATGCCATGACATAAAAAGTAAAACGATAAGTGTTATCAACTAAGCATGCATCATAAAAGGCTTAATCTCTTTTGAAATGTTCTAAAACAAATAAGTTATATGCGACATAATTATAACATAAATTTCGAAATGGAAGCCTCCTAAGTGCCAAATTTAAATTAAAGTAGCTGATATCGGATTAAGATCAATGTATTCATCAAAAATTCGCGTACTGGACAAAAACATGTAAAATAAGAAATTGCACAAGCATAGAATATTTCTTTGTATCACTTATTACGGTTCTTGTACTTGTTTATGATGAAATTTGTAAGTGTTTGGCTTTTGTGCAAAGACTTCCTCTAGTGAAACCCAAATTGTAAATCGACAATTTGCTTGTTTATTTGTTTGTTTAATATAACAATTACTATCAAGATGCATTTACTGATGACATGATTTAATAAAGTAAAATAATGCTTCGTTACAAAAATATCGGATTACCAACAATTGAATTCATTTATCTTATCTTTTATTCATGTCTGTTTTTCTTTGCCTGTGTTTTTTCTGTGACGAAGAGCTGTTTTAAATCTATTTTGTTTTGGGGCAACATTCATTAGATTAAACAGAAATGGTTCTAACAGCGATAAATTACTATTGCCCTGATATAAATGCTCACTATACAATATGGGATTTGCTCATTGTTTAAGGCTGTACGTATCCGGTATATAGTTGTCGCATTAATCATACCAAATCTTCATATTGGTTACATGCATGACTTATCACTCAGGTATGATTTACAAGTATTACAGATTTTTTGATCGGCAGGGAGTGTAATTTATATCTCTTCGATCCTTTATGTTTCCAAATTGGCTGTTTGACCTACAGGACTTATCATACTTCTTCAAAAGCAAAATATGTGAAAACTACCAGGACAATACCTTAAATTCGTTTCTTATCTTAAGATTCTTTATTGATTAATTTGGTTATATGAATCGACCTGAATATAACATTTATATACACTTGTAAGTGTTTTAGTCAAGTTTTGCTGTTGTAAATTAAGTATCGTTCGGTTACTTTTTGTGGTCCCCCAAGATATGCTAAGCCATGTTGCATAGCATATCATTAACATGTATTACCCAATAAATAGTTAATGGCATGAAACAGGACTTACCAGACTTACCATACTTTTGCAAACAACAAAGAATTTACTTTAAAATTACATCTTATTTTAAAACTCCCATTTTATTGAATGTTTTGAAAAACTCAGGATATTCTACCCCCAGGAATAGATATCTAAGCTGTATTTGGCAAAACCTTTTGAAATTTTGGGTCCTCAATTTTCTTCGACTTTATTTGGCCTTTCAACTTTTGTTATTCGATCGTCGCTGATGAG
The DNA here is from genome assembly GCA_017311375.1 of Mytilus coruscus. Taxonomy (NCBI): domain Eukaryota; kingdom Metazoa; phylum Mollusca; class Bivalvia; order Mytilida; family Mytilidae; genus Mytilus; species Mytilus coruscus. Next base: position 40,237,538 of record CM029608.1, read on the forward strand.
TTTAGACATTTCTGTTTCCACCATGAAGATAATATAAATATAAAAATAAGGAGATGTGGTATGATTGCCAATAAGACATTATCCACCAAAGTTCAAATGAAGTGGATTTAAGCAATTATAGGCAACCGTACGGCCTTCAACAATGAGAATAGCCTATACCGTATAGTCGACTATAAAAGGTTGTTTCAGTTTGAGATGCATGTACTTATTATCGTGAAAATACCGTAAATTTAGACATTAATGGGCACTTTTATTATTGTAATTTTTGAAGAATGGACTAAAATACAATTTTAAATATTGCTATTTTAGAAAATTCTGCCAACAGGTTATTTCTGACTTTACAATATACAAATCGATTTTTTTAATGATATCATGAAGACGCATAGATAGAATTTATTTATTTCAGAAATCAGAGCAACAGATAATTGCAAAGTATCTATATGAGTTATCAATTATAAATAGTTTGACAAACTTTAATACCATTCACCAAATCAAGAGGGACACTCATTTTTCTACTTCTTTTCTTTCTAATGATACTTAGTTATCGGAAAAATTGTAATTTTAACGAGTGTGACCTTTTCGCTGAGAGTGAATTTGCATGAAAACTTGTGCCTGCATAGAAGGAGACGTTCACCCTGTCACGCAACCGGTCTCGCTCATTATGCAGTTCAAGCGATTCCCAAAGTTGATTTTGTTTATTATGTAAAAATAAGGAGATGTGGTATAATTGCCAATGAGACAACTATCCACCAAAGTTCAAATGAAGTGGATGTAAGCAATTATCGGCAACCGTACGGCTTTCAACAATGAAAACACCCATACCCTATAGTTGGCTATAAAAGGCCCCGACATGAAAAGTATGAAACAATTCAATTGAGAAAACTAACAGCCTGATTTATAATAAAATAATTTGCGAAAATGAATATGACAGAAATGAACCAACGACAACCACTGAACTACAGGCTCCTGACATCGGACAGGCACATACAGAATGTGGCGGGTTTAAACAAGTTTGCAGGCGCCAAACCATCCCTTTGACCTGGTTAATATGTCTTAATAGATTTGTGGTACTTGAGAATCAATTGACTACTGTTGCCTCTATTTACGTTAATTGACATCTACAACGTAATTAAAGACACTGGCGATACCCACACTTTTGTGTGTTACCTTGATTTGTTCTTTCGTTATCCGTTTAAGAGATTTGAACGTGGAAAAACTAATGTTGCCTAAAGTTAATGATTAACATTTAATAGTGCAAGGTCAAGTTTCATCTACTATTATGTCCATGACACAGTATAAGGCTTTACAGGTGATTTGTGTTTCTTCTACTTTAAGTGCGCTGCTTTCGTATAAAAGAGAAGGCTGTTTTGCAAAGTTTCAGAATTCTTCCCAGGTTTGAGTTTCTTCATTTAGCGATAAGCTTATTTCCATGTCAACTTTTTCATTTGATCGTCTTAAATATTGTAAAGATACATCAAGAAAATTAGAAAATAAAATGCTGAAATGTGGGTCAAAAGATCTCAACGCAAAATAAAGAATCTGCGAAATATAATTTCCTACTTATCCCCTGCGATATCTTTTGTACAGGCAATTCGTTTGCAGTCAATCAAGTACTATTACAACATACCATGATGCATAAAGTCTTGGTTCGTATCTAAATATTATAAATAATAAGGCTTTATAAGAAGTTTTTCAGTTTAACACCAAATTCAAGAAAATTGAAGACCTTTTGCAAATACATTGAACACAAGACACAATAAAAAAACAGACATACTGATAACGTATATATCATTGTCCCAAGAATGTTATTTGAGTTATTTACAATACTTTCCAGCTTCAAGGGTACTGATTTCTTCAGTTTACTGTTTAAAATATATTTTCTGTTATCTGGTGAAGAATTTACTTCTGTGAATCCAGAAGAAGCATTATCTAAAGAAGTTGAATGTTCATGGTTATGAACTCTTTTAATAGTAAGATAAACATGATTGTCTTTAGTTTGATAATTTGCCAATAACGTGTTGTATGGCCGTTCATAACCATCGTCCAAATTTTCTGAAGCATTGCGGTCATGGTCCGATGATGCGGACGAAGGTTCTTCATTTACAAGCACTATACCACTATTTTCAACAACTGGTGTTTCGACTGTTGAAATATCCAGGTTATCATTTTCTGGAAAGGTAAAATCACAGTATATTACATTCATTGTAACAATTCAACTTTCAGAGTTTTTCTAAAACTGACACCAGTGTGTCAGCTTGCGGCATTACATAAACCATATGAAATATATAATCATCATTTGTTTTCATTTACAATCATATTTTACAATGAATTGTATAAAGTCGTGTTCATTAAAGAAAATCCGAATAAAAATCAATAAATTAATCAGTATACGGTTATCAAATGCTTATAACAATAAGAAGCTGTGGTATATAAATAAAGGCAACAGTAGTATACCGCTGTTCAATAGTCATAATTCGATTAAGAAAAAACAAATCCGGGTAACAAACTAAAACCAAGGGAAACACATCAACTATAAGAGGAAAACAACGGAACAACAGAAACACTTAGAAACGGACTGTAGATAACAACGTATGACGTATCAGTTTGGAACTATAGGTCACCATACGGATTTCAACAATGAGCAAAACCCATACCGCATAGCACGCTATAAAAGGCTGCGAAATGACAAGTGTAAAACAATTCAAACGAGAAAACTAGCAATCGGATTTATGTATACCATAATAAAAGAAAAACAAATATAATAATTAGCAACAAATGACAACCGCTGAATTACAGGCTCTTGGCTTTGGTCATTAAAAATGCTTGCGGGCATGAGTAATTGGCGTAACAGCACAACATGAAAACACACTATAACAATCAGATGAAAAGGCCCTAACTCATCAGATCTATACACCACAAAACATCAAATACAAATTATAAAGACACAAAGGACATAAGAGCTGATAATGCTCCCCAAATACTATTGACTTATTGTAAGTCGTTCCCTTTAAACAAACCTAAACACATTAACTTGTAAACTATGTAAAAGTTTCAAAGTCAATGAACCATGAAGAGGGGGTGGGCTATATAATTTCCAAGGAAACGATACTTGCAATTGCCAATAAATTTGCATACCAAATATCATTGCCTTAACATTAGCAGTTAATCTTAAACTGATCTAATCACAAACTAATACATGTAAACTAAGCAAAAGTTTCAAAGTCAATAGACTATGACTAAGGGGGCGGAGCCAAATAATCTCCATGGAAATAAGATGTGCCAATGTTTATACAACTGCTTACCAAATATGATTGACCTACCACTTGTGGTTCATCATAAACTAGACCTAATCACTAACTAATACATTGTTGACGCCGCCGCCGCCGCCAACGCCGGAAACAGCATACCTATGTCTTGCTTTTTGACTCCGTCAAGGCGAGACAAAAACCAGGAAACATGACTGTGTTCAAACTGTTAAGCAGGATTTTTTTTTTTCATGCAGAATAAGTAACTGGTATAATTTAATAACCAAAATGCACAATTGGTTGATGTTATGTGAAAATGTTGGTTTATATAATAACAACTAGGTTTCCCTTCTAAAAATAGTTTTGGTAAATATTAAGTTTATCGTTTTATACTTTAAAACATAGGTTTACTCAAAATCAGTTCGTAGACAGGTCCCCCGAACTGTGCAGAATTATTAACTTAATCTTATATCAAGTATTTCAATAGCACGATTTAATTAATGTACACACGATAGATATTAGTGTACAAGATGCGTGTTTCTGCAATTTTCTTTATCAAGTACATTAAAACCTATATTTAAGTAACCAAATGTGCAGTATGTTTGCAATCAACGATTCGACGCCAATGAAATATTAACGAAACCGTTAATGATAGTATTTGGTCAACTTTACCTATGATAGATGCGTTGCGTGCTTTATTACAAGTACAAAAATTATAAGCAAAAATGTAATATCACAAAGAATCATTTAAATTTTAAAAAGTATCGAAATATTGTTTTAGACTGAAAGACCCCACCCGGACTGGCCTATGGTGTAAGCGAACTTACATTTTGGCATTTAGATCTTCCGGTACTTGAAATATACTAGCGTATTCCTTCTTTACACTAGTGTGTTCATTCCATCAGAATACGTCAGGAATTTTACACAAGCGTATTTCATTCAATAGGTTATAATACATCGGTTGAAAAAATGTACCCTCACACTGACAGTCAATCAGCAATGGTATCAACCCATTGTAGTATAACAAAATGTGAATTTTACCAATTATTGGGAAATATTTTTTACATCTCGTACCTTGGGATGTTGTTTGTTTCATATTATCTTCATTAATCTCCGCATAATAAGCACTTTCATTACCATTCCTTCGAGTTGGATTAACTGATAACCTAAAATTGTTACGTGTTTGGATAAAATAACATATAAAAAGTTTTTTGGGGATTGTGTATAGTTCACGTGAGGTGATTTTCTCAGAGGTTTTTCGTTAAATGACATGGAGCTATCAGTCACCACGTTTACTTAATTTGTCCTCTAACATTGTGTCAATAAAATTGTGTAGCAAATTACTACTATTGACTTACTTATTATTATTGGACAGTAAAAGAATGTGTTTTGCATTCTTAACGGCAGTTTTCATTTAAATTCCGCCATCTTTGTTTCTGTGTGAATATTTTATTGTGTAACATTCATTACTTTCCAGCAATATTGATTCAATTATGAAATACAGTTTCCAAAACATTTTTATGTATGTACAATAACTCGAGTAATGTTATTTTCAATTGTTGTATTAGTATAATGAAGAATCACAAAAAAATGTATTTCTCATTCACATCAGAAATTTTATTCAAACATGTTCTTTTAAGAATAAACCTGATTTGAACCATTAATAATCTTAGTAAGAAAAACAAAAGGACGATTGTTTTTCAAAGGCAATGGAACAAACGTTTATAGGTTGTAAATGCATTTTATCGACATAACCACGGAAAACCCAGCATGAAAAAATACTTGATTTCGAGTATATTTTTTTTTAATTTGTCATTGTATCATTGTATTTGTCATCATATTTCATGAGGAGAAAACAAATTGCAAATGTGCGCATTTTTTAAGCTGAAATATAAAATATATACGGAGCTATATTACCATACGGATCTAGCAATCAATACGCGTCAGTGAAAGGTCGATTTTGCAAACAGAGGTGTAATATAAAAAATGAACAACTATTTTCCACTTGGAATATCGAAATATATTTGATCTTTGATTTGTTACAAATTACTGCACCCACCTCTTTCTGAACCTTTGTTTCATGTACCCTGTAATTGAAACATGAGACGAAAATAACATTACATGTATTGATTCAAATCTGCAAAACTTAAATTAATTGATTTTTATCTATTCAATCATGAGATCAAATTAAATGCTTACCTCTCTGTTAAAGAAAAGACATTGCTCATCAGTACTTCTGATACTTTCCGTATTTTCTATCACATTAATACAAAAAAAAGAGAATACCAAGGGAACAATCAAAAACCATCAGCTGACATCACTATGTTCATTATATAGTTTAACGAGTCTATACCCTCATGCTGCCATCGTGGACATCATGATGTTGACAATTCATGTCAACATCGTATTATTACTGTAAACCTTGTCTACACCCTTACGTTTCCATAGTCGGGCGTTGGTTTTGTCAGGTTTTATGGACTTCCCCCTTTTTTAATCTACCTTGGAGTTCGATATTTTGGTTAATACACTACTTACATCGTCGACATTGCAATATTAGAAATGTCATGTCAACAGGGTTTTTATATTGTATAGTGTGTCAAGTATTTGCATCGTTGACATTTTACAGTTAACAATATCGTGTCAAAAGAGTGTTTGTATTGTTTACCAAGTCAATACACTCGTGTTTACATCGTCAACATGGTGATGCCAGCAATATCGTGTAAACATTGTGTTTATATTGTTTACCAAGTCAATACACTCGTGTTTACATCGTCGACATGGTGATGCCAGCAATATCGTGTAAACTTTGCGTTTATATTGTTTACCTTGTCTGTTTCCTCGTGTTAACATCGGGCACTTCGTTCACATCGCGATGTTGACAATTTCGTTATTAATTTGTACCTAGGTTGATAATTGTGGTATAATTTATGAAACTGAGAGAATTATATAGTTGTGAATCTTTAATTCAAGTATATATCTTTTTGATATGGTAGGCCAGAGTTTCTAAATTTCCCAAACTAATTGGCCTATGATGGTGCTTATGGTTTAAGTAAATATATTACAAAACCAGCAAAAAGCGGTTAATATTTTTGATTTCTGTTCGCTTGGGGAATTGTTGGTTATAAAATACACTGCAAACAATGAAGATGAATTGTGTTGTCGTTTTCAAAACCCCTACACAGATGGTGAATTCTAAAAACGTTGACAAGGAATCGTCCGAACAAACTTTTCAACTAATTGACAAGTGGGAATATGCAACGAGACACATGTCACATGGAAGATACAATTAGTTCATCTTGAATTACCAGACACGTCAAATGAAGATAGAATTGTTAAAATGAAAAAAATAATCACATAAAAAAAATCATCATTACAAATTTTAATTGAATAAACTGTCGAAAACGTCTTTATAAGACTCATCAATGGCTCTTGAAATATGAAGTTGAAAAGCATTGAAAACCAAAAATACTGAATAATATTGCCAAATACGGCTATGGCCATACAATGTATATGCCTGGATGTAGAATAAAACATTTGTAGCCGATATTTCAAAATATTGTAAACAAAAAATGTGCAGAGCATAAGGTTATTATTGGTTGTTTTTTTTTTATATCAACGAAGAAATGCTGACTACTTGGCTGGTGATACCATCAAAACCTGTCTAATCCATACCTGTTATTTGTAAGCAACAATTTGAAGAGTACATAATTTTGAAAAAGAATATGCAATTGAAGAAATAGATACCGACTAATTACTTTTCGATTTATTAGCATTTTTATAAATGTATGATCATATTGTTGACAATGTAAACAATAAATGAAAGATTAAACAACGTAAACGATGTAAATACGACATCGTGACTAAATTTTAGCCATCACAATATCGACAATATCGACGACGTAATAAATACATAAGACTTCATTACATATAAACGATGTAGACACAATATCGTAAGTACATTGACGACATCGGGGTGTCTACAATGTAAAAATACATAACATTTCACATAATTTATACGATGTTAAAGCGATATCGTTTATTCATTGCAGACATCGCAATGTCGACAATATCCTTTAACAATGTGCATTGGACATGGATGAATACGTTCGACAATAATGTTATGGCCATTGAGAAATATGTTTTAATTAGTAGTTGGGTTTAAACCTAAATATCACTTTCCGGACAATGGAAAAGGAATGATCTTCTGATGAATCATTATATTTAGATTTGACAATGCTGTCTACATTTTTAATGAAACATTCCGCTTTTTCTTTTGATATTCTTACCACTTGACAGTGTGTTAACTGAAACAGACACTTAAGTAAGTTTACTTACGAACATATAATACCACCCCAGTCACTAAGACTGCAATAATTATCAGTAATACTATAACGAGGGTGTCTGAAGAAAATGATGATTTTCTACTGATGGATGATCGGCTGAAACAAATCATGTATATTAGTAAGTTGATTCTTTTAGCGGTCCAAACAGTTAAATATCTAAATAATCAGTCAAATCTAAAATTGGAAATTACAATGGCACAGACAAATATAAAAACCGTATAATTAATGATATGTACGATTGAAGTTTGAAAATCTTTCAAAACATATTTCTAACCATGTTTCGTTTTTGTTGTTGTCATGCCGGTATCAGTTTGTCTTGGACATGTGAATTGAATATCCCTTTGGTATTTTCCGCCTTTAAAACATGATTTGTTCATTTAAAAATTTTCCAATCCACAAATTATTTTTGATTATTTCATTCGTGTACATTTTATATCCCAAAATTTGCTAGCATGATGAAATTAAACAAAATCATACAGTCCAATAGATTATAATTCCATAATCTAAAGTATTTTTCTTCGAAAACCATTACACATAATAATGTTATGCGTTTTAATATGATTATGTTTTAGCTTGTCAAATAGAAAAAAAAATACTTCTGAAAGTCACGTTTGACTAGTTTTACTTTTATTCTTACAATGGTTTAAGTTCCCAGCAGTAATACTAGGTTATTTCAATTAAATGAGAGTTTCAGTTTTATACGAGGAAAAGCAAACCAACACTAAGCTCTTGTGTGAACGAAACAAAATTCGAACAGAACGTCACCATTTTACATTCATTGAAACATCTGCTCTTATTATGCAGATTCGAAGAAGTACAATTGTCATGAAATTTTATACCATCCCAGGCCGTTATTCCAGGAACAGTCAGTCAACCGAAAGACAGCAAACTTGATTCCGGAAAATGAAATGGCAGCAGAACTGAAAAGAATGGCAGAAAACGGACATGGGAAAGACATTATCCGGGGTACCTTAGTGCATGAATTGGCAGAAGCATAAAACGAGGGGAAGCAAAATATGTACTAAAACAAGAATATTTTAATGATTTGACAAGGTTTACATGAAATAAAAATAGAGGATCGATTGTCGAATAACTGTTAAAGTGATTTTGCTAAATAAGTTAAGTTTGTTTAGGCACAACACCTTAAAGACGGCCATTATTTGTTTAAATTCCAATTTACACATTGTATCTGCAGATTTTTTCTGTTTTTGTTTATTATGTACATTTGAGACATACTGTCTTTAGAAAGTAAAACAAAATGTTGTTGCATGAAACACGAAAGATTACACTATCAGTGTTCCGATAACAGATAATAAATGTTAGATAATAAAAACAATCACGTATAAGCTTCATTGAAGTCCAAGATACCTGATATAGATAAGGCTTGGTTATAGGTCTGTCGACGGAAGGAGTAAAACATCGCTTCATTAACTTATTCTGTGATTTTTAATCGTATTTAATTCAGTCATTTCAACGTCATCATCATTTCTATTTTATCTGTCTAAATATTCGAAACTCGTAAGCGGGATGTATGTATCCATGAACAAATATTTTGGCCTTAAGGATCACTGAAGACATTATCGTTAAAACCAAATGTGAAAACAACAATTCTTGAAGATGTAATGGTTGGGTCTGATAAATAATTGTTTTTCGTGTTGGATTATTCGTTGGGCTTATAATTGAGATAATATATAAACATTTAGATTTTATATTTATTCAAGTAAGTAAATTCCAAAATTGATAGATTTTAAACATTTTGTTAATTTACTATATCTTAAAATTTGTCCTTTTAATATGTAATGCTATATTCAGTGACCAATCATCAACTTGAAGAGTTCGTTATACATATCTTATTTGTAGACTTACAATTTACTTGAAGAACAATAGTTACTGATTCTTTTCCAATGAAATTTGTGGCTAAACATGTGTAGTTTCCTTGGTCGTATCGACTGATGTGTTTAATTGTGTAACAAGTTTGCTTCGTACGATATGTAACCAATATTTCCTTACTTCCATTCAACAATCTCGTTGACGATGGCGCTGGATTACTCACGACATAACAACACATTTTTTTCGTTTCACCTTCATTGATTTCATCATTCATAACCTGCATGCTAAAAACCGTTGGTTTGTCTATTGAAAACAAAAATTATTTACAAAAAATAGAAGTAGTCAGATTCAATATTATTGTAGTATTAGAGAAGAGAGACGAAATATATCTAAGGGACATTCAAACTCATTTGTAGAAAAAACTGACAATGCCATGGCAAAACAAACGAAATATGATGCAAAGACAAACAGTATACACAACACTACATTGAAAATCAAATAATGTGCAACACAAACCGCATCAAAAATCCGGGGGTGATCCCAGGTGCTCTCGAAGGGTTAGCACATTTGGCACCCGTTGTGTTGCTCATGTACGTACAAACCGGGTTATAAGTGTAATTGGTAGATCGCCTTCGAAGACAAAGAACGTTGTTGTGGTTACGACATTTGGAACATATCCGTCGTCCTCTGTCATATTACTTATTTTATATTAAGGTTTACGAACGCCAACATGATTTGCTTTACGGTTTTGGAATATCTGTGTAACTTGTGGTAGCCAACATCCTGTCTTTTTATCCTGTTTTTTTTTTAATTGCCGAGTGTACCTTAACTACGGATTTTTACCTGCTATTAGCAAATGTTCCTGAAGACTTGAGTTCATCCTGTTTTTTTTTTTTTTTTTTTTTTTTTTTTTTTGGCGAGGTCCATGTTCTTTAATCGTTACGTTTCTTTCTGGTGTTTTGAGGACTTTTGTTTCAAAGTTATAGATAATGTAAATAGACATCAGACATTAGACAATTACGAAAAAGATACCACCCATCTATAAAAAATAGCTTCAGTGTCATTCAAAAACATTGAAAATCAGTTTGAAAAATTTCCACACTATCCAAAACATATAGTGTACACTGCCACTCCCTTATTGTCATTCTGCAAATATTTGTTGGATTTTTTTTTTTTTTTGGCAAAATACATCTTATCAACAGAATATTAGTTTTTGCGACAATAGTCGTTCAAATAAACACCCGCTAGCATTAAACTGAAACTAATTTAAATAAAAGCGTACAAACATGAATTTATTGATTCCTGATTGTACAAAATCACAAAATAGTCACCATGTTGTTAAATAGAATAAACATTAAACCCTCTATACTGAAAAAATATATACTTTTCACACTAAACACCACATCTAAGATTCGATCCGCGTAACTTTGACATGTGCCGTTTTATTATAGTATCGGGACCAAACGCCTTTACAATAGTGGTGGTCGCCGCCTTGATCATATTTGTTGGAACATTAACATATGCATACCTGTGTGGCTAAACCACACTAAATTGTTTTCTATGAGATTAATAATTAGTTGTTTATCATTGCCAATCAGTGCTTTCTTCTTTCTTATGAAATATGTCAAGCAACTATGAATAAATAAACTCTCTTAACGATATGATAGCTTAATTTACTTTTACTTTTTGATTTGAACGCCAAAATGCGCGTCTGGCGTACAAAATTTCAATCCTGGTATTTATGATAAGTTTATTTACAAACACTGGGTCGATGCCACTGTTGGTGGAGTTTTTTCTACCAGAGGGTATCACCAGCCCAGTAGTCAGCACTTCTGCGTTGACATGATTTATCATTGATATGATCATAGTTATCTGTTTACAAAACTTTGAATTTTTCGAAAGACTAAGGATTTTCTATCCCAGGAATAGATTATCTTACCTGTATTTTGGAAAAGTTTTAGGAGTTTGGGGTCCTCAATGCTCTCTAACTTCGTCCTTTATTTGGCCTTTTTTACTTTTTTTATTCGAGCGTCACTGATGAGTCTTTTGTAGACGAAACGCGCGCCTGGCGTTCATAGTTTAGTTTTTTATAGCAGTTTTTATGCTTAGAAAAAAGAATTAAAATTTAATTGCGTTAATATAGTCGGCTACCTAAAGATTATGAAGCGTATGGATGCAATCACGTTTGAACATTCAGAATTGAAAAGCCAAAATTTGATACTTTGTTTATCGGTTTCAGTTGATTTATGGTCAAAATTTAAAATAATTTGTGTTTTAAACAAAATATATATAGTAAAAAATTAAGCAAGACATTGTATATTCGGAAACAATATTCGGCTCGCATCTTCGATCGTTCTTAGATTTTTCATTCTGATTCCGTACTCTTTCGTATACATTTTCTACAACCTTACAATAAATGTAACTTGCATTTCAATGTATTGTCCTATGTTCACCTTATTTGTGTTTTTATAATTCATGAATATAGTTATCCTACAAGCAATTGCCCTGAGATAATACGACGAAAAAATACTTTTGAAAATTTATAAAGATTCCTTATATATGTAAATCTCTAAGTTAGTTTTTTTTTAATTTTATTTACATTGATTTGTGTCTTCTTTGTAGACTTATGGGATTTGAATATCTGTAAACTGCTGTTGCCGGTAACGTGGACTAAAATCAGTTGTTGGAGCAATACTCACAATACTATGCACGAAATCATGACTTACAGTTAAAAAAAAAACCTATTCTTTAAATCTTAAATTTCAATTAGATTGTTACCAAATTATAAATATTTGAGCAATGATTGAATAAACATGCAAAATGTTTTTCGATAACTTACAGGTGATGTTTAACTGAACAGTCTTTCTCAATGGTTGATTTGATAATGGACTCCTTGCCTCACACGTATATTCTACGTTATGATCTAGTTTTGTTGGTATTAATGTATACTTAATACTTCGACGTTTACCAGTCTTCACGGTGTTGTTGTTTCGTATGAGCGATAATGTTACTTGAGATCTCCCACTTTGAACCCTGCATATGATACTTAGTGCAATGTTTTCTGTTCCATGTATTTTATTATCTTTTGTTTCGTTATCAAACGTCATATTCGTAGGCAATGCTTAAACATACAAATACTTGATTAGTAATACTAGTAACTCAAACTACGGTTCGCTAACATATTGAGATTATTTTATTATTATTAACATGATGATTAGTGGATCAAGTTTTTATGTTCGAATATTAAATGAAGTTGACCAAAATGACCATAGCATACATATACTTTTTTGATCTCATGGTCTTACCTTTCTGAAGAATTAGATGCATTTTAGTGTACAAACGGAGATTTGATTACCTAGAAAAGTAAGTTTTAAAATAAAAGAGGTTTGCATTTTTTGAGCTGTATTAAGTACTGAATTGGAAAAACTATATTTGAATGACAAGTATAAAATAGTAACTGATAGCGGACACACTTATGTTTCATTGATATTCATAGAAAAAAAAAGGTAACTGTAACATCTACAAATATAGATATATAGAGAACTTTATGACGCTGTTGTTTACAAAGCAAAAGCAGCACGTCAGACTAAAATGTAAGTTAAAACATATGCATTAAATATACCGACTGCATTAGAAACGTTTGTTTTCACCAATAACAAAGTGTATGACTACTGTAAATAGTTTTGAGACGGAAACGATCTGAAAATAAATAGACATATTACCTGCTAAATGAAACACAGCTGCAGAGAACATCCAAATTCTAAATGGAAACGTTGTCTTCATTCTTCAATAAAATATACAGATATATTCGTATATTATTGTAAGCTGAATATGTATTGAATATATATATATTCCCAAACCGCAGGAAAAAATAAAAATGACTGTCTGTAATGTTCTAGTCTGATCCTTTCACACAACATTTACTGTCTCTCCTTTAATTAATTATTTAATATCATTTTGCATTTGATACGTCCATAACGCGAAACTTTAAAAATATTATATCTCAAGACCTTATAAATCTGAAAATGAAAAGTTTTAGTCATGATGATAAACGACTGATATCAGCAAAACACAAGTTTAACGGTCACCATCACGAATTGGTTGACCGATGCAATGTGTCTGTGACTCAACTCAGGAAAGATACCTTTCCGCACTTTTAGCTCTTTAATAAGACACCAATATAGTCGTATGATCTGTAAATTAAACGGATTGTGTTCTATAGCCTATCGTGACATTTTTCCTAGGTCTGGAATCGCATGGCAGTTGATTAATGCATTGCAGAAGACATTTAATCTGACATCGAGCCGGGTCTCGTTCCGTTTTGCGTTCATGCGATTTCCTCTGTTTTAAATTCTTTGTTTGTGTATTATGAATGAATTTGGGATCTATTGACCTTATCCAGTACGTGAAAACTGGCGATTAGGTTGGAAAAGATATACAACAATCAGGGACTGCCTTTAATCTACACCTTCTATTTCATAAATTGTGTCAAAAGACATTTTCTGGAACAGTATTCCAAGTGTCAATCTTATTCTTAACAGGAATAGGTGAGAGAGATAGCAAATTAAGATGTGATGGATTCGATAGTAGCATTAGTTCCTTTCTCGTTCCTAGGTTCGTACAACACCGGATGCAACTTGTCACCGAGTTGCTACTTGACATGGCCAACGCGACGTACAGTTAGGATCAGTGATAACCTCTCTTATAATCTGTCTAGAAATGTCAGGACAAATGTGCTAGGCCCGATTTGGTGGTGTTACATCTTACAAAATATGCCCGAATTATTTTTCAAAGAATTCCACTCAACCAGTACTAGGGAACGTCTTAAACTTGCAGTGAAATGAGTGGTTTTTTTTGCTCCATAATGAAGGCCTCACTGTGACTTTGAGATGAAGAACAGCAATAAAAGAGCTGTTCTTTTTCTTTTTGTGTGTTATTTGCTGTGCATGTACTGATTTTGTGTCATGGATGGATACTGCATATCCTTTATTTTTCTATTAGAACAGTCTTTAAGACAGCTATTCTACCCCGTTAAAACTGTTTTACCTTCAAACTGTTCATGACATTTCTGCCATAGAACAGGTTACGACAATTCTGCTATAGAACAGGTAACAACAGTTCTACTAAAGTGCAACCGTTTTTACAGATTGAAGAGATTTTTCTGATGTGTATTTTTAATTTGAAACAGGACAAAATGTTAGCATGACATAATCATCTGATTGAATAATTATCCATCAATCCGTACGTCTTTGTAGGACGTATTTTGCATTTAAAAGACATTTAAGATATAAATTGGAGGTGTTTTGAATTCATATATTCTTAACGAATCATTTTAAAGCGAATTAATAAATTGAATTAAACAACCCCTTCCTTATCATATTCGTTTCTATCTTTTCTCCGATTAGATCCAAATGTCACAATTATTACAATGCTCACAGATTGTTTTAGAAGATGGATTTAAAAACTATACATTATTCGATCGTATGCAAAGTACATGGCAATAACCAAATATGTAAATACACTAAATCTCACAACTCTTTCAATACATTCCGCCGGTATTGTTCAATAAGACATCAAACTATCATAAAACAGAAATGGAAATTCCTGACACAGTACAATGATTTTAAATATTGATCTAGTTTTCAAATATGGATTGTATACGGAAGCTACTAAATATTTATCTTCCAGTGCATGTTTGTTTACATTTTTTCGTCACGGTTTTCCCTTTCACACTTGCGCTGTGCGGTGGCCGATGTTCTAACGAGAGGTCGTAGTTAAGGTCACCGCATACGGGTAAATTTCTGCGAATTAGTGTACGGGAAGACAATAATTCATTAGCAGCACATTTATGGCGATTTTGATGATATAAAGGTTTTTCTTTTAAAAGAAAATTCATGTACACTTGTTTCATAAATTTGAGGTTTCATATGACTTTCAGACAATATGAATTATTCATTGGATTGGTAATCATTTTTGGTTAATTTTGGTACAGCATATATCAAAATATTCAGTGTCCATGGCCTTATTGTTTCCATGTACTTTTTATATTTTTTACTAAACATGCAGAATATTTCAAAACTTCCACGTATTTTTAAAGTATTCTATGTTGCGCATATCTTATATTTCTATTTGCTTCTATTGCATTCCAGTTTGCAATTTGTAAATACAGTTGTTTCACAAACCGGGCTTCTTTTGGGGAAATATATAATATTCATAGATATTTTGTTTTGTTTACGTACTGGCTCTCAGATATGATCTCAGATTCATCTCATAGAGAAATAACTTGGGAATGTTACCAGTATAAATACACATGGTTAACGACCAAATTGAATTCTGAGGAAGACCCAAAGTGAAGGGAGGTGTAGTACAGAATTTTAGAATACGTTTAACATGTTTAAACTCTTAGAAATTTCGGAGCATATAAATGTTGAAAATATGCCGCACAGCCCTATGTTTTGACCTTTGAAAAAATAGTAGTGCATATGAACTTTCCATTCCAGAATATAATTTTTTACGAAACTTCATACTAAAAATGGCACAGTTTTAGTCGTAAAAGGAGTTCCTATGGAACATTGAACTTTCTATATTAACAGAAGCGCAACCGCCAATATTTCTGTAAAAGTCTCTTTTTTTGCAACGCAAACATTACTATGCATGAATACATTGAAGTTAACCCCATGTTTCATTTTTTATTGATATTTAAATGCTTGATTGAAACAACAAATCTTACAAATATTTTCTTGAATTAGTCACCGAGAAAAATTGATCTTTAAGTTTTAAATCCGTTTTCTGCCAAAACAGGAAATTATTAGTTGTTTTTGACGACATTGTATATATTCCTCGCCATATAAAAATTTATCATAATTTACTGAGGATTTTTGTCATTTTGACAAAAAGAAAAATATAAATGGCATAACAAATATTTCCTTATACTTAAACATATTTAGAAAATAAAAACACCAGAAGCGAAGCTTTGTTTAGTAAAGCTTTTGTTTAGTATCACTGTACAGTGTCTTTATTCATGGCAATTCACTCTCAATAAATCCTTATATAATGACTAATTTATCAACTCTTTGGTTTTTCTTAGAATATTGAATTGATATATGTGGTCCTTCTTCAATTGTTGTTATTGTAGTGATTGTTTGAACATTTGTGAGAAAATATTACATAATTACGATGAATAATCTCTAAAAGAGAGGCGAAAGATACCAAAGGGACATTCAAACTCATAAGTCAAAAATAAATTGACAACGCCATGGCTAAAAAAGAAAAGGACCAACAGACAAACAACGTATATAAAACACAACATATAAAACTAAAGACTGAGAAACACGGAGTCAGCAAAAACTGGGGATGATCTCATTAAGGTTTCCTCAAAATCGTTGCAAAATGTTGTTTCTTTCTAGACTAAAATCAGAGCCTTTGTATTTATTTAGGCAAACAGTAGTTTACCTGTGTCAAAATCTCATAAACCTATTTAGCAGATATAAATCACCAAAACAAACAAAACATCGTGCGTAGATAGGATAAGTGTTTACAGCTATGCATACATCACCCGCCATGGGAAACCACACTTTATCAAAATGTCACGAAAGTAAATAGGACACAATCGGCAACATTACAGATCAGACAACTGTTCTGGTGTCTTACGATCTCAGACCGCGAAAACATGTCGCTAATGATTTGAGACACAGACATATCTTATTTACTTTACAAGGTATATTTACTTCATGACATTTAATTAGCCCTGAAAACAAATGATATGTAACAACTTGGCGTGCGTTTATTTTTTCTTTTTTTCTTTAATGAGCCTTCCTTATCAAATTTTATTTAGAAAAGCTTTTCAGGAAGCACAAAATCACTCTCTGTGGTTATAATGACATTTGTGAATTAAATGTTTATAAAATAAGAAAATGTGGTATGATTGCACATGATACAACTATCCACCAGAGTCCAATTGACGAAGATGTAAGTAAGTACAGGTCCCCTTGCGGCCTTCAGCAATTATCAAAACCAATACCGTACAGTACGGTATTAAAAGCCCCGACTGCAACAATTCAAACGAGAAAACCAGTTCCCTCATTTATGTTCAAAACAACAAACGAGAAAAAGACATGATTGACAGAAACAAACAACAGCCACTGAGTTACTGGCTCCTGACTTAAGAAATGCAAATTCAGGATACGAGAGCGGGGTTAAACATCGTTACGTGCGCTCAATCTTACCTCTACGCTGGGAAAGTGATGTAAAAAAAACTAATATAAAGACAAAAGACACAAAGTTCGGATCATAGTGAACTCGCAGTCACTGACAAAAGCAAATTACAACTACTTAATAAAAAAGAAGAAAATTATACAAAAGAGACTTACAAGACACATATGTCGTAGAGAAACTGACATCACCATGCTCACAAACGAAATACGAAGTAAAGACACAAAATACTGTATAACAAAGTTAAGACTGAGCAACACGTACTCAATCAAACACTGCTGGTGATCATAGGTGATCTGGAAGAGTAAGCAGATTCTTCTCCATTAGTGGCACCCGTCATACCATGGTCAATACAAATTAGATGATAAGTAATTTTAAAATGTCTATAAATAGGACGGGATTGTTATTATGGCAATTGCAATATATCCTTGGTCATCTCCGACACAGATATTTCATAACAGTCAAACTACTTGTGATGGCGTTCGGAAATCAATCAAAGGAAGGACTTCAACATTATTGCATATAGCAGTACGTGAAATTAAATGAAACTGGTATTTTGTGACAAAACTTTGAATTTTTCAAAACACTTAAGATTTTTTACCCAAGGAAAAGCTTGCCTTAGCTATATTTAATACGCTGCAGGAAGATCCAGTAGTTCTATATCTATGGTTGAAATTCAAGATGAATATACAACAAACCTATGATGGTTTTAGATAAATCATGTGTCCCTGACTAAAATATGCTTTTGTGTTAAAAAAAACAAACATTATATTTCGTGTTTACTAAAAATGTCAATGCGAAATTCAAATTTAAAGACAGCAATTTTCGGTGCTTTTATCTAAGAGGTGATACAACATTTAATATGTTCCTTTTTTAATGTCATATGGGTCGTTAGTAGCATTTTACTTCCTTGCACGTATACATATTCAGTATATGCCACATATTATTTACGAATAAGGAAATGATTCAAGCTGCTATTCTTGTTTTGGGTTATAACTATAACAACATTTATTGTGTCAAATGCTCGCAGATTTATCTAGATCTCAGCCACATCTATTAAATCTTTTAAGCAACTGTGTAACTAAAATAAACATGTTCTCATGTAGACACATATATTTGATAATTCACTGACATAGACCCGAGACAGAACATGATTTGCCTAAGTCTGTGGGCTTCGGACATGAAATGGTTTTTAGTGTTCAGTATATGTGTCGACTGTAAGTGCAACAATTTGTCTTTTGACAGCTTCTGGGATTTACTGCATAAAATATAAAGTAATATACACATAATGTAGGAAAATATCAGTTTAACTGATTTTTATAGTTTGTTTTTATGTTGTGCTATAACACCACTGTCCCAGGATAGGGGAGGATTGAGCGCTCACTAACATGTTTAATCCCGCCACAATCATTATATGCCTGTCTTAAATCAAGAGTCTGTATTTCAGTGGTTGTCGTCAAATCCAGTAAATCAAGAATTTTGTGGTAAAGGAAAACAAAATGAAAAACTTTTGAGTTATCAGGAGAAAAGATGAACAAGTCAGCAGTTTATGGGGAAGTTCTGATGCTACAGATAGTGAAAACATAAACAGCAGTTGGGTGATTGGCTGTCGACAAAAGTTACCTGGGTTTTCATATTTATTCACCTGTATACAATTTCTTAACCAGAAAATCGCATAACACGCATCAACTTCAAGAATTTACTCCCGAAAGTTGTTGCTTTACTCAACCAAGTGGATTGTGTATGTTTTTTTTTACTTTTCATCATGATACTGAAAACTTTTCGGCAATCTGATAAAAAATTCCTTGAAGTCGTGTGCTTCTATTTTGGTGAAATCAGATACAAATTTGCAGAGATCGTAATACATATTATAAAAAGTAAAAAACACACATACCAAACTCTAAAGGAAATTCAAATCGGAAAGTCCCTTAAAGCTTATAAAATGGCAAAATCAAAATATCATACACATCAAACGAATGGAAAACAACTGTTATTTTCCTGACTTGGAACAGGCATTTCCTTATGTAGAAAATGGTGGATTAAACCTGGTTTTAAAGCTAGCTAAACCTCTCACTTGTATGACAGTCGCATATAATTCCACTATATTGACCACAATGTGTGAGCAAAACAAACAGAGTACAGCAGTCCACATTGTGCTATAATCTTAATCACCATAAAAACAAATATCTTTTTCAACAAAGAAAAACAAAATGGCATATAGACACTCTATCGGCAAAGTACATATTAAGCAAAAATTAAAGACAAGAATACAAAATTGACAATAGCACAATAACACAATGGCGGGATGTATAAACACCGAGCCACGTCAAAAGCATATTACCAAAAATGGACTAAACAGTAAAGGTTAAAAATTTACAAGGACAAATAAAAAGAACACTAGAACACGTAATTAAGATGATAAACAACGTCAGTATCCAGAATCTATACTTCAAGACCATCATGTATTATTTCTGAAGTTGATACGGAATATTTATCAACAAGGCCTTGGTATCTTCCAATGAACTTTTTTTTAGAAAAAAGGGTCATCAAATTTCTGCTCGTTTTATAAAGTCTGAGTAAAGTATTGTGTTAAAGGAAAAATCCCGAAAAGAAGATTTCCCGTCTCCATGTTGTTGCATATTATTCAAAATGAACATCAAAATATCTATAAAATTCTAAAAAGTCTTTGATAAAAAAACAAACAAAAAAACAATTCAATACGGTGTACCATTTCACAGTGCAGGTAAAAATCTAGAAGAAAAATTTTCCAATTCGTATTTTGAATTCACACATTAATGAAGTCTTTGATTTCTGTTCATGTATATCGTCACATTATAAATCAAATTTCGACAACTGCTTCAATCTAGTCGTTTCATAAACACATTGCAATACAAATAGCGTCTTAAATATCCCCTTTCGGTTACAATTCTGCGAGTATCTTTCAATTTAAACTTTTGGTAATTTTAAACACAAGAAAAACTCACAATTTTGTCATATGATAAAATATGTTTTATTGCTTACATCCTGAAAATTTATCATCACCGTTTATTTCAAAATTGTATGGTAAAAATAGTTCCAACCAGGCAAAATAGTTGGTACAAATGGCTTTTGAAAGGTATTTGATATATATTTACATTCAAACTTGCTCTTTCTACTGCCATTTTAGAAAGAGTTTATACATGAAGGTGTCGCTGGGTTTACACAAATAAAACGACATAAACAAACAATTTCATAAAACACTCGATAAAAAACTAAAGACTAGGCAATGGAAACCCCACCAAAAACTTGGAATGATCTTGTGTGCTCCGTAAATGTAAGCAGATCCTGCCCAACTTGTAACATCTGTTGTATTACCCATGTGTCGACGTTAAATGCAAGTTTGACCTTCAAATTATAAGCTTCAAATTAAAGCACTTACCTACAAATTACCACCAAGGGCAATTTCCATGCTAACTTTGTAATAATAAATGAAACTCCAAAACTTACCTGATTACTGATATTACTGATATTTAAATGAACGACACAATAACTTCTTTTCAGATGAACACGAAAACAGTTTATGGCCTTACAATATCTTTGATGTGATTCATGTATTCACATATCAAAATTGTAAAAATCCAAACAAATTCCCCACTAGAAAAAACGCCTAAAATCCCGGAAAGATAACAATATCATAATGCAAGTCTTTCCGTTCTAAGACGTGTTGAATAAAAGATAAAAATCTTAACATGTTATAAATTTGAAGTCAATTCTTCTATAAATGAAAACAAAAAAATAATTGAAGTGTTCCACCATTCAGAAGGACTTTGATTCTTATGTTTGCAAAATAAACTATGTTACTATAATCGTTAGTTGTTTAGAATTAAAACTAGTCCTTCAAAAAACGTTATTTTGCAACTTTCGATATTTACGGTCATTGACAATGACAAAATTGAACACGGTAAGGTCAGGTATTTTATACAAAAAGTATGAATTTCTACTTTTTTCCTGTATTTCGTTTCAGCCGTAAATATATTCAAAAATTAAATGTCACAAAGAATTCAATATCGGTCAGAGTTACATGTCTTTACCTGGCTACTGACCTACTCCCCATGAAATAACTAACATCTGTAATATACGATTAAAAAATCGCCTCTTTCCGCAGATATAACAGAAAACATGGAATACAGCTAAAAGTGACATATCTTTTGCTTGGATACTTGCCTATTCACAAAAATGTTCGGATGATGCTCTAACCGAGATTTAAACTTGAATACAGATGCATAATATCTGTCATGTCGAAATAGTTATTCATGTCACTAAATGACAAGTTCCCTAAAGTAGTAATACGTCTTTGTCAATTTTGCTGCTCTATATTTTTTTTTTTTCGTTTGTTCAAGATTAGAACACAATTCCCGCTTAAAACAGGGGATTAACTTGGGTGTTGACAAACTGACGTCATGCCAAAAAACGCAAAATACCAAAAGAAAAACAACAGTATGCAAAACACAACATAGTAAAATAAAAACTGAGCGACAGCAAGCCCACAAAAACAACAATAATTAGAGAAAAAAATGTCCTGCACCGCTAGTGTCACCCATAGTATTGCACATTGATGTATAACTCAACTTATATCAGTTGCATTCAATGAGAAATAGTATAAACGAGGACATGAGGAAAGGTATGATATTATAAGAAATATAACAATTCCACGGTTATCTGTGATACAAACATTCCGTAAAGGTCTTTCAAATAATTATGACGCATGTGAAACTATCGAAATGATGACTACACATTCACCATTTTGAGCATTTTGATCCATTCCTTGAAAGGAACAACATTAAGCTTCTATCGAGGAACTCGTAGTTTAAAACGCAAGTTCTGGATTATCGTACCTACTAGGCGATACATATTTCGCATACATTTGCTCCCTTAAACTCGAAATTGAAAATAAATGTTTCATCTTTTGTTGTACAGTTTGGTAGATCAGCTGAACATCGTTGTCGATTTCAAGGTAAAATTCAAGGTATGACTTATATCTTTAGTTAACTGTTTAATATATTTCATTTCAAGGTAGGTGGCGACAGATGCTATCAACTTAGTAAGCAAAGTAAGTCATGGTTACAAAGTTACAGACGAAAGCTATGTAGCTGTCGTTCCTTCTTGTGGAAATACCCTGTATAAAGTCTATTTTATGCAACAAAGAAACATGTCGACAATCATTGTACAGCTTGTTACCATTGGATTACCACCTGGTTTTCGCAAGACATGTTCAACATGAAACAATTGGATTATTCTAACATCTTAACATTATTCAAAGAGGAAGGGCTTTGAAGGTATGTACCTACCTGCTGTTTGGATTTTGTTAGAATCAACATCTATCGAACACTTCCAAAGTTGGTGTTTTCATAGCAAGTTTTAACCGGGTTGATTATTTGTTCCGGTTCATATTAAGACAGTGGAACATATGATTCTGATTGAGAAACATAACATTGTTCGTAAGAACACAAATGCAGTTTGGATATCCGGTAAAGTGAAGGACTGTCAAGTTCTACTCCTTTGGTTAAATTTGATTCCAAAGCAACTTTACACAGGACAATGGGGATAAGATCAATAGTGATATAGTGTGTTGACATGAAATATCATTGAAAACCTTTCTCAATGCTCTTCAACTTCGTAGTATATTTGGCCTTTTAACACTTTAAATTCTAGCATCATTGATAAGTCTTGTAGATGAAACGCTCGACTCGTGTACTAAATTTTAATCCTTTTTATTTGTAATGTGTTTATTGACAAAACTACATATATAAATAATAAATGGTATAAATATAAATCAATTGTTTTAAAACGATTGTTAACGGTCTTTCCCTCCGAAACATGATTGATTGATTGATTGATTGATTGATTGATTGATTGATTGATTGATTGATTGATTGATTGATTGATTGATTGATTGATTGATTGATTGATTGATTGATTGATTGGTTGGTTGACTGATCGACTAATTAAAACATGGGATACGGTCTCTTGGAACTAGCGAAAAAGAAACAAATGATATATTGGTCTTCGTATTAAACACATGCATGATTGATTGATTGGTTTTTGGTTGGTTAATTATTTAGTTGATTGATTGGTTGATTGATTGATTGATTGATTGATTGATTGATTGATTGATTGATTGATTGTTGGTTGGTTGGTTGGTTGGTTGACCGAATAAACACATTGAACCGAGCCTCTAGGAATAAGCAAAAACAAAGGGAGATCCAGAATCAACACATGAACCGAACACCTGCATGATTGATTGATTGATTGGTTGGTTGGTTGGTTTTATTTATTTGTTGTGTATGCATTTTGTTTGAATTTGTAGGAAAACTGAGCAACATTTTGTCTTGGAAGTTTCACTTTTTATATTTGGATATGGAATGTTTTATTCTAAATTTAGGTCCGCGCGCGCGGTGGTGTTTGTGAAGTCACGTGACGCTCGAATATATATGTCTGGAGTTATTAATATTAATACCTTTTCAGGGGAGACCGTTGAACAGACCACATGTGTATTGATAAGAGTAACACGATAACTATTGATTTTATTTTTTACAGGTCATTGATGTCGGATCATGCATGCTTTTTTCGTACACATATTTACGGGAGCACAGATTTGTATTTTAATGCATGTTTAGAAATTTGATTGCAGCATTTATCTTATATTTACGAACTTGGGAGCGATTTCTACGTAATGGATTTTAATTTCTCAATCTAGGTCAGGCAATCAAGGGGACCGTACGTGCATTTATAGTGCTAACGGAAATATATGTTCTTGATTCATTTTACAGGTAAATAAGGCTGTTGTTATAGTACTGTAACAAAACGTGTATCAATCAATTTCAGAAAATACATGAATTGGAGCAGATTTTTGCAGGATGGATTTCTATTTCAGAAGTTTGTACATAAGAAGGATTGCATTTTGACAGTAAAATGTATGGGCGATTTTCAATTCAGAAAAAAAAATCAGTATTAAAAAGGGAAAAAGGGAGTGTGGACCTTGGTTGATTAATTAAGATAATATGCATGTACAGATCATGATAGCTCCAAAGTTTGAAGCTATAATTAGTAAATTTATTCATTTTACCATTTCAGAGGCACGGAACCCCAAGAAAATGACGCGTACCATTTCGACAAAGACTTTCCAGTTCTGTCATGTCGCGACTAACATTTTGGTCAAATGTTTGTTGTCGATATCTATAACTTTTTCTGAGTGGAAGCGATATGAAGTGAATGTCAAAATTTAGAACATGACCTAGACCTTTGACCTTGAGCTCATTTTCTAAGTTAGGACCCAAGAACCTCAAATAAAAGGACACTAGGTTGATAAGGCTTACGGTTTTGAGTTAAAAACATATCGACAAATTTAATTGTTATCTTTTTGGTTACGGAGGAGATACACTCAAAAGAAAAACAGTGTTTGGGAGATAACTTTTACAAGAAAAAGTCTTCAACTTAACAAGATGAGTTTTAAAAGCGCAATCACTGTTCGATATAATATCCAAAATATCTAAGCGACATCTTGCGAAACAATTTTATAACGCAAGAAAAGGGTTTGGCGGAAGAAGAAAAAATAATTAAAACCAATTGTTCAGAGAACAATTGAAGGTCTTTCCACCCGAAACGATATATTTTGATACGAAAATATTAAAATTCGGTTTAAAATGCCATTTCCAGTGTCAAATGATAGCTTATTGTATGCTGATTTCAAAATATATGGTTTCTATACACTTTTGTTTGAAATAAGGGATATAATTTGTTACTTCCGGTTTGAAAAATGTCACTTCCGGTATTATTTGATAGTTAACTTGACACTGATTCCAAAAATATATGGTTCTATATACTTTTACATTAAATAAGTACAAAAAATAGCTACTTCCGGTTTACACAAGGTCACTTCCTGTTGGATTTTTCAAGGTCATATGGCTTGCAACCTAATGCAAAAGTCCTATGGCTTTAGCACGTATAAATATGAAGTAAAGGCAAAGGTCAAAATCTAGAACGTCAAATTCAACTTTGACCTTGACCTTAATTTCAGGGTCATAAACCAAGGACCTCAAATCAAAATACCTTAGGTCTTTATTAGATATGGTTAACGAGTTATATCACCATACATATAATTTTACATATAAAAGGGAGAAAACTGCCTTTATATGTCAACGTACATTTTCAACTAAAATTTATGTGTTACGACATGTCGCAACTAACAATTTAGTAAAGATATGTTGTCGTTATCTTATACGGTTTTTGAAAAGTGGAAATAAGCCAAAATCAAAATTTAGAATGTGACCTTGACCTTTGACCTTGACCTAATTTTCTTTTTTTTTTTTTTTTGGACCAAGGACCTCAAATCAATAGACCCTAGGTCTCTATCACTTATGGTTTACCAGTCACAAATGCATATCACTTATATCCAATGCATAAGGGGAAATAACTCTCATATGGAGTCTCCGGAACGCTTCGGTCCAAACCAATCGCAACATCCTGAGGATATAACGAGCAAATTGGTGAAATAATTTTGTCGTTATCTTTAACGGTTGCGAAGGAGTAGCAAACATAAGAAAAACAGTGTTCGGGGAGATAACTCTTACAAAGAAAAGTATTCGGTTAAGCGGTGTCAGTTTTGAAAGCGCATAAACTGTTCGATATCATATACCAAATGTCAAATCAACATCTTGCGAAACAACCAAACAGCGAAAGAAAATAAATTAGGCGGAAGAAAAAAAATAATCAGAACAAAATCAATAGGTCTTTCCACGGAAAAGTGGAAAGACCTTATTACGGTAATAAGTCCATAATACATCAACAAAATCAAGATAAAAGCATATAGTTGGTTCTTTGAATCTTTGACAAAATCATAAATAAATAATAATGATAAAAACCTAGGCAGTCTAAATTTTAATCCTGGTATCTTTGATGAGTTTATGGTCATATCTAAAAATTAACTGATTACAAACTTTGAATTTGTCGAAATACTAAGGATTTTCTATCTCAGGAGAAGAAAACCTTATCTTCATTTGGGATAAAACTTTCGGAATATTGGTTCATCAATGCTATTCAACTTCGTACTTTATTTAAACTTTCAACTTTAGTGACTCAAGCGTCAATGATAAGTAGCGTGTAGACAACACGCGCGTTTGGCGTACAAGTTTTTTTATATAAGTGTCTATATAATAATCTTGTCTATCAATATATTACTAAAATTGAAACATACAAGTTTTGTCTTTAGTTTTAATAATTGTTGTTGTCAGTACTTAAAGTAATTTTGTGCTGAAGACATATCTTTTTGCAGTTAAATTTATTCAAAACCTGTATAGACATGGGGCACGTTTAAGCTTGACCTATGGTATAGACATCTATTGATCTCCAAATGTTATCATTTTTTACCACTCAATGAAGTAAAGACCACATTTTCCTTTTTATTATAATTATCCTTTTAATCTAATATAAAGCTATGTTTAGAATGAATTCGTTTTTCATTCTTTCACAATTGTTCATCGCAATTGAGTTTTATTTTCCCTTTATAACAAGCCATGGTGTTGTGCCGGGAGCTGTAAGAAAAAATATTAAAACAAATAAAATAAAGTTCTGCTACATTTAGTTGCCAAAGTCAAGAATATTCTTATTGAAATAATATATTGTTTTAAGGTCTCTTGTCCTTTATAATGTAATTTTTCAGTTAATATTTTGTAATTATTGTTGACCCATTGGCTGTATTGGTAATTACTTGAAAAAAGAAGAAAAAAGAGATAGAAGACGGTTCACTGCGTGTATGTCATCAGTTATAATGTATTTCTTCAGTCAGTGTTAATTTCTGTAAAAAGATTTAAATATAACGGTCCTCTTCGAAGGTTTAATGGACGTCATCATGATTTGGTTGACCATTATTGAATATATGTGTCTTAGTTAATAATTACTATATATTTCATTTCTGGTGGTCACAAGTATGTCCTCCTTTCTATGATTATTACATCACTAAATGTGACTCCTCATCAGAATTTTTTTATCACAAGCAATACGATTCGACTTTTGAAATTAAAATTAGATGAAATTGACTCAATAAAAGTCTTCATTTGTCTATAACTAGAAAAACAAAGTGTAAGTTTAGTTACATCCTTTGACCTATTGACCTATTGAATAAATTGGTCCGTTCATTGTACTCCTCGGTTGGTTTACCTCGGTAAGGATCAATAACTACTATACGTTATGTTTTGTTATTGAAATCGTGATTTTGATAACTCATTACTTAAAATTTATTAAAGTTTGTGTACAAACTATCGATGTTGTTTATTTATAAAACTAGTCGAATATGAAGAAATTCAATAATTTCAGACATTCGGACCTCAAAAATATTTGAAATTTCCTCGATATATGGATTAATCAAAACATACGAAAGCAAAAAAAAATTCAAGTTGATGAAAATGTAACTTTTTTGTTTCAAATATGACTGAAAAGGAAATGAACTGTTTTAAAGATGAAATAAATTTTGAGTGAAAATAAAACCAAATGACAAACATTATTATTACAAGAGTTCTATAAGGTGATATATTATTGAGACTTCATATCAACTATGATGATATGAAGATTTTAGAAATTGGTTCTCAAGCATCTACTTACTTTGTGTTTGGGACAAATCTATCTGGAGTTCACATCTGTCCCCAGTAGTTATAATAGATCCATGTGGAGAACTCTGACAGTAACATGAGTAAGTCTGACCTTTATTTACACATAAACCACCGTTCAGGCAAGTCCATTTATGTGTTTTCTAGACTTTTAAAAGTCTTTATAAAACATCTTATTTAAGTTATCAGATAGTGTAAGTAGATAATGGTTGTATTGTTGGATGATTCTATGATCTTTAAAGGTCAAATATCACTTTCCGTCATGTGATTAGATATAGGATTTGCAGGAATTCACTGTAAATGAAAATATGAGTTAAACGCTGTCAATTAAAATACATCTTGTTAAATGTTATGGGATACGATTATACCAATTTGTGAAACGTGTCATAACTTACGTTCGGTAGGAATAACGCTGTGTTTCAGATCTCAAATTATCATTATATACGTAATTGGACAATCACTAACGCTTTATCACACTTTCTTGAAAATTGAATGATTAACGTAAACATTCATAGACACACAAAGTCAAGCTTTGGCGAAATTCGAAACAGTGGTGCCGTTTTTTCTGCTATGTATTCTATGCCATGCGATACTTGACTTGTCGCTTTTGAATTAAGTGTAGCGATCGATTTTGCTGCTTTTTCGGAGATGTCAACTTTTGAACAACTAAAGAAGGTTATACCACACAAGGAGATGAAAAACCTAAGTCGTTTTTAAAAATTGATAAATGTTATCTTACACAGAATGAAGTTCCAGAGCTCGTTTTCATTATTACTTTAAACATACCCAATGCCTGTTTCAATGTTGTCGATGATGGTCCATTTGTAGTTGGAGCGTCAGTAGATTGCATTGTATTTACTGTTGTTTGTGGTATATTAGTCGTTTGGTGTGCTTAAGTTAATGTAAACAATAGATATAGGAAGATGTGGTGTGAGTGCCAATGAGACAACTCTCCATCCAAATAACAATTTATAAAAGTAAACCATTATAGGTCAATGTACGGCCTTCAACACGGAGCCTTGGCTCACACCGAACAACAAGCTATAAAGGGCCCCAAAATTACTGTTCACTTTTAATTTTATTATCATAACTGAGTTGGGATATATATTTGATCCGTCACTACTTAAATTGTTTTATAATCATACTTCTTTATTAATAAATTTGAAAGGACATCTTAAAACATAAATGTTTTTCTCCCGTTTTGCAGGAAAGATACCAAAAGAAAAACCCCTAATTGACTGTGAACACACATGAAATGTACTCAAGCAAAATGCAGAAGTAGATATGCTGGATTAAACAACTGTTATCATCAATTAATTTAGTTAAATGTTTCTTATAAAGAGTTGACATATCATATAGGTACTTAATGTACACAGAAACTTGCTGACTTGAACATGAATCATTCGTACAAGTAATATGCAGTTGGCCCATTTCTCAACTATGCCTTTGGTAAATAAATATAATCCGTATCACTAATGAAAAATGAGATAGAATCGACATCTTATGTATTCAAATAACTTTTAAATGTAGGAAATAATCGACATGGCTAACATCTGCTGGATATTTGGATAATCAGTTATTAACATCTGACTCATGCTGCGCAAAAATGCTAAATGACAGGAATATTCTCAAAGTAGTTATGTTTAGTTTTCGGTGTACTTTATTTGCCTATATTGTTCTTATATTAAATGTTATGAATGTGGAGAAGGATCTGCTTCCAGAGCACCGGTGATCACCCCCGGTTTTTGGTGGGGATCGCGTTGCTCAGTCTTTAGTTTTCTGTGTTGTGTTTTGTGTACTATTGTTTGTCTTTTCGTCGATTTCGTTTTTTGCCATGGCATTGTCAGTTTGTTTTCGACTTATGAGTTTGAATATCCCTTTGGTATCTTTCGCCCCTCTTTTCTCTTCCTCATAAAAGCGTGAGTCAATATAATGAATGTGCTTGAGAGAATAATGTATAATTCGTTGTATGTTCAGCTTTTATACTTACAGAAGTTATATTTGAAACCAACTTCGCAACTAAGTCCGATATATATCTCATAGTGCGTTGGAGTATATTTAGTTTTACAGAAACACTGGTAAGAACTGACTTTGTTCCTACATTCTCCTCCATTCTGGCAAGGGGAACTGCGACAATGATCTGTTACTGTTGTTGATGGCAATGTACTGGTTTCTGGAATAAAAATAATTACTACAAGTAACAGTCAGAAATGCACAGTTTTATTCTATATTCTTTAACAGAATTATTCTTTGACGAGAGGAGACTAAACATTTGGTTTGTCATAAAAAACTCTAGCTAAACATCTGTCTATTTACCGAAAAAAAGAACTGTATTCATGTACTTTTACTTGTGCTTGGATTAATTTTTGTTAACAAAATTTGTGATTATATATTATATCCAAAACTGAACTAGCATTTAATGTTAAGCGTCAAATTTTACTAGTGTGTTACGAGAGGTTAAGTTAATTCGTCCGTAAATACACATTTTATGTTTCAGAATCTCAGAATTCAATGAAATGTGCTTCAAAGCATACAATAATGACCTGTGTCAGGTCATTATTTACCCTAAAAGGGAGCCGTAGGGCGTGTTAATACCTAAACGCTTAAGAAAAGAATATCCCACTTCAATGTGATAGGTAAAATAGGATTAATGTCTGAAAATCTTTGCCGAAAATTATATTTTCTGACGGTATATATATAAGTCAGATAATGTATATTTTAAGGTTTTAATTTCTTGTCGTATAACACAATTGAGTCACCCTCTTTAAATGAAGTCAATATCATTATTAATATTGTTAAAACTAACAGTGCATATCCCAGGAATAGATACTTTAGAATAGAGAATATAAACGAGGAAGGTATCAAAGAGACGACAACCCAACCAAATAGCAGAAAACAGCCCAAGGCTCTTTAACGCAGCGAGAAATTCATGCACCAGGAGGCGGGCTTCAGCTGGCCCCTAAACAATAATGCATTCTAGTTCAGCGAAATGAACGCTATATTTAACACCGAAACATATATAAATGAACAAAATTTAAAAAAAACACGTAAGACTAACAAAGGCTACAGGTTCTTGACTTGGGACAGGCGCAAAACGCTACGGGTTTAACATGATTTGTAGATGTATTTGGCAAATCCATTCGGAATTGTGGGTCCTCAATGCTCTACAAGTTCGTACTTTATTTGGACTTTTAACTTTTTTATTCGAGAGACACCGATGAGTCTTTTGTTGCAAAACGTGCGTCTGCCGTACAAAGTTATAATCCTGGTATCTTTAGTGAGTTTTTTACTGTACTGCAGACGAACACAGGTTTTATTTTGGTAAATCTAATAAAAAAAAATACTTACAACTAAGCAGATCATATTTGTTTGACTTAAATAGTAAAATTTTTGCATTTTCAAAATACATGTGTTACTGCATACAATTACTTGTGACTTGTCTAGTCAGCTATCTGAAACTGGTATTTGATCAGGTTTTTGTATCAGTTTGATGGGTTACATGTTGACCGATTACTTTAAAACAGATCGATCGAGGAATCTTACTGTAAGGTCGAGAGGAGGACGCTGAGGCTGAGCAAGTTATATTCCTGAATTGGCATATTGTGTTTTATTCTTCGATATATTCTGCAAACCAACTTTTCTTTCATTTTATTTCAAAATAAAAAAAAACGTATTCTCTTTTACATGAACATATTTCTTTTACTGCTTCGAAGACGTATATTAACGTAAAACCAAGATTTCAAATCTCTTTACTTATTTTTTTTCAGTGCATGCATACCAGTTCTGTTGTTGGAGCACATGAGCTCCTTACATTGTTCACATGGTGAAACGTCGAAGCAGGTTTGCGTGGTATCTGAAAATATGAAAATATATTTGCTAGAACAAATTAAAGTATAATATTAAACTAAATGCTTGAGGTTATCGTCATTTGTATTTGTTTGTACTGTAAACCATATGCTTTAGGTAAATTTAAGGTTTTTGTTATATTACTCGAAGGTGTCCGAGGCAAAGGCGGATATAAAAGACAGTTGAGGAATTATACAAAATATAAAGCAAACAAAGTTATTGAGAAAGGGATGGCTTATTGTTTAAAAGAATGCTGATCACATGCCTTATTTTATCTTAATAATAAGTTCAAATGACGAAGATAACTTCATTTTAAATTAATTTAGCAGTATAATAAAATAGAACACCTAATTAGACTTATCACCGGTATTGTACTTCATTGAGCAACACGAAGAAGCACCTGGGATCACCCCCGGTTTTTGGCGTGGTTCGTGTTGCCCAATCTTAAGATTTCTATGTTATGTTTTGTGTACTGTTATTTGTCTTTTCGAATTTTTTGCCATGGCATTGTCACTTTGTTTTCGACTTATGAGTTTGGTACCTTTCGACTCTATTTTACAATACCATCGTTTGTGTTTTAAAAGACCTTTGATAGATTATACAATGGTGATATTCTATGCATTTACAGGCAATATATATCTCATATTATATGTATAGAAATAAAGAGATGTGTTATGATTGCCAATGAGACAACTATCCACTAGATTTAGAGCTATTTTCCTAATGCATGTAGTTTAAATGTTTGGTTGGCTGGCTTGCTTTCTTTGTTTGTATGAATGTTTGCTCAAGCATCGTAATTAAGATTGACATCTGCAATCAATAGATTGGTGGGCTTCAGCTTGTATACATTATGCTCTGCATTATACTTAACATCCAATAACATTTAAGTATAATGTATACAAGCTGAAGCCCCGCCTATCTATTGATTGCAGATGTCAATCGTAATTACAATGCGAAATTATTGGCTAGCTATGTGAGCCTCTCCTTATCAAAGTTTGTTGAATCAAATATAAAATCAATAAACATAACATTCTTAAAATTTCCACACGGATTTCTTCTTTTTTTCTTAACCCATTTCTCCAATTTCGTATATAGAAATGCCATCCTATATACGCGCAGAACATTTTTCTGAAAATCATGAAAAATAAAAGGGTCCTTGAACTATGGAGAGAGCTACATGTGTAGAAAAAAGAGTAACATTTGTGTTTTATGGAATTCAATATATGTTATATATAATGCAAGCACAACTGACCATTTACCGACAAAATTTAAATAAATTTAAATAGTTGTGTTTTTTATTGATTGATCATAACAATAAAATTTTGAATTTATTTATTTATTGGAAACGTATTAAACCATTGAAATCTACACAATTAAAGATAACCTGGTAATTGAAGGCATTTGCTTAAAAAGATAGATACCCATGTGTTTGAAATAAGAGGTATTTCTTATTTTTGTTTTTTTTTTTACAAATCTATCTTTATTTTTAAATATGTTTAAAAATGACTGGAAAAAGGGGACAATTCAAGTAACAATGAGGGTCGGTTGAAAACAAAACTTTACGACAAAAGAGATGATTTCAGCATCCCAATTGTGAACTTTCTATGTCTATGTAGCAACATTCGAGCAGCGCATGCATCAAAGTATAAATCGCCCAGTTGAAACGATATTCCAGGGCTTGTGTTATCTATTATGATTTCCTTGATAGAGTGTTGCTGCTCATAAGGAAGCTATTAAACCAAGAGTTCCAAGTGGTGAATTTGAAATCATCCTTTCATAAATTTTACGGACGCCATCACGATTTGGTTGACCATCATGGAATATCTGTTTCACAGATGACGACGGATATGCTCCAATTGTCGTAACTACAATCTCGTCCTCTTTCCCCCGAATGT
Organism: Mytilus coruscus; assembly: GCA_017311375.1. Classification (NCBI taxonomy): domain Eukaryota; kingdom Metazoa; phylum Mollusca; class Bivalvia; order Mytilida; family Mytilidae; genus Mytilus; species Mytilus coruscus. The sequence continues at coordinate 40,271,548 of CM029608.1, forward strand.
GACCTACAGAATTAGACATATCAAAAGTTTGTACTTACATGAGTAATACCACGGGTGCCACATGTGGAGCAGGATCTGTTTCCCCTCCGGAGCACCTGAGATCACCCCAGTTTTTGGTGGGGTTCGTGTTGCTCAATCTTTGGTTTTCTATGTTGTTTTGTGTACTGTTGTTTTTTTTCTTTTTAGCCATAACGTTATCAGTTTTTTTTTCGACTATTGAGTTTGAATGTCCCTTTTGTATCCTTCGCCTCTCTTGAACTGTATTGGAAAAAAAGGCGGATTTGTTAAAACAAAAGAAGCGGATGATACCAAGTTGACATTTAAAATTCATAAGTCCAGATAACCTGACAACGCCATGGCAAAAAACGAAAGACAAACATGTTCACAAAAAAGACATAAAAACTAAAGACTGAGCAACTCAAGCCCCACCAAAACCTTGGGTTGATTTTCCTTGGTGCGTCGGAAGGATAAGCAGATCCCAATCTACCAGTGTCAACAGTCTTGTTGCTTGTTGTTAGTACATATTCAGTGATTAGTCTGATTCGGTTGATGTCACAACTGAGGATAAGCTGACGGGATTGTGGTGACGATTATTAGAACATATCTGTATTACATAACCTTTCAGTTTGGGCCACGCTTTTGTCCTGAAACATCGGCACATTTTGGATATTTATAGTATTAAGGATGTACTACTTTTAACGTCTTTGTCATAGAATAGAAAAAAGTAAAAAAAACACTTAGCTTATAATTTGGTATCGTATCATATAGTGTAATAATTGTTCATAAATTATTTTTTCTATTTTGTTTTTATTTCACTAAATCTTTTTTTTTTTTTATTTTCTTAAATATAGAATAGAAGAAAAAAGGCAAAGAGGGAATAAGAATCTTAACAGTAACTTCATGTTCACTATGCGTGAAACAACTTCACGTAAAAACATTTCTGTCTCCATTTTCTTTGAAGACCAGAACATATCCGCCAAATATTCTTTTTGGTTCTGTCTTGTAACGCTGTTGATGCATTACCAAGTTAACAATAGACCATGGAGTATTACACAATAACCAAACAAGCTTTGTGTATAGAAGTTAGAACCTCTGACGGAAATTATATCAAATATATAATTACTTAAGCAGGTTTAATTGATGCATATGATAAATATACAAAAACATACCTTCTGTTCCACAATTACATGAAGAACATGCTATATAGCATGACGCAGCTGTAGCGATAGATATCGCACCTAATCCTATATCACCTAACAGGAATCTTTCTGAAATTTTTAATTGAAAAACAGTGTATGAGGTTCACCATTAATTCATTTTTACCTTACATTCGAATTCCTTCATTAGCTAATCTAAAAATAATCAAGTAAGTCTTCCATGCGTTTGAGTTATAGATATATATATTAAATTGTGTCTTTATGATAACATACTCAATGATCTACAACTTCGTACTTTTTTTTTCCCTTTTTAACTTTTTTGATTCGAGCGTCATTGATGAGTCTTTTGTAGACGAAACGCGCATCTAGCGTTCAAAGTTTTATCTATGATAAGGTTTTTTATACTCAAGCTCATCGTACAAGTCCCTTCTATTAGTTGGTATTATTAATATTAATGGTTCTCTTTTGTAGATCATAAATACAATGCAAATGATATAAATATAATAGATATAAAAAAAAACATAATAAGAAAAATTGTATACTTAGTTTCTCTGAAACAATAATCAAAACTGAAAAACAACCAAGTGGAAACTTTTCTTGAAAAATTAAATTAAATCAAAGATGGTTGAAATAGTTTCATAAACGATAGAATAAGATTAATACAATAGAGGCAACATTATGTTACTGATGTTCAAATCTCATAACTCCATTCAGAACTACAAGTTAAGGTTAAAACAACGTTACTCGCGTACACTCTGACAAGAGCGAGACCAGTTACGACTATAAGGATAGGGTCTCCTGCTATACATGCATCTGAATTATACAGCAAACAAGTTCACTTTATCCAAGTGCCAGGACCATTATGAATTTTAAAAAAAAACTACATAAGAACATTCACACCAAGATTTCATTTAACAATTTTAAAGGATAATGTTTGATTTCGATTAGTCAAATTGACAAATTTTAATTCAGTAAACTATATTTAATTCTATCTATATTGCTTACTTGTTTCATCTTTTGGCGTTTTTTGTTCACAGTTTTTCTCAATACGACCAGTATCTATGTTCACATAACCTGTCTTCATTAATAAAAGGTTAAAAATAAACAAATTAAAGTCGTTTAGTTTGTTATACAATACCGGTAAACCTGAATGATAAATAGTTTGAAAAAGTCATAATGATTTACTAATTTCAAATAAAATATCTAGGATAATAATAATGAGATTTAGACAATATGCATGCATAATCCATTTCTGTTCAATAATTTTTAAAATAAAATATAATTATCAAAAATTAGGTCATTAAATGTGGTTTTACATCATTACGTTAATTATGTCTCCAATTCGAAGTTTCAGAATGCATTCAGTATAATACTTTTAAAAACCTACACCTTTCATTTAATTGTATTAAGGATGTTCGCTCCTCTTGTTTTTGAATTTTTGCCAGATATTTGGAATCCTCTGGTTTTATCCATGTTGTGCTTTTAAAAATTTTGCCCGCTAACCCCTACTTTTCTTTTCTTAATTTTATTACATATAGTTTAAAAGGCCATATTGGAAAATCTTATAAAATCCTTGTTATTTTTTCATAGTTTTTGAAAGAAAAAAGGAGCCAATATTATATGTATGAAAAATCTAGAGAGAATCATTTCTCGCCAAATTTTCAGTAGCTTATATCTCGAAAACAAACTCAAGAACCCTTCATTCTTTTCTGCTTTCTTAGTTCCTTTATGTATATACTATCAATTTATAACAGTTTTTTAAAAGGCTTGTTATTTTTGAAAGAGAGTAGCGAACATCCTTAATGAATTTATGTTTTAGCTTTAATAGCTGACTATGAGATGTGGGTTTACTCATTGTTGAAGACCGTACGGTGACTTATAGCTGTTAACTTCTATGTCATTTGGTCTCTGGTGGAGTTTGTCTCATTGGCAATTATACCACATCTTCTTATACATATATTATTTGCATTCTTATGGAGTCACCGAATGAGACTTTTTCCGGGATTTTATCTTGTCTTGTTAACATAACGACGGGTGACACTATGTGATTGGGTACTGCTTAATCCATCAAAGCACACAGTGCATCTGCAAATTATGTCTTTTTTGTGTTGCCACCTTGCTGTCTTCTCTGCTTTGTTCTAATATTTAGGTTTCAATTTTCTCAGAATCTGCGAGAGTACTGCAATGGGACTTATCTGACAGACAAGTATAGTTTGCCGTGATTATACTTCCATTGAGTTTGTTTACGTTGAACTGGTTTGTCAAAAAGAGACTTTTAGGTTCCACGTAGAGATTGTTAGATTGTTAGGTTTTAGCCTGCAATAACTTCGCGTGTTCTATTAGTTCCATTGCTTGTTAAAGTCTTAACGTTTGATTTTTGTCGGGTCTTATTAGTACTACAACCAGAGTTCATTTTTTAAAACTTTAATGTACCGGAAGAACACACATCCAAATATTTCATATCAATGGAAAGAGGAAAATGTCTAAACGTTTGATTTTTGTCTGGTCTTATTATATGGACTTTCCACTTTATTTACCTTGGAGTACGGTATTTTGTTAATACTTTTGCATTACTTACCAGGCCGTCAAGGTCTACACTGTAACCACCCCTATATTGACTTGTGATTTCGAGACAGTCTTTTGTTGTCGTGATTAGATGTTTCTCGTCTTTGAGGTTCGGTGTGTCATATATAACTAATGGTTGATCTACTGGACACAAACAATCTTGCGCTTGCGCCAATGATACATACAAAAACAAAACAATAATAGTAACTGAGTTCTGAAATAAAAAATGTATGTTATAGATACGCAACTTCACAGAACAGATAAATCGGAGAAGAAAGTAACAATATCTTCCATTTAACTTGGCTGACTTTCAGCACATCGGTGGGAAAGGACAAAAGAAGTCATTTAAGTCGTGAAATCATTTTGTAAAATAATGTTGTTTTTTTTAAACATGCTAAACTCTTAAATTGAAAGTCTGGGAAAGTAAGTTTGACAAAAAAGGGTTCAGAAGTGAGTTTTGAATTGATATCAATGGTATTTCTCTATTCGTGGAATGATCTAATTATAAGAACTTCCAATGCAAACGATTCGTTTTTTATTTTGTGCAGTATATTTACTGATGCTTTCCATTTAAAGATAATTAAAGGGTTGATCATAGTTCACTTGAATGGCTGACGGTAAAAGATTTGCATATCTTGCATATCACCACGGACGGATACATGGGAAGAATCCTCCGTCAATGTAATAATGTATCAACGATCACGGTAGTTCATATCATTGCTAGTTCATGTATTGTGGTAAATATTCTATCTTTGAAATTGTAAATCGATTTAAAGTGTGTATTGACATTATTATACCTACCATTCTAGAAGATTTTCTGTCCAAATTAATTCATAAAGGTGAATACCTTATCAATTTTTGTCCTATATTTGTCTACTAGGCCATATGAGATAATAAGGTAGAATATACGAGGAAATAAGTAGAATGTATACCAAGTTTCACTAATCATGTTGATTATATAGGTTTATTTACATTCAAAGAACTGCATGTTTTGGCAACCATCGTTTTAGTATTTGTTAATGTCTAGATACAAGACAATAAAATTGAGAATGGAAATGGGGAATGTGTCAAAGAGACAACAACCCGACCAAAGAGCAGAAAACAGCAGAAGGCCACCAATGGGTCTTCAACACAGCGATAAAATCCCGCACCCGGAGGCGGGCTTTAGCTGGCCCCTTAACAAAAATGTGTACTAGTTCAGTGAAAATGGACGTCATACTAAACTCCAAACATAAATGACTAAAATTTAAAAAACATACAAGACTAACAAAAGCCAGAGGTTCCTTACTTGGGACAGGCGCAAAAATGCGGCGGGGTTAAACATGTTTTGTGAGATCTCAACCCTCCCCTATACCTCTGTAGAATAAACAAACCCTCAGCAATACGCACAGTAAAACTCAGTTCAAAAGACGTCCGAGTCCGATGTTGGAATAGGTAATAGAAGAAACTAAGCAAAGTGACAATGATCAACATAAATTAACAAAGGACTACTAGCAGTTACTGACATACCAGCTCCAGACCTCAACTAAACTAATTGAAAGATTATGTCTTCATCATATGAAAATCAAGTACAATCCCTCCCGTTAGGGGTTTTGTATCATACCATCATGAAATATATGAGAAGAACATAACCCGTATCATGCCAACAACTGGTTTTTGAAGAAATGTGTTTATTTCCGATGCAAAGACCCTATGAGTGAATCAATATTAATTCCAAAATATGCCATCTTTAATGACCTGACAACAGTATCGTAACTATATCCCTTCTGAATAAGTCTGTTTAAAGGTTTGGTTAGCTTTTGAGGTAAATGACGACATTTTTGTGCTTTGTATAGAATATTACCATAAAAGATTGGATGTAAAATACCTGAACGTATAAGATTTCTGCATGTTGATTTATATTTACGAATGATGTCCTTTTACCGATGATAAAATTTAGTAAATGTTTTGACTAGTTTGTGATATCAAAAACCCTGGCGCAATAAATTTTCAGTAATACAGATATTTCTTTATGTATGTATATGGCTTGAGTTTTATGGCCGTTATGAAATATTTAGAGGGTCTTGATGGGTTTACAGGATAGAGAATAAAAGTAAAAATATTACAAATAAATCAACCCCAAAACAATTAGAGGAAAATGGATCAAAAAATAAAGAATAGAGAACGATGGGGTGCTAAATTATACGGAATAGAGAAAAGTCAGAAATATGGAGGATGGTGATGATTGATGGCTGTTTAACGTCCAGCGGCAAATTAATATGCATATTCAGGACGAGGACATTTTAATGTACTATGAATTTGAAATCTGCTTTGTACTAGACCGACACGCTGAGTCAGATTTTTAACTTGCTAGTTCACAAGGTAACAGTACGCAGACAGACATATCACCTTACCCGGACACAATATTCTGACTCCGAGCCGATCAGTCTTTGCTCTTACTCCTTAATGCCGCGTGTTTGGCGGAGAAGCAGCAAATACCAATTTTAAAGTCTTTGGCTTGACCCGGCCGGTGTTCGAACCCACGACCTTTCGCACTCGAGGCGAACACGCTACCACGAGACCAACGAGGCAGTTGGAGGAAAATGGTCTACAAAATTAAAGAATATAGAAATGAAGACCTCCAATTCAAAACCCTTGTGTATGTTCCAAATGATAACGGATGTGTTCCACTATCATAGTCAGAACTATCCTTAAATCAATAAAATCACGATGGCTTCAGTAAAACGTTTGTATGATGTTTATGATACCTTGATTCAATAACTTCCTTGTAGGCAGTAATTCTCTACCAAGGAAATCATGATAATGAAAACAACACGTTATAACTCCCATGCGTTCGACGTGCTTCTCTGGATCTACCTTCATCAGGAACGCTCAAAGCCAAAATTTTGAAAGCCAAGGATCTATAAGAACCAAAATAGGTGAAGATCTATATGATCAAAATATTAATCTTTGAATTTCTGCTGGTTTAACCAGATCTGAATGTGATAGTTACAATGACCTTAATTACAAATAATAGCATTTGAACTGATTAATTTCATAAGGTTTGGTGAAAACAATTATAATTCTCGAAATATTTTATATTGATGTTTATTCAGACATTCTTTTGAACATTATCGAGCCGTTGGGAGTCTTCTTTTCGTTTATCTTACTTAGAAAAGAATTTTAAAACAAGGGCAAGGAAAGTGATTGTTTAAATAGTAATATAATTTTCCGGACAAGTTATAAAGTTAGATAACAATTTTAGTGTTTGCTTCCGGAATAACATGCATCAAATAATATGCATGATGTTGTAAACCGAGCCCGGAAATTTAGATACGATCCGGGTAAACTTATCAATCCTTTAAATAAACTTATTCTAAAAGGTTACCTATTCAACACTGTAATTAAATCTTTGAATATTGTTTTATTGGTGTAAATATTGATTTTGTTATCAGTAAATTAAAACCATACTAAATATTACACATATGTACTTTCAGGATACTACAATCTTTCGATACATATAGTTTGGCATTGCACAAGGTCATGTTTTATTTTTGACTGTTAATGACGTCTTTACACTAAATCCATTGGATGAAGGATGTGTACTGATTGATATTTTAGTCTTATATACATGATTTTTTTCATTAGTTGTTATTGGCTTTGAACTAGCTGTCAGTAACTGCGAGTACTCTCAGATCTGTACTTAGTGTCTCTTTGTTTTTGGGATGTATAATTACCCGTCCACGTCCTATTTGTGTTTTTGTTAGATGTATTTCTATTTGTATCCATCTGATGAGTTAAGCCTTTTTCAACTGATTTTTATAGTTTGTTCTTATGTTGTACTGTTACCCCACTGTCCCAGATTAGCGGGGGTTGAGCGCTCACAAACATGTTTAACCCATCCACATTCTTTATGTGCCTGTCCCAAGTCTGGAGCCTGTAGTTCAGTGGTTGTCGTTGGTTCATGTCTGTCATATTTTTTTCGTTAACTGTTTTTATAAATTAGGCCGTTAGTTTTCTCAATTGAGTTGTTTCATATTTTTCATGTCGGGGCCTTTTATAGCCGACAATACGGTATGGCTTTTTCTCATTGTTGAAGGCCGTACGGTTGCCTATAATTACTTACATCCACTTCATTTGAACTTTGGTGGATAGTTGTCTCATTGACAATCGTACCACATCTCCTTATTTTCATATCAAGTATTATAGAGATCAAAGGCTTTGAACGTCAAGTCTGTTATACGTATAGGGAAATGCTTACCCTTCCAGAACACCTCCTGAGATAATCGCTGGAATAAAGGAAAACAAAACAGAACAGTCCAATCATTCTAAAGCTAACATTTGTGAGGGTCTTGTTGGGTTTACAGGATAGAGAATAAAAGTAAAAATATTACAAATAAATCAACCCCAAAACAATTAGAGGAAAATGGATCAAAAAATAAAGAATAGAGAACGATGGGGTGCTAAATTATACGGAATAGAGAAAAGTCAGAAATATGGAGGATGGTGATGATTGATGGCTGTTTAACGTCCAGCGGCAAATTAATATGCATATTCAGGACGAGGACATTTTAATGTACTATGAATTTGAAATCTGCTTTGTACTAGACCGACACGCTGAGTCAGATTTTTAACTTGCTAGTTCACAAGGTAACAGTACGCAGACAGACATATCACCTTACCCGGACACAATATTCTGACTCCGAGCCGATCAGTCTTTGCTCTTACTCCTTAATGCCGCGTGTTTGGCGGAGAAGCAGCAAATACCAATTTTAAAGTCTTTGGCTTGACCCGGCCGGTGTTCGAACCCACGACCTTTCGCACTCGAGGCGAACACGCTACCACGAGACCAACGAGGCAGTTGGAGGAAAATGGTCTACAAAATTAAAGAATATAGAAATGAAGACCTCCAATTCAAAACCCTTGTGTATGTTCCAAACGATAACGGATGTGTTCCACTATCATAGTCAGAACTATCCTTAAATCAATAAAATCACGATGGCTTCAGTAAAACGTTTGTATGATGTTTATGATACCTTGATTCAATAACTTCCTTGTAGGCAGTAACTCTCTACCAAGGAAATCATGATAATGAAAACAACACGTTATAACTCCCATGCGTTCGACGTGCTTCTCTGGATCTACCTTCATCAGGAACGCTCAAAGCCCAAATTTTGAAAGCCAAGGATCTATAAGAACCAAAGTAGGTGAAGATCTATAATATGATCAAAATATTAATCTTTGAATTTCTGCTGGTTTAACCAGATCTGAATGTGATAGTTACAATGACCTTAATTACAAGTAATAGCATTTGAACTGATTAATTTCATAAGGTTTGGTGAAAACAATTATAATTCTCGAAATATTTTATATTGATGTTTATTCAGACATTCTTTTGAACATTATCGAGCCGTTGGGAGTCTTCTTTTCGTTTATCTTACTTAGAAAAGAATTTTAAAACAAGGGCAAGGAAAGTGATTGTTTAAATAGTAATATAATTTTCCGGACAAGTTATAAAGTTAGATAACAATTTTAGTGTTTGCTTCCGGAATAACATGCATCAAATAATATGCATGATGTTGTAAACCGAGCCGGAAATTTAGATACGATCCGGGTAAACTTATCAATCTTTTAAATAAACTTATTCTAAAGGTTACCTATTCAACACTGTAATTAAATCTTTGAATATTGTTTTATTGGTGTAAATATTGATTTTGTTATCAGTAAATTAAAACCATACTAAATATTACACATATGTACTTTCAGGATACTACAATCTTTCGATACATATAGTTTGGCATTGCACAAGGTCATGTTTTATTTTTGACTGTTAATGACGTCTTTACACTAAATCCATTGGATGAAGGATGTGTACTGATTGATATTTTAGTCTTATATACATGATTTTTTTCATTAGTTGTTATTGGCTTTGAACTAGCTGTCAGTAACTGCGAGTACTCTCAGATCTGTACTTAGTGTCTCTTTGTTTTTGGGATGTATAATTACCCGTCCACGTCCTATTTGTGTTTTTGTTAGATGTATTTCTATTTGTATCCATCTGATGAGTTAAGCCTTTTTCAACTGATTTTTATAGTTTGTTCTTATGTTGTACTGTTACACCACTGTCCCAGATTAGCGGGGGTTGAGCGCTCACAAACATGTTTAACCCATCCACATTCTTTATGTGCCTGTCCCAAGTCTGGAGCCTGTAGTTCAGTGGTTGTCGTTGGTTCATGTCTGTCATATTTTTTTTTTTCGTTAACTGTTTTTTATAAATTAGGCCGTTAGTTTTCTCAATTGAGTTGTTTCATATTTTTCATGTCGGGGCCTTTTATAGCCGACAATACGGTATGGCTTTTTCTCATTGTTGAAGGCCGTACGGTTGCCTATAATTACTTACATCCACTTCATTTGAACTTTGGTGGATAGTTGTCTCATTGACAATCGTACCACATCTCCTTATTTTCATATCAAGTATTATAGAGATCAAAGGCTTTGAACGTCAAGTCTGTTATACGTATAGGGGAAATGCTTACCCTTCCAGAACACCTCCTGAGATAATCGCTGGAATAAAGGAAAACAAAACAGAACAGTCCAATCATTCTAAGGCTAACATTTGTGGAGGTAGTTACAACCTTAACTTCAGGAACAAGTAAAAATGTTGAAACTGCCAACTGACTCCCCTTCATGTATATTTATTGAGAGATAAAAAGTGTATTTCAAAATATATCTATTTCAAGTAATCAATATACTAATATTTCTAATGTCTCATCTGTATATATGGTTTACATTTCATATTGTGTTACCAATTTTGAAAAAAAATGGTTTTAGTAACAGTGACCATGACATTTGACCTGTTATCTTCCATCTGTTTAAGTTTCATTCATTAATGCAAGTAAAACTCCAGTTATCTGCAAACTATTTTTTTTTTGGTAAACACGGACGGCCAAACAATTATTATATGCTCCAAACAAATTTTGAGAATTATAACAGTGTTTCCATTGGCACGACTTGAGTTTCTGAAAACAGTCCATCAGGCATATGCAGGAGAAACTTTGTAAAGCCAAGAATACAAAATTCGCCTAAACAGAATTACATTAAATATAATTCAAAAATCTACTTTTTTGTTTTTAGTAACCTACGCAGTCGTTTGGGTAGAGGACATTTATTAAAACTGAAATGTGACATCATCGACTGAGAAAGAATGGTTGGCATTATCTATTGCGAAGGAAGGATTAATGAAAGTGAGGTCGTAATACAGCTGGGATTTTAGAATGGAAGGGAAGGGAATAGCTGGCAATCTACAGATGCATGTCGTAAGCAAAAATAACCTTACAAATTCCGTTTGATATATTTATTAATATCATGACTTGGTGAATGATTGTATTTAAAATGTCAAGTTTTTCGAAAATGAAGAGGAAATAGCGATCGGTACAAAGGAAGGCTGCATAATGTAATGGATGTCCAAAAAGCAAATAAGTTTTGTTCCTTAAAGAATGATGGCATTGTATCATCACCCCCAGATACACCTCTGCTTCCGAGATACCGTCATACCTGATACAGTAATTGGTATTCGTTTCAAATATGAATAAATTTGCTTAAGTTCTCTTGTCATGAACAAAAGTATTCTAATGACAGCAGGAATATTTTTACTTTTTATTTAAAGCAAAAAAAATGTTCTCTAATTCAATCCCCTTTCTTTATATGATAATTGCAATTCAAATCTATCTTTTTTCGAAATGCCGAAATGCTGTTCTGATTGACGGCTATACCTTTTTGGATTAAATTTTTTTGAATGAAAAATCTGGCAATAAATTAATAGGTTTTTAAGAGAAATATGTCCCCCTGTGAAAAGTATACATCCTCAAAATTCAGTAAATGCAAGCTGTTAATACATAAAAAAAACTATTTGTTCCGAATAAGTTCTAACATTAACTGTGTGATGCGTTATTATTATTGTATCGGCAGTCTTTAAAATTGTATATGCATTTTGTATTCTTTTTGTGCTATAAATTTTTAAATTGTAATTTGTGCACTTTGGAAGTCAACTTAACACGAAAAACTAACAAACATATGTTCATTAGAATCTGTTAATAGTGTCCATTTTGGTTTATATGAAGCGCTAGATTATTGCTCACGCCGTATTTGTGTCAAATTCATTGCCTTGAATTATCCATCTCCGTTAATTTGATAAGGTGCGAATCTGTTAATCTCGTTTTCGCGCCGAATTTACTGAAATGATATAAATGTAGTTTACCAAACTTCAGTATAAAAAAGTTAATAATCATTTAGTATCAATTAAAAAGGAGCTGTGTTTACAAGACAAGTTCTGTTATAAATTTCTTCAAATATGCTGTAGGCGACAATAAAAGATATTCGAATACCTAAACTAGACAGCATTAATCGGCAACAAGTTTAGATACATCAGTTTCGAGTTGCAACACTTAACTACATATTTTCTCAATTATATTTTGTTTTGATACGATCATCACTGATGATTCTTATGAGGACGAAACGAGCGTTTGACGTACAAAATTGATAAGCCTGGTATATTCAATGATTTTTTATAATAATATTAACGATACCAATTCAACTGCACCAGATGAGCATTTAGACAATAAATGTCTTTTCAGTGATGGTCGATGCCTATATATTTGAAAATCAAAAACCAATTTCTGAAAATAACAAAAATTAAAGAGCTGATAAAACCGAAAAGGACACAAATTATAGCCAAATCCGGTTTCATAGAGTATCACCAGCCCAGTAGTCAGCACTTTTGTGCCATTGATATGTTAATATTTCGTAACAGTTACTGTTTATAGAATTTTCAATTATTCGAAACACTGAAGTTTTTCTACCCCTATTAGATTGCCTTAGTCGTATTTGGCTCAACTTTAGGAATGTTCGGTTGTTCATGATGCTCTTCACTTTGTAATATTTGGTGTGAATTTGCAACTATTTTGATGTTATTTATTAAAGCCATCGGTTGTTAAAAATCTGTGTTCATTGGTGTCTGATCGATATTAATTTCGATCGAGCAAATGATGATATTACGTAATACTTTTATCCTTTTAGCTTAACCATGCATACAAATGCTGAAATATCGAGATTATGCCACCCAAGACGAATAGGAAATGTTTATTATACAAAAAACAAAAGTTTATTAATTAATTATTTTACAATTACATAATTGATACTAAAGTAACACCATTCGACAAGGATCTTTAAAGAAGCATCTCTGCTAAGTTTGGATGCATTCTTTTCCGTGGTTCTCATGAAAAGGCAAATTATTTAAAAGCTAACGATGACAGACGACGGACGCATTTTGGAAGTAAAAACTCACATTGCCTTGGCCAGGTGAGGGAAACATGAGATATTTTCTAGGGATAACTATGAGCTATAACCACGTTGTTTAAGCTCTATTTAGTTTCAGCAGCAATATAAGTTGGTAGTGGGAAAATCTGTTATCATTTTGATAGTAGAATAAGACACTCCTGTGATAAATCATGTAGCCAATTCTGATAAACCCAGTGGTTTGATTAGGGAAGAGTTAACAGAAAACCCCGACTTACGCCAACTGAGGGTAGCAGCTCACACTGATTCCTTTGGTAAGGTGAGCATATAGTAGTATATTGAAAACTATATTGTCATATTTTGATGTAAAAAAATGCCTTTCAAGTTTGAGTTGAGATTTAGGCAACATTAGTTTACCAATGTTCAGTTTTCGTAAATTAATTCAGAAGGATTAAACCAAGGTAGCAAAACCTGAGGGAATCGTATGAACTATAAAAGGAGCGAGATTGGGTGTGTCTGCTATGAATACTTCAATCGTCATGAACGTGAAAAGCATGCAAGCAAACATCAGCTACATAAATCGATCATCAATTTTAGTACACTTCATTTTATACTGGGCATAAATTATGCAGTTTTTCATCTATTTATTCTTTCGAATAAAAAGTTCTGAGACAGTCTCTTTTAAATCATTGTTTTTAAAGAAGTAAATATCGTTTGCAATGCTGTAGCTATTTTCCAGGTATGACGAACCAAGGTGCCTCTGTTGTTGCTAAAAAAAATGTAAGTAATTATAATCTAAAAGTATTATACTGCCACTTTCGATTATTCTGCAAAAGGTCATTTCATATAGGCTTTAATCTCTTTGTAGAATTTCTTTTTCATTTTTATTAATTACTTCGAAACACTTTAATTTTATCTTTTTTTATTAACTGAACACTGTCGCTTGGTGGTTTATTTCAATTAAGTGTCCAACATTAATGCAACTGCCTATCTTGTAGACAGACCATATGCAGATGGGCAAAGATGCAATCTTAAATTATATACACATTTGTTTGTATTTAGCTTACAATTGTTTGGTATCGATCATATATGATAGGGGTTCTCCAAAACACATATTATGTGTGCAAATTAATCGATGCAGACATAATTCTGATTAACGGGACCTTAATGCCATGCGATCTAAGTAGTTCGGTTATAGTGATCAGTATCCTGGTAAACACTTTTATTGTGATTTCGAACTCCGGTCGTGGCGACATATGTTCGACTACGATCTTAACGGACACGAATTGTAAGTTTTCTGTCCAAGGAAGTTTTCTCTTGGTATTTCGGCATCCTCCGCCTACAAAAATTGTCGCCATGATATAGTCAAAGTTTAAAATCCTGTGTTTTGTTGTTTTGTTTTGTTGTGTTTTGTTTTGTTTTGGTTTTTTTTTTTTTTGGAAGGGGGGTCTTTTCAGAGTATAAAAATCGTATATGCAGAAATTCATTTATTGTATTTTGTTATAGAAAGGTCTAAAGATTAATTACTAAATTAACCGATTTTGATAAATGTAGGGCAATGCTATTGTATCCATTCGTGAAAAATTTGTATAAATGAGATTAAAATACTTACTCAATGTCTTTGATAAATCTATGTGAAATTCACATCTCTTCCCGGTATTTATGATAGAACCAAGTGGAGAACTTTGACAATAACATAAATAAGTCTGACCTTTGTCCACACACAAGCCGCCGTTCAAACAAGGAGAGCTCTGACATGGACTGTTGTTCGTAGCTTAGAAAATAAAAATTGACGTATTACTTTGAGCTGGTATAAATACTTCATTACAATTTCCATAATATTTATTTATCAATTCATCTATGGATTTATATCTCCATTTAGAAATTAACATATGAATTATGTATTAACAGAATAAATGATGCTGATGTAGCATAAAATAGTCTTAAGAAATAATAATATATCAGCATGTAATCAATTAATAACAGAACAGTGTATTTCTGTTAATAAACTGAATGAACATGAACATAGGGAAGTTTTATCTACCTGATGCTCAGCTTTGAATTATTATGTTGGGGTTGTTTGGTAGGAGTACGTTTTTTTTTTTTTTTTTTATGTTTTGGCTTTTCAAAAATGTTGGCCTTGAACATGACTAAACAGACATTGATAGTCGAAATACTCATCTGGGGCAGTAAAATTGATACTGTCCAACATTGTTAATGAAAATGTTGTTGGCTTATTTCTGCCTTTAAGATTTCGGCAACCTAGCTTTTAGTGTTCACAATATCACTGATTTTCTGGCTTACTACATGTTCCTTTCAGTGTTTTTGGCATCACAGATTTTTTTTCTTTCTACATGTACCTTTCAGTGGTTTTGACATCACAGATTTTTTTTCTTTCTACATGTACCTTTCAGTGTTTTTGACATCACAGATTTTTTTTTCTTTCTACGTGCACCTTTCAGTGTATATATAACTGATTACTTGCTTACTACATGTACCTTTCAGTGTTTTTTTTCTTTATATATTACTGATTTTCTTGCTTACAACATGTACCTTTCAGCGTTTTTGACATCACAGATTTTTTTCTTTCTACATGTACCTTTCAGTGTTTTTATATTACTGATTATTTGCTTACTACATGGACCTTTCAGGTTTTTTTTTATATCACCATTTCTTTTAACTATAGTGTTCATGTACCTTTCAGAGTTTTTAGATCACTGATTTTCTTGTTAACTACATGTACCTTTCAGTGTTTTTGACATCAAAGACCTTTTTTTAACTACATGCACTTTCAGTGTTTTCATATCACTTGCTAACTACGTGTTTTTGACGTCACAGATTTTTTTCTTTCTAAATGCACTTTCAGTGTTTTTTATATTGCTGCTTATTTGCCTTCTACATGTTCCATTCAGTGTTTTTTATATCACTGATTTTTCTTGCTAACTACATGTTCCTTTCATTGTGTTTTATATCACTGATTTTCTTGCTTACTACATGTTCCTTTCAGTGTTTTATATCACTGATTTTCTTGCTTACTACATGTTCCTTTCAGTGTTTTATATAACTGATTTTCTTGCTTACTACATGTACCTTTCATTGTTTTTATCACTGATGTTCTTACTTCTTGTATATTACCTTTTAGTGTCACATTTATTGGCGACTGGGTGTCTGTAGTAGACGTGTCAGCAGGTATGGAGGTAGGTGATACAGTTATTTTTGTTGTTATCTTGTCAGTTGTCTGGTAACCTTGGTAATTTAAAGAAGACTGTGAAATACGTACATTTGATTGTAAGCTTTGCTCATGAAAGGATTTTTACATCTTAGCCAAGTTTAACATAATAATACCTTTAAAGATGTTTTGGTTGCCTCTAAATTGACATATTAAGTCATATTTTATCACATAAAGTGTCAACAAGTTCAACCAGTTTACTTCATTTTGTCTATATATATATATGAAGTCTTGACAAATGTGTTTTGATAATTTTTAATGTGGGTAATCTTTTAACTGATAATCCATATAGTTTCTTGTAAATGTTTTGCTCGATATATGGTACCAAAAAGTCAAATTTGTAACAATTTGTCTGCATTTTAGACTATCCTATTTTAACCAGTTTGTTCATCAGTAGACGCAAAAAATATATATTTATGAATACCTGATGTGTGTTTTACACTGTGTGTTGTTTGTTTGTTCGTAGATTGGATAAGAGCTGTTGATATTGTTGTCTGGCTTTGATGTTGGAAATCTTAAAGAAACATCATTCATTTTAAAATTTAATGTTGAATCAAAACTGTGAGAATTTGTGTCCATGATTAACGCTGTAAATATATACATCGGAACGTTTACAACAATGCAATCATTCGTACCTTCATAATAACGGTTATATAATTTTCGCTTAACAGAAGTAGACTCAATATTTGTACACTTTCGTAGTTAAGTCATTTTATAAAACAATGAAATAATAATGGGAAACACGACATGAGTTTATATATAGAAATGTGTGTCCAGACATCGGGTACTCTTAATTTTAAATTTAAAGCCAATGATGTTAACTCTACCTTGATGTATAACTCTACCTTAGTTAGGCATTTTATAGCTTACTAAAAGGTATGGGTTTTTTTTCGTTCTTGAAAGGCGTCATTTGGACTCTGTTGAAAAGTTTTCTCCTTTGCAATCATTCTACACCTCCTATTTTTTATACAAATATGGTCATTTTTTATAAATATTCGTTATTAACTGTGACAAAGTTTTCCATTTGTAATGATGTTTTTTAATCAATTTATTTTAAAGTATGTCATGTAATGGCAGAATTGTATTTCTACAACAAACGTTAAGATATATTAGATATTTGTTGTAGCATATCTTAAAAAAATAATACATACGTGCTTGGTTTTCAGAGCAAATAAAATCCTTACAAAGCTTGCAGGGTTGTCGATTGAAGCAAGCATCTGAAATTGTCGATAACGTGTTACAAAAATAAAACATAAACACTCTTATGAACGGACACTTTTATATATGGGCACCTGCTTATAACGAGCAGTAATTTCCTATGTAACAGTCTTTAATTTAGCGGGCACTGCTTAACGCAGGCAGTAGTAACTTTCAGTGACAAAATGGACTGAAAAGCTGTCGAAACAGGCAATAATAACGAATCGCCTATGTAGTATATGTTTTTTTCACGCCATATCAAAATATATTCGTATCGAAAACGGAGATTGTTGAGCTCTCACAGACCAGTATCAACATGTTAACTAATTCGTCTTCCTAACTCAGAAACCTTATCATTAGTTATATAAGGGTGTGTTTGGTTTCTTAAATGACTATTTTCGGTTATGAAAGTTAGTGAAGATTACTAATCTTTGATAACTCAATCACAAAAGTTGTCATGAGCTTGATATAGGATATAGACACTCAACTATTACAAATACAAATACGGCATATATGAACTTCGCATTAAGCTTGAACTTCGGTTACAAATGAGGAGGCTGTTTAGCTTTAGCTGGATTCTGTTGTAATTTTCAAAGTATTCGTGTAGAGAATAGAAAATGAAAAGAAGTTATCTTAACTACTGTAAGGAGATGCGAATTGAGAAATGGTCGGTTGGTGTTCCTGCGAAAAGATACAACGGTTGCTTAAGTAGGAGCAAAATCAGCTGTTGTCTCAGATCATTTAAAACAACATAAACCAATCAGTAATTCTTGTTAGAACAGTTCATACGTTTAAATATAACCATCTTTAACAGACAAATACATGTAAGAGGGTCGCTATGGGTCTACAGAATAGTGAGTAATGGGCAAAATACACAGAAAAAAAAAGGGTAAAAAAAAACTAAATAGAGAAAAATAGGCAACAAAATAAAGAATAGAGAACTTTGGGTAGCTATAATATTAAAAAAGGGAATAATGGATAAAAAGATAAAGAATGAAGAAAAATGACCCAAAAAATCAAGAATACAGAAATGATTTAAAAAAAAACCACACATCCAGACCCTCTTGTAAAGTATAGGCAATTCAAACTCCCAAAAAATAAAACCCTGAGTGAAATCAGGTCCAATTAAGAACATTTGGTACGTATGCATATACCATCACAGTCGCATACTCCACATGTTGAGTAGCATGCCATCTTCTCTGCGCCGGTCATCATTCCTCCCATTGTGGATTTCATTCCTTCCATCATTCCTTTCATCATACTTGCGAAGAGAAATCTTTTGGAAATACTGTTGTGTCCTGTAAATGAAAATAACACCTTATAAATTACGTCCACCTGTATCCCTTTCTGGATTTATCTTCACCAGGGATGCTCAAACCTAAACATTTGAATTTAAATTTTACGGAGCAGGATCTGCTTACCCTTCCGGAGCACCTGAGATCACCCCCAGTTTTCGGGGTTCGTGTTGTTAGTCTTTAGTTTTCTATGTTGTGTCTTCTGTACTATTATTTGTCTGTTTGTCTTTTTATTTTTAGCCATGGCGTTGTCAGTTTATTTTCAATCTATGAGTTTGACTGTCCCTCTGGTATCTTTCGTCCCTCTTTTGAAACGTTATGAGAAATTGAAAGGAACGTTGATATATATAATTTGAATAAAGCAGATGAATTAAAAAAACAAGTTTAAGATTTCCGGGAACAAAACATTAGGAAATGAAAGTATTGAAGGATTTCATAAGTTTGTTACATTTTCGTGAAAAGAAAGTTGATAGCATATAGCTCAGCCTACCTTTCATGGTTTCTGCTGTACACTTTTCTTGAATACGAACTTCGACACGGTTAACAAAGCCGATCTGCAATCAAAAATAATACTGTTTGTACATTTTTAAACCATCGAATATTAAATATCTAACTTCACTACGAAATAGGTAATGTAACTTCACAGCTTTCCAACTTAAATACTTTCACATCACTAAATTTATTCACCAGCGTTTTATTAACATAAAAAAACATACGTTATTACCATGCATTTTCGTCATCACAAGCTGGGATAACCTTCATGCTCGTGTTGAAAAGTTGGAATGTCAAAAATATGAAACGTAAGCCATTAAAAGCAAAAGGATAAAGAGGAACAACCAAAACATCGCAGATAAACTTTGCCTCAGTGGTCACCAACTCAAAAGACGCAAAGCATCAATCAAACGAGGTAATGTATACTGCGTTTAAGAACCAATAAATGTGAAAGTTCACGTGTAATATATTATCGTCGTTATGTGTTAAATAATAAGTTTCTTAGAGGGTCTGGATGGGGTTTACAGAATAGAGAATACTGGCAAAAAAGTGAATAATTGAAAATAAAGGATAGAGGAAAAAGATCTAAAACGACTAAAGAATAGAGAATAATGGGGTGTTGAAATGTGAAGAATACAGATTTATTGATTGATTGGTGTTTAACGACACTTTCAGCACTATTGTGCTAAATCGTGACGGTCAGTTTTTATTTGTGGAAGAAGCCGGAGTCTAGAGGCGGGTTTAGAGGGGCAGGGGGCCCGGGTCCCCCATATGGAGCTTCATTTATGACAAATGTATAGACGTTTTATAAGTATCCGTGACTCCAAACATTGGCTATCTATGACCCCATTCCCACTTTTTGCCACGTGTGGGATTCGAACTAACAAACTGAGTGTTGACAGGCTAGTGATACAGTAGTTTGACTACTTAAACCACTCGGCCACCGAGGCCCTAAAGAATGCACTAAATGGCCATAAACATTACAGAATTTTTATTTGGAAATTTGGATGATTTACAGATATTCTGCAACGTTAAATCGAATTGGAAAGCAATCAATGAATCACAAATAAAAGTAACGAATTCAATTATGCCATGTTAACAAGTGACAAAACGATCATTCTAAATGGCTAATTTGCAATTTGATTAAAAACAGATCTTTTGCTTTTTTTTTTTTTTTTTTTTTTTTTGTTGCGTGTGATAACTTATATTTTTTATATTCTAATGTGTAATCAGATACTGAAGTGATAAACTTTTACGTCATTTGGTCTTTGGTGGAGAGTTGTCTCATCCGCAATCATACCACATCTTCTTGTTTTTATTTTCTAATGCAGTGTCGTTGCCATAGTACATATGCTGACTGATACATACCTCTCCTTTCATAACAACACCATAACCACCTGTATAAGAGGCTATAATTCTGAAGCAGTCTTTAGATGCTGTGACAATTTGGGTCTCGTCTTTGGAATAATCTAAAGTATATACATGCAACAGTCCTTCAGTTGGACAAACGCAATCGTATGCTTGCGAAAGGGTTACAGACAGCGTTAATACAGTTAATATGATGATATTCTGAAATAAATGTTATGTCGTGAAAATATGTAATTATTAACATTATTCTACACTTGTTTGATTTGTTCTGGTTGCACTGATTTAAACACTTAAAAATGCAAACATGCGATTTTGGAAACTGAGATCTTTTGAAAGATGGATAGGTAGACACTGTGAGAGTATTATATTTGATAATTTCAATAGGACTTCATTATATCGTTTCCAATATCCGATCAAAAAGATTTTGATAGTCAAATATGCCTAAAAACAAATGCAAAACAAACAAACAAAAACACAGAAAACAGAGAAAGAAAAGATAAGAAAAGACAACAGAAAATGGAAAAGAATAAAAATGAGAAAGGACAATAGAAAACGGAAAAGAAAAATGATAGAAAAGCATCTGAAATTGTCGATAACGTGTTACAAAAATAAAACATAAACACTCTTATGAACGGACACTTTTATATATGGGCACCTGCTTATAACGAGCAGTAATTTCCTATGTAACAGTCTTTAATTTAGCGGGCACTGCTTAACGCAGGAAGTAGTAACTTTCAGTGACAAAATGGACTGAAAAGCTGTCGAAACAGGCAATAATAACGAATCGCCTATGTAGTATATGTTTTTTTTCATGCCATAACAAAATATATTCGTATCGAAAACGGAGATTGTTGAGCTCTCACAGACCAGTATCAACATGTTAACTAATTCGTCTTCCCTAAGTCAGAAACCTTATCATTAGTTATATAAGGGTGTGTTTGGTTTCTTAAATGACTATTTTTCGGTTATGAAAGTTAGTGAAGATTACTAATCTTTGATAACTCAATCACAAAAGTTGTCATGAGCTTGATATAGGATATAGACACTTAACTATTACAAATACAAATACGGCAGATATGAACTTCGCATTAAGCTTGAACTTCGGTTAAAAATGAGGAGGCTGTTTAGCTTTAGCTGGATTCTGTTGTAATTTTTCAAAGTATTCGTGTAGAGAATAGAAAAATGAAAAAGAAGTTATCTTAACTACTGTAAGGGAGATGCGAATTGAGAAATGGTCGGTTGGTGTTCCTGCGAAAAGATACAACGGTTGCTTAAGTGGGAGCAAAATCAGCTGTTGTCTCAGATCATTTAAAACAACATAAACCAATCAGTAATTCTTGTTAGAACAGTTCATAGGTTTAAATATAACCATCTATAACAGACAAATACATCTAAGAGGGTCGCTATGGGTTTACAGAATAGAGAGTAATGGGCAAAATATACAGAAACAAAGGGTAAATAAAACTAAATAGAGAAAAATAGGCAACAAAATAAAGAATAGAGAACTTTGGGTAGCTAGAATATTAAAAAAGGGAATAATGGATAAAAAGATAAAGAATGAAGAAAAATGACCCAAAAAATCAAGAATACAGAAATGATTTTTTAAAAACCACACATCCAACCCTCTTGTAAATCATAGGCAATTCAAACTCCCAAAAAATACCCCTGAGTGAAATCAGGTCCAATTAAGAACATTTGGTACGTATGCATATACCATCACAGTCGCATACTCCACATGTTGAGTAGCATGCCATCTTCTCTGCGCCGGTCATCATTCCTCCCATTGTGGATTTCATTCCTTCCATCATTCCTTTCATCATACTTGCGAAGAGAAATCTTTTGGAAATACTGTTGTGTCCTGTAAATGAAAATAACACCTTATAAATTACGTCCACCTGTATCCCTTTCTGGATTTATCTTCACCAGGGATGCTCAAACCTAAACATTTGAATTTAAATTTTACGGAGCAGGATCTGCTTACCCTTCCGGAGCACCTGAGATCACCCCCAGTTTTTCGGGGGTTCGTGTTGCTTAGTCTTTAGTTTTCTATGTTGTGTCTTCTGTACTATTATTTGTCTGTTTGTCTTTTTATTTTTAGCCATGGCGTTGTCAGTTTATTTTCAATCTATGAGTTTGACTGTCCCTCTGGTATCTTTCGTCCCTCTTTTGAAACGTTATGAGAAATTGAAAGGAACGTTGATATATATAATTTGAATAAAGCAGATGAATTAAAAAAAAACAAGTTTAAGATTTCCGGGAACAAAACATTAGGAAATGAAAGTATTGAAGGATTTCATAAGTTTGTTACATTTTCGTGAAAAGAAAGTTGATAGCATATAGCATAGCCTACCTTTCATGGTTTCTGCTGTACACTTTTCTTGAATACGAACTTCGACACGGTTAACAAAGCCGATCTGCAATCAAAAATAATACTGTTTGTACATTTTTAAACCATCGAATATTAAATATCTAACTTCACAACGAAATAGGTAATGTAACTTCACAGCTTTCCAACTTAAATATATACTTTCACTTCACTAAATTATTCACCAGCGTGTTATTAACATAAAAAACGTACGTTATTACCATGCATTTTCGTCATCACAAGCTGGGATAACCTTCATGCTCGTGTTGAAAAGTTGGAATGTCAAAAATATGAAACGTAAGCCATTAAAAGCAAAAGGATAAAAAGGAACAACCAAAACATCGCAGATAAACTTTGCCTCAATGATCACCAACTCAAAGACGCAAAGCTTCAATCAAACGAGGTAATGTATACTGCGTTTAAGAACCAATAAATGTGAAAGTTCACGTGTAATATATTATCGTCGTTATATGTTAAATAAAAAGTTTCTTAGAGGGTCTGGATGGGGTTTACAGAATAGAGAATACTGGCAAAAAAGTGAATAATTGAAAATAAAGGATAGAGGAAAAAGATCTAAAACGACTAAAGAATAGAGAATAATGGGGTGTTGAAATGTGAAGAATACAGATTTATTGATTGATTGGTGTTTAACGACACTTTCAGCACTATTGTGCTAAATCGTGACGGTCAGTTTTTATTTGTGGAAGAAGCCGGAGTCTAGAGGCGGGTTTAGAGGGGCAGGGGCCCGGGTCCCCATATGGAGCTTCATTTATGACAAATGTATAGACGTTTTATAAGTATCCGTGACTCCAAACATTGGCTATCTATGACCCCATTCCACTTTTGCCACGTGTGGGATTCGAACTAACAAACTGAGTGTTGACAGGCTAGTGATACAGTAGTTTGACTACTTAAACCACTCGGCCACCGAGGCCCTAAAGAATGCACTAAATGGCCATAAACATTACAGAATTTTTATTTGGAAATTTGGATGATTTACAGATATTCTGCAACGTTAAATCGAATTGGAAAGCAATCAATGAATCACAAATAAAAGTAACGAATTCAATTATACCATGTTAACAAGTGACAAAACGATCATTCTAAATGGCTAATTTGCAATTTGATTAAAAACAGATCTTTTTTTGATAACTTATATTTTTTATATTCTAATGTGTAATCAGATTCTGAAGTGATAAACTTTAACGTCATTTGGTCTTTGGTGGAGAGTTGTCTCATCCGCAATCATACCACATCTTATTTTTATTTTCTAATGCAGTGTCGTTGCCATAGTACATATGCTGACTCATACATACCTCTCCTTTCATAACAACACCATAACCACCTGTATAAGAGGCTATAATTCTGAAGCAGTCTTTAGATGCTGTGACAATTTGGGTCTCGTCTTTGGAATAATCTAAAGTATATACATGCAACAGTCCTTCAGTTGGACAAACGCAATCGTATGCTTGCGAAAGGGTTACAGACAGCGTTAATACAGTTAATATGATGATATTCTGAAATAAATGTTATGTCGTGAAAATATGTAATTATTAACATTATTCTACACTTGTTTGATTTGTTCTGGTTGCACTGATTTAAACACTTAAAAATGCAAACATGCGATTTTGGAAACTGAGATCTTTTGAAAGATGGATAGGCAGACACTGTGAGAGTATTATATTTGATAATTTCAATAGGACTTCATTATATCGTTTCCAATATCCGATCAAAAGATTTTGATAGTCAAATATGCCTAAAACAAATGCAAAACAAACAAACAAAACACAGAAAACAGAGAAAGAAAAGATAAGAAAAGACAACAGAAAATGGAAAAGAATAAAAATGAGAAAGGACAATAGAAAACGGAAAAGAAAAATGATAGAAAAGACAACAGGAAAGGAAAAGAAAGAGAAAAAGATTAGAAAAGACAACAGAAATCTATTAAAAATATCATCCAAGATACCAAGCTTATAATAAGTACATAAAACTCATCAGTACCGCTCGAATCAAAACAGTCTTAATGGTGAACAGCAACGAAAACCATTCTTTTTCGAAAATTTGCGCCCAATACGACTAGGGCTATCTATACCAGGGGTAGATAGCCCTGTGGCTTGTGTTTCGAATATTTCAATTTTGATGTTTCGAATATTTCAATTTTAATAAAGTTTTAACAGTAAATTAAAAAAATGAACGTATCAATGATATGAACACGGAGAAAGTGCTGACTAAGGAATGTTGATACAACAAACCTATGAATTCGGTCTACAAAAAAGTTAAATCACAAAATACTGAACTCGAGGAAAATTCAAAACGGAAAGTCCCTAATCAAATGACAAAATCAAAAGCACAAACACATCAAACGAATGGACAACTGTCATATTCCTGACTTGGTACAGGCATTTTCTTACGTAGAAAATGGTGGATTGAACCTGGTTTTATAGCGCTAAACCTCTCACTTGTATGACAGTCGCATCAAATTCCATTATATTGACAACGATGCGTGAATAAAAAAAAAAAAAAAAAAAAAAAAAAAAAAAAAAAAAAAAAAAAAAAAAAAAAAAAAAAAATTTTTTTTTTTTTTTTTTTTTTTTTTTACTTATTTTTGTATTTTATTTATGTATGCCAAATCAACCCATAAAGGATCGAGGGATTTTAAGCACTGGGACCGAATCGTAATTTTAAACTTTTACAAGTTTGTCTAATTACTTTATACACTGTGGTGTTCGCCAATTTATACCATCGTATATATAATAATATGCTGATGTTCACATTTCGAAGTTCGTCTATGTATATTCAGATTCTCAAGCCATTTGTAATGCATGTCTCATTTTTGATTTACCTATATTTTTTATCTTTGAGTATATCATTTCTTAATTAACAGGTCTAATTTTCTTGTTATTGATCAAAACACGGTTTTAAGATTCAAAATTTTATAAATCAGATATTGAATATCCTGCTGAAGCATGTGAAGTGATGAATGTTCGCCGTTTAAGTTGTGTATTGTTCCTCTTAAGCATTGAGCTGTTTTTAAAAGCATTTGTTTAACGTTGGAATCTGAAATCTCCTTTCTATTTTGCATAATATTGATTTACCCTCGAAAATAATGGCCTGTGTTTTTTATAGATTTTAAGTAAACACTATACTCTGAACATTATTTTGCATTGCCAGTTTATATACATGTATATTGAACCAAACAGCACAGTAAAACCAGAATAGAAATCTGTGAGTCAACGTAGCCTTTAAAACTTACAAATTATCTCTTCCCTATTTTAAACTTTAAATGGACCTATCAAGATGGGTTTTAGGGCTTCTTTGATGTATTTTCCCTCATGATATTTTTGGGCTAAAACGTAAAAAAATCAACAATGAGCTAGTCCTTAAAATGCATTCTTGAGCCATTCCAGGGGGGAAGGGGGGGTGTTAAAATATAGCATTTTTGGTATATATGCAGTGGTTTTGTTTTTAAGACCTAAAGTGACTGTGTATTTAAACATCCAACGATTCTAACATTTTTCTGTGTTCTATGGGAGCTAACTCTAATAATTTCACAAAGAGATAGTCCTGTAAAATTCATGTTTAAGCCATTTCAGTAGCTTTAGAATATAGCATATCTTTATGCAGTGGTTATGTTTTAGACCGAACGTGACTGTGTGTAAAAACATTTATTTTATGTCTCGCTGCTAATTATTTAAAATCAGCATCAAATTCTATATACACTAAACCCAAAGTCTAGAGTTTGTCTTCATTTTACATATATGATATACAATGGTCTTACCATTCTAAGCAGTCTAATTAAACCCGTCTGCAAATGTTATTTCAGGACACTGAAGGTCTTATCAACATTTAGTCCTATATGTATAACCTAACGAGATAAACTTGTACTGCGCCTGCTCCGAAGACTTCAATGATCACATCGTCAAGTACATTTCAAAATAAGACAAAATTATACTATAAACAGGATCGTTGTGAACATGCATGAAATATTCGCCACTGAACGTTAAGTAACCAACAATCAATCAACACTATAAACAGGTATAATAACAAACCGAATCCTTTCTATCAAAGCCCGATTATTGAATTCTTACTCATACTTTTATTTCCGTCATTTATGTATTTATTAATTGAAAACAAAATAAGCGTATTTGAAAATAGAATCTGTGAATGATACCTCTCCTTTCATAACAACACCATAACCACCTGTATAAGAGGCTATAATTCTGAAGCAGTCTTTAGATGCTGTGACAATTTGGGTCTCGTCTTTGGAATAATCTAAAGTATATACATGCAACAGTCCTTCAGTTGGACAAACGCAATCGTATGCTTGCGAAAGGGTTACAGACAGCGTTAATACAGTTAATATGATGATATTCTGAAATAAATGTTATGTCGTGAAAATATGTAATTATGAACATTATTCTACACTTGTTTGATTTGTTCTGGTTGCACTGATTTAAACACTTAAAAATGCAAACATGCGATTTTGGAAACTGAGATCTTTTGAAAGATGGATAGGCAGACACTGTGAGAGTATTATATTTGATAATTTCAATAGGACTTCATTATATCGTTTCCAATATCCGATCAAAAAGATCTTTTGATAGTCAAAAATGCCTAAAAACAAATGCAAAACAAACAAACAAAAACACAGAAAACAGAGAAAGAAAAGATAAGAAAGGACAATAGAAAATGGAAAAGAAAAATGATAGAAAAGACAACAGGAAAGGAAAAGAAAAGAGAAAAAAGATTAGAAAAGACAACAGAAATCTATTAAAAAATATCATCCAAGATACCAAGCTTATAATAAGTACATAAAACTCATCAGTACCGCTCGAATCAAAACAGTCTTAATGGTGAACAGCAACGAAAACCATTCTTTTTCGAAAATTTGCGCCCAATACGACTAGGGCTATCTATACCAGGGGTAGATAGCCCTGTGGCTTGGTGTTTCGAATATTTCAATTTTGGTGTTTCGAATATTTCAATTTTTAATAAAGTTTTAACAGTAAATTAAAAAAAAATGAACGTATCAATGATATGAACACGGAGAAAGTGCTGACTAAGGGAATGTTGATACAACAAACCTATGAATTCGGTCTACAAAAAAAAGTTAAATCACAAAAATACTGAACTCCGAGGAAAATTCAAAACGGAAAGTCCCTAATCAAATGACAAAATCAAAAGCACAAACACATCAAACGAATGGACAACTGTCATATTCCTGACTTGGTACAGGCATTTTCTTACGTAGAAAATGGTGGATTGAACCTGGTTTTATAGCGCTAAACCTCTCACTTGTATGACAGTCGCATCAAATTCCATTATATTGACAACGATGCGTGAATAAAACAAACAGACATAATAGGTAAAAATGTCAAAATAGGGGTACAGCAGTCAACAGCGTGTCACAATCTTAATCACAACAAAAACAAACAAATATTTAACAAAGAAGCACAAAAAAGCATATATCACATTTAACAACCAAGTTCATTGCTTACTTATTTTTGTATTTTATTTATGTATGCCAAATCAACCCATAAAGGATCGAGGGATTTTAAGCACTGGGACCGAATCGTAATTTTTAAACTTTTTACAAGTTTGTCTAATTACTTTTATACACTGTGGTGTTCGCCAATTTATACCATCGTATATATAATAATATGCTGATGTTCACATTTCGAAGTTCGTCTATGTATATTCAGATTCTCAAGCCATTTGTAATGCATGTCTCATTTTTGATTTACCTATATTTTTTTATCTTTGAGTATATCATTTCTTAATTAACAGGTCTAATTTTCTTGTTATTGATCAAAACACGGTTTTAGGATTCAAAAATTTTATAAATCAGATATTGAATATCCTGCTGAAGCATGTGAAGTGATGAATGTTCGCAGTTTAAGTTGTGTAGTGTTCCTCTTAAGCATTGAGCTGTTTTTAAAAGCATTTGTTTAACGTTGGAATCTCCTTTCTATTTTGCATAATATTGATTTACCCTCGAAAATAATGGCCTTTGTTTTTTATAGATTTTAAGTAAACACTATACTCTGAACATTATTTTGCGTTGCCAGTTTATATACATGTATATTGAACCAAACAGCACAGTAAAACCAGAATAGAAATCTGTGAGTCAACGTAGCCTTTAAAACTTACAAATTATCTCTTCCCTATTTTAAACTTTAAATGGACCTATCAAGATGGGTTTTAGGGCTTCTTTGATGTATTTTCCCTCATGATATTTTTGGGCTAAAACGTAAAAAAATCAACAATGAGCTAGTCCTTAAAATGCATTCTTGAGCCATTCCAGGGGGAAAGGGGGGGGTTAAAATATAGCATTTTTGGTATATATGCAGGGGTTTTGTTTTTAAGACCTAAAGTGACTGTGTATTTAAACATCCCACGTTTCTAACATTTTTCTGTGTTCTATGGGAGCTAACTCTAATAATTTCACAAAGAGATAGTCCTGTAAAATTCATGTTTAAGCCATTTCAGTAGCTTTAGAATATAGCATATCTATATGCAGTGGTTATGTTTTAGACCGAACGTGACTGTGTGTAAAAACATTTATTTTATGTCTCGCTGCTAATTATTTAAAATTAGCATCAAATTCTATATACACTAAACCCAAAGTCTAGAGTTTGTCTTCATTTTACATATATGATATACAATGGTCTTACCATTCTAAGCAGTCTAATTAAACCCGTCTGTAAATGTTATTTCAGGACACTGAAGGTCTTATCAACATTTAGTCCTATATGTATAACCTAACGAGATAAACTTGTACTGCGCCTGCTCCGAAGACTTCAATGATCACATCGTCAAGTACATTTCAAAATAAGACAAAATTATACTATAAACAGGATCGTTGTGAACATGCATGAAATATTCGCCACTGAACGTTAAGTAACCAACAATCAATCAACACTATAAACAGGTATAATAACAAACCGATACCTTTCTATCAAAGCCCGATTATTGAATTCTTACTCATACTTTTATTTCCGTCATTTATGTATTTATTAATTGAAAACAAAATAAGCGTATTTGAAAATAGAATCTGTGAATGATTAACTTCCACATGGTATTATATACTATTTAAGGCTACAGGTTTTGCTTCTTGTCGTTAGTATCAGGGTTGAATTTCTGGGCTAGATGAACGGTCGTTTGACTGCTATGATTGGACTTAACCAAAAGCACACCTTGCGAACAAAGGGGGATGAGCAAGGGCCTGAAACAGTTATAACAAACACCAAACACAATGAAATGGTTTTTTACGATCTTCTTTCTTCAAAAGCGCATATAAAAGTCATATACAATTAATAACAATATAATAGTATATAATGCAAATAATAGAAACATGTAATTTATATAATTTTTCCAACATAAATGATCAATTAATATTTTGAGTATTGAACTAAACAAACTTTACGTAACTGCATGAGCATATGCATATTAAATGACGACCACGTATGCTTATAATATTTCTAATAAATAAAAGCTTATTTAGCAGTCAAATATATAAGCAAGATGCGGACTAAATCTTAAACGTATGAGCATTATGCGCGACCTAGTATTTGAACCTAAGGGAGCATAAAGCATATGCTGAACAGCATACAGTGTTGAATACATAAATATCTTAACAATGAACATGTATGCTTATGATTTTTCTAATAAATAACAGCATCCAATTATATGAGCAAAATGCGAGCTAAATCTTAAATGTATGAGCATAATGCGTGACCTAGTATTTGAACCTATATGAGCATAGAGTGTGTGTTAAACATTTAATGAATGGCTATTATTTATTTTGAATTTATTGAACCATAAAATTAATTTTGACTCTTCACATTGAATAATCCGAAAATTATTTTTGACTCTTCACATTGAATAATCCGCGAAGCGGATTATGTAAATGTGAAGAGTCAAAAATAATTTATGGTTCAATAAATTCAAAATAAATTATTGCCATTCATTATAAATAAATTTCTATAAAAATAAGACTCAAAGAACTTTTATATTATTTATATTAACAATAACAACGTACACACATGTTGGCGTATGAATATACAACGTCAGAGTGGGCATGCGCCATAAAAATTGACAACATTGATTTTAAAGTAATACTTTAAACCAATCAGACGACAGTAAATACACCAAATTTGTTTATATTAAAATAATACAGAATGAAAGGTCAAAAAATAAAGAAAATAAATAAAAAGGCCAAAAACAAAAGTATTGTGCTAAAATATAAACAATAGAGAGCAATTTGCCAAAAAATAAAGAATAGAGAAATTTGCCGAAAAGATTAAAGAATACAGAAATGAAGGACCCCCTCCCCAACAAATTAAAGGATCTCATGAATATATCATGTTTTTAATGTAGTAAGTTATAGAAATAGTTTAATATTTTTCAAGGTCAGTAAAATTAGACTTGTTTAGGTTCCTGTTTGTCATAATTTAAGAATTTCCAATTTCTATCTTTCTATTACCCAAGTAGAGCAGCAAACACTATCTGCTAGAATGTCATAAGTATAGACTCATTAGGACACAAACCATTTCCACACTATCAAGATATAATATACAAACATTATTATCAGGTAGTGAACTCATCAGTGATGAGGAAAACGAAAATATTTTTAAAGTTGTACAAAGTTTTATTTTGGAAACAGGGAGATTTGGTTCATAAACTTTTATTTTTATGTCGATTAAATTGTTGAAACTTATTTAACCTTATTTTTTTAAATATTTACATATTTTCACAGCTACATGCGAGACCATAATTTTAAAAATGAGTTGATCACATTTTTCGATCAAACTGACTTCTGAGTAACGGGCGAACCACAGAATAAACATGTAATGTAAATTGAAAATTATATTATGCGGGTTTCTTACACTATGTTCCCAATTTTGTCTTTTTTTTAAAGGGAGACGGATTTATGTAAGTTCTTCTTGTTTCCGAATCCCTGTATTTCTATTGTATAATTGTAATTTGTGCACTTTTGAAAAAATAAAATATTGTTTAAACTAAGTAGAGTGAAGTATTGGATATACGTTCGCACAAAGTTACAAAAAACAAAGGTGGGCTTGGTACACTAATGTAAAATGTAAAACACGCAGGACAGCCGTGAGACCTTGTGCGTCTTACATATTCCTATGGTGCCAAGAAAGACAGTTTGTCATATGGCTTTATTTTTTTGTTCACTCATGCACAGACTATCTAGACTACTTATTTTGTACGCATGATCATGACATTTTCATGATGTACACGTGATACCTCGAGATTGGGCCATATCGTATGTCAATGGTCAATACATGTGTGCACAATACTGTCTTACGAATCTCACAACAACAACAAAAACCTTTCATTTATAAACATATTTTTATTGTTGTTGTTTTTATTATTTTTTCGTGTTGCTGATTGTGAAACTGTTTTTCCCTCATTTCTTCAAGTTTATTTTCGAACCAATGCTGGTAAATTAATTGCTTCGAACGCAATGAATTAGATGTATAAGTAGATTTTCCGTCATTTCGTTAATATATTAATATATCAATTTTGTAAGCACGAAATTCTATGTAAGCATTGAGACTGCGAAACATCTAGTTTTATATATGTTCCCTATGGTCATGTTATTACAGGAGACCTCAACATCGTCGAAGACCGTGAGGTCATAACTTTTCTAAAGAAAGGACCGAAATACCGTCCTCCATCTATAATAGATTGGAAACAGTGTCGTCAGGTCATTAAAGACGCTCTGTCTGCCTACTGTAAAATTGGTGCAAACGTGAAAAATCGGATAAAAATCTTTAGACAGTTATTTGAATAAAATTATGAATACTGTTAATATTCGAATATCTCATTTAGAAAACAATTCTGAAATTAATAATAGGATCCATGATATTCCCATTTCAAGAATAAAAATAAACTCAAGGTACTCGCAGAGCGGTTTGTGTTCGTACCGGCAGACAAGGCAGCCAATAATGTAGTGGTGGTGTGACGCATATACTACACGGAAGTTCTTCAAAACGAAATTATCAATTCCTCTACATTTAGGTCCGTTCGCAGCACAGAGAGTCAAATCGTTAACAAGCATACCACTGCCACTACCCAACTTAAAGCATCTTCCGAACATTTGAAAGTCCCTACCATGTACTGGTTACCGAAATTACACAAAAAACCATTTAAATTCCGTTTCATCTCCGCATCGAGTAAGTGTTCTACTACTAATCTATCAGTTCTTCTAACTACCTCCTTACTACTATCAAAGAACTGGTTATTAACTTTTGTAATAAAGCTTATGAAAATAATGGTATTAATTATTTTGGAGTGTTAAAAATTCTTTAGAGGTTTTAGATAAAATACATGCTTTTGATGGTCCTTATAATTCTGTTGACAGTTATGATTTTTCTACTCTGTACACTACACTTCCACACAATCTTATAAAGAAAAAGTTTTTGTATTTGATAAAATCGTCTTTCGAAAAATCTCATTGTAATTTTATTTGCTGTAACTCGTTTAAAGCCTTTTCTGTAACGAAAAGGAAAGTATGCTAGATACACTTACTGGAAATGTGAGGATATGATTGAAGCTTTAAATTTTCTGCTAGATAACATTTATGTACGTTTCGGCGATAAAGTGTATCGTCAGGTAGTAGGTATTCCTATGGGCACTAACTGTGCCCTTTAATAGCAGATTTATTTCTATATTGCTATGAATCTCAGTTTATGACCAAACTCAGTAAAGACCCATCATTGTTATATTTAGTTGATACATTCAACAATACCTACCGTTACCTGGATGATATTTTTCGTTAAATAATCCAGAGTTCTCTAAATATACTTCCGAAATTTACCCAAAAGAACTTACTTTAACTAAATCTAACATAAACAGCAGCAGTTGCCCTTTTCTAGATTTGGACATTTCAATTTCTAACGGAAACTACATACTAAAATTTACGACAAAAGAGACGATTTTCATTTC
The DNA here is from genome assembly GCA_017311375.1 of Mytilus coruscus. Taxonomy (NCBI): domain Eukaryota; kingdom Metazoa; phylum Mollusca; class Bivalvia; order Mytilida; family Mytilidae; genus Mytilus; species Mytilus coruscus. The sequence goes on from CM029608.1 coordinate 40,305,463, forward strand.
CTATTGTTAATTTTCCATTTTAGACGGCGATGTGCCTTTGGCTCCATCATACGGTGTTTATATATCCCAACTCGTTCGGTATGCCCGTGTGTGTTCTGATGTCATAGATTTTAACGAACGTAATCAATGCATCACTGGGAAATTATTGTGTCAGGGATTTCGATACCATAAATTACTTAAAACTTTTACTAAATTCTTTCATAGATACAAAGATTTGATTAGTAAATTTGGCTGTACCTGTAGAAAACTTATTAAAATGGTATTTCACATCCTAAATTTTACGGTAATATTGTACTTAAAGCGAGGAAATCACTATGTGATCCGTGTAAACTCATCGAACCTTTAAACAAACTTATAAGTAAGGGTTATCGTACCAATATTGTAATTAGATCTCTGAATATAGTTTACATTGGCACTAATATCGATTTTGTCATTAGCAAATTAAAACATAACTAAGTTGTATCTTCTTTTGAGGCGGGATGTTTAGAGACACACACACATTATTTTTATCTCTTAAGAAGTAGCTCCTCACTATCCTACTACCTGTCGATACATTTATTTTGGCATTGCACAAGTCATGTCTTCTCTGACTGTTCATGACGTTAAAATACTAAATCCCTGGGATGTGTTTTAGTTGATTTTAGTCTCTGATGCATGATTTTTATCATTAATTGTTTTGGCTTTTAACTAGCTGTCAGTAACTGCGAGTACTCTCAAATCGTACTTTCTTTTAATTCGACCTGTTGATACTATTTTTAATACTTTTTTGTTATTTTATATTAATATGGATCTTGTCTGTATACCAGCTTTGATTATTTGGAATATCTACTAATTTTCACTTCTTCATACTACATTTGTATGAACATCAAGATTATTCTCCTTTAATCTGTACAGGGAAGTTTTATTGTTGATATTTACCCTTATGTATCTAGTGTTAAATTAGGTATTTATATGACAGACCTTTCTTGGTATTCCTAATTATTGGAAGATTTTATATAGACAGAAAAGTATACCTAAAACGACAAAGTTATTTTCATTTACCTGTATATATTATGAAAACCGGTTTTTCAAAAGTGATTATTTTGTAAGGGTTATATATTTCGCGGTGGTGTATTGCCATGGCTTTATTTAGACTTGTTTGTTTGCTTTTTGGCCTTGAATGTGTGTCCCTAATATTTTATTAACTATGTATTTACTTTCAGGTATCACAGATCGAATTTATTCGTTCATAGTGTGTTAATTTACGTTTTTGATTGAGTTAAGCCTTCCAATTGATGTTTTATCGCGTGTTTTCTATGTTGTGATGTTATACTATTGTTTCAGAATAAGGGAGAAGGTTTGGTACCATTAAAACGTTTAATCCCGCTGCAAATGTTTGCACCTGTCCTAAGTCAGGAATCTGATGTACAGTAGTTGTCGTTTGTTTATGTAATTTATACGTGTTTCTCGTTTCTCGTTTTTATATAGACTAGACCGTTGGTTTAACCGTTTGAATGGTTTTACACTAGTACTTTTGGGGCCCTTTATAGCTTGTTGTTCGGTGTGAGCCAAGGCTCCGTGTTGAAGGCCGTACATTGACCTATAATGGTTTACTTTTATAAATTGTTATTTGGATGGAGAGTTGTCTCATTGGCACTCACACCACATCTTCCTATATCTATTTGCAATAGCAATACACACTTTCGGAATTTTGGGTCCGCAATGCTCTTCAACGTCGTACTTTATTTGGCATGTTTAAAGGGGCATTAGCTGTCAAATTCTTGTTCACCGATTTGACTCGTAATCTATTATTTGATTTATAACATACTAAAGCGTATATACAAATTACAATAAGTCTTAAATAAACAATAAACAATGCAAGGACTCGATAATATATATATATCAACATTTCGTGTGTATTTTAGTCCGGACGCCATTTAATTTACCATCGGAATGACCTCCGAAGACTGCCGACGGTCACATCACCCGATATAAACATAAATATAAATAGATTGCGACCACGTGCAATTGAATTTTTCAAGGTCTGTTTGATTTCATGTTATAGGTTAAAAAAATAAGTTAATCATCGTTTGTACCTGTATAAGAATGATTTTTTGTGGATCGAATCAGTCAACGAAATGGTTCACCTTTGTTTCACTTTCAATGTTGACATTCTTTTTCTTTTAATGGCTGAACACGCCTTATACATGCGTAACCAATCTCTAGCTAAGGGGTTAAATTGAAGGTCACATGCATACGGATTCAATGAGGTTGAATTATTCACTTGCAAGTGAATAATTCATCAGCGATGTTTCTGAGATTATTTTGACAAAATTGAACTAACTGGCTGCTAAAAGCGAATTATTATTTCACTATGTCACTTTCATTAACGATTGAACAAAAAAAAAATCATATTTTGTTTTTTTTTTTAATATGTCGCAGCTAATGCCCCTAATGTATCTCCAGTGAAGCTAGAAGCAAAAATACATGAAAGTCCAAAAGCTTAACCAAGGTCTGAAACAAGCGAAAAGTTTTAACAGAAGAAGAATCAAAATTCCCATTTGTCAGTGGAGCAAGAATTGTGATCCTGTGTAGTGTAGTGTTTATCGTTCTGATGATTGTGTCTATTTGTCTTTTTTCTTTTGGCAATGGTTTTGTCTTTTTTTCGTGGACTTGTGAGGATGTGGGTGGGGTTTACAGAATAGAGAATAATGGGGAAAATGTGCAGAGTAAAGGGCAAAAAATAAAGAATAGAGAAAAATAGGCAAACAAAAAAAAGAATAGAGAATAATGGGCAAAATATAAAGATAAAGAATAGAGTAAAATGGTTTTAAAAATTAAAGAAGAAAGAATTGAGGGACCCAAAGTTAAAATAAAATACGTTCTCCCATGTCAGCATCTATTACTGAGCTACAATCAAATGTTGGTGATGTTGATCACATCTTACCCAATAGGATATCACAGATATAGCTAGGCCTGCTTCATATATTGACTTACATGCAGAAAATCAAAAATTAGGCCTGGTTTAAAACTTAACTTTACGACAATAGAGATGATTTCAATTTTCCTAGTGTAAATTTTCTATTATATGTTAATGTTAACATTCAAGTAGTATGGAAGTTAGAAATCAAAGGTTTCTTCTTGCAAAGTTGAAGTCATCTGTATGAAAGTGTTTTGAACGAAATTTTTTGTAAACCGTTATTGGATATATCTGTGTCACAGATGAACAAGGATAAATTAATATGTTCTACTTGTAGTCGCCATCCTGTCCCCCTTCTCTAGTTTATAGCATTACGGTATGAGACTTTTACCCGCAGATATTTACCTGGCCACTTGTGAGAGAGGAAGTGATTGATATCTCAGTAGCATAAGTTCGAATCCCGCCCAGGGAAAAACAAAAAATTTGCTTCCGCAAATTTACAGATCTAACATTGTTGGGCTGTTATTCAGACGAATTATGTATACAGAATGTGTTTTCAGCCTTATATCACCATCACTGGTGATCCGATGGATAAAATCTGTCGTAGAGTTGTCACTGGTTCAGACATACTTATTCATATATATATATATATAAACTTCCTTGATACATCTAGCACCCTCTCTGCAGGTATAATAAACACAGATATATACTCTAAACCTACAGATACTCATCAATACTTGTCGCCTGAAAGTTGCCATCCTCCACACTGCACGAGAGCATTCCATACAGCCAAGCTCTCAGAATAAGGCGAATCTGCTCCTCTGAAGACACTGCAAAACAACGTCTGGGGCAGCTCAAAGGACATTTGAAAAGAAGGGATATAAACACAAAACATCAAAAATAGTTTTCAAAAGCGGAATCCATCCCCAGAAGCAGTCTGCTAACTTACAAAGAAAAACAGAAAAGTAAAAGAATCCCATGTGCTCACTTACCATCCATGCCTGAGAAATAGTTTCAAGACCATTCGTGATCATTGGACAGCAATCGAGAAACACTCTAAGTTATCCAAAATCTTTCCTGAGCCTCCCATGATTGCCTTCAAACAACCTAACAGCCTGAGAAATATACTTGTCCGTGCTGACCTTTCCAAACCTAACCATACTGTAGGTAATTGCCAGCCTTGTGGGGATAAGCGCTGCAAATGTTGCAACCAATTGCAGCATTCATCAACATTCACAGTAAGACCACAGAAAAGACATACAAGATCTTCTGCAATGTCAACTGCAAAAGCTCAAACGTGATTTACGTACTTGAGTGTCCTATATGTGGTCTCAATATGTTGGTGAATCTATGCAGCCATTTCACAAACGCCTTAATGGCCACAGGAGTGACCTCACAAAAACCGTATATTCCTGTCAGCCAACACTTCAGGTTACCAGATCACGATCTGAAAGACTTTGATCACATGAAGATCCTTGTGATCGAACAGGACTGTACATGGCAAAATAGGCAAAGAGAGAATCGGAGAAGTTTTGGATAAAAACACTGGGTGTCCTCCATCCAGATGGAATCAATAGAAAGAAATAATTAAATTGACAGTCTAATGTTTATATTATGATGTTCGGGATTTTGGATTAAAATCAATCAACCATATATATATATACATAATTACTCTAAATATTAGCACAACAATGTTAAATCTGCAAATTTGCGGAAGCAATTTTTGTTCTTCCTTTGCCAGGATTCAAACTCATGCGAGGAAGAACAAAATTTGCTTCCGCAAATTGCAGATTTATATAATATGTGTTTTCAGCCGTGTATCACCTTCACAGGTGATCCAATGGATGGATCTGTCGTAGAGTTGTCACTTGTTAGACGTACTTAATAGATCAATTTATTTCGCAATCGCCAATGGCAGTCAGCAGGGTTTAAGAACATCAGTTCTTCGACCTGTTAGTCAAATGCGTTTTGTTAAAATACACTTTTCACTTTTGGTCCTTTGGAAAATGTTGTTTGTGCTGTATTTAGACCCCTCTACCAAGAAATTTGTTTTACATGCATACGTATAAAATTGCGGTTTTATCCAACGCAATCATAGGTTTGAATGTTGTTTTCAATTAAGAGTTGTTTATATTTTTTCGTTTGGGCTTGTATTATAGTTTCCTTCGGGTTAATATGATCCGTTCATCCTACTTCGACTCTTTAAAATTCAAGAGTCTATCCTAAATTGAGGTAAATTATATGGCCTTCCAAATACCGTTTCGATCCTAACATCATGCACTGAAGAGATATTAATTGTCGAAATCCGGATATGGTGTATAAATTTTTTGCACCTCATGTTTGCGATATACCATCTTTTCGCAAGTTTATGGTTTTCTGTTTGGTATTAAAATTAATAATTAAGATCCATGTAACATCTGGTGATCAATTTATTTGGCAATCGCCAATGGCAGTCAGCAGGGTTTAAGAACATCAGTTGTTCGACCTGTTAGTCAAATGCGTTTTGTTAAAATATACTTTTCACTGTTTGGTCTTTTGGAAAATGTTGTTTGTGCTGTATTTAGACCCCTCTACCAAGAAATTTGTTTTACATGCATACGTATAAAAATTGGGGTTTTATCCAACGCAATCATAGGTTTGAACGTTGTTTTCAATTTAGAGTTGTTTATATTTTTCGTTTGGGCTTGTATTATATTTTCCTTCGGGTTAATATGATCCGTTCATCCTATTTCGACTCTTTAAAATTCAAGAGTCTATCCTAAATTGAGGTAAATTATATGGCCTTCCAAATACCATTTCGATCCCTAACATCACTGAAGAGATATTAATTGTCGAAATCCGGATATGGTGTATAAAATTTTTTTGCACCTCATGTTTGCGATATACCATCTTTTCGCAAGTTTATTGTTTTCTGTTTGGTATTAAAATTAATAATTAAGATCCATGTAACATCTGGTGATCAATTTATTTGGCAATCGCCAATGGCAGTCAGCAGGGTTTAAGAACATCAGTTGTTCGACCTGTTAGTCAAATGCGTTTTGTTCAAATATACTTTTCACTTTTTGGTGTTTTGGAAAATGTTGTTTGTGCTGTATTTAGACCCCCTCTACCAAGAAATTTGTTTTACATGCACACGTATAAAAATTGCGGTTTTTATCCAACGCAATCATTGGTTTGAATGTGACAACTATATATACATGCATTGAAATGGAGCTTAACATTATAGAATTTCAGAAAGCCAGTACCCAAAATGTGTGACATTGATATTATGATATGAGTATCGTTGAACAATATTGTTGAGCAAACTATATGTCACCTTATTTCTTACATAAATGTATTTTTAATAAACAGTTGTAAAATATATATCATATATAAATCTTGATGTTAAAATTTATCATGGTAATCTTTATGCCAATCTCAGTCCGACTGTTACGAAAATTGATGACCTGAAGCTACTTTTCATTTCTCATTGTTAAATTTCCTTTCCTTGGTGATTATGTTCTGTTGAATACTCTAAGCTTACTTTCAGTAACTGCTAGAATTCAATGACACAATATTATCGTTTATTGTTTAGTAAGTACCCGCATGTGTGGGTTATTTTATTTTGTTAGTTGCCAGGTCCGGGGTGGGGGAGGGGTGCTTAATGGTTTTGGGGTGCCTAATTATACGGGTTTTAAGAGGATTATTGTTTAAAAACGATTCACTTTATCTTAACTCTATCACTTGTTCTAAAACGAATAATTTGTTTCTGAATAAAGTGTAAAATTGTTTGTTTTTCTTTTGGAGAATTAAGGTAGCTGGGGATATATATATATATACATAATTACTTAATATTAGCACAACAATGTTAATTCTGCAAATTTGCGGAAGCAATTTTTGTTCTTCCTTGCCAGTCATGCGAGGGAAGAACAAAATTTGCTTCCGCAAATGATATTTAAAATAATTGTGAATATAATATGTGTTTTCAGCCGTGTATCACCTTCACAGGTGATCCAATGGATGGATCTGTCGTAGAGTTGTCACTTGTTAGACGTACTTAATAGATCAATTTATTTCGCAATCGCCAATGGCAGTCAGCAGGGTTTAAGAACATCAGTTCTTCGACCTGTTAGTCAAATGCGTTTTGTTAAAATACACTTTTCACTTTTTGGTCCTTTGGAAAATGTTGTTTGTGCTGTATTTAGACCCCTCTACCAAGAAATTTGTTTTACATGCATACGTATAAAAATTGCGGTTTTTATCCAACGCAATCATAGGTTTGAATGTTGTTTTCAATTAAGAGTTGTTTATATTTTTTCGTTTGGGCTTGTATTATAGTTTCCTTCGGGTTAATATGATCCGTTCATCCTACTTCGACTCTTTAAAATTCAAGAGTCTATCCTAAATTGAGGTAAATTATATGGCCTTCCAAATACCGTTTCGATCCCTAACATCACTGAAGAGATATTAATTGTCGAAATCCGGATATGGTGTATAAATTTTTTTTGCACCTCATGTTTGCGATATACCATCTTTTCGCAAGTTTATTGTTTTCTGTTTGGTATTAAAATTAATAATTAAGATCCATGTAACATCTGGTGATCAATTTATTTGGCAATCGCCAATGGCAGTCAGCAGGGTTTAAGAACATCAGTTGTTCGACCTGTTAGTCAAATGCGTTTTGTTAAAATATACTTTTCACTGTTTGGTCTTTTGGAAAATGTTGTTTGTGCTGTATTTAGACCCCTCTACCAAGAAATTTGTTTTACATGCATACGTATAAAAATTGGGGTTTTTATCCAACGCAATCATAGGTTTGAACGTTGTTTTCAATTTAGAGTTGTTTATATTTTTTCGTTTGGGCTTGTATTATATTTTCCTTCGGGTTAATATGATCCGTTCATCCTATTTCGACTCTTTAAAATTCAAGAGTCTATCCTAAATTGAGGTAAATTATATGGCCTTCCAAATACCATTTCGATCCCTAACATCACTGAAGAGATATTAATTGTCGAAATCCGGATATGGTGTATAAAATTTTTTTGCACCTCATGTTTGCGATATACCATCTTTTCGCAAGTTTATTGTTTTCTGTTTGGTATTAAAATTAATAATTAAGATCCATGTAACATCTGGTGATCAATTTATTTAGCAATCGCCAATGGCAGTCAGCAGGGTTTAAGAACATCAGTTGTTCGACCTGTTAGTCAAATGCGTTTTGTTCAAATATACTTTTCACTTTTTGGTGTTTTGGAAAATGTTGTTTGTGCTGTATTTAGACCCCCTCTACCAAGAAATTTGTTTTACATGCACACGTATAAAAATTGCGGTTTTTATCCAACGCAATAATTGGTTTGAATGTGACAACTATATATACATGCATTGAAATGGAGCTTAACATTATAGAATTTCAGAAAGCCAGTACCCAAAATGTGTGACATTGATATTATGATATGAGTATCGTTGAACAATATTGTTGAGCAAACTATATGTCACCTTATTTCTTACATAAATGTATTTTTAATAAACAGTTGTAAAATATATATCATATATAAATCTTGATGTTAAAATTTATCATGGTAATCTTTATGCCAATCTCAGTCCGACTGTTACGAAAATTGATGACCTGAAGCTACTTTTCATTTCTCATTGTTAAATTTCCTTTCCTTGGTGATTATGTTCTGTTGAATACTCTAAGCTTACTTTCAGTAACTGCTAGAATTCAATGACACAATATTATCGTTTATTGTTTAGTAAGTACCCGCATGTGTGGGTTATTTTATTTTTGTTAGTTGCCAGGTCCGGGGGTGGGGGGAAGGGGGGTGCTTAATGGTTTTGGGGTGCCTAATTATACGGGTTTTAAGAGGATTATTGTTTAAAAAACGATTCACTTTATCTTAACCCTATCACTTGTTCTAAAACGAATAATTTGTTTCTGAATAAAGTGTAAAATTGTTTGTTTTTCTTTTTTGGAGAATTAAGGTAGCTGGGGTGTCTTCCTCCATCTTTGATTTTGAAACAGCAGATAACAATCGGTCTATATCTTTAATGAAATGTGCAAATTTCGAGAGTAGTATGTAATTCATGTGTAAGACTTTTCGAACTATAGAAAATTATGTGTTTTATCATATTTACGGCTGTATTTTGCAAAAAAAAAACAGAATATTTTTGTTTGATTTTTTTTTTTTTCAACTTTGCCAAATAAGGGGAGATAACTCAGATAGAAGGGGAGATAACTCAGATAAAGTCACTTTTATAATAGAATGTGTTGCGAATTTACCTATTTTATTGTGTAGCAAGAAAACGAGTCCGTTGACCTCATTTTTTCTTTTTCTTATCTGAAAGCATATTATTAGAGCTATCTTCTCATATTTTATCTTACAATTCTATGGTGTAGTTTTCTTTTTATCACACAAAATTGTGTTTTCCATGCATAATCTATATAAAATCTGACAATTTTGCACAACCTGAAGCGTGAAAAAAGCCGGTGACCCATACTTTTTTTTTTTTGAAAAAAAGCATGATTTAAACTACATTTTGACCATTTATTAAAAAATTCTATGGATATTAATGAAGACCCCATATCCACCTTAAGGGGGAAATAATAGAAATTCACTAAAACATTGAGTTTACTCGAAAAAAATCTTGAGCAGTTTTTCTTTTTTTAAAATAAAAAAAATTTTCAAAAAAAAACATTCCCCCACCCCTCCAAAACTCAAAAAAATAAGAAATAGTCGGTGCTTTATAAAACACAAATACAAACAACAGTAAAAAGAGAAATAGACATCAATTTTTACGATGAAACTTGAGACTATATATGTACACTGTGTTATAGTAGTCTCAGCTTAAAGGCTTAAATTACCGTAAGGATATTCAATATCTTGATTCGAACGGAAGTAAAAATAACATGACTTTTAATTTGGACACACCTGAAAAAAAGATATTAAACACACCTCCATTGGAAATTTTTTTGACATCCGGGGTTTTTGTAAGACTGAGGTCATAGGTCACAAAACAAAATGGCGCTGCCGAAGCGAAGAAAGGTTTGTTTTTTAACAAAATATTTTTCTTATGGCCTTATGATGCAGTGATAACACTACACATTTTAAATTTTCAATGAATTTTCTCCTTGAAAATGCAAAATTTTAAATTTAAATGACATAGACTTTTTAGAAATTATTATTTGCCCCTTTGGTGACAAATCGGTAGCTGTGACACCGGGTAGTAATCTGATGAGATAATCCTTATTGGGTGTGTTCAGAGAGAAAAAAATAATCAGATGTTCATGTAAGAGATAAATTAACAGTCTTCTGTTAAATTTATGGACCATTTTGTCACGATATGTAACACATAAAATGTAAATAGTAAGTTAACCAAAAAACCGGAAGTAAATGACAATACAACCTGTACAGAAGCTTGTTTGACAAGTGCTTCCCAATTGAGATGAGCAAGTAGGTTCTAAGGAGGAATTTCCTTATTGGTAAACATTTAATGAAGGGTTTGCTTTGAAGAAGGTCATATTTAGTGCTGGTGTATTTATTTAAAAAACAGGCTTATTATTTTATTTTTGCATAAAAATTTATAGTTGTCATGATTGTAATTCTATTTTATCACTATTACATTTCAAAGGCAGTTCTAACCAGAGGCTGATTTAGAGGGACCCTTATGGAGGATTATGTATGATTAATGCATATAATTTTTACATGTTCCACTAACATAAATGTCCTAGTTTGCCCCCACCTCTTTTTGCAGGCATGTAGCATAGTTGAATATTTTATTATTTCTGGGTACAAAATTTCAGATTTCAAGCTTTCTAAGATTGTTACTGTAAGAGGGATTGTTTTATGTACCTGCCTGGGCAGAGGGGGCTTAAAGTGTTATCTCTGTCCATCCGTACGTACCTCCCAAACTTTAGTTTGCCTCAACCAAATGTTACGAAACTTATACACAATGCTTTTTACCATAAAACACGGATTGAGTTCGAATTTGGGTGGCGTCACTTTTACAGTTAAATGTATCTAGTTATGTCCCTTTATAATGTTATATGCAAGTGAGGGCTTCATCTTTGTCCCATGGACACATTCTCCAGGGTTCTCACTATGATGAGTCCATGGGTTCCTGGACTCATGAAAATATGTCTGGACTCATCATTTTCAAAACTGGTGAAACCAAAGATGCATCAAGATAAAATGTTGTATCAACTGAGCACGTACATGTATACATGTAGCATTATTTTAATGTTTGAAAACAATATATATTTAATGTCATTTCCTTGCTCTATTTTGTCATGGAGACTGAAATAATAAATAATATAGCAATGAAATTTAATTTTCACACTGTTGTACTCTCCATGGCCAAAAGTGATGAGTCCTGGACTCACCTTAAAAAATCCTTAGTGAGAACCCTGATTCTCTAATTATTTCTCATTAAAATTTCAAAAAATATTGCATAATTATATTTTGAAATGCTTCTAATTATGTCTGTAAAGTTTTAGATTGCAATTTGAAACAAGTGGGAAACAGAAATTTCATTTTTAGCTCACCTGGCCGATTACAGATTACTTTTGATTACTTGAAAAAATGTATACATTTGCAGTTCTTTTTTTTTAATCACAGCCCCTGAATTTTTGTCTTGCCTGCGACATGAAAGACATAGATATTACTATCCGGCGATGACGGCGTAAACTATTTGTATAAAGCTTTATATTTCGGAAGGTAGAAGACCAGTCACCTGGATGCTTCATAGCTTGTATGCAGATACCTTATGTTACGAAGTTTCCGTCAATCATATGTCCATTGTCCTTGACCTCATTTTCATGGTTCAGTGACTGCTTGAAAATTGTTTTAGTTTTTTTGTCATGTGCATTTCTCACTTATTATGAGTAATATGATAGCTATATTTGGTATATGGTTCCTTGCAACGTCTACATGTCCGTCAGACAGAGTTCACCTGACCTCGACCTCATTAAATGGATCAGTGATCAAGGTGAAAGTTAAGTGATTAGATCCGTTTCTCAAATACTATATTAAAGCAGTAGGTCAACTATATTTGGTGTATGGAATGATTGTAATCTGGCAGGTTTCATCAGACCTTGACCTCATTTTGATGGTTCATTGGTCAATGTTAAGGTTTTGTGTTTTTGTTTTTCAAGTACTAGAAGCAAAAGGTCAACTATATTTGGTGTATGGAGATATTGTTAGGTGTACATGTCTGTCTGGCAGGTACATGTATCATCTGACCTTGACCTCATTTTCATGGCAGAGTTCGCGAAAACTTGTTTTGACCTGTCGGTCATGGGACCGACAAAGCAAGATTATTTGTCAGTCCTACAAAATTTTAGCCAGTCCTAAAAAATCTGTCAATTTTATTCTGAAATAAAAATAACATATTTTATCGAAAATAACTTTATTATTATTAGTTTTATTTTTCACAGCCACGGACAAATAAACAATGAATAACCAGTTCTTTTCTTCTGATGGTTCTTATTTAAAGTAATCTTCACTATCCATTTCATCATCTCAATCACTTTCTCAGTATGTGTTATCTCCATCGAAGGGTTCAATCGCCGATTGTTTGCCTGGGATGGCTACGTGAACAAATTTAGCAGGCCACGTGTAGATAGGCGCTTTGGTTTCTGTAGGTTTCCGTTTGTTTATAATGGGAAACCAGTACCGGAAATTAGCATCAGGTACATCTGATGACCGATGTAAACGCGTATTGGAATTAGTTGCGGTACAACTAATTACCGATGAAAAAGGCACTGCAACGGCCTTTTACATCGGTCATCAGGACCCGCACTAGCTTTCAAAATACTGGTCCGAGCCTCATTTTGACCGACAGGACCGACCATTTTCGTGAACTCTGTCATGGTTCATTGGTCAGTGTTAAGTTTTTGTGTTTTTGTCTGTTTTTCAAATACTATAAGCAATAGGTCAACTATATTTGGTGTATGGAAAGATTGTAAGGTGTACATGTCTGTCTGGCAGGTATCATCTGACCTTGGCCTCATTTTCAAGGTTCATTGATCAATGTTAAGTTTTTGTGTTTTTGTCTGTTTTTCAAGTACAAAATGTACTATAAGCAATAGGTCAACTATTTGGTGTATGGAATGATTATAAGGTGTACATGTCTGTCTGGAAGGTATCATCTGACCTTGACCTCATTTTTTTCTGTTTTTCAAATACTAATCATTGCTAATAGCAACAGCCAGCTATATTTGGTCTATGGAATAATTGTAAGGTGCACATGTCTGTCTGGCAGGTATCATCTGACCTTGACCTCATATTTATGCTTCACTGGCATGGTCAATGTTAAGTTTTTGTGTTTTGGTCTGTTATTCAATTAGCATACGCAATAGGTCAACTATATTAAGTGTATATGTCTGTCTGACACAATTTAAATGACCCTGACCTCATTGTCATAGATTTTTTTTTTAAATGTTAAGTTTCTGTAATGCTTTTAGTAAAATCTTTATCTGTAAGACTTTCAACATAAAATCAATGGTCAGTAAAACAGGCGAGACATTTCAGCATGTGCACTCTTGTTAAATATAAAAATGTTATAATTTTGGTATTATATTATGGATTTGTACATTACAATACAATTCAAATATAATTAAACTTAACAGGACAGTATTTTCAATACTTTTATCATACACTATATATTTTATGAAAACTTTCAAGTAAACTGTTCTTTATTTTCCATCTGAGAAAAAAATGCATTATGATAACTGAATCAGTATTTCTGGGTACCAGTACCTGACGTCCTGAGTATTCTGAATTCTGGTTTCAACTTTACTTGGACAATTAAAATGACGCTTCTTGCACAAATGTACAAAACTTGTGTATTAGACGGCAGTGAATTTTAACAAAATTACCTTTTATTGTATGTGTACTGCCCATAAACACATGATTGACTAGGATTTGTCAGTTTTCCTGCCAAAATTCACAGTGGTCCTTTCCATGCACTCTGGCTTCTTCCACCAATAAAAACTGACCACCATGAAATACACCAATCATTCTGTCAATCATAAACATGTGTATGGATATGGCTAACTACATGTAATTCAAATTAAATGTACAGATTATTCAAATTCTAAGTTTAAATTCTGTATTTTTTCTTTCCAGATGTAAGCTCTGGCTATAAGAAAGACAGTACAGGTTTATCCACTTTATGGTAAATATACATGTGCATTGAAGATATGTTATTATATTGTAACAAAGTAGCTACATGTATATATATACATGTATATATGACCAGAATTGTGAAGTACACATGTAGCAAACTCTTCAGTTGTCTACTACAAATGTAGCTTTTAAGTAAATACAGTGGGTTCTACATACTAACAAATGAGCTGCGTCGTATAGAAATGGACCTTGTGCAAATAAATATCAATACATCTGTTATCCTATTTTGGGTTAAAAAAATCTCTATGCAAAGTGTGTAACTGTTTGAAAATTGATTTGTTATAAGAAACCCTACAATACAAACCAAAACTAATCTTTTATTTCATATTTGAATGTTCCAAAATCAATTAAAGTCTTATACATGTAGTATATGTGCACTTGCATAAGGTCGATTTCTATCCGACACAGCTGAAATGTTGCATAATCCTGTTATTTACATACAATGTACAATGTAAGAATTCAAAAAACAAAACTAGTTAATATCTATATCTCTTCTATTTAATTTGTTTTATCTTGATTGCATACACGCTATATATATATATATAGGTCAACACAACTGTTATTACTGATTACAAAATGTACATAAAAATATCTGAAAAATTTTAAAATAACATTTATGTAATATTTTATAATAATAATTTTATGTTTGCTGTATTTTCCAACTCAACTGATAAGTAATAAGAAAGTAAGAACATTTCAAAAGTTACTTTTTCAAAAGAATTTTGTTTTTATGACAATATTATTTTTACTTTATTTATTTGTTTGTATCGTGTGTACTTAAACTGTTCATCGAATTGCCTTTACAAGCCTTTAAAATTAGAAAAGAAGCATTCAATTCTTATGATTTATGTAATTATATAACAAAATGCATACAGATCTATATTAAAACATTGAAGTAAGGGCATTTTTACACGACCGCAAAAATTAAAAATTTTTTGGTCGTATATTGGTATCACGTCGTCGTCGTCAGCGGATAATAACTTTAGTATAAGTAAGTAGAAATCAATAACATTTTAACACATGGTTTATAACCACAAAAGGAAGGTTGGGATTGATTTTGGGGGTTATGGTCCCAAAGGTTTAGGAATTAGGGGCCAAAAAAGGGGCCCAAATAAGCATTTTTGCAGTTTCCAGACAATAACTTGTGTTTAAGTGTATGAATCTCTCTGAAATTATACCACAAGTTTCCATACAACAAAGGGATGGTTATGGGGGGTTATGGCTCAAACCATTTAGCAATTAGGGGTAAAAAAGGGCAAAAAACAAGGGTTTTTATGGTTAAAGGACAATTTAGACAATTTAAAAGCAGTGTAAGGGAGGTAATCCAATCCATTTAAAGAATACTGTTGTATATATGTTTGATTACCTCCTTTACACTGCTTGTAAATTATGTATTAAGAAATTAAGAAATGATGATTGTCTTGAGATGATAAGCTGTAAATTTATTTTTAGAAGTTACTATTAATTAATATTAATTTTAACCATGACTGTAATTCGCAACAGCATAGTGTATTGCACAAAAGCAAAAAATTGAATATAAATTCAAATAACCAATTTTAAGTTCTTTGACTACACTTATTCTGTGTCAGAAACCTATTTTGTGTCAAATATTTAATTACAATCCAAATTCAGACCTGTATCAAGCACGAATAATGTGTCCATTTTGGCCGCAACTTTTCAGGGTTGGACATCTGCAGTCGTATCCAGCTGCGCTCAGCGAAGCAATTTATTAGAATATGAATTAAATGAGGGGGTCGAAAGGTACTTTTATTAAAATTTGATGGGTGGTGTTTATTTTAAACAGATAAAATTTCATGCATGGCAGAGTTAAAAAAAGTGCCTTCCAAGCCTGTACACATCTATTTCTGGAATAGCCCATATGAAAAAGGGCAAGAATATATTTTTTTTCTGTCATTTCCATAAAAATGTATCACTAATAATTTTCTCTTGACACTCTCGCATAGAGAAATCCACTGTATACTATACATTTGACTGAAGTAAGTTTTTAAAATTATTTTCATTTTAGATGGATTCATACAGGAATGGTTAGTTTTACACGTGGGCAGTTCGGATGTATTTGAGAACACATACTAACTTCATTGTTACAAGTTTCATTGATTTTATACCACAAGAGTGAAGACCTTTATATATAAAAACTTGTATTTGGATTAAACTGGAAAATATATATTTGATAATTGAAGCTTAAGAATACATAATTTATCAAGGATATATTAGAAGTTAAAAAAGGTCAACTGATTCCTCATGGAGAGATAAATAAATATATATATATATATATAAAAGTTAATCAAGATGGGAACTGTTGCTGACCCGAGAAAGGATGTCCTTACCGCAAGTAGATTTCGTAGCGGAAGCTTGCAGAGACAAAAATCTTCAGAGGAAATGCCTCCATCACTGAAACCTAGACACAGAGAAAGCAGGAATGATTCGCCTCCAAGGCACAGACAACCTGCTGAGAACACGACAAGCAAGTCAAATTCACACCTTGGGTTATTTGGGTCAAATGTTAGTAAAATGAAAGAACTGTTCCAAGTGAATATGCCACATGATAAACAAGAATTACATCAACGAGCACAAGAAGTAGAAAAATCTCCAGAATCAAAACGTAAGAAGACTGAACCTGTTACGAGGACCAAAAATGCTCCAATTCCTCAATCTGATCATGGTCTCTTAGATGCTACAAATCATGTTCAAAGGTTTTTACATACGCGAGCATTATTTGCAAGACTGGAGGGAACTCCCAATCAACCTCATTCAACTGACCAAACTCATTTATCACAAAAAGGGGAGGCAACTCCGTCACCTGTTTTATCCCCAAACACAAGTACACCTACGAGTCCGACAGCAGGTAAACATTCAGATGATCACTTTACTCATCGCTACAATGTTGAATCAACACGAAATAAACATGAGGGAAGTAACGATATGTCACATGTGCCAAAAGGGACCACTTCTGAACAAAGACCTTCAAGTCTTAACATTGGTGCCAGAACAAATGTAAATTCTTCTTACAGTGGGTTGTTATGGAAAAGGAGACAAAATGACAGTAGATCAGGTAGTAATTCATCATCTGGAAATAAAAAGGACACGGAGGAAAAAATGGATGTTGATGAAGCTACAGGTGACATTCAATCAGAAAATAACAAATATGACCTTAGTGTGACATCAGGTTATAGGTCAAGGTCAGCTGATAGCAACAAAAGAGCATTTCAATGTGATAGAATACGTTCAGTGTCAAGTGACAAAGGTCAGAGTGTACCTCATTCTCAGACTGCAAAATCATCTCACTCTTCCACAACAGAAGACACTTCTGGAGTAGTAATGCGTC
Source organism: Mytilus coruscus (assembly GCA_017311375.1). Lineage (NCBI taxonomy): Eukaryota > Metazoa > Mollusca > Bivalvia > Mytilida > Mytilidae > Mytilus > Mytilus coruscus. The sequence goes on from CM029608.1 coordinate 40,322,873, forward strand.
GCCACAGGGATAATGATACTGGAGGCCGCCTGACAAAACAGGAAATTCAGGCAGCTTTGGTCAAGGCAGATAATTATTTGTCTCATGTAAATGTTGGATCTGACTTTCAGTCAAAAAGGCGATCATGGGAAATAAGGGAACAAATGTCAGAGTCTACTGATTCTCGACATAGTGGACTTTCACAGTTAAGTCAACGTAATCGCTCACGTTCAGCTGACACCCTGGACAATGATGAAACTGTTGAACCAAGCAAGAGTCGAACTTATTATAGTGATAAATATAGGATCAGAGCCGGTAGGAGGAGTTATGATTATGATTCAGAAACTACATCCTCTAATACTGTTGACAAAAAATCGGAACAGATCATTAGTTCTAAAGTAAGAGATGTAAGTTCAAAACCACAGACTATTGAAAAGCCAGAAGTGCCTGTGTCTAAATCAAATGTGCCATTAAAACCCCCTGTCCCTTCAAAACCATCAACACCGACACGTCCAGCTCATACATCACGACCCGTTCCATCTCCAAGGAGACCGACACCAGCTATTCCACAAAATGATCATGATGAACAGTCGAACAGAAATGAAGTTGAAGAAAACTTTAGTAAAAGTACTGATTCTCAGTTAAATTCTGGTGTACCCACGGTATCAGTTATAGAACCGAAGTTTGAACCTCCTGTGTTTTCAACTCCGGACAGTGAATCAGTCATTCAAAAGCCAACCACACCTAGTAGTGTTCAGATTGAAGTGGTAAGTTCACATCTGACCGAGGACCTTAGACCAGACACGCCACAATCAACATCTAGCATGACATCATCACCAAGAGACAGTCCCCCTCCACCGCCATTATCACCACCACCCCCGCTACCGCAAACCTCACAGCCAAATGTTGAAACTGACAAGGACTATGTGTCTGCAGTGATGGCCTCTGCTCATAATGTTTCAGAAGACAGACCACCACCTCCACCCTATCCAGAAGAGGATCGAGAGCCTCCTCCACCATATTGTGTAGCAGGCCACCAACGAGTGGATGAACCTCCATCTCCTGCTCCTCAGCCTGGTGTGGAAGAGATTACCCACCGTTCATATGACAGCATAACATATGGGGTACAGATGAGAACAAAATTTGGTGCTGACATTTCACCATCCACCGAGGACTGTGATCCAGTCCCCCCATCACCAACAGTCCAATTAGTTAACCAGATGTCAGCAGAGCAGCAGGCCTCAGTACGGTAAGTTTCATAATGTGATTGTGAATGCTGATGATATTGTGTGAGACTCACTTAGAAATTTCTCCGTTTTCAATACAATATCAATACAAAATTTCCAAAATCATCGACCTTATTTTAAATTAAAATCTTCCTAAATGGCTTTAAATGTATATATATATGTACCATTTGAAAAAGATTCTGATAAACCCGTAGACAAAGTTATATTTCATGAGTGAATTGCTAGTTAGAGAACATGTTTAGATTGGAAATATAAAATATCCTCCTGATGTTGGGCACTAATACAGCACAGCCAGATGGTTTCTTATCTTCAATATACATGATATAGTTTGAAACACATGTGGGTTGAATTGTAACCTTTGAGAAACTGTTAATTAAAAAAAATTAGAATGCTTTGATTGGTACAAATGTACATGTTGTAGCTAATTTAATTTATTGCCACGAGACATACATGTAATTGGGAGCTTTTTTTGGTAACTGCACCATTGTTGTCCTATTCAATCATGGGAGCTTTGGAAAAGGAAGACTCAATTACTGTAAAATCTATGGGAGAAACTTATTCTTCCTCCGTATGCTTATGAATTATATTTTTTCTCCACTTTGGACAGTTAAAATTTAGATTTAACATTTTACCAGCTTTATCATGTTATATTAATAGATCTAGAGGAGAAATAAATTATAAATTTTTTCACTCAAAACAGAGTACATGTGTAATATCTACATTTACATGTATATGAAATTAGACTCTTTGCCTAATATTTCACCTAGTCGTTTAAGTACAAGTAAATTGAAAATAGGAAATTGCTTTTGAAATATAATAAGTTCTGTAAATATTTGTAGAGGTCATTTTAATCTGTCTGATAGTGGCTTTGGTAATTATTTACATTATTTTAGCCCATGGTCTCTTGCAATTGTCTTCTATGGCAGACCCATATTTTTTGTTTTTACATTCTTCTTTTCAAGTCGACAAAAAATAAAAGTTGTAGTTAAATGACTTATACATAAGAATCAGATGTAGGACAATGTTGTGGTTATTTTTTATCAAATTGTCAAGTTGTTCTTTTGTGTATTGAAATGATAAAGATATTAGGTTATATAACTTCTTTTGATGTCTACCTGTAAATCACCTACACAGGTAATAATCACCTGTGTCAACATGAAATTTAAATGAAGTTTTTATCTTGTCACCTAATAGGAAGTAATGTTATACATATATGATTGTATTCCTGAGGATGTATACAAATGTGTAGCAGACTTTTCCTTAAGGTGTTACCATGATAGATTGGTATTTTCTGAAAGTACCAAATCACACTGACAAGTGCAGAGATTAAAAAGTCACAAGTTTTTGGGAGTCTAAGATTTTCCAGTACTGTAACATTCAATTGCCCATATTAGTATTTTCTCAGTTTTGAAAATATATTTAAAAAACGTTTTCATATTTAGCCTATAGGGATTTTATCAGACTTTGAAGCGATTTATTTTCTAGTTTTTTACTAAAAAAGTAATCAATGTTATCATCTATATGATTGCCATGGTTTTTGTTATCATTATTTTTCTACTTGTAAAAGACTCCTACATTTAAATGAATCAACCAAAGAAAAGATAAAAGAAAACCCCACTAGCAACAGACCACATAACCAATTAACATATGAAGCTTGAGCAATATCATTATGAACAGAACCAAAACCCCACTAGCAACAGACCACATAACCAATTAACATATAAAGCTTGAGCAATATCATTATGAACAGAACCAAATATCCACTAGCAACAGACCACATAACCAATTAACATATGAAGCTTGAGCAATATCATTATGAACAGAACCAAAAACCCACTAGCAACAGACCACATAACCAATTAACATATAAAGCTTGAGCAATATCATTATGAACAGAACCAAAACCCCCACTAGCAACAGACCACATAACCAATTAACATATAAAGCTTGAGCAATATCATTATGAACAGAACCAAAAACCCACTAGCAACAGACCACATAACCAATTAACATATAAAGCTTGAGCAATATCATTATGAACAGAACCAAAAACCCACTAGCAACAGACCACATAACCAATTAACATATAAAGCTTGAGCAATATCATTATGAACAGAACCAAAAACCCACTAGCAACAGACCACATAACCAATTAACATATAAAGCTTGAGCAATATCATTATGAACAGAACCAAAAACCCACTAGCAACAGACCACATAACCAATTAAAATATAAAGCTTGAGCAATATCATTATGAACAGAACCAAAAACCCACTAGCAACAGACCACATAACCAATAAACATATAAAGCTTGAGCAATGTCATTATGAACAGAACCAAAACTCACTAGCAACAGACCACATAACCAATTAACATATAAAGCTTGAGCAATATCATTATGAACAGAACCAAATATCCACTAGCAACAGACCACATAACCAATTAACATATAAAGCTTGAGCAATATCATTATGAACAGAACCAAAAAACCCCACTAGCAACAGACCACATAACCAATTAACATATGAAGCTTGAGCAATATCATTATGAACAGAACCAAAAACCCACTAGCAACAGACCACATAACCAATTAACATATGAAGCTTGAGCAATATCATTATGAACAGAACCAAACATATATATACATCTCATTAACTTTTGGAACATGCAAAATAACAGCCTTAGATTTGCTATTTATGTAATTTTACAAAATAAAGGATTGAATTGTGTAAGACTATAACAATAGGTACTTTTATCTTCACAGCAAGCCAAGAGATTTATACAGGTAAAAGTGACACTCCTATCATTTTGTATTTAGTAGTCACCAGTTGTACAGTACATACAAGGTTTTCATTTATGCTAAGTCTGTTTTCTGTGGTCTAGTGTTTAAATGTTTTATTGGAGGGCAATTCAAATTACCATAATTCCAACATCAACCAAAAAGAAATTGTTCAACTGACTTTAATATTATATAAAGTTTGTTAAGCACAATACATATGTGTAGGTTTCATTAAGGTGGCATACATGTATATATGCCTGTAGGCCATAGAAATATATATTGTAATTTGCACATTGGAATGTTTCATATGCATGATAAAAATAAGGAGATGAATTTTATTTAAATCAACAATGAATGAATAGATTTAAGATATGATGAAAATATCAATATAAATTTTAAAATGATAACAATGGAAAAGTACAATTAAACATAGCAGTCAAATATAGAATTTAGAAACAAGTTTGACTTTGACATATATATATATATATAAGATATGAATTTTATCAATTCTAACTCATCGCCTGATTTTAAAAATTCAGTGGCAAATTGCTTAATACATACAGCTGTAAATACAGGATTCAAACAATTGATAATCTTGTAAATGGGATGAATTGAAAATGTTATTATCTTTTGTTAATTTTCTTATATATATATTTTTTTGACACCTTTTCATTTTTATAGAGTTTTAAGTGTTTAAGATGGTCTAGGTGGGGTTTACAGAAAAGAGAATAATTGGCACCTTGTATGTACAAATAGAAATGTACGTTTTACCCAACATGTAGATAATATATATAGAAGTAGTGCCCACACATCTATAAAGCCTCATTGTCAATGTAGTTTTAAACTTTAATTACTTGTATACAATGTATGATAGTTAGAACTTTTTATGGTCAAATTTAATTACATTTTTATAGAGGTCCTTTAGATATAATCTGTTTGAACAGGCTTGAACCCAATATACAAATGTAGGTTATGTTTATATACAAAAGAATTGCATTGGTATAAACATTGTTGGTAAAGGATTAAAGGTAAAGCATGTGATGCTACTAAATTTATTAGTGGAAAGCAGATTGTTTTATTATCTTAGCATGTTATTTGAATACACTTCAAATATCATGCACATGTACATGTCTGGCACTTAAAAAAATGTCCAACAGCAAACTCTCCAAATTAATATGAGTTATTCCCCTTCCATCCAAGTTTTCTTTGCTATTGAAGATTTTTTTATTGTATTAAATTTTTTTTTTTAATCTTAAAATGAATTTGATTTTCAATTTCTCTACATCATAAAGATTTGTGCACACACATAAAAATTTGAGAAAATTGCATCTTACCACAGGTAAAAAGGACATTAGTGTAAATTGAATTTTATATATGTATATTGATCAGAAGAAAAAAATAGGTATTTGAACATGTAAAATAAGTAAATTTCAAAAATTTCAACAGAAAAAAAAGTTCCTGCACTGAATTATCTTCTTTTTTGAGGCTTCTGGCAAAAACCCTTTGTATACCCCATTGAAAAGTGAATGATAATAAAAATTTTCATATTTCCTCCCTAATTAGTGCAGGAAAAGAGGCTCTGTTAGGAGGAAGTACATAATTAGCTGGTTCATGTAAAACTCATAGGAAATTGGCAAGATAAGGAGAAAGCATATAAATAATTATTGTGATTGGTTTTAGGCTAAGCAAAAACGTTTTGTGTTTGAAATTTGAAACATGAATATTTTGCATGCTTCAGCTACAATTAAAATGTTTATAATTAAAAAAAAAAAAACACTTGCAATTTAAATGATAAAATGACCAAATAATGGACATTATTTTTAATCATTTATATTCTAAGTGTTTTAAGACAGGAAGGGATTAATTCACTAGTACCTTAGGTTTTGGACACATGTGAGAAAAACAAGATTTACCTATTGATAATAAAGTGCATCACTTATTATCTGCTCTAAAAATACCATGTGATAAAAAATTCACCTACAATTTTAGGTTTAGAGTTTGAAAAGTAACCATCTGGGTGGTCCCATGTTAGCATGCTCAACAGTAAAGACATTTCAGTTTGTTTTTTTTGTGTGTAGTTTTGTTGTTGTTTTTTATGCCCCTGCCATAGCGGAGGGGGCATTATATAATTAAGTGTTACCCTTGTTCGTTAGTCCCGTCCGTCGCCCATGTCCCCAAAATTGGTTTCTGTTCTCTAACTTTAGTTTGCCTTAACAAAATGTTATAAAACTTATACATAATGCTTATTACCACAAAACACAGATCAAATTCGAAATTAAGTGGCGTCACTTTTTACTGTTCATAAGTTATGCCCCTTTATAAACATAAAAATTGCTTAATTTTTTGTTTCAGTTCTCTACTTTAGTTTGCTACAACTAAATGTTCTGAAACTTATACAAAATGCTTATTACCAGAAAACACAGATCAAGTTTGAAAATGGGTGGCGTCACTTTTACCGTTCTTGAGTTATGCCCTTTATAAATGGAAAAATTGCTAATTCTGTCGTTTCCGTTCTCTAACTTTAGTTTGCCTCAACCAAATGTTATGAAACTTATACACAATGCTTATAATCACAAAACGGTCTTAACTACGTGAATCCTGCATCTGTATGTGGAAGTTGACTCATGCATATTTACAAGGGGGGGGGGGACATCTGAGGCCCATTGACACTTTCTCCATTTATTTTTTTTTTGGGGGAGTATTTTATCACATTATGTGGCTTAAGTCTTCATTATAACACAATCTGTTGGTTTTTTGTAAGCTTAGTTAATCTTTGGCACTTCATTCCTGGTTTGTTTTAATTCTTGGAGTTTTGACCAAAAAACTTATTGTCTGTGATTGAGTTTCAGAAAAAGCAAAATATTCAGACATATGCATGTCAGAGTTACAAAAGACTCTTGTAGCTGATCATGATATAAAACTAATCTAAAACCAAGTTTCATAATTTTAAAAGATGTACACAACAACACTACTGATCTTGGAATTAAATCCATGCAATGATTTGTTAGCATGTAAATGCAGGAACGAGGCAGGAACAGATTAAATTTTCATTAACTGTTCTGGTAGCTAACTATAGAAAGTGATATGCTGATAAATTTGCAAAAAAAGTCATTATTTTTCAAGATAAGGGAGGTCATATCACCCAGTCAACCTAAAATGGCATTTTTAGTGAGTCATTCACATGTAAAAATTACATTTGTTTTTCCTAAGAATTTGCACCTTGAGGAGGCCAATTAAAATTTTGGCTGAGGCAAAAACTGGATGTGAATAACCTCATTATTAAAGTTGGACTGATTGTACATTGTGGTCATTCTGTTTACAAAACAACAAGAAACACACATTATTTGTTTGTTAGGTTACATCAAAGTCTAATTGAAAATTTTATTTGGATTTTGACTGCTTTGAAGTTTTCTGAAGGGATTAATTATTCAAATCTTTTGTCTGAGTGTTGAGGAACATTTATGTGTCTGTGTGTATTGAGTTAGTTAATTGTGGTTTTAGTCTGTTGTTTTTAGCTAATTATATGTATCTATATTGTGCAGATCACCGATTTACCATGTAAAATGGATGTTTGTAATGATAAATGCATACATTGTAGTTTCACGTTCCCATCATTTAAATGTGCTTGCAATATTCACTACTTATAGTATCTGTCTTATTCACAGTCTGATTTGGATTGGTAAGGAATCTGAGGAATTAAATTAAATTCTGAACAGCATCGTGAAGGGAAAAACAGTAAGATTTAAAAGTTCACATACATTTAACTACATGTAGTTTGTGAAATTTTGTTTTTGTTGTTTTACTGCTATTGGTTTATTTTGGAACATTTCTGGATTATTTTCAAGACTTCTACAGAGTTCTACAGACCATCTCATCATATCATTCTAAATAATAAATTTGGTTACAGTTTGGATAATTTTCAAGACTTCTTTGGAATTCTACCGACTTTCACATCATATATTTCTATATAATAAACTATAGACTAATTGGCAAAGGAAAATGTGGTATTAAGTGGTGTAGGATGTTTGTTTCTGATGTCAGTTCCTTCTCACTATTTATGAGAGACTATACAACATGGTATTTTTACTGAGGAAGGATTTTATAGAAGTTGTCAGGTAGGTTACATTGGATTTCTAAAAACTTGACAGGTAAATTACACATGATATAGGAATTGTCTTCATTGGAATTTGTTCTTTCTTCACTGGAATTTTCCAATACATAATTATAACCGACTTAAGACTTAGCAATATATGTTGTATTGAGTATCTGGTAAATTGTACCTGAAATTGGAATTGTCTTCTTTGGAATTTGTGTTCTTTCTTCACTGGAATTTTCCAACAACCGATTAAACAATATGTCAAGCTCTTAATATTGTCCAGAGTTAGTGAATAAAATTCAGTTGATAGGATGTAAAGGTCTTGTATTGCTTATCTTTAAGGGAATTTATTAGATTCTATCTTGTAACTTGTTTAAATGTGGCTTGGATTTAGTACTTTCATTTGGAAGATACCAATATTTCAAAACCTGGAAAATTATCAGACATTTTTGAATACAAATATGAAAAAAAAAATTTTGCATTTTAAGTTGCAATGCATTATTTGTTAAGTAAAAATGAAGACCATATGTTTAGGACCAAGGTTTTAAACAATCAATAGGGAATATATTTAGAACCAATGTATTTCCAATCAATTAAGAGAAGAAATCAAAGTTTTCTGGGTCACATGACTGTCATTTTTACTGTTCTAGAGTTATGCCCCTTTTCAAATGGAAAAATTGCTGAATTTTTTGTTTCCGTTCTCCAACTTATGTTTGCCTCAACTAAATGTTATGAAACTTATAAACAATGCTTATTACCACAAAACTCAGGTCAAGTACAAATTTAGGTATTGTCACTTTTACAGTTCTTGAGTTATGTCCCTTTATAACTTTATATGCAAGCGGGGGCATCATCTGTGTCCCATGGACACATTCCCCATTTATTTTTCATTGCGAGTATAAACCCTGACCCTTTCTTTTTACGATCTGGATTTAATATAGATGTAAAAAGAGTGTAAGATTTCAACAAGGTTGACTGCATGATATGAAAGCTACCGAGTATTGGCTTTTGGTGTGTACCCTAAATAACTCACTGAGTCTTAGTGTCTGTCATCACTTTCTGCATTTGTGTATATCATACACTATCTCTTGGTTTTATAAATGTTCATGATTTTTATATTCATTATTAGGAGTGCTGAAATAAAGCATCCTTTGTATTTTAAAGATTTTTGGACTTGTCAACAAGATATAGGATATAAACATTTGCAAAACCTCACAAAACTTTCTATGTTCAACAGTTGAGTTGTACAATATTATTGCTACTTCACTTGTATGGATTTTAATAACTTTCACACAATATTGTGAGTGGGGAGAGCATTATTTTTAATTAAAAAAGGGTGTCTGTCTAAATTTCCTGCCCTGTAAGTCAGTTGACCCTGAAAAGGAAACTGGCTATCAGATTTATTGTTAACTAGCTTTCATTTGGAATATGTACATGTATGAAATATTTGTCACTGAATGTAAAGCAAAAATTGAATATGATATTGAATATTTACTTTGGACTCGTCTGTATGTTAAATCCAATTTGAACTTAATGGAATCATGTAAAATCCACATAAGGGCTATATATATATAGCTACTTTAAGTACTAAATATTTGACTAGACACCAGGCTTCTGTCTGAACTCTATATGCTGGACAAACTTGATCCACTAATCATCTTTAAATAGTTGATGACTGATATTGAATATCAATTATTAATCAATTATCGAATCATCCAGTCAATTAGTCAAATCATAAGTCATTCAATGATTCATTCATTCAATTCTTACATTATAATTGTAGTGAAACATAAGCCAACCACACACATATTAATAACTCCTTAAATTGCTTTTAAGATAAAAAGATGCATCTGAAAACCAATAAAGATAACAACTTGAATGTAACATCTGTTGTTGAAGTCATTGGTCTGGTCATATTAACCTGAATACACATTTACATGTTTATAGTTATGTGCTTGTAATGATTGTGGAAATTCGGTGAGGGTAAGGAGGGATAAAGGGAGGGGTGGAGGTGTAAAATTAGATAAAGATATTTGATAGCCTTCTTTGTAGCAAAAGGCGTTAAGCACTCCAAGCAGAAGAAAATTTTGGAAATAAAAAAAAAGATATTGAATTCCTTTACAAAACAATTAGGAAAAGGGGGGGATGGGATATGTCTGGAGTATAGTGAGTCTGTCTAGAGGATAGCATTCACTAGCAGAAGGAATTTGTGAGTTCGAACCCGCTGAAATCTTAATGAAAAATTGTCAGTTTAATTTGTTTAAAATTTACTTCGGAATTTACCAGTTGTGATTTCCAAAGCACAGAATGTTTTCCATTAAATTAAGGAATAAAATAATTATTTGAAAATTTTTAGTGAGAAGTTTCTGTCTTCTTCAATTTGATAATACAGAAGTTCAAAATTTTGTAAATAAGGTGCAGCAGATGCACATTCACATGCAGATAATTAAAAGAACATACATCAATTTCATGAAGATGTGCATCACAGCACAGATGTATAAAATAAGTGAAGCAGTTTAAAGTTGTTTTTTTAACAAATACAATAATACAATTGGCAGATGGTAACTTACTTGCCCCTGGTAATGAGTGAATACCATTAATTTTACATCTAATAAAGGTTAGAGAATTAAAAAACTTTTACCTAAGAAAAAGACATTGAAATAGATTTTTAGATGTTTATTTCAGCAGGATGTAACCTATATGAGTCAAGATTAAAAAGTATTTATACAGTGATGTAGGTCTATAGTTTGATAATCAGTTTTATGAGCTTATATTTATATGAAAAATCATAAATATTCCATGCATTTCAGACTTTTATGATTTTGCAATTTCATCTCTGTACATTTTGTGCTGTACATGTTTTTGTAAGTCATGATAATATGAAGTTGTGGTATTATTGCCTAGAAGACAACAATCCACAAAAGCCCAAATGACGTGGATTTAAGCAACATTGTTTCGTTGTATAGAGAATGACAAATGATAACTTTAACAGTTAGTACTAAATATTCCTGAGGAATTAATGATAGATATGATATGGAACCTAACTTTTAGGTAATAAGGAGAGATGGTATGAATGCCTATGAGACAACTGTATCCACAAAAGCCCAAATGCTGTTAATTTAAGCAACTTTGTTCTTTTCAGGGAGAAAGTCAATTGATAACTTTCACAGTTACATGTAGTACTTAATATATTCCTGAGGAATTCATTATAGATATGATATGAAACTTAACTTTGGTGTATTGATACTTGATATTCCCTAAGAATAAATTATAGATATTATGTTTGACAGCTGTTTAACTTTTTATCACTAGAAGTCGAGCTGCTGTTTATGTTGAAGATAAAGTTAAGGAGGAAACCAGTCCTGTTCTGACAGAAGAGATCCCACCAAGAGAAGCAGGAGATGGGCATGAGGAACCAGACACTGTACTCAACGATACAACAGATATAGCAGGTCATTTTATTTTATATTTATAATTGAGTTATTGCAATTGTCTTTCTTGTTAAATTAGTTATTGACAACAGAATGTCTAAAAAGGGTCTCTCTTATGGTTCTTTCCTAGTCGTTAGGCCTCTGGTACCTTTTTCATGTTTATATCCACCATTCCCTGAGAATGACAGACTGTTTTCTCAGCAGCTGATATGTTGAGTAAATAACCCAACTTTAAAACATTGTTGTCATGATTATAAAAAAGAAAAAAATCCTACATGATAGACTATATTTTTTTGAGGGACAATAAACCATGTGCATTATTGTAATAAAAGGTTATTTTAAATTTTGTTTCTCAAGATGTTGTAACGAATATATAGGGCGCATTTGTTTCTTACCTAAACGATGTAAACGATTACGTGCATAATCCATTTGTTTCTTACACTTTTGGTCAACGTTGACATCGTTCACATAAACGATGTACGCAAAATAGTCGCGTAGTCGTTGATCATTTATCGTTGAGACATGTCAACGATAAATTTGTTTCTGCATCTGTCGTTTAAATAATTACGAGCATGTGTTGTTTCACAAAATCCTTGTTATCTATTTCCGCACTTTTACCTGTTTGGTTACAGTGCGTGAGTGTAATCTATTTCTGTCTCACTACGGGGTCGATAAAGTTCATTAAACGATGTATTTGTTTCTAGTAGCTTTACGTTTACTAAACGATAGTCATCGATGACAAAATTTTGGGTTAGAAACAAATGCACTCATAGTCTTTGTTTAATGTATTTGCACCCTTTCTAAAATCAGACCCAGGCGAATAATAGCTTGACATATTGTTTATAGACACTTAGCATAGCTATTGTTGAAGACTACTGTTAATTCAGAAATCTGTGCATGCATGTAGGTTTCTCTTTTTATTCATATTGACCTGCACTCATTGAAACAAGAAACAATTACAAGAAAAAGATAAAGAAAACAGCAGATTTCACTCTGATTAAGTAACATACATAAACATAATGTTGACTTTGATTATGAAAGTAACTACAGATGTTTATTGTATCTGTAAACTGTCAACAAATGTTTCTACTTCTGGTGTTCTAGAGAATGGTTAGTCAAACATCTCTGGGAATCTTTTAAGATCTGTTTGTCTTATAACAGTAATTAAGTATGAAACAATTGTAAGTGCCAAATATCTGTTCTTATTGACATCTTTTGACATGGAAGACAGATAAAGAATGAATTAGATTAAGGAGATATATACTCAAAGGAGACACAAACATAACAACACAAAAAGACTGAAGACATCAACTTAGAAAAAAACATCTGTTCAATATGTCAAACTTTGGCTGTGATAGGCTCATTTCTGATGTTAACAACAGATATGTGTATTATACCTAGACATTTCAAATTGCTTCTTGTCCATAGAAGCTAGACATTTCAAATTGCTTGTTGTCCATCGAAGATTTGATGGTTGCAAATTGGCTTAATTGTTACCTAAAGGCAAAATAAATAAAACAAATCTCGGGTTCATTTTTATCATATTTTATTTTATTTTACCAACTTCAGTAAAAAAAAAAATTTGGCTATATTTTTGGTCTTTTTCAGCTGTTCAATGTTTGTAGGTTTTGGATTTTAGATTTCAAATATTTTTGACTCTATCATCACTGAAGAAACATTTTTTGTTGAAATGCGCATCTGGTGCAGTAAATTTTATACAATTCATAGTATTACTGCAATTCTTGAAGAGTCAATGTCTAAGACAAAGATGTGATTGAAAATGTCTCTGATATATATTTTTTTTTCTGGAAATTTTAATTATTATATAACTATTTATTTGAAATTTAAAACACCATTTATGTAGCAATATAACAATATAATCCTTAAACCTTTACTGCACAGAAAATCTGGATAAATGTTGTTTTATTTAATATTTCATTTCATTTCTTTTTTTTTCAGATTATGATAAAGAAGAAATAATAGATTATTTAGAAATTTCTGGTCTGAGTAGCAGTGATGATTCTGACGTGGATGAATGCTTCTTCCATCCAGCTAGTAAAATTAAATTTAGTAAACAACCGATTAGGGTAAGTGTGAACCAGCCAGTAAAATTAAATTTAGTAAACAACCAATTCAGAATGTAAAGGACTATGGGTAATTTTATTGTTCGTACCCCAAAAATGAAAATAACGTCACATCAACCGTTTTGGTGTACAACTTTGAAAATATTACCCAGAATGCATTAGATTCTGAAACGGCAATTTAGGGAAAGTGTCAACCAGCCAATAAAATTATATTTAGTAAACAACCAATTAGGGCAAGTGTTACCAGATAAACCAGTGAGTGAAATTAAATTTTGTTAACAACTGATAAGGGTAAGTATGACTATGTAAATCACCTAGTGAAATTAAATCTAGAAAACAACCCATTTGTGTAATTATGGCAGCCAATAATTGCATTAAGTGAACAACTGATTAAGGTGGCAGAAAGTGTAAACGAGCCAATAAGATTAAATCTAGTAAACAACCAATTATGGTAAGTGTAACAGTAGTAACCAGCCAGAATTTGAGTATGGTAGATTTTAGTTTTATAAACAACATATTGTATTTTGTGGAAGTCTAATTCTTTACCAATGAAACCATGACTATAAGTAATAATGAAGCCAAAGGTACCACTAAATTATTATTATTGTTGTGGTTCCAGATTTCTAGGATATTTTTACTAATCAAAAACACAGATTTAAATGCCTAAAAAATGCAAATTTTCATAGTTTTTATTTTAAAAATCCTAAACCACAAATAAAAATTCAACAAACATGATTTTACTATAAATCTGGTCATGGTATCCACAAATAGAACTTTCATGTAAAACTGTCAAATCTTGAAAGTAAGGCAAGTGATGGGCCCTATAATAAAATAAACTCTAAAAGTTCAATAAACCTTTAGATTTTTCAGCATTTCAATGTTTCCCCCTACAGAGTTGGGCCACAACCTTGAATGCAACAATACAACAAATACAAAATATATTTGTATTTCTTAACACAATGATAAGCAAAAATGAACCATGCAGATTTCAAAACTTATTTGAAATTTCAAAAGGAAAAATCTGGTCCTTGAGGAAATTTTGCTAATTGCATTTATATACAGTAATTACTTTTCATGTCAACTGTTTGTCATTTGTTGGTCAAAGGGAGATAAGTCAAAGTTTTTTTACTCGGTAACATTAGAATTTAATATTGTTAATAAATAAATATGTAGAGGAAGTAATACCTATATTGTTTTGTTTTTTATCAAGGAAGCTGAAAATAAATTATCCTAATTGCATGTTTTTAAATGTTTTTATCAGTTCAAAGAAACATGTTAATATCAGATAGAAATGTCTGTTCAAATATGTTCAATAAATTTTCAGGTATTTCCAACATTTTCCACAGAGGAATACGACAGGAGGAATGAAGATGTAGATCCCGTGGCGGCTTCTGCGGAATATGAACTGGAAAAGAGGGTGGAAAAGATGGACGTATTTCCTGTTGACCTTATGAAGGGTCAGTATTTCTTTTGCTATAGTTTCAAACTTATATAAAAAAATGCAAAAACTTTGTACTGGGCAAATAGATGCAACCCCTTTCATTGAAACATAAATCATTTCTTTTGATCTAAGCTAAGAATAATATGCATTTCATACATTTTACTATACACAGCAAATCTCAAAGATATGTTATTTGACACTGAAGAATAAATAGATAAACCCGTAGTTATAATTTCTTAAAATGAATGTAAACATTTGTGTACCTTTGTCAGAGATAAAACATATCTGCTGTACCTGTATTTGAAAATTTGCATATTTTTCCAATGATTGATTAATTTGAACATTACAAGTAAAATATGAGACCTAAGTAATAGACCAATTCAAAAATATAGCTTCCTTGTGAATTATATTCGGTCTCTATGTCCTCATAATGATAGGATCAGTCAGACCTCTAAAAAAGTGGTGTTCCCATAATGCAACACCATTTTTGAAAAAATAAATGGAAAAAATACATACACAAAATAGAAATGTAAACCATGGTAGAGACAATTATATTTGAAATAGTCAAACTAGACCAGTCATTTGTTACATTAAGAGTTCCTGTTGATTATGAAATTAAGAATCAGATTTCAGAGTTCTCATTGTTTGATTTTTGCAGGTCCAGAAGGCCTTGGACTTAGTATTATTGGAATGGGAGTTGGAGCTGATTCTGGGGTAGAAAAATTAGGGATTTTCATTAAAACTTTAACAGAAGGAGGGGCAGCACAAAAGGATGGAAGGTTAGTCTAGATTACCTCTGATATTGATTTTAAACCCCTCTCCAAGAGTTGGACTAAATTGCATTCACCTTGTCAATTTGTTCATCCAAAATTATTTCCGTCACTTTTCTTAGTTACTACTGAACAGAATGACTACATATTTAGTCAGCAGCTTGACAGTAATGTTTTTCTTTTACTAATGGATTGACTTTCATTTAACATACAGTCTGGGATTAAATTTATAGACATCAATAAGTTTGTTAAATCTTCATGAAATGTTAGAAAGTTTTGATGAAAGCTTCTTCATGTTCAATATAAATCATCTGAACTGATAAATGGACTTAGTTTTAGCAGTCCATTGTACACCTTTACACTGACAGCAGAAATAGCAGACAAGAGACAGGGTCCTGTAGAAATCATGAGGCATTTTATACCCCACTTTAAAAAATTATGGTATACTGTTTGTCTGTCCATCTGTTCATCCATCCCATGAATATTTTGTTCACATCTTTCTCAGGTTTAACTACATCATAGTTTTGATTTCTGAAATTTGGTTTCAGGTTTTATATAAGTCAGCTATACAGTGTGATGCATTTTCAAGGTCACTGAACATAGAACAACTTCCTGTTTATCGTTAAATATTTGGGCAGGGTTTTGATATCATCAGTGAGCAGTAGCTGCCAGTTTCACTTTCTATACTTAACTGATAAATGGACTTAGTTTTAGCAGTCCATTGTACACCTTTACACTGACAGGGTTCTGTAGAACACTTGAGGCATTTTTTTCTCTAGTAATATCCCGTGTGCCTTTATTATGTTACTACAATATTTGCGTTATTGTAACATTGTTCTGTGATTTATGTCACTTGTCCCAACATACAAAATTGTCTTTTATCTGTCAGATTAATGTTCATTATTTGTTTAAGTGTAAAAAAAAAAATTGTTTCAGTATTTTATTTCACTGTAAATTGTTTATAGAAGAGGCATGGTTTGAATAACAGTAAAGATATTTTTCAGTACTGTAAATTCAGAAATTATTGCATGCATTTATTATTGTGATTTTTGAAGAATTAACAAAAATGCGAGTTTAATTATTGCGATTTTTGGAAAAGCTACATACAGATATATGTATTTGATATCAGAATGCGAGTTCTTATTATTGCAATACTCAAGTAGTCGCATTATTCGCATTAATAAAAACCTCACAATAATTTCTGAATTTACAATATTTCACTACCAAAAGTAGCAATAAAACTTTGGTGATATGTATAAAGAAGGGGTACTAAGAAAAAGAGTTTTTAACACAATATTTATGCCCCAGCTGTAGCGGAGGGGGCATTAAGTGTTACCCTTGTCCGTCGTTGAACATTTAAGTTTGTGATACACCTGTACCCATGAAACCTACGAAAATTGGTATCCAGCGAGTAATAATGAATCCACAGTATTATATGTTAATGTGTACTAAACCTACACAATGTATAAAATTGAGAATGGAATTGGGGAATGTGTCAAAGAGACATGTACAACAACCCGACCAAAGAGCAGAAAACAGCCTAAACACTTTTCAATAAGTTGAAAATCAAGAACAGTTATAAATGAACTGTTTCAACTATGCATTTGAATTTATATATTTCCCTTATTTTATGAGATTTATTATCTACTGCACATTTATCAGATGTCTATGTTTTTCATGTGAAAACTGTTAAATAATCTGTATTGATATATGTTGCAGTCTGTAAAATATAAATTAAATTCTCCTCAGTATTTATCCCCACCTAAGTCTTTTTATCATCAAATAATCTTGATAAGTGTGTTTGATATACATGGAAACTAATTTATGGGTATAAACTTCAAAAGTTTTATTGACTCAAATAAGCCAGATGGAGGTTTGGCCCTATAATCTAAAGCTTTGTTGAGGTTGGATTTAGGTCAGTGAGTTACACCTTAAACCTGTGAAATTGTAGTGTTTGATACTACGACAGGTGTATTAATATCTCAGGTATTCTCTTAGGACATAGTTTTACCATCAAGGAAGTTGATAGTATGTAATTTCATACCTTATGTACAAAAGATGTTAGCAATTTAAAAGATAAGTGTTAGTCATATTTAATTTTAATAAATGTGCAAAATTTTTTTTGGAATGTTGAC
The DNA here is from genome assembly GCA_017311375.1 of Mytilus coruscus. Taxonomy (NCBI): domain Eukaryota; kingdom Metazoa; phylum Mollusca; class Bivalvia; order Mytilida; family Mytilidae; genus Mytilus; species Mytilus coruscus. The sequence continues at coordinate 40,340,836 of CM029608.1, forward strand.
CTATTCATGTATTTGTGCATGTTACGTCTGCCTGTATTATTTTAAGGACATTTTCTGTTTTGATATTTCCATATAGTTAAATGAAATATATTCAAATGAGTATCTGATTAAAAGTAAGCTGTTTTCATATGCTAAACTTGAGAGCAAGCATGGTCTAGACATCTCAATACTTATTTGCAAACTTGATCATTTAAAAGGTTAGTTAGTGACTTTGCTACAGTGTTTTATATTTTCATAGATATTGACCATTAATCAGGGTTTCCGCTGGCGGTAGCCAGTTTTGCATTTTGGAAAAAATAATGATTGTGGCGATTAAAATTCATTATTGGCGAAAGAATTTGGTGATAGAAATATAACAATTCGATTTCATCCATCTTGTTTACTTTTTTCGGGATTCTCGGACTTTACCTGACAGACAATACTCGGAATTCTCCTTGAACTCGTTAGGACTTTGACAGAAAATCAATAATCAGCTGAGAGCATTTTATAGCTGTAGGCAACGAAGGACTAATTAGTCTCCTACCGACAAGGTCAAAGGGGACTTTAGGTTTGCACTCCGTCCGTCTGTCCATCCGTCAGTCCGACAAATCAGTTTTCCACACTTATTTCGTCAAGCTTGAAGATATTGATTTGATATTTGGTGTATTGTTTTATCATGACAAGATACAGATCAAGTTCGAATTTTGTTCTGGTCTGACGATTTTTGTGCAGAGTTATGGTCCTTTAACTTAGAAAGTTCACTCAAATAATCGGTTTTCCTCACTTTATTTTGTCGTGCTTGAAGATATTGATTTGATGATTGGTATGTAGTTTTATCATGACAAGTTACAGTTCAAGTTCAAATTTTGTTCCGGTCTGATGATTTTGTGCAGAGTTATGGTCCTTGGACTTAGAAAATTCACTAAAATAATCAATTTTCCACATTTTTTTCATCATGCTTGAAAATATTGACTTGATATTTGTTATATAGTTTAAACCATGACAAGTTATAGATCAAGTTAGTTTGTTTCAGTGCAATGAATTTTTAACTGGTAAGGGACTATGTATTGCCAGGCAATACTCACAGAATGCTTGTTAATAAAGGTGTTGATTGTATTATTTTACAAAATGATGTTGTTAAATGGCGTCACATGTCACCTAAAGGATTTATTTACAACTTTGCAATGCACGTGTTTGAAGCATAGTTTTACATCTCCTCGTTTTCTTTTTAACGATGGTTTGGAAAAGAAAACTGTTGTTCTGATGAAAACTGTTCACAAGCAAGAAAAATCTCTGACTTTATATAATTTTTCCTCTAACTTTGATAGAAATAATTGATTTGAAGTGGGTACCAGTACTTTACAACTGTTTTGGTGACGCACGTGTTTCAAGCATAGTTTTACGTCTCGACTTTTTCTTTTTACGATGGTTTGGAAAAGAAAACATTTGCTACGAAGAAATAAATTTAATTGTAAGAAAAATCTCTGACTTTAGTGTTCAACTGGACGGAAAAATCTATATCCGATTAACTTATTGAAGATGAATCTCGTGTTCCCAGAAGTACAAAATTATGATTTCTTGATCTATATTTCAATTTTAAAGTATCTTTTGAATGTAAATGTTCAGTGTATATTCATTACAATTTTGATTAAAAAAAAACTTGTAGAAGACCTGGTTGATCATCTCTAATGAAACAGAAGTCACCTGTTGTTTTGATAAGAGATTATGATTGGATGAAAATGTTTTTGACCTTGTTTGAACTTCAAATTATCTGTTGCTGCTACACAGTAGATCAAGATTCAATATGATTTGTTTGGGCACTATAGGGATTAATTACTTTGTTAAAGTGTGAACTAAGTCAATTTTGTGAGGTATCAATTAATGAGTTAAGACTTCAAGTCATATCATATCTAGTCAGTTTACTTACTCTGTTGCATCCATAGAAGTTTTTTGCATGGTGATGCCCCACACATTGATTTGTGGCCCTGATCATATAAAATTTGGAATTTCCTATTTCTATGTTAAGTTCAAATCTTTCAAATTCATAAACCCCATCCTTTCTAAAAATATTCTAGGGAAACATTGTATTATCTGACCTTAAGACTAAATAACAAATTTTATTTAAAGAAATGGGGTTCTTCAAGAAAAATAAGTAAAGAAGATTTAGTCAAGTCAGACATCTTGACATAGTATGGAAAAAATATTGTGACTGAGATGTATATTACAGATAAGTTTCCTGAGTGATTCTGACAGGTTTCAAGATAAATGATGTATCATTCGCTCACTAGCCTATGCTTGAAATAGCAAAGCATAGCTTGATTGTTTTTTACCTAATGTCCAGTGACAAGTAGTTCATGCATGTTCAGGACAAGAGGTGAAGCACTGCCTCTTAGATTCGAAAATTTGTTATCTTCAGTATCTTAAGTAAATATAATCCCACGAACATAAGGAAAATTTATTTTTGTTTGATAATAAATTCTATATAAACTTGTCAACTTTGTATTTTAGAATTAATATTAGATCCATTTTTATCAAAGAAAACATGATTTCAATTTGAGGGGCAAATCTCATAATGACCAATTGTACAAGAAAAATTTGGCACTAGATTTCCCCTCATGAGCCTCATGCATGGTGCATGTAAACTGTAAATGGATGTGCCATGTAAACAAAGTTGTATATTGTGTTATTATATGAAAAAGACATGTTTATTATAGTAGAAGCTATACTAACATTTCCTTAGGTTTGATACATAATTAATATCTTTGGGAAGGCAGATTATGTGTTTGTTGATTTAGTTCCCCTTACTTGCAGCAACATATGATTGCATTGCATTCTAGGTGATTGTTGTTTCATATATATATCTGTTGTTTGAGAGATTATTCCTTTTGAATTTGCAAAGTTGGATGAAAAAAATCAACTACATATTGGAACATTTATATGAAATACAGAGTACAACATAATTTTTATTTAGGTAAGTTCTTTATTTTGTTGATAGAGATAGATTATATTTATGCCCTATCATAGAGGACAGATGTATAAAGTGTTTCTAATATCTGTCCTTCAAACCTTCCGTCATTCTGTCCTTTTGTCCTGATTTCCTGAATTTTTCTGTCATGCCTTTGTATATATTGAGTTTATGTTTAGTGTTGAAGGGTAGAATTATGAGTGACAGACCAAGTTCTCATTTCACTTTTTTTTTTGAATCGGTTTAAAATTGAGGTATTCAAGGGAAATTAAACAGACTTTCATCCCCTAAATAACAAAAAATATATATGAGAAACATAGGATTGTTATGTTCTGCCAAAGATAGTAGAGGGGCATTATGTTTCTATCTGTCCATCCATTTGCCTGTCAGTTCCTTATCAGATTAAAGCTTTGGTTTAGAGTAGGTTAGAGTTTTGGTTTAGGGTAGGTTAAAGTTTTGGTATAGGGTAGGTTAAAGCTTTGGTTTAGGGTATGTTAAAGCTTTGGTTTAGGGTAGGTTAGAGGTTTGGTTTAGGGTAGGTTAAAGCTTTGGTTTAGGGTAGTTTAAAGCTTTGGTTTAGGGTAGGTTAAAGTTTTAGTTTAGGGTAGGTTAAAGTTTTGGTTTGGGGTAGGTTAAAGCTTTTAAAGCTTTGGTTAAGGGTAGGTTAAATTTTTGGTTTAGGGTAGGTTAAAGTTTTGGTTTTGGGTAGGTTTAGTCTTTTAAAGCTTTGGTTAAGGGTAGGTTAAAGTTTTGGTTTAGGATAGGTTAAAGCTTTGGTTAAGGGTAGGTTAAAGTTTTGGTTTAGGGTAGGTTAAATCTTTTGTTTAGGGTAGGTTAAAGTTTTGGTTTAGGGTAGGTTAAAGTTTTGGTTTAGGGTAGGTTAAAGTTTTGGTTTAGGGTAGGTTAAAGCTTTGGTTTAGGGTAAGTTAAAGTTTTGGTTTAGGGTATGTTAAAGTTTTGGTTTAGGGTAGGTTAAAGTTTTAGTTTAGGGTAGGTTAAAGTTTTAGTTTAGGGTATGTTAAAGTTTTGGTTTAGGGTAGGTTAAAGTTTTAGTTTAGGGTAGGTTAAAGCTTTGGTTTAGGGTATGTTAAAGTTTTGGTTTAGGGTATGTTAAAGTTTTGGTTTAGGGGAGGTTAAAGTTTTAGTTTAGGGTAAGTTAAAGCTTTTAAAGCTTTGGTTTAGGGTAGGTTAAATTTTTGGTTTACGTTAGGTAATAGTTTTGGTTTAAGGTTGTTTGTGATCACATCAACTTGAAGCTTGTACACATGTTCATTATAAGGTGAACTGTTTATTATAAATTTAAATGCTAAGTAAGGGTTTTGACCAATTATTTTAAAAATAGGGAAATAAGATAGTGCAACCGGGGGGCATGTTGTCCTATGGTCACATATTCTTGTTCTTTCAATTTTGAAATGGCATTTTTATTTAAATAATTCCTTCGCCCTTTTTTCAAAATCCGAGATCTCTGGTAAAATAAAAAAAATGATCAGGTGTGTGAGGGTAAATGTAAAATGATGCAAGATACCAGTAATTAAAAACATGAGGTAAATTTATTGTATTTTCCTATAGGCACCTCAGAAGTGTGATAATCAAGTAAATTGTTCAGTGCATATTTCACTTCAAGCATTACATAAGTTGAATTGTTTTTGAATGTCTGTTTCATCATGATGAAAGATATGCATATCTTTGAAATATGACTTTTGTTTTAACTATCACTCCTTTCTTGTGTTCTTTAGTGCTAAGATAATCAAATGTATGTAATTACCCAGTGTTAAGAAAGTAAACGTTGTAAAAAGGAATACTATTTTCATCTATTTACTTATTAACCTTAGTCATTTAATTGATTAAACAAGAATTTTTTTTTTTTTACCTTAGAACAAAAGAACATATTAGTGAAATACCATGTCACAGATAATTTCAACTGCTACAAAGGAAACCCCAAAATGGTCGGTAGGGTCTGGGAAATTTAGTCTCACTAAAGTATATGTTAGGAAATTTCTAAAATAAATAAAATGGATGTACACATTCAAGAATCCTATAATGAAATAGTCATGTATAAACAATAAAAAAGGATCTTGCACATGAAAGTTGAAAGTATGATATTCTGTGAGGCAGCTCGCATTCTGAAACACAATCATGACAAAATCAAAGCGCTTGTAACCACTGAAGGGTAAGGATTGCTTTCATTTTGCCATTTTGTGAATTCTGACAATAAAACAAACCACAAAGAATTATGCATGAAATACCTTAATTTTTAATTGAATATCTTTTAATTTGAAAAATAGAAACATTTCATGTAACAAGTATAGTTTTGCTTTTGTTACACCTTAATCTGACAACACATAGTATTGATAGCAACATAAGTGAGCAGTAAATAATTAAGATTAATGAATTGGTTATTATCTGCCAGGTGTGAGAGTCGGAGGTTTACTCATTAAATGCAAATTCCACTGAAGATTTGTACAATTTCTTTAATTTCATTCACTGATTGAAGCAATCAACAATCCCTTGTGTTGTGGAAATATTCTGGCATATAGACAAAATAATCATTTCTTGGGTAAATAATGAGTTTTGTATAGAGCAGGTAAAAATAATTACTGAGAAATATCACTAAAAGTGTAAAAAAAACATCTTTGGTAGGTGATGGGGAAAATTACGAGAGATGGGGATAGGGTAGACTCTATGCCATCAGAAATAAGGCAATTATGCCTTCAGAATTTTAAAACTTTCAAGACAGGTGCAAGAAGAATCTTTCTCCATCTTTTCCTCAATAAAATCTTCCTTTCAAAATCATCATCCTTTAAATAATATCATTTTTTACATAAAGGAGGAATCAAATCTTCTTTTCAAATAACATTAACGGTACCAATTCTTACTACACCAGATGAGCGTTTGAACAACTAATGTTTCTTCATTAATGCTCAAGGTTAATATTTTGAAAGTCTGAAACCTAATATAAATCATCATCTAGTTAAAAAATACCATTTCTCACTTCAAGAAGGAAACTGAAAAGTAACCAATAAAACCAGTGTAAAAGTGATGATACATGTATGTAGATGATTGATAAATCCATTGAGATAGTTATCCAATATAAATAATGTATCTGTTCACACATACTCTCCAAAGGTTTTCTTTATTCTTTATGTATGATGAGATGTGGATCTACTGGTACTAGTATATCATTTACTTGTCTATGGGGAAAGTATGAAGAGAATGTGAATTGACAAGTATCTCTTCTTGTCTATGGGGAAAGGCATAAATGGGGAGGATAGCTGAGTTTTTAAGTACTAATAGTTTATCTTCACTGATCACTAGCATATCAACTCTGATGTTGTTAATTTTGCCCCACACTCCTAGCATGGTATATTTGACTCTGATCTCCTGATCATTTGACAAGGATTACCAGTATTTCTGTTGAAGGTCAGTGGTTCTGTCTTTGAATTCTGTCTTTCATGATTGCTAATAGTACTGAATGGGGCATTAAACACAAACAAACATATATTATAATTGCATATACATTTTTCCAGGATTCAAGTTAATGATCAGATAATTGAAGTGGATGGTAAAAGTTTGGTTGGTGTCACACAGGCATATGCTGCTTCTGTTCTCAGGAATACAACAGGGACTGTCAAGTAAGTTTATCTCTAACTTATCATATAGTTATGTAGGTTTGGTGGGTGTCAAACAGACATAAACAGTCAAAATGACCATCAGATATTTATAATTATTGAAAATAATTATTCAATTCATAAGTTATTAACTTTATTTTTGGACAGTTTTAATATTCCAGAATAGGAAAAAATGTTTAATAAAAATTAGGAGATGAGGTAACATTGCCAATGAGACAGCTAACAACCAGAGACCAAAGGATGATGATTTTAACAATTATAGTCCACTGTAAAACCTTCAGCAGAGAGCAAAACCCATTCATTCGGGATACCTTATGTAAGCCTTAACTTTACATTTTGTAATCAGACCAGTCTTGCTTTTTGTAATTTCCATTTAATAGTAATTTTCAGCTGATTAATGTTGAGAAGCTTATGAAAAACATAAAATTTACCAAATTTAGGTTTGATATTGGTAAATTAATACGAACTCAAGTAAAGGTTAGTTCCCTTTTGAAATGTAATTTGTTGAGATTGATTTTTCTTGTTCCCTATTTAAGGTTTATGATTGGTCGAGATAAAGATCCAAGTAAAAGTGAAGTAGCTCGCCTTATACAACAGTCTCTAGAACAGGATCGTCGTAGAGAAGAAATGAAAAGGCTGGAACACGATCGATTAGTCCAGCTACAGGATAGTATAACACCTAGGGATGCTGTCATGGAACGGGACCATCTGCGTCACATGTCTGAGTCGGGAAGAGAGCTGGACGATGATGAGGAAGAGGAAGAGGATGTAGAAGATGATTCGGTAAGAAAAAAAATATGAGTATGAATATGTTGAGTATGTGTCAATAAAACAGGAACTCAATGACACAAATAACCTTCTGTCCAAGTTTTATAAAATATCATGAAGGTTTGAAGGTTTGACAAAGGTATCCTACAATGAAATGTATGATCTCTATGTCTCACCATCGCAACTTTCGTCAAAGGCATGACAAAAAATTAATGTGGGTTGTTCGTCAATTAGTCAGCAAATGACAAGAGTAATCAAGACATCAAATGGCATTACACAGTCTTCAGGAATGGACGTGTCTATACAATATGTCTTGCTCTAAATCATAACCTTAAGACACAAATTACCAAAAGTCATTTAGAAAACAAAATACAGTTTTCAACAATGGACAGGTGTCCTGAGTCTAAAAAGATGTCCATGTAATAAACGGGAAGTATCAAAGATCTACCATCAACACCAAATTCTACAAATAACCAAAAACATTTAGAAGTGACATAAGACAATATGGACAAGATTCCTGAGGCTCACATTGGGGAGTAGGAAATTGGCTAAGATTAGATATTAGGAAAGATTTGGATTGGGAAACTGGAAATATGCAAGGCTTATATAAGTCTAGGAAATGTGAAGCTCTTATAAAGTTGTGTTATCAGACATCAGTGAAAGAGAGGTTAATATTTGGTTTGAGATCAGATAGGTTTAGATTAGATATTGGGACATATTTTTGTGAAAAGGAGGTAAATGTAGGAAAGTTGGGACTATTATTCTTGAAAAATTTGAACCTCTGCCACTTTCATATTTGCATATTTGTATATGCTTAGTTAGCAGTAACTTGTTCATATTCAGTGTTAGCTCCAGTCTGATTTTTTTAAAGGAAGAAATTTTAAAACCATAGTAATTTTTTTATGTTTCAGGATGAATGTTCTGGAGATTACCAATTAGAAATCACCAATCATAATGAGGAATATGATGACGAGGATGAAGAAGAAGAAATGGTTCAGCAAGAGGATGAAGTTTCCAGCACCATGGAAACCACAGAGGAAATAGCTGCAGGGGAGGCAACTCCTATGTCAATACCTTCAAGTAATGATAATAGTGTAGGATCACCAGATGAGGACAGGAAACCAGTCATAGAAGTATTTGACCTCCCAGAGAGCAGTAGTGAGGATGTTTCACCTGATATGGAATCTCAGGCTATGTTTGTCAAATTAAAAGAGGTAAGAAAATTGGACATTTACACTTGTGAAAAAAGTTAATTTGATGCAGGAATCACCTTGAAAAACATAAAATTTCAAACATTTTCCAGTGGTGCCCAGTACAGTAAATTGCACTACAGCTTTCCCATAAAAGGAACAAATGAGGAAATAGGCAATAAGTATAGCCTTAATTGATTATAAGCATCACAGAGTTGAGGCAATAAGTATAGCCTTAATTGATTATAAGCATCACAGAGTTGAGGCAATAAGTATAGCCTTAATTGATTATAAGCATCACAGAGTTGAGGCAATAAGTATAGCCTTAATTGATTATAAGCATCACAGAGTTGAGGCAATAAGTATAGCCTTATTTGTTTATAAGCACCACAGAGTTGAGGCAATAAGTATAGCCTTAATTGATTATAAGCACCACAGAGTTGATGGACTAAAGAGAATATAAATAGTTATGCTATTGTTTATGTATTATTTGCATCAATTTAAGTAGACCAGAATTTCAATTCAGAGGTCATAATTTAACATAATTTATCTAAAACAAATTTACCATTTCCATTAATTTCATTGTATTTTGTGGTGAACTAGGTTCTAGATGACACATATCTTTCATACTGCATTGTGCCTTTCATAATATCTGAATGAAAATAAATATCTAAACACTTGTTTTATTGTTCATAAAACACAATAACTAACAATTAAGGTTTAATATAAGTGTTGTCTTTTCAGGCCCAGTATAAAAATGCTGTAAATGAGGCAGAAATAGCAAAATTAAAGGGCAAGGTATGTAAACTATACTTATGTTAAATAACAAAGCTCAGAAATTCCTGCAACTTTGTAAAAAAGAACTTTCATTTGAGAACTATTTGTTTAATGAAATTTTAAATACAGAGAGGTTTGAAAATTGCACAATAAAATTAAAAAGGTTTTAAATTTTTCACATAAAAAGCTTCATCACTTAGTTTGGTTGCAAAATATACACAGTATATGCTGGGGGCCTCAGTGACTTAAGAGGTCTAAGTAGTTCTATTTCAGTGATCACTAGCCTTTCAGCTCTGAGGTTATAAGTTCGAACGGTGAGGAACTTAGATTTCACATAGAAGGTCAGCAGTTCTCTGCTTGTACTTTGGCTGCCCACACCAAAAAATCTGGCCACCATGATAAAGCCCGATGCGGCTGAAAGTGGCCTGAAACGCCTGCTCAACAACACTTAATGTGTGTAGAAATTGTACATGTCAAATGCTAAAAGTATAAACTAAACATTAAAGAATTCTTAGTAGCATTTAATGTGATTAGAAATGCTACACAAAAATGTCAAATGTTGAATCATTTAATATGATTAGAATTAGTATTGAGAAGAATGTTAAATGATTATTGTTTTATAGTTAATACAGTTAGAGAGTGTACAGAATGAGAAGAAGGAATATCAGAAGAAATCAGAAGACATGGCTTACAGATTACGGGAACTAGAGAAAAAGATGTTGGCCAATAGAAAGGAGATAAATCATTATCAGGTATAGATGATGTACATCCAAAAATGAATGGGTGTGTTTGATTAGTTACAAGTTATAAGTTTAAGATGCAAAATAGGTGTGTTTGATTAGTTACAAATTATTATAAGTTTAAGATGCAAAATGGGTGTGTTTGATTAGTTACAAATATTATAAGTTTAAGATGCAAAATGGGTGTGTCTGATTAGTTACAAATGATTAAAAGTTCACTAGGATGCAAAATGGATGTGTTTGATTTATTTACAAGTTGTTTAAAGTTGACTAAAATGCAAAATGGGTGTCTTTGATTAGTTACAAGTTATTTAAAGTTGAAAATGCAAAATGGGTGTCTTTGATTAGTTGCAAGTTTTTTCAAGTTGACTAAAATGCAAAATGTGTTATATTACTTGGATAGATTTTTTTATTGAAGCATTGTTGGTTATAATGCCACATTGAAGTTTTATCAAAAGTAATTTTTGTGATCTTGTTTTTATTGTTTGCATTATTAGAAATCATTTATTTCTGAATTTACTGTATGCAAATACAGGGTTAAATCAGGGAAACATTAAAAAGTTATTCACACTTCAGACTTTTTTTATAGGACCGCAAAATATTTTGCGGTCGTATATTGGTATCACATCGTCGTCCGATGACATTTGGTTTCAAGACAATAACTTTAGTATTAGTGAAGAGAAATCTATGAAATTGAAACACAAGGTTTATAACCACAGAAAGAAGGTCGGGATTGATTTTGGGGTTATGGTCCCAACAGTTTAGTATTAGGGGCCAAAAAGGGGCCCAAATAAGCATTTTTATAGTTTCATGACAGTAACTTGTGGAACGGTGTATGGATCTCTCTGAAATTATACCACAAGTTTCCATACCACAAAGGGATGGTTAGGACTGGCTTTGGGGGGTTATGGCTCAAACCGTTAAAGAATTAGGGGCAAAAAAGTGAGAAAAACAAGGGTGTCCTGGTTACAATGTTGTGTTTGAATTACCTTCCTTACACTGCTTTTAAATTATGCATAAAGAAATGTTGTATTGTTTTGAGGTGGTTAGCTGTCAATTTATTTTTAGAAGTTACTATTTTAATAATTTTAAAATGCTGATTAAGGTATATTAATTTTAGCCAAAATTGGAGGAGGGGAGGGGACAATTATTTCTCCTCTAGATTTCAGAAATCAAAAGAAAATTTCTTCAAATATTTTTTAAGAGGGGGTTAAAAAATTCTTTTGAAAAGGAGGGTAAAAAAAAATTTTTTTGGGGGAGGTCAATTCACAACAGCATAGTGTATTGCACAAAAGCAAAAAAAAAAGGGGGGGTAAATTTTTTTTTTGGGGGTCGGAGGAGGTCATTTCGCAACAGCATAGTGTATTGCACAAAAGCTAAAAATTGAATATAAATTCAAATCATATAACCAATTCTAAGTTCTTTGACTTGACTGCAGTTATTCTGTGTCAGGAACCTATTGTGTGTCAAATATTGAATTACAATCCAAATTCAGACCTGTATCAAGCGCAAATATTGTGTCCATTTTTGCCCCAACTGTTCAGGGTTGGACCTATGCAGTCGTATCCAGCTGCGCTCGGCGAAGCAATTTATTTTTAATTGAAAGAAAAAAAGGTACAAAATGATTAACACTGCCAAAAATGATGTAATAGAAAGAAGTCTATTTCATGTGAATGTATGCATGAGTTGAAAGCCTTATGAATTTTGGTCAATTTGACAAATGAAAAAAATTAGAATTAATGTTTTCTGTCATTTTTTTTGGATGAGAGCTTTTAAGAACTTTTTGTTTATTTCTACAGGATTTATTAGAGGGCTCCCAAGGACAGTACATAGCATTAGAAAAGAAAATGAAGGGTGATTTTACAGCCCTAGAAAAGAAATATCACAAAGCTAAGAAATTGATCAAAGAATATCAATCCAGGTAAAACTATAATAAATACTTTAATCTTTGGAAAGGAAAGGACAGGAAGATATGTATTTCTCTAATTCTTTGTGCATTTAAACCAGTCTTGGCCAACCAGGAGAACAATTTATAAATTGTAACATTTGTAACTTCCTACCAAATCTATATCTGAATATTAAAGAGTTTTTTCCGCATAGATTTGAAATGTTCTCATGCTTTCACCATCTTTAATAGCAATTTGAATTGAGTTAAGAAGTCAGTACCTTTCTCAAGTACTGGAAAATCAGAAACTATTGTGTGCATTTATTATTGCGATTTTTGAAGAAGCGACAAAAATGCGAGGTTAATTATTGCGATTCCAGACATATGCATCAGATATCAGAATGTGAGTTATTATTATTGCGATACTCATTCAGTCGCATTATTCACATTAATAAAAACCTCGCAATAATTTCTGAATTTACAGTATTCATACCAAATTGTATTTCACTTTTTGTTTTTCTACAGAGAGAAAGATTTCCTGCAAGAAAGAGAATCGTTACTTCAGCAACAGGCAGAGAAAGATCAACAATATAATTCTCTAGTCAAGTCACTCAAAGATAGGGTAGGTAACTCTGTAATAACTCAAAATCTTGGTCTGGTTAATTTTGGTTTGAATTATCAGAATATTATGGGATAATCAGTTGACATTTTATGGACATCTACAAAAAGAAATATGGTATACACCAAAGGGACAGAAACCCAACAACACAAAAACTATTGTTGTCTTCGTTGATAAACAAGTGTATTAATGAAAGTGATTGCAAGTAAAATTACTCATTCTTACATAAAATTTAAAATAACTTGTTGTCAACTCTAGTAAGATCAAAATGAAAGCAATTTTAAAAATACAACCAATAAAAATCAAGGGTAGTAATGACTTTTTCTTTTATTTATTTATTCAAATAGTGATTTTACTTCCAATAATTTAATATATAGACACCTGATTCTGGTATCTAAGCAAAAATTCATTTAGATATAAAGAGCACTAAATGTTCTTGTTGTGAATATCAGCCATTGAAGTTTGCATTCTTAATGTTAGTCTTTTGAACTTTGTTTTAATACAGATCTAATAAGTTTATAAACTTAATTATATGTGGTGGTGACTGTCAATCATGACTGTTACCATTCTCAATGTCAGTCTTATTTTAAAGTGAGATAAGAAAAAAAATCTGGTATTCCATTAATGTGTGTTGTTTTTATGATAGATTTTCCAATTGGAGAGTGAATTAGGTGAAGCACAGAAAGCAGCAGGGTTACCTGTCTTAATTCCTGATGCCTCACAAAGGGTACCAGATGTCATATCAAAGGAAACCAGTGTTAAAGTAGCGTCTTCCTTAGGTGAGCTTTAAGAATCATGTCCTATGTGAAATTTGGTAAAGAAATTTAATCTGTATCAGAGCAATTGAAAAAATGATGGTGGGATACATGAACTTTTTAAAATCAAACCAAAAGTGATTTAATTTATTTTGAACAATGGCAATGTTTTAGAGAAGGAAAAACTGCAAAATTTTGCAATCTTTAAAAAAATGCAGTATTTCCTGTGGTCTTTATGTTTGCTATGGATAAAACATCTGGTGTATGGATTAAAAGGAGGGGGAAATTGTTATGTATTAAGAAAACACACACACAAAATAATAAATTGGATATTTGTTTTAATGTTTTAGATAAAGTATTGACACAAAGTCAGATATCTGATGCTGTTTCCATATCATCTGGATCAGATGATTCACCAGGGGATACTGTAGTTAGTCAGAGTGAGTATAGGAATGGAAAAGGAAGAAATAAGATATAACACTTTTATTGCTGTTCTTCATCTCAAAATCATTGAGTTCTTCACCACAGAACAAATAACTGCAGATTTCAGACAACCACAACATAAAAATAAGAAGATGTGGTCTGATTGTCAATGAGACAACTGTCCACAAGAGACCAAATGTCTTTGAAGTTAACAACTATAGGTCATTGTATGGCCTTTAACAAGCACTGATTTGAGCTCTTTGCTACACAGAGTGGTGGGAGTATGCCAATAATAAGAACTCAATTTATGAGATCTGATACATATATCTGTATGGAGATTTTCCTGAAGTCTCAATAATTAATCTTGCATTTTTGTTCCTTCTTTATAAAAATGGCAATTACAAAGGCAGGCAATAATTTCAGAATTTACAGTAAGTTATGGTTTGGTAAACAAACTTTTGCTTTTTGTTTTTCAATAAAAAAAATGAGTATTTCAAAATTGTTATATAGGAATATATTGATATTTTGACAGGTTTAGACACCAGTATGATATCAGATATTGACAACCAATTGTCTGAATCATTTAATGAGGTACTCTCTGATGCACGTCTCCTAGATACATCAGCCAGTAAATCTAAAGGTCAATTGGCTAGTTCTGGTGCCATGGCCAGCCGACGCCCACCTTCCAAGAGAAATAAGGTATGCACAAACTTTGCTTATAGGTCTTCATTCATTATTATATTGTAATATGAAATAATTCTTATTTTCGTGTCCAAGTCTAATTAACTTGAAAGGAAATATTTAAAGTCGATTAGTTGAGCAACTTAAGTATCTAAAACACCATTTCAACTCTAAAAAAAAAAAGAGTATAATAGATTATAGAGACACAAGTACCAACAATAAATGATAAACAATATATGAGCTGCGTCGAATAGAAATCGACTTTATGCAAGTGCACATATACATGTACATGTATAAGACTTTGATTGATTTTGGAACATTTAAATACAAAATTAAAGATGAATTTTGGTCTGTTTTGTAGGCTTCTTATAACAACTCAATTTTCAAACAGTTCCAGACTCTGCATAGAGATTTTTCCACCCGAAATAGGATAACAGATGTATTGATATTCATTTGCATAAGGTCGATTTCTATCTGACGCATCTCATATGTAGTTACTGAAAGCAAGCTTAAACTACTTAACCTGTTGATGTGAAATCATGCCATCTTACACTCAATATTGGTTGACATACTTTATGAACAAATTTCATTCAGCAACATCATAATGTTTTATTTATGGTTATAATTTTCTTTTTTATTTTTCAGTCATTGGATGAAGAAAAAGGTGGAGTGATAAAGTCAGAGACACAAAGTGGTCTGGAATCATGGATGAAACATGAAGGGTATTAATCAATATAGTGACCTATAAATTCAGAAATTATTGTAAGCTTTTTATTAATGCAACTGGTTGAGAATCACAACTGATACATGTATCTATACGCACATTTTCCTGAAATCTCATTAATTAATCTCCCGTTTTTGTCCAGTAAAAAAAAATCACAAAAAGAAAAGCATGCAATAATTTGTGAATTTACAGTATTTGAAAAGGTAGAGTTCCAAGTGTCTTACCTCTTGGTCAAAGGGAGATAATACTGAAAAAAAATCAAAGTAAACAAAATGTAATACTGTGAATTTGCTTGGATCTGTTATGAGTAAATAGTTTTTGGTGAATAAGACTTACTTCAAAAAAATTATATAATATTCCATTTAGTGATGACAATTATATCTAAGCTCATGTTGGGTCTATGATTTATTTATTATGCCAATTTTTCAGAGACAGTACTGTGAAGAAAAGTGATGCAAAGAAGAGAAAAGCTCAGCTGCAGGAGAGAATGATCACAGAACCTGTGGAGGGACCCCCCTCTATCCCTCCACCACCTCCTCCACCCCTGGGGGTGGACACAGATTCACAATCAAGTTCCAGGTAATAATTTAAAAAAAAAGAAGTTTCATGGAAAATGCAACAGCTTGTCTTGTATGAGAAAATACAGAAATACTTTAGACACTACAGAAAGGTTTAATAAAAAAACATAAAAATATTAATATGCAGTTTAGTTATAAGATATATATATAATTGACATTTTTCCTTCTGTTTTATCTTGCGACGGGAGCATTAAGTGTTATCCTTCTGTCTCCATCTGTCCCATTTTCATTTGAAAAGCAAGCTTGTGCGAGGACTTTTGTATCCTCAGACACATTCATCTTTTATTTAACTTATTTACATTGACAGACTTATAGTTTACATGTGTTTTTGTTTTTTGTTTTTTTGGAAAGCAACATGTCTAAAATGAGAATGTACCCACACACACAAGGCCTAAAAGGAAACAATTCCGTTTTTATCTTGCCTGCAAAAATACAAAATTTACAAGGTTTATAATATACATAAGCTCTGTACAATTTACCCACAGACTTAACAAAATTATCGTTACTAAGGTTTAATGAATATTGCATTAGGTACTGCTGTTTACAGGCACAGATCCATGACTAGATGGGGGAGGGGGAATGGCGAAGAATTAGGAATTAGGAGTTAGAGGACCATATTTTGACAAAAAATTGGCTGTAATTTTAGCTTTAAATTGCTTTTTTTAAAGGGGGGGTGCAATCTTCTTAAATTTAATTGTTATCAGATTTAGATATAAATTTGCTATGAAGCTTGATTTTGAAACAATGATAAGAAGGAGAATTATACTACTAAAATATATGTAAAATTCTGTTTATTTTAGGAGGAACTCTCTAGATATCCATTGAATTGGTACATTTCAAGTGACCACTGGGATATAATATTTCAAAAATATAGATTATAAACTTATTTATTTCAGGAGGAACAGCACATCAGAACAATCAGAAACAGCATCTACAGTATCACAGACTTCATATGATCCCTCAAATCCTAACTTTAGAAACATGGAATCAGAAATTCCCGACACTGTCTCAATAGATACCACAGGATCCTCAGATGGTGCTAGTAGTAGCTCTAAATCAAAGTCTGGTAAAGGTAAAGAAGATATTCTAAATTCAGACCAGAACTTTTCTCAGACTGTATGTCTGATTTTTTTATGTCCCACCTAGGGGCATTATGTTTTTCGGTCTGTGCGTCCTTTCGTTCGTCCGTCTGTCTATTCATCCGTCTATCCCACTTCAGGTTAAAGTTTTTGGTCAAGGTAGTTTTTGATGTAAGTTGAAGTCCAATCAACTTGAAAACTTAGTACACATGTTCCCTATGATATGATCTTTCTAATTTTATTGCCAAATTAGAGTTTTGACCCCAATTTCACGTTCCACTGAACATAGAAAATGATAGTGCGAGTGGGGCATCCGTGTACTATGGACACATTCTTGTTTTTAATGTCAATTGAATTTTAACTGAACGTTAAGCTAGGAACAATCAATCAATTCCATTTCAATTGAATATTAATTGAAATGGCCATTATGATCTACATGTATATCTATCTGATTAGGCAGAACAGAATATTATTTTCCAACGTTCTCCCCATCAGTAATTTGTACAAAAACAAAAAACAGAAAACCAAAAAAAAAATACTCGTTTAAATTGCCATTATGAAAATAATTCGCCATATGACAAGTGATATTTGTCATGAATCAGTAATCCTGGTATCTATGATGAGTTTATTGTATGTCTTGTAACCCCTTCAAATTTGTGATGCTTTACATGTAGTATTTGCTAATTGCATACTGTATTTATATGTTTTAAACTTGTAATAATTATGTCTAGTTGCATAAAGATACACTTGGTATTAGTTTATCATAGAACTTTTTAAATATTCAGAATATTCTTATAATTACTAATCAAATATAGACTCTTTGTATGAACATTTATCTAGTAGTAAATAGGGGAAAAATAGATGTTTTACAAAATGTATTTAAAATTGGGGCATATTTATTATGCTGAAACTTATTTGAGTGTCAAATGATTTTATTTAATGTTTCTACAGAAAATTATACTAAGTGTATTTTTCTGTACAGTTTATATATGCATTTATATAAACAGATTGTGAAATGTTTTCTGTACAAATATTTAGTCTACTCTTATTATCTCCAACGAGGTCAAATTGAAGAATAACTTGTACTTGAGATCTACATTAATGTATCCAACAATCCTTACTGTTTTTGTCAATTTTTCATTATTTCATTGGATGACTGCAGACCATTCTAAATTCAACTTGAATCTAAATACAATTAAGGATACACTCAGTGTTATATCTAGTCTCACTATTTTTTAATATATACCACCTTTAATAAGTGTTTAATATGACAATAAATTTTAACTTTTGTTCTCGTACTAGGAAATTTTGATAAAATTATTTCCGTACTCCATGTATACCTTACAACAAAATTATTTTTATTTACCGGTGTACGTTATTTTATTTGGCGGCATTTTGTTCAAGGTTGTTGTTGTCTTTTTGATATTGTTTTACATCTAACCCCTTGTTTTATTAATTTTGTATTAACATTGTGTCATAGATCAAATTTATTCGTTCAGTGTATGTTCACTTGTTTTTGTTAATATGTCTTTTGATTGAGTTAAGCCATTTCAATTGATATTTTATAGTGTGTTTTTCTATATTGTGATGTTACACTATTGTTTCAGGTTAGGGTGAAGGTTGGCGCCTGTTACAACGTTTAAACCCGCTGCATTTGTTTGCACCTGTCCTAAGTCAGGAACCTGATGTTCAGTGGTTGTCGTTTGTTGATGTGGTTCATAAGTGTTTCTCGTTACTTGTTTTTTATATAGATTAGACAGTTGGTTTTCCTGTTTGAATGGTTTTACACTAGTCATTTTTGGGGCCCTTTATAGCTTGCTGTTTGGTGTGAGCCAAGGCTCCGTGTTGAAGACTGTACTTTGACCTATAATGGTTTACTTTTACAAAATGCGACTTGGATGGAGAGTTGTCTCATTGGCACTCATACCACATCTTCTTATATCTATCTTTATTTTCATTAAAAATTTGGATAAAGATTTAAGATTGTAAATTTTGAACTTTTTAAGGGTCCATTTGTCTGCTAAATTCTGTACACCCATCAGTAGGACTATTCCAATCCATATTTCGTTTTAAATACCTATGGTATTTTATATAATTATTTGGCTATTTCTTATGCAAAGTGTATGTGGCCTATAATAACCTATTCTTGAATCGGATATAATATAAGTAGACTGTAGAATAAATTGCATGTAGCATTATTTTTGTTCTAATCATTGAATTTAACATTTGTGAAACTAACACGCATACATATTCCAATTGCATGTTTTTAAATAGGAATTGGACTGCCGAAGTTTCTTAAATTTGGCAAAAGCAGCTCATCAGAAAACAGCGGAGGTGGAATTGTATTGTTATCAAACAAAAACCTAAACGGAGATGGAGGTAGTTCAGGAATCCAACTTATTTCCAAACGTCCATTAGAGGCTACATACTCATCAGACTCATTGGATGGTAAGATTCTGTGGATACATTATTATTCGTGGGATATACTGTAAACCAACTAATTTCCGCGAGCGATTTATTTTCGTGACTTTAGCGAGTAGAAAAATAATGCAAATATAAATCATCCTGAATATGTAAAACTTGGATCTTTCCTGATTTAATTACATCAAGTAAGTTAGAAAATTGCGAAATTAAATCGCCGCGAAGTGGACTAGAAAGGGCTAAACGCGAAATAAAGTATCTGCAAAAATAAGTTGGTTTACAGTATAGATTCCACCACTGCAACAAGTGTGTTAGGATATTTCTCCACTCTAGACAGTTAAATTTTAATATTTAAAGTGCAAGGCTTGCCGAGCTTTTTAAATAATTAAAATTTAACTGTTGAGAATGGAGAAATATCGTAATACACGAGTTTTAGTGGTGGAATCTGTTTCTCTAATGATTTTTATCCTTCCTTTCCAAAGATTTGCAGAAAGTTGTGTTCTTTATAAGTGACGTCATCAGGCATGGTGGCCTTTTCTCATGACGTCACAGTAGGAAATTCAGAAGAAACCAAGAAAAGTTGACGTCATAATTAAATTTCGTCCAATCATTTGCCGAGAACAGATATTTCACTAGTGAGGAGAAAAAAATTTCACAATCGGGAAATGTGAAAGTAGTGAAAAAATTAGAGAAACTAATTTGATGGATTTCGTAGGTATAGGTTAACCACATTGTTAAATGTACTACCAATTTGTAAAAACCACATATCAGGTATCCCCAATTTTTTTTCTGAATCTACAAATATAAGCCATGAAAACAAATGAATTCAGAGTAAGACATTTCTGAAGCATTTACAAGTTACTCAATACAGTTTTATAGAAAGATAATGACTAGCCCTCACTCTGTCATTATACATTTGTAAGTCTAATCCAGAATACAGTGAAACCAGCCAGAAAGGCATCTCTATTAGCGATAAAAAGCCTGTCTTATTAGCTCACCCTCTTCTTAGTCCCAGTGTAGTTGGGCTTCCAAAATGTTGTATATGACTTTTTATGCCCCCGCCGTATCGGCAGGGGCGTTAAGTTTTACCCTTGTCCGTCCGTACGTCCCAAAATTGGTTTCCGTTCTCTAACTTTAGTTTGCCTCAACCAAATGTTATGAAACTTATACACAATGCTTATTAACACAAAACACAGGTCAAATTTGAATTTGGGTGGCATCACTTTTGCTGTTCTAGAGTTATGCCCCTTTACAAATGGAAAAAATTACTGAATTTTTCGTTTCCATTCTCTAACTTTAGTTTGCCTCAACCAAATGTTTTGAAACTTATACACAATGCTTATTACCACAAAACACAGATCAAGTTTGAATTTTGGTGGCGTCACTTTAACCGTTCTAGAGTTATGCCCCTTTACAAATGGAAAAATTGCTGAATGTTTTGTTTCCGTTCTCTAACTTTAGTTTGCCTCAACCAAATGTTATGAAACTTTTACACAATGCTTATTACCACAAAACACAGATCAAGTTTGAATTTTGGTGGTGTCACTTTTACCGTTCTAGAGTTATGCCCCTTTACAAATGGAAAAATTGCTGAATTTTTCCTTTCTGTTCTCTGACTTCAGTTTGCCTCAACCAAATGTTATGAAACTTATACACAATACTTATTACCACAAAATTCAGATCAAGTACAAATTTGGGTAGCGTCCCTTTTACGGTTCTTGAGTTATGTCCCTTTATAACGTTATATGCAAGCGGGGGCATCATCTGTGTCCCATGGACACATTCCTCATTTATTTTTGCTAAAACTTCTTTTTCACACAAACTGTCTTGGCGGGAGGAGATCTCTGATATTCAAAAATATATTACATTTAGACCAATCAAAACATTTAAAATAAGACATGTGACAAAATTGCCAATCTCAATTGCTTGTAAATTTGCTTCCAAAATGTTGTATGTTAACTTGAAAAATGGTGTAAAATGGCTTTTGGAATTAAAAACTTGTATATTTCTTAATTATTGTGAAAATAAGGTTAGTTTTTGTGATATCCCGAAATTTCCAAGTTTTTATTTCACAGCCATTTACAAAAATGTTCAAGTTCACATACAACATTTTGGAAGCAAACATTTCAAACATGTTTTCAAAGCCTGTTTGTGAAAAATTAATGATTTATTACATTTTGGAAGCCCAGCAACGTTATGTATTTTAAAACCTCAAATCAAAGGTCACTTCTCTCATAAGGTTAGTTTTCTCTGGTTCCAAGGGGGATCTTTATATACAGGTTTGACTATATAACATATTTTCAGTTGTTTGTATATAAGTATCATAAACTGTATAATGTAAGAGTTTATATTAAAAGAGCAGCAAAAGAAATATGGTGATTTTAAAAAAGGAAGTCGCTTGCAATTTACCTAAATTAAATTTGGAAGAAAGGAATGCATCTTCACACTTCTTCTCCATTTCTAAACAGCCAAATTTTTTTTAAGCTCCATGACAAAAAGATGGTTTTGCCTCCTTGTCAGAAATGTTTTCTGCCACCTCTGAAAAAACTGATAAGACTTTAATGATACAAATAGTTGTGAATTAGTGACATTCCCAGTCCTGTGATCTGTCATTTAAATTTGATATGAATGAAATGTCAGAACATCTTCAAACATAGACTCTAGAAAGATATGTATCTCTTTAGAAATAGAAAATTGTAAGCATTTTGAAGATTTTTATTGCTATGTCAAATATTTACTACTAATTATCAGCATGTGTTGTGTTGTTAAATATATATGTATGTTGTATGCAACTTTATAGAATGTTGTTCGTGATATATGTAATAAAGGTTTAATTTAGCAAAGTGTGTCCCTAGGAAATGTTTATTTAGTTGTTAGAGATCTTGCAATACTTTTCATGAATTTTGCATGGCAACTCCTATTGCAAAACCCTGTGTATTAAGACTTGATAGAGAGGATTTGAAATAGCTTTTCAAACTTTTTTTCTCTACAGGTTTAGATGACAATGAAGATATATCCTCAGCGTACATGGTACAAGAAATTGACGATGAGGATGGAAAAAAGACGATATTTTCTTTGAATATCTCAGGAACCCCTGCCGCAGAGGTAAATATTTTCGTCAAATATGTTATGAACGCCTTTAAGCAAGGGCTATTCCATTAAAATGATATGGGAGGGTAGGAAAGGAAGTTTAATTACCGTAGAAAGGCTTGTATAGTTCGCACTGGTACATAGTCCGCACCCCCTTCTCCACACGAAATTTTAGGTAAAAAAACTTTTTGTAACTGTTAGAAAAGGTATAATGAAACTCCGGTAATTTCAAATCCTGTGCGGTCGTTTGCGGTATTTTCTTGGAAAAACCTGTTTTCCATCATCAAACAAGCTGAAACTACTTGTAAATGATTCTAGAACGCTTCATGATTGTTAAAATAAGTTTAATTCACTTAAAAAACAATTTAGAAACTTGTGTATGTTTAAACAGGAAGTTTAAAAGCACGTGTAAAAGAAGAAATTAACCGGTGAGAGTCGAAATCCATACATAACAGATATCACTATAATACGACTTTGAAAGTAAAACAGTTCCATCCTTTTGTAAAACAGTCTTTAATATATCTATCACATTAATGTTTGAAGGGTCTTAAGCTAATACAAACCATATTAGTCAGTATGAAACACCAAAACGGAACGAACAATAACCGATTACGTTTGTTGTTTACAAATTGTAAGCTGGTTTACGGTTGTCTTTTCACTATGTTTGTATCGTTTCAATCAATAAGATACCAGTTTATTTCAACCAATGCATTGAAAAGAAACGAAATTTGTAATGAAAGGTTTAGTTTTATATTTATCAGTATTAATTTGATATTGAATAGAAATAACTTATTAATATGGATGAGTTAAAATTATTAGTTTGAAAAAATGATAAGAGCGCCCTCTACAATATCAATAACAAAGATGGCGGAACGTAAACAAACCATCTCGCCCGCGAAATTGAAATTTTTCTCTTATTTCTTGCTTATTGTACTCTATAGTCCGCACCCCGTCTGGAAGGTCCAATTTTCGAGAATAAAACCGCGGACTATACAAGCCTTTCTACGGTATTGAACATTTTTTATTTTTGGGCTTTGGGCTATTTTTATGCCCCGCAACAAGGCGAAGGGCGCAATAAGTGTTATCCTTGACTGTCCGTCCTTCCTTCTTTCTGTCCGTCCCATTTTCGTTAGAAAAGCAAGCTTGAGCGGGGGCATTCTTGTCCTCCGACACATTCTTCTTTTATTTTGTTGTATGTCCATTTGATGTGTACAAATTATTCAAAGGAAGTATGTTGATTGTTGTGGGATTTTTTAAGTCCCTTCTTACTTTACAACATCCATAATAATGGAATAGTCCTAAAAGGTGAAGGTAATTTTTGATGATTATTTGATGAAGTTAGTTCAAGGAATATGAAAAACTGTATGATACCATTTGAGATCCAAAGTTTTTAATGGTTCTGGAGAAAGGTGTGAACATTAGCTGTGACATGTTAATGAAAATTTATAGTGACGTCATTTAAGTGAAATAGATAGATTTGACAAGTTTTAAGAAGAAAAAATCAGTAAATTTAAAAGAAACTTTTTGCTTAATTAAAATAGAGCACAAGTGACAGACAAATTTTCATGAGCAATTTATTTATATGAAGTTAGATAATCATGTAAAAATAAATCAGATAATAGTCCGCTAGAAAGGTTTAAACCAGAAAAAGGATCTGATGACAAGTTTGTTTACTGAGTGTTTGATCTAACAATTGTTTTCAGGATAAATCTACAACCCCAAGTCGGCGGAATATCAATCAAATAGAATCTTGTCCAATCTCAGAGTGGAGAATGGAACATGTCAGACACTGGCTGGTGGCCCTGGAACAGGAGAAATATATTCCTCTCTTTTCTGAGAAAAATATAACTGGACCTCAACTTGTATTATTAGATGGGACCAAGCTAAAGGTAACATTTTAAGTAGATCTGTAGACTATGATTTGACATTAAGGTCTTTTAATATGAATAACTGATATAAGAGAGTCTTTCTAATGATAGTTATGGCTTCCTTTACTTGAAATGCCCTGTGAATCTTTTGATATGTAAAATATGATCTACACAAATTCAGCAACTGGGAATATTTTTTGTTTGTAGGGAAGGTAGGGAATGGCGGGGGGAGGGGGGTTGACTGGTAGAAATGAAAATAACACTGTATAGGCACTTTTCTGGATTAATTTTCATTAGAAACTAAACCCAAAAATTTAGAAGCCAAGGATGTATAAGACCTGAAAACATGAGGAGCTACATGACCAAAAGGGACTTAAAAATGGCTAAAAGATGTGCTTCTATGAATAAAATAAAGATGTTTTAGATCCCATTATTTTAAACTTATCACTTCACATTCATTTCAGACTATGGGCATCACAGTGAGTAAAGACAGAGAATTGTTTAAGAAGAAAATCAAAGAACTTAAAATGGCATTAGATAGAGAAAAGAAACAACAAGAGAAAGAAAGAAAGATGAAAGAAAAAGAACAAAAGAAACAACGGAAGAAATAATGATAATTATACATTAGTAAAAGAACAATTATTTTGTATTTTAGAAATAACATAGATTATATATTTGATTTAAAAACGAACAATAGGATTGGCTTTTACAGAATTGATTTCTATGTGAAAATCAACCTGGTTTAATGATAATTAATAGTATAACAAAGATCTTAACAAACATTTTGTAAATAAAGGTCATAATTTGCTGGAGGTTGGTCTTCACTGTGATGTAACATTATTTATGATTGGCTGGCCATCAAGCATTATATTCAGATGTATTACATCTTTTAATTGGTTCATTTGAAGTACTTTGTGACAACTGCTATTGACTAGAAATTTGAATAAGGAAATTTTATATTCAAAATTACATAATGAAGTACTAATTTATGCAAAGATTTTATATATTGTATAAATTATGCAGCTTTGATTCCAAGAATCTTAAATCTTGAATTCTCAATTAACAAAATAAATGTACAATTGCATAAGTTTTCATTATACAATGGAGCAATAAATTATATTTATCAAACTGTGATAGTTGTATTTATAGAAAGAATTAATTAGTTATAGCATAGGACAGGAAAAAATTGATTTTTGGATTCTCCCTCATATTGACTATTGCCACCAAGGTAATGTAAATGAAGAAATTGATAATTTAACAGATTGAAAATTTTTCTTTTAAAACAGAAAAAATACAATTTAAAACACCAATTGACAGAACTTCAAAAATCGGAGAGAATCTAGAAATTTTTTTTTTTTTTCTCTTTTAACATTCTCATTTTTCTCTTGTAACATTCTCATTTTTCTCTTGTATTTTATTTAAACAATACAATACATGTCTATGTTCTGAACACTTATTAGATAGTGCTGGAAAGTTAATTGCCATCTAGGCCAATGTTCTTTGTTTCAGAGTTTGTAAAAGGGTATACTATTAGAATGACTGGTCATTGAAAATTTGTCTATTAAAGTAAATAATGGTAATCTTGAAGTGAAAGAAATTTCAGATAAATTAAAGATATTATGTATATTCATTTAAAAATCATTATATTTGTATATTTTGGTCAGTTTTGTTGTTAATTGTGGCTTTTTAGACTGGGACCAATTTCACCATCATTATTAGGAATGATAAAAGGCCTTTTTAAAATGAAAGAGCATTTCTTATTGGATAGAATAGAATGTACGGTCATTTTTCATTGGATAATGTTGACATTTTTGACCACCATTTTAATTGTAAATCATTACAACTGGTGTATTAAAGTGCTGATTATTGTTATAGAACTATATTATGTGAATTTTATTTGTGTTCAAGAATTTACTGACCATGGAAAGAAAAATACACATTGTAATGTAAAATTTTTTGCTAAACTCTTGATTGTACGGAAACTTAACAAGCAATAAAGTTCTACCTATATATTTAACTTTAAAAAGGCTAAAAATCCTGCTGACTCGTAGATATAACCTTTAAATACAATCATGCTTTTTTTCTTTCCATGGACAGAATAATTCTTTATCTGTAGTTTGTTCATTGAAAGCATTGGCAGAACTTTCCTGCAGGATTCGTGACATTATTTTTTGAATAGGTTGTTATTTACTGATGTACTTGCAAGAAAACCAGACAGCATTGAATGTGGTCACAAATAAAAGATCACAGTTGATATCATTTCAGTACATGTATTATAAAGTCATGATTCTATAATTTAGAATCCTTGTAACAATTGGTAATCTCCTGTTTTACATTAAAATCTGATATTTTTTACCAGTTGGAGGAACGTCCATGGTTTATGATATCAGAGGCAAATTTAGGGAGGGGGTCTGCCCTTATGGAGCTTTATATATGATAAATACATAGACTTATTACAAGTATGACTCTAAACGTTGGCTTGCCAGGTATCCTTAACCAATATACACATTTTTGGTGCATTGTGTTTAAATAGAATCCAAATCATTGTAGATTCTGAAACAAGAAATAACAATAATATATGTTACAAACTTGTAAAAAAAGAAGGAAAAAGAAAACAGTAAAATGTATTGAAAATTGGGTTTTTATTATTATTTTTTTTTTTTTGTGATCTTTTATTTGTGACCTTTATGATATGTAAAAGGTTGTTGGGAATAATTTTATAATTTTTGTATATATCAGAATGAATCTGTATATTTTTCTTCAAGTGCTAAACAAGTTGACACAAAAATTAACTGGTGCCTAGTGTAAAAACTTGCCATTTGAGGACAGTGACTTAACCGTAGTCTCCTTAAAAAGGTTCAAAATGAAAGATATTGAAGGGTCTCAGACATGGCATTAGCATGTTTCTTTTTATAAGGCTATTTAAGGAAATTTGTGAATTATTTTTTAAGGGACTGTTCAATAATCCATTTTGTTTGGCCGTTTTTCTTCTTTTTTTCAAAAAGAAAAATGTTAACTATAGTGATATAGATGGTAAAAATATTTTACATAATTTGTCAACTAAACAGCTTGTTTTTGACAATTTTCATGATAATGTTGAAAAACAAATGTCTCATTTTTAAAGCTTTCATGCAAATGTTGGTGCTTAATATAGAATAGGAGATATTTTGATATAGAGAGGTCACAAATTTATATATGTATATTATTGCACGTGTTGTAACGATGTATAAATTTTGTTAATAAGTATTTGTTTACATGTATATATTACTCAAACATCGTATCAGTCATAGTCATATATTCATAACCATAATTTTTTCATAAGTATATTTTTTTTGTCTTTCATTTTCTTATAACATTGTTTTGTTAGATGGATTTTTTCCCATTAAACAAAAAATGTTGTTCTTTCAAGTCATTTTGTTTTAGATTTTTAGTTTGCTAACAAATTAAGTTGTCTTGAAAAAGGATAGTTTTTTTTCTAAAAGAAAAGAACAAAGTAATTTTTCCGAAAATTATTGCCTTTTAGCCATCTCTCATTCAGTTTCCTGTTTTAAGGTGAAACAGAGATCCAACACAAATTGAGATTTTTTGCGATATTTTTATGATTTTGGATTGAAAAAGTTGACAGATTAAGTTTTGCAAAAATAAAATCTCGCATTTTAATTTTGAAAACATTGATATGCAGCATTTCCTGACAATTGCAATAATTAATCTTACATTTTTATGAATTGCTCAACAATCGCATTAATAAGATGCACACACAAATTTCTTAATTTACAGCACTGTCATATTTTCAAAGGATAAAATTGCAATAAACATACCCATCATAGTATATGAAATCACATCTCTGATATCTTCCATTGTCTTGAATATCCATGAAATAATTGCCACTGGACATTGAGCAGTCAACAATCAATCAGATATTTTCCATTCAAATGCAGACAAGTCATTTGGAAAATGATTTTTTTTTACAACAATTTACTTTTTTGATTTCATAGAAACAATTTTATATCAAAATGGAACAATTTTCTCTAATTCTGGGTTACCAATTAAACACTTTACTATCAATTGACATTAGTTATTCTCTTAAAGATCATATAATCAGAGTAGGAATGAACTTTGTCATGCTATATAAAAATAAGATTATTGCAGAATAATTATCAAAAGTATACATCACTTAACTTTAGGGTAGTGCCTTATTTTGGAATTTTCAAAACTAAAGCACAAATTAAGATGTTTATATTTTGTATAGGAAAATAGATCAATATATATAGTAATTATAGGAAGAAGTTCCTTTCAGGACCATTAGAAATTTTTTCGTTGTTTTATCTATCGCAATTCACCAGCAACAGAATAAGAGTTTACTGACAATTTAATTATGTTTCCTTAGATTTGTCAGGTATTAAAAAGATTTATATTTAAACACAAGTAGTATGCTGATTTGAACAAAATTTATATTGGGATGTGTGATAGAAAAATTTATTAAATCACATCTTGTTTCACAGATAAAATTAAAATGACCTCATTAAAAAAAAAATATGAAAAATATAAAATAAATATTCCAACTCTTTTCATTCTTAACAAGCTTTTAGTTTATTCTTTAAAAAAATTGAATAAAGAATAACAAATCCTTTAACAAAAATGATGAAATAATTTATTTAAAACAAATGCTTTTTTTGGTTTGTTTTGCCTTCTTTTTTTTTTTTTTTTTAAATTCACGGCAGTTTGATATTTGTTCTTATTATTTTGATGCACTTTGCTTCTTAAGGATGGACTAAATTAATCAATATTATATTAAGAAATCCAGTTTCATTTTATAACTATAACGTATTGTTTAGAAGTGATCTTTCTCCAGACTTTTAACTTCTGTGTATAAAACATCACATATTATTTTCCTTTGTTGTAAACTTGTATTTTAGTTCCTGGTTTATATTTACTTTCGTTAACTAATGGTCCATGAACAAGGAACTTCTCTTTTTAGCAAGTAGCGAAAAGGAAATGTAGATTTCCTGAATTCTTTGTTTTCCGTCTGTGCATTTCTTAACCGAGATGGTTTAAAGTATTCTTTTAATTATTTAGATTATGTTTGCAATTCTAAAACAAATACTTATTATTTCTTTTACAAACTTATATCTGTCTTAGTGTATGAATAAGATATTTAACTTAAAATGTTAAAAACTCATTGATGGAGACTTTGCACTATGACCAATTCCAGCATTATTTGTTAGACAAACGGGGAGATTTTGTTCATGGAAATTTATTTGGACCTCCTTGAAAGAGGCCTGTTTAATATGAAAGATTCAGTGCAAATGAGAAAATCTCCCTGGGGATGGTAAATAGGTATATTTTTCTTTCAATTCATATTTTGCTGTTCATATCAGACAACAGATGCTATAATGGCCAGTGTTCATATCTCATATCATCCAAACTTTAATAACAATAACCTCTATACTGGTTTCCTGGTCTTTGTTAGGTTACCAATTTTCTCCTATAAAACATCACAGTTGAATAAACAAAAAATATTTCCAATAATTTTTGTATAAGAGTTGAAAATAGATTTGATTTGATATAAAACAAACTTTTGTTGTAATTATATTTGTTAACTTTTAATTTATTTTCTTTTAAAAGCTGCTTTTATTAATATATAATTTTGATGGTAATCTTGCTTAATGATTTATTTATTATTTTTATATCTGCATATCATTTATAAATTTGATTTACTTGAATTGACATGGATTTCAAAATTAAACATAATTGAAATTTCCCTTTAAAATAGTGTATTCCAATTATTAACTTTTTTCTTGATCTTCACTTTTTTTTATCAAATTTAGAATAATCAAATAAAGAAGTTTATATAAATGGTTTGATACAGGAGCAAAATATAAAAATAAAACAAAAGTGTCCCTTATTAGCGGAAACAAATTCTCATATAAGTATTTATAGTGTGGCCTCAATTGTAGATTTCAATTTTTACCTCATCTTTGTGATACTGTTCAAAACAAATTTCAAGTGCTGTCCTTCCTCTATATTCAGACTGTGTTAAGTATGGGTGTAATACTTACCAATGGTAACCCTTTTGTCATTTATGTATTTGTTTTTACTTCAAGTTCAGAATTCAGTTGTTTGAGAAAGTTGTGAAAAATATGAATGTTTTGGTGTTGTTGAACCTGTCTTGCAACAAACATTTCCTCTGTTTATAGGTACAGTTCTAAAAAATGGCAAATATATTACATCATTTACATATCAAAAATATTAATTCATTATTCCTGAACTTCAAGAGTTGATAAACTGTAGTAACAAAACTAAGATCATGCATTCAGCTAAAGTCTCAAGTTAAATTAGCATGTTGGTTCTGTTGTCTTAGTACTAGATCACATAAAAAGAAACTTATATTTCTAATGAACTTGGTCTATATTTATGAATTAACTGGGATCTTGATTACATAAGTACCAGCAACTCATTACACTAAAAATCTTACAAGAAAAAAGACTGAAGGCATAAACATTTTGTAAAACTGACAATTATTTTTTGTAAAAAATTTTTGAGGAAAGATTCCATGATCACTTAAAAGAAACTTTTATATCTATGATCTGTGATCTTGATAATATAAATATACATCATTAATTTCTGAGTGCGAGCCAAGAAATTTTTGAGAAGAGGGGTGTGGTCTCTCAAGACAGGTTTTTGCTGTATGTAAGATTATAAATTATTATAAAAGTGCATTTATATGTAAACAGTAAGAACATATGTTGTGTTTTATTTATATGTTGTAGATTTTAAAGGTTGTGTCCATATATATATATATATATATATATATATATTTGCTTTTACATGTATTATATGTATATGTTGTACTTAAAGGGGGGGAATGTAATAGAAAGTGGGATTTTCTTACAAATTCTTGAAGTTATTTATAGATTCTCACCAACCCTTGCTTAAAACGATGAAGTTACCATGATTAAAAATCATGTGCACTGGCTATGCAAGACAAATGAATTATAAAGCTGATACAATGGATTCATAATCTATGTCAATGGGTTCACTTTTCACAAGTTTTTCAACTGAATTTTATTAAAAATGTATTTTTTTCATTTTTTTATAGGCACAAGAAGTGTTTGTTGAATATATTGGTCATCTGCTATACTCTAAACTTAAAGTTTGAAAGCAATAAATTATAAACATTGGAGAACTTGAACTATAACAGGGACCAAAATAGAATAGCTTTAAGGGTCAAGAGTTAACTTTACTTGAGGAAGGTGCAATATTATTTCTAATGATTTTTAGGGTTTCCAAAAGCAAACTATAATCTTTGAAATATGGGGCAGTATGGGGTGTGAATTCGTGAGCTCAGCCTACCAGTTTTCTAGTTTTTTAGATGAGGACAACAAACATTGCATAGCATTTTACAAGGCATGTAAAGAGTGCATAGGTATGAGAATCTATAATAAGCTTTTATATAACTATCAGGACAGATATACATGCATTATGTTTTTGTATGGATGAGCCGTTGTTTACACTGGTTAAGGTTGTAGACATAATTTTTTATGACAAAAACAAAACTGGTGCAAACTTGACATATTTTTGTGCAAGTTTCCATATTTTATAACTTCTGAATTCATATTTTTCTATGTTCTGAGATACTACATATTTTGTTGAGAAAAGGGTGGTTATTCTATAATCCTTAATGATACTGGTACCCTAAAGTAACAGAAGGCTGATATTTTTTTCTTTGATACTAACTTTCATGGTTCAGGAATTTTTGCTTGTTCAAGTTACTTTATTTTTATGTTTTTATAATTTCTCTCTCTCTAGACGATTGAATATTTTAATTGCTTTGACTACTGAAATTCATTATTTCCTCTCTGAAAACAAAGTCCAAAAAGATTGAAATATCCCACACATAAGACAAATCTACATTAACATGATCTGAATTGGAATTTTGTACTTTTGTAAAGTTTTTTGAGATTGCAGTCTTAAGAGTGTGTTTCCATCCCACATTCTTTTTACCTCATATTGATTGATATTTACGTAGAAAGTTCGCCTTTTGGTTTTGGAAATGTGGAAAGAAAGATTAAAGCATGCTTCGTTTTAAAATAAGTTTATTGTAAACATCAGCATGGTAGCAATATGACACAAAAGAAATCTTTCATTGACAAGATTCAAGCTCTTTTTATGAATGAGTTACGGTGGTTGACCAAAGGTCAATCAGCATAAATGAGGTCATTGAACAATCAACTAGAACATACATAAAACCTAAGCATTGTGACATCAGAAAATGTATGGACAATGCACATTTGTTACAGCCAATTTCAATGAGTGTGTAGGCAAAGATAATATCTTTGGTTAACTTGCATGCTAGCTGAACCGTGAAGTCATTGTTAGGTTAGGTAAACTACCCTCCTTTAATAGTAGACTAGTCCGACAGAAAACCAACCTGTCTGTAGGACTAGGCTATTTCGAAAAGAGGGTAGTATACCTTACCTAGCGATGACTTCACGGTTCAGCTAGCAAGCAAGCTAACCAAAGATATTACCTTTAGCTACACACTCATTGAAATCGGCTGTAAAGTCATCTATTTTATCACCATTTTTAACCAAACTAGATAGAATCAAAAGAAAGCATTACATGATATTAATTATAGCAAATACCATTAAAAGTCTGCCTCTACCATGTACACTATTGTAAGACTTCAGTACACAAATCTGTAGCCTAGGAGGGGAATTATGAAGGTTAAATTTCAATGGATGTGACAAATTTAACAGTCTCATTATGTAAACTTGTTGATTTTTACAAAGTTTTATTTTATATTATCCCTTTTTCATTTGAATCCAGTTATATTTAGTTTGTACATTGACATATCACCATGGTCTATATAAAACATAACATTTCACATAAAATAAAGTCAGTATTTATAACATTATTGTCTTATTATTAGGTCTTTCCACTTTTCCTTTTGCTTTTGTTCTGATTATTTTTATTTTTATGCCCCTGCAGTAGCAGAGGGGGCATTAAGTTTTACCCTTGTCCGTCTGTACGTCCGTTTGTACATCCCAAAATTGGTTTCTGTTCTCTTACTTTAGTTTGCTTCAACCAAATGTTATGAAACTTATGCACAATGCTAATTACCACAAAACACAGATCAAGTTCGAATTTTAGTGGCGTCACTTTTACAATTCTAGAGAAATACCCCTTTACAAATGGAAAAATTGCTGGATTTTTCGTTTCCGTTCTCTATCTTAAGTTTGCCTCAACTAAATGTTAAGAAACGTATACACAATGCTTATTACCACAAAACTCAGATCAAGTACAAATTTGGGTAGCATCACTTTTACAGTTCTTGAGTTATGTCCCTTTATAACATTATATGCAAGCGGTGGGATCATCTGTGCCCATTTATTTTTTTTTAATTTTTCGCCTAATTTTTTTTCTTTTGCTGTTTTTTTGTTTCGAAAGATGTCGCTTAGATATTTGGTATATGATATCGAACAGTTTATACGCTTTTGAAACTGACCCTGTTCAACCGAATACTTTTCCTTGAAAGAGTTATCTCCCCGAACACTGTTTTTCTTGTTATTTCTAATACTTCGCAACCCTAAAAGAAACCGACAAAATCATTTTTTCAAATTGCTCTTATTATCCTCACGATGTTCCATTTAATTTCGACCAAAGCGGTAAAGAGATTCCATATGAGAGTTATTTCCCCTTCTGTATTTGATACAAGTGAAATTTATTTGTAACTGGCAAACCGTAAGTGAAAGAGACCTAGGGTCTTTTGATTTGAGGTCCTTGGTCCATAAAAAAGAAAATGAGGTCAAGGTCAAAGGTCAAGTTTATATTCACTTATTTTTAGAAATCGTATAAGATATCTACAAAATATTTTTACAGAATTGTTAGTTGCAACATGTCATAACACGTAAATTTTAGTTGAAAGGGTACGTAGACATTTAATGATCTTATATTTTAAATTAGCCGTATGGTGATATAACTCATTAACCATATATAGTTGAGACCTAGAGTCTTTTGATTTTAGGTCCTTGTTTTATGACCTTGAAATTTGGGTCAAGGTCAAAGTTTGATTGGACGTTCTAGATTTTCGACCTTTGCTCTTACTTCTGATTGGTTCAAGATAAAGTCAAAGGGTCTTTTACATTGAGTTACTGATATATGACTTTGAAGAAGGTCAACCGGAAGTGACTTTTTGCAAACCAGAAGTAGCCATTTTTGCATTATTTTCATGTACATTTGACTATAACTTTATATTTTTGGAATCATTGTGAAGTAAGGTTCAAATGTAACCGGAAGTAGCATTTTGTAAACCGGAAGTATATACTTTTTTTAGCAAAAGTATATAAAAACCATATATTTTCGGAATCAGCATAAATTAAGCTATCATCTGACACCAGAATTTACATTTTTAACCAAATTGTATATTCCTGTTTAGATATATCTATCTTGGGTGGAAAGAACTTCAAATGTTCTCTGAACAATTGGTTTTTATACGTCCGTTTACCGGACGTATTACAGTATACCGTTGACCGTCTGTACGTATGTCCGTCTGTCGTTCGTCAATATGTAGGACATTAACTCAAAAATGCTTTAACCAATATGCATGAAACTTTGGTGAATTGTTTATATCTATTGACGTGAGCTCCCTTTCGTTTTTTATAAATTTCGGATTTACCGTTTCCGAGTTTTGGGGTTTTATTCATTAAAAAAGGGGGGATTTTCCAGTTTGTGGACAATAACTCAAAAACAATTTCACCAATTTGCAAGAAACTTTGGTGAATTGTTTATTTCTATAGACATGAGCTCCCTTTTGATTTTTATAAATTTTAGACCATACGTTTCCGATTTATGGGGTTTTATTCATTACAAAAAAGGGGATTTTCCAGTTTTCGGACAATAACTCAAAAATGCTTTCAGCATTTTTTATGAAACTTTGGTGAATTGTTTATTTCTATTCAGTATTGATGTAAGCTCCCTTTAGAATTTTATAAATTTTAGATTTAACATTTCTGAGTTATGGGGTTTTATTCATTAAAATAGGGGGGATTTTCCAGTTTTTGGACAATAACTCAAAAACAATTTCACCAATTTGCAAGAAACTTTGGTGAATTGTTTATTTCTATCGACATGAGCTCCCTTTTGATTTTTTTAAATTTTAGACTCTACGTTTCCGATTTATGGGGTTTTATTCATTACAAAAAGGGGGATTTTCCAGTTTTCGGACAATAACTCAAAAATGCTTTCAGCATTTTTTATTAAACTTTAGTAAATTGTTTATATTTATTGTAGTAAGCTCCCTTTTGATTTTTATAAATTTAAGATTTTACGTTTCCGAGTTATAAGATTTTATTCTTAAAAAAAGGGTTGATTTTCAAGTTTTTGGACAATATTCTTAAAGTGCTTAGAGCAGTTTTCATTAAACTTTGATGACTGATTTATATCTATTAAGATAACCTCTCTTTAGTTTTTTATAAATTTCTGATATAACATTGAGAAGTTATTGTTTGTTTATAGTCTGACAACAGATTTACTAAGTATTGCGCAACAGCACAGTGTATTGCACGTTACAGCAAGAAATCTTTAATTGAATATAAATTCAATTCATATAACCAATTTCAAGTTCTTTGACTACATTTATTCAGAAACCTTTAATATGTCAAATATTTAATTACAATCCAAATTCAGACCTGTATCAAGCTTGAATATTGTGTCCATTTTTGCCCCAACTGTTCAGGGATGGACCTCTGCGGGCGTATCCAGCTGCGCTCAGTGAAGCAGTTTATTAATATTGTTATTACAATTCTTCCCGGGGATGGGGAAACCACATGCATGTTATGTGATCTTCTCTGAAACTATATGTCCAATTGACCTCAAAATT
Source organism: Mytilus coruscus (assembly GCA_017311375.1). Taxonomy (NCBI): domain Eukaryota; kingdom Metazoa; phylum Mollusca; class Bivalvia; order Mytilida; family Mytilidae; genus Mytilus; species Mytilus coruscus. Next base: position 40,376,888 of record CM029608.1, read on the forward strand.
TGCAGTCAGCAGGGTATACATGTATTCCATCTTTTCATAACAACGTTGAGCAGCTACATCCCAAGAATTGTCGTAGCGGGAACAAATTTCAAGAATGTAGAAATCGATTTCGAGCTCCGTAAATATCTGTGAAATCCTACAATAAAATGTCTGCTCATAAATCAAGATACAAATCTGTGTTAAAAACTGCTGCTGAAATATGTACATTGTGTGAAAATAATTGATAAACCTGTTTTGAAAGTACACAAGATAAAATAAATCAAAAGCATGCACTGGTCCTGAACTTCGATCAAAACATCAATTACCTACAGTGACAAAAGAAATATGTTATGTGTTATTCTGTCGATATACATGTTGTCTGTCCAACATCACCTAAAAAGAAATAAGTTTTTCGCTAATATGAACAAGCCTCATGACGTCAATTCTGGCACAAGAGACGCACGCGAGACCTGAAATAGAATAAAACTTTCCAAACTAAATATAGAAACTTAACCAATACAAGAATGTGGACCCTTGCATGAAAATGAGAACTTGGGTCCGCCCCTCTTTTTATTTAGGGGGGGGGGGGAGGTTCATTAAAGCTGTTTCTTTCTTTTACTCTTTTTTTTTTTCTTTTTTTTCCTCTCTCCTTGTTATGTGAACAATTGACTGGAAGTGGTTAAGACATTCATTGAACAAATGAAAGAAAGAAACAAATAAACATAGCCATCAGTCATGTTTAAAAGGGAAAGACCGTTTACAGTAAATTGCTTTTTTAAAGCAATTGATTTATATATATTTTTTTTTCTTCTGCCCTCTGAGATGTTTTTTTTGTTTCACGACATATCGAAAGGATTTTTGGCCAATAATGTTGTACAGTGATGAGGATTTCCCCATTCACCCTGTGAGTCAGAAACATTTATTCTTATAGGAGTTATCTCCCCGCGTCCACCTTTTCTTGTTACCTTTATTTCTCTGAACCTGTAAAAAATATCAACAAACTGTTTTCGCCAAATTGTTCGTCTATGCTTAAGAATGATTTGGTTTAGTTTAACTGAAGTGATCCGATGACATCTTACGAGAGTTATTTCCCTTTAAAAATGTTACATAGGTGATATGTTGAATAAATTCATACACCATAAGTCATAGAGGCCTAAAGTCTTTTGATATGAAGTCCTTTGTCCATTTGTAGGAAATTGAGGTCAAGGTCAAAGGTCAAGGTCATGTTCTTAATTTTTAATTTTGCTTGTTATCTTTATTCCAAATGAACCGTAACAGTTAATGATAAAATGTTTTTGCTAAATAATAGTTCACGACATGGCGCAACTTTAACCCTTTTAAGTTGAAATGTTATGGTACCCTTTCTAGAAGTTTTCTCCCCTTATGTATTTGAAATCATTATTACTCCTCAACCAAACAAGTGAATGACCTGGGATCTTTCGATTTGAGATCAATGACCTGGAAATTGAGGTCAAGGTCAAAGGTCAATCTGATGTTCTAGATTTTGACCTTTGCTAAAAAATCATACTGGTTCATTGTAAAACCATTAGGTTTTTAAGCATTTGGTTGGTAGACATATTACCTTTTAAAAGGTCAACCGGACGTGACATTATTGTAACCGGAAGTAGCCTATTTCTTACTGATTCAATGAAAAAGTACCTAGAAATTTTATATTGTTAGAATCAGTTTGAAGTAACTAATTATATGAACCAGAAATGACCTCTTTTAACACCGTTTTTTAAATTTCATTCTTTATTGTCGAAGTTGAGGTGGGAAGACCTTCTCTAAACAATTGGTTTTTAATTATATTTATTATTTCATGAGTCATTGTGTATACAGCTGTGACTATATTCCTATTGCTTTTGATTCGACCGTATATTTTGACAGAAAGCAGAGAAGGGCTATGAAGACCTCAATTTGAAATTATACTCTATCCTAAGCTTTTAAGCAATAATTACATTCAGAAATATACTTGGACCTCAATGGCTGAGTGGAGGATGAAGGTTGGCGCCTGTTAAAACGTTTAAATCCGTTGTACCTGTCCTTAGCCCAGAACCTGTTGTTCAGTGGTTGTCGTTTGTTGATGTGGTTCATTAGTGTTTCTCGTTTTTTATATAGATTAAACCGTTGGTTTTCCTGTTTGAATTGTTTTACACTAGTCATTTTGGGGGCCCTTTATAGCTTGCTGTTCGGTGTGAGTTAAGGCCGTACTTTGATCTATAATGGTTTACTTTTTTTATACATTGTGACTTGGATGGAGAGTTGTCTCATTGGCACTCATACCACATCTTCTTATATCCAAGTAGTTCATTTACGGTGATCACTAGCCTGTAAACCATGATGTTCCAACCCAGCTTTTTGCAAAATGCATTCGACTCTGACATTAATCAACTCGAATTGCCTGCCCAAGATCAGTGGTTTGCTCCTGCTTCCTCTGCCCAATAAAAACTGGCAGTCATGATATAGCGAAGTGTACTGAAAGTGGCATTAAACAACAACAACAATCAGTCAATCAATCAAAGTCATTCTATTAATGATATACTACTGATATGGTATATGCTGTTTCAATGAGAATATCAGGATTTAAATATTGATAGAGAAGAATCTGGACTTTGGGTTCTTGATATTCTATTGCATCCTTTCATTTAAGAAAATGAGGTTCTGCCTTTTTGTCATCCATCAGTGACTTAGGTGTATTTTATCCAATGTTCAAATAGATATAAGAAGATGTGGTATGAGTGCCAATGAGGCAATTGTCCATCCAAGTCACAATGTATAAAAAGTTAACAATTATGGGTCAAAGTACAGCCTTCAACACGGAGCCTTGGCTCACACCGAACAGCAGGCTATTAAGGGCCCCAAAATGACTAGTGTAAAACAATTCAAACAGGAAAACCAACGGTCTAATCTACTAGTATATGAAAAACGAAAAACGAGAAACACTTATGAACCACATCAACAAACGACAACCACTGAACAACAGGTTCCTGACTAAGGCCAGGTGCAAACAAATGCAATGGGTTTAAATGTTTTAACAGGCGCCAACCTTCACCTTAACCTAATCATTGATATATGTGTTACATAAGCAACCAAGCATTTCAGTTTCATGTACCTTTAAGTCATGCTCCAATGACTTGAGAAATTTAAGATCGTATCTTTATTACCTATGACCCGACGATAAAATCGGCTACAATTAGGTAGTGTCAAGTCCCGTCAATATATATGTTCCTGCTTTATGTTACGAAGTTCTGTTTGTCTTTTGTCCATGGGATCCTTGCAAGGTCTGCATATCCATCAAACAGGGTTCCTCTGACCTCTACTTCATTTCATGGATGAGTGATCAAGGTTAAGGTTTTGTGGTCAAGTCTGTATCTCGGATACTATAAGCAATAGGTCAGCTATATATGGTGTGTGGAATGAATGTTAGGTGTGTATATCAGACTGGCAGGTTTAATTTGACCTTGACCTCATTTCCAAGGTTCATTTGTCAATGTTAAGTTTTTGTTGTTTGGTCTCTTTCTTAGATACTATAAGCAATATACCAGCTGTATTTGATGTAAGGAATGATTGTAAGGTGTACATGGCTGTATAGCAGATTTCAGTCCATTTGTAGGAAATTGAGGTCAAGGTCAAAGGTCAAGGTCATGTTCTTAATTTTTAATTTTGCTTGTTATCTTTATTCCAAATGAACCGTAACAGTTAATGATAAAATGTTTTTGCTAAATAATAGTTCACGACAACCCTTTTAAGTTGAAATGTTATGGTACCCTTTCTAGAAGTTTTCTCCTTATGTATTTGAAATCATTATTACTCCTCAACCAAACAAGTGAATGACCTGGGATCTTTCGATTTGAGATCAATGACCTGAAATTGAGGTCAAGGTCAAAGGTCAATCTGATGTTCTAGATTTTGACCTTTGCTAAAAATCATACTGGTTCATTGTAAAACCATTAGGTTTTAAGCATTTGGTTGGTAGACATATTACCTTAAAAGGTCACGGACGTGACATTATTGTAACCAGTAGCCTATTTCTTACTGATTCAAAAAGTACCTAGAAATTTTATATTGTTAGAATCAGTTTAAGAACTAATTATATGAACCAGAAATACTTTTAAAACCGATTTTAAATTTCATTCTTTAATGCACAGTAGGTGGGAAGACCGCTCTAAACAATTGATTTTAAAGTATTATATTTCATGAGTCAATTGTTTATTTACGTGACTATATTCCTATTGCTTTTGATTCGACCGTATATGTTTGACAAAAAGAACAGGCTATGAAGACTTCAATGTACTTTAAGTCATGCTAAGCTTTTAAGCAATAATTACATTCAGAAATATACTTGGACCTCAAGCTGAGGATACAGTCAGCAGCCTGTTAAACGTTTAAAAGCTTTAACCTGTCCCAGAACCTTGTTGTTCAGTGGTTGTCTCTTGATGTGGTTCATTATGCTGGGACTTATATCTAGGTAAACCGTTGGATTTCTGGTTTTAGTTTTTTACACTAGATTTTGGAGCCCTTAAGCTTGCATTTGGTTTGTGGCGTCTGACTAAAGATATGACTTTCTAATAACATTGACTTGTATGAAAGTTGTTTTATTGTCTGACCTTGACCTCATTTTCATGGTTCATTGGTCAATGTTAAGTTTTAGGACAGGAGTTTTGAGTTGAAAAAAAGGCAGGCTGAGATTATTTGCAAAAAAAAAGGCAGGATGACAATTTATGTAAAAAAAGTCAGGATAAACTAAAAAAAAGGCAGGACCGAATAGAGTGAAAAATAAAAGGCAGGACAGAATAGAGGGAAAAAAAAAGGCAGGACAAAATTTTCATCCTACCACTCTTGTTTTACTCTTAAGATGTGGAAAGATCAAAGAAAACAATGGTCAAAAGAAAAAGACGAGCGGATAAACAAGTCCACAAAACATTACATGGACTGAGCAACATGAAACTGATTAAAACCGGCGGTGAATCTAGGGTGCTCTAGAATGGTCAGCAGTTACTGCGCCACTGGTGATATTCATCATGTTATTCCTGTTAAAATTCGTTGATAGAACAAATCCAGTGATAATGCGTCATCCAACAGCAAATTGGTAAATGCCTTTTGTCTACAAAAGTAAGACATTTCCAAATTTACAAGCCATTAGCACATGTAAGAATAACTATATGAAAACTTACGCTTCTTCTATTTTCAAAGACCTAAAGGATATTATACACCAGTCCTGTTCTATCTTCACAAATATTGTTGTCCTCGCAGACAAAGCTCCTAACATTATCGTAAATCACGTTACATAAAATGCATGATAAAGAATTAAGTATTGATGCTAATGCACTTTAGGAAACCTAACATATACCCTACAACTCTTACGAAAAGAAAACCTTGAAGTCATAGGTCTGTGCTATGTTCCTTTGGAATTTCAATTAAAAGATGAAAAATTTCACTATACTAGATACTCAAATTACATAAAGTGTCCTTGCAAACAACGTTATACTGTTGGGTCTGCCAAACGCTTTATGAAACTTCTTTCCAAATTAATAACAACTATTTTACCAGTGATTTCAAACCGGGTTTCAGAATTACCGTTAAACTATCTTCTCTATAGGTTTTGTAAATAGATGTGCATACTGAACAAATCGAATGAACATCTGTTGGAGTACATGCAATATAATCTCTTTCCCGCGCAATAGTAAAAAACACACTTTGACTTCTCTGTCTTTCTTTCCACATTCTAAACTGTAAAACGGATAAAAAATAGGTCCAAATTTATATCATTTAAAAGGAAGGATAAGTCATACCTTGTAAAAATCCACACTAATTCACACAAAAGTTCTTAAAACTGACTTCATCAATATACCAATTAATTTGTTTTATTGTACAACATATTTATTACGTTTAGAGGATGTATTTTTCAACAGAGAATCGGCATTCCAATGGGAACCAACTTTGCTGCTCTTCGTGTCGACACTGTTGCTAAATATTATAAATACATAATTTTTGGGAATGTCGACTGTACCCTCCCAAACAGGAAACCGTATGCAATTGCCTATCATTTGTACTAGTGTGGACAAAAGCTTTCAGGAAGGAATTTTGTACGAATTAAAGTTTGGAGGGGGTAGGATCGTCATACCCCCAGCTTTGAACTCAAGTTGTCAACGTATCATGAATTTACCTTCGGTGCCTCTTGGTCCAGGTGCCTTAGAGCTTTGCTTATCATTTGTTCCTAGTTTGGACATAGGCTTTGCCGTAGGTAATTTTGCGAATAAAAGTTGTGGACCTCAGTTATGGGCTTTCCGTGAATTTACGAAACAGTGCTTTTGGTGCAGTTAACCTTTCCTATAATTTGTACCAAGTTTGAATAAAAGCTTTGCTGTCGGGAATTTATTTTTATATATCAAAGTTGGAAGGGTTAGGCTTGTTATGTTACATTTTTGGACAATCAGTTGGAGGCATTTCATGAATTTATATACATGGGCCTTTTGGTCCAAAGCCTAACATTTGCTAAAACCAGTGTTGAATTAAGCTTTATTGTAGGGAACATGTTTACGAATAAAAGTTGGGAGTGAAAAGGCGACATACTCAAACTTTGGACCTCAGTTGCAGGCATTCCTTGAATTTCCCCATGGCGAGACCAAGACGGTAATAATGTTAAGCAATAAACCATCACAACAATATAATATTGCTTAACATTATTACCGTTGCAGTCGGTTTACTCTGGTTTGCCCCATTTAATTATACCAATCATTTATTAGTAAAGAAAACAAAAAGCAAAGGTTTAATGATCATACAATTGTATAGTCTGTTCCAACTTAATAGGTTTATAGTATATATGCGTTTTCTATATATTCAGGTATTTTTCATTTTGTTACAATTAATTGTAGTTCTGTTTTTATTTCTATAGATAAATAATAAATAAATCAAACATTTTTTCTGAATAATTTAATATCAATTCAGTCGATTCATTTGACATACAACTAATAACAAAACAATGGCATTCATTTATAAAAATGTCTTGTTAATTCATCAGTTTCAAAATGATTATTATAAGATATAAATACACCAATATATAATAAAATTTTCTTTTATCATTTTTATTGCAAACATTATTTATATTATTTATGAATCAAATTTATACATGCATTGCATAAGGAAATAATCCTTTCATTTAAGAAAATGAGGTTCTGCCTTTTGTCATCCATCAGTGACTTAGGTGTATTTTATCCAATGTTCAAATAGATATAAGAAGATGTGGTATGAGTGCCAATGAGGCAATTGTCCATCCAAGTCACAATGTATAAAAAGTTAACAATTATGGGTCAAAGTACAGCCTTCAACACGGAGCCTTGGCTCACACCGAACAGCAGGCTATTAAGGGCCCCAAAATGACTAGTGTAAAACAATTCAAACAGGAAAACCAACGGTCTAATCTACTAGTATATGAAAAACGAAAAACGAGAAACACTTATGAACCACATCAACAAACGACAACCACTGAACAACAGGTTCCTGACTAAGGCCAGGTGCAAACAAATGCAATGGGTTTAAATGTTTTAACAGGCGCCAACCTTCACCTTAACCTAATCATTGATATATGTGTTACATAAGCAACCAAGCATTTCAGTTTCATGTACCTTTAAGTCATGCTCCAATGACTTGAGAAATTTAAGGAATATTTCATGGTATTTGTGTTGTCTGGCAGGGTTCATCTGACCTTGACCTTATTTGAATGGTTTATTGATCAATGTTCAATTTTCGTTATTAGGAAGCTACCATTTGATTTTTAGGGGGGCTAGGATGAAATTTGAAAAAAAATAGGCAGGACAGGAGTTTTGAGTTAAAAAAAAAGGCAGGCTGAGATTATTTGCAAAAAAAAAAAGGCAGGATGACAATTTATGTAAAAAAAAAGTCAGGATAAACTAAAAAAAAAAGGCAGGACCGAATAGAGTGAAAAATAAAAAGGCAGGACAGAATAGAGGGAAAAATAAAAAGGCAGGACAAAATTTTTCATCCTACCACTCTTGTTTTACTCTTAAGATGTGGAGAAGATCAAAGAAAACAATGGTCAAAAGAAAAACAGACGAGCGGATAAACAAGTCCACAAAACATTACATGGACTGAGCAACATGAAACTGATTAAAACCGGCGGTGAATCTGGGTGCTCTAGAATGGTCAGCAGTTACTGCGCCACTGGTGATATTCATCATGTTATTCCTGTTAAAATTCGTTGATAGAACAAATCCAGTGCTAATGCGTCATCCAACAGCAAATTGGTAAATGCCTTTTGTCTACAAAAGTAAGATATTTCCAAATTTACAAGCCATTAGCACATGTAAGAATAACTATATGAAAACTTACGCTTCTTCTATTTTCAAAGACCTAAAGGATATTATACACCAGTCCTGTTCTATCTTCACAAATATTGTTGTCCTCGCAGACAAAGCTCCTAACATTATCGTAAATCACGTTACATAAAATGCATGATAAAGAATTAAGTATTGATAATGCACTTTAGGAAACCTAACATATACCCCTACAACTCTTACGAAAAAGAAAATCTTGAAGTCGTAGGTCTGTGCTATGTTCCTTTGGAATTTCAATTAAAAGATGAAAAATTTCACTATACTAGATACTCAAATTACATAAAGTGTCCTTGCAAACAACGTTATACTGTTGGGTCTGCCAAACGCTTTATGAAACTTCTTTCCAAATTAATAACAACTATTTTACCAGTGATTTCAAACCGGGTTTCAGAATTACCGTTAAACTATCTTCTCTATAGGTTTTGTAAATAGGTGTGCATACTGAACAAATCGAATGAACATCTGTTGGAGTACATGCAATATAATCTCTTTCCCGCGCAATAGTAAAAAAAAACACATCTGACTTCTCTGTCTTTCTTTCCACATTCTAAACTGTAAAACGGATAAAAAAATAGGTCCAAATTTATATCATTTAAAAGGAAGGATAAGTCATACCTTGTAAAAAAATCCACACTAATTCACACAAAAAGTTCTTAAAACTGACTTCATCAATATACCAATTAATTTGTTTTATTGACAACATATTTATTACGTTTAGAGGATGTATTTTTCAACAGAGAATTGGCATTCCAATGGGAACCAACTTTGCTGCTCTTCGTGTCGACACTGTTGCTAAATGTATTATAAATACATAATTTTTGGAAATGTCGACTGTACCCCCTCCTAAACAGGAAACCGTATGCAATTGCCTATCATTTGTACTAGTGTGGACAAAAGCTTTCAAGAAGGAATTTTGTACGAATTAAAGTTTGGAGGGGATAGGATCGTCATACCCCAGCTTTGAACTCAAGTTGTCAACGTATCGTGAATTTACCTATCGGGGCCTCTTGGTCCAGGTGCCGTAGAGCTTTGCTTATCATTTGTTCCTAGTTTGGACATAGGCTTTGCCGTAGGTAATTTTGCGAATAAAAGTTGTGGACCTCAGTTATGGACTTTCCGTGAATTTACGAAACAGTGCTTTTTGGTGCAGTTAACCTTTCCTATAATTTGTACCAAGTTTGAATAAAAGCTTTGCTGTCGGGAATTTATTTTTTATATATCAAAGTTGGAAGGGGTTAGGCTTGTTGTGTTACATTTTTTGGACAATCAGTTGGAGGCGTTTCGTGAATTTACATACATGGGCCTTTTGGTCCAAAGCCTAACATTTGCTTCCAGTGTTGAGTTAAGCTTTATTGTAGGGAACATGTTTACGAATCAAAGTTGGGAGTGAATAGGGTCGCCATACTCAAACTTTGGACCTCAGTTGCAGGCATTCCTTGAATTTCCCCATGGCGAGACCGCAACGGTAATAATGTTAAGCAATAAACCATCACAACAATATAATATTGCTTAACATTATTACCGTTGCAGTCGGTTTACTCCTGGTTTGCCCACATTTAATTATACCAATCATTTATTAGTAAAGAAAACAAAAAAAGCAAAAGGTTTAATGATCATACAATTGTATAGTCTGTTCCAACTTAATAGGTTTATAGTATATATGCGTTTTCTATATATTCAGGTATTTTTCATTTTGTTACAATTAATTGTAGTTCTGTTTTTATTTCTATAGATAAATAATAAATAAATCAAACATTTTTTCTGAATAATTTAATATCGATTCAATCGATTCATTTGACATACAACTAATAACAAAACAATGGCATTCATTTATAAAAATGTCTTGTTAATTCATCAGTTTCAAAATGATTATTATAAGATATAAATACACCAATATATGATAAAATTTTCTTTTATTGCATTATTTATATTATTTATGAATCAAATTTATACATGCGTTGCATAAGGAAATAAGTAAAGCACTATGGTAAAATTTTTCCCTTGTTTCTGGTTTTTGGTGACAATTGAAAAAACAACAAAAAATAAACAGAATACAACTGTGTTTGTTTTTACTTCTGTCCAATTGAAATGATACACTGGCATGTATTCAAAGTCAGTTTATATATGTCAATAATCTATATATTTAGGTTAAATAATTAATACAAAGAAATGATACCTTGTGTCCACATTTCCTGTTATTTGCCATTTTCTATTGCTGATTTAGCAAGTTCAGTTATCATGGTTATTGCACTCTAGGCAATTGGCAAGCTTCTTTATTAATGCAGTATGGTGCTACTTCTGTGTGTGAAATTATTAACAGCTTGGATGTAAATTTCAGGACAAAGTATAATTTGTTAAAATCAAAAATTGAAGGAAGTTGTTGGGTTCCGAGAGGTGAATCTGACTGTTGGTGTAAGCCGTCTTAAGAACTAGTGTAAAGAATCTTGTGTAAATGACGTCCAACTTCCATGGTAAAAGTGCAAAGACATGTGGAAACATCTCTCCATCAACAAGTGCGTGTACAGTGTACAGTGTGTAAATAAGCTTATACTTTTTTTTTTAAATTGCATGCATTGTTTCTAATTTTTTTTAAATACTCAAGGATTTGTATAGTGAGTGTCACTATACAAATCCTTGAAATTCAACTTTGAACAAAAATTCTATTTAAATTACAGTTTTGATATTTGTTTTATGAATAAACGTATCATTTTAGATATATTTCATAATTCATAAATGTTATATTTCCTAATATAAAATGCATTAATCTGATGATTTAAAAAAAGACATATTTCATACTCTTATATAATTTATATTAAATGATAGTGTGAACATGTAATAATTAATTCTTGTTTATTTAGCAAAACAAACAACAGCTGCCTTGTTTATTTAAGAACATTTTACTTCATAAAATAATGTGGGACAATCAGAACTTTTTATGTGGGACAATCAGAACTTTTTATGTGGGATAATCAGAACTCTAAAAATTTTAAAAAGTGGGACAATTAATGAATGGCTATTATTTATTTTGAATTTATTGAACCATAAAATTAATTTTTGACTCTTCACATTGAATAATCCGCGAAGCGGATTATGTAAAATGTGAAGAGTCAAAAATTAATTTTATGGTTCAATAAATTCAAAATAAATTATTGCCATTCGTTATAAATAAATTTCTATCAAAAATAAGGCTCAAAGAACTTTTTATATTATTTATATTAACAATAACAACGTACACACATGTTGGCGTATAAATATACAACGTCAGAGTGGGCATGCGCCATAAAAATTGACAACATTGATAATAAAAGTAATACTTTTAACCAATCAGAAGACAGTAAATACACCAAATTTATTTATTAGGGAATAAACCAAAATATGACTATAATTCAACAATAAACTATAATTGTTAAAACAACAAGACACCCTATGTTTTTATAAACCTGCAATTAAATGTGGGCAAACCAGGATGACACCGTTGTATATATTGCTTGACCAGAATATTTTTTTTTATCAAATTGGGGATCAGAATATTTTTTTAGGAAAAAACCATAACCCCCTTCCCCCTTTGAAGTTAAATGGTCGTTCCCATACTGATAGATCAACATGTGATGGCATAAATGGTAATTACTCATATACTCTATAAAAGAACGCTTTAATAATTCTGTACAGTTAAATTAGTAATAAGCTTCAGTTTTATTCAACTCATTGTATGTCTACAAATTTGTTTTAACTTTATTTACTGTAAATTCAGAAATTATTGCGAGGTTTTTATTAATGCGAATAATGCGACTAGATGAGTATCGCAATAATAAGAACTCGCATTTTGATAACTAAAACATAGATCTGTATGTAGATTTTTCTGAAATCGCAATAATTAAACTCGCATTCTTGTCCATTTTTGAAAAATCGCAATAATAAATGCACGCAATAATTTCTGAATTTACAGTATTCTATTTTTTTTTACTGATGGAAGGGAAACAACTCTTTTCATAAACTGTGCAATACAGCTATATATATGAGTAATTAACTTGTGATTTTCAATATAATGTTTGTAAAAAATATATAAAAACAGTAATCAGTAATAGAATAAACCACATGTTTCTCGCAGTAATTAATATTCTTTTCTCTTTTTTTTCCACCAACAAACTTAACAAAACTTAATTATTTTGTATTTATATTTTACAATGTTGTGTTTCATGTTTCCAATTTGGTTAACATACATAAAAATAAAAATATATCAGTTGTATGTGAGATTTCAATAAACAAAAAAAATGGCTACTTCACCAACACAATTAAATTAAATACAGGCTTCTTTATCCTGCAGACAAAACAAATAACTAAAATGAAGGTGCATTGTTTACACCATAAGAATTCTACTGACTCTGATTTTAGTTCTTCAATGTTCTGAGTAACATTTCGATTAATTCAATATAGTTCACCGCACTACCTTGTGGAGAGGCATATAGGCTGTTTTCGTGGTTGGACTTAAAGTTTGGTGGGTATCGTCGTTGGTTGTTTATATAGTTGTTTCCACTTATATTGTTTATAAATGGTCTTGTAATTTATTCGGTCATAGTGTGTTAATTTACGTTTTTTGATTGAGTTAAGCCTTCCAATTGATATTTTATCGTGTGTTTTTCTATGTTGTGATGTTATACTATTGTTTCAGAAAAAGGGAGAAGGTTTGGTACCATTAAAATGTTTAATCCCGCTGCAAATGTTTGCACCTGTCCTAAGTCAGGAATCTGATGTACAGTAGTTGTCGTTTGTTTATGTAATTTATACGTGTTTCTCGTTTCTCGTTTTTTATATAGACTAGACCGTTGGTTTTCCCGTTTGAATGGTTTTACACTAGTAATTTTGGGGCCCTTTATAGCTTGTTGTTCGGTGTGTGCCAAGGCTCCGTGTTGACGGCCGTACATTGACCTATAATGGTTTACTTTTATAAATTGTTATTTGGATGGAGAGTTGTCTCATTGGCACTCACACCACATCTTCCTATATCTATTGTAGAATGATGGTACTGTTCCTGAGATTTTCTCTGTTCGTTCTAATTTTGTCCGAACTGTAATGTGTCACAAAGTGAAACACCATCAAAATGATATTCAAACAAAAAGTGTTATTTACGTTAACACGAACAAAAATTTAAGTACAATGCTTGTCAATTTTATTCAAAAACAGAGAGAATCTAATTTGCGTAAGTAGCTCACCTGGGATATATGTGCATTTTCAACACTGAAGACAATTATATAATTCATGACCTCTTTTTGTTGATTTTTATTTTTTCTATTTTTAGTTTCTCTCTGGCTAATATAGTTTTTCGCTCAAAACACAAAATAAGGCTAAACATCGTCATTCAGAGGCAATAACTTCTTTAAGAAGATAACTTACAATTTTGCCTTTGTTGAAATATTTGTAGATATTGTTTTGCTGATCATTTTTACATCGGATGTCACCTTGAGAGGTCATACCAGTGTTATGTTGCCGCAGAAATTTCTGCACACGTCCCTTGCGCTTTTGACTGATAACCGAACGCATTTCGTATAAATACGCGGATATTATCGAGTGCAAAATAGCATTCCTTATCGCTTGTTATAAATTCATTTCTTCAATGAATACTCATGAAAATATTTTTTAAGAATATAAATAAATAAAATGAAAATGTTTTGCCGTGAGAAAAATATATATATAAGTAAAAAAATAATCATTAATATCTATGCACACGTACCGAAAAATTGTGTTTGCGGATGAATATGTCATTTATATCATGTGTATTGAATAATTGTAAGGTGTACATGACTGTCTGGCAGGTATCATATTACCGCCTGTCATCATCCAACATAGCTTGCGGTCATCCGTATTCAGTACCTCAGTACTTTGATTTTAGATCTTGTCCTGCTGATCATTTTTGCTATGAAAATTTTCTCTTAAAACCCTGCTTTGTTCTAGACCAATACGCTAAGCTGGATTTTTTTAACATGCTAGTTCATGCTAGTTCACAAGGTAATAGTCCGCATGAAAATGTGTCACCCAACCTGGACATAATAATCTAAGCCGACCAGTTTTTGCTGTTTCTTCTGAATGCAGCGTGCTTAGTGAAAAAGCATCATAAACCAATTGTAAAGTCTAGTTCGACTCTGCTGTGCTTCAAACACCGAAAAATTCCTTCACTGAGGCGAACATACTATCACAGGACCACCGAGGCGAACATTCTACCACAGGACCAACGAGGCGAACATACTACCACAGGACCAACGAGGCGAACATACTACCAAATGACCACCGAGACAAACACACTATCACAGTACAACCGAGGCAAACACACTACCATAGGACCACTGAGGTGAACATACTACCACAGTACCACCGAGGCGAACACACTACCACAGGACCACCGAGGCGAACATACTACCACAGGACCAACGAGGCGAACACACTACCACAGGACCATCGAGGCGAACATACTACCACAGGACCACCGAGGCGAACATACTACCACAGGACCAACGAGGCGAACACACTACCACAGCACCACCGAGGCGAACATACTACAACAGAACCACCGAGGCGAACGCACTACAACAGGACCACCGAGGCGAACATACTACCAAATGACCACCGAGGCAAACACACTATCACAGTACAACCGAGGCAAACACACTACCATAGGACCACTGAGGTGAACATACTACCACAGTACCACCGAGGCGAACACACTACCACAGGACCACCGAGGCGAACATACTACCACAGGACCAACGAGGCGAACACACTACCACAGGACCATCGAGGCGAACATACTACCACAGGACCACCGAGGCGAACATACTACCACAGGACCAACGAGGCGAACACACTATCACAGCACCACCGAGGCGAACATACTACAACAGAACCACCGAGGCGAACGCACTACAACAGGACCACCGAGGCGAACATACTACCACAGGACCACCGAGGCGAACACACTACCACAGGACCAGCAAGGCGAACACACTACCAAAGGACCACCGAGGGGAACACTCTACCATAGGACCACCGAGGCGAACACACTACTACAGAACCACTGAGGCGAACATACTACCATGGGACCACCGAGGCGAACATACTACCACAGGACCACCGAGGTGAACACACTACCACAGGACCATCGAGGCGAACATACTACCTTTTACATTTTACCTCTATCAGATGAACCACTGGCACTGTTGTCTTTTGTCAGTGGGGATTCTTTTTGAATCCTTATGAATTGTCACAATATTAACATCCTCGGACACAATAAAAACGGCGCACTTATAAAATCAATTATAGATAAAAATATTGAACAAATACTCTGTACACTGTACGCTGTACATACCCCACCAACATTATATATATATCTACAAAATTACAGTTCCCATTTCTGAAAGGACTGCAACTTAAATGTCATCACATATGTATCTTGTCCATAGCTTATATAACTGCTTACTACTTCACTTCAGGATCATAAAATTGATGCACACTTTCGGTGCAAGCTAAAACATAGTCCAGCACTAATCTTCTCAATTTGAACATGTTGTTTAGTTGACAAGAAATGTAACTTTGAGTAATAAATAATAATTTGTAGCAAGTTGTTACTCTCATGAAATAGTTCATCAAACAGAGTCCAACTGATAATGTTCTTAAGATAGCATTTTAATTTGTCGATGAACGGAGACCTAATTTCCTCCAAGGCTTTACATTTTACTATAAAGTGTTGACGGTCTTCAGGTTCATGTTTACATAGTTGACAAATTGGACTTACGGAATTTTGCTCGGTCTTGTTGAAGTGAGTAGGTTCTACAAGCAAGCTTGGATTTACTGTTACATCGTTTGACAGCAAAAGGCTCTGCTACCCCACGAAACCAAATATGAGTTTTGCCAATAATTGTGTCATCAATATGAAGTAGTTTTAAAGTTGATTTTTCTTTGGCATCATTTTTTAGTTTATCCAGCCAGTAAAAGTTATGAGCTTTCGAGACCAGTTTTTTTCCATTTATTTTTGCATGGAGGATTGACTGATAAATCATGAGGAGATGCATGGTAGTCCATACTAAGTCGTGTCAGTAATTTCCACAATTTTTATAAACCAGCTTTTAGAGTCCTTGTTTTATATAGCTAATTGTCAATTTGCAATGTTGTATTCAACAGAGTTTTTGTTTGCTATTATGTTTCTGAAAGTACACAGCATTCTTTAATGAACAACGGCGTTGAACAATCTGACCCAGTAGCAATAGGGAGCGAATATTAGCGGTTCTCTCTGGTAAATGCTGAATTTGTTTCATAAGTTTATAGAAATAAGTACTAAGATTTTTAATATCTTTCTCTGACAAACATATCACATCCAATCTAGCCGTCTTTTTCTCCACATCCAGGTCTTCTACCACAGGACCACCGAGGCGGTTTAAAAGAGGCTTGAATATAGACCCTTTGTATTTTCATTGTAATAGGTAGAAATATTTTTACAGAGACTTAATTCTACTATTGGAAGTTGGCCATGAAATAGATAACTACCAAAAATACAGAATTTTAAGACTGACATAAAACCATGTGATGGTAATGAATAATAAACTTGACAGCAAAGATGCCTAAAGAAGAACTAAGACCAAAAAAGTTTTAAAAAGATGCTGAGCATGCATTTGACAAGACTGGAAAGCAAAAGTTCTCAGAATGATAGAAACATTCATAAAGTGTAAGTGTATTTATCACTGCATCTGTAACTGTTAGACAATGCTGTTAAAATTGATGAAAAGCTGCAACTCTATCTAGTCACTGAGAAGTGCTACAATGTTTAGATATAAGCAGCACATAAACAGTAACAAGAAAGGCTGTTAACTTGTAAACTTTTAGACAGCAGTAATTTCAGAAGTTAAAATATTAACAGATTTCTGAAGAAAATAGAAACTACATGAAGGAAAAGAGAAAACTGCACTTCCATTAGACCAGTACATCAAGCCCTTACAAAGAAATTAACATTCTCTCGCTCTTATACTCCCTCTCAAACTTACTTCTTTACATACAACTCTCAACATTACCCTCATCCTCTCAATTCTTCAGTTTTCTCCCTATAGAACGTACAACTTTACATACCACTCACATTATTTACCCTCACCCTCTCAATTCTTCCCATTTCTCTCTTGTCCATACCAACCTTAGCCACCTATTTTAGCCTACTCTATGTGTTAGATACCCCTATGTAAAGTTTGTTAGTTGATGAAAAGAGTTTTATTCATGATGTACCAGGCATGGAAGAATAAAAATTTCCGTACTGAACTTTTTGACATCCAACCTGGAATTTGTTTTAATTGAGCCAATTTTGAAGTTGTAGTTTTTATTTTAATATTAAATGGTTATATCATTTCCTTAAATCTAAGGTATAAAAGCCAAAATTACAATAAGCCAAAATGTGTGATGTAAATTTTATAAAGAGAAATGATCCTTAGATAACCATTATGCAGCCAAAATGTGTATTTAATTGAAAGGTGTTAAAAATATTAAAAAAAAAAAAAAAAAAAATATTAACAATAGAAAAAGGTGAAAGTCCAAAAGTAAAAATTGCCAAAAATTTTAAAAATGCCAAATGGTACAAAAGTACCTGTCTGCTTGTACTAGCCAGCTGGCCTGTGGGTTATCTGGACTTTAAGGTGCTAGTTCACCAAGACAAATGCCTGCAGTAAGACACCTGCCTCTTCCTTTCGGAGTAACAGTTTTAAAGTCTCTGATTTGACTTTGGCGTGACTTATACAGCCAATTTTTTTTTTTAAATAAGAAATTAAAGGCCAAATAAAATGTTGATACAAAAGGCAAAATAAAATTTTGTTAAAACAATAAAATCTCCAATTAAAATTTTGAAAAAAAAATTTTAAAATATAAAACTGGTAAAATACCCCTTTTAAAATTTTAATAAAAACAGTAAAATACCCTTTTAAAATTTTGATAAAACAATAAAATATGATCCTTTTAAAAGTTTTATAAAAACAGTAAAATTTTCCCAATTAAAATTTTGATAAAAAAGGATCCCATTTAAATTTAGATAAAACAGTAAAACAATCCCAATTTAAATTGGATTAAAAACACATAAAATACCCTCAACCTTTTAAAAAACAATAAAACTACCCATTTAAAATAATGATAAAAACAGTAAAATATTCCCAATTAAAATTTGAATAAAAACAGTAACACATCCCAGATTAAAATTTGGATAAAAATAGTAAATCATCCCCAATTAAAAATTGGATAAAAATAGTAAAACATCCAAAAATAGTAAATCATCCCCAATTAAAAATTGGATAAAAACAGTAAAACATCCCAATTAAAATTTGGATAAAAACAGTAAAACATCCCAATTAAAATTTGGATACAAATAGTAAAATATCCCAGATTAAAATTTGATAAAAACAAATAAAATACCCTTTCCTTGTTAAAAGCATATGCTGACTGAGCCACCTTACTCTCAGTCAGTACCAGGAATAGCGGATACTAAGATAAATAAAAAGTAAAACATCCCCAATTAAAAATTGGAATGAAACAGTAAAACATCCCCGATTAAAATTGAATAAAAACAGTAAAATCCCCAATTAAAAATTGGATAAAAACAGTAAAACATCCCCGATTAAAATTGAATAAAAACAGTAAAAACATCCCCCATTAAAAATTGGATAAAAACAGTAAAACATCCCCGATTAAAATTGGATAAAAACAGTAAAACATCTCCAATTTAAAATTGAATAAAAACAGTAAAACATTCCCGATTAAATTAATAAAACAGTAAAACATCCCAATTAAAATTGAATAAAAACAGTAAAACATTCCCGATTAAAATTTGGATAAAATCAGTAAAACATCCCAAGTAAAATTTGGATAAAATTAGTAAAATAGCCCCGGTTAAAATTTGATAAAAACAAATAAAATACCCTTTCCTGGTTAAAAGCATGTTACAGAGCTTCGCATGCTGACTGAGCCACCTTACTCTCAGTCTGTACCAGGAATAGTGGATACTTGGATAAAAAGTAAAACATCCCCAATTAAAAATTGGATTAAAACAGTAAAACATCCCAATTAAAAATTGAATAAAAACAGTAAAATCCCAAATTAAAAATTGGATAAAAAACCTTAAACATCCCAGATTAAAATTGAATAAAAACAGTAAAATCCCCAATTAAAAATTGTATAAAAACAGTAAAACATCCCAGATTAAAATTGAATAAAAACAGTAAAACATCCCCAATTAAAAATTGGATAAAAACAATAAAACATCCCTGATTAAAATTGGATAAAAACAGTAAAACATCCCCAATTAAAAATTGAATAAAAACAGTAAAATCACCAATTAAAAATTGGATTAAAACAGTAAAACATCCCCGATTAAAATTGAATAAAAACAGTAAAAACATCCCCATTAAAAATTGGATAAAATCAGTAAAACATCCCAAGTAAAATTTGGATAAAAATAGTAAAATATCCCAGATTAAAATTTGATAAAAACAAATAAAATACCCTTTCCTGGTTAAAAGCATGTTACAGAGCTTCACATGCTGACTGAGCCACCTTACTCTAAGTCTGTACCAGGAATAGTGGATACTTGGATAAAAAAAGTAAAACATCCCCAATTAAAAATTCGATTAAAACAGTAAAACATCCCAATTAAAAATTGAATAAAAACAGTAAAATCCCAATTTAAAAATTGGATAAAAACAGTAAAACATCCCGATTAAAATTGGATAAAAACAGAAAAACCTCCCAATTAAAAATTTAATAAAAACAGTAAAATCTCCAATTAAAAATTAGATAAAACAGTTAAACATCCCCGATTAAAATTGGATAAAAACAGTAATACATCCCCAATTAAAAATTGAATAAAAACAGTAAAATCCCCAATTAAAAATTGAATAAATATTAAAAAATTGAATAAAAACAGTAAAACATCCCCGATTAAAATTGAATAAAAACAGTAAAACATCCCAATTAAAATTGAATAAAAACAGTAAAACATCCCAAATAAAATTTGTAAAATACCCTTTCCTGGTTAAAAGCATGTTAACAGAGCTTCACATGCTGACTGAGCCACCTCACTCTCAGTCTGTACCAAGAATAGGTAAATAAAATATCCCCACCCTCCAAAAGGTTTTGACCGAGTCGCCCGACTCGGTCTCGGTCCAACTGAGTGACCTCAATCAGTTTGTACCAGTACTAGCGGATACTTGATACGTATGGTAGGGGACGTTACTATACCTAAAAGGGAGGTATAGCATCTGTGAACCCTAAACACAGAGAGCGGCTTAACTTCCCATACGTATACAAGTATCCAATGCTTACTGATAAGAAATGTTATCACACTTTTCATGTCAGTCACTGAAAATAATTCATAAAGTATAACTATATATTGAAAAACCTTAGGTTCACCAGTTTATATTTTTTTTTATTATGTGTCCATGACCTTTCATATGTTTCTGCTCTTTGGTCGGGTTGTTGTCTCTGACACATTCCGTTTCCATTCTCAATTTTATCAAAATTATTGGGATATATGGACTGTAAGGGCTTAAACAATGAGAAAAATGAAAACTGCATAGCAAGTTTTAAAAGGCATGGACATAACAAAATATGATACAATTCAAATGAGGAAACCAAAGGCCTTATTTAATTACAAAAAACAAACAAAAAAACAAATATGACATACAGCAACAAATGACAACCATTGAATTACAGGCTTCAGACGTGCGTCCATTTTTAGCCTATGCATGCCTTCAACAAGTTACCTTAAAATTGACAAAGATCACAATACATGTACTCTGAAATATAATATTACGACTCCAAGCCAACCAGTCTTTGTCCTTGCTACTAAATGATGTGTACTTAACAGATAATAAGCAAATACCACATTCAGACCTAATTAAGTGGTCTGATTCAGCCAGAGATCCAAACTCAAAAACTCTTACACTCGGGACGAGATAACTGAAACAAAATCATATCTTCAAACAGGAACTGAAAAGGAGTTTATTTTTTAAAGGAAACAAAAAACAGTTTCAAATTATTGATATTTATTCAAAAGAGATGAGAATGATGTATCAACTAACTTATACTACTATTAACTGCTTAATACATAAGAATATGACAGTCATTGAAAAAACATGCACCCTGCATTAAAAAAAACCTAATATAAATTAGGGAAAAAGCATGGGTGTGTAATTGTTACAGAAAGTTCAACTTTACAATCGTTATATACAAACAAACAGGGAAATTAGTTCATGTAATTATACTTGAAAATAGTAAAACAGATTATAATATTTTATTACATTTTTTGTGACTATTAAATGTACAATTCAATATTAGCATTCCATAAAATATACCTTTCCTTTTAATGCATTATAAAATAATATTTGACATTTCCTTTGAACTATTGATATATTCTTTATAAGAAATCACTAACTAAATTTACATCAAGAGGAGTGACTCAATTTCATGGACAGGGTTTTATCAATTTTTTACAGCTATAAGTAAAAAATTACGAAGTCAAATGATTTACCATTAAATGTGAAAACAAGTTAAATCTCATTTTTTACCAAAAAAGAGGAATCTCCTATTCATCAATAATTCCGGGATGATGCAATCAACAAACAAATAATCAATCAATACTCACAATAAGAAAACCTTTACTAATATTAAAGTGGGGTTGAATCAAAGTAAAATAAGATGTTGACATAGCTGATCGACATGACCCATTATTCTGAAGTCATTTATATGTGAGAGGACACAAAATTAGAAAGGGAGCATATAATATCAGATGCATTTTTGTAGATGATGATGATGTAAATATAATTCGAAATCCCCATGTCAGACCAAACCACTAAATGCATTATCTAGACCTCTGTTTACAAGCTTATTTTTTTTACAGAGCTCTAAATAATACTTTCATCTTACTTTATATACATCTGATATAGCATATCTAACAAAAAATATATAACAATAATAAATAAAAGAACTAATACATTCTAAATTATTGCAGGCCTTCCATGCAGTGAAAGAACGAACCCGTATGAAGAGATAAGCAGGGGTATTCCCTCCCCTTACCCCTAAATCTCAGCCTGCTAGTCTCCATTCATCACAACATGTTCATTTCATAAAGGCCACTAAAGCAATTCTGTAAAAAATAAATAAATAACAAAACATTGTATACACAAAAAAAATATCAGATGCATTTAAAAAAAATGCCCTTATAAATATACCTGAAAATAACAACCCACATTTTGTACCACCCAGTTTAAACTCTGTTTACAATTTTTTTTTTTTTTGTCTTTTCATTTTCTTTTGTCTTTTTTTTTTATACAGAGCTCTAAATAACGACTTCACAAAGTTTATACATCTGATATGTACAATATTTATATAAGACCTTTACCGATGGAACTAACCAGTATGAAAAGATAAGCAGGGGTATTCCCTCCCCTTGACCCTAAATGTCAGCCTGCCAGTCTTCCCATTCATCACAACTGGTGTTCCTGTTGAAAAGTTTACAAAACACTATTTAAAAGTGTTGTACATCTAAATGGGACATGTTTGTGATGACAACTATAATGATACTGTACACATGCAGAAGTCTGCATTAAAAAATTTGAATTTTGTACTATGCTGAATACTTAGTTAACCTTCTACAACAAATCAACCAAGAAATGTAAATAAGTACAATTTTAAGTTCGTAAATTTGCAACTTTTCCCTGTTTGTCCTTTAATCACAAAAAATGAAAGGTTTTAAAAATTTACAGGTATATTATAATGTAGAGAAATAAATTCCATATTCCATAATGGTATTATATAAATGTCTCACTTTTATACATACATAGTCACTTTTTTCACATATAACTACCCTGCTTTCCTGAACAGTAAATTTTCATGTCTTTCTGTGTAAATTTCATGAAAATTTCATGAATTAGGATCATGAAATTTCATAAAACATTCATGATTTTAACCATGAAATACCATGAAATACCAGGTGCGTTAAATGGCACTATTAAATTTCAGAAACCATGAATAACCATGAACAAAGTCTGGATGAAATATAATGAAATAACATGAGGTGAAATACCATGAAATACCAGGTATGTTCAACTGCTGAATGAAATTTCATTGACCATGAACAAAGTATGGATCAAATATAATGAAATAACAGGAGCAATCATGAACAAAATGAAATAACATGATCATGTACATGAACTTGAATGAAATAACATGATCATGTACATGAACTTGAATGAATTATCATGATCAAACTTGAGTAAGTTCAAAATACCAAAATAAAGATGCAAATAAGCATATACCAGATAAATCAAAGATCAATTTTTATTTATACAGATGTTGACAGTCATGTTTGGGTAAAGATTGCTTGAAATACAATTAAAACCCTATGTTACTGATCTAAATCTTCCAAGCCCAAGGGTTATCACTACTTTTGAGATACACAAAATAAAGTGCTTTAATCTGATCATAACCTTCTTAACATTCTATCGGAGGAGTATCCATGAACAGAAGATAGACCTGCATGGTTTGTATAGTATAAATTAACTGTTAACACAGAGATATGTCTCGCCTATTTGTTATTTTGATAATGCAAA
Source organism: Mytilus coruscus (assembly GCA_017311375.1). Classification (NCBI taxonomy): domain Eukaryota; kingdom Metazoa; phylum Mollusca; class Bivalvia; order Mytilida; family Mytilidae; genus Mytilus; species Mytilus coruscus. Next base: position 40,400,841 of record CM029608.1, read on the forward strand.
TGTTGAAATTAAAATAGCAATACTTTAACATGTAAGTTATGCAAATATTCAAAGTCAATGAACCATGACTGAAGGTACAGGGCTAAACAATCTCCATGGAAATGAGATGTGCCAATGCTAATACAACTGCAAACCAAATACCATTGACTTTTCATAAGTCATTCCCGTTAAACAAACCTAAACACAAACATTAACTTGTAAACTATGTAAAAGTTTCAAAGTTAATGAACCATAATTAGGGGTGGGTTATATAATCTCCATGGAATGAAACTTGCAAATGCCAATACATTTGCATACCGAATATCATTGACTTAACATTAGTGGTTCATCTGAAACTGACCTAATCACAAACTAATACATGTAAACTAAGTAAAAGTTTCAAAGTCAATAGACCATGACTGAGGGTAAGAACCAAATATTCTCCATGGAAATGAGATGTGCTAATGCTTATACAACTGCATACCACTTATCATTGACCTACCACTAACAGTTCCCTTAAACTGACCTAATCACAAACTAATACATGAAAACTAAGCAAAGTTTCAAAGTCAACAGACCATGAATGAGGGGAGGGCCAAATAATCTCCATGGAAATGAGATATGCCAATGCTTATACAACTGCATACCAAATATCATTGACCTACCACTAGTGGTTCCCCATAAACTGACCTAATCACAAACTAATACATGAAAACCAAGCAAAGTTTCAAAGTCAATAGACCTTGACTGAGGGGCGGGCCAAATAATCTCCATGGTAATGAGATGTGCTAATGCTAATACAACTGCATACCAAATATCATTGACCTACCACTAGTGGTTCCCCATAAACTGACCTAATCACAAACTAATACATGTGAACTAAGGAAAGTTTCAAAGTCAATAGACCTTGACTGAGGGGCAGGGCCAAATAATCTCCATGGTAATGAGATGTGCCAATGCTAATACAACTGCAGACCAAATATCACTGACCTACCACTAGTGATTCACCATGAACTAGACCTAATCACAAACTAATACATTGTTGACGCCGTCACCGCCGGAAACAACATACCTGATGTCTCGCTTTTGACTCCGTCAAGGCGAGACAAAACCAGTGACTATCATATGGTCAGCTTAAACCTCACCCACAAACTGAATACTAATATAAAATTATGTGTCAGATATAAACTTCTCTTCCTTTCTGTAATTTAAAACTTGCTTTCATGGTACTTCCAACTAGAATTGCTGAATAAAGGTAAATGGAGTCTGCATAGAATCTGTTTCATATCATTATTGGCAGCTCATATTCAATCCCTAAAAGTACAAAAATACCCACAAAGAATCAATTGTTCAACAGGTTATGAAGCAATAAATTCAATAGAAACATTATTGCATTATGCATATATAATATTATTATATCTTACATTGGAAGCCTAAAACTCAAATTAAGACTAAGCCTCCCCCCCCCTCTTTTTTTTATCCCTTGAAGATAAAACTGGCAACATAATTTTCACCAAATTCATTAGCACAATTTAATTTCTACATATCCTATACCAGTTATGCCTGTTAAGAATGTGACAAAAATATATTCATTATATTTTATATTGATAAATGTCTGTCAAAAGACAAAACTTTCTGATGTTTTGCTCAGATTAAAACCATAAAAATGTCATAGTGCCTCAACAAATTGTATTTTATAATCATAATATGTTAAATCAAATACTTATCTGAAAACATCTTCATATTGAATTTTCTATTTTGATTCAGATTCTCCATTGATCAGCGTAATCACATCTTGGTGACGTCACGTATTTGAGCAAGTACATTCACGTCAAGGTGTCAATCTCGCCCCATACAATATCGGCCCGAAGTTGATTCGTCCCCTGAATGGTATTTCAGTGAAACTTCTCAAAACCGGCCGCCCGTCGGACCACGAAAAACGGCCGATTTGCGGGGGTGGCTGGTTTGTTGAAAATTAAAATCACCAAGAGTTACTTCCCTTTAATATGGGTGTTTGAGAATATGTGAAAATGTATTTTACATTTATCAAAACATAGGTTTTCCTTTCTGAATTTTAGTTTTGTACATAATATGTATTGTAAAATACAGTTACAACTTCTATTTCATCTATTTAATTTTTTTTATTTTGCAGGAATAATGAATGAAAAATACCATACATCAATGATATTTCACTAATAATATACTAAAATGTTCTACTGTTCATTGCTTGTAACTTGTTACATAATTACTTAAGACTTTGTCTTAACATTAAATGTAAGTGCCTTTAAACACAGGAGTTTGAAATCCTAGCAAAAAAGGTGTAAAAATATGCCAAACTCGACTATCACAGTAGAGCTTCTGTTTTTTGCGCTTTGTGCCTTGCTTCGGAACGTGTCAAAGCAAAAAATAAAATAGCCTCTCAAGAAGTCATAATTATTGGACTAGGTACAAATGTATTGTACTGATAATAGCCATTAGAATATAATTACTTTTTTTCTACAGAAAATAATGCCCATCAGTATCTTCATGATAAATCACACAACCCTGCTTTAATTTTTGAAAACAATCTTTTAAAGTGCACAAGTTTTTGTTCATGGTTTTTCAGGACTAGATGATCAAATTACTCAGAGTTTTTTATGTAAACTTGGTTTTTCAAGGTATTTCATGATCATGTGACATGAAATAGCATGATCAAGAATTAGGACATGAAACATTTTGTTAAAACCATTCTTTTTCATGAAATTTCATGAATTGATCATTGGTCATGAAATCCAAGAAAGCAGGGTACTCTTATATGTAAATAAGATTGCCAGATGGAATTGTACAAAATTCAAATGAATAATATATTACATTTTTCTTTTTCCATCCAGATTTATTCTTTTAACCAAGTCTGCTCAATTTAATTTTTAGTGATCAAATACAGGTCTTGTTTCAAATAGACACTGTACCCACATAGAAACATATTTGAAAAAAAAAGAGAATGAAACCAATGGCAGTTGATTGTTCTCACTGGTCACATCAAAGTCTTACATTAAACTATACTTTTCAAACACTACATGTATTAACTATGGCCATTTAAGGGAGAACTGTAGGCCTATGAAATTCTAATAATGTATACGTAGTCAACATGTCTGGTTGAGAAAGAATAAATCTTTACAACTGGCTCTCCCCCTCTCTCTATTGAAACATAACTGTAATACTACATATATTGTTTGTCAATAAATGTTTCCAAGTTCCTCCGATCAAAAGAATCCCTTCTTCTGCATCAGTTGATTTGTAAATTTCAAAGCTCAGTCTATCTACAAATAGAAAATAAAATTTCACTTAAAACATGGAATTCATAATTTACAAAATAATACAAATAATGTCAGAAGATATTAATATCCTATCCAAATATGGGGTAATCAGGAGACAGAGGCTGAAGCAATTCTTCAGAAACAGTCAATGAATTATATTTAATCTTAAAGCATGAAATTCCCTCATGTACTTATTTTATTTTTGTTTCAGATTTGATTAAAATACCCATCTGCATTTTTCAGGCACCATGGATTAAAAATTTTCCTTAACCAAAAGATTTATTAATTATATTACTAACCTGAATGTTCCCTTCCAATCATAGACATTATACTGTGTAAGCTGAAAAATAGATCAAAAATAAAATATGGGCTTTCAAAAAAATTGTTAGATAAAATGTCATTTTAACAAAATATACCACCTCTGTAGCATTTTTGTTTTTGGGTTGCTGTAATAATGATATATATTATTAATTTGTAAATTTTGACTAATTTGATTCACTCAGGAATAGTCACATGTTAAACTATATTTTCAAAGGTCGATTGAAAACGGCAGATAGAAAAGTGATATTGCACGGTTATTTTTAGAATATCTAAAAACCGACATACTTTGTGACGCCATCTAATGAATTTCATGATGTTAAAAGATTTTAAAAAGTGTATGTTTATGATCGATTATTTAAAAAAAAAAGAATCTTTAAATACATAAGACGTACACACAAAAAATAATTGAGATAACAACTAATATGTTATTATTGTCAAAGGGACAATATGATATTCAGGGGTTAAAAAATCCACTAGCCCGACGCCTGGGACTTGAGTATTTACGCCTCGGGCAATCAAAATTTTTAACCCAATATGCCCGACGGACTAGTAACAAAAAATTCTTGGCATTTCCAAAATAGAAAGTGGAAAATCCCTTCATCACTATTCTATCTTAGCCAATCAGATTCAATTACGTCATCCGGGATTCCAAGAATTTGAAGTGGTTTGTACAGGTCCTGTTGTACATATTTTAAAAATAGAACAAATAACTCTGGGTGGCCCGGTATCATGTATTGATCGCAATTCTTGTACTTTAAATATCGATTTCTCAGTACAACAGTACAAAGGGGGATTGTACATCGATTTCTTATGCCGAGATTTTCAATTAACAGTACGATGTATTGATCGGTTATTGACATGTCTTGTCAGACAGCTGTTGAGCACAAAATCAATCCATGCAACCAAATATTTCTAAATATTTTAGTACGGGCACCCTTGAACTTCGTCAGTTTTAAAACGAAAAACTGTAGATGAAAGGGGTAATAAGACTGACAATTCATCCCCCAAAAATGCCAACACGACCGGAAAAGCGGAATAGTGTTCTGGAAGAAAGATTCCCTGGGCAAGGTCGGCCGTGTTGCTGATGAAAAAAAAAAACAGAGAATATTGCCATTATTTTCCCAATAAAAGTCTGCTTTGTATGTGGGAACAACTAAGTTAGGATAAGCACCACTGTTTGTTTACCAACAGAATAAAAGCAGGTCAACAAAATTATTAAATACAGTGTATAATGCCGCCTTCAAAACACATCCCCAATTTGTAATTATGCAGCAAACTCTGATTTGTAAGGCATTCTCGGCTAGCAGTTCTTCCAACAGCGCTAGTAAAATCCTGCTGCAAATAAGTCCTGGGCTAGTTACCTGTAACAAAATTTTTTAACCCCTGATATTTTTAAAATTCCAACAAAATTAAATGCACTGACGATTTTGATACAAATATGGTCGGAAATAAATAGTAAATAATAACAATTGTAGCCTTTGTATGAGGTCAATACAGGATATATCAACCCAAAGAAGTATATCGACCCCAGACTCTGTCTTCAGTCAATATACTTATTTCGGGTCAATATATCCTTGTATAGACCTCATACAAAGGCTATAATTGTATAATACCCTCATCTTTTTAACTAACAAAATATTTTTTTATTGTAGTTTTCACTATACAAATAAGTAGATGTGTTCTAATTGCCTGAGTAAGACAATTATATATTATCAATGTGTGGCTGTTCAAGGCAAAAGGTCAGGTCATGTTTTTCTGAACTATGTTTAAATGTCAGTTTCAGCCTCGGCACAAGAAGTCATTTATAGAATTTACCAGTCAAGTCTGGACAATACGACTGCTTTGGAAACCCTGGGTCCGTGTGCTTGTTTTCAAAATATAAGTCATTGAAAATTTGGCGGGAAATGATTCTCTAGATTTTTCATACATTTTACATGGGCACCTTATAACAAGGATTTTATAGGATTTTCAAATATGGCTTTTTAAACTATATGTAACAAGAGTGCACACGCTGAAATGTCTCGCCTTCTTTACTGAAATTGATTTTATGTTGATAGTCCTAAATATAAAGCTTTACTAAAAGTATCATGCACATAAACTAAACATGATCCAAGAAAATGAGGTCATGGTCAGATAAACCAAACCGGAAATACATGTACACCTTACAATCATTCAATACACCAAATATAGTTGACCTATTGCTTATAGTTTCTAAGAAACAGACTTAAACAGGAAAACTAAACATTGACCAATGAACCATGAAAATAAGGTCAAGGTCAGATGAACCATGCCAGACAAACATGTACACCTTACAATCAATCTATGCATTAAATATAGTTGACCTATTGCTTATAGTATCTAAGAAACAAACTTAACCAGGAAATCTTAACATTGACCAATGAACCATGAAAATGAGGTCAAGGTCAAATGATACCTGCCAGACAGACATATATACCTTACTATCATTCCATACAACAAATATAGTTGACCTATTGGTTATAGTTTAAGAAAAACGGACCAAATCACAGCAAGAGTGCACATGCTGAAATGTCTCGCCTTCTTTACTAACCGTTGATATTATGTTGATAGTCCTAAATATAAAGCTTTACTACAACTATCAACCTTACAATCATTCAATACACTAAATATAGTTGACCTATTGCTTATAGTTTCTAAGAAACAGACTTAACCAAGAAAACTAAACATTGACCAATGAACCATGAAGATGAGTTCAAGGTCAGATGAACCATTCCAGGTAGACATGTACACCTTACAATCAACCTATGCATTAAATATAGTTGACCTATTGCTTATAGTCTCTAAGAAACAAACTTAACCAGGAAAACTTAACATTGACCAATGAACCAACAAAATAAGGTCAAGGTCACATGACACCTGCCAGTTGGACATGTACACCTTACAATCATTCCATATACCAAATATAGAAGACCTATTGCTTATAGTATCTGATATATGGATTTGACCACGAAAACTTAACCTTGTTCACTGATCCATGATATGAGATCGAGGTCAGATGAAAATTGTCTGAGATCGAGGTCAGATGAAAATTGTCTGACGGGCATGAGGACCTTGCAAGGTACGCACCTATTAAATATAGTTATCCTATCAATCATAATAAGAGAAAATTAACATTACAAAAATCAACTTTTTTCAAGTAGTCATGCACTGAACCATGAAAATGAGGTCAAGGACAATGGACATATGACAGACGGAAACTTCATAACATATGGCATCTATATACAAAGTCTGAAGCATCCAGGTCTTCCACCTTGGAAAATATAAAGCTTTTAAGCAGTTAGCTAACCCCGCCGGATCACTATATCTATGTCGAGCTTTCTGCAACAAAAGTCGCAGGCTCGACAATAAAATTATGAAAAGAAAAGCAGGGGTTTAGCGGGCAAAATTTGAAAATGGCAACTCATAAATAAATCCAGAGGATTCCGAATATCTTGCCAAAAATCAAAAATAAGGAGTGAACATCCTTAAAGATGTCAACAATTGTATTCATTCAAATTAAGAATTTTCATGTCTTAGGTTTCTATTTTTACTTCCTTATTAAATCTAACTTAATTCTATCTAACTTAAATCTATCTAACTTATGCTGCGTTCACACATAATTCGAATTCTATTCGCAGTAACTAATTGGAATTAGTTTAATTCGCATTTGAAATGTTTACGTCCGAACGTAAATTTTAATACAAATTGCAATGCGCGTCAAATTCGCTTTACTGTCCGAAAGTCGTTACTTTTAATTCGCATTATCAGTTAATTAGAATTTAATTTGAATTACAATTACAAGAAATTATCCACACCACAGCTTAAATAAAATTAAAGCGAATTAACTAATTCGCATCAACGAAACACATTTTAATTCGAATTGGATAATACTAGACAATTCAATTGGGTTCAATTAAAAAGAAGTGTGCACGTGATTAGCGAATTTGATTTGCATTCGATTTGAATTCAATTCAATTAAATGTATGTGTGAACGAAGCATTAAAATCTATCTAACTTAAATCTAAAATAGCAATTGGATTTAATAGTCAAAACTTGCTAGTATAAATGTCTGATATCAAAATTTCAAAACTTTCTAATGATTTGGTTCAGACTAATACAGAAACCAAAACAGTTTGATGAATTAGAAGGACAATACCTATAGCGGTTTTAATTATGATAGAAACAATAAACTAGAACCTCGCATTAATTTGACATAGTTTACTACTTCCAGGTCCTATACTGTCCTTAAAGATCTTACAATAGATCATTAACATGTCTTTAAAATGTCCAGGATAACTGAAAAAAATATATGTTGAATTGTAAACTGTAATACTAGAAAATGCTTATTGAAGGCTGTACAGTGATCTATTGTTTATTTCTCGTCATTCAGTCGCTGGTCAAGAGTTAAATTGTCTCATTGGCAATCATACGGATCTTATTTTTATATATTTATAATTTTAGTCAATTAATTAACATTTAATCCTAGCAGTAAATACATAAAATTTGATATAATTAGAAGTTAATAGATATATTATCAGATACATAATTTAATTCTTCTAAATTTACCAGCCTGATTTTCAAGTGCTGTTCTATTTTTACTTGTTTACGCATGAAATTTATGTAACTAGTCAATTTTACTGGTAATAAGTAATTTTGTCAGAATGGTTGCTACCAGTTGAACAGGAACATCTACCCTTCCTTTTCTTTCAAGAGCACCCTAGTTAAAATTCTCCATTTTGATGGAGTTCATGTTTCTCAATTGAGTTTTCATGATAGTGTCGGATTGCTCCCTTGGAAAGTTCTCCCTGTTATTTACACTATAACAGAATATCAATGAATACTTTTGGTGCTCTGTGTATTATCTTGTTGTGGATATTAGACTTTTCATGACATGTGAGTGAATACAACAGAATCATAACAGCTTAAATGAAATGACTAAACATCTTACAACATGTATTTTTGTGTAACATTACCTCATCTTTTGCATGTAAAAACTTCAGACCCAGTTTTGATGTGCCTTTCTGGGCATTAATCAGTATATATCCTACTAGCACTGTCCATCCACATGAATACTGGACACATCATTATAAATGTCCATCATTCACTTGCTCAGGTTCAAAGCTGGTTAAATCTGAATTATTTCATTGTCCACTAATTAATCTGACTGGTCACATGTATCCTCAAACATTTTGTCCATTCAAGTCGATATATTTAAAACAGGCATGACAAGTTGATACTAGAAAAGTCCATTTACACTTATTTTTATCTCGTTGAATCAAGAGCTATCATATCTTTTGTTAATTCTATTATCGTCATGCCTTTACAATGCAGTTAATTTCAGAACTTGCCAAAAATGTCTCGCCTTCTTTACTAACCGTTGATATTATGTTGATAGTCCTAAATATAAAGCTTTACTACAACTATCAACCTTACAATCATTCAATACACTAAATATAGTTGACCTATTGCTTATAGTTTCTAAGAAACAGACTTAACCAAGAAAACTAAACATTGACCAATGAACCATGAAGATGAGTTCAAGGTCAGATGAACCATTCCAGGCAGACATGTACACCTTACAATCAACCTATGCATTAAATATAGTTGACCTATTGCTTATAGTCTCTAAGAAACAAACTTAACCAGGAAAACTTAACATTGACCAATGAACCAACAAAATAAGGTCAAGGTCACATGACACCTGCCAGTTGGACATGTACACCTTACAATCATTCCATATACCAAATATAGAAGACCTATTGCTTATAGTATCTGATATATGGACTTGACCACAAAACTTAACCTTGTTCACTGATCCATGATATGAGATCGAGGTCAGATGAAAATTGTCTGAGATCGAGGTCAGATGAAAATTGTCTGACGGGCATGAGGACCTTGCAAGGTACGCACCTATTAAATATAGTTATCCTATCAATCATAATAAGAGAGAAATTAACATTACAAAAAATCAACTTTTTTTTCAAGTAGTCATGCACTGAACCATGAAAATGAGGTCAAGGACAATGGACATATGACAGACGGAAACTTCATAACATATGGCATCTATATACAAAGTCTGAAGCATCCAGGTCTTCCACCTTGGAAAATATAAAGCTTTTAAGCAGTTAGCTAACCCCGCCGCCGGATCACTATATCTATGTCGAGCTTTCTGCAACAAAAGTCGCAGGCTCGACAATAAAATTATGAAAAGAAAAGCAGGGGTTTAGCGGGCAAAATTTGAAAATGGCAACTCATAAATAAATCCAGAGGATTCCGAATATCTTGCCAAAAATCAAAAATAAGGAGTGAACATCCTTAAAGATGTCAACAATTGTATTCATTCAAATTAAGAATTTTCATGTCTTAGGTTTCTATTTTTACTTCCTTATTAAATCTAACTTAATTCTATCTAACTTAAATCTATCTAACTTATGCTGCGTTCACACATAATTCGAATTCTATTCGCAGTAACTAATTGGAATTAGTTTAATTCGCATTTGAAATGTTTACGTCCGAACGTAAATTTTAATACAAATTGCAATGCGCGTCAAATTCGCTTTACTGTCCGAAAGTCGTTACTTTTAATTCGCATTATCAGTTAATTAGAATTTAATTTGAATTACAATTACAAGAAATTATCCACACCACAGCTTAAATAAAATTAAAGCGAATTAACTAATTCGCATCAACGAAAACACATTTTTAATTCGAATTGGATAATACTAGACAATTCGAATTGGGTTCGAATTAAAAAAAGAAGTGTGCACGTGATTAGCGAATTTGATTTGCATTCGATTTGAATTCAATTCGAATTAAATGTATGTGTGAACGAAGCATTAAAATCTATCTAACTTAAATCTAAAATAGCAATTGGATTTAATAGTCAAAACTTGCTAGTATAAATGTCTGATATCAAAATTTCAAAACTTTCTAATGATTTGGTTCAGACTAATACAGAAACCAAAACAGTTTGATGAATTAGAAGGACAATACCTATAGCGGTTTTAATTATGATAGAAACAATAAACTAGAACCTCGCATTAATTTGACATAGTTTACTACTTCCAGGTCCTATACTGTCCTTAAAGATCTTACAATAGATCATTAACATGTCTTTAAAATGTCCAGGATAACTGAAAAAAAATATATGTTGAATTTTAAACTGTAATACTAGTAAAAATGCTTATTGAAGGCTGTACAGTGATCTATTGTTTATTTCTACGTCATTCAGTCTCTGGTCAAGAGTTAAATTGTCTCATTGGCAATCATACCGGATCTTATTTTTATATATTTATAATTTTAGTCAATTAATTAACATTTAATCCTAGCAGTAAATACATAAAAATTTGATGTAATTAGAAGTTAATAGATATATTATCAGATACATAATTTCTTCTAAATTTACCAGCCTGATTTTCAAGTGCTGTTCTATTTTTTACTTGTTTATGCATGAAATTTATGTAACTAGTCAATTTTTACTGGTAATAAGTAATTTTGTCAGAATGGTTGCTACCAGTTGAACAGGAACATCTACCCTTCCTTTTCTTTCAAGAGCACCCTAGTTAAAATTCTCCATTTTGATGGGGTTCATGTTTCTCAATTGAGTTTTCATGATAGTGTCGGATTGCTCCCTTGGAAAGTTCTCTGTGTTATTTACAATAAAACAGAATATCAATGAATACTTTTGGTGCTCTGTGTATTATCTTGTTGTGGATATTAGACTTTTCATGACATGTGAGTGAATACAACAGAATCATAACAGCTTAAATGAAATGACTAAACATCTTACAACATGTATTTTTGTGTAACATTACCTCATCTTTTGCATGTAAAAACTTCAGACCCAGTTTTGATGTGCCTTTCTGGGCATTAATCAGTATATATCCTACTAGCACTGTCCATCCACATGAATACTGGACACATCATTATAAATGTCCATCATTCACTTGCTCAGGTTCAAAGCTGGTTAAATCTGAATTATTTCATTGTCCACTAATTAATCTGACTGGTCACATGTATCCTCAAACAATTTGTCCATTCAAGTCAATATATTTAAAACAGGTATGACAGGTTGATACTAGAAGTCCATTTACACTGTTATTTTTATCTAGTTGAATCAAGAGCTATCATATCTTTTGTTAATTCTATTATCGTCATGCCTTTACAATGCAGTTAATTTCAGAACTTGCCAAAGTAATTCCAAAGTTTTAAAAAAGAGGTGTTTGTTTTTAGCCAGAAATTAGTAGTACTTTTGCTAATTAATATTCATAATATGTAAATGAGAATTGTACCACGTGATAATAGTTTGAACTGGACTGGCTTGATATCATTAAAATCTTTAAAACACGGATATTATAAGTTGCCCGTCACAGAGTCCTTGTTTATAATCACTCTGATATTTCCATAAAGTTGTCAGGTGGTCAAAATCAAAACAATGAAAGCGAATTTAGTGAATTTTTCGTGTTTTCGTGAGTTTATTCTTCTTGAAATAGGGGCATTTTAACTTTACGTGGGAACCTAGAGTTCAACAACTACACATACAAGGTTTGGACTTGCTTATTCTTTGGACATTCAAGTTTCAAGTTTCATCCCCGCAACCTGTTTTTGTAATGACCTTGTTAGCCAATTTTCAACATTGACTTTCAGCCATTTTAGCCTGTATTTTATACTGCAATGTTAAAAGCCTCTCGCTTCGATTTTTAAAATAGCTCAGGAACCTTGATTTTTGTAACGACAGTCATTATGTTTCGTTTAAATGGTGTATATTGTGTATATTTATTTTCTGTCCCTGCAACCTGTCTATCACTTAAATTAAAGTTAAAACAGACATTTTTTTCAAAATTCCTATCATTTCAATATAATTTCTGTGACCCGTATCCGATTTTTATTCACTATATATACAAATATTTAAAAAGTCTCGTCTTGTACCTGTGCAAAGAAGTTGAGCAAAATGCGTCAACTTCGTATTTTTTTCGTCTATAGGTCCATCATGGTGTTCTTCAAAAAGATTCATTATATCGTAATTATCCGGAATCGATGTCATTATATTTTGCGTCCATGTGATCACATTTCGCATATTTGACAGCTAATACGCTGCACGGTTGTCGAAAGCCATGCTTGTTTATTTAAAATCTTGGTCCTTGAAACGCTTTACTTATCCATATTGGTCATTGCTATCAAACGTTTTGAAGATTTGTAGTTTTCTAAACGAATAATCGGATCCGGACAGACTGAAAAATCCGTATTTTTAATATTTGTTTTATTTTTGTCAATAAAATGTTTAGGGTCGGCGTCAGAAACGGAGGTAGGGTCGGGAAACCGGAAACACACTATTTATTTATTTTGGCCTAATTAGACAATTCAATTCGGTTCAAATTAAAAAGAAGTGTGTGTGAACGTGATTAGCAAATTCAATTCGAATTCGATTCGAATTCAATTCGAATTAAATGTATGTGTGAACGAGGCATTAAATCTATCTAACTTAAATCTTAAATAGCAATAGGATTTAATAGTCAATACTTGCTAGTATAAATGTTTGATATCAAAATTTCAAAACTTTCTAATGATTTGGTTCAGACTAATACAGAAACCAACACAGTTTGATGAATTAGACAGACAATACCTATAGCGGTTTTAATTATGATAGAAGCAATAAACTAGAACCTGGCATTAATTTGACTCAGTTAACATACCTCAAAGTTGGTAATATATGACTTCCAGATCCTACTGTCCTTAAAGATCTTACTTCAATAGATAATTTACATGTCTTCAAAATGTCCAAGATAACTGAAAAAAAAAAAAATGTTGAATTCTAAACTGTAATACTTGTAAAAATGCTTATTGAAGGCTGTACACTGTGATCTATTGTTTATTTCTAAGTCATTCAGTCTCTGGTCAAGAGTTGTCTCATTGGCAATCATACTGGATCTTATTTTTATATTTATACATGTATATGGAATTTTAGTCAATTAATTAACATTTAATCTTAGCAATATAAATACATAAAATTTGATATAATTAGCAGTTAATACATATATTATCAGATACATAATTTCTTCTAAATTTATCAGCCTGTTTTTCAAGTGCTGTTCGATTTTTTACTAGTTTATGCATGAATTTTATGTAACTAGTCAATTTTACTTGTAATAAGTAATTTTGTCAGAATGGTTGCCACCAGTTGAACAGGAACATCTACCCTTCCTTTTCTTTCAAGAGCACCCTAGTTAAAATTTTCCATTTTAATGGGGTTCATGTTTCTCAATTAACTCTTCATGATTATGTCAGATTGCTCCCTTGGAAAGTTCTCCCTGTTATTTACACTAAAACAGAATATCAATGAATACTTTTGGTGCTCTGTGTATTATCTTGTTGTGGATATTAGACTTTTCATGACATGTGAGTGAACACAACAGAATCATAACTGCATAAATGAAATGACTAAACATCTACAACATGTATTTTTGTGTAACATTACCTCGTCTTTTGCATGTAAAAGCTTCAGACAGAGTTTTGATGTGCCTTTCTGGGGATTAATCAGTATATATCCTACTAGCACTGTCCATCCACATGAATACTGGTCACATCATTATAAATGTCCATCAGTCATTTGCTCAGGTTCAAAGCTGGTTAAATCTGAATTAAGTCTATTCCTGTCAGTTCCATCATTTGAATATTTCATTGTCCACTAATTAATCTGACTGGTCACATGTATCCTCAAACAATTTGTCCATTCAAGTTAATATATTTAAAACAGGTATGACAGGTTGAAACTAGAAAAGTCCATTTACACTGTTATTTTTATCTAGTTGAATCAAGAGCTATCATATCTTTTCTCAATTCTATTATCCTCATGCCTTTACATCAGTTTATTTCAGAATTTGCCAAATTTAAATTTGAGATTAATTGCCAGTTTTTTTTCAACATATTAATTTAAAATTTAGAAAAAGAAAGGATAATTTTATTTATAAATTATTGAAGATGTTAACTGACTATCAGCTGTGTGGGAACTTGCAAAGCTTTTACAAGAAATGACAAACTACTCTTTCAGCATGGTCAGTAACTTTGGTCTCTGGACTCTTTCAGCATGGTCAGTAACTTTGGTCTCTGGACTCTTTCAGCATGGTGGGTAACTTTGGTCTCTGGTGGATAGTTGTCTCATTGGCAATCATTCTACATCTCATTTTATATCTATACTGAATCTTATATTCCTCATCTAAATGCAAGTTTCATTGATCATTTGACCGATCTTATTTAAAATTTAGATGACATAATTTTTGAAGATTTTTAGTTTTAAAATATTCTATAAATTCAAAATTCTTTAAAAAAAAGGGTAATCATTACATATAAAATACATTATTCAAATTTTGTTGTACTTATTATAAAATTTATAAAGAATGAATTGATATTTCAGGTGAATTAAGTATCTGTTTTCATTTAATTCTAGATATTTCAATATATGATTATCTCCCCCTGATTTGGAACAATTTTGATAAAATGTCTTTTTAATTCATTAAAAAGTTTTCAATTCTGGTGTACTTTCTCAAAACTCAGAGATGATGTTTTCAATCGAAGATAATATTTCTCAAAATTTGCAAATATAAAAATACTTTAAAATGAAACTTAATGCTTTTATAAATTGACTGTTGTGACACTGCAGATGTACCAAAATGTTTTGTGTGAAAAAGTCTGACAAACTATGCCTAAATGTAAACATTTTTTTTGTAAATTTTACATTTGATATCTAAAATTAACTAAAATGTTTAGTGTGAACAAATTTCGATCAAATATGCCTTGGTGTAAAATAAAAATATTTGTTAAATTTTGCATTTCATTTCTACAATTTACACATTTTTTGTGTGAACAAATTTCTGATCAATAAAACAGGAATGTAAAAACAAAATCAATACTGGATACTCATTTCTATCCAAATAGATTTTATTTTAACATATAAAAACTCATTATTCTATTTAAAATCTTAAAAAAAAATAGAACATTAAGACTCAATTGGTCGGGTTGTGCTGAATGTTTCTTAAACAATGGAGAATGCTCTATACTGAACATTTTAATATTTGAAATATGAAATATAAAAATTCCCTAAACAATTCCATCGAAGCAGGTGCACACCTTCAACATATGTGCAATCTTCCTGAGAAGTTTCAGGGATCTGGGTTGAAAACTGTAGGAGAAATTGATTTAACACAAAATTTGTACCTTCTTTCATATATTTTGCTGAAAATTACAAAGTTCCCAAGTCTGGAAAAAATACAAAACATTCCTCAAACAATTTCATTATGATAGGTTCAAAACTTTCAACATTTGTGCAAACTTCCTGTGAAGTTTCAGGGATCTGAGTTTACACAAATTGGGTACCAACCATTTCGACGCCCACTCCCTGCCCTCGGCCTGCCCAATATCACCGTTCTATGAACGGGTTTTGGACTTTGTCCAACCCTGTCGAAAATCATGAAAATGATTATTTCACATATAAATCATGTAATCTCTATTTTTCTATGGGAAAATAAAATGTAGATAAAGTAAACTAGGAATCAGTTAAAGGTAAGATCAGAGCAAATGAAGGAGCGATAACATAGAAACAGGGAACAGGTTTGAAATAAGAACAGGAACAGATTTTAATTAAAACAGGGAACAGTTGTGTCATATCAGTTAGGTCGATCCTTTAAATTTACACTGGATATAAAAAGAAGATGTGGTATGATTGCCAATGAGACAACTGTCCACAAGAGACCAAAACGACACAGAAATTAACAACTATAGGTCACCGACGGCCTTCAACAATGAGCAAAGCCCATACCGCATAGTCAGCTATAAAAGGCCCCGAAATGACAATGTAAAACAATTCAAACGAGAAAACCAACGGCCCCATTTATGTACAAAAATGAACGAAAACAAATATGTAACACATAAACAAACGACAACCACTGAACTACAGGCTCCTGACTTGGGACAGGCACATACATTTATAATGTGGCGGGTTAAACATGTTAGCGGTATCCCAACCTCCCCTAACCTGGGACAGTGATATAACAGTACAACATAAGAACGAACTATAAAAATCAGTTGAAAAAGGCTTAACTCATCAGATGGACAAAAATACAAGTGGACGTGGCAGGGTACTTGTACATCCAAACAACAAAAAGACACTAGGAACAGATCTGAGAGTACTGCAGTTATCTGACAGCTAGTTCAAAGCCACTAACAACTAATAAAAAAATCATGCATCTAAGACTAAATTATCAATCCGTACACATCCAACATCCAATGGATTTAGTGTAAAGACGTCATAAACAGTCAGAGAAAAACATGACCTTGTGCAATGCCAAGATACAGGTATCGACAGATTGTAGATCCATGAATGTGTATATGTATAAAACATACTAGTAATATGGAATCTGTTTTGGCAAAACAATTTAGAAATACTTTTTCATGGACGGATTTAATTTCATTCATTTACTTATCTATTTATTAATAATACTTTAACAATGAAAACAAAATTTGTTCTGATTAAATGTTTTTACAATATTTATGTACAAAATGTACTCTTTGAAGTTGGGTGAATTTTAGTATTAATCAGTTTTTCAATTATGGATAAAGAGTGATCTTAAACAGATTTAATTTATGCAAGTCATGCAAAGTTAAGTTATAGACTGGGTAAAAGCGAAAAACAAATGCGATAATTTCCCCCATACACTATTGTGTTCTTTTTTCCGAGCTTTGTATTACATGAATTATGGAGTGAACTTAAGATGTTAAAAAGTTTCTTTTGATTTCCATTAATCTTTATGTCCTTTGCAATTTTTTTTAAAGTAATTATTTGATCTTTATAGTATAAAAAGGGATATGGGGTACATTTCAATGAGACAGAAACACAACCACAAAATAATCTACACATCAGGATGGCAAGAATAGACAATGTGTCAAGCTCAAAAATATTATTTGTGACATATCAAAGGGGATTAATGAAAAGTGACTTTTTTCTATTTAGATAGGTTATTTAAGTTAACTTAAATTATAAAACTTATAATTGGTCTTCGTTACTTCTTTAGTCTAAATTTTTAAAATGAATGTGATTTTGACTATTTTTTCAAATCTTTGATCGGATGTAGCCTTTTTTTTAATGTTTTGTTTTCGTCTAAAATTTACATTTTAAATTCAAATAAAAAAGGTATGGAAATCCTGTATTAAAATCAATGTTAAAGACCGGAAAGTCAAGTTTTATTGTACTTTACTAAATTTTGATTGAAAATGTTGTGGGTGCTATTTCAATTAGACAGCAACTAAACAACACAAAAAACTGCACCTCAAGCAGCAAACAGTCTTCAAAGAAAGACAAGTACATGTTTTTAAAAGGGGGGGGGGACATTTTTTTACCGCTTTTATTCGCAACTTTATCTGTTAGGTAAGAAAATACTAAATTTAAGTAATTTTAATCAGTAAATTATGTACTGTTTTAACCAAAATTTTGTCTTGAAGTGGGATTTTCCAACAGAGAGGGGGATATTTAGAAGTTATCATTACAAACTTTTTCAGTATTAAATAAAAACAACACTTTGGGGAAAACACTTAAATGATTTTGGTAACTTTGAACATTACAACTGGAATATCTTGCTATTCTAAATAATTTATCTAAATTCTGAAATTTCAAAAGGGAATAATTTGTCATGATTTTCATCCAAAAGTACAAGGGTATTTGTACTTCACAAACTTCAGAGCAACAACACAATCATCAGAACAGTGAGAATACAACACCAACACATAACTTGCTTCCCCTCATTACCCAGTAACTTCTTCCTCCCCAGGCCCTGGACTTACCTTACTCCCTTTTATCTCCCCATTTCACCAGTACCTGGGGTAACCCTCCCCAACCTCAAAGCCCTTAAATACCAGTCCCTGGACTCCCCTCTCTCCTTTTATCAGACCCCAGATTTCCCCTCCAAAACCTCAGCCCTTAAATCCCAGTCCCTGGATGTTGCCTCATTCCTCCCTACCTTCCCCAAAGTCCAGTCCCAGGTCAACTATAGATAGAGCTATTGCTATGTTGGGTGAGGGGATAATTAAAGAAAACAATGAAAGAAAACATCAGCAAGCCAGTATAAGCTTTACATATTATTTTATCCATGCAGTGCTAATGGTTCTGGGTATCATGCTTGGGTATCATGCTAGGGTTTCATGCTTTTTGTGTCAAGTTAGGTAATGTTCTACTGACTTGCCAGTGTTAAATCTTTATAATTTTTAAACAATGTTTAGAAAAGCAAGCAACATATTAATGTTGTACTGAGACACTATAATAATGCAGTATTGTTAACTTCAAGTTGTTGAAAGCCCAAATCTCATTGCTAAAAACTGAAAAAGGAAAATTTTCAACCTATCAAGTCCTAAAATTTGAATTTTATTTAAAACAATAATTGATTTTTTTTTTTTTTTACTTTTTAATTGACAAAAGGGAATGGGATCTATCAAATTTGAGGGTATATTATATATTGCCCTTCTTTTATTTAATGCTTTTGATAAAGAATGAGAAAATCTGGATATCAAACGGTTTCAAGTTCTATTTTTTCAAAATCTAATTTTCAACTGAACAATGAAATTTTTCTAACTTAATGACCTCACTTTTTGTCTTTAACCAGGCACTTTTGCTCTTTTTATCAACAATTACATGGACTCATTTTAATGTTTCCTTTAATTTTAAAAAGTGAAGCAATTATTCATCTGACTCTTTATTTTAAAATAAATACTTTACTGTTTTTATTGATGTTGCTTTTACTGAGAATTGGAAATTTTATTGTTTTTATCGATGTTGTTTTAACTGAGAATTCAAAATTTTATCGTTTTTATCGCTGTTGTTACTGAGAATTGGAAATTTTATTGTTTGAAATGAGAATTGGAAAATTTATCATTTTATCGATGTTATTTGATCTGAGAATTGGAAATTTTCCTGTTTTTTATCAAAATTATTTGAATTCAGAATTGGGAATTTTTTAAATTTTTTATCGATGTTATTTATACTGAAAATTGGATATTTTATTATCTGTATAGATGTTGTTTGAACTGAGAATTGGAAACTTTATGGTTTATATTGAAGTTGTTTGAACTTAGAATTTGAAATTTTATTGTTTTTACCTTTTTTCAATTGATTTTTTTGTTCTGTTTTGTTACTTTGTCTTATGGTTTTGTCATTTAGGAAACCTGTGTATTAATGGCAGATTTAAAACTGTTAAATATTCTCTTTTTAAACTAAATTGTAAACTAAGTGTAAACTAAGTGTTTAACATCTTGTATAGACACATGTACATTTCTATATTGTCAGAAAAGTTTAAATCTCTAGATGCCTTCTGTTTTTATGATGTTGTCAGTAGTCCGCATTGATGAAAGGTTAGATGATTTTATTATTTATTATCTTTTATTTACTAGAATGCTGCCAAAGATACAGAAAATTTTGCTATTTTGTTTGAAATTTAATAAATTTTGCTGTTTTTGTTTGAAATTTAATAAATTTTGCTGTTTTTGTTTAAGAGGAAGGTTTTAAATTGAACAAATAATGAAATTTTAGATGTTTTCTGAAATTGATCAGTGATATTTAATTGTTTATATATTTATTTCATATAATAAATGGACAGTCATCTTTCTGTCTCTGTTTTGGACTGAATTTAGATTAGACATCTTCTGATAGACCTTTGAAAATCATTATAGCCAGACTGGACTAAATGATGACCTTGACTCTATGACCTTTCTTTCATCCTGAAAATGTTGATTATCAATTTTGACAGTTGTTTTTCTTGGTTGTTGGGTTGCTGTTCATATACTTGTATCCTACAAATCCACGACAAAAATTTAAAAATATAAAGTAAAAATGCAAACTCTTAAAAGTATTTCAAACAGTGTTATATTTTACCCCTTTTTTTTCCAAATTTTAAATGTTGGAGTTATCTGGAGTGCCCAGAGAGCAACAGATCTTTGGCCGGAAAACTGACAAACTTGGGCAAAACATAAGAATGAAGTACAGTTAAGATAGTAAGGTAAGTTACTGAAGCAGAGTTTAGATAGTAAAATAAATTACAACTTACAAAATGGAGGTTGCATCATACATTCAAGACAAAGGTGCAGCACACACACACACAATACAAATAGGATGAAGATATCGGTCAAATCTTAAAAACACACACAGATTTCAACTTGTCCATGTCAAGCTTTGACCAAATTAAAGATGTCATTCTGTTATGTAGCATTTAACATTTTGAAAAATTCAGAGTATTGGCAAACAGAATGATATAATTAAATTCTGCATTCCCGCTAATTGGATCCCAAATTCCAGTTAAAATAATGTAGCCGTTACTTTATCACGAAATAATTGACTGTCGTATTCCTGTTAAAGTAATGTAGCCGTAACTTTATCACGATATAATTATAATTCTGCATTCCCCCTAAAATAATGTGTCTGCTACTTTATCACGATATAATCGAATCCCGAATTCCTGTTAAAATAATGTAGCCGTTACTTTATCATGAAATAATTGAATGATGTAATTGAATCCCGAATTCCTGTTAAAATAATGTAGCCGTTACTTTATCACGAAATAATTGAATCCGAAGGCGTACTGTGTTTCTCATCAACTATCCTGTCTGTCCAAAACATTCTGAAATCAAACTAAACATAGGATAAGTATAAAGTACCTGAAAAAAATAAGTCAATTATTACATATATAGATATTACAATATAATTTTTTTTTTTTTTTATTTTTTTTTTTTTTTATAAAAGAAAATATTTGTCCCCACCAAAATATCAGAGACCATCTTTCCAACACATTACTTCAAATTAAAGATATTGCATGAAGTATAAATTAACAAACATGAAATATTAAAAAAAAATAATTTTGGAATTGAAATACTGAAATAGTGAAAATGTTTTATTTTATCACAAATCTGCAATGTTTTGTGTTCAATCAGTACCAATAAAAAATCTCAATGAGAAATTATTCTTCAACCTTCACATTTTTTAAAACGATTAACTTTCAGGAAATAAAACTAATTTACTGACCAAAATATAAAAAATGTTGACTTTTGCATAAAATACCCAGTAATGTGAGGAAACCAATCGTATGCAGGAAAAATTCAGTTGTAGTGACTTTTATTCTCAGTATTACTTAAGTGACAGATAAGTACTGTAACTTGTACTAACAAGAGATCTAAACACCTCTACAACTATAACCTTCACTGGACAATTGTAAATTCTTAAATAAAACAAGATGGATGTCATACAGTTAGATAGATCAGAGGTATCTACTGTACCAACTGTAGGGAAAAATTGTTTTTTACCAGTTTATATGCCATTATGTTTTACTATACTGTATGTACGATCAACTACAAAAACTTTTTTTGTTGGTGACTGTCATATTTCTTTGTTTGTTTGAATTTTTAAGTTAGTTGTGTTGTATGTCTGTGATGTATGTTTACACAATTTTGGCTGCTGGATCAAAACTGTTGTCACGTTAACCAATTATGTCAATAAAAAGAAACAGTCAGGAAAATGTTGGTGGTTTTTCGATTCGTTTTGTTCATCATCATAGAGTGGAGCATTTTACTTTGTCAGGTTTTATGGATTCCCCCTTTTTGAATTTACCATGGAGTTAAGTTAATGTAAATAGATACGGCACTATGGGATGATTTTTAAGGTCATATTCAAAGATGAGAACCTCAAGGTTGATCAAGGTTGTCAAGGTCAGGGCCATATGCCCTTCAGAACGATGCTCATAATACAGTATCTATACTAAAGTAAAAACAAAAATTGAATGTTTTATAAATAACTGGTTTTTAAGTACTTTTTTTAAAAGAATTTTTAAAAGCTAAAGACAAAACATAAAATGAACAAATTTTAAGAAAATAAACAACAAATTCATAAATATTGACTTTAAAATCTACTTGAACAATTCATGCAACATGTGCAATACATTAAATCTGACATTAAATTTGAAATTAAAAAACAATTTTTCTTTGAATAGTACATTTTTCTCTAAGGAAATAAATTCTGAACTCAGAAATACCAACCTTTTTGAAAATTACTAGAATAAAGAACATTCTTAAAACTTCCCTCCACAGAACAGTACCCAATACCCTTAAGATATCTGTCATGCACTGTCTCTCCTCTCTGTTATTATCTATCACACATCTATCAGACAACTTATTTAGGAAGTATCATGTTAGTTCCCTCACCAAGATTAGTTCCTGATACTTCATGAATAAAATGGTTTTATATTGAAGTACCAGACATGGAGGGATGATTACACAAGAAATTTAATTTACCAGGTTTCCAAGTGTATGGTGATTTCAGAGCAATTTTAGAAAGATGTTATTTTATTTTACATTTTACAAAATAGTTTAGAAAAAAATCTGAATTATAATAAGTCATGTTTTTTAAAAAGAAAAAGATATTATAAGATGGCAACGATAACTGGAGAACATAGGCATCTGACCTTTCTAAACCTTATCTCAAAGACCTTGGGAATTTTGAAACTTTTTTTATCTCAAAGTGATCTACTTATTCATTAGTTTCAGTTGTACAGTTTCTCTACATCTTCTATATAGTTTTTTCCCAAACATAAAAAGGGTAAAAGTTGTCATTAAAGGGCAATACCCTATAAAATGTCAACTGACAATTTCATTTGTGTTGATAATTTTAAAATTCTTTTAAAAGTTTCTATCCATCTATAATATATAGTTTTTCTATCTATCTATAATATATAGTTTTTTTCTATCTATCTATAATATATAGTTTTTTCTATCTATCTGTAATATATAGTTTTTTTATCTATCTATCTATAATATATAGTTTTTCTATCTATCTATAATATATAGTTTTTCTATCTATCTATAATATATAGTTTTTTTATCTATCTATCTATCTATAATATATAGTTTTTCTATCTATCTATAATATATAGTTTTTCTATCTATCTATAACATAGTTTTCAAGATAATGGGCAAAAATCTAAAAGTTAGTAAAAATTGTTATTTCAGGACAATAACTCAAATAAGGAGTCAACTGACGACTTCAGCAGTATTTGACTTATTGCAGATCTTTTGTCTTGCTGATCATTTTTGCCTTTTAAAGTTTCTATTATAATTTTCAAAACACAAAATATGGTAAAAACCCCATTAAAAGGCTAAGTCAATGATGATGTCATGTGATATTTACAAGTTTTGTCATTGGTTTAATGTATGTAATGTAGCATCTCATGAGATAGAGGAGGGTAGGAGGTCACGTGTCTCATCCCGAATTCCGGAGAAAATAAATGTAACATCTTGAACTTCCGTGAAAGTGATGTGTCCATTCCTGCATCACAATTTAACAAATCAAGAATTCGCGTGAAAATAAGAAAATAATGTGTCTGTTCCCGCATTCTGATATAACTAAATCGTGAATAATTCCTGTTAAAATTGTGTGTCCGTTCCATTATCAGGGCATAATTAAACTCTGAATTTCCGTGAAAATAATGTGTTCGATCCCACATCACGATATAATAAAATCCTGAATTCCAGCCGAAATAACTAGTCACAGATTCCCGAATGCTTTTGCTGTACATATGAAGGTCTCTGATATCCTAGTGATGATAACATATTACAACAACATTATACATCTACCTTTGGTAACATACAATGTCTGACTTAACTAAAAATTGTATAAAACACTTCATGCTTTTATTTATATAAAGAAAGTAAGGATCCAGTAATCATAAACGGGTGTGGGGTAAGACTTAACTGTTAGGGATAAACTCAGGGAGTAAGACACATGGCAGGTTTTCTACTATCTACATAATTTACATTTTTGCCAGAGAATCCCTAACCTGTTATGACCTATTAAATGACCAAACCATCAATGAAGTCTTCATGATACAATCATCACTAAAACATCAATCAACCAATCAATCAATAACATCATTCATTTATTACTTGTCAGGTAATTTGGGGGCAACTAAGCAATGGGGACAAAACTTACAAAAATATAAATTTCAACCTGCTCTTCTCAACGACACACAATACTAAGCTGAAACATCCGACACCTCAAACTGTATCCTTTATTTAAGGTCCTCCAAAAACCGTCCCGACAATAACTCTTCATAAAATGCCTCCTGAACCAAATTCTCCTCATTGCTGCTCGTGCCTCCTCATCCCAAATCATAACTCTATCATGCTCATCAGTGAAGACCTGGTCATACTCCAAAGACAGATCCTCCAGATCACTTACACCTTCCTCTTCTAAATCCAAAGGACCACAGCAAGGTAAAACCCTGGAGATAACATACTGCATCTGCAGATTTTGACCCTCACTTTCCAAGTTTGCGCCAAATATCTGCCGTCTCATCATCACTCTCCAACCTCAGTCTTACCTCACCACAATCCTCGGATAGCGCCTCCACCTCCTCTGAAACCTCAAGAACCCTCCTCTCCAAATCCTCCCACCACTCGTCAGCCTGCTGCTGCTCCTGATCCCAAGCTGAGAAAAGGCAATCCTCCTCATTGTCAAAGACCAAGTCATGCTCCTCTACCTCCTGGAATACCGCTGTATCATTTTCAACAGTGTCATCTAAAGTAGAAATGTCTTCTACCTCAAATGTCAATGCTGAAAACAATGCAACACGGGGTGCTTCCACCAAAGACTGCTCAGGGTCAGCAGTCCTTGGTAGCTCAGGAGACTCTACCACAGGGGAAGGAACACTCTCTATACGACACAAACCTTGAACCTGGGGTGAACTCTTCTCTGGCTCAACACATGGTCTAACCAAGGGACCATACAGACAAAGACCAACTAAATCCACGAACTCTCTCACCATACATAATATACCAATCATGTTTCTTGCTTTGTCTTTTGTAAATGTGTTTCGTCTGAAAATACAGAAAAGTAAAACGATCTTAGTTGTGCTTGTTAATTAATTGACAACAATATTTAAGTTACAAAAATAGTTTACAATGTTTCATCTGGAACTGTATTGTATTTTGTTTAAATGGCAACAAAGTCTCTAAACTGACCTAGCTGTAAGGTAAACACTAAGAATCAACCGATGCTGAATTTCTTAACCACACAATAAATTCTTAATCCACAATCATAATTAACGGTCAATGGAAATAAGTTTCAAAATATTTAGGGAATAATATACTGTAAATTCAGAAATGATTGCGAGGATTTTATTAATGCCAATAATGTGATCGTGTGAGTATATATAGCAATAACATGATAAGAATTCAATAATCAATACATATATATGTATGCAGATATTTCAAAAATCGCAATAATTAATCTGGCAGTTCGATCTGTCCATTCTTCAAAACTTAACATTGCAACAACAAATCCATCACAAAATTTAAAATAACTTCTAAAGTTAAACATAATTAGGCTGCCCAACATATTTTTAGTGAAAATTTAGAACCTTACAAATACATCATTTACAGCCCTGATATATAAGATGCCAAAATTCATACCTACCAAATTGATTCAATTTAACTCACAAATTTGATTTAATAGCTGCTAAAAAGTAATTCAAAACTATAAAAGTTCCATAGAAAACAATACACAGTTGATTCCTTTGTTATAAATTAGTATCTAACATGTGTTTGTATTTTTGACTAGACACCATCAGAGTTTAATCCATGAAAAAACTCTGGACATAGGCATATGTTGCCCGAGAACAGTTGTTTCGTGTGCATTTCTTATAGACAAAAAATGCAAATTAAAAAAATCACACCTGCTCTATCCTAAAAAGATTTTTACAGTGTAGTGTACTACTTTTGGGACAAATTATATCAAAATTATAGAAGTCTATCGGCCCTAACTCAAAATATGGACAATTTTATGTTAAGAGGGTCTGTAATTCAGTTTGACAGCTTCAGACATATACATTTTTGACCTTTTCAAACTGGACCAAATCACTACTTTACCTAAATATTAATGCCCCGAATTTTTTTTACATCTCCCTACTTACTATTTTTTGCATAAAATGTAAAGAAATAAATTTGGAAGTATATGAAAAAAATTTGCAAGTTTTACACTATCCACACTTAAGGGACTCTATTTGTTGACAACAAAAATCAAATGGGGATAATTCTGTCCCCAGACCATGTGACCCTGTTAAGCAGACTAGTATAAACATAAGTGCAACAAAATTATTTGGATTTTCATAGATTAAAAATACAAATTAAATATAAATCATTCGCACATAATCTGTATAAGACTGCAATGATGGTTTTTGGGGTTGTTTCAAATAACAAAATTACAGATCTTCATGTTGCTACTTGTCTTCCCTACTTTCACTTCTTTAGATGACATCCATTTCAAAAACTTGATATACTCGTAACACAGGCAACTAACTGATTAAAGGTTGCATGCATATGGACCAAAATGAGGGTGAATTTTTGGCCTCAAGACAATTAATGAGGGGGGCGAGGGGTCTCATCCCGATTTCCCGGTTTTAATATCAGAAAATCCCGAAATCCCGGACATATTTTGTTAAAAATCCCGATCCCGATAAATTTGTTCCCCAATTTTAAAGTTTAAAGTTTCAATGCTTACGATTTAAACGTCTCTGGTATGATTGATGTTCAAAGTCTTTCAGCGTAACCAATCCGAATATGTATTATCAATATTACCGTGACGTCAAGCTGCATATAAGCATTTTTGTTCTCATAAATCTTCAGTAGCTAGTCAGAAAATTGGCCAAATTCCAGTTCAAGTCAATACAAGAACCTATATGACAAGCACTGGAATCGTTTTGTAACGGAGAGAAATTTGAATCTATTGAGTCACCATTCGAAAAACCACTGAACCAAGGATCAACCAAGTTACAGACATAAACAGAACTACAAATGTCACTTGAGAGATTTATAAAGTAGTCGAAACGCTGCTTTACATTATAAAATTTAAAAAATACCAGATTTTAAGACACTTGTTAGGATAAATGATTATGCTTAGGGCTGTATGCAACTACACAACTGATCACCAACAAGAAGCTGATCGACCGACCTTGGAAAAATCAATAATGATGAATAATGGGTCAATTTTCTAGTATGATTGACAGGTATGAATTAATGTTGAGGCTCTTGTGGGGACACAATTTAGAAAAGTAGAAGGTTAAGCTTATTTTATGTAGAAAACATGTTTTAAAAATTAAAAAAAATCAAGATAGTCCGTGACTTTAACAATTTTGTGAAATTTTTTTTTTTTTTTTTTGGTCCATTAGAGATTTCAAAATGTACAGTGTTAGTGCTATAAATAATCAGCCAGTCTTGATGATATTCGTAAGTCCTCCCAGATCGAGAAACGGTCCGATTGGTGATAGTCTCCAGATCTCGGGATGTGTAATTACTACGAGAAGACGTATTCTGTGTTTGCAAGTCTACACCACTTTGTTCATCATCGTTATCACTCTCATCGCCGCTTTCTGAGGAGTGTAGGGTCCGAAATATTCGCATCATCGTCTTTGAAAGTGATTGAGTGCCAGAAGATGTATTCTGTGTTTGCAAGTCTTCACCACTTTGTTCATCATTTTATCACTCTCATCGTTGCTTTCTGAGGAGTATTGATCTGAAATATTCGTATCATCGTCTTTGAAAGAGATTGGAGTGCCGGAGTTGTTTTATTAGATTCATACATATTTAAGGAAGCGTGCCACACTTGTATGCCGTGGTTTCAAGTCGAACAGTTCTTTGTCTAACACATTTCCGTCTAACGGTTTTAATTGAGGACCTGATCCGAGCTCAAAGCTTATCTCTAAACTTACTTTTACATGTACTCTGATCTGGATCTACTCTGTTTCTAGATGCGATTCTGATTGAAGTATAATGAAAATGGCACTATTATCTGTCCAAGGTACAGTTTTTGTCAATCCGTTATATTTCAACATAAAATCCTGATTTCCGTGGCTAAAAACGTGGCTTTCCGTATCCCGATGTTTTCTATCCCGACTTCGATCTTTAAACAAGGCAATCCCGATTTCCGTTGCTAAAATCGACCGATCCCAGCGTCCGAAAATGGTCTCGCCCCATTAATATCAGTACAAAATTGAACCTACATTTGTAACTGGCAGCTAATAGCTAGAGAATTATTATTAATTTTTATATTCCCTTTTTATAAATGTTTGAAACAAACAAAATTCATAGCCACAACAAATAATACAAAATAATTAATAAATAATGACTACTTTCAAATTCCAAAATGGAGCATCATTCCACTTAGTTACTGCTGTATGTATTTGGTGATAAAGAGTAATTGGTATCAGGCATATAATGTACAAAAGAATTTCTCTTAAAATTGCTTAAAACCTTTGAAATTAGACTGTGTCTAAATGCTTTGCTGACATTTGTTTTATTTAGATGGAAGCTACAACCCAAAATAAAAACTTAACAATACATTTTCAAAAGGGAAATAACTCTAAATTTTTTCAGATCAAATTTTACTGTTTACAATGAAATTCTAGTAAGCAAACATGTTGCAATTTAAGTAAAAAAATTGTCTTTTAAAAGTCACACACAGATAAATTCTAATTATAGGATCAATTAATTGGCATACATGTAGATTTTGGAGGTGTTTGCATTTTATCCTATGTAGGACATGTTGGTTGGCAGACTGTGTCATATGACACATCGGTACTACATATATATAAAACCCCTAATCTGTATAACGTCATGTCACATGAAAAACATCTACTTGAGGTATATAATAAAGTATATGATATGGCTTTTTCAATATTACACACCGTATCAACCATCAACCAATATAATCCCTCGAGCAAAGCTTTTGGGATTATATTGGTGTTTCGGATTGATACGGATGTGATATTGAAAAGCCATATGATATTCTCTATTTATTTATTGTTGTCATTTTTTTCTTAACATTATGATCATCTCACATTTTCTTTCTGTTTTCTTTTATATTTTGTGTCTCTTTTCCATACATTAACCCAGCAAACACACAACGTAAACATAACGTTATGGTATCGTTATATTTACGTTACGTTTACGTGTAACGTTAAAATAACAGTAGGAAAACGTTAAAAATAAACGTTATGAAGTAACCAATCTTGAACGTTATTTTTTAAAGTTCTTATAACGTTGGTTGAACATTATGATTATTACGTCACATTTGCAATGTTGTACTTACGTAAAGGTAACGTTATTCTATTAACAATTGTATTTGAATGAATTTATAACGTAACATTTATACCATAGTACAACGTCTAAATAATGTTATTGAAAACGTTAATTGATAACATTAATATAATGTTGAAAATAAACGTTATTTAGTAACCTATCTTTAACGTTATTTTTTATGTTCTTATAACGTTGGTTGAACATTATGATTATTACGTCACATTTGTAATGTTGAACTCACGTAAAGCTAACGTTATTCTATTAACGTTTGTATTTGAACAAATTTATAAGGTAACATTTATACCATAGTACAACGTCTAAATAATGTTATTGAAAACGTAAATTAATAACATTTATATAATGTTAAATTAACAAAATGATGTAACGTCTGATTACTAACCATTGTATAACTTTAAATCCCATGCTGGAATGTGACGTCATTTAACATTTTCAGAAAGACGCTAAGATGGCGTTACATTACAAGTACTTGAAAATTGACAATTCTTTTTGTTTATGTCTTACCTATATCTGCATTTTGATTTACCAAAAGCAAAAAGAATCTAACTAATGGTAAGTACAACTAAATAATTTGCCAATCTTCTGTAGAGAATGATTCCACCTATATTAATATGTATTTGTTAAAATGTCAATGCATGACTGCATGGTTTTATTTCTATGTCGTTGAACGACAAAAGCCATAGTTCTTTAAGAAAATTCTCGGTACAGTCGTGCAACTTTTAGAAGAACAAAATGTTTGCTAAGGTCTACAGTAATTCCCTCATAGTATTCCATGCTTTAAGATGATCACGACACGTTAGAATAACGTTAGTATAACGTCGAAGAAATGTATTTTTATGTTTTAATAACGTTAGATAAAGTTAAAACATAACGTCTTATTTATAATGTTGAAATTACGTAAATGTAACGTTAAAATATTACGTTTTTTCTATACGAAATTATAACGTAATATTAATACGACAGTACGACGACTACATAACATTTTTTCAAATACGTAAATTTTCAATATTTATTTAACGTTAAATACACATATTAATTTACGTTAAATAACTAACCATTCTATAACATGATGTCATACGCTAGTATATATGACGTCATTTAAAAAGAAGAAAACATAGAGTGCCATTATCATAATTACAAGGAGTTTAAAATGAGCAATTCTTTGTTTACATTTAATTATTTATGCGCTCGATCTTTACGCTAAAAGTAATTAGTTAGTGAAACATCGGTAAGTAAAACTTTCAAATTTTGTCAATTTTTTCAATCATACGACATGAACAGAATAAACATTGAACAATTCATGGGATCATTTTAATTTATTTGTACTTTGTCAAGACTCTATTTAATCCTTGCGAAACTCATCAACATTGCAAATTTTAAATACGCCTATGCTTGATGGTCAGTTTATTTTGGATTAGCACATATTATAATGTAGTGCAGTACTCTCAAATCGTACTTTCTTGTTTATTTGACCTGTTGATACTAATTGTAATGCTTTTTTGTTATTTAATGTTATTCAGGGTTATATCTGGTCTATATACCAGCTTTGATAAGTGTTTGGTACTAATATAAATTTCCACTTCGTACTATGAACATCAAAATTATTTATTTTGTAAAATATTTCCTTTCTCTATTGTAACTGTACACGTATACCTAACAACAAAATTATTTTCATTTACCTGTGGTTAAAGTTATTGCAAATGGCTGATATTTTGTTCGAGCAAATTGTTTTTCTTAAATTGTTTAACATTTCATACCGATATAACATGTTACTTTTATTATTCTTCCCTTAGTTTATTTATTTTGTATTTACATTGTATCATAGGTCAAATTTATTTGTTCAGTGTATGTTCAATGGTGTTAATATGTCCTTTGATTGAGTTAAGCTATTTCAGTTGATATTTTATAGTGTGTCTTTCTATGTTGTGATGTTACACTATTGTTTCAGAAAAAGGGTGAAGGTTTGGTACCTTTAAAACGTTTAAACCCGCTGCATTTGTTTGCACCTGTCCTAAGTCAGGAATCTGATGTTCAGTAGTTGTCGTTTGTTGATGTGGTTCATAAGTGTTTCTCGTTTCTCGTTTTTATATAGATTAGACCGTTGGTTTTCCGTTTGAATGGTTTTACACTAGTAATTTTGGGGCCCTTTATAGCTTACTGTTCGTGTAAGCCAAGGCTCCGTGTTGAAGACCGTACTTTGACCTATAATGGTTTACTTTTATAAAATTTTGACTTGGATGGAGAGTTGTCTCATTGGCACTCATACCACATCTTCTTATATCTATTAATTTATATCGCTTATTCGAGACTTAGGGGAAAATCATTTGATTTTTTAATGTTCTATATTTTCATATTCCACTGTTCTTCCTTTTAATATATCATAGTTCAGATTTCAAATGATTATAAGAAGGGTTTTTTTCTATTACAGTATCGCATTATTTTTCTAAAGAATATTCTTGGTTTTCATTTTTTAAAGTGTTTTCAAAGATGTCTTTACTAGTTCTTGAAAGATGAAGATGCACTAGTGTCGTTCCTATTTAAGTTTAAATATATTTTACATTTAAAACCTTAGTTGCAAAATTTAATAGTATTAGTACACTTGTGTTAGTATCATAGTAAATAATACTAATACAATATGTTTTAAAAATATTAATTTGTCATTACATATACATTGAGTTATGTCATGACTGAACATTGAGATATATTTTTTAGCATTTCTGGAGCAGTAGCCGTACCTTTCTGGTTACTAGTTGTGTGTTGCATATGATATAAATTGTAACACTTCTTAGTGACTGGATAGGTTGAATAGAATCTTCCACGAAAGACACAAGCAAAGAACTTGTTATCGGATAATGTAACATAAAAAATAGCTAAGTATGCAAGGACAGTTCCAGGATGAAGGTACAGAAATTGTTACATTAGAAAGGAGTGTTTTATTAGAGTTGATAAAAGTTAATAATATTACTCAAACACAGTACTATAAGTATTGTTTAACAGCAACTTTGATGCTTTTAAATAACAGCTTAATGCAGATAAGGCAGAGGAGGATGAACAAGTGAAACTGTGAGCTACTGCTGACTGATGATACCCCCGCCCAAATACTTGACGGTAAACAGGAAGTTGTGGAGTGATAAATCTGAAAACGCATCACACGGTAAAGCTGACCGTAACCTATAGTGGTTTACATTTATAAATTTTGACTAGGATGGAGAGTTGTCTCATTGGCACTCATACCACATCTTCTTATATCTATTATATAAACCCTGAAACCAAATTTCAGAAATCCTTGTTACTAAATGTAGTTCCTGAGAAAAATATGACGAAAATTTTCAACTTGGATGTCATGTGTAAAATGATGTAAGTGTTCGGTAAACAGGAAGTTGTTGAGTGATGAATCTGGAATGCATCACACGGTATAGCTGACTTAAATAA
The DNA here is from genome assembly GCA_017311375.1 of Mytilus coruscus. Taxonomy (NCBI): domain Eukaryota; kingdom Metazoa; phylum Mollusca; class Bivalvia; order Mytilida; family Mytilidae; genus Mytilus; species Mytilus coruscus. The sequence goes on from CM029608.1 coordinate 40,434,056, forward strand.
ACCCTGAAACCAAATTTCAGAAATCCTTGTAATGTAGTTCCTGAGAAAGATGCGACGAAAAATTTTCATGGGATGGACGGACGGACGGACTGATGGATGGACAGACAGAGGTAAAACAGTATACCCCCACTTTTTTAAAGCGGGGGTATAAATATTAATTAACTAGATCTAGATGTGTCGGAACAACACAAAAGGCCCCACTTGCAAAAAAAGCTTGAAGCCATTTTTAGGAGTGGAAATTTGAGAATGAATTAAGTCTGTATACTGTTATTTTCACGAAATTTTTAAAGTTCAAAGCCCCTAACTTCGGCACAAATCAGGGGAGCGGAACTATTCATGAACTCAATCTGTTACTCATCATAGTAGACTCACATACTAAAAATCAGCTCAATATGTGAAGTCATTTAGAAAACAAGAGGCTCTCAAGAGCCTGAATCGCTCACCTTTAATTTTTGCTTAAATCTTTCATCAATGATTATTTTTGCTTTTCAATATGTATTAATGAGTGGCTTAAAAATGCCATTTAACTGTTCTTTGTATCTGTCATATTTTCTTCAAATGCAAAAAATGCATTTTTCCCCTATGTTCCATTTTAGCCATAGTGGCTATGTTTTAAGACGAAACAGAAAATAAAACACAACTTTATTCTAGATACCCTAAGGATCGTTCAGCTTAAGTTTGGTTGGAATTGGTTCAGAAGTTTCAGAGGAGAAGATCTTTGAAATTGTTTACACCGGACGGACGACGGACGCCAAGTGATGGCAAAAGCTCACATCTTTCGGAAAGGTGACCTAAAAAGTCTGTATAACTTTTATCTTAAAGAAATTTTCAAAGTCCAAAGCTCGTAATTTCAGCAAACGTAAACTCGGTCTGTAACTCATCATAGTAGACTCTCATACTAAAAATCGGACAAATATTTGAAGGCATTTAAAAAAAAAAGTCTGTATAATTGTCATTTTCACAAAATTTTCAAAGTCAACAGCCCATTAAGTTTTGAAAAAAATCAGCAGAGTGGAACCAAATGTAAACTTGATTTGTAACTTATCATAGAAGACTCAATAAAAATTTGTAAGGTATTCCGAGGAACCGGGCTGTGTCTCACCTACGATTACTGCTGTCAGTGTAAAAGTGTAATATCAATGTTGACTTAAAAAGTGAGTCCATTTATCAGTAAAATACAGAATTAAATAGAAAAAAAAAAAACTTTTACTTTAGATGCTATTTCTTGGTCTTGGAGATTAGCCTCTGTCCAAGTTCCATAACAATCCATGAAGGTTTACAAACTTATCATGTAAAACAAATTTAATCCCAGACTGTCTATACATGTTAACTGTAAAAAACTAATTAGTCCATCTATCAGAAAAATACTGAAAATGAAAATATATTTTCAAAACTTTGCATCAAACATTATCTCTTAATCATTAAAAAGCTTCTTCCATAAGGTTTCATAAAATTCTATGAAGGTTTGCGGGATTTTCTCTTACTGTGTTGAAGACCCGTTGGTGGCTTTGGGCTGTTTTCTGCTCTTTGGTCGGGTTGTTGTCGCTTTGACACATTCCCCATTTCCATTCTCAATTTTATTGACAAAGTATTTGAAATGTAACAAGCTTTAACCCCTGACTGTATCTACTTGTTAACTGTGAAATAAACTAAGTTCATTTAACATTAAAATATGGAAAAATGAAAATAAATATTTTCAAAATTTTGCTCTGGATACTGTATTTTGGACATTATCAAGCTTCTGTCGAAATTTCATAAAATTCCATTAAGGTTTGACAAAGTTATTGATGACAGAAAAACTTTAACCTCAAACTGAATCTGAATGATAACTGTTAAAACAAATGATACCTGCCAGACAGACATATACACCTTACAATCCTTCCATACAACTAATATAGTTGATCTATTGCTTATAGTTGAAGAAAACAGACCAAAACACAAAACTTAACACTGAGAAATGAATCGTGAAAATGAGGTCATGGTCAAATAAAACCTGCGAGACTGACATATACATCATAAAATATTTCCATACACCAAATATAGTTGACCTATTGCATATAGTATTAGAAAAAAAGACCAAAACTCAAAAACTTAACTTTGACCACTCAACCATGAAAATGAGGTCAAGGTCAGATGACACCTACCAGTTGGACATGTACACCTTACAATCATTCCATATACCAAATATAGTAGACCTACTGCTTATAGTATCTGATATATGGACTTGACCACGAAAACTTAACCTTGTTCACTGATCCATGAAATGAGGTTGAGGTCAAATGAAAATTGTCTGACAGGCATGAGGACCTTGCAAGGTACGCATATACTAAATATAGTTATCAACTAAGTCCATTTATCAGTAAAATAAGAAAAATTATAGCTTGCTGTTCAGTGAGAGCCAAGGCTCCTTGTTGAAGGCTGTATTTTGACCTATAATTGTTTACTTTTTATACATTGTGACTTGAATGGAGAGTTGTCTCATTGGCACTCTGATGAATACCACATCTTCTTATTTATACATAATATATAGTTGACCTATTGCTTATACTGTCTGAGATATGGACTTGACCTTGTAAACTTAACCTGGATCACTGATCCAAATCATTAAAGTGAAGTCAAGGTCAGGTGAACCCTGTCTGATAGATGTGGACCTAATGCAGTGAACCAACATATCAAATAAATTTAAGTGTTGCATAACCTTAACAGAATCAATAATCCATGTAAATGAGGTCAAGGTCAGAGGAACTCCTCCAAATGTAACTTGTCTATTGCTTACAGTATCACAGAAACAAACATAAGGGAGCAACCATTTAACTTCAACATGTTCAAGGGGGTTATGGTTTTTTTTCTGAGTCAGAAAATTTGTTTCGCGCAAAGCGCGAACATTTTTATTTAGTTTTTTGATGCTATCAATCAAATTATTTTTACAAAATATGGGGAAAATCTGGATTCAGAATATTTTTTTTTGTCATCTGCTTGACCAGAATATTTTTTTTCATCAAATTGGGGATCAGAATATTTTTTTAGATAAAAACCATAAACCCCCCCCCTTGAAGTTAAATGGTCGTTCCCTAACCATAAACACTTAACATAGACCAATGAATCATGAAAATTATGTCAAGGTCATATGAAACCTGTCAGACAGACATATACACTTTACAATCATTCCATACACCAAATATAGTGGCTTTATTGCTTATTGTATCTGATAAACTGACAAAACTTTCGAAACTTAACATTGACCAATAAACAAGAAAATGATATCAAGGTCATATTAACTTGCCAGACAGACATGTACACCTAACAATCATTCCATGCACCAATTTTATTTATAATTTGTATATTTTCCCTTTGATTTTACTGCCTGATATTTTCTATATCATGGACAGGACCTGATACTCGAAAATAGTAGGCAATGTGGTCACGTTACAGTACAGCAACGTCATACAATCATGTCCTCATGATCCGCATCAATTTATCAATGAAATGCACGCGACTTCATTCATACAACTGAACAACTATGATCAACTATCACACCACTTCTATATGTAATTTAACTTACGATTTCATTTTATTTCATATTCAACCAAAAAACATATTGTGAAGACAAAATCAGAGATTAAACAATCCCCAAACCATAAAAAACTTAACATTGACCAATGAATAATGAACATGAGCTCAAGCGTTTGTTCAAGAATGTGGATTTAAAAGTTTAATAATATTATGGAATGTTCAAACTAGAGTAAAGCTCACAAAATGATACAATGCCCCTTACAAAGTCCATGTTTTGGTAAATGAAGCCCAAAAATGATTATGATTAATAAAAAAAAAGAAATAAAAGAAGATCGTGTCAGAGGACACAAATTAATGGCCTCGCTCAGTGTACAGAAACCAAACAAATTACAATTTTTCCAAGTAATAAAGGGGTATAACTAAAACGGTATGCGTCTCACTGCCCAAATTCGATCTTTGTCTTTGAGTTTTGGTTCTTAGCATTGTGTATGAGTTTCATAAAATTTGGATGAGGAAAACTTTAGTTATATTATATGAGTGCGGAAACTAAAAGGAACTAATGGAAGGACACAACGGTCAAGCGTAACACTTAAAAATAGGAGGTGCACAATAGCAAAACATGATAAAGATTATAAGAATGTTTCAATAAATTGTAATAAGTGGTTTAGGAGGAGTTGCAGATACAATAGGGTACCGCCCAAATGTGAACTAAGAAGATATGCAGATATGACTGAGTGCAGCTAGAGTCCATGTTACATGTACATACATCATTTTAAAGTAAACCCCAACAATCATTCAGATTGAAGAATTAAAATAGGACACTGCAAAAGTACAGTTATCCAAAATCTGTCAAAGATTCAAATAATTCTGTAGAGCAGTTTCGGAGCAGTTGCAGATACATTATAAGGATATGGGGCAGAAGGACAAACAAATGGACAGAGGACTGGAGGAATGGGCAGACTGACCTATCACTTTATACAACAATTTCATATGAAAATTAAAGGCAGTTTGGGTGACTGAAAATCATTGCAAAAGATGAAGTATTTGAATGGTTGTATGTATGTAACTTAACTTTTTCAAAATTTGCTGTGTAATTTGAATAATGTGATTTGTAGACAACATAACATTGATAAATTGTTATTTGTGTATTTCCTGCAAAGGAATTAAGTTTGCAGCAAACACCCAGGAGAAGAACCAATTTGCATTAATGTTTGCTGCAGGTTTGCAGTAAACATGCAGGAGAAATATTAATTTAAAATTGAGAATGGAAATGGGAATGCAAAGAGACAACCCGACCATAGAGCAGAGGAGAAATATTAATTTGCATATAAATATTTGCTGCAGGTCTGCAGCAAACACTCATTTGAATATAAATGTTTGCTGCAGGTTTGCTGCAAACACTCATTTGCAGAGTAAATTGTTCATGGCAGACTTACAGCACATTTGCAGCAAACATGCAGCAAAATACAGATTCTATTTAAAACTATTCTTACGCTTTCTGTAAGCTTGATACAAAAGAACATTCAATGTTTGCTGCAAGTCTGCAGCATATGTTGGCAGGATGCAGATTTTTTTCAGTAAGGTGGCCAACATGCTCAGAATGTCAAGGTCTACCTACTGTAAATTCAGAAATTGATGCATGTATTTATTATTGTGAATCACTGATTACTGGTAAAAATGTGACTATAGTAAATGTGATTGCAAAAATTTGGAGAATGAAAACAGTACTGAAATTATGAATGCAATTTTTTATTATTGCAAACCTGAAAGGTCACATTTTTTGCATCAATAAAAACATAACAATAATATCTAAGTTTACAGCATTTCCCAATTTCAACCCAAATTTATCAAAACCCCATTATTGATTAATAAATATTTGCCCTTCACATAGATAATTCTTTTACAAATTTCATGTCCGCTTATTATCTGGAAATTATAGACTGGTAGAAACTTACAGAACACAGCAAAAATGATGAGATATATTAAAATAAGACAGATATGATAAGAACCATTGGACATTTTTTTTATTTGTTAACTATTGGTTTATTCTGGTCAGTTGGTTGGAAAAATAAAAAAATAAAATATGTGTTATCATTTCTGTTGTTTAAATATGATGTAATAATGCACATAATTTAAGGTAGATGCTACTTTAAAGGTTTTATTTATATTTCAGGGAAAATGAAATTAGTAGAGTAGACCTGAATAAAAAAAAACGTGAAGTTTTAATTATTATTTTCTGAAAATCAGAAAAAAACAGATGCATCTTCATACCAACAAATTAAAAATCCCTCGCCTAAAAGACTAATTTTCAAATGTTCCCTGAAAACTTTTATAGACATATGTTCTGCTAGCTGGCTTTATAAATCATGCTCTATTCTACTCAGATTTGTAGTAAGCCTTAACCTAGTGATACTGTTGCCCCTTATTCTAATGATATGTTATTGATATACACGAAATATTTGCAACTGGACTTGAAGGAAAAAAAGACTCAAACACACCCAAATGATCTTTCATGGGGCTGTTTATTCTATTTGACTGATTATCACACACCTTTAAATTGACTGTGAATCTAATTCTTTAAAGCAGTTAAATGCTACTTTTGGTGCTTTTATCTCGTTTCATTTCGTATTCTTTAGTTTAATTATATGATCTTTGCAATAGAGTAGGCCATTTTTTTTATCATTTGATGCAAGACCATTTGCATGTTTACATTTATCCAATCAATTTTCACTAATCAACAAGTATGTATTCACGTCTAGTGATGATTTCTTTAATGTCACATATATATGATTGATATCGATAACAGTATTAAAATCAGGAAAATTTTGGAAAATAATACAACTGACAGATTTATAAGATCTTTTTACACAATCACAATTGTGCTAAAATTTAAATATAAATCATGGGTCTCTTCATAAACTGTGTAACTATTCCGTTGCCTATTCAATGCCAGTATTTGCCATCATCTAAATTCTTAATTTTCACTTCAAACTTAAAACACGACTTGACTTACTAAGTTTTTCTTGCAGAATGGGCAGCAGCAAAGGTTGACATGCGTGACAAAATCTAGTCATTAACCAATCAAATTAACGAATTTATGCTACGTAAATATGGTCTATTTCTTTACGGTTGAGTTTTGATTATTTATGTTAGTTTGTTACATTGAATTTGTAAAATCAGTGATTTTGTAATTTTGTCCCTGGAGTTTTGTAAAAAAAGTGAACTGATTAGTGATTCTATAAAATTCCAGATATTGACTATGGATTTGACAAAATCCCTGAAATGATTAATATTTTTTACAGAATCACTGATTTAATTAATTCACTGATTATTTGTTTAAATAATTCATTAAAAAGCCCACATCTGATCAGACACTGAGCAAGTTTGTGTTAATTTGTCCCTATTATTACAAGCGATCAGCATGGTTTTCAAATAACTGAGAAAAATCAAAATGTAATATATGAAAACTGGAAATATATGAGGTATTTCACTAAAAAGACAAAACAAGCTCATTATTGACCACTTATAGGACCAAACAACAAATATTTGTAACATGAATAGTAATTTTCCTTTGATCTTCGAGTGAGTTAACTTCGGTTATTTTTAGAGGAGTGCGTTAACTGAATGATTTTTTAGTTATTGCACTCTCCAGTCCCGCCGTGTGTCGCTTGTCATAAAAAGAATGAGAGGAGCTTAGACCAGTGCTCGAACTTCCATCTCAAAAGTTGTTATTTCACTGTCTAGCTCCGCCTCCTTGGCCTAAAAAACTATGAAATCAATGCCCATAAAATGTCCTAATAAATGTAAACAAAATGCATACACAACAATATAAAAAAAAAACAAATCGAGAAAAGGGGTGGGGTGATGGGACTTACCTAACACTAGCCAAACTTGTAAACCTAACCCCAATTTAAAATGATTCCCTATATATATTATACATTGTACTTGAAACAAATGAATGCTCGATGAGAGCTACAAAAGAAATAACGTGGTCTATAAACGAAGAGGCGATATTGATAAATTGGTAGATACTTTTTTTATCGTGACTATATAAATATTCCAAAAAATTGTCCTCCACTTAATGAAAGAATAAAACAAAATGTAATAGAAATGACTATGAATTTTCCTATTGTTATTTTGGTTGGATACCTGTTTTATCGTGTCGAAATTAATAATATTCAAAAAATATATGTCACTGGATGTTTAGTAATTTTTTCATTCTATAAAGGCCTATCTCCGTGAATTGATCATGCTTCAAATATTTGTCCCTGGATCTTACACTCATTCAACATGCAACCATTGCAATCAATTAACCGATCTTTTCCAGTTCTTGGGAATGGAAGAATAGTATTTATTACCTTCATAATTGGTATTAGAAAATGTTTCCTTAATGGAACAAAGGAATAATCTGATTGAAATGTACTATACTCTACGCCTTACTTTCGACGAAATCAAGTATATTTTGGCCAAAAAACATAAGGTTATTATTTCCACAAGACAATTGAAACGAATTGTAGCATCACTAGGATTATACCGACGAAGATCTCGAAGTAACTTGTTTGATGTTGCTACATTTATATCTAAAGAGTTAAAGGTATCTGGACAACTGCATGGGTACCGATGGATGCACACTAAATGTTTAGAGAGAGGCCTTGAAATAGACAAAGAATCTGTCCGACTCGGCATAATCAAATGCCTTGACCCAACTGGTGTGAAATGTCGAAATGCAAGAAAATTGACTAGACGAGCATATATGAATAACGGTCCTAACTACATATGGCACATGGACGGATATGACAAGCTAAAACCCAATGAAATATGCATTCATGGATGCATTGATGGATTTTCACGCAACATCATGTGGTTAGAAGCTGACACAACGAACAAAGACCCTTATGTAATTGCAGGGTATTTTATTGATACTGTACGTGAGGTAGGTGGTTGTCCTCGATGTATCAGGGCAGACCTTGGAACTGAAAATGGAATTGTTCGGGAACTGAAGGTTGCTTTACGAGACTGTGATGGCCATGAAACAAACGCATTTCTTTATGGTACAAGTAAATGTAATCAACGGATTGAAAGCTGGTGGAATATTTTACGAAAAGAATGTGCTCAGTTTTGGATGGATATGTTTCAAACTATTAAAGACGATGGTCATTTCAGTGGGGACTTTCTTGATGTGAACCTAATTAGATTCTGTTTCATGAACCTGGTTAGGTATGTTTCCAAAACATTTCACTTTCTATAAATAATTTCTAGATTTCTTAAAATGCATTAACATTTTAGATATTACAAATAAACGAACACTGTATGTATATGAAATCATATAATGTTTTCACCCAAAAAGATTTGACGTTTAGCGAAATTTAGATGAAAAGCTAAGAGTTGCATTGCTTGATATTTGGTCAAATCTAGTATATAAATAGAAAAAAGAAGATGTGGTACACTGTATGATTGCCAATGAGACAACTCTCCACAAGAGACAAAATGAACCAGAAACTAACAGCTATAGGTCACCGTGAAATTTCGTTCAAACCAAAATCTAATATAACATCTCAAAAACTTTTCCAGAAGCTTGAAATAATTCTATTCCATTCTCAATTTTATATATATATTTTTTTTCAAATGGAAATGCATATTCAATAATATATGACTCTAAAGTGCGATGGTCACGCTAAAGTGCGATGGTCTACGCTAAAGTGCGATGGTGTCAGACGCTAAAGTGCGATGGCTGTTTGTTTTTTTAAGTGCGATCAGATGACACGCTAAAGTGCGATGGTTTGACACGCTAAAGTGCGATGGTATATGACACGCTAAAGTGCGTTGGTTTAACACGCTAAAGTGCGATGGTGTAACAGGAATGTGGTTCAGGCAATGGTTTTTAATTTTTGCTGTGTTCATATTAGTCTTTCGTATTGTTTCTAAATCATGTCGTTGTCTTTCTCTTTTGAATCGTTTTACACAAGTCATTTCGTGATCCTATATATCTTTCTATGTGACGTAAGTATGACCGGGTTATTGGTCACCTCTGTCATATTAATTAGTTTCGGGGAAACTAGCGGTATCTTAGATAAAGTCCAAGTCGCTGGAAAGTTTTCATATTTATCTCGCATCCATCTATTTCAAACATTAAAACATAACTGACTAACAACATAAAAACATATATAAAATACAATTTCAAAAGACTGATTGACATGCGGAAAAGGAACCAATCAAAATATCTTGTTATCACATATTATAAATCGCGTTTTGCCGAAAGCGGGGATTACGGATTAAAAACATGTTTCGTATAAGTTTGTCAAGAATGGCTTTCGGCAGTTATCACTTAGTGTCAATTTATCTATATTCTTTGTTACACAATCTTCAATCATAGAGACGGATATAAATCTTTAATAATTAATTCAAATGAAAGGATTATAGTTAAGTGTTAAATACAAGTAACTTTTGAATAGTGTAACATACAATGAACTATTGTATTATTAAAAACCAATGACGACTCGGAATGATAATAAAAAGCATGAATTATAAAAATATACAAAATCCTAAAAGTGAACTTTGAACGAACAATTTTGGGTCATATAAGCCAAGGCTCCACGTTGAAGGTCATAACGTTATTAGGTGCATACATCAACGATATTTGGTCTTTGGTGGATATTTGTTCGTTGACAATTACACCCCATCTTCTTATTTGGTTTTTTTTTTGTTTATTGTTTATTTTGTATATAAATCAGTCCGTTATCTTTCTCGTTTGATTTGTTAGACACTGGTCGTTTTAATACCCTTTGGTTGTTATAGAATACTATCTGCGGGGTTAGCCATACGGTAACCTATAGTTAATTACATAAATGACATTTAGCATTGGATAGCGACTTGTCTCATTGGCAATCATATTATGATACTACACCTCTGGTCGTTAGGTTACTGTCTTGTTGATGAGTATCCATCTCTTTTACAGACATGACGAACCATATTTAAAAAAAATTGTTTTTACAAAATTATTCAATTAGAAAGTTAAAAAGTAGCTTTTATTTCACGAAAGTAAATGACATGGGACGAATTAAATACTTTGACACTTGGGGTATTTTGCCGTTTTCGCTCTCTTTTACGGTATACACCTTCCACTTACTAACGTCAGTTTCTATGTTTATGAGAAGTATTTTTTTTCCATTATACTGACAGAAACATGTTTTTCCCCGCCGACACAGCGTGATCAAAGGTTTGCATTCTGTTACTGTGGATGATTTTATGGGAAGTAACTCCTCCGCATACACACTCTTCTCAGCACCGACCAAAAAATGTTCCGGATTGGGATAATTTTTAGCGTAGGCCATCGCACTTTAGCGTGACCATCGCGTTTTAGCGTCCCCATCGCACTTTAGAGTCCTACATATATACCAATATAATATCTTGTCTTGCTGGTTTGTTTTTTTTTCTTTGGTATATTTTGTCTTTCTGTCACAATTTGTTTTCTGTAAGCCAAGACCTGAAGTTTTACTGAATAGAATATATGTTGCTTATGTGGCCATTTTTATTTGTCTGATCAGAACAAAACGGAGGTGGTTTGTAAACGATACACAATGGATGATAACTGCAAAATTTCAAAACATTCAGTCCAATGGTCAGTGGTTTCAAAGAACATTTTAAAAAAGGTAAACAGACGACGGACGCAATGTAATGGAAATGTGGCCAGAAGAGTAAAAACAAAAAGATGACTGCATTTTTTATGTTCATACCAAACGGTTTAAACATCTTATTTTGTCGAATGTCTCAAAATCTAAAAGAGATACAGGAATATTGAAGTCGCCTTCTGTTTTCGTTTGAAAAAGTTCTGCTGAAGTCTCAAGTGAGTCGAATAAATTGAAGACTCCTTGTAGGATTATTTGCCTATGATAGGTCAAGTTGACGACTACCACTTATTTAAATGGGTGGAAATATTTTTAAGACTCCTCGAAAGGTTAATTGAATTGTTTACTTATAGCTTTAGTTGGTAAAGCGTAAGAGATATACAGAAAATTTCTGTGAAAAAAATTATACTTATCACAAGGACTGCCAATAAATTATTTGGGCTAGATTGATTTAACTATCCCCTATTACAGTTATCATTTTTTGAAGGTTGAATTGGCTGTTCTTCATGTTGTGAAAACAGAACAGTTTTATTTTCCATAATAATTATGACTCGAATTACCAATGATCAAAATGGTTCAATGTGAGTTATTGAGTTATTACTCGTGAAAGGCAAAATTTGCTGTTTTTGGTGTACAGCAGGGAACTGTTTTAACAGATAGAAAAAAAACTTTCAAGTTGATGAAATGGTTCTCATGACAAGGGCTACCAAAAGCATAAAGGGTAGATAAGATCCAATGGCAATCATTATGGCTAATATCTTAAAAACTGGCAGGGATTATATGCCAATTTCCATCTGCTAGCATTTTTTCTCAAATTTGGAATACTAATTTGTTCGAGTAGTGACCTCGAAGTATACCTATATGTAACAAACTTTATATTTTGATGCTACTACCATGAAAATAATAGAAAGTGAGTGATCAATGTAAAATGCAAAATGACTTATATTTTTTGTATCCTTGACTGGTACATTTGTCATTGCTGAAGACATCAATAAGGCCTCTCCGTAAACGTTTAGTGCATGTTATGTTCTAAGTATGTTTTTTTGTTTGGCATGGGTAACAAATTTAACAAAATTCGTCAACATTTTTATTATTATCTACAACACCAAATTTCGTATAATTGGCCTCAATAACAAATACAAGTCGTTCCCTTCACTGGCGCATGCAGCTTCAGTCCAATTATTTTCCTCCATTTCATAAATACATAAATCAAACACATTCTGGTCACAGATTATCGATGTCTTAGTACATGCTTGTTCACAAACAGCTATCTCAGCTTCTTTAACGACATATAGATAATTATCTGCTCCACATAGTTCAGGAAGATTATACAATAGTTCTGGTCGTCCACACGGTGTCATTACATTTTTCATGGACCTTAATTTGTGACTATTCCAGGTTCTAACAACTATTTTCAGTTCATCCTGAAAAAAGCATTTTACATATTTTACAGACAAAATTGGAAAAACTGAGTCAAAAGTACAAATTAATACCCCGCTACATCATTTATTAACTTGGAAAAGTCCATGTTTTGTTACAGGTAACCCCAAAATTCATTCATAAAAAAAAAAAAAGGATTATGCATAATGGCATCATGTAATAAAATTTCCATGAAGGTTTCATTGAATTTCACACAGTGGTTATGGAGGAGATTTGGGTACAATGTTGGGATGGACGGACAATCGACCGCAACTCCAAACGTGATATCATACAAAATACAATAGATTCAAACGTACGCGTATCAATACCAAAAAAAGATAAACGACTTTTACTGAAATTTTAATCCTATGGTCAAGATATGTATGACAATAAAGATGACAAGGAATATGCTTCAGCGGAAAACTATTGGAGTATGCATTTCCATTTGAAAAAAAATATATATAGAATTATTTCAAGCTTCTGGAAAATTTTTTGGGATGTTAATTAGATTTTGGTTTGAACGAAATTTCACGGTGACCTATAGCTGTTAGTTTCTGTTTCATTTTGTCTCTTGTGGAGAGTTGTCTCATTGGCAATCATACAGTGTACCACATCTTCTTTTTTCTATTTATATACTAGATTTGACCAAATATCAAGCAATGCAACTCTTAGCTTTTCATCTAAATTTCGCTAAACGTCAAATCTTTTTGGGTGAAAACATTATATGATTTCATATACATACAGTGTTCGTTTATTTGTAATATCTAAAATGTTAATGCATTTTAAGAAATCTAGAAATTATTTATAGAAAGTGAAATGTTTTGGAAACATACCTGAATTAGGTTCATGAAACGGAATCTAATTAGGTTCACATCAAGAAAGTCCCCACTGAAATGACCATCGTCTTTAATAGTTTGAAACATATCCATCCAAAACTGAGCACATTCTTTTCGTAAAATATTCCACCAGCTTTCAATCCGTTGATTACATTTACTTGTACCATAAAGAAATGCGTTTGTTTCATGGCCATCACAGTCTCGTAAAGCAACCTGCAGTTCCCGAACAATTCCATTTTCAGTTCCAAGGTCTGCCCTGATACATCGAGGACAACCACCTACCTCACGTACAGTATCAATAAAATACCCTGCAATTACATAAGGGTCTTTGTTCGTTGTGTCAGCTTCTAACCACATGATGTTGCGTGAAAATCCATCAATGCATCCATGAATGCATATTCCATAGGGTTTTAGCTTGTCATATCCGTCCATGTGCCATATGTAGTTAGGACCGTTATTCATATATGCTCGTCTAGTCAATTGTCTTGCATTTCGACATTTCACACTAGTTGGGTCAAGGCATTTGATTATAAGTCGGACAGATTCTTTGTCTATTTCAAGGCCTCTCTCTAAACATTTAGTGTGCATCCATCGGTACCCATGCAGTTGTCCAGATACCTTTAACTCTTTAGATATAAATGTAGCAACTTCAAACAAGTTACCTCGAGATCTTCGTCGGTATAATCCTAGTGATGCAACAATTCGTTTCAATTGTCTTGTGGAAATAAAAATAGCCTTAAGTTTTTTTGGCCAAAATATACTTGATTTCGTCGAAAGTAAGGCGTAGAGTATAGTACATTTCAATCAGATTATTCCTTTGTTCCATTTCTTCCAATACAATAAGTAATCAACTTGCTTTTTCGAGTCTATCGCTAAAACGCACATGAGGAGACTATTTATTGGCAGAGAAATATCGTAAAATCAAATAAATGATTCAATAAATCATATAAATTATTTGTTATATCAAATTATTAATTTGTTATATCAAATTATCACAATTTGTTATATCAAATTATCACAATTTGTTTTATCAAATTGATATTTGGTTATATCAAATTGATAATTTGTTATATCAAATTGATAATCTGTTATATCAAAATTATAATCTGTTATATCAAATTAATAATCTGTTATAACAAATTGTAAAAATTAAATTGGCATGGCCATAAAACAGGGGCGGATCCAGCCATTTTCAAAAGGGGGGGTTCCCAACCCAGGATTAGGGGGGGGGGTTCCAACTATATGTCCCCATTCAAATGCATTGATCGTCAAGAAAAAAAGGGGGTTCCAACCCCCGGAACCCCCCCTCTGGATCCGCCACTGCTAAAAGGCTTCCGTAGACACTGAGGAAGTTTGTGTTAATTTGTCCCTATTATTACAAGCGCGGTCAGCATGGTTTTCAAATAACTGAGAAAAAAATCAAAATGTAAAATATGAAAACTGGAAATATATGAGGTAATTCACTAAAAAGACAAAACAAGCTCATTATTGACCACTTATAGGACCAAACAACAAATGTATATGAGACCCCCTTCCAAATTAGCTATATATGACAACAACTTGTAAGGCATAAAATTAGAAACAAGTAAGGAAAAAACTGTGAGCAAGGAACGGTTCAACAACGCAACACACCATCTTCGTAAGATGAAACAAAACACATGCAAGGAGTTAGACATTGATCTGTTTAGATTATGTCTTCCGGTGACAAGTATTAAAGGCATATCCGTTGGCTTTCCTGTTTAAATTGTTTTACACTAGTCATTTTGGGGCCCTTTATAGCTTGCTGTTCGATGTGAGTCAAGGCTCCGTGTTGAAGACAGTACTTCGACCTATAATTGTTTACTTTTTATACATTGTGACGTACTTGGATGGAGAGTTGTCTCATTGGCACTCATACCACATCTTCTTATTTATATATGTATGTATGATGACAAGAATATATTAATTTGATGTAAGTATGAACTCTTGGGCAATATGGCATTTGAAAAATCAGAATGCGAATATATTTGTTCAAACTCTTTTAAGGTTATTTTTTAGTAACAACAAACTAAAGAACTATGTCAATTGGGCCTACTTTGATACGATAACTGCACTTGAAATTTTACTAAATAACGGTTTTGTTCGCTGTGGAGATTCCGTATAACGTCAAGTTATCGGAATTCAAATGGGGACTAACTGTGCACCATTTATTGCTGACCTGTTTCTGTATTGTTATGAGTTACAGTTTATGACTACAATCAGCAAAGACCCATCAAAACAACATCTGATACAAAAATTTATTATATTGTTGATGTGCATGAAATAATAACACTTTGAGATACTTGGATGATATATTGGCTATCAATAATGACGACTTCAGTTTGTACACTTAAGAGATTTATCCTGCTGAACTGACTTTAAATAAAGCTAATATTAACAATGAACACTGCCCTTTCCTGGATCTTGATATCTATATCTTTAACGGGAAGCTTAATACCAAAATTTACGATAAAAGAGTTGATTTTTCATTTCCTATTGTTAATTATCCATTTTTAGATGGTGACGTTCCCTAGTCACCATCTTAAGGTGTTTATATATCTCAACTTGCTTGATTCGCTCGTGTATGTAACAACGTTTTTGATTTTAACGAAAGAAATCTCTTTATTACTGAAAAATCATTACACCAGGGTTTTCGATATCACAAACTAGTCAAAACATTTACTAAATTTTATCATCGGTACAAGGACATCATTCGTAAATATAAATCAACATGCAGACATCTTAACGTTCAGGTATTTCACATCTAATCTTTTATAGTAATATTCTATACAAAGCACAAACATGTCGTCATTCACCTCAACATCTAACCAAACCTTTAAACAGACTTATTAAGTAGAGATTCGATACCGTTGTCAAGTCTTTAAAGATGGCATATTTTGGAATTAATATTGATTCACTCATAGGGTCTTTGCATCGGAAAAACTCATTTATTCTAAAACCAGTTGTTGGCATAATACGGGTTATGTTCTTCTCATATATTTCATGATGGTATGATACTTAACCCCTAACGGGAGGTAAAGTGCTTAATTTTCATATGCTTTCAATCGTTTAATTAATGCCTGGAGCTGGCATGTCAGTAACTCCTAGTAGTCGTTTGTTAATTTATGTATCATTGTCATTTTGCTTAGTTTCTTCTGTTACCTATTCTGACACCGGACTCGGACTTCTTTTAAACTGAGTTTTACTGTGCGTATTTCTGTGTGTTTGTTTATTTTACATGGGGAGGGTTGAGATCTCACTAAACATGTTTAACCCAGCTGCATTTTCTGCGCCTGTCCCAAGTCAGGAGCCTCTGGCCTTTGTCTTGTATGTTTTTTTTTTAATTTTAGTTCATTTATATGTTTCGGAGTTTAGTGTGACGTCCATTTTCACTAAACTAGTACACATTTGTGTTTAGAGGCTAGCTGAAGTCCGGCTCCGGGTGCGGGATTTTCTCGCTGTGTTGAAGACCCATTGGTGGCCTTGGGCTGTTTTCTGCTCTTTGGTCGGGTTATTGTCTCTTTGACACATTCCCCATTTCCATTCTCAAATTTATCTTTTGTAGATAGACACGTGCATCTTTTTATGTTCGGGCGTGTTTGGGATGACTATTTTGTCGGTCTTGAAAACATACAAAGCAAAAATATTTGATACATAATCTCGCTTCAGATTCTTTTTTTTTTAACATTTAGACTACAGGTTGATTTAATAACATTAAAATAACAGTACTAAAAAGTGAAATATATGGGTCAAGTGAAATACCTTTCTAATGAGTCATAACAATAGAGTAGGTGTGTTCGAATAACAAATTTTTACTACTTGACGACAGACTTTACAGGTGGATCTTAAGAATGCATAAAAATTAACATTTTTTTTTGTCTAGGGTTATTAGTCTTCAACCTCTGAAAATTTTTAGTCTGCCCTTCCACGAAATTTTTAATTAGAATTTTGTTAAATGTTTATAAACTTTCGAAAATTCCACCCGACAACCGATCAGACAATAGTTTTAAGTTGACTTAGTGCAGAAAAGTACATTCAATGATGCCCAATAGCTAGTATAGATACATTTGTCTTTTAAAATACAACTGGCATATAAGGATGGTAATGGTGCTATGTGGATACATTTATCGGTTTTCAAGAGTTAAATAGGCAGCGCGTCATCCTCTACAATGGCTTCCATTTTTACGATTGTGACTTTTTGTCCCTGATTTTTTGTCTGTGACTTTTTGTCCTGTGACTTTCTGTCCTACATTCGATTATGCAGTAAAAACAATTATGTTGATTATGTTTTAATTACAAGTTTTCAAGCCTATTGTGTATGCATAATTACAATAAAAACATAAAGAACATAATTAAGTTCATGTACCATCAACTTTAAGTACCAGTAGTTAGCGTTTGGTCTTTCAAGTCTTTCAACTGGTGTAATATCAAATAGTTACATATACAACTGTACAAGCCGATCCCCGAGCTGATTCATACCAAATTTGTTTTTGTTTCACATTGAGAAATTGTGTTGGATTTTTCGAATCCGTTCCATAAAAGCGGAGACAGATTTTACTTACCTGCCGTCATAATCATCAAGACTTTGTACAATTCCATTTACCCAATTCCTCCGATGTTAATAAATTATTCATTATTTTATTATGGGGCCGGATCGATTTGGGGACGAAACTACTTGGGAAGGGCGACTTGATACCGTTACGTATACCGGATTCCACGTCGGATCGTACCGAGTTCGTTTTGGATAAGACGCCGAAGGTAATTTGTGACGTCGGTGAACCACGTGTAACCAAGGACGTTTTTTTTGAGAATATGGGCTGATATGGTCATGAAAAACTCGAAGCAAACCTATATAAAACGAAGACGACCAACGAAAGGTATACATACATTATAATAATCATTTTGGGTAAAGTTTCAGAAACGTGAAAAGTAAAAATGGCGTTTAATAGAAATTATACCTTTCAACTGTCCGATACGGCGATAGTTTAGTTCGTCATGTATAATTTACTATTATTAGTCCGCTCATTATTTTAACATAACGCTAAATGTACGGACGGTCTTCGTGTACTTTAAGTGACCAAACTCATAAACAACTGCTTATGCTTCACTAATCCTTTCCCATACATAACTGTTTCGCCAGTCCCATGCCTTCAACTAAAAATTGGGTCTTTTACTTTAGGGTAGTCCAAATGATTATGAATTTATGATGACTTGAAAGTCTGTATTTTATTTTTTTGCTGTGATGCTTTTGCAGCAAAAATAAAATAGCCTTTCAAGAAGTCATAATTATTTGGACTTACTTTTGGGGTATACTATAACCCTAAAACCTATTCATAACCTAGAACAAACCATTGGTAGGCATTACCTAAGCAATAAATGAACCTTAACATTAAAGAACAGAGAGCCTTTAAGCATAAGAAGCTATAGCCCCATGCAGGATTATGCGGTCCGACGACTTACAGAATAGAGCGACGATTTACAGAAAAGAACAGAAAAGGACTGAAAAGAACCAAACAGAACCTAAAAGAAAATCTTTTTTTTTTTGGAATTCGAAGGAGACTAGCAACAGAGACACATATACACTATTCGTATATGTCTCTGCTAGCAAATTCCAAAATCATTAAAGTCTATAGATATAAATGAAAAGATAGTTTCCAAAAAACTTTCATATTAGGTTTTAAAAACTTATATTGCGACAGGACTAAGTTACAATAGGCAGATCCTGTCAACAATATTTATTCAGATAAATCATCACATAACGATATAATACAATTGAAACAAATAAATATTTAGGATTCAAAAACAAGCAAATTTGCTTTTACAAATAATCTGTCTCCTATTACACAAATAATACACTTATTGAACAATACATAAATATAAATATTCTGGCTGATCTATTTCAGATAAATTTTCTTCAAATCTATATTACTTTTCAATAGTTTAAAAAAAAATGTTTACATTTTATTTATTTATTTATCTATTTAATGACAATTTGTCGCATCTGGGACTTACATGAATAATACAGTCTCTTGGTCCCAGGTTGTCTATTCCTTCATATTTTTTTAACTCAAAGACTAATAGCTAGTTTTATTTTAAAACAACAACATTATTTTATTAAAATGGTTATTGTATTTCGATACTATACGAATAAAAGACTTTGATGTCTTCTGACATCAGAAGAAACATTTTGTTTTATGATGTATAACAGGAGTGATTTATATTGTACTGTGTGCAAATGATTACCTGTTCATATATATTTTTGTTGCTCAAAAACCAAGTTATACTGTCTTTTATTTTTGGTGTCTACATATCACTTTAAAATCCAAGTTAGAGTTATGCGTTCATTTATTACGAAGCATTAATATTTGTTAACAATATCAAAATTTCGTGTGTATATAAATACGAAATAAATATGTGTATAATCTTTTCTACTCCTTTTCGGTTCTTTTTGGTCCTTTTTGGTTCTTTTTGGTCCTTTTTGGTCGTTTTCTGTTCTTTTCTGTAAATCGTTGGACTACCCCTTCTGTAGCTATGTGGTATTATGAAATTTTCAAAGTGAAATATTATAATAACAAAACAGCAAAGATAATGAATAAAAGAGATGTGTTATTTTGTACATATACCAAGGGGAAACTTCGTTAAAAGCAATAATATTTATTGTTTATTGCATTTAATAGAAAATGAGGATTTTGTGGCTAATAAAGCCAAGATTTTTGCAGAAATCCACAGACTTTTATACAGTGATTTTAGTTATAAAATTTTAAACATAGATTACCCACTTATTTGTTCATGATGTGCTAGAGTTTATTGTTTACAAAAAGTCCTAAATAACCTTTACATTACAAAAAACCTTGTGCTGAGTCAATACAGATGAGCGCACCATAGAAGGTGTACTTAAATTAATTGGTCCATATTTATATTTGTTTTAACCAATATCCAAAAAACCTTGTGCTGAGTCAATACAGATGAGCGCACCATAGAAGGTGTACTTAAATTAATTGGTCCATATTTATATTTGTTTTAACCAATATCTTAATTTATAAACTTGTTTTAAGGAAATAATTGCTAGCACTGCATGCAATAATCCTGTATCTATCAAGCACCCAATTGCACAAGGGGAAAGGCTGTGGATTTTCTATCAAATTTCCATATCATCGGCATATGTTTAGCATTGAGACAACAAAAGGGTACATAATCCTTAATCAAATCATAAAACAAATCATTACCTAAGTTTAACAATGAGCTGTACCCTACCTCTAAAGTACATGGTTCCTGAAAGCAATTAAAGGCCAAACAGACTTGCGGGAATGAGAATTAGAGTCAGACCATCATGGTATGTAATTACATCTTGCTGAGCTGAGTTGACTTATTTGGAGTCTTGCCTCAGATTTTTCATTAGAGATATTCATAGTGAAATATTGTCCAGAGGGAGGTGACAAAATTTCGTGGACAAGGACAATATTTTATTGGAAATTTTGTCCGACAGACAATATTTCATGGGGGACAATATTTTATGTTACACTAGAACACCCATGACAGTTAACAGGAAACAAGGAAGAATACCACATAAAACATAAACAAATACAAACTATGATACATTACCATCAGTTTTATTTTTATTCTTCATCCTAGAGTTACAGTCATACCTTTGATTGCAAATGTACCCCCATGCAATCACAGTACAGCATCCAGCTTGCATTATCATTTAAGTTAATAATTACAAGAAAATGTTCTGCTGTGAATATGTTGCAAAGAAACTTATTTTCTGTGAAATTATGTTCGAGCGGAACTTATCATTGATTTCTACGGAATATGTTCCTTCTGAACTTATGTCACAGGACTTATTTCACTTCTTTTTATAATTTTAATATTGGAACAAAATTCATGGAGCAGTGATATTTGTTCCGGAACTTATTTCACATTTGGTAAAAAAATTAGTTCTGGAACAATTTTACGGTGCCGGAACATATTTCCTATACATGTAATAGACATTCCAGAATTTTCTGTGATATAAATTCCAGTGGAACATATTTCCTATGAAATAATTTGTTCCAGCGGAACAAATGTCACGCCGGAACAAATTTATTGTTACATATCCTGCATAATGATGATCACTAAGATGCTTGCTTTAATAGTGCAAGGAAACAGAGATCCCCTCTATCTGGTAAATGATGTCATAAAGGTGCGCATAATTGACACTTTTTCTGTGTCGGTATCTTTCCATGTAGATGTCTTTTTTTTTTTTGTCGTTGGGTTGTTGTCTCATTTGAAGGTAATCCCTTAATTGTCTCCTTTTATTCATACTTGATTCAGATTAATACAAATGTATTTATTCCTGCAGGATGGAGAAAACGTGTGAGATTTGCTGATGAAAAAAAAACTCTGGATTCTGAGAGGTCAAATGAGACACCAGAAGCTGGTGGAAAATCATCTTCAAAATGGAAAAGAATACAGAAAAAAGTAAAATCAACCAAGCCTTCAGAAACTTCTCAGACTACAAAGCCAAATATTTCTTCAATAATAGAGAATGCCATTGCTAATGCACCAACATTTAAAAAGGTTTGTTGCATGTACCCATGTATATAAGCTTCCATTGGCTGAATGGTCAATGTAAGTTACATCAGCACTCAATGATCCAGTTGAAAGTAAATATTGTTGTTGAGTGAATTTCATGTGTGTTGTTTTAGTAACATGCTGTATGTCTGTGCGATATGCTGTTTTTGACCTACAAAAAGCTAAACACAACAGAATTGGCGTGCGAACTGAGCGAATACAAATGTACACATGTTACATGTGATCAAGTTTTAACGAATTGCAAATCCTTAAAAATATTCAATTTATAATATATATTTTATATTTTGGCCTATGGATTAGGTAGAGAGATGTACAATAATAAACATAGATGTGTAATAATAAGGTTTTAGGATTAAATTTTTCTTGAGATCTGGATTCATGTACGCTCAGTTTGAATTTCAGAGAAAAAAATCATTGATACTTCAAAAGTACTGAAAAGTTGGCAGCATAGGAAGCTAACACTACTTGGCAAGGTTACCATGATTAAGAATCACTCACATTTAATTTCTCCAACATTCTTGGTAAAATAAATTACTGCTTTAAGTGAATTTTAACTGCGTTCCTTTGTACTGTATCATAGTGCCACCATTCCAGTTAGTTCACATCTTCTGTAAACATTTAAAAGATTATGAAAAAATAGAATGTCTGATGGAGTCTGTCAAAAAGTTGCTTGATTATTATATTTTATGTTTTTTTAACAACTTGCCAAAATTACCATGATATATTTTACCTGTCCGAAAGAGAAAAACCACTTGTCCAAATTCTGTACTTGCTTATGAAATTTTCAACTGCCATTAAAATGGACATACAATCATTTAACACTCAGCCTTCTATTTATTTTCGATTTTCGTAGAGTCAGCTGCAGTGCCATCTTGAATCACAGTGGCTTGGGAATGTAATGTGTTTTCCAGCGAATGAAAAATTTAGGAATAAAATAAAACAATTTTCCTGGGCATGAAAATATTTTAATGAACAGCTAGCTATAGGACATGACATTAACAATTTCTGTCGGTAACTAAAATAACCATATTAATTTTATTTTTTAGAAAAGCAAATGGAGAACAGATGCCCTAAAGAAATTGAGAAAACAACCTAAGAAAACAGCACTTGTACTGCAGCCGCTTTCTCCTTCGCCAAAATATCAGGCAGGGCCTACGATAATTAAACGACCTTGGCCATTAGGCCAGACAACGCCACCACCTTCTTCATCTGTAAAGTTGCCTTTGATTAAGAAATTGTCAGAGGGAACATCACAGAATACCGAGAATGAGGATCATATACATGTTCAAAGCCTGAAGAATAATAATCAAAATATGCAAGCAGTAGAAAAAGGTAAAACAATGGTGTCTTTATAATTACATATAGATAAGAAGATGTGGTATTAGTGCCAATGAGACAACTCTCGGCATCCAAGTCACAATGTATAAAAAATAAACCATTAAAAATTATGGCCTTCAACATGGAGCCTTGACTCACACAAAACAGCAACTATAAAGGGCCCAAAATGACTAGTGTAAAACAGTTCAAACAGGAAAACCAATGGTCTAATCTATATAAAAAACGATAAACACTTATGAACCACACAAACAAATGACAACCACTGAACAACAGGCTTCTGACAGTCTATTCCACTTATTTGCATAATTTTATCTGACGAATAGGCTATGCATTTAAACGGAATCAAGTGTACTGTAAATCCGTCAATGTTTATTTGTTCCACCTATAACAGAAGTTCCCCTGGAAACTTTTTTATGGACAATGCCATAATATCTGTTTCTGTTGGAACAAATATTCTATAACCTTTATTCTGTTAGGAACACATACTGTAATATTTACAGTGTGTGAAACCTTTTTTTCTTGGAACTCACCAATCTGGCGAGCAGCTTTTCATTTCAACTCGCCAAATTAAAATCCCACTAGCCAGCTTGGCGAGTTTCTAAAATTTTGAACTCGCCATCTTATTCATATGTTATTGTATGTAATAAACATTTTTAGAAATAGCTTTATTCTAGGTTTACTTATATATGTATTAGGTTGAAGCTTTTCAGGAAGTATCTGTGATTTCCTTTTCTCTTCATGCTCTTTGACAGTTTTTATGTACATGTATTAATTTTGTTCAGTGGCTTCTCATTCAGGAGTGCTTGGTCAATAGAAAGGGGTTACTGGTATTTATATAATACCCTCGATAGGGTATAATAAGTATAATATATAATAATCTAAATAGGGTTAAACAGATTAACTGAAGAATTTAATTTAATTTGTAATTTAATAAGAAATCACATGAAAAATGATATCATTTAAGCAACAATTTATGGGTTTTAACTTTTTTTGATACCTGGTTATATATTAACTTGGTTCCAAAGAAAATGTTGGTTTTAGAGGGACTATATAAATCAAGGACTTATAAATTTTCTTTATCTTGAAAAAAATGCTTTAACATATTTAATATCCAAAGTTGCTACTGTTGACCATAATTAATGCATTTTTCAATATTTATGCCAGAAGAAAAACAAATATTGTTCTGCAATGTACACTGTTAAGATTATTTTGGTTACCTTTTCCTTCCTTTCATGCCATTTAAAAGCTGAATTAATGAAGCAATGTACACTGTAAAGATTTTTTTGGTGACTTTTTACTTTTCCTTCTTTTCATGTCATTTAAAAGCTTTTATTAGAATTAAGTTTTTATTTACAGTTTATAGGAAATTTACTGTTGATTCAATCTTGAAAACATATATTAAAATTACATTGCCAAAAGGAAAGTGAAAGTAAATTTATCTACATTTGTATCTATAAAACATGTTTTGATTGGTTTAAGTTTTTCGTTCAACAGTCATCTAGCCAATCAGAACAATGTAACATAATATGTATCATCTGGGTTCCTGTTTAAACAGAAGTCATGTATAACAGTATAGATTTTGCGGGAAAAAATGTTTTGAGACGATCTTTTTGCTGGCTTGATTCAAAGTCGCCACAGAAGAGTCACTCGCCACTAGGGCGAGTTTTATTGAATCTGGACTCGCCAAACACGATTCTTACTCGCATTTGGCGAGTTGGCGAGCGGAGGTTTCACACACTGTATTTAAGCTGCGTCGGATAGAAATGGACCTTATGCAAGTGCACATATATACAAGTACATGTATAAGACTTTGATTGATTTTGGAACATTCAAATACAAAATAAAAGATGAATTTTGTTCTGTTTTGTAGGGTTCTTATATAAACTCAATATTCAAACAGTTACAGACTTTGCATAGAGATTTTTCAACTGAAATAGGTTAACAGATGTATTGATATTCATTTGCATAAGGTCAATTTCTATCTGACGCAGCTCATTTGTTCCAGTGGAAATAATATTCCATAATATTTCTTCCATTTGGAACTTATATTTTATGACTAACCAACTTTAATTTTACACAGCTACTTCTTTTTTGTGTTCTTGCCTTTTTTGCTGGGATATTTTTTTCAATACTTTGGAAATCCTTACTTTGTTTTTGTGTATTCATGAAAGAGAAGATCAGAATTTGACAAGCTCTTGATGATATAATAATGTTCATGTTATTTATCTACTCGGGGAAAGTCACGAAAACAAGTCACTCATGAAAGTTAGTTGGTTTTCTGTACCAGTTGGGTTATCATGATATAGTAGAAGCTTGAAGCTATGTCAAGGTGCTTTTGGTCAGTGGTAAAATACAAATTAATTATTTGGTCCAGTTAAAGGAATAACACCACTAATTCATAGCCCCATTGCTTTCTATGTTAAATTCTGCAACTTCAAACACTCATAGCTATTTTTTCTTAAGTTCAAATAAAGTGGCAGTCATTTCTCATGTCAAAACTATACCTTATCCTGACAATGAAAATTTCAACATACCTTTAATTGCATAATAGAGCACACTGGTTCCCAGAAGTTGGGTAGTACAAAAACAGGTACTTCTTAGCTGAGCAACAGCGCAACTATATGCCCTTTTATTTTAATTTCATATATTTTTTTTAACTATTGAAAAGAAACTTTGAACAAGAGTTCTACAGTGATCCAAAGTCCTTAAACTTTCATTTGATACCAAACTTATCCACATATATTACTTATTAACAAAGTTATAGCTTAGCCATCATGTGTAGGAACTATTTTGTTTAAAATATGTACTACTTTCTTGTATGTTCTTTCTGACCGGGCCAAATTAGTGGTTCTATACCTTAAAAGGTTATGCAGGGGTAATACTGATACTTGTAAGTGCCTTTTATTAACTGGTACTGGTAAATTTCGGAGGTAGAGTTATTTCCTTTTATAAGTCATTCAGATTTGTTTTACATACTTTAGTAAGAAAGTCTGTCATATTTTCTTCTTTTTAAAGTAAAAGATTGTTCATGGGTTGAATTGGTATGAATTACAAAACAGTGAATCAATGACAGATAAAATACAAAAGAAAGGGTTTGGTCTACATAAGCTTATATGAATTTTCATTGCATACCCATGCTTTTAGCATAAATGTGTAATGAACTTAAAAAGTAAAAATTATAGTTAGATTCCGCACAATACATCATGCTTGTTCTACTTATATTGTATAGGCAGGGATACAGGTTGTCCTTCGTAGGGCGTTGGTTCCCTTTGCAAATATTTTAAAACTGGAAATAAAATCTGTAGTTGTAAAACTGACTATCAAATATTAAATGTATCTTGTTGAATACACTAATTAATTGATTTCATGCTTTGATATGAATGAACTATATAGTGAATCACAAATAATAATTTATACTTAATAAGCCGCCAGAATATATTTTTTTTCAGAAGAAAAGGTTTTTGATCTTCACACAGGGATGTCATGGCCAGGATTGAAGAGTAATGATACAGATGATGATGGTCTGTCAACATATTCATGTTCCGATGAAAGAATACATGGCTTAAAAAATAAATCTGAAACTTCCCTGATTAACCCTGGAGTAATGGGTGTTCTGGAACGTTTAAAAGAGTTCAAGGGTACCAGGTTACAGTCAGATCTACATCATGAATTACAAGAAATTCGGCGCAGAGTCAATCAGGTAAACTGTGGCAGTGGCAGATACAGGGGGTCTGTTCCAGGGGTTGGTACCCCCCTTTTTTAGCTCACCTGGCCCGAAGGGCCAAGTGAGCTATTCTCATCACTTGGCGTCTGTCGTCCGTCGTCTTTAACTTTTACAAAAATCTTCTCCTCTGAAACTACTGGGCCAAATTTAACCAAACTTGGCCACAATCATCATTAGGGTATCTAGTTTTAAAATTGTGTCCGGTGACCTGCCAAACCAACCAAGATGGCCGCCATGGCTAAAAATAGAACATAGGGGTAAAATGTAGATTTTGGCTTGTAACTCTGAAACCAAAGCATTTAAAGCAAATCTTACAGGGATTAACTTGTTTATCAAGTAAATATCTATCTGCCCTCAAATTTTCAGATGAATTGGACAACTGGTTGTTGGGTTGCTGCCCTGAATTGGTAATTTTAAGGAAATTTTGCCGCTTTTGATTATTATCTTGAAAATTATTACAGATAGAGATAAACTGTAAACAGCAATAATGTTCAGCAAAGTAAGATCTTCAAATAAGTCAACATGACCAAAATGGTCAGTTGACCCTTAAGGAGTTATTGCCTTTATAGTCAATTTAAACAATTTTCATTAATTTGGTAAATTTTGGTAAGTTTTACAAAATGTTTTCCTTTGTAATCTTCTTTTCTGAAACTGCAGTAGAAAATCAATATAGAAAACAATCTACTAATGAACTGGCAATAAAATTAATTGATAATTCTATTATAAACATGAAAAAAAACCACATTAATACCTGATGATGGTGTTTCTTTCTTTATATTGAAAATGATGTCACAACTATAATCCCGAACAATAGGTCTACACTAATTTATACAGACTTCATCCCCTTTCACAGGTAATGCCTGCCTCATATTATATTTAAAACTTTAATAGAATATCAGAAATTTTGAGAGAAAATTAATCAACCATGCAAGATCTAAAACTTAATTAATATTGTTCAAATTATCAATTAACTATTAAAAAAAATTCTCATTAAAAATATAGTTCTTCATTTTATATTTTATCAGAAGTTTAGGAAAAAATTGAATTTAATTGTGTCCCTTGTTCTCATTTCCTGGGATAAATCCAATACAAATTAAAGTATTGGTATTGAATTAATATTTAAGAAATATTTCAAACCTTACCATTTTCTTCACAAGAATGAAGACCATATTTTCAGTGTCATGAGTATCAGTCATCATATTTGTTGTACTTTGTTGTTTAAAAGTTGAATACAAAAAGATCAACAAAGCAATTCAAAACCACTTGAATTTTGCAACAACAAATGAGAGTTTTAACGACCTCAGCTGGCTATACAACCCTTGCACAATCAACTGAATTTTGCAGAAATCATTAATAGGAAAGATTGCCCTTAAATGATAATTTTTATTACCTTTTGTTTTTTTTTTTGGGGGTGTTGCAACAACAAAACTTCACAACAAACTTTCTCATCACTTGCATTTCTCGTTAGATAAATTTTACAAAATTCTCCCTGAAACTACTGTCAAATTAAACCAAACTTGGTTTAAATCACCACTAGGATATCCAGGGACCACTGTGTATGATGACCCTGCCTGCCAACATGGCACACATGGCTGAAATAAAACATAGGTTTCAAACGCACTTTTTAGTCTTATATCTCTGAAACTAAACGACAGTACAACAGTTGCATTTATCATGCATCAATTGTAAATAAAAATATCAGGTGAGCGACACAGGGTCCTTGGAGCCTCTAGTTTAGTTTGACAACTAATTCTTTTGTATGGGGACATATGGTTGGACCCCCTTTTTTATATGACTTGCATGTGTTGGAACCTACCCTTTTATAAACTGCTGGATCCACAGCTGAACAGTATCTCAACTTTTCATATTTCAGTTTCCAGATATATTTAAAGAACAAAATGGAACTATAGAACTAGGGTTAAATCATAATTCTTGTTTAATTTCATGTAAACTGCAGAAGAAAGTCAAAATCTGACAGAAAAACGAACATCACAACAGCTCAGAAAGACAACAAGTTTCTGTGAATTGACCAAACAACGTTTGTCTCCACCTATTGCAGTTCATTCAAAATTCAGACCCAGTTTCAATTTGTTTTATCAAACCAAACTTTTCAGGTGGTCAGAAATTTTGACCAACTACTGTAAAGTCATCAAAGTGATAAAATTAAGCATACTTACAATTCAAACAGACTTTAATTCCACTTCATTGCTGTTATGAAAATGTTGCTAAAATTTGTGTACATATTGTTAATGTGAAGAGTCAATTGAAAGGTGAGAGGTAGTAATTTTTGAAAATGCTATAAAAAGGTCCAAACTAAGCTTTCATACTATTTTTCTTTTAAAAAGTCTTCTATATTCATAAGAATCAGACATAACTTTGAATTAAAATATGTAATATTCAGTAAAATATAATGAGTATAAATAGAGTTATGACATGAGATAAACATGATAAAAATAGGTAAAGAATTTCTCAACAAGTTCCAAAGTTGAAATAAACATGTAAAAAACAAGTTTAAAGGTCTACAGGACAACAGTTGCCCCACTCACTTAGCATTACATTTCCATGTTCAGTGAAATGCAAAATCTGATTCAAAACCCTAATTTGGGATATACTTTAAAAAGTTCACATCACAAAAGAACAAGTTTGTCATCATGTTCATTTATTGTTTTTATACGACCGACCTCAAAAAATTTGATTTCGTATAATGCTATCATGTCGTCGTTGTCAGCGTTGTCGTCCAAAGACACATTTGGTTTCCGGACAATAACTTTAGTTTAAGTGAATGGATCTCTATGAAATTTTATCAGAAGGTTCAATACAACAAAAGGAAGGTTGGGATTGATTTTTGGGGTTATGGTACCAACAGTTTAGGAATTAAGGGCCAAAAACAAGCATTTTTGTAGTTTCCGGACAATAACTTGTGTGTAAGTGTATGGATCTCTCTTAAATTGTACCACAAGGTTCCATATCACAAAGGGAAGGCTGGGATTGAGTTTGGGGGTAATTGCCTCAAACGTTCAGGAATAAGGTGCAAAAAAGGGGCCAAAATCAAGCATTTTTCTAGTTTCCAGACAATAACTTGTGTTTAAGTGTATGGATCTCTCTGAAATTGTACTACAAGGTTCCATACCACAAAGGGAAGGCTGGGATTGAGTTTGGGGGTAATTGCCCCAAATGTTTAGAAATTAGGGGCAAAAAAGGGGCCAAAAACAAGCATTTTTCTAGTTTCCAGACAATAACATGTGTTTAAGTTTATGGAACTCTCTGAAATTGTACATTTTTCCTGAAAAGAAAATAATCTTCAAAATTTATAAAAAATTTTGGGGGGGGGGGTTTCATGCTTTTTTCTTCAAGATTATTCAAAAATTTTTTTGTGGGGGGACACATTTTTGGGCAGATTTTTTTTTCATAATTTTTGGGTTTTTTTCCCCCAAAATTTTCCATTTTTCCATTGATTATTTCTGATTTATATATAAAAGCAACAAATACTGATATGGCAGGACATACACACCAAACAGGGTGTGTAAATTATTATATATAACAGATTAACTAAGTATTGTACAACAGCACAGTATTGCTCAATAGCACAGTATTGCGCAATATTAGCAAGAAATCATGGAAATCTTCAATTGAAAATAAATACAAATCTTTTAACCAATTTCAATGGGATTAATTTAAAGTCTTTAATTTTTGGGGGTTCTAACCTTGTATTAATATTTTGGATATTGGGGCCCCATTTTTAAATTGGTCTACATTGAGGTCCAAAGGGTCAAAAATTAAACTTTGTTTGATTTCATCAAAAACTGAATTATTGTGGCTCTATGATATGCTGAATCTTATTGTGCATTTAGATTTTTCATTTTGGGCCCTGTTTTCAAATAAGTCCATATTAATGTTTGAAGGGTCCAAAATTAAACTTTGTTTGATTTCAACTAAAATTAAATTTTTGGTGTTTTTTTTTCTAACCTTGTTGTTAGATTTTGGATATCAGACCATACTAGGTAAATTTAATGTCCCATTTCAAATTTTAAAGATCTTTGACCACATTTATTGTCTGTCAGAAACCTATATTATGTCAAAAATTTGATCATAATCCATCAAGCTTGAATATTGTGTCCAAACTTGCCCCAACTGTTCAGGGTTTGACCTCTGGGGTCGTACCAGGCTGCGCTCGGCGAAGCATTTTATTTAAACATAAAAGGCAGTTCACTGCAGAGTTCTCAAAAAGGGGTAGTCCGAAGGTCCTGACCACCAAAATTTTGCAAAGGACCAACACAATTTGATATTTTGCAATAGAAATAATAGTGAGGAACATCAGATTTTCTTCAAGGACCACTACGGAAAAAATGATTTTGAGAACTCTGTTACTGGAGATTTTTTCTTTTGAGTTGTGTCAAATATTAGCTTACAATACAGTATGGGTCTTGCTCATAGTTGAACACTGTATAGTGCCCTATAGTTGTTTTTCTCCTCTTTACAACCTTTGGTTTCTGGACTCTGGATGATTATTGTCTCATTGGCAATCATACCATATTTCAATATTTTATATTAAGTTACAAATTTATGTAACCAAATTTTCATGGCAAACTACCTTAAACAAAGACTACACCTACCTTACAGCTCTTTTCATAATGCTAGCAAGTTATAGGTTTAATCTTAATTACAATGCTTGAGCAAACATTTATACAAACAAAGCAAGCAAGTCAACCAAACCTTTAAACTTGCTAGCATTATGAAAAGAGCTGTAAACGAGAACTTTATCCTGGTGGGATGGACAATCGGAAGGACAGACAACTATTTACATAGATTTTTGTGAAAATTGAACGTTTAATTGGGTTCTTTTTCTAGTTCAATTTTCAAATTAATTATGGATGGGACCATACATTTTAAAGTATCTAGAGAAGTAATATTATTAGGTATGATGTGTTCATTCCATCGATTGTGTCATTTGGGGAGCATTATAAAAGGTTGATAGTGTGGACTTTCTTTTTTTAGCTGTTTGCATAACTGTAAAACTGTAAGACAAAGCGATAAAATCTCAGGACAGGACTTGACTGCTAAAAAAGGGATCATATTATAATTAGATGTTTTAGATACATTATCAATTCATTTTGATGCTATGTCATTGACATTTTTGTTGTTGTATATAAATGACGTCAGAGAAGTGAAAGTATTGGAAAAATTTCACATGTGAATTATTGGTTTTTATTTCACTGGGAAATCATAATATTTCACTGCAACCTGAGTGTGATATTAAAATTTCTTTGCCCCTTTCTTAAAATTTTCTTCTAATCTTTCTGTGTGATTAATTTCCGTCTCAGTCTACTTGTCTTAGTCCATTAGAATGAGAATGTGATGATGTCAATAAACAGGTTATTTTGATTTATTTATATGTTTCCGAGTTTAGTGTGACGTCCATTTTTGCTGAACTAGTATACATTTTTGTTTAGGGGCCAGCTGAAGCCCTCCTCCGGTGTGGGATTTTCTTGCTGTGTCGAAGACCCATTGGTGGCCTTGGGCTGTTTTCTGCTCTTTGGTCAGGTTGTTGTCTCTTTGACACATTCCCTGTTTCCATTCTCAATTTTATCTATGGTCTTTCAAACTACCCGGTAGAGGAAATTTTTCGGATACATTTCATCTCAGGGCTAACTCCTTTCGTTGAGATTATAGCCAAGAAACTCCATCTATGCTTTCAAAACCAAACATAATCGATAAGTAAGGTTCTAGGCTAGTTAAGATAAGAACTCAGTTGTTCTTTTTACAAAATGTGCAGTCAATGCTTCAACATCATTCCAAACTGCAATATGAAACATTCAAGCATTAAAATTTCCTACTATAACTGTTGATTCACAGATACGTTTTGCCTGTGACATTGTTAATTGATAGTAAAGTTGAAAAGAAAGAACAAAATATTATAAATAAATGAAGATTTTTACTCAAGTAAATAAAAGATATAGGAGGGTCTGTATAAAATTTCAGGACAGGAACTGACTGCTAAAGGAGGTATATCATATTAATGTGCTGTATAATAAACTATATATAGTTTATTATGTTATCAAAAACCAATAACACCAGGTTACTGGTGGACAGGGGCAAGGGAACATTGAAATGAGGGGGCGGGGAGAAGGAATCACATGGAGGGAAGCAGGAACCTTGGGAAGCAGGAGAGTATAAGGGAGCTACCATTTGATTTTTATGGGGGGGCTAGGATGAAAACTTTTGTCCTGCTTTTTTTTTAGTTGTAATCTCTGTCCTGCCTTTTTATTTTTTACTCTATTTGGTCCTGCCTTTTTTTTACTAGTTTATCCTGAATTTTATTACACAAATTGTCATCCTGAATTTTTTTTTACCAAGTGGCTCATCCTGAATTTTTTTTTACTCAAAACTCCTGTCCTGCCTATTTTTTTCAAATTTCATCCTAGCCCCCATAAAAATCAAATGGTAGCTCCCTAAATACTTAATTTTTTAAACATTATTTTTGACCAAATATTCTTCTGGGCGTAAGGGGGTGGGAAGTTGGAGTAGAGTGGAGGAAGTTGTTAGTAGAGGGGAAGGAAGTGGGAGTGGGGGATAGGGAATAAGGAACCAGGGACCTCCTGTCCACCCCCGCAAAGAAGATGATGGCTGGTGATGGATGCAGTAATTCTTGTCATTCCATTTCTGTGAAATAATCTAATCCTTGACATGCTTGCAGAGTTATGAAATATAAGGGAAACATTAAACATTAAAATGGCTTTGATTTTTATACTGGAAGTGTTTAGTATAATATTTAGGAAAAATGGTTAGAAGCCTGCCTAAAATACAATTTGGATTTGTCATTCAGAGTTATTTCCCTTCTATTTAAGCCTATACATTTATGCTTATTAATTATTGATTTTTGATTAAAAATTTAAATCTACTTATAAAATATCCAAGTTTCAGCAAATTTGTTTATTTATAAGAAATTGACAAATATTCACTTGATTTTGACTAAAATATTATAGCATGTTGTAAAAAAAGGAAACTGTTTGAAAGATATAATGATTAATGGTATGGCTAAATATGCCCTTGTCAGAATTTGAAAAATGACTAAGTTTAATATTTCTGTAGATAACCATAAGTATAAACACTGTATATCATCGCCACCGGAAATTGGGTACTAATGAAGCGGAGAGAAATGGAAAAAAAATGTAAACAAGTTAAGAATTCATTCAATGTAAAGCATTTCTACTGATTTGACGAGGGTACCTCTTAAGAAATGATTTTCTGATATATAATTCTTTAAATTATTAGGCCGATAAGTACAAAATTAAGACAATATTTTGTGTTATACTCCAAAGCTTGCCACTTAGTACCTGAAAATTTCGAGGTCGATTGTCCTCTGTCGCCTCATTGGCAAGATATTCAATTGTTTTTCATTATTTTTCCAGACACGTTTTTAGATTATGATAGTGTGACATTATATTGACTGAAATTTGTTGTCATAAAGATGTTTTTAAAGAATATGTACCAAAACATTGTTTGTTTATTGTACGGCGAATTGCAAAATAACAACTTTTGTCTGTACGGCGTCTTGCAATATATTATAATTTAAAGATGAAATTAATCACTGTTTAGATAATATCAAGTGACGATATGTTGGCTGTATCAAAGCTTTTTTTTTTTTAGTTTAAGTAAATTCAATCAATCTTTTTATTTACAGGAAAAAAATAATAAAAGACTGTTGCTAAGGCTGTTTGGCCTAAACTTAAATGAGTAGATCGAGGGGTAGTGAAAAGGAGTGTATTCGTCCGAATTTTCATTGTTACAGTAGTACATTTTCATGATTACTATGTATAATATTTCTCAGTAAATTTTAATGTGATATTGTACCAATTAAAATTATACAATTAATACAAGTAAGACTTGCATTTGCCTTAAAAGATATAGAAGTACGTGATTATTTGTTTTCAAACACACCTTCTCTGTTTTGAAACTTATAAAGGTATGGATCTCGGCTTATCTGTTTGGTTGAATATAAATGTGAATTCATAGAGTTTCAAAATCAACACTTAGCCCTATTTTGGTGTGTGTGTAAATAATCTAATCTTTAGATAGATGCTAAAATTAAAATCATTTTCTTAATAAGAAGAAAAAGTGCAACTTAACACGCCTGAATGTAAAAAGGTGTACCCGACTTATTCTTTCACGATAAGAATTTACCGATTTCGGTATTTTAACAAAACTGTTTACGAGGGCAAATAAATAAATGAACGCTATCAAATCAACATTTAAATTTTCGTGGATTTTTCCAAAAGAATTTATGAGTATGCACCATCAGGATTCAAAAATATTTCAACCTGTCCTTATTAGATGTTATTTCATTATAATTCTTTAAACTTACAAGTCGAAGATGCTAGCTTTTGTGAATTGTATTAATAAGTATATAATATTAAGATGACAACAAAAAAAAACTTCATACAAGGTCACCTTTATTCTCAAGTAGAAAGTTTATATAAACAGCTTATGCCGTAGCCACAGCCGGATTTGTATCCCTTGTATTGGATTTTTCTTTCATTCTTTCCAAAAATGATTAATCTAAGGTTAATATTTTTTAAAATTCAAACAGTGTTAGCCACCGAGCTTGTTCATTTCTTACTATATAGAGATGAAGTTTTTTTTAGAAAATTAATGTTCTTTATTCTAATATACTGGCTGTATCTGCCTTTTACAAATAAGACAATAACTTTAATTAAAAAAGGAGACGTGGAATGGTTTTCACTGAGAGGACTTTCCAGGGGCGGATCCAGCCATTTTAAAAAGGGGGGGTTCCCAACCCAGGATAAAGGGGGTTCCTACCATATGTCCCCATTCAAATGCATTGATCGTCCAAAAAGGGGGTTCCAACCCCCGGAACCCCCCCTCTGGATCCGCCACTGTTTTCAAACAAAGTCAAAATGAAATAGATTTGACCAACTATTGGTCACTATACACTTCACAATGAACAAAACCCATACCGTATCAAAACTGCCTGATTTATGACAAATCATAAACAAATATGTCAGGCAGCAACTTACGACAGCCGCTATATTACATGTTCCTGACCAGGGACAGACACATATATAAACATGTTTGTGAGCACTCAAACCTCCCTTAACATGGTGCCGTTGTGTATAGCAATACAACATATTTTTGTTTTGCAGAGAATGATAATTCATTTATATTTCATTTTATCTGAAAGTTGAAAGAGAATTCATGCACATAATGGTTCTAAATATTCAATGCGGAAACATTCTCCTGCCCTTACCTCCTTCCTTCCCTCCACCCACAACCCATCCCCGAAATGTTCATCACGTATATGCAAATACTGACTAATGTTGTATGGTTATAACATTTGGTTGAGGCAATCTAAAGTTTGAGAACAGAAACGACAGCTTTAGCTTTTTTCTTTTATAAAAGGGCATAACTCAAGAACGGTAACAGTGACGCTACCCAATTTATAACTTGATCTGTGTTTTGTGGTGATAAGCATTTCGTGTAAGTTTTAAAACATTTGGTTAAGGCATACTAAAGTTAGAAACGGAAACCAATTTTGGGACTTTCTGAGCGGACGGGACAGGCGGTCGGACGGACATGGGTAACATTTAACGCTACGTCAGGGGCATAACAACAGGTCAGTAAAACAGTGACATGCCTTTCCGAAAGTTACAACATTTGCCAGCTTTTGTATATGCCGTATTCATATTGTATACATGAGGTATGTTAAAGATGTAATAGGACTGTGTTTAAGCCTTATATTGTGTATACATCTTAAATGGTGTCAAGCGAATTGTATTTTTATCAAATGCATAATTAGATATTTGAACATAATACTTTATTTTCTTTAAAAAAGACGGCAAATAAATATTTTGAAATTAGCAAGTTGCCATACTGTTGAAAACAAGTTGCCATACAGTAAATTTGTCAACACGAGCAAGTTGCCGTACCTTAGACTTTATTTTTTATGGTCTATATTCTTTAAAAACCATCATTTTGACAACAAATTTCAGTAAATATGATGCCACACTATAATAATCTAAAAAAGTGTCTGGAAAAATAATGAAAAACAGTTGAATATCTTGCCTATGGGGCGACAGAGGACGATCGACCTCGAAATTTTCAGGTACTAAGTGGCAAGTTCTTGAGTATAACACAAAATCTTGTCTTAATTTTGTACTTATCGGCCTTATAATTTTAAGAATTATATATCAGAAAATCATTTCTTAAGCGGTACCCTCGTCAAATTAGTAGAAATGCTTTAAATTGAATGAATTCTTACCTTGTTTACATTTTTTTTCCATTTCTCTCCGCTTCGTTAGTACCCAATTTCCGGTGGCGATGATACACAGTGATAAAGCATGGTTTGTTAATTCTTTTCAGTACTTATACTTATATAGAAAATATGAAATGACAAAGAGTGTAGTGCTAGAGTAATTTTCAATGTACAGTCATGAGTCCATTAGAGTGAGAATGAATGATCTCAAGCTAGCATTATTAACCCCTTCGCCCCCAATCGTGCCTGTAGTCGTGATGGTGATCTTGAACATTCTTTGGCCCGTATGACCCTCCATACTTTTTTGGAACTGTCCCAGCTGAACTGTCTTGACAGCAGGGACTTTAACCATGCAGTTCATGGTCCATAAACTCTTCTCAGATGTCTGTTTATGAAAATATGGCAAGTTTAAGGCCGTTTAAGAGTTCAAAATCAAAAAAACGTGAAAAGTAGCCAAAATCAGGTGGGGGTGGGCATCTTTTGAAGGCCAATACGTAACTGGTAGTGGCTTTAGGTATAAACTACTATCATAAATACATGCATAGGTGGTACAGGAAACAAGGAGGTATAATATGGCCAATAGAAATCTGGTCTGTAAAATCTAGGTCACTGTTTTGTTAGAAATCCGTAAAAACGGACATTTAGGCAGACCTGACTTGACAGAAATAATTCCCCAGCAAGACACTGAAGTCACATTTACTTCCAGTC
The DNA here is from genome assembly GCA_017311375.1 of Mytilus coruscus. NCBI lineage: Eukaryota > Metazoa > Mollusca > Bivalvia > Mytilida > Mytilidae > Mytilus > Mytilus coruscus. Next base: position 40,472,081 of record CM029608.1, read on the forward strand.
AGTATGGATGGACTGCTGTAACTATAAGGTAATACTTGAATGACAAACAAACACAGTCTGGTCAATGTTCACCTCTCAAGGTCGTATTAAAATCGAAAAATAGACTGAAAATGACCATTTTTCAGTAGGGTTGGAGTTCAAACCCACCAGAAAATAAACCACCAAACACCCCACCCGCCACCCATGCCATCCGCCCCCAAATCTCAATACATAGTTTAATAGATCAGCATCAGTTACAGCATCAAGAGTCTACTAATTTGCATATAATTTGCATATATTTGAAAATTTTCGAAAATTCCTGATTTTCCAGAAATCTCTTGGGGTCGAATGAGTTAATGTTGCCTAGGAAAATAGTAGCAATGAAAACTAGATTATCTATGGTCTTTCGAACTGGAGAAAGTTTTTTTCGGCTTCATCTCACATCCCGCTTGTGTTTTCAAAAACAAAAATAATCTATAAGTAAGGTTTCACACTAGGTAGTAACATAAGAATTCAGTTTATATTCTTACTAAATGAGCTTACATCAATGCTTTAACACCCTTACAAACCTGCAAATATGAAACATTTAATGAATGGCTATTATTTATTTTGAATTTATTGAACCATAAAATTAATTTTTGACTCTTCACATTGAATAATCCGCGAAGCGGATTATGTTAAATGTGAAGAGTCAAAAATTAATTTTATGGTTCAATAAATTCAAAATAAATTATTGCCATTCATTATAAATAAATTTCTATCAAAAATAAGGCTCAAAGAACTTTTTATATTATTTATATTAACAATAACAACATACACACATGTTAGCGTATGAATACACGTCAGAGTGGGCGAATCACCGTAAAAATTGACAACATTGAAAATAAACGTAATACTTTTAACCAATCAGAAGACAGTAAATACACCAAATTTATTTATTTAAGTATTGAAATTTTCTGCTATTAATTATTGACACAGTGATGTTTTGACTGTGACAGTGTAATTTGATAGTACAACGCAAAGTAGAAACGAAAGAATGAAATATAATAAATATATGCAAACTTTTACTTACACCTTTTGACCCCACCCAACAGGGACATATATGTGTCCCTCGTTTGAATATGAAAAAGAAAATTTTCCTAATAAATTAATGAATAATTTCAAACTTGACTACATGAATACTAATTATAATATATATTCTAAGATCCTTAAAGTTCAAACAAATAAATGTATAACGACTAATGACAATTATGACAAATATGATGTCAGATAATGCAGTTTGAAGAGGACATGCATGCATATGGTGTTCATTGTTAAAATTTTGCAGTGAAAGGGTTAAGTAAATCCCAAATATAGGATCTATTGTGGAAGTATCGTATTCCTTGTCCACCTGTGGCACCTGAATTCTGTATGCAATCTATGTTGAAGTACAGTCACCAATATTAGAGTGAATAGCATGATTTAATGTTAGCAAATTAAAATAATAAAAACTGCTAATTTGATATATTTAATTAAAAAGATTTAACCCTTTACAAATGGAAAAAATCGTTTCCATTCTCTGTTACTTAAGTTTGCCTCAACCAAATGTTATGAAACTTATACGCAATGCTTATTACCACAAAACTCAGATCAAGTACGAATTTGGGTAGCGTCACTTATACGGCTCTTGAGTTATGTCCCTTATAACATTATATGCAAGCGGGGGCATCATCTGTGTCCCATGGACACATTCCCAATTTATTCTTATACACCTAATTGCTGTTTGTTCATCATTACTTGAAATCAAAGATGTTCCTGTAAAATTTTGATGCTGCAATAGAAAACGTCTGACGTCACAAAAGGAAATTGATTCATTGTTGTATGACATCAATAGTTCAAGTGTTGCAAATTCTTGGGGTCGTGTGTCGCTGATTTCCAAATGCAGATAAGGTATATTGCAAGTTTGTGAGTTCTTATTCTTACCTTGAATTAAACCACTAGGAAAGTTCCTGTGATATATATTACTTGGTTTGAGTAAATATTTACCTCAGTTCAACAGTATTTTGTAAAAAACATTATATTTATACTTATCTTTGTAGGCTTTGAAGAATGTGGATTTCATGTTTGAAGATAATGATGAAAAGGTACATTGTTTAATTTACTTGATTTTTTGTTCACCTAGAATGATTTTTCTCATAGTAATTGTCTCGCCTTGACGAAGTCAAAAAGCGAGACTTAGGTATGCTGTTTCCGGCGTCGGCGGCGACGGCGGCAAGGCGTCAACAATGTATTAGTTTGTGATTAGGTCTAGTTCATGGTGAACCACTAGTGGTAGGTCAATGATATTTGGTATGCAGTTGTACTAGCATTGGCACATCTCATTACCATGGAGATTACTTGGCCCGCCCCTCAGTCAAGGTCTATTGACTTTGAAACTTTCATAGTTTACATGTATTAGTTTGTGATTAGGTCAATTTATGGGGAACCACTAGTGGTAGGTCAATGATATTTGGTATGCAGTTGTATAAGCATTGGCATATCTCATTTCCATGGAGATTATTTGGCTCCGCCCCCTTAGTCATGGTCTATAGACTTTGAAAATTTTGCTAAGTTAACATGTATTAGTTTGTGATTAGGTCAGTTCAAGGGGAACCATTAGTGGTAGGCCAATGTTAATTGGTTTTCAGTTGTATAAGCATTAGCACATCTCATTTCCATGGAGAATATTTGGCCCCGCCCCCTCAGTCATGGTCTGTTGACTTTGAAACTTTTGCTTAGTTTACATGTATTAGTTTGTGATTAGATCAGTTTAAGATGAACTGCTAATGTTAAGTCAGTGATATTTGGTATGCAAATGTATCGGCATTTGCAAGTATCGTTTCCATGGAGATTATATAGCCCCACCCTGATCATGGTTCATTGACTTTGAAACTTTTACATAGTTTACAAGTTAATGTTTGTGTTTAGGTTTGTTTAAAGGAACGACTTATAATAAGTCAATGGTATTTGGTATGCAGTTGTATTAGCATTGGCACATCTCATTCCATGGAGATTGTTTAGCCATGTACCTTCAGTCATGGTTCATCGACTTTGAATATTTGCATAACTTACATGTTAAAGTATTGCTATTTTAATTTCAACATTTGCATTATCAAAATTACAAAAAGGCGAGACATATCTCTGTGATAACAGTTTATTTTGATATGAGATAATTGAATTTTCAAAGCTGAATTTCTTAATTGTATTTAGCTAAAAATGGGCCTGGATGGCTTTCAATTCTAGGTATCTTTATATTAATTTAGTCTTTGGTGTAGACCTAATAAGTTAGTGTTATTTTTATTGGTCCTGGGGTTTTACAAAACAAATCTTGTCAGATATTTTTTTCTATTGATTGAGTGTTATCTTTACTCCTTAAAAACAAAAGCATTTCAGCATGCATTTTTAATAGCTCATCTGAAAGCATAACATACAGAAGTCAGATGAAAAGATTGTTTTTGGTTCTAGGAATTGGTAAAATGCAAGGAAGAATATATCTAAAAGTTCCAACATTATAGATAGGTTTCAAATGACGTAATTTAAGTTTGAGTTATTTCCCTTGGCCACCATTTTGGAGGGTAAACGGTTGATTTTATTATTTGATTAACCAAATTGAAACATGGAATACACACAATTCTGAAAACAGATCCTCACTTAATTGTAGTGATGAATTAAGCAAGGCTAAAAGAAAGAGGAATTCTTCAGAAAAAAACTTTTTTCTAAAGTCTCGCAGCCAGTATAACAAAGTTGAATTTGGCTGATTTATGAAGGAATTTGAGCACATTGACCTCCAACATGGCGACAAGAGAGAAGTAACTCTTGCTCAAATTGTGTCAGTCTAAACCTATCAATTGATAATGATATGTTTGAATCTTGTGCTTTCAAATCATGTTAAGTTTCTTCTGTTTATTTGATGTTTTCATTTTGTCTTTTAGAAAGAACATATAACCTACAGTACGCTGCCATAATTAGTATTCGTAAAAATAACAATGGTGGTCACATCACAGTTAGGCAAACAAGTTTTTACTTTCATTTCCATGGCACAATCAGGATGACAATGAACCTTTATAAAGACAGTTCTGTAGAAAAACATGTATTTATCATGTGACACGTGCTTGATGATGTCATAGTCGTCTGCATAATGTAAACAAAAATGTAGTTTCCAATGTTGATTGATGATTTTAATTTTTTATTGTCGTTTAGAAAGACGAAACCAAGTTTCCATCTATTGTTGAAGATATACAAAGTCGTGAGGTAAATTCAACTGTTTATCCAATACTTTATCTATTATAAGAAAAATAAGAAAAAGTGGAGTTATATTTTTATAAAGGCTATAATTATTTCAAATGATGTCAACATTAAGTACACTTAACTGCAGCCGAGCTTAGCGAAGGCCGTGAGACATAATCAGTCAAACAAACTTTATTAGAACAACATGTTAAGGAACGATCGTTGTCATTGGTCAGTTCACACCTTCGACCTTAAATAAACTTTCAAGCCCCGCCCAAGCACACCTGCGAAAATAGAACACGCGTACAATAACCGATCGTTGAATGGACTGATCACGTACAGGATTGTGTACTTGATTATCTCATGGCAATTCTAGCTTATACACGTGCATATAAAATTTATTTATATTATTTATATTATAATTTTGTGCAATAGTTCTAATAAAGTTCTTTCTTTAAATTTTTGAAATTGATAACGAAGACTCTTTAATACTGACGGATTTCCGGCGAAATATTGAATCAACTGTCTCCTCTCAAATAGTTCTGGACTAACCCGTGCACCTTTTCTATCTGTTAATTTACATTATTATGTGTTTGCAATGATAACAAAATAGGAAATATGAATGAAATTGCTCGGATGATGTCGGATCGACCGTAACTTCAAAAATAGTCAAATTACAATTACATAATAAAGATATTGCACGCCACAGTAAATAGGGTTGTGAAATAAACTGTTCATTATTCACATTATATATTCTATCGTCAGTATATCAAACCCCCCTCCTCGACCCTAAAACTATGCTCGCATATACAAAACCTTTTTTTTTTAAATATGAAACACGTAGAAATAGAAAAATGGAATCCCAATGACTAGTTATAAATGACAACTAACTTAAATTTACATCATTGCATGGCATAATCCAGTAACTTTTAAAGCAGGAAGCTTGGGGTTTTAGGGTTTCGACTTGGGATAGTGTGATATATTTTCTGATTCAGTTTACTTTACAAAAAAATCCCTAAGTTCTATGTAAATTCAGAGCAGGTAACCATGCTTTGTTTGGAGATGACAAAACATTGGCCGCAATGAAAGGAAATGTACTTTATGTAACTCCAGTGATATAGGTTATGAATTTTTTTAATTCATGATCTATATTGCTGTTCTCAGTTGAAAAAAAAGAACGTAAATTTTATATTATAAATGTTTACATAGACCAAGTATTATGTCAATTAACTCACTGGTTGGTAATAAAAACAATCAGTTTAAAAATGTATTTATCATTAAATGTATCAATAAAAAGGGGACCGAGTCCCTCCTTTTACAAGTATTTTGTCATCCTTAATTTCTAAATATTTCGTTTAACAGTTTATTATACCTCATTGGTATAAGTTTACTCAGAAACATAAAATATCAATAAAATATAATAAGATTAATTGAAGGTAAACAAATTCAGTATATATGAAAATAAGGAGATGTGGTATGATTGCCAATGAGACAACTATCCACCAAAGTAATATGTAGTATGCTTATTAAAATGAAGTCACAATGTTATCAAGACGACGTATTTAAAAAAATAATTCATTAGCGGATTCAGATGTAGGATACTGGTAGTACTTATAGAAAGATATTTTATTCTAATATTCTTAGATTTGGAAGAATAAAATATCTTTCTGTATGTACTGTAATGATGTTATATTTCAATCCTTTTACACAAACATTTTATTTTCGTAGTAACCATGACAGTACCTTATACATCTATGATAGTACCATATACATCTATGATAGTACATTCCATACTACGTCAATTGTATTCATTCACTTACAATCGATCATTGATATTTTATTTCTAGGGCTTTCTACCGTTCGGTGAATGAATGGGACAATGTGTTACTAAACGTTTAGCTTCTGTATGTTCGTTTTATAGCATGAAAACAAAAAGCGAAATGTGCAACCCATCATAAATTATTTATTATTATGAGATCCGAAAATTAAAAGTTTTCATGTATTCATCAGTATAAAAGTGGCCCATGTGTTTATCATTATTATGAGGCTTGTATTTTTTTTCTTTCATAATTCAGTACATGACAACTGTGTTGTTGCATATTAAGAACATTACTAAATAAAAATATCAAAATTATAATATTTCGACCCACTATTTGAAAATCAGGCGACAACACAGATTTTTTTAATTCTTTTATGTTCGTAGTAACATAGTACATTCCATTGTCTGTCACCTGTGTCAATTCACGTGCACACTACGATTGTTGTTGTATTTAAATCTTCGGCCAATGAAATAGGACGTTACAAGTTGTTTGTTTGTGATACGCCAGAATGTTATCAATGAATTATCAAACGCTAAACTTGACTGCAGATCAGTGTTATTTCAGCATCATTTTTGGGATGTTGAGTTTTTCTCTCTCCTAAAATATGAAATAATGCCCTTAATTTTTCAGTTCTATCTCTAACCATAAAAAAACCAAAGAGCTCCAAGCATAATTTTTTGATTTTATCAGTTAAGTTTCCTGCAAATAATCGGTTTTTGTTTACCAATTATTTTCAACTTCTTAGTTTGGGAAAATGTATCCAAAATGGGATTTTTATATTTGAAGGCCGTACAATTGCCTATAATTGCTGACATCCACTTCATTTGAACTTTGGTGGATAGTTGTCTCATTGGCAATCATACCACATCTCCTTATTTTTGTCACCATCTTAATGATGTTCGCTACTCAGTTTCAAAATAACAAGCTTTTTAAAAGACTGTTATAAATTGATTGTATATAAATAACGAAACTAAAAAAGCAGAAAAAAAACAAGGGTACTTGTTTTTGAGATATAAGCCAATGAAAAATTGGCGGGAAATGATTCTCTCAAGATTTTTCATACATTTAACATTGGCGACTTTTTTCTTTCAAAAGCTATAAAAATTAACAAGGATTTTATGAGATTTTCAAATATGGCTTTTTAAACTATATGTAATAAAATTATGAAAAGAAAAGTAGGGGTTAGCAGGCAAAATATTTATTGGCACCACATGGATAAAACCAGAGGATTCCGAATATCTGACAAAATTTCAAGAAAATGACAAAAAATGACAAGAGGAGCGAACATCCTTAAAAGAAGTACAAGTTTTCTATAAGTTTGTATGCAGATTTTGTCATAACCACGAAGTCAAGTATCCATGAAAATGCAAAATTTCTTAAATCAACGAAAATGGATAGCCAAGAAAATAAATGAATCTACTGTTCATTCACTGAACTTTCCTTGGTACAAATTTTGTGGTTGAAGAAAAAAAAAACTATTTCAAGGGTCCACAATGTCATGATGTTTCATCATTTGCTTCTATCAAAGTAACACAAAATTTGTATTTCTCTGACTATTTAAATTCATGGTTTTCATTTTAATCTCACAATTCACGAAAATTGGTGTCCCATGAATAATTAACGAATTAACAGTACAAATGTACTGTTAATTGAGAAATAAATGCATGCATTAGTTATTGCGAATCCCTAATTACTGGTAAAATTGTGAGAACTAATTAATATGATTGCAAAAATTTTTGAATGAAAATCATTACTGAAATTATGAAAGCAAGTCTTTAAATTTTGTGCATGAAAATCGATACTGAAAATATGAATGCAAGTCTTTATCATTTGAAATCTGATTCTGTCCCATTTTCTGCATTGATTAAAACATCGCAAGAATTTTTGAATTTACAGCAACAGTAATTATAATTGGTTATGTTGTAGCTTGAACGTCAGAAAGAGGTCAATGAACTGATCTCCGAATGGTAGAAGGTTCAGCCATTACACAAGGACTCTTAGCGGATGTCGATGAATGGTTTCAGGAAGTCAGAATTATGGTACGTATTTTATTATGACCAGAACAGTGTGCCTGTGCTAGGCAAAAAGTCAAGTCAAAAAGATTTTAAAACCTCAAATCTTTTTTCTGAATTATGTTGAAATGGCCATATTTTGAAAACCATTACAACATCTAGGTCATATATTTAGCTTTTTATACACGCTAGCCCAAGCCCCTCAAGAAAAAAGAAAAAAACCAACCAAACAAACTGGCAATTAGTTGTTATGTAAAATTTCATACATAGCTACCCGATTCAATCTCAAAAATATTATCTAGAATATAGCTTATATATTAAGCATAATTAGAAAAAAATTATCTTGAAGTTAAACACTGTAGAAATGAAGACATTAAAAATCACACCAAATGTTTTGAACAAATGTGAATAGAATGAGAAGTGGGGTAAAAATCAATGAGACAATAATATAACAACAAAAAAACTCACAAAGGTTATAAAGACATCTACATATGACCTTGACCAAAATGCAGTGTGTATTTTTACCCTTATTAAGAGAACGGTTATCAAGACGTCTACATATGACCTTTACCAAAAGGCATTGTGTATTTTTACCCTAATTTAGGGAAAGGTTATCAAGATGTCGACATATGACTTAAATCAATAGACAATGTGTATTTTTACCATATTTTAGAAACAGGTTATCAAGACATCCACATATGACATTGACCAATAATACAGTCTTCACGATAAACTTTTGAATCTACAGGCCTGAGCTGAATTTTACGAAAACTTTAGTTACATTCTATTGGCCTGTAGGGATTTGGTGGGCCTGTGGTTGAGCATGAAGACTGCCAATAGACAATGTGTAGTTTTGTCATATTTTATGGATAGGTTATCAAGACATCCACATATGACCTTTACCTTTAGACAATGTGTAGTTTTGTCATATTTTATGGATAGGTTATCAAGACATTCACATATGACCTTGACCTTTAGACAATGTGTAGTTTTGTCATATTTTATGGATAGGTTATCAAGACATCTACATATGGCCTTGACCAATAGACAATGTTAACTTTTACCATATTTCAGGCACTGGATAAACGTATGGATGAAGAATTTGAAAAATTTGTCAAATCAGCTGATATTACCAAGACTGATGTTATGTAAGTATTTAAAGTAATTACTTAAAAACTACCATAAAGTCTGTCATATTAGTTTTATACGATCGCAAAAAAACTTTGTGGTCGTATATTGGTATGACGTTGGCGTCGTCGTCGTCCGAAAACGCATTGGTTTTCGCACTCTAACTTAAGTTTAAGTGAATGGATCTCTATGAAATTTTACCATAAGGTTCAATATCACAAAAGGAAGGTTGGGATTGATTTTGGGGTTATGGTACCAACAGTTAAGGAATTAGGGGCCAAAAGGGGCCAAAAATAAGCATTTTGTAACTTCCAGACATAACTTGTGTGTTAGTGTATGGATCTCTCTGACTTTGTACCACAAGGTTCCATATCACAAAGGGAATGCTGGGATTGATTTTGGGGTAATTGCCTCAAAATTTTAGGAATTAGGGGCCAAAAGGGCAAAAACAAGCATTTTCTAGTTTCATGACAATAACTTGTGTGTAAGTGTATGGATCTTTCTGAAATTGTACTACAAGGTTCCATATCACAAAGGAAAGCTGGAATTGAGTTTGGGGTAATTGCCTGAAACGTTTAGGAATTAGGGGCCAAAAGGGGCCAAAAATAAGCATTTTCTAGTTTCAGACAATAACTTGTGTTCAAGTGTATGGATCTCTCTGAAATTGTACTGCAAGTACCATACCTCGAAGGAAGGCTGGGATTGAGTTTGGGGTGATGAATCATAAGGGGTTCAAAAATTTGGGGGTGGGATTTTTTTTTTCCTTTTTTTTTCTTTAAAATTTTCCATTTTAAGTTGGTTATTTCTGATTTATATCTAAAAGCAAATAATAATGATATGGCAGAAGATACACCAAACAGGATGTGTAAATTATTATATAATAAGTATTGTGCAATAGCAAGAAATTTTCAATTGCACAGTATTGCAATAGCAAGAAATCATCTTCAATTGCACAGTATTGCGCAATAGCAAGAAATATCCAATAGCACAATATTGCGCAATAGCAAGAAATTGTCAATTGTACAGTATTGCGCAATAGCAAGAAATGTTCAATTGCACAGTATTATGCAATTGCAAGAAATATTCAATTGCACAGTATTATGCAAAGAAGATACTTTGTATAAATTGCTTATTTCTTGACCAATTTCAATGGGGTTTTATTCTTGAACTCTTGAGGTTTTTAATATGCTGAATCTAACCGTGTATTAAGTTTTTGGATTTTGGGCCCGTTTTAAATTGGTCCACATTGAGGTCCAAAGGGTCCAAAATTAAACTTTGTTTGATTTCATTAAAATTGAATTATTGGGGTTCTTTGATATGCCAAATGTAACCGTGTATTTAGATTCTTAATTTTTGGTCCCGTTTTCAAATTGGTCTACATTAAGGTCCAAAGGGTCCAAAATTAAACTTAGTTTGATTTTAACAAAATTGAATTCTTAGGGTTCTTTGATATGCTGAATCTAAACATGTATTTAGATTTTTGATTATGGGCCCAGTTTTCAAGTTGGTCCAAATCGGGTCCAAAATTAAACTTTGTTTGATTTTAACAAAATTGAATATATGGGGTTCTTTGATATGCTGAATCTAACCATGTATTTAGATTTTTGATTTTGGGCCCGTTATCAACTTTGTCCTCATTGAGGTCAAAAGGGTCCAAAATTAAACTTTGTTTGATTTCATCAAAATTGAATTATTGGGGTTCTTTGATATGCGAATCTAACCGTGTATTTAGATTCTTAATTTTGGTCCGTTTTCAAATTGGTCTACATTAAGGTCCAAAGGGTCCAAAATTAAACTTAGTTTGATTTTAACAAAAATTGAATTCTTAGGGTTCTTTGATATGCTGAATATAAACATGTATTTAGATTTTTGATTATGGGCCCAGTTTTCAAGTTGGTCCAAATCGGGGTCCAAAATTAAACTTTGTTTGATTTCAACATCAAAAAATTGAATTATTGGGGTTCTTTGATATGCGAATCTAACCGTGTATTTAGATTCTTAATTTTGGTCCCGTTTTCAAATTGGTCTACATTAAGGTCCAAAGGGTCCAAAATTAAACTTAGTTTGATTTTAACAAAATTGAATTCTTAGGGTTCTTTGATATGCTGAATATAAACATGTATTTAGATTTTGATTATGGGCCCAGTTTTCAAGTTGGTCCAAATCGGGGTCCAAAATTAAACTTTGTTTGATTTCAACATCAAAAAATTGAATTATTGGGGTTCTTTGATATGCCGAATCTAACCGTGTATTTAGATTCTTAATTTTTGGTCCCGTTTTCAAATTGGTCTACATTAAGGTCCAAAGGGTTCAAAATTAAACTTAGTTTGATTTTAACAAAAATTGAATTCTTAGGGTTCTTTGATATGCTGAATCTAAACATGTATTTAGATTTTGATTATGGGCCCAGTTTTCAAGTTGGTCCAAATCGGGTCCAAAATTAAACTTTGTTTGATTTCAACAAAATTGAATATATGAGGTTCTTTGATATGCTGAATCTTACCATGTATTTAGATTTTTGATTTTTGGGCCCCCGTTATCAACTTTGTCCACATTGAGGTCAGAAGGGTCCAAAATTAAACTTTGTTTGATTTCATCAAAAATTGAACTCTTGGGGTTCTTTGATATGCTGAATCTAACCATGTATTTAGATTTTGGATATTGGACCATAATAGGTGGATGTCCAATTTAAAATTTTTAAGTTCTTAGACCACATTCATTCTGTGTCAGAAACCTATGCTGTGTCAAATATTTAATCACAATCCAAATTCAGAGCTGTATCAAGCTTGAATGTTGTGTCCATACTTGCCCCAACTATTCAGGGTTTGACCTCTGCGGTCGTATCAAGCTGTGCCCTGCGGAGCATTTTATTCTTTTTGTTTTGTCATAAATCAGACTGTTGGTTTTCTTGTTTTCCATTTTGTCATATCTGGACTTTAATAGCTGTCTATACATTATGGGTTTTGCTCATTGTTGAAGGTGTACTGTGCCTATAGTTACTTACTTACTACGTCCTTGCTATGCCCTTTGGCACATAGGTTCAAGGACAAGTGAAAGTTTCTAACAGCCACTTCAATATTACTATTTGTAAAATCAAATTAATTAAATGTTTAAACAAACTGTAGTTGGCATTTTAATCAGGATTAATATTAACTTTGCACAGGTCATTATTTTATGCCTTGAAGCACTTTTCATTGAAGCCTGGTATTGTCTAGGTCATTTCTTCAAAAGACCTATCATTTGAAAGGAAATCACTCCATATAGGTATATAAGAGCTTCCTAAAATTTGGTTTAAAGATTCATGTGGGTTTTCACATCCATCACTCTTTACAGAATAATTATAAAAGGGGTATCGTAAGTGTGTAATAGCTAATAGTACATCTTGTATGAACACATTGTGATGTAACACACTGAAAATATAACAATCCAACATGTAACTAATACAATGAAAGAGTCTTGATAAAAGCTTTTGTTTCTTTTTATTAAAAACAGTTGATGAAAATATGTCATATAATAAAAACCGTCAGTGAATTATAGGTCTTGTTTATGTGTTTTGCAGGAAATCTTTGAAAGAGTTTGGTGATGCCAGTCAAAAGATGGTAAAACTAGGTAAAGGGTCTTAAAAGAAGCTGGTAATATAATAAAAGAGTAAGTTTTAACTGGGGTTAAAGGTCAAGCAGGGTAACAGAGTTGGTAATATAATAATAAAAAAATATGTATTATTAGGGGTTAAAAGTCAAACGAGGTAACATGATCTTACAAGAAGCCGGTAATATAATAAAATAGTAGTATTAACAGGAGTCAAAGGTCAAACTGGGTAAAAGTGCCTTTAAATTAGCTAGTAATATAATAAATTAGTAGTACAATGTATTAACAGGAGTCAAAGGTCAAAATGGGTAAAAGTGTCTTTAAAGAAGCCGGTAATATAATAAAATAGTAAGTATTAACAGGAGTCAAAGGTCAAAATGGGTAAAAGTGTCTTTAAAGAAGCTGGTATTATAATAAAATAGTATGTATTAACAGGAGTCAAAGGTCAAACTAGGTAAAAGTGTCTTTAAAGAAGCTGGTAATATAATAAAATAGTAAGTATGAACAAGAGTCAAAGGTCAAGTTGGTAAAAGAGTCTTGCAAGAAGCTGGTAATATAATAAAAGAGTAAGGGTTTACAGGAGTTAAAGGTCAAACTATGTAACAGACTTGTCAGATAGATACAAAGCACAAAAAACAACTAACAAAAAGACAAAAAGACACAAAGTACAGATCTGAGACTATGGGCAGTTTATAAAAGCTAGTTCAAAGCAAGGGTCCAGAAACGGTCATATTTGCTAGTCATGACCTAAACTGAAGGTATTTGTCCTAAACGGCAGATTGGGATTTAGGACAAATTTATTTTTTTTACAAAAAAGAATTTTGGTTATTTCATTGAAATCAGGTTTCTTATTCGCCATTTTGCGCTTGTTTTTGTTTTGTAATCCCTTTCCTGTAATAAAACTGCCACTAGAGTATAAATGATATAATCCTGAGGGCCCTCATAATAACTAAATTAATGCCTCTGGGAAATATTGGCTTATGATTGCTAATCACTTTTTACCTGTGTTCTTAATTCACACCTGACAAGCTCAAAACTAATATAATAAAGAAATTAAAATTCCTGACAACTTTCTTCATTTTTAATTACTTTTCAGTAAAGAATTATCAAATCGTCAATTTTGATTTAAAAATTAAAACTTAATTTTATCTACATAGAAAAAGTACTTTTCAGAAGTTAAACATGTGCTTTATTTATTATGTAATACGCATGGGTGAAATTGTCTTCATCAGATAAGACATTTATTTATAAAATGCAAAATGATTTCATGCTAAATTAAATGAGTGCAACTATTATCTGTTGTATTCAAACACCTTGAAAGGTAATAAAATTAAAAATCCCGTGATTTCCTGTCAATTTGATAAATAGAAGGAACGAATCCCGGAAATGAATCTGGAATTATTCGTACTTTAGTATTGTCGCAAAACTTCCAGTTTTAATTTCGTCTTCAAAATCGAAAAAACGTTAGCATTGTCTGAGAAATTTATCATTTTGAATGATTAAAATCATTTCTATTTTAAACAGTTGCATTCCAATAATAATTTTATAAACTGTTCTTGAACATTTTGAAAAACAGTAAGAAAATTCATGAAGTAAATGCGATGAAACTGTCGATACAAGTTCGTTAATGCTGTGAATTTAGTGTGATTTCGACAATTTAAAAAAGGGCCCCAACTTTTAAGTCATCTCAAAATGACCGAAATTGTGTGAAAAAATTTCCGGATCCTAGGTTCAAAGCCAATAACAACTAATAAAAAAATCATGTATCCAAGACAAAATCAATCAGTTAACATCTAATGGATTTAGTAGAAAGACTTCATTAACAGTCTGAGAAAAGCATGACCTTGTGCAATGCCAAAATATAGGTATCGACAGTACGTATGAAGGGCCGGAAGTAGTAATAACAGTATAGTCTTCTATTAAAGGAGTAAAATTATCGCACAAAGAAATACCTACAACCTGTCAATAAAATATTGCTGAAACATGCTCAAGTATTGTCATTGATATATAATAGTTGTCAGGGAACAGTCAAAGTGTCAGAAATATTAGAAATATAACACTTCCTGGAAGCCTAGATGACAAGAAATTTGACAGGTATTTTTGTGTAGTTAAGTATAGTTTCTTGTAATAAGGCCTTCAAAAGTTAAGAGGAGGTCTTAAGCTGAGATGTAATGAAATGATTTTCTACTAATTGACTCTTCATTGATCAATTATAATTTCTGTGTAATATGTTTTGTCATACCTCTACCACATTGTTGGCTGCTTTGACAGCTGGTACACACCCAAAGTGCTTTCTGGGTACTGGAAGTTTATTTTTAGTCAGACATTTGCTGAAAACCTAACATACGTTTTTTTGTTTTCAGGAATGAAACTGAGGCAAAGAAAATGAAACTAAAAGCAAAAGAAAAAATAACCATTTATGATGGTAAGTTTGAGAGACTGTAATTTACTTACATGAAGAGAAAATGCATCAGATGTTTAATGATATAGCTTTTATACAAATTTAGACATATTTAAATCAACAGACATCTTGACCAGTGATTTTTCTCCATATTCACTTAAATTTTATAATGACTCCTTGCTATAAATGAACTATTAGTAAAAACATGGAGGAAAAATATAGAAAAAAGTCAAACTGAAATTATAATCTATGTATGTAAGTTTTAACTGCAGTAAAGGTATATATTTTTAGGAACAGCTAACCATACAATATGGGTTTTGCTCATTGTTCAAGGCCATAAGGTGACCTATAAATGTTTATATCATTGTCATTAATTTTTCAACTGTGATGAATAGTGCTCTCATTGGCAATTATACCACATCTCCTTATTTTTATATATTATATTATACAAGTGAAGACACAGATCAGTGTGGATAGTAAATGTTAAATTTGTGTTACTTTGTTTGACAGTGTTATCATCACCAAGTTGGTTGTGGACAACCAGATGTTTTTTGAGTTATTTCTTTGTCTTTCACATAGGGTTCTATGTTAAACTGTGTTCCACATTGATGGTCATCTTGTTATATTTTATAAAGCAGAATTTCTGAGATAGTTTGATCATGTCTAATCTCATTTTAAACACACCAGTCTTGATTGCCTCAAAGTTAGAGCTGGGGACATATATTTGTTCCGCCTAATAGAAGTTCCACTGGAAACTTTGCTCTAAACAATGCCATAACAGGGGCGGATCCAGCCATTTTTAAAAAGGGGTTCCAACCATATGTCCCCATTCAAAAGCATTGATTGTCAAAAAAAAGGGGGGTTTCAACCCCAGAACCCCCATAGATCCGCCACTGCATAATGTATGTTCCTGTTGGAACAAATATTCTATACTCTTTATTCCGTAAGGTACAAATTCTGTAATATTTGTTCCAGTGGCAGTGGAAAAAATATTACAGAATATTTCTTCCATTTGAAACTAATATGAAGGAACTTCTATTTCATGACAACACACAACACATTGTCTGCATAAATGACGGTTAAGGGGGTCAATACAGAAAAGTGAAAGGATATCTACAGCTGGAAATCTGATCAAATCTTTTCATTTGCTTAAGGGGTAAAGAACACCTAAGGGAGTTAACTCTTTTAAAAAATCATCGGAATGTTTTAATGGTATACTATCAGTAAAGAGAAATCAACCTTCTGAATGATCAAAATTAGTGTTTGTCAAACTGCTATATATCCAATGAAATTATTCCTGTAAATTGTGTGGTTCAAATTTCTTGAAATTTATATATTTTTGTCAACAGGTCAAAGTAAATATTTTATTAAGATTTTATGAAAATTAAAAGAGCCAAATCTATTTTAGTCAAAGTGTTGGGTACCCCTTAAATTTATTTTAGAAATTCTAGGCGATAACTAGAACAATGCATGCCTTTATATGACTTTTTTAATCTCAATGTTGAAACAGCCACTATCTCTAAACTCCTGTATTGATCTTTTTAGAAACAAGAATGATAGCATATATTGTACAGGAAAAAATATTCTAGAAATATTTTTAAGAATATGATTATAATAATATACTGTGAATTTAGAAAGTAATGCGATGTTTTTATTAATGTGAAAAATTCAACAGTATCAGGTTCGCAATAATAAAAACTTGCATTCATAATTTCAGTAGTGAGTTTCATTTATGTAAGTTTTATAAGTTACATTATATTTCGCGTTTTTGCTAATGGTCAAGGATTCACAAAAATAAATGCACACAATAATTTCTACAATTACAGTATATAAAAAGAAGACTTGGTATGATTGCCAATGAGACAACTTTCCAAAGAAGACCAAATGGCATAAAAGTTATGTTTTTGTTTTTGTGTACAGTTGTGATTACATTGTTCTCTGAGACTTATTTCTTCTAGTTAAAAGTATGATCACCGAAATAAAAAAATTGAACAGAAAAATTCCAAGAAAACTTGATTATTAAAAAGAAAAAAAACATAAAAGTGAAAGTGTGTTGTTTAATTACAGAACATGAGTTAATGGTTGATGCAGCCAAATGGGACAGAGCAGTAAAGATGATTATAAATACATTTGAAGATGCTTTGAAATCAACCAGGAATGCTGCTTATAAGTCCAGTAAGTATGGGAGGACACACTCCATCATTCACCATGAATATATGCAAACTAAAAAATCATCCAAAAAACACTTCAACAGTTTGAAATTCAATTATTCACATATTATTAAATTTTCAAAGAGTTAACAGTTTTGTTATACTGTCCTCTGCATATTAAAACTTAAAAAATGGTGACTTGTCCAATTTCATCTTAGGAGCAAGCAGTTTAACAGAAAACATTTCAAAAAGATATGATCACTGACCTATTTTTGGTTCTCTGACCTATTTTGCTTCTCTGACCTATATTTGTTTCTCAGTTGTCGTTACTTGAACCTTGTGTTTGCTACTTATTTTTGAATGAAAAAGTTAAATGTTTCAGCATACACAAAGGCACAGAAACAGTTTAGATACTTAGCATCTGCTATGTCTAAAAAGATCCTGGATTTGAATGCAAAACAGAGGGAAGTTAATGATCTGAAAAAGGTTGGTTTTCCTATTGTCAAGCAAATAAGAAAACTTTTAAGAATATTTTTTCTTCCGTGTAAAAAATGTTCTATTATGCATACATTCATTTGTCATTCATCACTAAATATAAGAAGGGTTAGGGTCTCTTGCTAGAGTGCTTTGCCAAGAATATGAAAAGTCGAGGGTTGGACCATTTGCAGGGTCAAACCAACCCTATAAAATTGGTATTTGCAAGTTCATTTTAAAATGGGCAGGTTTAATAATTGGTCTTCCTGCAGACTTACCTTGTGCTCTAGCACATTAAAAATCCTGACTGAGTGTTTGGATCTAATACAAGGCACTTGTTGATAACTTGATTTTGTGTAAGGGCATTGATATGTTATTGTCCTGAATATCTGGGCACAGATGCAGAAATCATTTTAGGTAGGCGGTAATGGTAGCCTTTTCCACAATTCCTCTGCTCATATCGTAAACTTGGATAGGTATGATGGCTCGTTTCGAAGCTGAGACATTTTCACATATGTGGTTAAATTTTCGGGGTACGAAGTGAGATTCATTTTTCCGTAAATTAGCACACCCCGAAAAGTCTTTCATGATGCGGCTCCTCGAGGTAAAAAATCCCTTTTTTCACACAATAATATCTTTGAAAATTTACTTCTTTGCATACATTTAATAACTCCATAGTTTTTATACATTTATTCTATGGTCTTCTGTTCTCCAAATCTGCACAAATGGTTAAGCTCAGTCACTTGTTAAAAATAGAAATATTTCCAATATCACTACACAGACATTTTTTGTTTACACACAACTTTTGAATTCCTCTATTTGAGGCGCATTAGGGATATTGACCCATCTAGTAAGTGATATCGCTGCTTCAGCCATCAATCAAACCATACAAAGCAAACCTACAATTCTGCACTATTTAGGCTCATTAAGTGTCACAGGTATGATCATGTTTCTTCAGATCAGATGTTAATTAGTTAAAAGTTCTTTTCATATCGAGAGGTATTCCATTAAAAGGAATGTAGGAGGGTAGAAAGGGAAATTTTATGTTTTGCATGGACATGGATCTTGGGTCATTTATAGCCAGTTATATGTCATTTGATGCATGCAAAATTACTCAGAAAGTATGTTGGTTGTGGGGGGATGTCAGAAGTTCCTTCCTATTCTCCAACGTATACCCCCTCCCACATCCATTTTAATGGAATAGCCCTTACTGAAATCTAATTACTGAAGTTAGGAATCACCAATTTGTTAAGGGCTGTTCCATTAAAACATACATGGTACCCAGGGAAGGCACTTTTAAAATGGGGTAACCATCTATAGAGGCAATTTAGAATTTCTCCTTACATTTTCACTGTACAAAAAATTTAAACACCAGTCCATAGTTGAGATTTCAAAATGCCTTCCCTGGGTCCCATGTATGTTTTTATTGAACAGCCCTAAGATATGTTTTATGGAAATTTTCTTTCACTGATCAGCCAAACTTAAAGGTTTTAGTAATTTTCTCAATGGTTGATCATGAATGACAATCCTCAACTAGCGAGTAATAAGCAAACATTTTGTAAAAAAAAAAAAGGGAAAAATACTAAGTTCTATGGTTCATCCAATGAAAACAACAGCTTTGTATGTTCTGATTTGATTCAGGAATCCAAGGAAAGTCATGGTTTTAATGATATGAACTAAGTTCAAAATCTTTGACTTGCATGACTATGACAAATGAGAGTACAAAATATAGTGTTGATGATGACTGGGTTGCTGACTTCAAGAGTCAAATAACCTAATCATAAGGAAGATTATCACACCTACTGCTAAAAGCCTTAAGGAAATTTATTTTTCTCTAATTCTTAGCCCATTGTTAGATCACCTGGCCCACAGGTCCAAATGAGCTTTTCTCATCACTTGGCGTTCGTCGTCTGCTAACTTTCACAAAATTCTTCTCCTCTGAAACTGAAGACCAAATTTAACCAAACTTGACCACAATCATCATTGGGGTATCTAGTTTTAAAAATGTGTTAGATGACCCCACTTGCCAACTAAGATGGCGGACATGGCTATAAATAGAACATAGGGGTAAAATGCTAGTTCTGTCTATTATCTTGAAAATCTGCTATAGAAAATGAAAATCAGACAGGGACAGAAATGTTCAGAATTTTGAGATCTACCTATTGTTTTACATCAAAACTGTTCAGACAACTTCTCATTGGAGTTATTGCCCTTAAATGACAAATTTACAATGTTTTTCCATTTTCGCCTGTTATCTTGAAATTAATAAAAGATAGAGAAACTTTTAATAGCAAAAATGATTAGATCTACAAATAAGTCAAATGGCCGAAATCATCAGTCTACTCCTTATTAGAGTTATTGCTCTTTAATGAGGATTTTTACCAAATTTTTGCTTTATTGCCTAATATCTTACAAATTCTTCTCCTCTAAAACTACTAGCCAAATTTAACCAAACTTGGCAACAATCATTATTGGGGTATCTAGTTTAAAAATTGTCTCTGATGACCTTGCCTGCAAACCATTATGGCTGACATGGCTAAAAATAGAACATAGGAGAAAAATGCAAGTCCTGTCTATTGTCTTGAAAACCGGCATGAATACAGAAAATCTGACAGGGGCAAAAATGTTCAAAATGTTGAGATCTTATTGCTATCCAATTACTTCAAAACTGTCAGACGTTTTCTTATAGGAGTTATTGCCCTTAAATGTCAAATTTATCAAAAAATTTGCATATTTATATTTTGAAAATTATAATAGATAGAGAGAAATCTTAATAAGGTAAAATTATCAGTATATTGCCCTTGCATGATGATTTTTACCTAAAAGTGGCCATTGTTGAAGATTCAGGTGAATGACACAGGCACTTTAGAGCCTCTAGCTTTGCCTCTGCAACGAACGTGGGATATATTGTTGTGATCCTATTTGTCTCACTTAGAGAACTTTTTGGGGCATTAAGTGTTAACCTTGACTATCCATCCGTCTGTCCTTCCCTCCGTCAGTCCGTCGATCCAATTTTTGCTTCCACACTCTTAACTTAAGTTTTCCTCATCCAGATTTTATGAAACTCATACACAATGCTAAGAACCAAAACTCGCAGACAGAGTTTGATTTTGGGCAGTGAGTCACTTACTGTTTGTTCTAGACTTATGCTCCTTTATAACTTGGAAAATTGCAAATTCTTTCGTTTCGGCACTCATACATAAGTTTTTCTCATCCAAATTTGATGTAACTCATACACAATGCTGAGAACCACAACACGCAGACAGAATTCCAATTTGGGCAGTGGGCAATTTACTGTTCTAGAATTATGTCCCTGTTTAACTTGGAAAATTGCAAAGCTTGAGTAGGGGCATTCGTCACACACATTGTTTTTTCTTTCATTAAATTTTCCACAAATGACAATGTTGAACTTTGTCATATTTTAGAAATATTAAGCATGCAGGGTACATGGTTTGTCCTAGTTTTAAAGCTTGAACCTTATATTATGCTGAGTGTTTCTACATATATAAAAGGTGTGCATTGGTTTTCTTTGGCATTTGGTATTCTCAAATTTTCCACAAATAACAATTTTGAGATTTGTCATTTTGATACAGGGTATATATGGTTTGTCTGGTTTACTCCTCCTACTCTTTTCAAGCTCGATCTTTTAAATCATATTATGTTTTATATTATGGAGCGTATTATAATATGCATTGATAGTGTGCATATTATCAGGATTTTGATTTAAATTTTCCAATAATGACAGAATATTTTTGGCGTGGGCATCAAATTTGTCTTTTAGACACAACCATTTCAAATTTTACTTCAAGAGTACTGTTTTACTTAATGCAATGTTTGTGGTACTGTATTCATGTATGTCACAATGTATGTAGGAGGGCATCATCTTGGTTGTCTTTCAGGAAAAGGTTAGAACAATTCAACCTAGTTATCAGGAACACTTGTTTGAATAAAGTTCAACTTGGATATGAAAACTTCCATCAGAATGAGGGTTCTCTTAATTCACATTGATTTTGTACTTTATGATGTCTAACTCAATTATATGACCAGATTTTTCTACAATTTCCTAACAGTTTTGTTATAATTTCTGTGTCAGACTTTTTTGCATTTGTAATGTTGAATACTGAATACTAAGAAAATATTTTAGTTTGTGTAAATGCTAAACAGATGTATAGTTGTTATGAAAGGGGGTTAGTGTACGGGTCAGAGGTGGAAGACTTTATACTGTTACCGGCAGTAAACGCTAGAGATAATTTATATAGATTTTAATTTGCAAAATGAAAAAATAACATTTTTAGATTTTATAAACAAAAGCTGTTTCATATGATTCTTCATTTTTACTAGATACTATCATAATTCCTGTTTCTCTGTTAATGTCTATTGCATACAGAGATTTGATTCCGTCAGCCTCTGATAGTATTGTCTTACATGTTTTACCATCTGGTGATACTACTACGACACTCTGGTTGTACATAGAAACTATATAAACAAAGCCATTCTTGTCTAATGTTAGTCCTTGTGGACCTTTAATATCAGCGTGCATAAATGTCCAGAGAGCTTCTCCAGTACTTTTGTAGCAGCAGACTTTATTTCCCTACGGATGGTACCATAGATATTTCCTTTGAATAATGCAACACAATTTGCAACAACTCCTTCTAAGATTGTATGAGACATATCATTCAGATTTACTATTGTACTTTTCTCCTCACTGCTAATGACCAACATTTGACCATCACTTGCTACTGAATAACAGTTGTGAGAAAGGTTAATTGATTTGAAAATTTCATTTTTTTCTACATCCACCAATGCTATCTGTTTTGTAATAGTAATGTGACAGCAACTGTATTAGTTCTAATGAAGCAAGTATCCCATGAGTATTCTGTAAATTCCACTACTTCTCTCATAAACAAACCATCATTACTGAACAGCAGCAGCTTACTTTTATCCCAGTCGCTATCAAGAATTAAATATTTACCATCAGGTAATATTCTACAGGCTTGTATATGTATAGACTTCATATCTTGTGGAATTGTCAGCTGTCTTAACAAGGACGGCTTAATTTGTTCAATTGTAGGAATAGTTGGAACTAGGTACTGTGCTTGATCTTTTCTTCCAGCCTTAACTTGAAGGGTAAATGGGCGGGTATTGATATTAATATCTCCAAATGATTTGACATCTTTTAAAATTGATTGAAGTTCAGTTGAGATGGTAAGTTCTAGGTTAACTTCATCAAATTGGCCTCCACTTTTTAAATCTTCTAAGTATTGTGCTGCTTCAGATGTAGTTTTCTCAATTTCTCTCAGACCAACATACATTTGTAGTTCAGTTGCATATTGTGTCATTTTGGAAAACTCACTTTGCAATTGGTTTATCTGATTTGCTTGTGTTTTCAGTTGTTGCAGTAAAGTGTTCATCTTAGATTTCAGCTGCGATTGCTTTGATTCTAGGTCATCGAGAATTTCTTGTTCTAGTTTGTTTAAGAAATCATCTATTGACTTCCTCATAGATCGAATTTGTTCTGCAGCTTTTGTTTTCTGAATATTACTTGTATTGATCCTACTGTTTAAATGTTTTATAATCTCCTCTAAATTTTCCTTCACATTCTTCAAATCTTTTTCAAAAAGTTGAACTGAGGCAGATGATTTTACTTGCTTTAGGATATCTGACAGCGGTTTCATTTCTTGACATTTCTTGTGTTTATCTGTGATGCACGTGACACAGCAGGGACAGGCATGGAAAGAACAGTACAGTTCATACTTCTTCTTGTGATCTCTGCACTGGCTACTAATTTCTTGCATAAATTTGGGTAAATTGTGGTAGTCTTTTGTAGACATTGTATTATGGACTTTAGACATTCTTGACTTCTTGTGATGTTTTTCACAATCTGTACATAGGAACACCTCACATTCTATACACCATGTGACAGCTTCTGTAGATGTTCCATCATCATTACAGAGGGTACAACAGTCCCTTTCTAATGAGGCCATATTCTCTCTTTATTTCTGAAATTTGAGTGTTTTTGAAAAAAATTAGATAATAAATGCAACTACACCAAGAATCATCTTGACTAAGAGAGAAAACAAAATAAAAAGTGGTAACATGATATATAATAAATAAAGCATGTCTTTTAGCATGTTAGACTTATAATGGGTATATTCAGATTGATGATTATAAAATAATTTGACTCTCTGATTTAAAACCTTGGATGATAATCCTTAAATTTAGATACAATCCATGTAAACTTATATGTATCCTTAAGGATGTAGTTGGGTGAAATTAAAAAAATCTAGAATTTAGAATTGATACTATAAGTCAGAAGAGCATTAGTTAAGGAACAAAATAAGCTAAAAATATTGATAGGTTATGGAACTCCTGTGAGCCATAAAAGTGTCCTGGACACTTTTTCACAGAAAAGGTATATTTAAATGTGTCTGATGCTGTGAAAAAGTGTCCATTCAATCGGACAAAATTACTTGATAAAATACTATTATACATGTACAGGTATGTATTAAACCTGCTTGAAAAGATGTTTGTGGTTAAAAAGTTTTAACCGCTGCATTTTATGCACCTGTCCTAATTCAGGAGCCTATTGTTCCATGTGTTCAGTGGTTGTCGTTTTTGGTGTGGTTCTTAAGTGTTTCTCGTTTCTCGTTTTTTATATAGATTAGACCGCTGGTTTTCCTGTTTGAATTGTTTTACACTAGTCATTTTGGGGCCCTTTATAGCTTGCTGTTCGGAGTGAGCCAAGGCTCCGTGTTGAAGGCCGTACTTTGACCTATAATTGTTTACTTTTTACACATTGTGACTTGGATGGATAGTTGTCTCATTGGCACTCATACCACATCTTCTTATTTATATTGGAAAATTTTACTTAGTCATGGTATTTTGAATTTGGTCCACATTGAGGTCAAAAGGGTCCAAAATTAAACTTTGTTTGATTTCATCAAAATTGAATTATTGGGGTTCTTTGATATGCCAAATCTAACTGTGTATTTAGATTCTTAAATTTTTGGTCCCATTTTCAAATTGGTCTACATTTAGGTCAAAAGGGTCCAAAATTAAACTTAGTTTGATTTTAACAAAATTGAATTCTTAGGGTTCTTTGATATGCTGAATCTAAACATGTATTTAGATTTTGATTATGGGCCCAGTTTTCAAGTTGGTCCAAATCCCCTTTGTTTGATTTCAACAAAAATCCCTTTGATATGCCAACTCTAACCGTGTATTTAGATTCTTAATTTTGGTCCCGTTTTCAAATTGGTCTACATTAAGGTCCAAAGGGTCAAAAATTTAACTTAGTTTGATTTTAACAAAATTGAATTCTTAGGGTTCTTTGATATGCTGAATCTAAACATGTTTTTAGATTTTTGATTATGGGCCCAGTTTTCAAGTTGGTCCAAATCGGGGTCCAAAATTAAACTTTGTTTGATTTAAAAAATTGAATTTATGGGGTTCTTTGATATGCTGAATCTAACCATGTATTTAGATTTTTGATTTTGGGCCCGTTATCAACTTTGTCCACATTGAGGTCAAAAGGGTCCAAAATTAAACTTTGTTTGATTTCCCAGAATCTAAACATGTATTTAGATTTTTGATTATGGGTCTAGTTTTCAAGTTGGTCCAAATCGGGGTCCAAAATTAAACTTTGTTTGATTTCAACAAAAATTGAATATATGGGGTTCTTTGATATGCTGAATTGCCATGGTATGTTGAACCCCTCCTATACACCTCCAATTTCAAAAATTATAGCTATTCTAATAATACTGTAATAAGTAGTTGGTATGTATTAAACATGCTGGAAAAGATGTTTGGAAAATTTTATTTAGCCATGGTATTTTGACCCCCTGCCATGGTATATTGAACCCCCTCCTATACACCTACAATTTAAAAAAATATAGCTTGTCTTAAACTACTTTACATAGTAATAATACTCCAATAAGTAGTTGGTATGTATTAAACATGCTTGAAAAGATGTTTGGAAAATTTTACTCAGCCATGGTATTTTGACCCCCCCCTTTTGCCATTTAAATTTCTTTTCGTTTAGACTTGGGGTTTTCCCTGTGTTATAGTTATACTATTTATATGTTCAAAACTGGTTAGTGAGAGTAGTTGTATAATGGGTTCTTGTTTTGGGATATAAATATATATGAGTAATATATGCACGTGAAATACTTTGGCGGTTTCAAAGGTGGGGTTCCGTTATATATAAAGACAATTTGTGGGTGTCATTTCATCGAAAGTGCTCACAGTAACTACGACAGTCAGTTTGCAGTTTATTGTCACATAATTATGTATGATTATAATATCAAGTTTGATTTCAGTCCATTTAAATGTATTGGACAATTGTGTTTGTACTTTAAATATTGTTGCTATAATATGTTGGTTTATAATGTTATTAAACATTGCTTGCTAGAAAAGAGAAAAGTTACTGCAAGCAACTAAACCTATACCTAGAGTTTTGTTTTATTTATTATACCAAGGATTTTAGTAAAGAAATGTTTTAAATTCGGACGAGCATGGCGAGGGAGAATTTAAGGTATATTGAACCCCCTACTGTACACCTCTAATTTAAAAAATTATAGCTATTTTAACTCCTTTACATGGTAATAATACTCCAATAAGTAGTTGGTATGTATTAAACATGCTTATAAAGATGTTTGAAAAATTTTACTTTGCCATGGTATTTTGCCCCCCTGCCATGGTATATTGAACCTCTTACTATACACCTCCAATTTCAAAAAAAATCATAGCCAACATATTGTACATTAGATAATCTGCAATACTTTTTATCTAAAACAGGGGGTTCAATTTTCCATGGTGGGGCTCAAAATACCATATTGGAAAAATGACCCCGGGGTCAAAATACCATGCAGTATAATGCCCCCAGGGTCAATTTTCCATATGATATTTTGACCCAGGGTTCACTTTTCAGGGGTTCAAAATACCATTTACGACAACGGACAATATTCCATAATAACATGTCCGTGGACACAATTTATTGTGAAAAAGTGTCCGGTGGACATAATTTCATGGAGGACAATATTTAATCTTACACTCCTTTTTGAGATATTTGATTTTTAAATAAAAATAGCGGGAAAAGGTTGACTCGGACTTTTACCTTATATTTAGCATTGGCATTATATGGGTCTCAAATCGTAAGAAAAAAATCTAGAATCTGCTTACATTTTGGCAATGACCTTTTATGAGCTATTGAAGTCTTCTAAGAAAAGAAAAGAGGGTGATATGAGGCAAAATATTTTACCCTGTATCGTAGGAAAAAACCCAAGGAGTCGGAACATATGACAAAAATTCTTAAAGGTTATTTAACATTGTATTAAGAT
This sequence comes from Mytilus coruscus, assembly GCA_017311375.1. Lineage (NCBI taxonomy): Eukaryota > Metazoa > Mollusca > Bivalvia > Mytilida > Mytilidae > Mytilus > Mytilus coruscus. The sequence continues at coordinate 40,499,216 of CM029608.1, forward strand.
TTTTGAATATTTTCTTTATTGATGGTATGATGATGATCTCTTTTGTTTTAATAAATTACAACATAACTATAGATTGCTATACAGTAATAAACACTTTAATATGGTCCTACATCCTGTCTATACTCATATGTTTACATTTCACAAGGGGATTGTTTTTCTCACACTAAATACAAGAAATCAGTTGGATGTGCATTAATTTCTATTATATTCTGGGAAAACATGATATAATTAGTAGTTAAAGTTGGCTTTGAACTAGCTTTCAGTAACTTCAGTAACCTCTTTGATTTTTGATTTTTGTATTTTGTGCTTATAGCGCCAATCTGATAAGTCAGGTCCTTTCGAACTGATTTTTACAGTTTGTTCTTATATGTTGTGCTGTAACATTACTGTCCCAGGTGAAGGGGATGGTTGAGCACTCTCAAACATCTTTAACTTCACCACATACTTTATGTACATGATCCAAATCAGGAGCCTGTTATTCAGTGGTTGTCATTGAATGCTGTCTTGTCATATTTATTTGATGTAAAAGTTTTAGCATAAATCAGGCTATTGGGTTTCTCTTTTGAATTGTTTTACATTTTTTCTTAGCCAGGGCCTTTTTAGCTTATTTTACTGTATGGGTTTTGGTAATTGATGAAGATTGCAATAAACAATTAATTTCCCCATAGGCGACAATGATAGCCTTTTTCGAGATACAGACTTTAGAAAGTTGATTTTTTTAACGAAACCTTGCTAGAATTAAAGAAAAATTATTCGGACAGTATTTTTTGGTCCAAAAAATATAGGTTCCCGTGGCTTTTCTTATCGTAATTTGTACTTATCTCCCTTGCCTATCAATTTTGCACTTAAAAACATGTGTCTCATCCTAGCGTTGAAAAGACATCTCAGTTCCGTTAGGGCTACGGAAAATATATTATTTTGCCTTTGGTATAATGCAGAGTGCACGAAGTCTCTAATAATAAAAAATAACGGGTGCACATATCGACCAATCAGGATTAGCCATACTCTTAATTCTGAATACCATGTTATCTTCATAAAATGGCTGCGCCCATAAAATCTAATGGTTGATTATAACCTGAAGGCCATATGATGACCTTTAGTTTTTTACATCCTGGTCCTTTGTTCATTGGCAATCATACCACAAATCATTATTTTTTATATCAATTAATAAAAAGATAAAGAATTAATTAAAATCGTCTTAGACATACAATTTATGTATATATGCCATGAACGAAATATTGTAAAACTACACTAGATTAAAAAGAGTTATTAGGTTTCTTATATCAAAGCATCTGTGTGTGTGCAATTCTCCCAAGAAACTCATTTTATGCCTAAAACTGTGAGCGTTTTGCTATGAATTATCATAAAAAAAATCATAATCTGTATATAATAATAACTCCTATACCATATAGTTGAAGTCTATACTAGTATTTGTAATACCCTTCCTTTACCTTGAGTCTTCCTGGGAATTTGTTTTGACTGCTTTCCAAATGTATTTCTACTGTTAAAACTTCAAGATATCTCTAAAAGATCAAATCTGGGAACTATAATCTGAAAATAAAATATCTATAGATAATTAGTATCTCAGATTCCCTCCAAAAGAGGTGTGGATTGTCGATCAACTTTTTTTGCATATTGATGATAGAGGTATCTTTTACTCAAGTAATTTTTTGAGGGGAGATAACATTAAATTGATCACTTTTTTTCACTTTAAAAAAAAATCTTTTGGAAGTCAAGAACAGATTCCTTTTCCTGTTAATATCCTGTAGATCTGAAATTTATTTTTTTAAATAATATCAAAGGAGCAGGTATGGTAAATCAGGCCTGTACTGTTTTTGGTCCTTAGAAAATCCAAAAGTATTATAAATCTATCAAATATCTGATGTTTATAAGAGTGATGGTAAAACATAAATCGGTCAGACATGAGAATAAATATTTTCAATCGGGTTTGAAGGATATGGATGGGTGGTAACTTGATAGGATTGGGATGGACAATGCACCCCAGTTGTGTCTGTTTATTAATTGTTCAACCAATGATTTTCAAATTTGTATACATTGTTGCTGATAACAAATTAGAGGTCAACTTCAATATTGAAAATTTTCAGTTTTGCTGTTTAGAAATTATGGTCCTTGAATATTTGGAAAATGGCCCTTTATATGGTTTTTGTGCAGTAACTTATTTAACTAATGCTTTTTATACGACCGCAAAATTTTTGCGGTCGTATATTGGTATGACGTTGGCGTCGTCGTCGTCGTCCGAAGACATTTGGTTTTCGCACTATAACTTTAGTATAAGTTAATAGAAATCTATGAAATTTAAACACAAGGTTTATGACCACAAAAGGAAGGTTGGGATTGATTTTGGGAGTTTTGGTCCCAACAGTTTAAGAATAAGGGGCCAAAAAAGGGCCCAATAAGCATTTTTCTTGGTTTTCCCAACTCTAGTATAAGTTAATAGAAATCTATGAAATTTTAACACAAGGTTTATGACCACAAAAGGAAGGTTGGGATTGATTTTGGGAGTTTTGGTCCCAACAGTTTAGGAATTAGGGGCTAAAAAAGGGCCCAAATAAGCATTTTTCTTGGTTTTTGCACAATAACTTTAGTATAAGTAAATAGAAATCTATGAAATTTAAACACAAGGTTTATGACCACAAAGGAAGGTTGGGATTGATTTTGGGAGTTTTGGTCCCAACAGTTTAGGAATTAGGGGCCAACAGGGTCCAAAATTAAACTTTGTTTGATTTCATCAAAATTGAACTATTGGGGTTCTTTGATATGCGAATCTAACCGTGTATTTAGATTCTTAATTTTTGGTCCCGTTTTCAAATTGGTCTACATTAAGGTCCAAAGGGTCCAAAATTAAACTTAGTTTGATTTTAACAAAAATTGAATTCTTGGGGTTCTTTGATATGCTGAATCTAAACATGTACTTAGTTTTTGATTATGGGCCCAGTTTTCAAGTTGGTCCAAATCGGGGTCCAAAATTAAACTTTGTTTGATTTCAACAAAAATTGAATATATGGGGTTCTTCGATATGCTGAATCTAACCATGTATTTAGATTTTTGATATTTGGGCCAGGTTATCAAATTGGTCCACATTGAGGTTTAAAGGGTCCAAAATTGAACTTTATTTGATTTCATCAAAAATTGAATTCTTGGGGTTCTTTGATATGCTGAATCTAACCATGTATTTAGATTTTGGATATTGGAATACCACAAAGGGATGGTAAGAATTGTCTTTGGGAGTTATGGCTCAAACCGTTAAGGAATAAGGTGCAAAAAAGGGGGGAAAAGGGTTTCCAGGTTAATGGACAATTACTTAAGTACAAAACATAATTTAAAAGGCAGTGTAAGGTTGGTAATTGAAACTCATTTGAACATCTCACCTAAACTGCTTTTAAATTATGTATATTGATTATTAATAAATTCCATTGAAATTTGCCAATAACTTTAGTTTAATGAACTTCAAAATTTGCCAATATAAAATGTTGCTGATGAAGCTTTTTGTTTATCACCTAAACTGCTTTTAAATTATGTATATTGGAAATTTGCCAAAAACTTTATTATTAATAAATTCCATTGGAAATTTGCCAATAACTTTAGTTTAATGAACTTCATTGGAAATTTGCCAATATAAAATGTTGCTGATGAAGTTTTTTGTTTATCTCACCTAAACCGCATTTAATTAGGGCCCTGTTATCAAATTGGTCCACATTGAGGTCTAAAGGGTCCAAAATTGAACTTTATTTGATTTCATCAAAAATTGAATTCTTGGGGTTCTTTGATATGCTAAATCTAACCATGTATTTAGATTTTGAATATTGGACCATAATAGGTAAATGTCCAAATAAAAATATTAAGTTCTTAGACCACATTCATTCTGTGTCAGAAACCTATGCTGTGTCAACTATTTAATCACAATCCAAATTCAGAGCTGTATCAAGCTTGAATGTTGTGTCCATACTTATATATGTTTGATTACCTCCCTTACACTGCTTGAAAATTATATATAAAAAATGATGATTGTCTTGAGATGATTAGCTGTAAATTTATTTTTAGAAGTTACTATTAATTAATAAATTTGAATTGAGACTATTTTTAGAATAAGGGAAAGGGAAATTGAAACAAATGGGGGTTAATAAGAATTTGTAAGGGGGGGTACAATTTTTCTCATTTCAGATTTCAGAAATTAAAAAGAAAATTTCTTCAAATATTTTTTTTTTGAGGGATTAATATTCAACATGTTCAACAGCATAGTGTATTGCTCAAAATCAAAAAAAAAAAATTTCAGTTCATTAGACCACACTCATTCTGTGTCAGAAACCTATGCTGTGTCAACTATTTAATCACAATCCAAATTCAGAGCTGTATCAAGCTTGAATGATGTGTCCATACTTGCCCCAACTGTTCAGGGTTCGACCACTGCGGTCGTATAAAGCTGCGCCCTGCGTAGCATCTGGTTTCCTTTTTTATTGTGTTCTTACTTATGACAAAATTAGGTGAAGGTTTGATGTTAAGGATTTTGGCTTTTGTCATTCAGGAGTTATGGCCCTTGATTGATTGGAAAATGGCGATGTATGTCGTTTCCATGCAATGCAATTACTTGAGAACCATTGAACAAATGCTGTTCAGTTTTACTAATGAAAAATGGAGGTCAAGTTTGATGATGAAAAAATTTCACGCTTTGCTTTAGAATAGTAAATCTTATAAATGTAATAACAAGAGGCTGTCAAAATGACAGTAAACCAGGTTTTTATGATTAAAAACCAATGATTAATATCAAACTTGTGAAGCTTCTCCACCAGAGACCCAATAATATAGAAGTTAACAACTATAGATCACCATATGGCCTTCAACAATGAGGTATTTTAACATTGTAGTAAGATTTTTAAATATTGTCTTTATTGGTGGTTACATCTCTTTGTGTTTTGAATGAATTACAACATAATTATAAAATATGTATTGCTATACAGTAATGAACACTTATGGTCCTACATCAACAGTCTATACTTGGATGTTTGCATTTCACAAGGGGATTGTTTTTCTCACACTTACACGAAATCAGTTGGATGTGCACTAATTATTATCATAGTCTGGGGAACATGATATGATTATTAGTTAAAGTTGGCTTTGGACTATCTTTCAATAACTGTGATTACTCTTTGATATTCATATTTTGTGTTTAGCACCAATCTGATAAGTCAGGCCCTTTCAAACTGACTTAACAGTTCTTATGTTGTGCCATAAAATTACTGTCCCAGGTGAAGGGGGTGGTTGAGCACTCTCAAACATCTTTAAAATCGCCACATACTTTATGTACATGATCCAAGTCAGGAGCCTGATATTCAGTGGTTGTCATTGAATGCTGTCTTGTCATATTTAGTTGATGTAACAGTTATTGTTTTAGCATACATCAGCAATGTTCTCTTTTGAATTGTTTTACATTTTGTCTTGCCAGGGACTTTTATAGCTTACTTAAACTCACAGTATGGGTTTAGGTAATTGTTGATGGCCATATATATGATGACCTTTATTCAGGTTATGACCCTCAACTGCTTTAACACAGACCTTATAAATGTAATAACAAGATTTTGACAGCAAAGCAGGTTTTTATTACACGAATTACTGTTATTGTAATACATTGTAGCAATAAAGGGCCATTACTCCTAGACGGCAAAAGTGAAAGTGATTAATATTATCAAACTTGAGAATAATTTTACTATTTTTGCAATATCAGGTGGCAAATAATGGTTCTTATCACACCTCTTATTTTAAAGGAAGTAACGTACGTGATTTATTGACATGGGATTGATTTCCCCATAATTATTATGAAAGTACATTTACAAATTTTTTGAGAAAAATTGTTGAAAGCAAATTACTATACCGGGTAATTATTTTCAAATCAACTTTTGTTATGAATTCGATCATTAGTTTTTTCATTACTCGTCTGGACTTGATTTAGAGATTGATATATTAGATTACAGACATTTGCTTTTCTGAGATTTAAGATCATATGTTGTCCTGCAGATGTTTGTGTTTGTGCTGTTGGATTGCTGTCTCATTATTTTATACCCTAATCTTAAAACCACATTCTTACCCTTAATATTCTAATTGCTGGTGCTCTAGAAAAGGAATTTCTACAGGGAAGTAAAATGTCCAATAACTGGTACACTTACCTGGGATAAAACATATAGGTAAATTAAAGGTAACCCTTGAATGGTTGGATATATTAAAATTTGAAATATTTTAAATGGCTTTCAATTTGAAGGTTTTTAAGGTCAAATTATTGTGATATTCCTGTATGAAATATTCCACACAGAATGAACACGGAATATAGTAGGAATATTGCATTGAATTCCTACCAGAAAAGAGTTACATTCCAGTCAGACAGTAGTAGGAATCTACCCAGAAAATAGCCGAAAAATTTAAATTAGCAGGAATTTCTTAGTAGGAATATTGTATATTCCTACCAGGAATATTCAAATTAGCAGGAATAATTTGGCAAGGAAAATAAAATTCCTACTAGAAAACCTAGTAGGAATTTTTCAAAATTCTACCCAGAAAAAATATTTTCTAGTAGGAATCTAAAAATCTACAAAATGTAAGTGTATATATTCACAAATACACAACTGGGTCAATCATTTAAATTTGAATCTCAACAACAAAGAACAAAGGAAATGCATGGAATATATTCATTTTAAAGAAATGGACTTTTGAAATGTATGAGGAAACTGCAATACATGCAAGCTAGAAATTGTGTTATACATGTACATGTAGATTAGCAAAAATGTTGCTTAGATGAAATTAAGAGTTATGAACAAATAATGAGTAAAATTATGCACTATTGTTGAATTAATTGATTACTTAATATATTTGGCAGACAGATAAGAAATTTCATCTTAAAAGTATAAAAATTACCTTCAGTCTACATGAGCCATATTTTCTATATTATGAAATTCATAATTTCAATATTATAGTTGTTTGACCCTTGCAGCATTGTGTTCCAACACAAATTTTCATTCTTTTCCCCTCCAACTTTTGAATTTGTGAACTGGAACTTGGTTGCATTTAACACAGCAAAATTTGTGTCATTAGCAAACAGGAATCCAGTTTAAGATAAAAAGATTCCAGGTAGAAAGATTTTCTGGTAGGAATAAATTATTTCTGGTAGGAATCTTGTAGTAGGGAAATGAATAATCTAATCATATTTTCTGTCCAAATTCCCACTTAAGATTTTCAAAACAGAAAAAATCCATACAGACTTTTAAAATTCCAACTAGATAGTAGGACTTTATTAGTAAGAATATAAAAAAATCCAGTCAGAATTTTGTTCATTTTCCCTGTCTGCCTACTTTCTATATAGAATCTTTGATTCTAGGTAGATTCCTACTACATTCCTACTAGTTTTTAGGTGGAATCCTACTACTTATTTCGTACGGGATATGCAAACATCCAGTGACAGAGAGTCATTCAAAACTGCAGATGCATACAGAAACAATAATTAGTTGATTTTTACTTTAAATTTGATTTGAAAAATTCTTGGTTTATTGATATTGACTTATTTGTAGGTCAGTTTTGCTGTTAGAAGTTTTCCTTCAATTTATTGTAGTTTTCAATATTAAACTGCCATATATTTAAATGATTCAGTTTATTTATCTTTCTATGCACAGTTTATTTCTTTTATTAATTACAATATAGGTATCTTTCACCTCTCAACTCAAAAGTTTCTTTTTCATTCTTTGAATCTTAATGATCTCTTACTTAATTAGCTGACCAGATTTTTCTATATTTGCCAACTGCCTCCATGGTCTAGTGCTAGCGCACTTACCTCATACTTGCACCATGTGACAGCTTCTTAAGATTTACTATCAGCATGACATTTTGTACAAAAGAGAGTAATTGCTTAAGCCATTTTTATACGCCCGTTTACGGACGTATTATGGTATACCTTTGTCTGTCCATCCGTCGTCAACATGGAGGACAATAAGTTTATAACTCAAAAACGCTTTAACCAATTTGCATGAAACTTTGGTGAATTGTTTATATCTATTGACGTGAGCTCCCTTTCGATTTTTATAAATTTTGAATTTTACGTTCCTGAGTTATGGGGTTTTATTCATTAAAAAAGGGGGATTTTCCAGTTTTCGGACAATAACTCAAAAATGCTTTGAGCAGTTTTCATGCAACTTTGGTGAATTGTTTATATCTATTGACGTGAGCTCCTTTTGATTTTTATAAATTTTGGATTTTACATTTCCAAGTAATGGGGTTTTATTCATTAAAAAAGGGGGGATTTTCCAGTTTTCTGACAATAACTCAAAAATGCTTTGAGCAGTTTTCATGAAACTTTGGTGAAATGTTTATATCTATTGACGTGAGCTCCCTTTTGATTTTGATAAATTTTAGATTTTACTTTTCTGAGTTATGGGGTTTTAAAAATTCATTAAAAAAAGGGTGATTTTCCAGTTTTCGGACAATAACTCAAAAGTTCTTTGAGCAGTTTTCATGAAACTTTGGTGACTGGTTTATATCTTTTAAAATAACCTCCCTTTAGTTTTTTTTAAATTTCTGATATGACATTGAGGAGTTATGGAACGTTATTCTTGTTAAAGCGACGGGCCTATCATGTGCTCATGGCGCAGCTCTTTATTCTACTTTATTTCTGAAAGTCAATAGATTTTCAAATCTGGATAAACAAGGTAACTGCACTGTCACAAATCTGCCAAAATAAAAAACACACTAACTAACAATAAAATAATAAGGCCTTTATACCAAACATGTATTATTATAATAGAAGAATATGTTACAAAAACAAATATTAGAAATCTTCCCTTGTCTGATTTACTTTAAAAACTTCTATTACTTAGAAAGATGTTCTGACATAGGGCTAATATGACTTGCCTTTTAAGATCATCTGGCCCTTCCAGTGAGCTTCCAGGCCTCTACAATAACTTTTTTTCAACTTGCCCAATAGGACAAGTACATACCAAAACTTACTTGTCCGAATGGAATTGTAACTTGTCCAAAAAAAAAATCTTAATATTAGCCTTTTTTGCTTTTTAAGTTGATTTAATGAACAAAATGAATTAAAACATTAGAACAGAATTTGATTTATATCTCTTGATATCCTTTTCAAATATATGAGTCGAGAACAACTGAATCTAGCCATGTCACAGGACTTGGGTTTTAGTTTTCATCAATGCCAAAGTCTCATCAGACTCTGCACATGACTGAGGCACAGTCTGGTAGGCCTGTCAGTCTACACTCATTTGGTTTGTATCCTGGTCTTTTATGTTGGTAAAATATTGATTATTATGATTAATACCTTACTACAATTAAAATGTTTATTCAAACGCAATCAAGTATTATTTTGTCTACATAATGATCAAATATGATTTTAGAATTTTATGGTCAATAATCTCTTCATTTTTATTTTAAAGATATTTTTGTTAAATAAAATTTAACATATTTATTATAAAGCAACAGAACAAGGTAGGGAAACCAGGTACTGGTTTGTCTTGGTCCCGAAATGTCTCCTATGGTGCCTGTCTATTAAACATGGAGACGATTCGTTTCCGTGCCGATGCCGAACTGTCTTGTTACCTTATCTACAAAGCAGTGCATCGCATCGTTCGATCGATGAGACTACTGAGCCTAATTTAACCAAACTTAACCAAATTTAACCAAACAATCATCATTGGGGTATCTAGTTTTCTAGTTTGAAAAATTTGTTCAATGACCCGTCTGCCGACAAACATTGCAAACATGGCTAAAAATAGAACATAGGGTAAAATGCAATTTATGTCTATTATCTTGAAAACCACTATAGATAAAGGTAATCTGACGAGGCAAAAATGTTCAGAAAGATGAGATGAGATAACATCAAAATTGTCAGACAACTTCTTTTAGGAGTAATTGCCCTTTGAAGACGAATTTTACGAATTTGTTTCATTTTTAGCTCACCTGGCCCAAAGGGCCAAGTGAGCTTTCCTCATCACTTATCGTCCGTCGTCGTCGTCATAAACTTTTTACATTTTGAACTTCATCTAGAGAACCACTGAATGGAATGAAACCAAACATGGCATGAATGTTCCTTATGGGGTGCTTACCAAGTGTTGTTACTTTGTAGCCGATCCATCATCCAAGATGGATGCCAGCAGGGGACTTCATTTAACATAGGACCCTATGGACAATACATACAAATGTCTTCTTCTAGAGAACCACTGAATGGAATGAAACCAAACATTGCATGAATATTCCTATGAGGTGCTGACCAAGTGTTGTTACTATGTAGCTGATCCATCATCCAAGATGGCCGCCAGCTAGGGACTTCGTTTAACATAGGACCCTATGGACAATACATACAAATGTCTTCTTTTAGAGAACCACTGAATGGAATGAAACCAAACATGGCATGAATGTTCCTTATGAGTTGCTGACCAAGTGTTGTTACTTTGAAGCCGATCCATCATCCAAGATGGCCGCCAGAGAGGGACTTAGTTTAACACAGGACCCTATGGGAAATACATACAAATGTTTTCTTTTAGAGAACCACTGAATGGAATGAAACCAAACATGGCATGAATGTTCCTAATGAGGTGCTGACCAAGTGTTGTTACTTTGTAGCCAATCAATCATCCAAGATGGCTGCCAGCGGGAACTTAGTTTAACAAAGGACACTATGTGAAATACATACAAAAGTCTTATTTTGAAGAACCACTGAATGGAATGAAACCAAACATGGTAGGAATGTTCCTTATGAGGTGCTGACCAAGTGTTGTTACTTTGTAGCAAATCCATCAACCAAGATGGCTGCCAATGGGGGACTTAGTTTAACAAAGGACCCTACCGGAAATATATACAAATGTTTTCTTCTAGAAAACCACTTAATGGATTGAAACCAAACATTGTATGAATGTTTCTTTTGAGGTGCTGACCAAGTGTTGTTACTTTGTAGCTGATTTGTCATTGTCCTTATAAAGTCATTTTCTACAATTTCAATGAATTTATTGGTAATTTCTGTAAACTTTACAAAAGAGGGACAAAAGACACCAGAGGGAGAGTCAAAGTCTTCTGCTTTTGATTAAATTACGGGGCCAATGTTACACCAAATTTGGCCTCAATCATTATTAGGGTATCTGTTATGATTTTAATCTATTTTTACAAGATTTCCAAAATCAAAGTAGAATCAGGTGAGCGACACAGGTTCTTGAGAGCCTCTAGTTCCTATTATCTTGAAAATTATAATAGATAGACAGAAACTTTAAAAAGCAAAAATGATCAGCAAGACAAGATCTATGAATTAGTCAAACATGATTGAATTCTACAGTCTACTCCTTATTACAGTTATTGCCCTTTAATGATGATTTTCCCAATTTTGGCATTTTTGCTTATTATTTTGAAAATTGTAATAGATAGGTAGAAAATTTATTGAGCAAAACTGATCAGCAAGACAAGATCTACAAATAAGTCACCATGACCAAAATTGTCAGGCAACTCCTTATTGAAGTTATTGCCCTTTAATGAGGATTTTCTCTTATATTTAGAAATGTTGCCTATTATCTTGAAAACTTTAATAGATATGTAGAAACTTTAAAGATTCCATCTGTCATATGTCTATTGTCCTTGACCTCATTTTCATGGTTCAGTGACTGCTTGAAAAAATTACAGTTTTTTTGTCAGGTGAAATACTGACTTAATATGAGTAAAAGGATAACCATATTTGATATAGGGGTTCCTTGCAATGTTTACATGTCAGTTAACAGGGTTTACCTGACCTTGACCTCATTTCATGGATCAGTGATCAAAGTTAAAGTTACGTGGTCAAGTCAGTATCTCAGATACTATAAGCATTTAGTCATTTAGTGTATGGAATGATTGTAAGTTGTACATGTCTGACTGGCAGGTTTCATCTGACCTTGACCTCAATTTCATGGTTCATTGAACAATGTTTAGATTTTGTGGTTTGGTCTATTTTTTCTCTGATATTATAAGCAAGTATAGGTCAATTATAATTGGTGTATGGAACAATTGTAAGTTGTACATGGTGGTATGGCAGGGTTCATATGACCTTGACCTCATTTTCATGGTTCATTGGTCAATGATTAAGTTTTCGTAATTTTGTCAGTTTATCAGATACTATATGCAATAGGTCAACTATATTTTGTGTAGGGAATGATTGTAAGGTGTACATGTCTGTTTGATAGGGTTCATATGACCTTGACCCAATTTTCATGGTTAATTGGTCAATGTTAAGATTTTGTGGTTTGATGTGTTTCTCAGGTACTTAAGTGTATGAAATGACTGTAAGGTGTACATGTCTGCCTGGCATAGTTCATCTGACCATGACCTCATTTTCATAGAACATTGATACTGCTAAGTTTATGTGATATTTTTAGTAAAACCTTTAAGTTACAGACTTTCAACATAAATTTAATGATAAGTAAAACAGGTGAGACATTTCAGCGTGTGCACTCTTGTAACCAAAAGTAGCCTTTGTTGATGCAGGTGAGCGACACAGCCTCATTAGCTCTGAATTTCCTAATGTGTGGTGAAAAAAGACCATGACCATGTCTGATGACATCACATAGAAAAAACACTTCTTTTTGCAGATCATTGAAAAAGAAAGATTTAGTTTGTCTACGTATCTTCAGAAACAGATTCAACCACTTAATCTCATGCACTACCATATAGCTCAATTCTCTACAGCAATCGAGCCTCACATTTAAAATATAAGATTTTAACTGTTGTGAGCACAAACAAATTGTATCACACTTGATGCAGTGGTAGAATCTATATATACCTGTACATGAGATAACCTTATCAAAAGTGGAGATACTCACCCTTGCCCTTGTTTGTTGGCCTGACAAAAGTAAAAATGTGATAACTTCTGTCATAAAAGAAATTTTTATAACTGTTATATTTTTTAGAAATTGTTGGATGCCAAAGCAGCTGTAGAGAAGAAACACCAAGAAGCTGAAGAACTGAAGAAGAATATTCGAAGAATGACGAGAGAAGTGGAAGAAAAATCTAAGTTAATTGTAAGTTAAACATAGTAGTGGAAGAATATAAAATAGTAACAAGGTCATTTATCAGCAAAATTTATTAATTTTAGTTTAATCTAAAATTCATAAATTTTTGTGATGTTTTATTATCGGAAAAATTGCAATTTTTTTTTATATTTTGATAGCAATATTTGTATGCAGCATTTTCTTAAATTGCTTTTGATAGTTAAAAGATAGAAAATTTGTCTTTTAGAAGCAAAAAGTAGGAAAAATACTAGTATTCAATGCACTTTTGGGATTATAATTCTGAACTTACTTTTATTCAAAATAATGCACTTGTGGCTAGTGCCTTACATTTTGAATTGAACAATTTTCTTAGGAATCACAAGAGAAAAGAAATCAAGAATTGACAAAGAAATTGATGGGTGCTGAACAGAAAACAAAGGGCATGGAGAAAGAAATCCTGGACAAAGAAGCATCTGCTAAACAAGAATTATTAAAGAAGGAAGCAGAACTGGCTTTGGCTAAGGCAGCTGAACCGCCTCCTCCTCCTGATGTTCCTCCCAAGAAAGGTAACCTCCACCTCACCTCCTGATGTTCCTCTAAAGAAATGTGTGTGAGAAGATTATCATTGTCTGTCTGAAGATTACAACAAACTGTTGGAAAATTAGTTTCACCACTAAACCAGGGGATTCACTTTTCCTTTATGGCCTTTGAAAAAATTTGGTATAATAATTAGATATAAGAAGATGTGGTATGAGTGCCAATGAGACAACTGTCCATCCAAGTCAAAATTTATAAAAGTAAACCATTATAGGTCAAAGTACAGTCTTCAACACGGAGCCTTGGCTCACAACAAGCTATAAAGGGCCCCAAAATTACTAGACTAGTGTAAAACCATTCAAACGGGAAACCAACGGTCTAATCTATATAAAAATCGAGAAACACTTATGAACCACATCAACAAACGACAACTACTGAACATCAGATTCCTGACTTAGGACTGGTGCAAACAATTGCAGCAGGTTTAAACGTTTTAAAGGTACCAAACCTTCACCCTTTTCTGAAACAATAGTGTAAAAGATTGTTTTTGATTTTGTGGGAAATTTGACACCTTATTCTTCCTTTATTTAACTCAACCTATAATTAGATGTTAGGATTACTGCTTTCTTACCCTAGGTGATACATCAACCTATAATTAGATGTTAGGATTACTGCTTTCTTATCCTAGGTGATACATCAACCTATAATTAGATGTTAGGATTACTGCTGTCTTACCCTAGGTGATACATCAACCTATAATTAGATGTTAGGATTACTGCTTTCTTACCCTAGGTGATACATCAACCTATAATTAGATGTTAGGATTACTGCTTTCTTACCCTAGGTGATACATCAACCTATAATTAGATGTTAGGATTACTGCTTTCTTACCCTAGGTGATACATCAACCTATAATTCAGATGTTAGGATTACTGCTTTCTTACCAACCTAGGGATTACTGCTTTCTTACCCTAGGTGATACATCAACCTATAATCAGATGTTGGGATTACTGCTTTCTTACCCTAGGAGATATATAATCAGATGTTGGGATTACTGCTTTCTTACCCTAGGAGATACATCAACCTATAATCAGATGTTGGGATTACTGCTTTCTTACCCTAGGTGATACATCAACCTATAATCAGATGTTGGGATTACACCCTAGGTGATACATCAACCTATAATCAGATGTTGGGATTACTGCTTTCTTAGGTGATACATCAACCTATAATCAGATGTTGGGATTACTGCTTTCTTACCCTAGGTGATACATCAACCTATAATCAGAGGTTGGGATTACTGCTTTCTTACCCTAGGTGATACATCAACCTATAATCAGATGTTGGGATTACTGCTTTCTTACCCTAGGTGATACATCAACCTATAATCAGATGTTAGGATTACTGCTTTCTTACCCTAGGTGATACATCAACCTATAATTAGATGTTAGGATTACTGCTTTCTTACCCTAGGTGATACATCAACCTATAATTAGATGTTAGGATTACTGCTTTCTTACCCTAGGTGATACATCAACCTATAATTAGATGTTAGGATTACTGCTTTCTTACCCTAGGAGATACATCAACCTATAATTAGATGTTAGGATTACTGCTTTCTTACCCTAGGTGATACATCTGCCCCTGTCCATATAATTCAAAAGCATTTGGTTTTACTTTTAGTTTTGTTGGGAGTTCATGTCATCTTAAGGATGTACTTAGGTGAAATTAAAAAAATCTAGAATTTAAAATTGATACCATAAGTCAGAAGAGCATTAGTTAAGGAACAAAATAAGCTAAAAATATTGATAGGTTATGGAGCTCCTTTTTGAGATATTTAATTTTTTAAACGGTGGGAAAAGGCTGACTCTGACTTTTACCTTATATTTGCATTGGTATTATTTGGGTCTCAAATCGAAAGAAAAGAAATCTCGAATCTGCTTAAATTTTGGTAAATGACCTTTTATGAGCTATTGAAACTGAGTGCTCCTTTCATAGCATCTTCCTTAACATACATTTTAATCGAATGATTGATACTGGTATTTATCCATCTGTTTTAAAAATGCCAAGGTAGCTCCAATTTTCAAATCTGGTGAAAAACGTAGCTAGCAATTACAGACCAATATCTGTTTTGCCAACATTATCAAAATTAATAGAGACATGTATCTAAACATCTGTATAATTATTTGACAAAGTTTCAAATTTTACACCCTTCCCAGTCTGGTTTTAGACCTAACCATTCATGTCAAACTGCCCTCATTAATATCATTGATAAATGGCTACATGAAATGAATAATGGAAATATCAATTTGGCAGTCCTCCTGGATTTTAAGAAAGCTTTTGATGTTGTTGATCATGAAATTTTATGTAAAAAACTTCAAATTTATGGCTTCCATGAAGATACTGTTGATTTTTAAATCATATTTGAGTGAAAAACACAGCAAGTCCATATAAATAATCAGTTTTCTGATAAAAGTTTATAAATTTTGGTGATCCACAGGGCTCAATACTTGGTCCCCTTTTGTTTGTTTTGTACATAAATGACCTTCCATTACACATCAAAAACTGCCATACAGACTTGTATGCTGATGACACAACTATGCATACATCAGGAAAGAGTATTGCTGATATGCAATTAAAAGTACAAGATGATCTCCAATGTGTTGAAAAATGGTGTCATGAAAATAACATGTTCATAAATTCGGATAAGACGAAATGTATGGTTATAGGTACAAGACAAAGGCTGCGTTTAAATCAAGCAGAACCAGTTCTAACTATTGAGAATAATATTCTTCAAAAATCATCAATTGAAAAACTTTAAGGTGTTAGAATTGACTCTAATCTGTCCTGGACAGGCCATGTTAATTACTTATGTTCATCAATATCATCTAGACTTCATTTACTCTCTAAAATCAAAAAATTTCTAAATATTGATTCAAGAAAATTATTTTATAATGGCTATATTCTCCCACTGATAGATTATTGTTGTATTATTTGAAGTGGTTGTGCTAAAATGAGCTAGTCAGAATACTAAAATTGCAGAAAAGGGCTGCAAGACTTATTTTAGATGCTGATCCACTTTCATCATCAGCTCGACTGTTTAAACAGCTTAGGTGGATGACAGTAGAGAACAGAATCTCATACCACAAATCTGTTTTGATGCAGAAATGCCTTAAGAACGAAGCCCTATATATCTCACTGAAAATTTAAAGAAATGCCAGAAATAAACCAATATTGTTTGAGGAATGCGTTTTGCAAAAATTTACAAGTTCCAAAAGCCAAAACAGAGCTGTATAAGAAATCTTTTATATATTCAGGATCTATTTTATGGAATAACTTACCAATATCCCTGAAAAATCAACCTCAAGTACAAGCTCATTCAAAAAGATTTAAAAGTTACTTGTTGGAACATTAAGAAGCTCTGTAATTTTATATGTATAATAATTTTCACACACTTAAAAAAAAAATTTTACCCTGTATCGTAGGAAAAAACCAAGGAGTCCCGAACATCTGACAAAAATTCCTAAACCTGACCTAAGTACATCCTTAAGCTGATAATCTGTAATATTTCAATGTTGTACTTAGGATTTGTTTTTCGTTTGTACCTATTGTCTTGGATTGAGGAAAATTGTATTTTCCTAGATATTGGATTTTGTGGTTTTGCAAAAGTCTGCATACAAGCCTATGAAAAAATGAACACTAGTTGAATATTTGAATTTGCGGGTTCTCCTTTACCCACCAAATCAACGTAAATTGATATCCAATAGAAATGAATCCACAGTATTTGTCTTTCCTGATTGGCTCATTCACTTGACTTGTGAGGATCTGGATGATATTTACAGAATAGAGAATAATGGGCCAATACTACAGATAATGGTGCCAAAAAATAAAGAATAGAGAAAAATAGGCCTAAAAATAAAGAATAGAGAAAAATAGGCCTAAAAATAAAGAATAGAGAAAATAGGCCTAAAAATAAAGAATAGAGAAAAATAGGCCTAAAAATAAAGAATAGAGAAAAATAGGCCTAAAAATAAAGAATAGAGAAAAATAGGCCAAAAATAAAGAATAGAGAAAATAGGCCTTAAAATAAAGAATAGAGAAAATAGGCCTTAAAATAAAGAATACAGAAAAATAGACCTAAAATAAAGAATACAGAAAAATAGGCCAAAAAACCGTTATAAAGAATACAGAAAAATAGGCCTCAAAATAAAGAATAGAGAAAAATAGGGAGCTAAAAAGAATAGAGAAAAATGGGCAAAATTTTAAAACATTAGAGAAAAAAGTTTGAATAAATGAAAGAATACTGACATGAATACTGTGAATTCAGAAGTTAATTATTGCATGCATTTATTATTGCGATTTTTGAAGAATGGACAAAAATGCGAGATTAATTATTACAATTTCCGGAAAAGCTGCATTCAGATATATGTATCAGATATCAGAATGTGAGTTCTTTATATTGCAATACTCACCCAGTCACATTATTCACATTAATAAAAACCTCGCAATTAATTTCTGAATTTACAGTAACCCCCCATCCAGGCCCTCACTTAGTTCACTTGATTTACCTTGTACACTGATGTAGTTCTTTTGGTATCAAATACAATGAATTCACTAATTATTGGTGGGATACTTATTTTTAGGATTTCATAGGTATTGTAGAACCACATATTTAGATGTTTATTGAAATACAAATGTCCTGAAGACTTGATCTCTAGATGGATTTGGCTATTATTTATTTTATGGATTTTGTTATTATTTTGTTATGGATTTTGCTATTGTCAGTAAGTTTTAGGTACTTTTTGGTCATATAGGTCTTCAACTGTTTTGGTTCTGATACATCCTTGGCTTTCAAATATTTGGCTTTGAGCATTCCTGATAAAGATAAATCCAGAAAGGCAGTTGGGTTGCATGAAATTTATAAAGTGATGTTTTCATTTTTAATTAGATACAGTTGCTGGTGGACTATCAGTTCCTAAGGGTATCATCAGCTCAGTAGTCAGTACTTTGGTACTGTCATGATTTATAACAAACCTTTCTTAAATTGTCCTTTTAAAAATTTAGACATTGTTAAGAAACTAAGGTTTCAACTCACTCGGACAAAGTTGACCTTAGATTTATTTGGCTATTTTTTTAGGTCTTTTTTTGTCATAAAGCTCTTCAACTGTTTTGGTTCTTATACATCATTGGTTTTCAAATATTCAGCTTTGAATGTTCCTGATGAAGGTAAATCCAGGAAAGTGTTTTGGACACATGAAATTTATAAAGTGTTGTTTTCATTTTTCTTATGGTGAATTTCTCAAAACCATGAAATCAAGTGTCCACCAAAATTCAATGTGTCCCCAATCCACAGAAATCGGTACCAACCAAAATAAATGAATCCACAGTACCTTATTATACCCCCGCTTTAAAAAAGTGGGGGTATACTGTTTTACCTCTGTCTGTCCGTCCGTCCATCCATCCGTCCGTCCATCCATCCATCTGTCCATCCGTCCAACCGTCAGTCCGTCCATCCTTCCCATGAATATTTTTCGTCGCAGCTTTCTCAGGAGCTACATCATAAGGATTTCTGAAATTTGGTTTCAGGGTTTATATAAGTCAGCTAAACCGTGTGCTGCGTTTTCAGATTCATCACTCAACAACTTCCTGTTTACCGAAATATTTGGGCGGGGTATCATCAGTGAGCAGTAGCTCGCAGTTTCACTTGTTTATTTTTGGAATTTCAACTCTTGTATTTAAATTGTTTTAGATATTTACAATTTTCTTTTTCTTTAATAGTAATTATAAAAGTTGTTGACCCTGAATTAGTGCAGAAGGTCAAAGATACAGAAGAACAGCTAGAGAAGTCAAAGGTACATTTTTATCCAGGAAAGATTTTTCATAATATACCAGATTCATGAGGAAAATAAATCATTTTGAAATGAAATAATTTTTGTGCTTGAATTTTAAAATCTTGAAAGTATTACAGCCTATCAAACAAAATACTCTAGCAGACAACATATTTTAGATGTTCACAAGGCATAAGTCAGTTACACATATCAGTAATAAATTAAAATACATTTTAGTTTTGTCATGCACATTTGCTTTAGGTCTCCAAACACTTTGCAATTCACTAGTATGATGCATTTTCAAGTCCATCACTCATCAGCTTCCTGTTAGCCTAATATTCATTGCAGGAATACATGCATAATAAATGAACAAGAGTTCATGTGTCATTAATAATCTTGTTAAGATAGAAATTAATGCTGATTGAAAAATTTTAAAAGTATTTATGTGAAAAAATGTTATTTTATGGAGGTAAGTAAGTTAAATCATTGACGATAAGTAAGTTTCTATTCAAGAAATTTAAATCATAACATCTTGTGAAATAACCTGAGCAAAAGGCCGTCTCATTTTAGATTTTTCCTATCATTTGAAGATGTCACAACATCATGCTTTTAATTGTACAACACATTTTCTTTCAGATACAAATTTCCAACAATGTTGAAAGAATCAAGGATTTGGAAAGACAGATGATTAAAGAAAAAGGTAGTATGATAGAAAAGTGTATCAAACTTCTACTCTAAAACTCTTATTTTATGATAATATACATGTACAGTATATGATTTGTATTAGTAGATAATGGTTTGCTCCATGTAGATAGCAGTATCTTTCTTGAAAAATATCTGCAGACCAATTTTACGGTTCAACTATCTGCCTTCATCTTTTGGATCTTATTCATTTTACTCCACAAAACTGTAACTTTTACATCAGCTTTCTCTTTGCGGCTTCTTTTTCAAGTCCTTGTATTACACACTAATTAAAGTTTCTTTAAAATGTATGTAAAATGCCAAAAAAAATTGCAGAAAAAATAAAGCAGCTGAAAGAGGACCTTGAGAAGGCAGAAAAAGAAGCAGAAGAAGCTGCTATGACAATAAATATAGCAGAACCTGTCATTGAAATACCTGAGGTAAGAATTATCTCCCTTTTTATGCTTCTTACGATATACCAGAACCTGTCATAATTACCTAGGGTAGGAATTATCTCCCTTTCTTAACCTTTTATGACAATTAATATAGCAGAACCTGTCATTGAAATACCTGAGGTAGGAATTATCTCTCTTTCTTAGCTTCTTATGACGATAAATATATCAGAACCTGTCATTGAAATACCTGAGGTAGGAATTATCTCCCTTTTTAAGCTTCTTACAATATACCAGAACCTGTCATAATTACCTAGGGTAGGAATTCTCCTTTCTTAGCCTTTTATGACAATAAATATAGCAGAACCTGACATTGAAATACCTGAGGTAGGAATTGTCTCCCTTTCTTAACCTTTTATGACAATTAATATAGCAGAACCTGTCATTGAAATACCTGAGGTAGGAATTATCTCCCCTTTTATGACAATAAATATAGCAGAACCTGTCATTGAAATACCTAAGGTAGGAATTATCTCCCTTTCTTAGCTTCTTATGACAATAAATATATCAGAACCTGTCATTAAAATACCTGAGGTAGGAATTATCTCCCTTTCTTAGCTTCTTATGACAATTAATTTAGCAGAGCCCTTTCATTGAAATACCTATTGAAATACCTAGGGTAGGAATTATTCCTCTTAGCTTCTCATGACTAAATATATCTGTCATTAAAATACCTGAGTTCTTAGTTTCTTATGACAAAATACCTAGAGTAGGAATTATTTCAGTTCTTATGACAACATTGTCGTATGATTGGGCCTGTTAACCAAAATGACTGACATGGTTAAAAATAGATTGCAAGTTTTGTCGGATAATACGGAAAACCCCTATTGATAAATAAAATCTGGCAAGGCAGAATTGTAATTTACAATACAATAAAAAACTATAAATTAAAGAAGATATAAAATACAAGTTAGTAAATAAGATTTTATTTCAAATAATGCAATTTTTTTTCATAATACATTGTACATAATATGGTGATGATGCACATGAAAACAATACGGTATGATTCACTTACAGGAATATGTGCAAAAATTATGCACATGAATTCCTTTTAGTCAAATGTGTGAGTCTGTATTCAAAGACCACCTGTATTAAGCAACCACTTTTGTCTTCTCCCTTTAGTAGTCTCTTATTACAGGTTTGACTATATTCTACTTTAAATGCAGTTTTTAGGGTACTATTTTATTGACAACTTTTGTATTTTTTGTTTCCAACCATTTCATTCATTAAAAGAAACTGCTGTTAAAGCTAAAAGGTTGATTGTGAGGCAAACATTGTACAAGTAATTAAGAAAATGATTGTAAAACTTTGTAGATGCAGACAACAGAATCAGTACCAGCAGATAAAGATTCAGCTTACTTTAAGAAATTGTTAACAGGAATGAAGAGGAATTCTCACAAGAACTGGAGAAACTTAAAGCTCACTTACGGAAAGAAAAACAAAGGTAAAATGTAGACATAATTTTTATGCCCCACCTTAGACAGAAGGGGTGCATTACACTTTCTAGTCTATGTGTCTATCCACTAGTCCATCAGTTTGTCTATTTGTCTATATCAGTAGAAGGGGGTTATAAAATAATTGTATTTTCCGGTCAATGTGTCCCTTTATTAGTCTATCCATTATTCTGTCCATTTGTCTGTCCCATATCAAGTTTAAAATTTTATTGAAGGTAGTTCACCATAAAGATTTGGTCATATCATCTTGAAAGTAAGAACATATTTTCATAACATTGTGAAATATTTTAATATATATACCAAATTAGGATATTTACCAAGATTTGAAAGTTTACTGAACATAGAAATGTGATAGTGTGAGGAGAGCATGGTGTCCTATGGATACATATCCTATGTGATAGTGTGAGGAGGGCATGGTGTCCTATGGATACATATCCTATGTGATAGATTGAGGAGGGCATGGTGTCCTATAGATACATATCCTATGTGATAGTGTGAGGAGAGCATGGTGTCCTATGGATACATATCCTATGTGATAGTGTGAGGAGGGCATGGTGTCCTATGGATACATATCCTATGTGATAGTGTGAGGAGGGCATGGTGTCCTATGGATACATATCCTATGTGATAGTGTGAGGAGAGCATGGTGTCCTATGGATACATATCCTATGTGATAGTGTGAGGAGAGCATGGTGTCCTATGGATACATATCCTATGTGATAGTGTGGGGAGGGCATGGTGTCCTTTGGATACATATCCTATGTGATAGTGTGAGGAGGGCATGGTGTCCTATGGATACATATCCTATGTGATAGTGTGAGGAGGGCATGGTGTCCTATAGATACATATCCTTTTTTCAGCTTAAGTCATTAATATTATGAAAACACACATCTCATGACTGTCGGTACATTTTATCAGTTTAAGTTTAAGGTTCCGTAGTCGATATGATAATGAGTTGATTGATTTTCTCGCCATCATGATTGACCAGTATATAATATACATGAGGTGACTGTAAATTTAAAAAATGTGTGCTGCATTAGAAATTTCTGACAACTGGCGAAATCGAATTGATTTAATATCATTGCTGGAATGATTGTAATGTGAAAGTGCATATAAATTTTGTCTCGCCTATGAGGAAAAACGTGAAAACAAGACTTCAGGTCTGCTGTTTCAAGTGGCATCACCATCATTAACAATTCTTAGTGTTTGTTATGAATTACACAGGCCAGACATACATGTATGTCTGTGTCTACAATTTATTTTGCACTTTAATGATGATTCAAGTTTTAGGAAGTGTTGTTATTTATGAATTATCAGTGTGACTAATTTTAACATTTGAACTACAATGAATTGTTTGTAATTTAGGAGCACAGCTGCTGTCAAAAGGTGTGAGAATGCACATAAAGACCATCTAAGTGCAATACAGAAGGATGTTATTCGTGTATTGAGGGCTATAATGCACTTCGGGATCATATGTGTACTCTAATGGAGAAAGAGAACCTTAAAGATCTTGTGTATTCCTTACAAAATCTCAAGAACTTAATACCAGACCAGGTATAAAGACATGGCCATGATTTTGGACAGATTGTATGTCTTCAATACTATATAAAGGGTTTTAGTAAATAACAGAACTTGATTGATTTAAGTCATACTTATATTATATCTTTTCTATGCAGTTTAATGACACAGGATCTCATTTTATGAGGAAAGCACTGCTACTTTGAATTTGGGCAAGCCTCATGTTTAAATTTTTTGAATTAATGGTTTCTGGTTAAGAAATAATCATCCTTCATGCAGTGCATATACATGTTTTGGATACACAGAGGAAAATTAAAGAGGGTAAAATATTTTTTATCTTTCTTTTGTTTTGTAAGTTTGAAAACTTTAATGAAAAAAAATATAGTTACAAAGTTTTCATTTTTTTCCAGCTTGCACCAGATCCAAAAGAACTACTGGCAATGCTTGTGGCTAATGTAGTTGAATGTAAGTACACATTTTGTAGAAATTTCTTGCTATGCCTAACACTTTGGCTTAAATAGATTGCTTGTTTAATTTTCATTAAATTTTGACAAAATATTTACTTTGACCTGTTGACAAAAATATAAAAATTTCAAGAAATTTGAATTTACATACCTGTCAAGCTCTAGATCTGAAAGTTCATGACCTGCTTTGACAAAGAAATTGTCAGGTCATAAAGCCTACAATTTGTTTTGGCTGAATTCAAATAATTAGAGGGCAATTTTGTTTGAATAGAATTATCGGGTTTTCTACCCATTGATATCGTGAAATATCAGCAAACGAGCAAAAAAGCTTTACATTGTGTCAAGCGGTTAATATTTTATGATATTCATACTTAGAAAACTTGATAATCTGTTTATCGTTCTATTACTTTTCCTTCCCCCTCCTTTAGACAGTAAGCTTGATAATGTCTCCTCACACATTGTGACATTGCTGATAACTTCTCCTCAGACATTGTGACGTCACCGATAATGTCTGCTTAGGTCTCAAGGCCATGATACAAGGAACACGGAGCGACTGAGCAGCGTGATATAGGTGAAGGGAAGGACGATAATTAAACATATCAGTTTCTCTAAAATATTCACAATTGTTAAGTGTTCATTAATACTTGATTAAGCTTCAAATTGTTTAAAAAAGTGTATTAGTTAAAAACATTAGTGTATCACTTAAATAAACATAGAGGACATCTTTGAGGGTCTGGATGGAGTTTGCAGAATAGAGAATAAAGAAATGAAGAACCCCCATCCAGACCATAATCTATCTTGCTTTGAGGTGTTAATGGTTAAGTTCATTGTTTAATATGTAAATATTTTATTATCTTTTTCAGATATGCATAATATGGAATTAATTATATCAAATGCCTTCCTGGCAATGAGAATGATGATAAAAGGAACAATGCAGCATCAGTATGAACACTCGAGAATGTCTGAGAGGCAAACTGAAATCAGGGTCAAGGTCAAAGATGCAGAGGTAGGTCATGTCATTAGTTGATTATATACAAGTTATCATCTTTGAGATACTAAGGTAATGCAAGATCAAAGTGAGAAATACTAAGGTCAAAGGTGAAGGTCTTGAACTTAATGTAAAGTGATCACCAACTCCACAATATCTGCAGCTCAGCATAATTAGGCTGTTATTGGACTGGGGTTTAGGCCAATGATACAGAGGAATGTCAAAATTCAGTCGGTGTATATATTATTCATCTAGCAAACATCAGAATTTCTTTAGAATTTAGTTCAATTTTAAAGGGGCACTAGCTGCGAGATATAAAAAAAATTCAAATATGATTTTTTTTTGTTCAATCATTGATGAAAGTGAAATTTATGAAAGTGAAATATTGAAATAATAATTCGCTTTTAGAAGCCAGTTTGGTTTAATTTTGTCAAAATAAGCTAAGAAACATAGCTGATGAATTATTCACTTGCAAGTGAATAATTCAACCTCATTGAATCCGTATTCATGTGAACTTCAATTTAACCCTTAGCTAGAAATGGGTTACGCATGAATTAGGCGTGTTCAGTTATTAAAAGGAAAATAATGTCAGCATTGAAAGTGAAACAAGGGTAAACCATTTGATTGACTGATTCGATCCACAAAAACTAATTCTTATACAGGTAAAACTATGATTAAGATATAGTTTTAACCTATAATATGAAATCAAACAGACCTACAAAAATCCACTTGCACGAGTTCACTATCTATTTATATCTATGTTCATGTTTATATCAGGTTATATGACCGTCAGTAGTCTTCAGAGGTCCCCACGATGGTTAATTAGATGGCGTCTAGACTAAAATACACACGAAATATTGATACATATTATTGAGCCTATGCATTGTAAATTGTTTATTTTAGACTTTCTATAAATTGGATATACGTTTTAGTATGTTATAAATCAAATATGAGAATTTGAGTCAAATCAGTGAACATGAATTTGACAGCTAGTGCCCCTTTAGATAAATTTGAGTAAACAGAAAAGATTTTTGATTATGTTTTCCTTTGACATTATGTGTAAACTAACATTCTACAAAAAACTGTTGGGGAGGGGAGGGGGGGCTAAAAAAAATACTGGTTGGGGTGGGATGATGTCAGCCTGTTGAAAATCTCTCATAATGTCATTGGGTCTATTTTACCACAGAGTGTATTTATATTACATCAACATGTTTTTGGTCTGAATATTATTAAAAAGATCTTTACTAGAGGTTAAATATCTATCCATCATCTTCTCTATCATTTTCTATTGGTTGATATATGTTCTAATGATACTTTTATGCTATATAGACCAGAATGAAAACAATGGACACTGCTAAAATTGAGACTATACACATAGCCCGGAGACTCCAAGTGGCCAAAGAAAGACTGGAGAAATTTGAGCAGATGACAATAACTGATGAGCAAGCCAAGGTTATTATTAAATTATAGCTCTTATCAAAAACTTTCATACACTGTAAAAATGATATGCAGTACAGTCAAACCTGTATTTAGCGGCCATTCATGGGAAATGCCAAATGTGGCCGCTTAAGAGAGGTGTCCTTTTAAAAAGTTCCAAAAAATTCCAATTACATTATCACCTGTGGCCAGGATTGGGGCAAATTGTTTTAGTATTTTAAATTGGTAGATTTATTGTTCTTGCAAGCAGTGAAATACAAAATGGTGTATTCCGTCATTGTAAATTTGTAGTAAACATTCAAAATATATTATTATTCTTGGGGAAACAGGTTGATCATACAGTTTTCAATGGAAACTGAATGGAGTGGAACATGTGGAATTCAAGAGTTCACCTCCTATTACGTGATATCTGATGCAAACAGGTTCCCCATCTGGAATATACTTGTTGAAATGATTATTGCAAAATTGGTAAATACCGGTAAATAGTATATTTGAAATAAAGGACCACATTTTGACACAATCTGTACACTGCACCTGTTTCAAGTTATAGCAGAAGTGTGTCCCTCAACAAATTTCTGTGAAAAATCTTTTTTGGGGGATACTGAATACATATATTTTTCGTCATGATTATATTGGAAGTTAAAACATTATAATGACCGTTATTTAAAGATGAAATGATGATTTCATGAAAAATTTAGGTGACAGCTGACCCAGTAGGACAGATGACTGCTGAAAAGCATTAAATTATATAAAGAAAACGTTTGGGCGGGAGTGAAAGTTAAGTTAGAGGTAGATTACGGCTATTGAGGTGACCGCAAAGGCAGGTTTTTCTTTTAGAAAGAGTTATGATCTTTTGTATCAAAATGATATAATTTTTTAACTTTTTGTTGTTGTAGGATAAGAAATATCATGGTCTGTTAAATAGATATCACATGGTTTGGCAGATGTACAACAAACTTCAGAAAGATATGGATATATTGTATGTATACACATTAATTATACCCGCTTTAAAAAGTGGGGTATACTGTTTTACCTCTGTCTGTCCGTCCGTCAGTCCGTCCGTCTGTCCCATGAATATTTTTCATTGCATCTTTCTCAGGAACTACATCATAAAGATTTCTGAAATTTGGTTTCAGGGTTTATATAAGTCAGCTATACCGTGTGATGCGTTTTCAGATTCATCACTCAACAACTTCCTGTTTACCGAACACTTGTATCATCTTACACATGATAGCCAAGTTGAAAATTTTCGTCACATTTTTCTCAGGAATTACAATACAAGGATTTCTGAAATTTGGTTTCAGGGTTTATATAAGTCAGCTATACCGTGTGATGCATTTTCAGATTCATCACTTAACAACTTCCTATTTACAGTATACTTTTAGCGGGCGGGGGTATCATTAGTGAGCAGTAGCTCACAGATTCACTTGTTGATCATGTGATAACTAGAAAGTCCCAGGATGTAATTGATCATGTGATCACTAGAAAGTCCCAGGATGTAATTGATCATGTGATTACTAGAAAGTCCCAGGATGTTAGTGTACAGTTTTAATTCTGAAAACTTAGGATTCCCTTGGCAAGTTATGAATAAAATAATAACAAAAAAAAGGAAACTGCTCTAGGGTACAATCACAAAATTTAAAAGGTAAAAATACCTAAACTGAAATACCAGGAAACAATAAAATGTACTAGACAGAAAATTGTTGTCCAATATTTTGACCTAATAGAACTTTGTCAGGTTTTTGCACAGAAGATATAAACGCCCAAATAAATGAGATGTCATACATATGATATATAGTAGACTGACCCTTCTGACTAGTCATTTAATACTGATGTTCAACATAACTGAAATTTTCTCGTACAACTATGTCCGAGGATAAAGAAAAGGGTAAGATGTAAAAATAACAAATATAACACAATTTGCTCTAGGGTACAATCACAAAATTTAAAAGGTAAAATACCTAAACTGAAATACCAGGAAACAATAAAATGTACTAGACAGAAAATTGTTGTCCAATATTTTGACCTAATAGAACGTTGTCAGGTTTTTGCACAAAAGATATAAACGCCCAAATAAATGAGATGTCATACATATGATATATAGTAGACTGACCCTTCTGACTAGTCATTTAATACTGATGTTCAACATAACTGAAATTTTCTCGTACAACTATGTCCGAGGATAAAGAAAAAGGGTAAGATGTAAAAAAATAACAAATATAACACAACGGTACATATAAAGAGCTAAGATACATAGACAACCAAACATAAAAAATGTCTAAGGGATTTCAGGATAACATAAAATGCTTGAAAATATCTCCTGTGCTGTTAGTTTATATGAATTACAAATATAGATATGAAGAGCTCAATTATATTTGATGCCTGAATTTAACTCCAGGTGCGAAAAGTTTTTGCATTGTTGTTGCGAAAAATAACAACCAAAGAAAATATCCACATCACTTTATAGTAGTTTTAACACTGTATTATTGTTTATGTTTTATTTAGACAAGGTGATTTCCAGACCAGCATTGAAGAGAAAATTAAGGAACAAGAAGAGTTTGTTATTCCTAATATTAAACTTGAACTCAAACAGGTTTGTCTATCATTGATAACTTTCATATAAAGGGAACAAAGAAGGGGAGTTTTATAATTTTTTATAATTTTCATAATGTATGGTATGTTGATTTTGTGAGGTTGAATGTTGGTGTTTTTGACAACGCCACTTTCAGCACTCTTGGCTATTCTATGCCAGCCAATTTGAATTGGTGGAGGAGGCTTGAGTACCCTGAGAAAACCTTGACCTTCGGCAGGAACACTGGCAATCCTAGTCAATTAGGATCAGAGTCAAACACACCTTGCCATGAGTGGAATGATAACTTCAGTGTTGACAGGCTAGTGATCACTGCAGATGAACATCATAGACCACTCCGACTCTGAGACACAGTTTTTGTTAGGAGTATATGTCTATCTGTCTTATAGCATATTGATCTCAACTCAATTTCATACTCTGTTGGTCAGATTAGGTTATCAAGATAATACATTGTATCTGCTATCTATAAAAATGACATTATTGTCAGAAATAATTGTTGATTCTGATTTGTAAAACTTCTACTAATCTGAAACTGCCAAGCCAAAGGTTTTTGTCCCATCTACAATAGAGAGGTGCATTAATATATGTTTTCCAGTTTGTGTGTCCATCCACTCCTTCGTCCTGTACAAGTTAATGTAGGGTTAAAGTTTTGGTTTAAGGTAGTTTATCATGATCACATCAACATGAAATTAGGAACACTATTCATTATGAAATTAACTTTTTAAAATTTATGCAAAGTTAGGAGATTGACCTACATTTTGGGGTTCACTGAACATACATTTATAGTCCAGCAGGGCATTGTGTTCTATGGACACATATTCTTGTTTTTTTTAAAACTGCATATGAATGTTGACTGAGAGACCCTTTATATATAGTTCCTTATTTTTTGCTGGTGTCAAACTTTGCAACTTTGATTTTCATCATCTTCTCTAAGGACTATTCCATTGGAGGGTAGGAAGGGTCTTCCCATAATCCCCCACAATCAACATACTTTCGTGAGTAACTTTGCATACATCAAATGAAAATAAAACCATAAATGACCCATGACCCATGTCCAAAATTAAAACTTCTCTTTTGCCCTACCTCATTCATTTTAATGGAATAGCCCTGAAACCATTCTTCTGATCTGAACTAAACTTGACTGAACATTTTAAGAAAGGTCTTTTAAAAAAAATGCAATGTTTCCTGAATGAAAGAAGAATTTGACCAACAGAGACTGACGATCCTAATTGGTTGAATTTCAAATTTATTTTATGAAAGTTCAAGATCCATTTTTTTCAAACTTTTATTAAATAAATTTTACCAAACCATTATTGCGATAAAAAAAACAGAAAAATTCAGAACATCCAAAAATACAAGTGATAAAATCATGGATTAGTATTTATATACACTGTTTCATGATCATTCCATCTCCTTAATTCCCCACAATGTAACTCTTTTCATAAAATCAATTTGAAAAAGAGATTTGAAAGTAAGATTCATGGGTGAACAGATGATTCATAGACATTAGTCATTTTATGCTGATTTGAAATCAAAGATGGCTGTATTGACTGGAATGTTTTTCAGAGAAAAGCTGATCCTGAAATTGAATTGAAGCTGACTCTGGCAGACCAAAAACAAAATTTACAGATTTTAGAGAAGGCTTATGAGGATAATAAAATATCCAAAGATTTGTATATGGTAAGTTTTGTCAATTCATTTATTTGCCTTTGTATCAATTTTAATGAATTGAGGAACAATTGAATTATCATACATTATATATTATGACTTTGTTTTGTTGTTTTGACAATTGCTACATTATATGTATACAAACATTTGTATTTTGTAAAACTCTGAAATTTGTTGTTAATGCCTATACCAAAGAAATTCACTAATTAAAGTAAGTACTGCACACATAATAATAATCTTGAATATGAAGTACATATATCATGTGTAATTTCTGAAAGTACATTTAAATATCTGGAAAAGTAAACCATGAAGTTATATATATAGTTTTCTTGGGATAAATTTCAAAATTGACATTCAAAATTTAAACAAAAATACAATTATGCCAAACCTTGAAAAAAATCACTCTCATATTGCCAAAATATTTCATATTTTTATTTAGAAAATGATATGAATTACCCATAATTTCATGCTGAATTGAGTATTTTTGAGTCCAGAACAATCAGTTTTTGAACTTTATTGACAAGCTATTTATAGATAATGTGTATATATTGAAATCGATTTAGGAAATACCTGTTTCTATTTCTAGACCAAAGACATAAATGATTTCTTTCAAAATTAATCTAATCCTTTGTTTAAATGTTTAGTCCACAATAAATTTTGCAACATCATTTCAATGTTTTATAAATGACAAAACTGTTTAATATTCAGTTGGATACATCCATTTAAAAAGGTAAAAGTAAGACATGAGTTGTTTCCCTTCAATATGAATTATGCAAATATGTAGAAGCTTTGTTGAGAATATATGTTGTGTTAGTATGGCTTATATACTACTCAAGTATATAACATAGTATGCCAGGTCCGGAAGAGTTGGATTACCCAACTTGATTTATTTCAATAGTATATATTTCTTCCAGCTCACCATTTGACCTAGCCACTCTCATTTTGTTTTGTGTTTGTTTTTGTTTGTTTGAAGAACATTTTTTTATCATTATGGAGAAGGCAATACTATTTTTCCTGAAGAATCTGATTTTATTTCTTGTTTGTGGCAGAAAAAAAAATACCAATATGATATTTTTCTATACACTACTTCCTCAGCTCACTTTATCTCTATCTTCATATTTCCGCACTCAGTCACAACTTTGACTATTACGTGCCGTTGCATGCGTGGCTTTTTTACAATTTAAAAGAAATAAATTTTCAGTAATTTTACGTTACATTGCATTGGTGCATAGAAAAATAAAGTAAAAATATATAAACAGTGATTTAATAAATTTTTTTTTTTGTGGATTGTTATCCTATGTATATTTCTTGGTAAAACTATGTACATGTTATGCAGTTTTTAGAATATTTGTGAAAGAGCAGATATAGAAATCTGCTCTTTGAAGCCGTCGACTGTTGTACAAAGGATTGCTGGTGTAGGAAGTAGGTTCCATTGTACTATTGTATGTGGATAAAATGAGAACTTGTAAGAATCTTTATTTGTTTGAATTTGTTTAAAGTGGTTGGTATGTTTATGTCTTGTTCTACTGTCTGATTTAACTAGAAGATCTTTAGGGTAGATTGCTATGTGTTGATGTATGATCTTATAGAATACCACTAGTCTTGTTTGTATACGTCTCAATTCTAATGTAGGCCACTGTAAGTGATCAAGCATATTTGAGACTGAGCTGGTATTGTGATATCTATTACATGTATAGCGAGCAGCTCTTCGTTGGACCATCTCAATTTGGTTGATTTGATTTTTGTTGTGAGGGTCCCAGACGCAAGAGCTGTACTCAAGCTTAGGTCTAACTAATGACATGTATGCCCTTTCTTTAATTTGTTTGTATGAAACTTTAAGGTTACGTTTTAGAAAATTAAGTTGTCGATTTGCATTAGCTGTTATATTATTTATGTGTTTATTCCATTTGAGATCAGATTGGATGGTTATGCCTAAATATTTTGTAGCTGTTTCAGTTTGGAGAATGGGGCCATGAAGGATGTAGTCATGGTTGACTGGTTTCTTTTTTTTGTGTAATTCTAAGTATGGAGCATTTGTCTGGGTGAAATGACATTAACCAGTCTTTTTCCCATTGTGCCGTTGAATTTAAATCCTGTTGTAGTTTGGATGCATCATCTATGTTTTGATGTTTCTATAAATGATGCTGTCATCGGCAAATAACCTTAAGGTGCTGTGTTGTAAATATTCTGGGAAATCATTTATGTAAATGAGGAATAAGATTGGGCCAAGGACAGTGCCCTGTGGCACTCCAGATGTTACCCCAATTTTTTCTGATTGTTCTCCATCTAGCATGACTGTCTGTGTACGATGGTGTAAAAAATCACCAATCCATTCCAAGGTATTATTGTCTATGCCGTAGTATTTTAATTTGTAAAGTAACCTTTTGTGAGGGACTTTGTCAAAAGCTTTGGCAAAGTCCATCACAACGACATCAGTTTGTATGTTGTTATTGTTGTCTCTTGCAAGGTCCTGTATGAAAGATAGTAATTGTGTCTCACAAGAGTGTTTTGATCGGAAACCATGTTGTAAATCATATAAAATATTGTTTTTTTTTCGAGATGTTCCATTATTTGACTAGCTATGATATGCTCCATAATTTTGCAAAGTATACATGTTAGTGAAATTGGCCTGTAATTTATGGCATTGTTTTTGTCGCCTTTTTTGAATGCAGGACAGACATTTGCATGTTTCCAGTCTGTAGGTATTTTATGAGTGTTAATTGACTTTTGAAAGATGAGTGTGATGATAGGACTGAGATGATCTTTCATTTCCTTTAATACCTTTCCATATAGTTCATCAGGGCCTGTGGCTTTATTCGGATTGATGTTATGAAGTAGTTTGTTGACGCCCTTTTCTGATATTTTAATTTCATTCATTTATGGATGTGATGATAAGTTTTTTGCTGGTATTGGATCTGCAGATGATTCAGTAGTGAATGCTTTTTGAAATTGCTCGTTGAGGATGTTCGCCTTATCTTTGGTGTTTGTTATGAGCAATCCATCCTTTTTTAGTTCAGCTACACCTGAATTATCATTTCTCATGCTCTTGATATATGAGAACAGGTTTTTTGGTGTGTGCTTTTTGTTGGTGCTTCCAGGTTCTTCAATTTGAAGGTCTAGGATCATGTTTTCAATATAATGCCAATAAGCTGAGCGCATGTCTGCCTGCAATGTTTTTTCATATGTTTGTATTTAATTTGCAGATGATGATTTTTCTTAGATTTTTTATGCAGACGTTTTGTTTTGTTAATCTTAATTCTTAGTTGGTCTGTGATCCAAGGCAATTTCATTTTGTGTGTTATTTGTTTTTGTGGTATCTTAGTACTGATTGTCTTTATAAGATCTTCTTTGAATGTTAGCCAAAGTTCATTGGTGTTACTTTTATTATATATAGTTTTTATCTTTTCTTCTAGTACTTGTATGTCTGATTTAATGTTTTCCCAGTTTGCTGTTTTGAATTGACAAATTTGTCTTGCTGGTTTTTGTTCCTTTTCAGTGATATTGTACATTCAGTGAATACGATGTCATGATCTGCATTCCCAATAGGTGGCATTAATTCCAGTTTATTTTTTATGTTTGGTGCATTTGTTAAGATTAGATCGAGTATTCTTTCACCTCTTGTTGGTTTGTCTACTATTTGCTCAAGAGAGTGGTCATTTATTATGTCAATAAATGTTTGGTGTTGTTTGTTATCTGGCTTTCCAGGAATTACTGATGGTATTTGCCAGTCTATATGACCAAGGTTGAAATCCCCTAAGATTATAGTAGCTTTTGAGTTCCCATTTGTACGGCTTAGAGATGTATTAAGTTCTTCAAGTGAAGAACCTGTGTCTGAAGGTGGTTTGTAGTAGCAACCAAGAATTAATTTTCTGGAGTTAGCTATATTCACTTCAGCCCATACATTCTCACAGTTTGTTTGTAGTTCTGAGATTTCATCAGATATGATGTCTTTTGATATGGCAATTAGGACACCACCATGACTTTGATTTTTTTCATTTGGTGGACGATCTTTCCTGTATACATTGTAGTCTGATATTGGAAAGTAATCATAGGAGGATGTTTCTTTATCTAGCCAAGTTTCAGTTCCAAATATTATATTTGGCTTAACAGAGTGTAAGATCTCTTTTAGTTCAGGTTTTTTGTTTTTTATTGATTGAAAATTTATGTTAAGTACTCTAAGTGGTGTATGTTTGGGTGTTTTTCTACCTGGTTTATAACTTTGCTTTTTTGGAGATAAAGTTGCTTTTGGTTCTCCAGGGCTCATACATGAATGTTCACTTAGGCTTGAGAATCAATTACTTGTTTCTATCACTTAATTGGAACTTTTTTATATAATTTTTTTTTAAAGGGAAGGTTCTGTTTAAAACCAATTAAAAGCATTACAGAGAAGCGACACTTCTATATTCTAGAAATGTGTTAATTTTTCACTGTTTTTGATAGGAATGTTGTATGCAAGGTCCTTTTAGAATGCAAGTTGTTTTTGAAAAAAATTTACATTGTAAATTTTGCAATATAAAATCATCACAAAAATTTCTGAATAACCAATAACTAAACTATTGTTTCAGATGGCATCAGCTTTGCTGAAGAAAGCTCTGAGAATTCCAGGAAAAGAATAAAGTATTTATTTGAACAATACATAGCATTTAGAAGTGTACAGGATTCAAGAGGTACTGTAAAGGTTTTATAACAAGAATTTTATTTTCGCTGATTTCCCAATTAAGAAATAAAAATATAATTTAGTCTCCAAGATGATATACGACCCTACAGTATTAAAAGCAGGTTTTTCATGTTTCATACACACTAAATGTCATACATTTATCAAGTCAGAATTTTAGAACTATAGATTTAAAAAAATAATATTTCTTAACTTGGATTAAATATAAACCAGGAAATAAGCATTTTTTTATGCCCCACCTAGTGGCATTATGTTTTTTCGGTCTGTGTGTCCGTTTGTTTGTTCGTCCGTCCCTCCGTTCGTCCATCCGTCTGTCCCACTTCAAGTTAAAGTTTTTGGTTAAAGTTTTTGGTCAAGGTAGTTTTTGATGAAGTTGAAGTCCAACAATCAACTTGAAACTTAGTACACATGTTCTCTATGATATGATCTCTCTAATTTTAATGCAAAATAAGAATTTTGACCCCAATTTCACGGTCCACTGAACATAGAAAATGATAGTGCGAGTTGGGCATCTGTGTACTATGGACACATTCTTGTTTCACATATTTCAGTAATATTAGGATTTTTTTTTTATATTTTGACATTTGTGTTTAAAAAATTATTGAGATTTTAAATATATGTTCAGTTACATTGAGATTGCACTTTTCTGTCAGTAATTATTAGAGATTGAGATTGCAATTTTCTGTTAGTAATTATTAGAGATTGAGATTGCAATTTTCTGTCAGTAATTATTAGAGATTGAGATTGCAATTTTCTGTCCATAATTGACATTGACATTGCACTTTTCAGTCAGTTATTATCATGAAGACTGCACTTTTCTATCAGTTATTATCATGAAGACTGCACTTTTGTTTCAGTAATTGACATAGAAGTTTTATTTTTCTGTCAGTAATTGACATAGAGATTGCCTTTTCTGTCAGTAATTAACATGAATATTGCACTTTTCTGTCAGTTTATTAACATGGAGATTTCCCTTTTCTGTAATTTATATTGAAATTTAATATTTCTGTCAGTTTATTAACATATGGAGATGTCCCATTTCTGTAATTTAAATTGAAATTTAATATTTCTGTCAGTTTATTAACATATGGAGATGTCCCATTTCTGTAATTTAAATTGAAATTTAATATTTCTATCAGTTTATTAACATATGGAGATTTCCCATTTCTGTAATTTATATTGAAATTTAATATTTCTGTCAGTTTATTAACGTGGAGATGTTCCTTTTCTGTAATTTAAATTGAAATTTAATATTTCTGTCAGTTTATTAACATGGAGATGTCCCTTTTCTGTAATTTAAATTGAAATTTAATATTTCTGTCAGTTTATTAACATATGGAGATGTCCCATTTCTGTAATTTATATTGAAATTTAATATTTCTGTCAGTAATTTACATGGAGATTTCACTTTTCTGTCAGTTATTAACATTGAGAATTAACATTTCTGTCAGAAACTAAGTATCATTAAGACTTCATATTTCTGTCAGTAATTTACATTGAGATAACACTTTTTTAATTAATTAAGTTATATTTTGAATTTCAAATTTCTCTTCCATTTTATTTGGATTTTCCATTTCTATTCCATTTAATTTAGATATCTTATTTCATTGAACCATATGAGGATTTTACCTTTCTGTTGAATAGGTATTTGTATTTTGATAGTATGAAGTAGAATATTTTTCAAAATATGGATTTTCCCACATTGTGTGTTTCATTCTTTCAGAAAGATTTCAGGGTATTCTAGAGGATCCAGAGTTAGCTTCTGATGTAAGAAAAGACATTGAAGATTACATTAAACGTATGGAATCAAAGATTGACGCCAATACGGAAGTTTGGAATGAAAGAATGAGGAATTTAGAGGAGGAACGTAAACAAATACATCAGAATATTTGGAAATTGTAAGTTATTTGGTTCAACCCTTAATACCACAAAACACAGATCAAGTCGAATTTGGGTGGCGTCACTTTTACCCTTCTAGAGTTATGCCCCTTCATAAATGGAAAAATTGTTGAATTTCGTTTCAGTTCTTTAACTTTAGTTTAATGTTATGAAACTTATACAAAATGCTTATTACCATAAAACACAGATCAAGTATGAATTTGGGTTGCGTCACTTTTACAGTTCTTGAGTTATGTCCCTTTATAATGATATATGCTAGCTGGGGCATCATCTGTGTCCCATGCACATTCTCCTTTTATTTTTTCAATATTTGAATATATAATTCTTGGATTAATTATTCTTCTTATTATATTAACATTTAATATAACTATATCTTTTTACACACATTCTCACTTTGTTTTGTTGCAACATCAGTGGCAACAGCTTGATTATGCACAATTGTTGTATGACGTTAGAGGATTGAAATGATAAGATTTCTATCACATATCAAATATTCGGTTTTTATTTGATTGAGAAAATCATGGTATTTAAAATTTGCAGCCAATGTAAAAATATTATATCTCAAATTCTTTGTGCATTGAAGCAGTTGGTACAAGTTTGAGAAATTTTTGATAAATATTTTTTAACATAAGAAAATGCATAATTTTAACTTATGAATATCCAAAGTTTAAACTTTTTGACAGAGAGGCATTATTACTAACATGGAAATAACTTTTCAGATTTAATGAAGTGTTGGCAGAAACTGGTGTCCTGCTTGTGCATCCTCTTTTCCAACGGAACAAAGTAACTGGACAGGTCTACAGTCAGATGGCCCAAACAATAAAACGTGATGCTTTAAAGAAACTTTTAAGAAAACGTCAGAGAATGACACACTTACTTAGATTACCACCAGTGTGTGTTGGAAGTAGTATGGTGTCCAAACTTCAACCTCAGCCACCATCTTGGAAAGGGGTAAACAAAACTTGCTTTATCCAAAATAATTTGAACATATGAAACATTTAGTCAGTTTTAGTTATTTAAAGTCAAAGAATTTAGCTCAGTATTTAGAAATTCTGTGTTCAACAAGCTGTGAGGGAAAAGTGATAGATTAATGAATCATTTTTTGTTTTAAAAAAAAAATGTTTTCAAATAACAAGTTGAACAAAATTTTGGTTTAAAATTTAATAAATTCTGTTGATTCATTTATTTTTGTGGGAAAAATTTTCATGGATTGGGAAAAATTGTACTTTTCGTGGATATTTGATTTTGTGGTTTTGTCAGTGTTAACGTACAGGAGTCGCTAGCGTATAGAAAATATTTATCACATTTTAACATATTTGTAAAATTAGTTGAACATCTAAATTTGCCTTTTCGATGAAATCAACCAAAATTTGGTACTTTATAAATGTCTTCAAAAAAGGGTATAGATTACATTGTCTGTCTTATATTATAGGTTGGACAGGGGGATAATCCTCCTGCCAAGGTGAACACGCCCTACACTCAACATTATGATGTTAACAAGTCAAGAATTGATGCTGAAAGGTAGGTGTCAATTTATGTAGAAGCTAGGATGTGGTATATCACACCCTATTACTGTCTTGTTGGTACAGCAGATGCAATAAATAACACATATGAATGGCAATCAGTATCAGATCCTATTGTATCTGCCGTAGTGGTAGGCGTTTATAGGGCATGTTTCTTAGAAATGGGCAATTCCTGTACGCAAGGTCTCTGATTGTGAACTCTTATATATTCATTGAATAAAGACAAACTCATGGCAACAAATAAATTTACTGAATTCTTACACTTGATAAAATTCATATCTTTATATGGCTGAATGCTGCTCTTTAGAGGAGGCTCTTGACATAGTATTGATCTTCTTATGTCTTATCAAGACCAAAACTGCAACTGGTCATGCCTGTTATGACAAAGGTGCCAATCAAAATGCCTGTGTCATACAAAAAAATTTTTAATCTTTATAGTACTGAAGCCAAATATAACTACTTTGAATTCAGTAATTTTTGCAATGCATTTTTCACATTTTCATCCACAAATAATAAATGATGAATTTACAGTATGTTGTGTATGGTTTGACTCCCTTTGGATAGGTATATGAATACTGTAATAATTTTAGGGAGTGTATTTTTTTGCTTCTTGCACAAGTAGAAAAATTAATTGAATATAAATCATTGCAATAAAATAAAAAAATCATGTCTTCTCTTATATAAATACATCAAGGAAAATTAGAAAACTCAAAATAAATCGATATGAAGTTAGCTGAAAAGGGATAAACATGAATAAAGTTTCTGCTAAAAAAGTTGGTTTACAGTATAGTGTTCATTCAAAGAGTGAATCACCATGACAATCATTAGCACACAGAGTGATTCCAGTTAATATATGATCCAGTCAAAATCTAGTCAAATCTGATGAAGTATAAGGTGGGAGGAATAGCTTTGTTTTAGATAAATCTATTTCTTTTGATTTTGTTTCAGAGTACTTAAAGATGAAGATAAAGGCAGGCATGCTTATCCATTAGCAAAGATACAGAAATACTCTATAAACCCTAGTGGAACGACAGTTCGCACATAGTAATTCATGGATGATGCTTACAAGATGGTGAAGATAAAAAATTAAAATCATTTCTCCTGATCTGATTGAATTTTTAAGTGATTATGTTTATCAAGACAAAAGTACATTAAAAATTATCATCTGCACTTTTTTACACACATACAGATTGATAATTCAGTGCTTTACTCATGTGACTTAATCATTTGTAAGTTATTAATTGTTTGGTACTTTTATATTTAAAAGTTGATAAAAACATCCTTTTTTATTATTAACATTCTCTAGATTTGATAAATGTCAATTGTTATGAGAATGTTCAAGAGGGTATATTGTGAATTCAGAAATTTTTGATATTTTACTTTGCAAAAAAAAATTGCAACAGGATAGGTTTTGCAAAAATAAAAAGTTATATATATAAGTGCAACATTCCTGAAATTGTAATAATTAATCACTCATTTGTGTTCATTGTTCAATCACTGCAATAATGAATGCAAACAATATTTTGAAGTATATTATATTATATATTGTTATTTTGTTATCCTTATGTTATTATGATATTAGATGTTCTTGCTGTCTAGATATTATTATTGTTAGGTTGAGTAAGAGACGACCTCGTCATAGAGAGGAAACATTTTTTGCAGATAATTTAAAAAGGATATAAAGTTTATTTATATAATACCTATAAATCAGGGCTGTTCCAAAACTGACGGTGTTTTGGAGGTATGGGGATGAGAGGAACTAAAATTAATTTTTTGATAGTGATAGCATTTTCCATAGAATTTTATAAGAATTGTAATTAAAAGGAAAATTTTATATTATGGATGTTTGGGGTTTTAAAAATGCCTCCCATTGCCCATTGTGATTCAATAATTTTCATTGTATTTATTATAGCTTTGTTTTTGTTTTTTTTATTAGAAAAAAACGTTTTGCAATGTGAAATTATGTTTTATAAAAGGTGCTAAATAAAGTCTACTAGTGCAATATTTTTAAAGATATATTTATTACATATATATATGTTGTTTGTTAAATTTATATTTTGTACACTTTTTTTACTGTACATGGACTTAAAATGCATAATTAAAATATTTTTTATAACACAAAAGTATTTCGTTTATTTATTATACAATGCATAATCAGCTTGCCTGCATGGCTCATTGAAACCTGTTTAAGCAAATCCCTGACTAAACCAGAAACCTATCTTGTTCCAAAGGTTCTGTATACCAAAATCAGTATACTTTGAACCAGTATAAATCGAACTCCTGTCTAAACCAAACAAATCTTTTAGTCCATGAGGTATTCCAATTTGTGAGGTTTCACTGTATAAAATAGTCATGCAGCAAGTCACAGGGAAAGGTATGGGCAATCATGAACAATTATGTAGATAGGCAAAGTTGCAGACAAAAGTTTTGAACAAAGTTCATACGTGCAGTAAGAGACATAGGCAAAGTTTAGGGCACTATATATCATTATTGGCAATGTAAACCACAGAAGTAGACATGAATGCAAAATAATTATTGTTTTGCCTAATTATGAAGCTGTACTGAAACATAGGGAACCACTAGCAGAAGGTCAGTGATATTTGGTGTACAGTTTTATTAATATTGGCACATTTCATTTCCATGGGAGATTAGCTGCCCTTCAGTCATGGTGAATTGACTTTGAAACTTTTGCATTGTTTACATGGTAAAATTTGTATTTAGGTCAGTTTGATATCAACCACAACTGGAAGTCTATTATATTTGGTATGCAGTTGTATAAGCATAGCACAATCTATATCTATAGAGATTATATAGCACTGCCCTCTCAGTAATGGTTCATTTACTTTGAAACTTTAGCATAGTTTACAAGTTATAGTTAATGTTAAGGTCATTTAATTGGAACCACTTATGATGAGTCAATATTATTTGGTATGCAGTTTTATAAGCATTGCCATTTTTCCTTTTCACACAGATTATGTGTACCTCACTGAGCAAAACATCCAATCCACATGAAATTGTATACCTCCTGACAGTGATGAATTGATTGTTGGTTGTAATTGCCACTTTAGTATCATGGCAGCCATTTTTTATTGGTGGCAGATGCCATATAACCAGAATTTAGCAATCCAAGTCAATTTTGATCAAAGATAAACCCACCTTGCCCAATAGGATTCGAACTAAATTTAGTGTTGACAGGTTTGTGTCAACTGTAGATGAACTACTTAGTCTACTTGGCCACTGCAGACAGTGAAGTATCATACATATTGACACAAGAAAATTATCAAGTTAATGAAGATTACAATGTTTTGATACAAACCTACCATAAAACAGTTGTCCTTTTAAAATCAAAAGTAAACAAAAGGTTAAACCAATTCAATAGGTTATGGAAGTAAACTAGACTTTTGTGGTTGACGAAATTAGACAGTTTTATTGCCATCTTTTTCTAAAAAGAGCAACAACATTTAAGGAAATTTTAAACACAAGTGAACTAACGCCTGGTAAATCTTCTGTCAGTAGATTCCGTTAAGTGGATAACTCAGGTATGCAGGCTCGTTACGAAAAAAACATCAAATGTAGAAGGTCCTATAACAACAACACTTTATGGAATGCTCCAGTATTTTATTGAGATCGACTTGTTTCGGTGGCTAGGCCACCGTCATCAGGATAGAAAACAATACATAAAATCATGCTGATGTACAAAATCGGAGGAGAAAATTAAAACGTCACAATGTTGCTATGGTGAGTAACGTTATAAATAGCAATTGAAAGTGAAAGTAAGTATATATGGAAGTAAACTATTTAAATAAAATAAAATAAAATGAAAATACAATGTTTTTAAAATGTTTTTAAAATTATTCTGCCATCATGTGTTAGCACTCTTGCACAGTGGAACGAATTATACAATAAATTATTGTCAGTTGTGTTCTGTGTAAACTTTGTGTTCAATTAACGTCTTTTTTTCCAAATATAGACGACATTTTACTAGCAATTCCGTACCATTTAAGGAAATTCTTATTTGAAGTTCCCTAGAAATATGAGACGAAACTTTCATACATGGACATTATGTGTTGGAATAAATAAGTATTCAGTTAACACAAAGTTGAGGATTGATGAATCTGAAACTGCATCAAACTATAGGAAGATCTGCTTTGTTGTTTCCAAGAAAATGACAACAGAATTTCATGGGATGGACAGACAGACAGACAGATGTATAACTGTATACCCCCTCCTTCTGTATAATAATAATAATATTCATAATAATAATAATTAAAGAACCTTAGTGAGCGCGCTCTCATACCCCACATCCCACATTGTCATTGGAGAAATAAAATAAGTGCAAGAAAAAAAAATTGAATCATAATTTCCTGTCAATATGCACATCTACATAGTATTATGTCCTTATTATATAAAAGGTTTCATGAAATTCTGTGGTGTGGTTTCAGAGGAGTTGCGATGACAAAACTGTTGCAGTAGTACATTAAAGCAAATAAGTTCAAAGGCGTAACTCCTAGAAAATAAATTGAATCGTAATTTCCTGTCGATATGCATATCTACATAGTATGCACTTATTATCTACAAAGTTTCATGAAATTCTGTGGTGTGGTTTCAGAGGAGTTGAGATGACAAACTGTTGCAGTAGTACACTGAAGCAAATAAGTTCAAAGGCGTAACTCCTAGAAAAATTTCCTGTCGATATGCACAACTACATAGTATGTCCTTATTATCTAAAAGGTTTAGTGAAATTCTGTTGTGTGGTTTGAGAGGAGTTGTGATGACAAGAAACAGGACTGACGGACTGACAGACCGACGGACGGACGGGTCAAAAACATTATACCCTCCGCAACCCGTTGCGTGGGGTATAATTATCATATGACTCTTAGAAT
This sequence comes from Mytilus coruscus, assembly GCA_017311375.1. NCBI lineage: Eukaryota > Metazoa > Mollusca > Bivalvia > Mytilida > Mytilidae > Mytilus > Mytilus coruscus. The sequence goes on from CM029608.1 coordinate 40,542,826, forward strand.
GAACAGTTTTAGAAATACTCCCAAGATAGTGCGATAGTTGGTTTCTCTTATGAATTATTTTACATTTTGTTATCCTCACACCTTCTTTAGTATCGTCCTGCTTATGCATTTAATTTGCCACTGGATGTTAAACAGCCATCCATCTTCTGGGAATACATACTGGAATTGGTTTTGCTCATTGTTAAAAGCCATGTGGTGAGTAACCTGTAGTTCTATATCCTTGTCATTTGGTTTTTGGAAGATAGTTGTTATAATGTCAATCACACCACTGTGGCACATCTCCTTAATTTGATATTAGTCAATTCTATGTAGCTTAACAGTTAAATAAAAATCCTGACTCTTTTAAGACATATTTTATTGATTTAAATCAATTCATTGACTAAGTCATTATGTTACAACACATTGTAAGTTAGGTATGTACCAGTCTAATTGTAAATTACCTTGATTATACTCTTAAGGACCACACGGAATGAAAATGTAATGATCAACATGTGAGACAATCTGATCGAAATGCTGATCTCATGTCAAAGCTTTGCATAAAAAGATCTCACACTGCTCCATTTAATTATATGTTCGGAAGACCTTTTCGGTGTTCTCTTGATTTGCCCTTGTGTAACATACCTTCAAAATTTTCAGAAATGTGATTGGGCAGTGATCATCTCAACAGGAAGTAGAAGGTGAGCATTGTATGGACCCAACATCTGTATTTCAATCAGATTGCTCATGTGACAGTCATGTGACAAATACTTTTTAGGAATCAAATAATACCACTGATGACTAATTGTTAAATAATGTGTAAATGTCCAAATTTCATAAAAATTCTATTAATAAATGACAAAGTTATAGTTTCTAAAAAACTTAAACCCCAAATTTTGACTGCATGGGAAAAAGTTTATCAGTAAAATAAGGAAAAAAGAAAAAAATTATCTTGAAATTTTGCTCTGGATACAGTTTTTATCACCATGAAAAAGCTACTACTCAAGTTTCATAAAAATCCATGAAGGTTTCACAAAGTTATAGATGTTGAAAAAACGAACCACAACTGAACCTAATGTTGACAACACTGTGAATGATGAAATTTAGGATCTCTATGTCTGGCTTCTGCTACTTCTGTTTGTCAACAAATACCTAAAACCTAAATTCAGAACATGAATTTAAAAAAAAACAGTATGTATAGAATACAGAATGGAAACGGGGAATGTGTCAAAGAGAATATGCATATTTTTGGGAAAATCTCTAAATGTGTATGTAAACATCTATGAATTTGATATGACATATTATATGATGTCCAACATTCCATATATCCTTTACATTTATATTTCTAATACTACCAAAGTTTTCAATCCAGCACAGAATTCTTAAAAACATAAATGGTCCTCAACAATGTAGTTGAATGAAGAGATTTTCTAACGGATATATGAAATACTGTGGATTCATTTATTTTGTAGGTACCAATTTTCAAGGTTTAAGGAAACTTTATATTTTCGTGGAAATTTCATTTCATGGTTTTTCTAAAGTCAGCATACCAGCCTCTAGAAAATGTGTACATTGCTGAACATTTACATTTGTGGTTTACCCATACCAACGAAAAAAAAAAAATTAGTAGTACTAAACAAATAATAATGAATCAACAGTAATCAGCCTCATGATTGATCATCCTCATGATTAATCATCTTCATGATTAATCATCTTCATGGTTGATCATCCTCATGATTAATCAGTCTCATGATTGATCATCCCCATGATTAATCATCCTCATGATCAATCATCTTCATGATTGATCATGTATGGTATGTTATACAACTGTAATGAAAAAAGTCAAACAAAAACTTAACCATAAGTAAAAATAATAATATTTTGGAAAAGTGATTTCACCTTAAATATTATAATGCTATAATCACCATTGTAGCAAACAGAGTAAAAAGTGCATGCTATTGGATAAATTTATCTACAATGAAAAACGCAAAACTAATATAAATGTTATACAGTTAGTTGACTGCATTCCTTTTCTTAAGGGCCAGTTAAACAATGCACATTATTATAAAATAAAAAAACTCATAATTGTAAGTGATTGTTTTTCATGTAAATTGCAGGATTGTATATTATTTCACACTCAATAAGTACAGGAACCTGGATTACATAAAAGGGATTTATTTTATGTGAAAAAAGTAAGATAATTAAATTCTACTTTAAAAGAGTATTTGTATGTGAGGTAATAATAAATCTCAAAAAGAATTGCAATTATGGTTAACAGTTTCATTTCTGAATGTTTGGTCATATATGCATAACAATGAAGATCTCCACAGAGACATAGAACTGAAAGTATTATAATCTCATGTAGATTTTATGGCTATTCCATTTTAAAATAAATATAGAAAGCTAATAATGGAAGTTAAAAATTTTTTGTATATGGGTAAGTACTGTAAAACAACTTATTTTTGCAAATAATTTATTTTGCTTTTAGCCTTTTTTAGTTGACTGAGCAGCATTTTATTTTTGAGATTTTCTAATTTTTTTTAATGTTTTTATATAAGAAAAGATCCCAGTTTTACATAGACATGATATATGTGATAATTTATATTCACATTGTTTTTCTAATCTAGTTTTGATATAACTACTAAGTTATGTTACATGAAGGATGCATTAAATATGAGATTTACCTGAGTTTCTGAAGTGGGGAGAAGAATTAATGTGAAGCATGGATTTATAATTTACCATATGGCAATAACATGACTAAATACTGCAAAGTGGCTTATTTTCACAATTTCTGATGCTAAACTTCTTTGCTAGGTTTTATATTCTCATTTCTCTATTCCTGATCTCCATTAAAGATCAACTTTATATCCAGCAGATACAGATATAATCACAACTTTGTCTTCACATACCTGCCAACTTTTCAAAATCTCCATGGGGGATTTTGAGTGCAAGGGGACCTAATGCTCCTCTTATACTGTCATAAGTGTTCTTAATCTACTACTATATTGTTTGAATTAGTATATATGTGTTTAAATACCCTTTTAACTCATGTGAATGAATGTTTGAGGTGTTCAGTTCATATAATAAAGAATTTCAAAATTCAGGTCAACACCTCTCATGGGGATATCCCCCATAACTCAGGATAGTTGGCAAGTTCAACAAGAAATCAAAAAATATAAACCCCTTGCAAAATTTAACTCCTATACAGTATATGGTTTCAAAGTAAATTATTCATACACCTGATTACAATTATGTAACATTTCATACATTTTGTACCTTTTAACTGAGGTTTCTTAGGATATCAGTTAATATACTGCATTGTTCAAATGATCACAATTTATGTTCTACAAAAAAAACCAAAAAACATTTGTCATGAATTATTTATATATTTCCTTGTTTCCGTTGAAGTGAATATTCAAATTTGTTATAAATATTGCGCACAATCGTAAACAATTTTAATCCCAAAATGCAAGAAAATGTAATGCACACTCTGGTTCACACATGTTACAAAACGTAAGGATATTTATTGTATGGTGATTCAAGACAGGTTTCACTAATTTCTAAGTGCATGCTTCCTTTTACTATGAAAATTAGAATCTAAGCAATGATTGCCAGAATCAATATTGGTCAATTGTTTTATAACACCGGTTTTAAAATATTGATATGAATAACAAAACAACAGTATATACGTATTATCTGTAATTCCTGAATTCATATCATTAACATTGATTCTATAGCAAACTGTTTCAGGAAGCTCTAAATTAATTCTTTCACAAATACAACATTGTAAAGAAAAAAAAAACAGCATACCATATGATAATCCATAAGTAAGAGATCTAGAGATGATACCATTTAAGTGTCACAAATAATTTGTTATGAAATAATTTTGTACCTGGATTTTACAATGAAGTTTAATCCAGAAAATGCTTTAAAACACATATATTATTTAATAAATGTCCCATAGTTGAGCATAGCTTATCTACTGTTACATATATATAATAAAAGGATGCACAACTTTTTAGTATTTTAATAATGATTTTTTACAATTACCACTCCTTTCTGTCACATCTAGTTGATTCAATTTTGAAAAAGTTTTCTTTTCAGTTAATTGATAAGATTACTCATTTCTTAATTTAAAGAAAGATATGAATTTCACAATGAACCAATATAATATTGAATAGTACTTAAATAAACTAAAATCCACATTTAAATCACTGTAATTTCTACCATTTATTTTAAATTTGTAGTACCAGCTTTAATCATATTCTTGATCCCTAAACAATTTTTCATTATATTGAAAGAGATTGAAAAGCTATATACACTAAGATTGTGACTATGTTTAACCCTGCATAGTCCATCTAAAAAAATGCTCGACATAATTTCAAATAATTACAAATTAAGAAATAGATGTGCATTCAAAAATATGAATAATGTTATTTTCCTTAAAATTATAAATCTGAAACAAATATCATACAAAATTTTAATGTAAAGACAACAATATAATTATTAGCACTATTATTATTCTTTATCCAATATGGAAGTAGCACTTTTCATTAATTTGAGCTCGACAGTTGATGTAATTCTTCTTGCAACTAAACTCACTTTTTTTCATCTGAAATAGATATAAATGAAATCAAATATCAAATATTTTATTATTCCAATCAAGGTACCACAGGAGGCTGTTACAAGCAACAATTTTAATTAAATACATACACAATATTAGCAACAAACATGATACATTATACAGTAAAATGTAATCTGCAATAGATATAAAGTAGGATAAGTATAGTGCAGCAACAAAGATAAAAGAACAGAGTTCCAATGTCCCATGCGTTGCACATATTTTATCTATCCAAGGTACAAGGGCAATTACTACAAAAAGCACTTTTTTTTTCATTATGACTTTTTATCAATATCTTAAGAGAAATGAAGGCTTCAGAGCAAATGCAGTGCGAGTTCCATTATAATTAATATTTCCAAGGGGCATAACTCATTAAAAATATTTGATCACAACTTATTTTTGAAAGTGTCAAAGACATTGCTGATATAAATCTATAATATAAATTTCATAAAAATCCGCCAAGAATTGTACACATTAGAGCGTTCATAAGGCATTTTTCCATATAATTAATATTTCCAAGGGGCATAACTCTTTAAAAAATTAATGATCGGCACTGATTTTCAAACTTGTCCAAGACATTGCTGGTATAAACCTATGATATAAGTTTTATAAAAATCTGGCAAGAATTGTACAAGTGAGAGCACTAACAAGACCGGGCGGTGTTTCTATGTCCCCCACAATGTGTTGCGCAGGGGACAAAAAGATACAAGTAAATGATCTTCACAATCAATTCTAAATGTATGTTTTGGGTTTTTAATAAGTAATAGTACAATTTTGTTATTATATTTCCATCGAGTAAAATTTCATTAACAATCATTTAAAGAATCTCAGGGTTCTTTACACAAAAACATTTGCAGAAAGTTGCTGTAAAGGTTCATTTTGAATTGAATAGGCTGCAGTGATCCTGCTTTCTACTAATTGTTCATGAATTTATTTAATACTTGAATACTTTTTATGGCAAAAAAGTGCAAAATGGAAAAAGATTTAAATATACAATTATATATAAAGTGTACATATATTTCTTAAATCTGCCAATACCATACTAAATTGTAGAGTAATTCTCAATACAGCCACTTAAAAAATGCTTCTTCATGAACATTGAAATGGTTTGTTTGGCATACTTCCATCTGATATTCTCTAAATCATGTAAATTAAGCAATCCAAAAAGTCTTTATATATTCTTTTGTTTACAAGATTTAACAACAATTTCTGGCAGTTGCGGGAAAACTACAATTTCATGTGAATCTGTTTTCTGTAACTTCATTTTTTCATTGTTGAGTTTTTAAAACAAATTTAAGTACGTAGTAATCAAACATCAACTTGTTCATCATATCATACTTACACATCAACAGGTAGATTATATTTCTTCCTCAGATCATCGATAAGATCTTGTCTCTCAGGAATTTCTAATGCCTTTATAAGCTGCCTAATTGATTCCTCCTGTGACCTATTCATCTGTCGATCCCTCCATCGAATCAAAACCACTATAATCTGTCTAGTTGTCTGGTATGGGTTGTCTAGTTGTATCTGTTCTATTTCTGGTTGTGTAGTGCCTAAGGCTAGAGCTACCTGTGTCCATTCAAAGCCTAGTTTAGATGCTACATACATCAAACCTATTTCAGAGAACAGCTCTAAATGACCTGCAAAAAATTATAAAACATCACTTTATTACTTTTTCATTGAAGTAGATACCATGAAAAAGAGTTAAGGTTCTAAGAATTAGCGGTATGGTTTTACAGATAACTCAGTATAGTGAATGCTTAACTAACTCAGTATAGTGAATGCTTAACTTTAAACAATTTCAACTACAGTAGCCCCAAAAATGGTATGACCCATACTGTACTAGCAATACTTGTTTATACTATGCCACTGCTTCTTATGTTATAATTTTCATTTCTTATATTAATGCAATGTTAAATAAAATGCTCCGTAGGGCGCAGCTTGATACGACCGCAGAGGTCGAACCCTGAACAGTTGGGGCAAGTATGGACACAACATTCAAGCTTGGTACAGCTATGAATTTGGATTGTGATTAAATATTTGACACAGCATAGGTTTCTGACACAGAATGAATGTGGTCTAAGAACTTAAAAATTTTAAATTGGACATTCACCTATTATGGTCCAATATCCAAAATCTAAATACATGGTTAGATTCAGCATATCAAAGAACCCCAAGAATTCAATTTTGATGAAATCAAACAAAGTTGAATTTTGGACCCTTTGACCTCAATGTGGACAAAGCTGATAACGGGCCCAAAATCAAAAATCTAAATACATGGTTAGATTCAGCATATCAAAGAACCCCATATATTCAATTTTGTTGAAATCAAACAAAGTTTAATTTTGGACCCCGATTTGGACCAACTTGAAAACTGGGCCCATAATCAAAAATCTAAATACATGTTTAGATTCAGCATATCAAAGAACCCTAAGAATTCAATTTTGTTAAAATCAAACTAAGTTTAATTTTGGACCCTTTGGACCTTAATGTAGACCAATTTGAAAACGGAATCAAAAATTAAGAATCTCAATACACAGTTAGATTCGCATATCAAAGAACCCCAATAATTCAATTTTGATGAAATCAAACAAAAAGTCTAATTTTGGACCCTTTGGACCTCAATGTGGACCAATTTAAAACGGGCCCAAAATCCAAAAACTTAATACACGGTTAGATTCAGCATATTAAAGAACCCCAAGAATTCAAGAATAAAACCCCATTGAAATTGGTCAAGAAATAAACAATTTATACGAAGTATCTTGTTTTACACAATACTGTGCAATTGAATATTTCTTGCTATTGCGCAATACAGTACAATTGACAATTTCTTGGTATTGCACAATATTGTGCTATTTGATATTTCTTGCTATTGCGCAATACTGTGCAAATGAAGATTTCTTGCTATTGCGCAATACTGTGCAATTGAAGATTTCTTGCTATTGTGCAATACTGTGCAATTGAAAATTTCTTGCTATTGCACAATACTTATTATATAATAATTTACACATCCTGTTTGGTGTGTCTCTCCTACTATATCATTATTATTTGCTTTTAAATATAAATCAGAAATAACCAACTTAAAGTGGAAAATTTTAAAAGAAAAAAAAGGAAAAAAAAAAAAAAACCCAAATTTTTGAACCCCTTATGATTCATCACCCCAAACTCAATCCCAGCCTTCCCTTTGTGGTATGGTACCTTGCAGTACAATTTCAGAGAGATCCATACACTCGAACACAAGTTATTGTCTGGAAACTAGAAAAATGCTTATTTTTGGCCCCTTTTTTGCCCCTTATTCCTAAACGTTTTGGGCAATTACCCCCAAACTAAATTCCAGCTTTCCCTTTGTGATATGGAACCTTGTAGTACAATTTCAGAAAGATCTATACACTTTCACACAGGTTATTGTCATGAAACTAGAAAAATGCTTGTTTTTTGCCTTTTTTTGGCCCCTAATTCCTAAAATTTGGAAGTAATTACCCCCAAAATCAATCCCAGCATTCCCTTTGTGATATGGAACCTTGTAGTACAATGTCAGAGAGATCCATACACTAACACACAAGTTATGTCTGGAAGTTACAAAAATGCTTATTTTTGGCCACTTTTTGGCCCCTAATTCCTTAACTGTTGGTACCATAACCCCCAAAATCAATCCCAACCTTCCTTTTGTGGTATTGAACCTTAGGGTAAAATTTCATAGAGATCCATTCACTTAAACTAAAGTTAGAGTGCGAAAACCAATGTGTCTTCGGACGACGACCACGACGACGCTGGACGACGACGCCAACGTCATACTAATATACGACCGCAAAAATTTTTTGCGGTCGTATAAAAATTGTAAATGATATTGTGATATTTGTGGGATTATTTTGCTTGGATTTCTACTTTGCCCTTACACATTTTTCTATACAAAAAATCTTTTTCTCTTACACATATATTTCTATACAAAAAAGTCTATGTATTACATTTCATAGTTTTTAAAATGGAAAAATGTGTGTAGAATGGGGGGTACTTTTGTAAAATAAGTTTCAAATCAATATTTTTATAGAAGCAACAATGTTTTATACAATCTCGTGATCATTTAACACAAGTTGTGTCCAGCTGTGACATGTTTATGATGTGAATGTAACATAATTACTAACATTTCTGTCATAAATAGCAAAATTATAAATAATTGCATTTAATTCAACTGACATTAATGTCTGCTAAAAAAATTCAAAATGACCAATTCTATTTTTGTCATTAGATGAAACTAAAAACATACATATTTTTGGGTGCCTTACCATACTTTCATCATTAGATTTTAAATTAATAAGTCAAAATGGCATAAAAAGGTTTACATTTATTTTTAGCCTACCTGGGCCATCAACTGTATCACACAGATTCCTAAGGAATTCTGTCACAGTTCTTATATGTCCAGCAAGATCAGCGTCGTCCACATACTCTGTAAAATAAAAATAATAACATTATCTCATAACTGACTTGTATGAAAGAGGGACGAAAGATGCCAGAGGGACAGTCAAACTCATAGATCGAAAACAAACTGAAAACGCCATGGCCAAAAATAAAAAGACAAACAGACAAATAACAGTACAGATGACACAACATAGAAAACTAAAGACTAAACAACGAACCCCACCAAAAACTGGGGTGATCTCAGGTGCTCCGGAAGGGTAAGCAGATCCTGCTCCACATGTGGCACCCGTCGTGTTGCTTATGTTATTACAAATCCGTAAATAGTCTAATTCGTAAGTCACATTCGTGAAAAGGGAAGGGTATTGTAGTTACGACAAAAGGAACATATCCGATATCATCTGTGAAACGGTTATTCCATAACGGTCAACCAACTTGTGATGGCGTCCGTAAAATTTACGAAGGATGATTTCAACTTCACCATTTGGAACTCTTGGTTTAATAGCTTCCTTGTGAGCAGCAATCCTCTATCAAGGAAATCATGATAGGAAACACAAGCCCAGGAATATCGTATCAATTGGGAGATATATACTCCGTATGCAGGCGCTGCTGGAATGTTGCTACATAGAAATGGAAAGTTCACAATTGGGAAGCTGAAATCATCTCTTTGTCGTAAAGTTTTGTTTTCAACCGACCCTCATTGTCAATTTCTAGATGTAAGTCAAGATATGAGGCAGACTTAACTGTATCTGTAGTATCCTTTATCTCTAGTTCGATGGGATAGATTGGTTCAACATAGTCACCAAATTTTGTATTATTTAGTGAGAGAACATCATCTATATAGCGGAACGTAGAGTTAAAGGATATTGCTAACTTCTTATCTTTCTTCCTAAGAAGTTCCTGTATGAAGTCAGCCTCATAATAATAAAGAAACAAGTCGGCAAGAAGAGGGGCACAATTGGTTCCCATTGGAATTCCGACAGTCTGTTGAAAAACTCGTCCTCCAAACGTAACAAATATGTTGTCAATCAAGAAATCAAGCATCTTGATAATGTCAGTTTCAGAGAATTTTTTGTTTGAATCAGAGTGATTCTTTACAAAGTAGGATGAGTTATCTCCCCTCTTGTCAATGCTGTACTGTTTACTGACATAATTTTTTTTTTTACATTTAGAACAATGTAAGGCAGATTAGTTTCAATGGTTATTTCAATATATATATTGTAATAACATTACTCAAGCCAGGAATTATATGACTATCATGACTGTGTATATGAATTTTTTTTGCAAATGTTTTATTTTGCTATTTGTTTATCATGTTCATGATTTATACTTTTTTTTCATCTGAAATAGATATAAGAGGATCAATTTTCCATCTTCTACACTACCTAAAAAACACTTATTGAATACAAAAAATTCTTACCTGGATCAAGTGGTACTACAAGACATGAAGGCACCATGGCTTCCTTCTGTTTACTACAGGGGTAGACCTCATACATCCCCTTCTGGCACCTCATTTCTAGCACTTCTCCAGGGTACTTTGTAGGATCATTATCTCCCCTTAGTACACAATGGGAACAATATAAATATCTTTCAAATCGAACAAATGGCCATTCCAACAGTAATGACAACATATCATCACTGACTTTTAAAATTAGGAACCACAACTCCTGAATATCGCTTCCTCTCACTGATACATTTACGTTAACATTGCCATTTTCCGTGGTTTTCTCTACAAGTAATTTTGATCTATTTCTGAATGCTAATGTTCCATTTTTCCAATCCTCTCTGTTCAAGACATGTGACTGCAACCTTGCATTTAATTTCTCAAAGAAATTTGGTGGTAATTTCTTCACAAATTCTAACTGGTATCTAATTTCGATTGTGTCAAATGGCGTCCTTTCTGGCCATGTTGATGTTACAGATGATGGTTTATTTGCTTCTAAAAACCATGGGAATCTCAATACCCGACTAGCTCCATAAGTGCTTGGTAAACCTGGAATCCTGGGAACTTCATAGCAAAGGTCAAATTTTAGCATAAGGTCAATGAACATATCTCTAGCATCAGCAGACAATTTGAAATGAAGTAAACAATAGTGCATCAGCTCAACTGTCATCAAACCTTTCGTCAGGAAATCTTCTTTCATCAAATCAAATTTATTCCTATTCAACCCTGCCATTCTAGAGTGACTGTCATCGAATATGACGTGTTTCTTAAAATCATGGTGGAAAATTGTACGCAACATTTCCACAAGGGTTTCTGGACGATGGAAAACAAGGCCTCGCAGCTTTGGGTTATCATGATACCAAATAATTTCTCCGGTAGAATGTAAGTATCGCAGAATCACATCAAGGCTCTTTTCTGCAGATCCTTCTAATGAAATCATGGACTGCTTCAAGTTACTCATGGTTTCTTCAAATAATGCAATAGCTTGTTCCCAATGAAGAACTTTATCTGTTACTTCATGCAGTTTTGTCAAGAACAAATACCATGCTTTTGGGAGTGGTCGCTCATCAGTCTCCTTCAGTTTTTTTGTTAGATCTGCTTTAAATTCAGGGATGTTGAGAAAATCTTCTGCACAGCTTACCACATACATTTTGTCAGGAAGTGGCACTCTCTCATTTAACAATTTGTGAAGATGATTAAATTTTTCACGTAGTCGCTGAGTTTTAATATCCTCAAATTTTGTTCCACTGTCTTTTCCTGCAGTAGCTTTCATATCAGTTCTTAGTTTTTCAACCTCAAACTGCAGATCCTGTACCTTCTCTTTCTCATCAGCCTGCATTTTTTCAATGATATTAATAGTATGTTCCTCGATCTGATGGTCTTCACACATATCAGCATGTGTTCCAACAAGTAGGATTGTTGCACCAGGTGCACGGTCTATGATGGCATCAATCCAGCTGCCCACCATATAATCATACAAATCTGGACTGTACTTGGACAGGTCACAAACTAGCACATGAAGAGCCTCAGGCGTGAGAAAAAGATGATGTGCTGCTGAGTATATATGATGACCACCAAAATCTAACAACTGTACACGAAGATCCGACTCTGGTTCCCAGAGATGTCTCTCTAACACCCACGTTCTCTCATGCTCAGCGGTAAGTTTTGATTTTCCAAGCATTAGGGCATTGCGTAAGCTAGTCTTTCCAGCTTTTGCTGCCCCAATCAATATCATTTTCCTTCTATGCTTAGCCTGACTTATCCTTAACTCTCTAAGAAATCTAAATACCGTCTCTATGCCAAACTGACAAACTTCTTGGGGTGGCAATGACAACACGTTACTATGGAGACTCAATCTCTCCAACTTTTCCAATTTATCCATCATTGGGGGCAGAGATTTAAGTCTGTTGTTTTCAATATTTAATTCCTGCAGATTTTCTAATAAATAAATCAAATCTGGTAAAGACTCCATCACATTCATTGCAACGTTTATCTGAACAAGGTTTTCACATTGACAAATTTCATCAGGAAGTGACTTTAGCTTGTTTCCTTGGAGATCTATATATTTAAGATTTTTCAATCTTTTCACTAAGGGAGGTAATTCTTCTAAATAATTATCGCTAAATTGTAGACTTTCCAAACGCTACATTTGAAAAGTTCATTTGGTAACCTCAACAAAGCATTTCTTTGAATGATCAATTTACGTAGATTTTTCAGCCCCTTTATATCCTTAGAAATCTCTGTAAAATAGTTACCGCTTATATTTAAAACTCTCAGTTCTTTCAAAAAGAACAGTTCTGGTGGAATGTAAGAATTTAGTTTCATAGCTCCAGACAAATCCAACTCTTGTAATTTTAAACATTTGCCAATACTACTTGGAACATATTTGAGAAAATTGCCTTTCATAATTAGCCGTTGCAATTTTGTCAAGTTTTGTATATCGTCTGGTATAGTGTTAATTTGATGCCAACTTATATTGAGTTCTGTCAGTTCTTTTATTTGACACACAGCTGTTGGTAAGACTTTTATGGCGCCATCTTTTGGGTGCCATTTTCTTGATAAATTCAATTTTTGCAGATTTTGACATTCTGCCAATTCTTCGGGTACTTCTGATAAAATATTTCCACATGCATTCAATTCTCGCAACTTTTTCAATCTGCCGATTTCTGGTGATAGAAATGAAATATCGTTATCACTGATGTCTAAACTTGTTAAATTTTCTAAACAGAAAACAGAGCTTGGTATCTGATCTAACAAATTAAAACTGAGATTCAACCTTTCAAGGTCACTGCATGTCCCAAAAGAATTTGGAAGCCTCTGTATATAATTGCCAGTTGCATTGAAATATTTCATTGAAACTAAGCTTCCTATTGCAGTGCCACCTACTGGAAAGGACTGTAATTTAAGGAAAGGTAAGCATACTTCCTCCAGTGTCATTGAGTAGATGCTTCGAGGAACCCAGCCTTTCCATTTTCCTTCTGGGACCATAAGCATTTCTTGTCCCTTTTGGTTTCGCTGGACATATTTCTTCAATGCTTCTGAGGCCTCACTTGGTCCCTTGAGGCCTGAAGTAGCCATCATTCTATACCTGAAAAAAATAAAGTAAGACATTCAATGACATTGTCATGTACATGTACACCAACCAAACATCAGGGACAACAACTGTACACCAACCAACCATCAGGGGTTAAACATGTTGTACACCAACAAAACATCAGGGGTAAAAACTTAAAGGTGTTGTACACCAATCAAACATCAGGGGTCAAAAGTGTTGTACAACAACTAAGCATTAAGGCTTTAAAATGATGCACACCAACCAAACATCAGGGCCAAAAACTGTTGTACACCAAACAACCGTCAGAGGTTAAAACTGTTGTATACCAACCAAACATCAGGGATTAAAACTGTTGTACACCAACCAAATATCAGGGGTTAAAACTGTTGTACACCAACCAAATATCAGGGGTTAAAACTGTTGTACACCAACCAACTATCAGGGGTTAAAACTGTTGTACACCAACCAAATATCAGGGGTTAAAACTGTTGTACACCAACCAAATATCAGGGGTTAAAACTGTTGTACACCAACCAAACATCAGGGGTTAAAACTGTTGTACACCAACCAAATATCTGGGGTTAAAACTGTTGTACACCAACCAACTATCAGGGGTTAAAACTGTTGTACACCAACCAAATATCAGGGGTTAAAACTGTTGTACACTAAAACTGTTGTACACCAACCAACTATCAGGGGTTAAAACTGTTGTACACCAACCAAATATCAGGGGTTAAAACTGTTGTACACCAACCAAATATCAGGGGTTAAAACTGTTGTACACCAACCAAATATCAGGGATTAAAACTGTTGTACACCAACCAAACATCAGGGATTAAAACTGTTGTACACCAACCAAACATCAGGGATTAAAACTGTTAGGCACCAACATAACACCAGTCTAAAAATGTTGTATTCCAAGTACCGGTAAACATCAGGGCCTAAAAATCTTGTTTACAAACTAAGCATCAAGGATTTAAAATGTAGTAGACCAACTGAACATCAGGGTCTAAAAATCATGTATACAAACTAAACATCAGGGGTTAAAATAAGGTATAATCTACATCAACCAAACATTAGGGGTTAAAAATGTTTTACAATGTATATCAACCAAACCCAGGGGTTAACATGTTGTACAATGTCTATCAACCAAACATCAGAGGTTAAAAATGTTGTACACCAACAAAACATTGGAACTTTGGGGGTTAAAAATATTTGTTCACTAATCAAACATCAGGGGTTAAAAATGTTGTACACATGCATGTTAATGCTCCATAAACTTCACTTTTGTTGAAACAAGAGTGCACACGCTGAAATGTCTCACCTGTTTTACTATCCATTGATTTTATGTTGAAAGTCTTAAAGATAAAGGTTTTACTACAAGTATCACATAAACATAACAATTTTAATAAAGATCCATGACAATGAGGTCAAGGTCAGATAAAAACTGTCACACAGACATGTACACCTTACAAGTATTCCATACACCAAATATGGCTGACCTATTGCTTATGGTAATTGAAAAACAGACCAAAACACAAAAACTTAATGTTAACCAATGAACCAAAGAAATGAGGTCAAGGTCAGATGATACTGGCTAGACAGACATGTACACCTTACAATCATTCCATACACCAAAAATAGTTGACCTATTCTATTAGTATTTGAAAAACAGACCAAAACACAAAAACTTAACATTGACCAATGAACCATGAAAATGAGGTCAAGGTCAGATGACACTGGCTAGACAGACATGTACACCTTACAATCATTCCATAAACCAAATATAGTTGACCTATTGCTTATAGTAATTGAAAAACAGACCAAAACACAAAAACTTACAATTGACCAATGAACCATTAAAATGAGGTCAAGGTCAGAATACACCAGCTAGACAGACATGTACACCTAACAATCATTCCATATACCAAATATAGTTGACCTATTGCTTACAGTACTTGAAAAACAGACCAAAACACAAAAAACTAGATATCATTGAGATGGGAGCCATCTCTGTGGGCCCCTCTGTGAATAATGTGTGGTAAAAAATTTGTATCTTTATCAATGGACATGATGTTGTCAACTGAAACCAAAAGTTTTTGATCTTGACCTTTGACCTAGGAAGTTGTACATAAATTATGACACACCCTCTGGTGTTCACTGTTGGTTTATATACATGTCAAGTATAAATTTTGAAATCATAACGGTTCTCAAGACATAGAGTGGACACGATCTTTACCATAGGACATGGGGTTGTCAACTAAAACCAAAGTTTTTGACCTTGACCTTTGACCTAGGAAGTTGTACATACATTATGACACACCCTCTGGTGTTGGTAAATATACATGTCAAGTATAAACTTTGAAATCATAACGGTTCTCTAGATATAGAGCGGACACAATTTGTTACGGACGGACGGACAGATGGACGGACAGACAGACTGATCACTATAGGGCGTCCGCCATTCGGCGGGGCCCTAATTACCAATGACCAATGAACCATGAAAATGAGGTCAAGGTTAGATGAAACCTGCCAGTCTGACATGTACCCCTTACAATCATTCCATACACCACATATAGTTGACCTGCTGCTTTTAGTATCTGAGAAACGGACCTAATCATGCAACTTTAACCTTGATCACTGATCCATGAATTGAGGTCGCAGTCAGGTTAACCCTGTCTGACAGACATGTAGATGTCGCAAGGAACCCATATACCAAATATAGTTATCCTATTACTCATAATAAGTGAGAAATTCACATGACAAAAAACTAATTTTTTTTCAAGCAGTCACTGAACCAAGAAAATGAGGTCAAGGACAATGGGCATATGACAGACGGAAACTTCACAACATTAGGTATCTGCATACAAGGTATGAAGCATCCAGGTCTTCTACCTTCTGAAATATAAAGCTTTATACAAATAGTTTATGCTGCTGCCAGATAGTAATACCTATGTCTCACATACTGCGACTTTTGTCACAGGGGAGACAAAAATAGCCTAGTTAGGGAGAGAGTCTCAGAGACCATGACTATGTTTTGACCTCACCCTACTTGGAATATTGGCCAGGTAAATTTTGATGTTATCAATAATTGATGTTTAACCTGTGATGTTTTTGCCATTCAGAGTTTAACTCCCCCCCCCCCTTTCCCTCTCAAGTTTATCTAATTCTGCAATCCGGGAGACAGAGAGAAATATGAAACAAGTTGAAGAAAATCCAATAAGTTTGTGATGTGTTCATTTTTTGGCTAATATTGTGAGGGTATATTTTCGCTAACTTAGCCATTAAGATTAACCCATGGTGTATAAAATTTGGGAACTTGTCTATTTGTGTGTATTGCTTTACTGACTTCTGTTTGTCATTTTGTACCTTCTTCTGGCCATAATTTGAAGTCTGTCTTTAAATGAATTGACGTTTTTGATAGTCCACTTGGTTTTTTTAATTTTCTTTACTTAAGTTGTCACCCGACCAATATTGAACAATGTAACCATCCATAAAATCGATACAGCTAAATTTTACTTAGTGTAAACTTTATTGAATCCTAACAATCTGAAACATTTCTCACTTTAAATGAATGTAATTAACGTCACATCATTCTTCTTCTGGTTTTAAGCTTCAAATATCTGAAAAAATAAAACATTAACCATTAATTTATAGAGAATACATGTACTTAAACTATCTAGAAAAAAAAAGTGAGCTGCAACTGATAAACGATAACTCATGAATTCCTAGTGTCTTTAAATAATTGTGCATGATTGAATCACTAGACTCCTATAAATGTTTCATGGTTAAATCATCTTAAATTAGGATGAATATGTTATCTTTATGTTATGTATGTTTTTATAAATAATTAATTTACATCAACATTTTTTCTCTCTAGAAGGTGGCCTATTTATGCAAAGTTATAGTAGGCTTATTTGACACACCTTCCATTTATCAACGTTCTGGTTAAGCTACATCTACAAACTTTTGTGCAATTACATATATTGATAAATTATTGAAAGAGAGATTTTTTGATAGCACCATGGTTAGCACTGCAACAAATTAGAAATACGTGTTAGGACATGTTTCCTCTTCCCTCTCTCCTAATGAACAGCAACCATGGAGATTGTTTGTTGTTGTAATAACCTTTTATTTATTTATTTGAGTTTTTTAGGGCTTTGAACTGTATTGTGGGGTTATTTAGTAATTTAATTATTAAAAAAGAGTGAAATTATTCAATACACATGTATGTCATGTATGTATGCAGAAGGTACAGGATTTTTGCATGATATAGCTTTTTTAATTATGTCCAATTAATTTTATATGACAAAATCAATGGGCGTTGAAAAATTAGACCAATCAGATCTTTTGATACATTTGATTCATTCATTTGAAGAGACTTAAGAACTGAATTTTTTTGGAATAAGCATGATAAGGAAGGATAATTTAGGATCTCTGCCGAGGTAGGCTTATTTTGTGTAATTTACATGTTAAAAGCAGGTAGTGACGTCAAATTCAGTATTGGTATGCCCACAAACCTATCAGTCAGATGAAGTGGGAGGGAGGCGGTACCAAAAAAGAGTCTGACTTCAACCTTTTAGGATATTTTTCAAAGCTTGTAAATTAGAAATTTTTTATTTTTTATTTCATTAAATGATGATTAATTTTACATTCTGCAAAATGTTCTGATTGATTGTTAATGTTAAGTCTGCAACAATAGAGTATTTAGTAATCTCCTAAGGGAATGCTGGGAAAGAGTCTACACACGATTTTGACTAGCTGCATAACCGTAGCTCATAGGTCCTTATGATATTTTTTGACAATTTGCAGACCATAGAACTACGGCAGAGTTCGCGAAAATGGTTGGTCCTGTCGGTCCTGTCGGTCAAAATGAGGCTCGGACCAGTATTTTGAAGGCTAGAGCCGGTCCCGATGACCGATGTAAAAACGGCCGCTGTAGTCCATATTTCGGCACTTTTTTACATCGGTTATTAGATTTACCGCAACTGTTTCCAATAAGTGTTGACATCGGTTATCAGATGTACCCGCTGCCAATTTCCGGTACTGGTTTACGGATTTATTATAAACAAACCAAAGCGGCGACCTACACGTGGCCTACTAAATTTGTTCATAGAGCCATTCCCTGGCAAACAATCGGCGATTGAACCCTACAATGGAGCAAACAAATACTGTAACAGCCGAGAAAGTGATTCAGATGATGAAATGGATAGTGAAGATGACTTTAAATAAGAACAATCAAAACTGGTCCTTCATTGTTAATTTGCCTGTGGGTGCGAAGAATAAAACTAATATTAATAAAGTTATTTTTCTATAAAATATGTTATTAATTTTTTTTCAGGATAAAATTGAAAGATTTTGTAGGACTGGCTAAAATTTTGTAGGACTGACAAATAATCATGCTTTGTCGGTCCCATGACCGACGGGTCAAAATAAGTTTTCGCGAACTCTGCTACGGATTTTTCCTATTTCAAAACGTTCGGAATTGCAACCCAGGTTCAGGTCGCACTTATTTCCCAAAAATTTATTGTTTATTGCCTTGTAGCTTGTCAATGTATATAGTTCGTTTTGTTAGATATATTTCTAGGATATGACATACCTATTAATGTTTGAATATTCATTTCCTTGACACTATTATCTAATTATTTCCTTTTGTATACATTCTCCGCCTATTTTGTTCAGCCATATTGAATCTCGTCGTGAAGTCATTAAAAACAAGAACAGATAACTCTTATATAAAAAAACGTGTTGGTTTGTTTCCGTGATCTTTTTTTTTCGATTTTCATGACTATTTGAATGAAAGAACGCTATATTGATCATTAATACAAAGGGAAATAATAATTCCTCCCGGCCCTTTAAAAAATTTGTATTAAAAGGTTGTATTCTAAAAATAACAAACTGCTTAATAATCAGTCAGGGGACTTACTTTTTTAAATGAGTGATTAAGAAATCACTAATTCAAGTAACATTTTTCCAGAAATGTTGGAAGTAAGAGTTGTCTTTCTTTAATAATCACCTATTTAAGTAGTACAAATAAATCACTAGACTAAGTATTTGATTCTATAGTAGCTTTAAATATATAATACTAATGATCCAGGGACTAATTATGTTGCTAAAATTATCAGAACCAACATCTGTGTTTATAGGATGACCGGTCATGTCAGGTGATGACCTTGTACTGAATCTGGGATAATGACATGAAAATCACTACCTCTAGTTTCTTAAAAAAAATCACTTCTTTAAGTATTATTATTTTATTACCCCCATTAATTTCAACACCCCATAACAGTGAAATTTTTGGTGGCGAACAGTAAAATTTTATTACATAATCTGTTAGATGAAACCTTGAATTTTACAGGAAAAATACTCCCACTGCTGGGAAAAATCTGTCATGTCTGTTAAGAAAGTATAAGATCATTATTCAAATCTTTATTATAGCATTTTTTTTTCAACAAATATAGAATTTACAGATGAATGATTGCATCAAAGGCATAAATTTTGCTACTTTAAAAAGCAAAAGGTTCATTTTTTTCAATTTTACTAATAATTAGATATAATCTGAACCTGTATGTTTAAAATTTTGGTTAAACTACAAAATCACATGTACAGAATTTCTAATTTGCTACTTAAATGAGTGATTAATAAATCACTTATTTCAGTAATTCCCCTGACTAAAAATACAATATCTTTAGAAGGAGCAAATGCACCAGACATGACATATCTAAAACTGTTCAGCACTGGAAGGCTCAAGGGAACAGGAGAATATTCTCTTGAAATTACTAAATTTGGACTCTTAAATTGAATTTTAACTGTATCATGGAACTGTGACACCAACATGATCAGTGTGTTTTATATGTGTGTAAATTGATTTGATTTTATTTTATGATAATTTGCAAATAGTGTACATAAGTAAATACCTAGCATGTCATAAAGCTTTAAAATTCATTTTGTATTTCTGAAGGATAGTTTCGCATAACCATGATAACAATACATGCAAAAGTTCACTCCAAAAAAAAGGGTTACACGCTACAAATTTTCGCGCTTATAAAAATTTCTGGGGAGAACACTGCAGTATTGTGATTGCCATGTTCAGGAGTACCTTATATTGTACTAACTGATAGTACCCTCTTTTAATAAAGTATATATTATCATTATATTATATAAAAGTGCGCCAAGTTACACTGTTACTGTTAGTGCAAAGGAATCGGAAATTCTATCAATAAAAGTCTGTAAATAATAAAGTCGACTATCACAGTAGAGCTTCTCGTAGAGAATCCTTTCATGTTACACTGTTAATGGCATAATGCACAGGAATCGGAAATTCTATCTTCTACTGTGATACTGATAGTCGACTTTATTATTTACAGACTTTTATTGATAAAATTTCCGATTCATGTGCGAGAAACTCTACTGTGATAGTCGAATTTATTATTTACAGACTTTTATTGATAGAAAATTATTTCCGATTCCTGTGGTTAGTGTTACAATTTTGAACACAGAGACAACATGTAAATTATGATGTACGGTACGAAGAAATAAATGTGTATCTTAAACATATAAAATAGATTAATAAAGTTGTATATCATCTGACTGGAAGTAATGTTTGTGTGTCAACCTACAAAAAGCATACATTTTCTGAGGTCTTGATAAGGTTTTGGAAATTTATTTTGTGACCTTCACTTCCGGTAATGGCGAGTGTAAATTTGAATCAGTATCGGACAAAACCAACACTTAAGCTTCCGGAAAATTTGTGTCACAATTAGCTCCCCTAGGCTAGCACGAGGCTAGGTTGAGGCTTTTTTCCACCGGCTAGGATGAGGTATGCATGTAACGTATTTTGTATGAACGGATCGGATAAGGAGTCTTCTGTTCTTTAGTATATGGATACGATAATTTACACGGGTTGTACCGGAAGCGACTGCCATACAAGCTGGGACTATTATACTTAGTATAATAGTCCCAGATACAAGACAGAAACTGGGACTATTATACTAACGGGACTGGAAACTGATCGATCTGTTGAGATTTCATTGTCCCGATAGCGGATTATTGATTTTTGTTTTGATTGACAGCTTATCGTGCCACGTGGTTAATTAGCCTTCGGTACATGTAAACAATTGATTTCGACGAACAAGTCAGCTTATAGAATACCGTTAAAATTGGTGGACTTGAAATTGAAAAAAAATAATTAAATGCAAAAAAAAAAAAAATATATGAATAACAAAACTATTTTAACAAATTAAATATATTTACTTGAAATAAATGTTTTCACACTGGAATAAACTAATGCCGGTTAAAACTGGGACAAGTTCTTGGAAAAGTAGTTTTGAAAGATAAATACTTTTCTTATTGTTAACGAAAATTATTAATAAGTAGTCAATATATTAGTGTTGAAAATAAAACAAATAAAGTCGAAATGCCGGCGCTTTACTTGACCGCTAAGAAAACAACGTGTCGCCGAAAGTTAACAGATCATAATTAATCCTAATAAAACAATAAATGTGCAATAAAAACAATGTTGGCAATTTCAGTTCATAATTAATCCCTATAACAAAAGTTACCCGTGGTCTAATAAAACATAGCCACATTGTTTTGAACTTTTCTAAATTTCGTGTTTACACCTAAATTTCAATATGGCAGAAATAGCAGTGAAAGGGCCTGCTTTTGTAGTTCTGATTGTGGAACTTATTGAACATATTTTCACGAAGTCATATGCTTATGCCACCCGAAGACCATTACTAAGCAAAAACACCCCGATTTTAATACAAATACCCTTACTGAAAAATCAGCCTCCTGCAAACATTTGCTGCAAGTCTGCTGCGAACTTGCTGCAGACTTGCAGCGAACACAGAGTCCGTATTTGCGGCGTGTTTGCTGCAAATACGCTGCAGGTCTGCTGCAAACAATTTACCATGCAAATGAGTGTTTGCTGCAGACCTGCTGCAAACAATTATATGCAAATGAGTGTTTGCTGCACACCTGCGGCAAACATATTTATGCAAATTAATCTTTCTCCTGCCTGTTTGCTGCAGACCTGCTGCAAACATTTATATGCAAATGAGTGTTTGCTGCAGACCTGCTGCAAACATATTTATGCAAATCAATCTTTCTCCTGCGTGTTTGCTGCAGACCTGCGGCAAACATTTATATTCAAATCAATCTTTCTCCTGCGTGTTTGCTGCAAACTTGCAAGAACTACATACGTTATAGAATTAACCAATATGTCATGTTGTGTACACATCATATTATCTATATTACACAGCAAATTCTGAAAAAAGTTATGTTACATCCATACATACAATAATTCAATTACTTTACCATTTGAAAAAATTATCATAGCATAAGTTTATACCTGTTAATAAGTTAAATTAATTCCAAGTACGTTCTCAAATGAATTACATGCATGAATCTAAAATTCAAAAAGGTTTATATTTGAAATTTATTTTGTGCATATATATACAGCTAGTTAAATTAAAATTGTCACAAAATTCAACTAGACTTACAACAAAATATTTAGTAAGTTACAATCTCTAAGCATATGAGGGAGTACTGTATATTGCCTGGTTACATATTTGAAAATGCATTTTACCCGTCATGCAGATATCTGTGGAGCCGCCGGAATGAATTTCACAAGTTTACATTCTATGATGAATTTGTACTTACAAATAATGTCTTTGAAAACTATTCTGTTAACTTCCAAACTATAATGCCTCCTGAACACTAATATATATCATGACACAAACATCACCATCATTTTCAAATTTCAAATCTTTATCTTGCAGGAAGTTACCAATAGGCATGCTCAGTCGTTTTATGTAGTTTCTTGCAATGCTCTTGCAAACATATAAAATTGTCAAAGATTTTTGCAATCTAGCTGCGAACATCCCTTATATTCTAGTTTTTCCTGCAATCTTACTGCAAACATATTTGTTTCTGCAAACTTGCCGCAAGCTTGCAGCAAAAGCTGCAATGTTTGCAGGAGGTTTGCAGCTAGCTGCAAACATCTGCAAACATTATTCAAAGGGTTCCTGCAACCTTTTGTTTGCAGCAGACCTGCAGCAAGTTTGCAGCAGATCTGCTGCAAACATTTCATTTCTGTAAGGGTATTGCACATATAAATAGGAGTAAGCAATTTTATAGGAACAGTATAATTTATTTGAACCCTGCATGTGGTTTCCGTTTGTAATGAGAATGAGATTTATATTCCACTTTTCACTTTAAAAGTGACAATAGAAATAGGCCAATCCAACCTATAACCTATAAATATGATTTTACAACAAACTGAACTCGCGTATCTCTTTTCAATCAATAGTTTTAAGAAATTTTATGAATCATACTTGTTTTCCTGCGTCCCGACGCTATTATCATCCTGAAAAAATTCAACCTTTAGATGTCGTTTTTACACTTAAGCCGGGATTTGGTGATTAAAACAACTGTCAAAGATCGAGATATCTTTTATCATTAAAGTAATCGTGTTTACATTAAGGATTATCATTTCGAATAACTATTAAAATAAAAACAAATTACAAAGATTATACGATCAAGACACGCTGTCACTGTCAAAACAATATGGCGTATCGATAAATCTCGCGCAGGTAAAGTCTCGTTCTAACGACCGTGATGTTGAGTATGATTACACTGATTGGTGTAACAGTTTCCAGTCCCGTTAGTATAATAGTCCCAGACAGAAACAAGTAGAAATGTTTGTTTCCGATTAATCTAAAGTGACAGAAAGTATTGATTTACACGAAAACAGCAGCACTTCTGCCTTTGTAAGTCAGCGATCTGAAAACAAACGCAGATATAGCTCTAAAACTTTTCCAAGTGGTAAGTTTTATACGTACATCTAAAAGTTAAAATAATGCGACCATCTATTGATGCATTGTCATTAGTGGCAAGGTTCCGGTGCAAAAATAGTTGACATGCATTTTGTAGCCGGACACACGGACACAACGATAAATTATAAATATTGAATATACCGTAATTCAGTTTAAAGGCTTAATTTAATACAAATTACCGTGTTCTAATGTAAATGCCACAAATGTAAATTTTAATTAGATAAAATTTTCTGGAACATAAATTATACTGTAAATTCGTATTGGCATTGCGTAGGCACCGGACACATCCATCTAGAACACCAATACCAATATTTAATATTCAAATAGTTCCAGTGTAATGCTGTGTGTTATTCAAGAAATAGAGTTAATTAATCGTCTATACAATTTTATACACCTAAAGGACACTTGCTTTGACAAAACTCGTGCAACTTTTACTGTATTGCGCAGGCGCATGCAAAATCGATTGTTATAGTAATCCAGCGTACATCCAAACGTGTGGAGCCGATTTTAACTTGGGCCTACTATAAATAATAAAATCGAATGGCAATGCAACTATATCAAAGTAAGAAGATATTTATTCCTTGATAATTATCAGATGTAGGCTTATCAGACTTTTCTTTCCCCATCTTCCTGATTCGCAGCGGGAGCTTTGCGTATAGCCTTTGATTTTCATATAGTGTGAACAATGTATTTCTTCCACTGATGTCTTCCTATTTTTCTTATGCATTCCCAATATTTATATGTGTTTATGCCTTCAAGATGAAATCATATTCGTTTGAATATGGTTCAGTACAACAGGAACATATATAATTGATATACTGTTCCCAGGGTATAAGTTTACGGAGCTGTACGTCAAACTGAATTAAATTGTCCAGTCAGTTATGATATACCATTAGCCATGACTTGAGTTTGAGCAGGTAGATGTTTCTTTGAGTTTATATCCTAAAAGGATTCACTACACGCACTGTTAAGGTCTTATTAGTCTATAGATTATTGAGAAAACACAGAGGGTCCGAAAGATGGGGAGGGTAAATTGTTTGATCCTTAATTTCTGAAAAAAGTTTTTATACAGGAAGTGAAAAAATAGTTTGTTTCCTTGAAAATTATGATAAAATAAATACATATTTTAGTTTTAAAATAAATCTTGTTCCTGTCTATATTTGATATTGAAGAAAATAGTTTTCATTCTAAATTAATTTACATTAATACGAAGAAATTCACTGCATTTTGTGCTTAATCTATTGTGTTCTTAGGCTTAAGAATTGCATTAATTAAACATGAAACTGGTTTTGCCAACTACTGGTATCAATTTGTTAAACAAAACAAAATGTAATGGATTTCCACTTTTTATAGAAAATTGTAGAAATGTATATAATTTTAGAATTAAATGCCCAAAATACAGCCTCGAAAACTTTCCATTTCAAGTTTATATCCAAATCTACAATGCTGACTTTCTATCTGAAATGTTTTAATGTTCTGATATTTATGTGTCTAGGCTGGTGTCAAGTTTTATCTGTTTATTGATCATTTGTGAAATCCAGAGAAAAGTAGATTAACATTGAGAAAATGTATTTATGGTCCTGGTCTTGGTGTGTTTAAAGTTATTCAAATGTGAGGTGCTTAATTTACATAAAAAGATGATGTCCTTCATAAAATTTTCCCAAAATCTTTATAAAAATTTAAGAATAATTGTTTTGCCTGATCTATTTCACATCTAACTTCTGTAGGATAACTAGCGGTTCAAATATATGCTTTCAATCAAGTATATACAAAGTGAAACATTGCCTCAGACCATACTGTCTGGAAGAAAAGTATAAAGCAAGAGTTCTTTCCATTCAGGCTTCTTGTATCAAGACATCTTAGCATAGAAATGAGTAAAAAAATAAGAAATTTCTACTTCTATGGCATCTGTATGCATTTTTATAAGTAAGTATGTGCTATCACTTAAATTGACCCACAGTTATTTCCAGCGTAATAAGATTTAAGACCATTTTATACTAATCAAGTATGCTATTTGTTCCTTTTTTTCTGTTGAAAGTACATTTAATATATGCAGAAGGATTATATTCCACAAAAATTCATAAATTTTTATTTGTACAAAATATTTACAGCTTTATACAAGCCCTTGCATTATTTGATAATTAACTCTTTTTTCAGACACAGACTCATATAGGTTAACTGACTTTAAGAAATCTTATACATCAAATGATTATTTTTCTATTGTTACATTGAATATATGATCACTAAATGGTACCTTATGTTCAGAACATTTTAAAACTTATTTATTTAAAAAGTTATTTGTCTTTTCTCATAGATATGCTAATAGCTGAACAGGTGCTTTAACATTGTTGACTCCATTAATTAAAAAGGACTATATTCTTTCTTTTTATTGAAATGGTGTACTAGTATTTAATCAAAGAGCATGATTGCTCTGAGGATACGATCGCCATTGTTTTCATTGATATTAGTATTATTCTGATAAATAATTCAACTGCACATCAATTCAATCTGCATATCGTTTCTAAATTTTTACTAATAGCCAATCTCTGATACAAGTGTATATCTATATGAACAATGTAATTATTGAGCTTTAAATTTGCTCTACATTTGCTAGATGATTGGAAAGTCAAATCCTCTCTTTTTAAAAATACTAGACCACACCCGCCACAACGTGGGTTTTTGACTAAATTAAAGAATCTACACCTTATTTTCACTCTGGATATTTGGTATTCATATTTTCATTTGACAAAGTCATGCTGATCGTAAGGCGCACAGTTTCTTTACTTTTAAAATCTTTTTGTTTGAACCTGTCCTGCTTGGAAACTACTTGTAGATATATTTTGGGTCAAAGTGTCAATCCTGTATAATGACAAAGTTCAGGTGTGATTTTGATCCCAAATACACCGTTTGGTTGTGCACCTGACAGTCGGAAAGAACAGATTATGCAACAAGTAACAGGTACTATTGGGATTGGTATCAACTCGACCCAGGAACTTGTTAATTATTGGTTATTAATTAAGTGAAAACAAAGGGCCTGGAATGTCGTAATTTTCAATCAACACCATTGTCCTATATTAGTTAGATTTCGCGTGCAGTACGTCGATTGAGCATGCACGACAGTGTATAAGACACAGTCTCCGAAATTTGGATATTTTCTCAAAATTGGCATTTTCTGTGGAAAACAAGTGTTTCAAAAACAAATTTAGGAAGAACAAAACACTAGATACGTGATATCACAAATATTTCCCACTTTGTATGGTTTCAGAGGATTTGGGGCTCAATGAAATCAGTCTCTTCCTTTAGTAGTATAGATTCCTTCTAAATGTTATCAATCCCACATAATAAGTGTCAAAATGTACATTTGTACAAGCACACAAAAGTCAATCGGTTCTTTCTTTGGGTTGAGGATTCATATGGCCCAAAATGTTAAAATCCTAGACGTCTTCCAAAATTGCACACATTAAAATGATGATCACGGGCAAGATTGTAAATTCTATCATGAATGAAAGCTTTTTGGAAAACGGTATTTCTCAATTTAACAAAAAAATCTAATGGATTAAACTAAACCCTGTTATTATGTTCTTCAACTTTGTATTTGATTTGACTTTCTTACTGTTTTGATTCATGTGTCACTGATGAGTTTTATGTAGCATTTCTAGCGTACCAAATTATAAGTTATAATATTTTGTACATGATATTTTGCTACTCATGCTACTGTCAGTATAAAAAATCAACCTTTTCTTCTGATACATTTCTTGATTATGTCCACTGTTCATTACATTAAACATGTTTAAGGAAATTTTGATGACTGAGATATAAATACTAGCTATATATAGCTATTCATTGATGTCTTGTTAAAAAAAAGCTATTCATTGATGTCTAAATTACTTTACCCCATTACAAATAACTGAGTACATTTTAATTTCTCAGTAAAATACTTAAAAAATTACATTAAAATTTGTTTTCTTTCAAAATTTTGTCCTTTGATCAAATTTATCCAATCAAGGTAGTACAATAAAATTCCATGAAATTTGGAAAATCAAATTAATGGAGTGATCGAAGTGATCGTAATATAATGACTGGATTATTCGGGATGCCCTGTATGACATTATGGCACTAACTGCAAACAAAAAATTCTTGTTCAAAACCATCATGCAGTTCAACACCACCGTTGGCTTCAAAATTTCTACTAGTTATATCGATTTCACCGTGAATCTTCTGAATATTTCGTCTGCATGCATTCCTTCGCTAAATTCTTCTGTTCAAACACACGTGCACATTGAAAACACGTTTCGTGCTCCATTGCACATGTTTACAAACAATTTTAAACTCCTCCTTTTTTCGCGCCATACGTCAGGATATATTGATCCCATGATGCAGCTTGTTTTTAATTTCCGGTTGGCAGGCTTTAATGGAGTGATCGAAGTGATCGTAATATGACAACTGGATTATTCAGGTTAAGGAGTTCCTCTCTGACGTAATTCTAAATATATAAAACCCTAAATATAAATACTGCTTAATCATGTTAATTCTGATTTTCCGTATATTGGAAAATAAACGCAAATGAAAAGGGAGATATCAAAACAGGAGGATTAAGAGAAGAAATTTAACAGAATGTTGTTTAAATTCAATCTCTTTGTTTGTTTTACTTTTATAACAAGACAATCTTAGGAATCTAAGTTGTTCCTATTAATGTAAACACAAAACAGTTGACGTGAGAGTCTTGGAAGGATTCAATGGTAAAGTCTACAGATTGCCTGACGGCACTCGTATCCCAAAACCAATGAACTTTGAAATAAAGGATTTCTGAGGATCAATTGTATTTCTTATGTTATATTTTAGATATCTATATAATATGTCAAGATCTAAACTTTTTCCGCATTAATTAAGAATGCCAATATGCCCTCTTTTAATTGAAAATCTTTTAGATATAAAAATAAGAAGATGTGGTATGATTGCAAATGAGACAACTCTCCACATGAGACTAAATGACACAGAAATAAACAACTATAGGTCACCGTACAGCCTTCAACAATGACCAAAGCCCATACCACATAGTAGATAGTATAGTAAACTTGGTATCTCAACTATGATGAATTATATTATTTAAGATATGAGTAAAAGAAAATGTTCAGTTATTGTTATTTTCATCGACAGGAACACAAAATAACATATATTCTTATACTTGATCATTCTAAGGATCTTTCATCCCAAGTTTGGTTGACAATGGTTGAAATAGGACCTGACAAGTGGATTTAAATTTTTTAAAATTTATAACCGCTTCAACAAACAACAAGTCATAGCAATAGATCACATGATTCAGATTCATATTCAATAGTTTATCAAAGTCTCACCACATACAAAAAACATTTAAAACCAGATACATATATATGAAATATAAAGTAAACATATATAAAAACAAGTAAAATTTATGTATGTGCCATTCTTAAAAGAATGAGAGAGACTATTTAAAAACATATCTATACCAATGTATATATAAAATACTACAAAGAGCAATTAATAATATAAAAAGTACAAAATACTGAACTCCGAGGAAAATTCAAAAGGAAAGCTCAAACACATCAAACGAATGGATAATAACTGTCATATTCCTGACTTGGTACAGGCATTTTTTTAAATACTGTTTCTCCTTGTCAAAATGTTATTGCAGGTTCCGGCAACAATGTAACAAATATGGATATTTTTATAAAGATATATAAATTTTTCTTCATCAGACCAATTTAAAACCATATCATTATGATACAATATATCAATAAACATTTCATGTCTTAGATCCTCATATAATGGACAATTTAAAAGTACATGTTTTTCATCCTCTGAAATATTGCAGTTAAAACAAACTCTATCGTCAAGATTTTCCCTTTCATATCGACCAGTTTCAATTTCTAACGGTGCTGCATCACATCTAAATCTTGAAAAGCATTACGCTGACATAGTGGCATTTTCTGTAGCAATTATTGTTCAGTGTTATAAATATGTTTAAAAATGTATATGTTCTCAATGTTTCTAGTATGGTCAGGCAAGCTAAAAAAGAAACCTTAACAGTAACCATTATAAAAAAATCAGGTTTTCGCTGATTAAATTTAGAAAAAATTATTGGAAAACTAATGTATCATTTATTGAAATAAATTGTTGTCACACCAGATTTAAATGCATTTATAGTTACTTAAGGGTTTTAACGACCTTGACTGGCTATAAAGCCCTCGTACGGTCCACTTATTAATACAATGTAGTTCAAATCTGTTACTGTGCTATATACCAGAATTGAATTTAATTAAGAATACAATTAAATCTATCATTGTAAAAACCAATAAGACTTTATATATCATTAGATTTTGGATTTCTTTTATCCTTTAAGTGCAAAACGTTCTTTGGAATTCACACATATTTATTTATTTATTTATTTATTTATTTACAAGTTTGATCTGTTCTGTGGTCGGGTTGTTGTCTCTTTGACACATTCCCATTTCCATTCTCAATTTTATTGATCGTTTATATAAATATACATTGTTAATTTCCATTGTGTAATGCAATGTAGGCGTACATATAATAATAATTTTGCAGCTGATATAATAGTTTTAGGTAAATAAATTGAAGAAAAACTACGGTTTCTTATTGGTGCATTCTGAATAAAATTCGGATCTATCATAACTTTCATTCGTATACACCTCTATGTCTTGCATTGTTCTGGACATAATAATATTTAATTTCATGAATGATAATATAGTATCAACAAATGAAAAAAAATGAAGAATTTAGCAATTTTTCCATTTGTAAAGGGGCATAACTCTAGAACAGTAAAAGTGACGCCACCATAATTCAAACTTGATCTGTGTATTGTGGTGATAAGCATTGTGTATAAGTTTCATAACATTTGGTTGAGGCAAACTTAAGTCAGAGAACAGAAATGAAAAATTTTGCAATTTTTCCATTTATAAAGGGGCACAACTCTAGAAAGGTTAAAGTGACCCCACCAAAATTCAAACTTGATCTGTGTTTTGTGGTAATAAGCATTGTGTATAAGTTTGTTTGAGGCAAACTTAAGTTAGAGAACGGAAACCAATTTTGGGACGTACGGACGTACGTACATATAGACGGACAAGGGTAACTAAATGCCCCTCCGCTTCGTTGGGGCATAAAGATATGGAAATAGCATCTTCATCTTTGCAGGATGCTGATATGGCTTTATAAAGTTCCATATTGAACACACCAGCATTTGGATGCTGGCATCATATATATAATAGACTTTGATACACCTTTTGTTTGGATGCTGGCATCCCAATTATATGCATGCAGACTGAACTTTCTCTTTAGGTGCTGCCATCCCATTAAAAAATTGGATGTTCATCCTTTAAAGTTAATCTCAGGGATGCTGGAATCCCAGCTGTAAGTAAAGTTATCTCAACACATTATAAATTGAATGCTGACAGTCATTTCCTTTGGATGCTGGCATCTGTTTCTAAGTATATATTGACATTAAATATATGATATCATAAGGAGATCTGTCTTCCCTAGTTGCCTGCATACAATAATACACATACTGCTTTAATAACAATGCAAAATCTTTTAAATTTTTATTTTAATTATCAGTACTGGTCTCTTTCATCTGTACGTACTGGATATTGTCAATATCACTGGACTTGCTATATGCACATCATGTCATGATTTGTTTTCATTTCACAAGGAGATCTGTTTTCCCCAGTTGCCTACATACAATAATACATGTCATGCATGAACCACTTTGATAACAATGCAAAATCTTTTAAATTTTTATTTTAATTAAAGAACCTTAGTGAGCGCGTTCACATACCCCACGTCCCCACATTGTCATTGGAGAAATAAAATAAGCGTAAGAGAAAAAAATTGAATCATAATTTCCTGTCAATATGCACATCTACATAGTATGTACTTATTATCTACAAAGTTTCATGAAATTCTGTTGTGTGGTTTCAGAGGAGTTGCGATGACAAACTGTTGCAGTAGTACATTAAAGCAAATAAGTTTAAAGGGGCGCAACTCCTAGAAAAAAATTGAATCGTAATTTCCTGTCGATATGCACATCTACATAGTATGTCCTTATTATCTACAAAGTTTCATGAAATTCTGTGGCGTGGTGTCAGAGGAGTTGCGATGACAAACTGTTGCAGTAGTACATAAAAGTAAAAAGTTCAAAGGGCGTAACTCCTAGAAAAGAAATTGAATCGCAATTTCCTGTCGATATGCACAACTACATTGTATGTCCTTATTATCTAAAAGGTTTCGTGAAATTCTGTTGTGTGGTTTGAGAGGAGTTGCAATGACAAGAAACAGGACTGACGGACAGGTCAAAACATTATACCCTCCGCAACCCGTTGTGTGGGGTATAATTATACGTACTGGATATTGCCAATATCACTGGACTTGCTGTATGCAACTTCCCATGCGTAGGTACATCATGTCATGATCTTCTTTCATTTCAATCACAAAACTTACATTTTCTTTATTAGATCATTGTTAAGCTTTTTCTGTATTCAATATTTATCAATCATCTAATAAAATCGGTTACATGAACTAGAGCTTTCTAACTTTCTTTGATCATTTATTACTTATCTGAAATCAGCTGGAATCGCAAATGATCATAATGATCTGGTGCTGTTTGGATGTTTTGTCGCCTAAATTCAATCTGTCCAGCAACTATAAAGTGTTACGATACATTATACATAACACATGAATAGTAACTGAAAGGTACAGCCACTGCTTAAAAACACTGAAACGAGAAATGAAAATCCAGTATAGTTTTTAATACAGATAAATATTCTGACCAATATAAATGTTTAAAGAAATTGCTTTAAATGAGTTTCCTGTTGCTTACGTCTTTCATCCAGGACAATTTGGGCTCATATTTGTCTCTAAGGCAATTATATCACATCTCCTTAGTTTTACATTCACAGTAATACATGTATATAAACTGGCCTCAAGCAATCAATGAGTCTATATACTTCATATATAATCTTGCAAATATATGAAAGATTGTCAACAATAAGTTTTCGTTGTAACATCACAATACTTTTAAAGTAGATATTCATGTAGAATAAAGTGTTAGAAATATATTGCTTTCCTCCCAACGTTCAAAATAACTACTCGTGGTTGCAAAAAAAAAAAACTACTTACACCCTCCCATCCTTTCCACCCCCAAGAAAATGCACGATTATTTGAAGAAAACCTCCATTTAAACTTCACTTTACCAAAGTTTTCCATACCAAGCCTGGTGCTTCTGCTTGTCAGAGATAAATCTATTAAAAACCCATCTGAACCACTAATTAAATCGAATTATAATTATGGAACAACACTCAGATCTATACACTATCAAATAAACAGCTGCGCCATGAGCGCATGATACGCCCTCGCTTTTAAAAGAATAAATATCAATAACTTCTCAATGTCATATTAGAAATTTATGAAAAACTAAAGGAGGTTATCTGAATAGATATAAACCAGTCACCAAAGTTTCATGAAAACTCCTCAAAGCACGTTAAAGATATTGTCTGAAAACTGGAAAATCACCCTTTTTATGAATGAAATCCCATAACTCTGAAACGTAAAATCTAAAACTTATAATAATCGAAACAGAGCTTACGTCAATAAATATAAACAATTCAATAAAATTTCTTACAAATTGGTGAAAGTGTTTTGAGTTTTTTCCGAAAACTGGAAAATCCCCTTTTAATGAATAAAACCCCATAACTTGGAAAGATTGATTAGGCATAAACTAGGCATGTTCAGCTAATAAAAGGAAACGAATGTCAACATTGAAACTCAAAAAGTGAAACAAAAGTAAACCATTTGGTTGACTGATTCGATCAACAAAAACTCATTCTTATACAGGAAAAAATGATGATTAACATATTTTTTAACCTACAATATGAAATCAAACAGACCAAGAAAATCCAATTGCACGTGTTTGCTATCTATTTATATCTGTAGTTATGTTTATATCAGGTTACATGGCCGTCGGCAGTGTTGCAGGTCACCTCGATGGTTAATTAGAGGCATCTACACTAAAATACAGACGAAATTCTGATACATATTATCGAGTTCATACATTGCAAATTGTTTATTTAAGACTTTTTTTAAATTGGGATATATACGTTTTAGTATGTTATAAATCAAATATGAGAATTTGAGTCATATCGGTGAACATGAATTTGACAGCTAATGCCCCTTTAAAAACACTAAATAATGAAAAGATGACGCAAAGGCATATATATATATATATAGGACTAGCTTGACCCATAAAAACATGTAGCAAATTAATTTCTTCAAGTATATGTATTAGAGTAAATTTTATTTTAAGTCGATAAATCTATATGTGCTCCTTTCTTAAACATTATTTACATAGTATTCATAGTGACATTCACCCTTTAATATTCATACATGACAATGCAGTAAGGGTTTTGCTCATTGTTGAAGACCGTACGGTACCCTATAGTTGTTCACTTCAATGACATATGGTCTCAGGAGGGGTGGGGGTGTTCTGGGGGTCCGAATCAATGTATTTGAATGGGGACATATAGTTGGAACCCCCCCTTTATCCTGGGTTGGGAACCCCTTTTAAAATGGCTGGATCCGCCCTGAATTATGACACATATATGATCCTTGTGATATGATTCAACCCTCAGTTTTAATGATATGAACTATTAAATCAACCAACTTGCTAGATGAGCAAAGTATTATCAGACTTTAAGGTAAGCCTCTATAGTAACAGGTGAAAATGAATGTTATGTTAGATAAATCCCCCTTCCCACAAAGAATTTCAAATACTTGTTCCTTCAGACCCATGCAATTAAGATGCGAACAACATATTCAACTTTCTGGTAAACTGGATAGACCTTATCGCTATTTGTCTGTCATTTCTGGACATCACAAAGGTTCCCGTAAAATTTTGACTTCACAATACAAAATGTCTGATGCCACAAAGGAAAAGTGATTGTTGTATGATGTCAATACTTCAAGTGTAGCAGATTATCAGGTCAAGTGTTCTAATATACAATTTATAGCGATATGGTCTCGTCTCCTGGTACGAGGAAAATTCTCCCTTACAAACATGAAAATCAGTAATTCATGGAATTTCTTTTGGTTTATATGGCTTTGTGAGGCATTTTTTTCAGGGCAAATTCAGTTTTTGAAAAGCTTCTCGACTTTCTAGTCCGAAAATCAATCTTAAATCAAATTTCTTATACTTTACATTGCCTGTATTAAAATTGTAAGGCCTCTTACCAGTGATGAAATTTACTGGTGTAGGTCATATGGCTAGTGGTGAACAAATTAATTTAGCTGACCGATTTTTATATTGGCCATGGCAGTAGGGCTTGTGGTTAATCGTAATTAGAGACATAGTCTTGGTGGGGTGTCATGTGCATCAGATTTTTGTCAAATCTATTTGTTTCTCTGCGGAACAGCTTAATCCTGCATTGCTTGATAGGATACATATTTTCAAAACATATGAAAAGGAAATGGATGTCTCAGATGCTCACCGCTGCCGGCGTGACTTTTTACCCCAATATACCCCAATATACCCCAACATACCCCAATATACCTCAACAAGCAGTTTAAACATAATTTGGTTGAATAACAATGTTAAACTTGACATTTAAATGTTATTTTAACGACAATAACACTTTATTTTATGAATATATTTAATTGTAAATCACTCTTTCCTCGTAACTTGTACTGTTCATGTCAGCCGCTTACGATCACAAATGGACTTTTTACCCCAATATACCCAAATATACTCGAATAAACAGTTTCAATACAATTTCCATGATAAGGAATGATTATACATGCAAATATAATAAAATTAACACAACTGTTTATATTTTTTGTGCATTTAGAGGCTTTAAAAACAGTTCTTTATTCATGTATTGACGAAGGTTACACTAAAAACCTGAACGAACGAACCTAAAGATATACCGGTAAATTTTTGCAATTTCTTTTTTCTCCCTTAAAATTTGGAGATTGAAAACGCATTTTGTGTTTTGTTTTCTCTTAAAAATAAGATATGATGTTTTTTTCTAAAATAAAACTCGAAATTTTTTCTCAAATTTTTTAAAATATTTTTCTCAAATATTTGTTTTCTTTGAAAAAAATATATATAACCTTATATGTTTAACATTTAAAGTTTTCTTTTTATGTTCATAAAATGTTTGTATCTTTCACTCAGTTAGGACATTGGTCAGCGGAAATTCAATGTTGGTTAGGTTGGTGTGTTCACGTTTCTCGGACCAACGTCTGATATTTTTTGTCATGCCAAAAAATCCTTGCTCAAAACTCCGATGGACCTCCTACGGCATCCATTAGTAGTTAAAGATTAAATAACAAAATATAAACCTTTCAAATGTAGCGTTTATAAAAAAAAATATTATTCCATGTGGAACACCCCCAGCCCCCTTTTATACACTCTCCATTTTTCAACCCTCGAATTAAGCTTTCCAATCTAATTAAAACCTTGCTTCCCAACCGATCAATAAATGTACCGGACCGGCAACTCTCGTTATTTTATACGAAAATCTACAATGCCGTTATACACATGTATGTTGTCTGCTTGGAGTCTCCGCACAGGCACTTGACTCGGAATAAATACCGAATATGGAAAGTGGAACTACAATTCAAAAAATAAAGTCTGATGTCACCTGGGACTATTTTAATGGTCCCAGATGTCACATAGAAGAAAAATAATTTGTTTTTTTTTTGCAAAGGATGCCGGGGTAACCCTCCCTGTGTTCAAAATATACATGAAATATCATAACCCCGAGTTTTCGATCTGTTAGCTGCCAAGAAATCCTTGCTCAAAACTCCAGTGGTCCTCCTACGACACCCATTAGTAGATTTGATTTCATTCAACAAAATAATTTATGCCCTGCATGTACGTATCGTTTGAACACGGACATATACCCTTATAGGCAATGTTAAAAATACCTCTAATATTACAATTCAATTTGTATTTATAGCGAAATAATACACTATAAAATCTTGAAATTGCTAAGGCAAAGGATTTTTTTTATTGCGAGCATATCAAAAGTATAATGCAGAAAAAAAATCGGCACTTTACAATCTTTAATTCAGCACAAACAACTTATCAATAAAAAAAAAAGAGTACACTCAAATATCTTGGCTGCTTTATTTATCATGATTGAAGAATCATAGCTGAAAACCTGTAATATATCTTGATTGCTGTTTCATGAATATCTCACATCTACTTTATTAATATTCAAAATGCTTTAAAATTGTTTTTAAAATCAGGAAAAGAAACTTAAATTGTGTCTTGTGTCTTACTAACCGTTTGACTGAAGAAGAAAAAAATCAAGACACATATTTGCTAATTCAGTCTTTATATTGCTGTGCTCCATGCCGGCTACATCATAAGTAGGAGTGATCCATATGGTGAGGGGTGAGTTAATCGGGGTATAAAAAAATTCGTTTTTCTTTCGAATGATTTTGATTTTTTTTTCTAAAATCAAATTTTCTATACAAATTCGCATGTTTGCTATTACAAAGCTAGGTATATAGCTTTAATATTAGAATTAAACATGCAACTTAAATGATAAAATTGTCAGAGGATAATGCTTTTGATGTTCCGTTAAGAAAGAGGAGAAAGTTTAAGATATCAAGGGGACTCCACTTATAAGCTTTGAGAGAGAATCGTTTTTCCAATTTTTATTCATATAAATTTACATACTCTTTAAATAACTAGTTTCTAATTGAAACAGTGTGCATGTCGGATTTCCCATCAGAGAACAGAATTTATCATCCTTCTATAGAGAAACACTAAATGAGGTTAACTTCAATATTCCGATATATAATATATATAATACAACAGAAAACCAAACGAAACTAAACTAAGTACATGCTATCAGTATGTGATTTACAGCTATATACAAATATTTCAATGTTTTTAAAAGAAAAAGCAATTTACTGTAGTCTCATTATAACAGTGTTTACCTGCTACTGGTGCATTATGATAATTGTTATGTTTTGTTTGTTGCTGTTGTTATTCGTATATATAAAAAAGATGTAGTATGATTGCCAATGAGACAACTCTCCACAAGAGACCAAATGACACAGAAATTAACAACCATAGCTCACCGTACGGCCTTCAACAATGAACAAAGCCCACACCGCTATTATATAGTATGTTTCTCTTTGTCAGAATTGCAATATGGTATTTTATATTTTCTTGCATACTATATAGAGTTAATCAAGTGTCTTGCTTTAAATTCTGATAGGTCGAGTTATCATTAGACTTCAAAATGTTGAATTAATTTTAAACTCTGTGATGTGCAATTTGATAAGTTATTCAATAGATTACACTCGTGTCACAGAATATCAATGTATACCCTAGGTGGTCATTCAGGTTCAATAAACAATGACAGGATGTTGTTGATTAATGCATCTGTTGAAACAACAGACCAATCCGCATTAATTTCCAGGACACTGCACATGCAGTTCTAGTTATCTCTCATACCTCAACATACAGAACGCATCAGCTCAATCAACATTATGAGAGTATTGATGGGGTTTATAGAATCAATGAATAGTATATTTCAATGTGAAAATATATTTTGAAAAATGAAATTGACTCTGTTTTCCTCTTTGTTTCTGTCAATTATCATATATTTTTTCTCCATAATCACAAAAATGCACAACCCTTAAAGAACTCCCCTCCCCACTTAAATCATGAATGGTCATGCTTTACGAATTTTTTTGACATGGACATTGGAACATTCTATATAGGTAGTGATATATCTCGACATTTCCGGGTATTACAGATCAACATGTATATTACCTGTTCATGTTTTGTAATGACGTTCAATAACTTTCTCTGATATAATTACATTTTATAACATTCACATTTCTGAATGTTCTGTATATATCAATTTCATATTTTATTTTCAGACCGAATGAGAATATGTTTATATTCAAGGAAACATACTGAGTATCAAATTAATTTCGGTGGTTTTTATAATATTTAACTTGGTATTAACAAAGACATATATACACATATATATGTCTCTGGTATCAAATCAAGGAAATTTAAAAATACTATTGCTTTTCTGGTATTAAGCAGTCTTGTCTGTTTAGAGTAGGAATAATGTGCCCTACTGAAGAATATGAATGACAAGTCTTGCAAAGGAACAAGATATAAAGCACATGGAAAACCCGATTCTTCCAGTCTGTCTTAAGCAGTTCACAAACGTTTTCTTGCACTAAATACTACTAACAAGCACGTTTCAGCCGAACTATGTATTTTTTCGGTTTCATTCTATCTACATAGGCAAAGTTGACTTTAGATGTTTTACCAAATGATACGAAAAATTTAATATTTGTCATAATTATTACTACATAATCTATTTCTGAAATGACATTTCGTCCTAAATATGCATGAAATGTTTGCAACTGGACATTAGGCAATCAACAATCAATCGATCAAATTTTGCACTAAAATATGAATTCAACAATTTAAAACACAATCGTATCCATCACTTGGTGCATGTCTGTTAATTGTCTCTTCATACAGTTAACTTTCTGAATTCGTTTTTGTGCAGAAATAAATTCCATAGAATAGTTTTAGCAGATAAAGTACTCAGAATATGTCACACTGACCCCCATGTAGTTTCCTTTGAAATATCAAAAGCACGGCACTGCGCGTAGTGGCCTATGATGTAGGTGATATTTGCCGACATCCTCCCAATAGACTAATTACTAATCATAATTGTATTTAAATTATCCGTCACTCGTCTTATCGACCGAAAATTTATATGCGTTACCTGTCCCAAGTAACAATGCCGTGACGCGGAAGTAAAAAGGTAAACGGACAGAAATTCACAGGACATAGTCACAAATTTGATAGGACAAAAAGTCACAGGACAAAAAAATCACAAATAATTTGTTGACAATTGTTTGAATACAGAGACTGATTTTGAAATATTTTATTTATATTAAATATATTCATTTTTTAGTTTAAGGAAATTGTTCATAAGCCTTGATAAATGAAAATTTATTAAATTTTAATCATGCAAAGGATATATTTCTTGGCACAATGAAGCCATTTAAGTACCAAGCCACTTTGACATTTTGTTTTCATAACAATTATTTGATTATTATTGATATTTAATGAATAAATTTTAATAACAAAGTTGCTTCATATATAATAGTATAAGAAAAAAATTAAAAAAATATTTTTAAAATGAGTGTTTTCTTGTTCAAAGAAAAATAATCTCAAAACTGAATTGTGACTTTTTGTCCTGTGACTTTCTGTCCTACATTCTTATAAAAAGCGTCTGGTTGTTAAAGTTGTTCGGATTGTAATTAATTTGGAGAAAATCGGTCAACAAACGAAAAGGTTACGCTGTTGTTGAAATAATAAAATAGAGAAATCATGGAAAATGGTATAAACAGACATGTAAAATTAAATTGTCATAGCACTTGCATCGGTTGCACTCGGGAAATAACACCTGTATGATTGACAAGAGGAGACATATCGTTTACTGATGGTATACGTGGTTAAGAGGTCGGACAATAAAATAAGAGGGTGATAAAATTTCGGCAAATATCATCTGCTTTTGATGTGGGTTCAGTACTTTATCTATGACTTTTATATCTAAGGTAGCATATTAGACTCACCCAAGTTATAGATGTACATGGACAGGCAAAAATTGTATTCTGTCTCATTCATTGGTGATTAAGTTGCATGACAAATAGTTGAATTTGCAAAAAATACACACCACTTTGCAGCAAGCAAACAATATTCAATCTTCTTCATAATATGACTTGCATTTCCAGGGAGATAGCATGTTTTGCGATACACACTTACAGTGTGTGTATTACTAGACAAAATTGCTGCACGGGATTTTTTTTATCTTCATAGATTCATACAAAACTTCAATGAATTATTGTATTTATCAAAATAACTACTATAACTGATAAAAATCTATCGGATAAAACTACCATTTATTCAAATGAGACAAAATATATCCTATTGGAGTCAAATTTCTCCTATGGATTCCTAAAGGACAAAAATATCCTCAGTAATGGAACCAAATGGTAAAAAAAAAATCATGAAAGGTTAATCCGAGAAAGTGTTAAATGTTTATTTTAAATAAATTAAAGAATTATTATGATAATACCACAAATTTAACTATTTTATCAGAAAATCAATTATTGTAAAATAACTTAAAACCCGGAAACGAAATTTCAAGTAAAAAAATTCGTATATTTACAAAATGCCTTCCAATACATCTGACGTTCATTTTTATTTTATATGCCATAAAATGTATTAGCCTATAGTTTAAATGAAAATAAAGATCAGAGAATTAAAATATTGTTGAAGAGAAAGTACATATCCGTGTTGAATTCGCCTCAGTTTGTTTATTCGAGTTTGATATTCAACTTCTTAATCCGCAATCCACATTTACCCGACAAATTTATATTCTTGGTGGAATACCCTCATGTTCATGTGACCATCAGGGACTGAGACAAATATGTTATGGTAGACCTCTCTCAAAACCCAAATGATTGAGTATATCTAATTTAAATTCATTCATGCAGTAAAACATTTCTTGAATGAGTGAATCGAAATTATGAAACAATCATTTTTTATCTTTATTGCGTATAGCCTATACATGTGAAAAAAACGGGAAACGGACTTGTGATAGACAAATAGACAACTATACAAACATATTTATTTTGGTTTTTTCTTTAGTTATGAAATGTAGAAAATTCCCGATTAAGATATCCTCATTACACATAATCTGTGTTGAAATGCGTTGTGTTTTTATAGCGTGTTGCAGTTAATCAAAGGTTACTAATCAATGTAACTTATAAAATATGAAAAAAATAACAAATAATAATATATTATTTACATATTTTATTTTGCTCATAGAAGTTACAATTGAAGTATCATATAATATAATATGAAGTCTTTTTAAAAAATTTTAAAATTTTAGTCTTAGATGCATATTTTTTTAAATTAGTTTTTATTGGCTTTGAACTAGCGGTCAGTAACTGCGAGTACTCTCAGATCTGTACTTAGTGTCTTTGTTGTGGTGATGTCCAAAGTCAGGAGCCTGTAATTCAGTGGTTGTCGTTTGTTGCTGTGTAACATATTTGTTTTTCGTTCATTATTTTGTACATAAATTATGCCATTAGTTTTCTCGTTTGAATTGTTTTACATTTGTCATTTTCGGCCTTTTGTAGCTATGTGGTATGGGATTTGCTCATTGTTGAAGGCCGTCTTTGTTGTGGTGATGTCCAAAGTCAGGAGCCTGTAATTCAGTGGTTGTCGTTTGTTGCTGTGTAACATATTTGTTTTTCGTTCATTATTTTGTACATAAATTATGCCATTAGTTTTCTCGTTTGAATTGTTTTACATTTGTCATTTTCGGCCTTTTGTAGCTATGTGGTATGGGATTTGCTCATTGTTGAAGGCCGTATGGTGACCTATAGTTCTTAATTTCTGTGTCATTTAGTCTCTTTGGGAGAGTTGTCTCATTGGCAATCATACCACATCTTCTTATTTCTTATGGAAGTCTGGCTCTTCTTTATAGTTGGTGAAGAGTCCTGTTGACTGCAAAAACAATGGTAAAATTGGAAAAACAACCTTTAATAGTGATTCTTGGAAAGGCTGATCTGGCAAAATTCTAGACAGCAACAAATTTAGAGAAAATGGGTGGGGGTACAAGAAATGATTTTACCAGAAGCATGTGCATCCCATATATTTTTTTTCTCTTCAAATTTCTCAAATATGCATTTTTTTCAATCATTTATAACAAAGAAGTTGAAATAATAAGATTTTTGTTCTAAAAAGAGAAAAATCCAAAATTGACAGCATGGTCAGTTTGACACAAAAAAGCAATAAAATAAACTTTCTTATATTAACACCTACTTCTAGTTTTTTCAAGTTAGATCTATTCAGATTGGTCCACTCTATCTTTATTGAAAGTATGAAAAAAACATTAAAGTTTAATTGTGAAACTGTGATTTTTTTCATGATAATAGCCAAAAATGGGTAAAATTTGATGAAAACTGGGAAAATCATCAGAATTGGGTACTTTCAAATGGCCGTAGCAAAAAAAGGGCACCACCATATGATTTTTTCGTCACCAATTATTTTTCTAGTCATATATAAACCAAAAAATCAGGTTAAGAAAAAAAGTTTAATTCAAGACCTTAAAAGATATATTTCATAAATCAGAAATATTATATTTTTTTAATCAAAAGTGTATCAATCTAATGATTTAAAAAAACATTTTTTTCATACTTTTATAAAATTAATATTAATTAAGTACGTTGACAACTGAACTTACAGATGGATATGTAGCTGTATTTATAGTACGAATCACACTGACCTCTAACAAAATTGTAAGAAGAAAGGGGAAAAACCATGAATGAAACTGGGCAAAATTCCTATATTTTCATTTTATCATGGCCATTATAGCGCTTAATCTATATATTGTTAACTTCAAAAATGAAATCGACAATCAGATTATACCACCAGCTATTTAATTGCAAAACAAGCACAAAAATGGTAAGCAGAAAGGTATATAGAAAAAGAAAATTCAGAGACATAATAATTGTGCTATTTCCCAATTATTTAATGTATTCAGTATGTCCACCACATACGTTTGCTACAACAAACAGCGTTTAATAATTTTATATAATGTATTCCTTTTTTATACGACCTCAAAAAATTTATGAGGTCGTATATTGGTATCACGTCGTCGTCGTCGTCAGCGTCGTCCGAAGACACTTAGTTTCCGGACAATAACTTTAGTTTAAGTGAATGGATCTCTATGAAATTTAAACACAAAACTGTTCAGGG
Organism: Mytilus coruscus; assembly: GCA_017311375.1. Lineage (NCBI taxonomy): Eukaryota > Metazoa > Mollusca > Bivalvia > Mytilida > Mytilidae > Mytilus > Mytilus coruscus. The sequence goes on from CM029608.1 coordinate 40,587,049, forward strand.
TTTGACCTCTGCGGTCGTATCAAGTTGCTCCCTGCAGAGCATTTTATTTCTCTTTATTTTCTAAAACTTCGAGTTACCGTTACGACAGAAAGTTTCAACACTTGTAAAAAATTTTGTTTTCTAAAAAAATAATTATTTCTTTTTTCTGGCATAAAATATGATTACACTATTTTGAATCTCGATAAAAAAGAAATTTCTTTAACTTGCCATTGAAAAATTCGACCAGGTTAGACCTCTTAACCACGTATACCATCAGTAAACGATATGTCTCCTCTTGTCAAACCATTGATAGGAAAAAACGTAAAGACAATATGCATCAAACTTTAAAAATATTTTGTTTGGTTTTTGCCTATAATTTACATTTATCTCACATCTCCTTTCATCATATTAAAGTTTGCAAATGACCAGAGTACAATTTAAATCAGTACTTTTAGACTCGAAGTATGTGTTTATGGTTGTGTTGCGTTCTCATGCTATTGGAAACATATTTTTATATATTTTATATGACCTAGCTTCTACAAAGATCGGGTAAATTCAAGTTTACTGTTGTGTTCTATTTACTATATTGTTTGTCTTTTGGCCGTTGTTTCGTTTTATTTTGCCATGGCATTGTCGGTATGTTTTCGGCTTATAAGTTTGAATTTCCCATTGCACGTTATATTTTGCCTCCCTTATTGTGCAGCAGCAAACATTTCATGCTAAATTGTGGTCGAAAATGTGAACAATGAATGTATATCGTCATTCGGAGAATCTACTTTAATGACAGATCTGTTATTGTACGTTTCTGTTAAATATGTTTATAATTTAATAGAATGTACAATTTAGAGCTTAACATATGGCATATACATGTACGCCAGTCCTTTTTTTAAATATATCCTTGCCGCATGAGGTTTGACTCTGGAGGCTCAGACATCAAAATTAATTTGCTTTCATTATATTTGCATGCTTTTTCATTTTTTATTTATTAGTATTTGCATGATGCTGCATGATTTTCATGTGATATAGTCGGTTAAAGAGCTCCCCAGACCTCATGTTTTGTCTGGTATTATGTATATATATGCCGACTCTAAATAAAATTTACTTCCTTACTTACTTACTAATATAATATATTGAATCCAGTATATACAGTTAACCCCATCATTGAACAGCAGTGCTGTATTTCTAGTTTTCTTATTTTAGCACACATTTCTATATAAAGATGGTCTTGTACAAAATTTTAACATACAATAAAGAGAGAAAAATACTTTATTTGTAGGTGTTTCTACTGAGATTTTAAAAGAAAACAAAATGTGATTCACGTTTGGCGTGTTTTCGCCAGCACCTGGCCATCAAAAATTCATCCTTTTGTGCCCCAACTCATTGGCGCCATTATATTTCAGAATACATAGTATCATTGGCGCCAAAAAAAAAGTATACGATTGCACAAATTTAAAAAGAAAAGAAAATGATTTCCCAGCTACATGCCAAAGTCTTTTATAGCTTGCTACATACGGAATGGTTTTTGCTTGCTGAACGGTGACCATTATAATTGCTAACTTCTATCTGGAACTATTACACTTACATTATTGTAATAGTTCCAGCTTCTATACAATATTTGGTCTCTAATGAAAATTTGTCTCATTGACAATCATATCACATCTTCTTATTTGTATGTATATATTTTTTTCAATTTTCAGAGCCATTCAGATCTTTTCATTGTATAAAACGACAGTCTCTTTCTTTAATATAATCCAATTTTGCAGAAGATCCATTGAAAATATAAGAGTTTTACAAGTTTCAATAATTCAACCTGTATATTTTTAGAAACATTTAGGCCTTTTCCTTTTCCCAGTTCACTTCCAAGAACTGAAATAGCCAGGAATAAATGACCGAATCGACACTGAAAGCTCCAACTATATGGAAGCTTTCAAGACATTGATTACATAGATGATGGATGTTTAATCCTGCATCGACTGTACAGCATGCACCATATTTTTTATCCTTGATCTTTTATTGTTGAAATAGACATTCGGCACCTACGTAACGCACAAGTATTGAGTACTCATTACTGAGTTTTTTAACTACTATATCAAAGAAGAAAAAGAGTGTTCAACTTTGCTTAAAAGACTATTTTCTTCTTCAAATAAATATTAAATATGCTATCTGCAGAATTGTAAGATACAATTCGGGAACATTCAGGCTTTTTTTTTTAGATATACCTCCTTCTATCATCTAAAAATATTTTTTTCTCGTTTTCAGTCCTAACTAAAGGCTGGAATAAGTGATTACTTATGAAGATAAAAAAAAAAAAAAAAAATTTTTTATTTAAAAATTAATACACGGAATTTCTTGTCTTGATGTCTTTTAATGTTATCGTTAAGGTCCAAGTTTTTTAAAAATTTTAAACATATAATTCTTTAAAACTTGATTTTAATTAAATGACTAGCCTCGACTTTAAAATAAGAAGGACATCCATTGAATAAATAATTCTCAAGTTTAAATGAATCCAACCGTAAAATGGATGTCCATTCAAGTCTTTTAATCTCCCCATTCAGGCCTGATTTGTGGCATTAGAAAAAATATGTTTCCGTCTAGATGAATGGAATTTAATAAATTTTATTTTTTACAAGTTTTTAATTTGAAGTTTATCTATTGAAAAGTGAAAAATATAAATAAAACTACCAACTGTGTAATTTCTGGTCCGTCCAAGTTTACGTTAATATTTTAAACATGTGATGATTAAACATAATTTGTTCAATGAAAATTCGAAAATCTTATTTCATTTAGGAGAACACTTTCAAATTTTATGTGAGACAATTATTTTTAAAATATGAGAAAAAAAAATAAATAAATAAAAAAAAAAATATTTCAAAACATGAGTAAAATATTTCTAATTTTATCTACATGTGTGAAAAACAGAAAATACAAATGTTATTGAATAAAACTTAAATTTGAAGGAGTGAAAAAGAAATTGCAATTTAAACATTGCCCTGTATATTTTTAGGTCCGTCCTGTAGCCCTTTTCACAAAAAATCTTAAGTGTAAAATTTATCGTAAGTCTAAAATATTCCTTAACAATTCAACTAAATATTTTTATCGTAAGATTAATTTTACACTTAAGATTTTTTGTGAAAAGGGCTACTGGTCTTTAGTGTTACCTTTATCAGTATTCGAGTTAACTACAGTTTTAAAAGCTTCTAAATACACACAAATGTGCATGGGATTGTTTTTTTAAATAAATATGGGTAAAATATCATTCCAGAACATGAATATTGCACTGAAACGTTTTATTGGAGTATATTTGGGTATATTGGGGTAAAAAGTCATTTTGTGATCGTAAGCGGCTGACAAGAACGTAACAAGTTTCAATGAAAAAAGTGATTTTAAATTAAATATATTTATAAAATAAAGTATTGTTGGTGTTAAAATAACATAGAAATGCCTAAAATGATATTATTATTCAATAATATTATGTTGAGACTGTTTTTTGAGGTATATTGGGGTATATTGGGGTATGTTGGGGTATATTGGGGTAAAAAGTCGCACCCCACCGCTACTACAAAATGATCGAAGTGCTATATGCACATATCGTTGGCCAAATGAACGACATGTCCTAATCAGTGTTTTTAAAACTTCTCAGGAAAATATTGACGGAAATGAGGAATGAGTAGTGAAAAATAAATGAAAACGGAATGACTCTGATTCTAAAAACGGATGTTAGATATACTGTATATATTTGGGTTGATATAGATGCATACGATGTTATATTTTGTCCAGTTTCCCATTTTAAATAATTAAAATGAGAAGGTATTTACCTTACGGCTTCATTTTCTGGCGATGCTGGAATGTATAAATGATATAAAAAGGTAAGTGTCTTGGACCTACTTTATCTCTTTATTCGGATACTTGCGGATATCTTCTCAAAGTTCAACGGGAATATTAGAAAAGAACCCGGATAGAACCAAGAAGTTAGGTTTCTATAACCAAACAACCTGGATGTTGAACCAGTTACCATGTCCTAATTTGGTGTCGATAAAACTTCTGGAAAAATATAGACGGAAATAAGGGATGAGTTGTAAAAATAAATGAAACAGTTTCTTTCCAACTGATTTAAAAAGAAAAGGATGTGCGATATACTGTACATCTAGGTTGATGGAAATATCATAAGATTCTATATTTTGTCCAGTTTCCAATGTCAAAATAATTTAACTGAGAAGATATTTACCTCAAAGCTTCACTTTCCAGCGATGCTGAAATGTTTAATGTTATAAAACTAACACCTCGTTCATATAAGATGCAAATACATGAAAGCTGAACAGATAATCTGTCCTGCTTGAACTATTGATGTCATGCAACAATCATTTTCAATTGTGGCATCAGATATTTTGTATTGTGACGTCAAAATTTTACAGGAACCTGGGTGATGTCCAGTAATGGCAGACAAATAGCTATAAGGTGTATAGGAAAACATGACCTAACATCTCGTTCATATAAGATGCAACTACATGGAAGCTGAATGGTTGAATGTGTTCAATATGAAAATAATAGTTAAAATGTCAAAATCACAAAACAGCCGTTGGGACTATGAGTATGACTTTAGCGCAAATTTGGGGAAATGCGGCATAAAGGAGTCAAATAGTGTTCAAGTGATGCAAATGCTCTTTAAATTATGTGCGTTTCAAAATTGAGGAAAATTACAGGAAAGTTGGGTCATCTTTTCAGACTTAAGTTAAATAATGACTAATAAATAAAATTGAGAATGGAAATGGTGTATGTATACTTACCTTCTAATGTATACTTACCTTCTAATTCTATGACTATGTAAAAAAATCACAACTCAGAACAGGAACAATAACACTATATCTATTTTACTTTGACTACTGATCTGCAAACCTTAGTAACAAACAGATACAAAATATCACAAAATAATGAAATATAAGATTGATTGCACTTTGTATGGATAATTCCCACACGTGTTACATGGGGAGCCCGTTTGTTTACAAATAATGTCACGTGATCGCGCACTGACGTCACAAATTTGCATCGCCCTTAATACAATACACTACACAATTCACACATACATAACCCATTTCTCATGCAAACATGCAAAGTGAATGTGATTGGTTGTCAAAAAATTGAAAAATATTGCATGTTCAGTTAATGAAGAAATTAGTTCATCAAATAGGCCAGATAAGATTTTCACTCATGACACAAATTGACTGGGTTAACATTTCTGTCATCAGGATAATTGATAAATGGGATTAAACTGACCGTCAAGAAGGTCTAGAGAACCACCTCTTGAGAACCTTAACATTAATAAGTAATACTTACCAAAATTACTCTATATTATTAAACGCTATTTAAATGAAATGTCAGAAAGATTACGATATAATACTGATGCAGGCGGGATGCAGGTTATTTTGGCGCGAAAAATATTCTTACTCCTATTGCTTGACGTAATAAAATTTGTATAGAATCAAATTTATTTAAAGTTCAGCGTAAACAAAAGTGAATATGCAGAAGCATGACAATATATTTAATGATAAAATGTGTATATATTTCTGTAAAAGAAGTTGACAGTATACTTCACTAAGAATTACATTTGAGCGCAAGGAGATCTCTATTTGTGAATTGGGTTATTATCCCCAGTTGAACCCGGGGTCGAAGTTCAACATGTTAACATATTAACGGAAATTTACCTAATTGCATTCGGAATTCTCATGACTTTTATACCTTCAACGTATTTTGCATTCAGAATTCTCATGACTTTTATACCTTCAACGTATTTTCCAAATCATTTATTTATTTAGTATATTTATATATAATTTATTTATTTATTTATTTATTTGTTTATTTTATTCATTTTATTTATTAGATTTATTTGATTTATTTGGTTTATTTTATTCATTTTTCTTATTTACATGTATTCTTTACTTTTTTAAGCAATTTTTCCCTATTCCTATACATTTATGGCCTATTCATGTTTCTCTTTACTTATTCTTTTTGCCTTTTTTTCTTCAGGAAATAATACCCATTATCTCCATTCTGTTAAGCCGACCAGACCCTCTTTACAGGATAGACATGCATTTCAGTATCCCGATTGAATTGAATGTTTGGCCATCGAAAGCCACTTTCTTCCTCATAATAAAAAAAAACGAAGGAAATAAAATGAATGAGAGAAACAACACAGCACTTCAAAATTTAAGAATTAGGAATACTCATCGTTATCAGTGGCGATCCAAATGTTTCGCCCTTCATTCTGGTCGACCCACTTAATAGATTCATTGTTGATTTGTAATCGTTCTTTATAAGTCACAAGAGAGGACCTGTGAAATATTGTTATCCCTGGAAAATAAACCCCAGTCCAGTCGGAGGGGACGTTTGATCGTGTGCTTTATGTAGAGAGTCTGTCGCTGTAGGAGTTATATCTTCCAGTTGCAGTAGAATTTCCTGTCCTTCCTCATGGTCGACCCACTCCGAAGAACATATCTATTCGATTGTTGTTTAATAAATTTGCTTCTGCATGTCCTAACTATGCATGCAGTATTGCCACAAGACGTTTATCAATCGACCAAACCTGTATAAAAAGTTCAGCTTTTGAATCTGTAATATTGCGACGCCGGTTTCGGTAATAAAGGATGCTTACGTACATGAACAGTAAAACTATTGTCGCGAAAGCTTCACTGCGGTCTTGAAACGCAATATACAGCAAATAAACTCAAGTTTCAAATTATTTTACCTTAGTAACCTACTACAGGGAAGGTAAAGCTACGCCATTGAAATAGCATACAAATAATTTGAAATATGGTATCCTGTGCATATTTGTAATGTGTTGTCGTAGATAGTAAGGCGGGGATACCAAAGGGACATTCAAACTCATAAGTCAAAAATAAACGCACAACGCCATGGCTAAAAACTAAAAAGATAAATAGACAAACAACAATGCACAAAACACGACATAGAAACCAAAGACTGAGCAACACGAACCCCACCAAAACCGGGGTGATCTCAGGTGCTCCGGAGGTAACAGCATATCCTGCTCCACATGTGGCACCCATAGTGTTGATCATGTTAGTACAAACCCGGTGTACTAACATGAGCAACATGCTAGTGTTTCAAATAAAAGCAAATTATGTGTGTAATTCTGATACTACAAAATAGCCGTAGTTTTTACCCCAAATATACGGGACATGAAGCCGTGCCACTGGATACTGAAATTTTAAAGTACTTCTAAAAAGCATTACTATCTTTTAATGTTATCTAAACATTCTTTTTTGGTGTTGAATACAAAATAGCTTAGTGTATTTCTATTTGTTTATACGGATAAGGATTTCGGGGTCAAAATGAAAACAAAACTTAAACGCTTTCAGAATTAATAAAGGCTGTGTAACAACGTGATTGATAGAATTCGCCTTTGGTATTATAATACTTATTATTCATTCATTTCTCTGTACTATAATATTGGCAAAAAGGGATAGTTTCCAACCCATTTGGCTCAGTAAAAACAATATTTTATTATATAGTAAAATAAATATGAAATAATAAAGGTTTTGCCTATATGATTATAATGAACCAGCTAGATCAAAGCTGGGACTATTATACTAACGGGACTGGAAACTGATCGATCTGTTGAGATTCATTGTCCCGATAGCGGATTATTGATTTTTCTTTGATTGACAGCTTATCGGGCCACGTGGTTAATTAGCCTTCGGTACATGTAAACAATAGATTTCGGCGGACAAGTCAGCTTATAGAATACCGTTAAAATTGGTGAGTTTGAAATTGAAAAAAATATATGAATAATAAAACTATTTTAACAAATTAAATATATTTACTTGAAATAAATGTTTTCACACTGGAATAAACTAATGCCGGTTAAAACTGGGACAAGTTCTTGAAAGAAGTAGTTTTGAAAGGTAAATACTTTTCTTATTGTTAACGAAAAATTATAAATAAGTGTCAATATATTAGTGTTGAAAATAAAACAAATATAGTCGAAATGCCGGCGCTATACTTCACTTGACCGCTAAGAAAACAACGTGTCGCCGAAAGTTAACAGACCATAATTCATCCTAATAAAAACAATAAATGTGCAATAAAAAACAATGTTGGCAATTTCAGTTCATAATTAATCCCTATAACAAAAGTTATCCGGGGTCTAATAAAAATATAGCCACATTGTTTTGAACTTTTCTAAATTTCGTGTTTACACCTAAATTTCAATATGGCAGCAATAGCAGTGAAAGGGCCTACTTTTGTAGTTCTGATTGTGGAACTTAATGAACATATTTTCACGAAGTCATATGCTTATGCCACCCGAAGACCATTACTAAGCAAAAAACACCCCGATTTTAATACAAATATTGCACATATAAATAGGAGTAAGCAATTTCATAGGAACAGTATTATTTATTTGAACCCTGCATGTGGTTTCCGTTTGTAATGAGAATGAGATTTATATTCCACTTTTCACTTTAAAAAGTGACAATAAAATAGGCCAATCCATCCTATAACCTATGAATATGATTTTACAACAAACCGAACTCGCGTATCTCTTTTCAATCAACAGTTTTAGAAATTTTATGAATCATACTTGTTTTCCCAGCGTCCCGACGCTATTATCATCCTGAAAAAAATTCAACCTTTAGATGTCATTTTTTACACTTAAGCCGGGATTTGTTGATTAATAACAACTGTCAAAGATCGAGATATCTTTTATCATTAAAGTAATCGTGTTTACATTAAGGATTATCATTTCGAATAACTATTAAAAATAAAAACAAATTACAAGGGCAGGAATATTTCTTAAAAAATGTTTTATATTATTTCTTGAAACAAAAATTGTTTCAGAATGGAAATCATTGAAAAACATTTTATCGGAAATTAAAACAAGGATTTTAATTGTAATATTTTCACTATACCCATACGTATTCGCGTACACTCATACGGTCTAGTACGAGTCAGACCAAAATGTATTTGGATCATATTGGGTTAATTTTAGACAAAACATTTATCAAAATCTTTTATTTAGTTTTACAAATTATTATTACTACATTTAGATGAATACAATGAATAAGTGAACATTCAATCAACTGAAATTAAATATTTATTTAATTGTCTATCTGAATTCTATTTTGGCACTCTCGCCCATGGTGACATTTGCTAGGGGCGCATTACGTTTGCGCGCGTTTGTTGATTCATTTTTACGTTTGCGCGCAGCTTTTGATTACATTTGCGCGCATTTATTTTACAGGTAAACTCAGGTAGAATAAAAGTAATATAAATTAAAATAATATAAAGATATAAATGACTATTATTTGTTAATTTTCATAATAAATATGACTATAAATTATTAATTTTGAAAATATTGTCAATTCAAATTATATATTGTTTATATATTGAATTCTAAAATAAAATATAAAGTGATCATGATAAATCCCGTTATAGCGTAAGACATACATGTAAATAATTAAAGTTAGTTTGTAAAGTTGCGTCAAGGCACAAACATGGAGTTTCGTTTTTCTGAAACATATCGCGGAAAAATCAATAGTATACGATGGATTTACTTTCCGTATTGATAGAACACTAAGTCAGGGTATATTTCTTGGTCTTACACTGTCAAGTATTGCAAAGGCAGAATAAAACTGACGGACATTCAACAGCCATTCTAAATGGTTACTGTGAACATAAACACGAGTCCGGTGCTCGAAAACTTGAGAGTCAGATAAAGAAAAAAAAACAACAAAGACATATCTTCTAGACCTATGAAATTAGTCCGTTGTAAATTAATGAATTATAGAAGAAGAAACACTTATTGAGAAAGACCTGAAGAGTTTGACCATGGATATATACCGAGAAAGGCGCAAGGAATACCCAACTCTACCAAAGTCAAGAGATGAGGATCACAACACCATGGATGTCTTAGAATTACAAACCAACAAAAAGGAATCATTTTATCATATTCTATAAATTTTATATAAAAATAACGTTGTGTCAACTTGTGTCCGCCTGAAGCTCCCTGTTTCTATAATTTTTATATATAAATTGCACCTGGTCCAGCTGTGTCCGCCTGTGGCCACAAGTTTTTATATTTTTATATAGAAATAGCACCGTGTACAGCTGTGTCCGCCTGTAGTCAGCAGTCTCTATGAGTTTTATTTAGAAATTACATTGTGTCCACTTGTGTCCACTTGTGTCCGCCTGTAGCCCCATGTTTCTTAAAGTTTTATATAGAAATTGCACTGTGTCCAGCTGTGTCCGCCTGTAGCCAGCAGATTCTATAAATCTTATATAGAAATAACGTTGTGTCCGCCTGTAGCACCCTGTTTCTGTAATATCTATATAGAAATTGCACTGTGTCCAGCTGTGTCCGCCTGTAGCCAGCAGTTTCTATAAGTTTTATATAGAAATTACGTTGTGTCCACTTGTGTCCGCCTCTAGCCCCTGTTTCTTAAATTTTATATAGAAATAACACTGAGTCCAGCTGTGTCCGCCTGTAGCCAGCATATTCTATAAGTTTTATATAGAAATTACGTTGTGTCCACTTGTGTCCGCCTGTAGCCCCTGTTTTTAAATTTTATATAGAAATAGCACTGTGTCCAGCTATGTCCGCCTGTAGCCAGCAGATTCTATAAGTTTTATATAGAAATTACGTTGTGTCCACTTGTGTCCGCCTGTAGCCCCTGTTTCTGTAATTTTAAATAGAAATATTACTGTGTCCAGCTGTGTCCGCCTCTAGCCAGCAGTTTCTATAAGTTTTATATAAAAATTATGTTGTGTCCGCCTGTAGCCCCTGTTTCTTAAAGTTTTATATAGAAATTGCACTGTGTCCAGCTGTGTCCACCTGTAGCCACCTGTTTCTATAATTTTTATATAGAAATATCACTGTGTCCAGCTGTGTCCGCCTGTAGCCAGCGGATTCTATAAGTTTTATATAGAAATAACGTTGTGTCCACTTGTGTCCATCTGTAGCCCCCTGTTTCTTAAATTTTTATATAGAAATAACGTTGTGTCCACTTGTGTCCATCTGTAGCCCCCTGTTTCTTAAATTTTTATATAGAAATAACGTTGTGTCCACTTGTGTCCGCCTGTAGCCCCTGTTTCTAAAAGTTTTATATAGAAATTGCACTGTGTCCAGCTGTGTCCGCCTGTAGCCAGCAGATTCTATAAGTTTTATATAGAAATTACGTTGTGTCCACTTGTGTCCGCCTGTAGCCCCTGTTTCTTAAAGTTTTATATAGAAATAGCACTGTTTCCAGCTGTGTCCACCTGTAGCCACCAGTTTCTATAATTTTTATATAGAAATATCACTGTGTCCAGCTGTGTCCGCCTGTAGCCAGCAGATTCTATAAGTTTTATATAGAAATAACGTTGTGTCCACTTGTGTCCGCCTGTAGCCCCTGTTTCTTAAAGTTTTATATAGAAATTGGAATGTGTCCAGCTGTGTCCGCCTGTAGCCAGCAGATTCTATAAGTTTTATATAGAAATTACGTTGTGTCCACTTGTGTCCGTATGTAGCCCCTGTTTCTTAAATTTTTATATAGAAATAGCACTGTGTCCAGCTGTGTCCGCCTGTAGCCAGCAGATTCTATAAGTTTTATATAGAAATTACGTTGTGTCCACTTGTGTCCGCCTGTAGCCCCTGTTTCTGTAATTTTAAATAGAAATATTACTGTGTCCAGCTGTGTCCGCCTGTAGCCAGCAGTTTCTATAAGTTTTATATAAAATTATGTTGTGTCCACTTGTGTCCGCCTGTAGCCCCTGTTTCTTAAAGTTTTATATAGAAATTGCACTGTGTCCAGCTGTGTCCGCCTGCAGCCAGCAGATTCTATAAGTTTTATATAGAAATTACGTTGTGTCCAGTTGTGTCCGCCTGTAGCCCCGGTTTCTTCAAGTTTTATATAGAAATTGCACTGTGTCCAGCTGTGTCCACCTGTAGCCACCAGTTTCTATAATTTTATATAGAAATATCACTGTGTCCAGCTGTGTCCTCCTGTAGCCAGCAGATTCTATAAGTTTTATATAGAAATAACGTTGTGTCCACTTGTGTCCGCCTGTAGCCCCCTGCATGTTTCCGTGTAGGTTTTATATAGAAATAACGTTGTGTCCACTTGTGTCCGCCTGTAGCCCCTGTTTCTTAAAGTTTTATATAGAAATTGCACTGTGTCCAGCTGTGTCCGCCTGCAGCCAGCAGATTCTATAAGTTATATATAGAAATTACGTTGTGTCCACTTGTGTCCGCCTGTAGCCCCGGTTTCTTAAAGTTTTATATAGAAATTGCACTGTGTCCAGCTGTGTCCACCTGTAGCCATCAGTTTCTATAATTTTTATATAGAAATATCACTGTGTCCAGCTGTGTCCGCCTGTAGCCAGCAGATTCTTAAAGTTTTATATAGAAATTGCACTGTGTCCAGCTGTGTCCGCCTGCAGCCAGCAGATTCTATAAGTTTTATATAGAAATAACGTTGTGTCCACTTGTGTCCGCCTGTAGCCCCCTGCATGTTTCCGTGTAAGTTTTATATAGAAATAACGTTGTGTCCACTTGTGTCCGCCTGTAGCCCCCTGCATGTTTCCGTGTAAGTTTTATATAGAAATAACGTTGTGTCCACTTGTGTCCGCCTGTAGCCCCTGTTTCTTAAAGTTTTATATACAAATTGCACTGTGTCCAGCTGTGTCCGCCTGTAGCCAGCAGATTCTATAAGTTTTATATAGACATTACGTTGTGTCCACTTGTGTCCGCCTGTAGCCCCTGTTTCTTAAAGTTTTATATAGAAATAGCACTGTTTCCAGCTGTGTCCACCTGTAGCCACCAGTTTCTATAATTTTTATATAGAAATATCACTGTGTCCAGCTGTGTCCGCCTGTAGCCAGCAGATTCTATAAGTTTTATATAGAAATAACGTTGTGTCCACTTGTGTCCGCCTGTAGCCCCCTGTTTCTTAAAGTTTTATATAGAAATTGCACTGTGTCCAGCTGTGTCCGCCTGTAGCCAGTAGATTCTATAAGTTTTATATAGAAATTACGTTGTGTCCACTTGTGTCCGTCTGTAGCCCCTGTTTCTTAAATTTTTATATAGAAATAGCACTGTGTCCAGCTGTGTCCGCCTGTAGCCAGCAGATTCTATAAGTTTTATATAGAAATTACGTTGTGTCCGCCTGTAGCCCCTGTTTCTGTAATTTTAAATAGAAATATAACTGTGTCCAGCTGTGTCCGCCTGTAGCCAGCAGTTTCTATAAGTTTTATATAAAAATTATGTTGTGTCCACTTGTGTCCGCCTGTAGCCCCTGTTTCTTAAAGTTTTATATAGAAATTGCACTGTGTCCAGCTGTGTCCGCCTGCAGCCAACAGATTCTATAAGTTTTATATAGAAATTACGTTGTGTCCACTTGTGTCCGCCTGTAGCCCCGGTTTCTTAAAGTTTTATATAGAAATTGCACTGTGTCCAGCTGTGTCCACCTGTAGCCACCAGTTTCTATAATTTTATATAGAAATATCACTGTGTCCAGCTGTGTCCGCCTGTAGCCAGCAGATTCTATAAGTTTTATATAGAAATAACGTTGTGTCCACTTGTGTCCGTCTGTAGCCCCTGTTTCTTAAATTTTATATAGAAATAACGTTGTGTCCACTTGTGTCTGCCTGTAGCCCCTGTTTCTTAAAGTTTTATATAGAAATTGCACTGTGTCCAGCTGTGTCCGCCTGCAGCCAGCAGATTCTATAAGTTTTATATAGAAATTACGTTGTGTCCACTTGTGTCCGCCTGTAGCCCCGGTTTCTTAAAGTTTTATATAGAAATTGCACTGTGTCCAGCTGTGTCCACCTGTAGCCATCAGTTTCTATAATTTTTTATAGAAATATCACTGTGTCCAGCTGTGTCCGCCTGTAGCCAGCAGATTCTTAAAGTTTTATATAGAAATTGCACTGTGTCCAGCTGTGTCCGCCTGCAGCCAGCAGATTCTATAAGTTTTATATAGAAATTACGTTGTGTCCACTTGTGTCCGCCTGTACCCCTGTTTCTTAAAGTTTTATATAGAAATAACGTTGTGTCGACTTGTGTCCATCTGTAGCCCCTGTTTCTTAAATTTTTATATAGAAATAACGTTGTGTCCACTTGTGTCCGCCTGTAGCCCCTGTTTCTTAAAGTTTTATATACAAATTGCACTGTGTCCAGCTGTGTCCGCCTGTAGCCAGCAGATTCTATAAGTTTTATATAGACATTACGTTGTGTCCACTTGTGTCCGCCTGTAACCCCTGTTTCTTAAAGTTTTATATAGAAATAGCACTGTTTCCAGCTGTGTCCACCTGTAGCCACCAGTTTCTATAATTTTTATATAGAAATATCACTGTGTCCAGCTGTGTCCGCCTGTAGCCAGCAGATTCTATTAGTTTTATATAGAAATAACGTTGTGTCCACTTGTGTCCGCCTGTAGCCCCTGTTTATTAAAGTTTTATATAGAAATTGCACTGTGTCCAGCTGTGTCCGGCTGTAGCCAGCAGATTCTATAAGTTTTATATAGAAATTACGTTGTGTCCACTTGTGTCCGTCTGTAGCCCCCTGTTTCTTAAATTTTTATATAGAAATAGCACTGTGTCCAGCTGTGTCCGCCTGTAGCCAGCAGATTCTATAAGTTTTATATAGAAATTACGTTGTGTCCGCCTGTAGCCCCTGTTTCTGTAATTTTAAATAGAAATATTACTGTGTCCAGCTGTGTCCGCCTGTAGCCAGCAGTTTCTATAAGTTTTATATAAAAATTATGTTGTGTCCACTTGTGTCCGCCTGTAGCCCCTGTTTCTTAAAGTTTTATATAGAAATTGCAGTGTGTCCAGCTGTGTCCGCCTGGAGCCAGCAGATTCTATAAGTTTTATATAGAAATTACGTTGTGTCCACTTGTGTCCGCCTGTAGCCCCGGTTTCTTAAAGTTTTATATAGAAATTGCACTGTGTCCAGCTGTGTCCACCTGTAGCCACCAGTTTCTTAAATTTTATATAGAAATATCACTGTGTCCAGCTGTGTCCGCCTGTAGCCAGCAGATTCTATAAGTTTTATATAGAAATAACGTTGTGTCCACTTGTGTCCGTCTGTAGCCCCTGTTTCTTAAATTTTTATATAGAAATAACGTTGTGTCCACTTGTGTCTGCCTGTAGCCCCTGTTTCTTTAAGTTTTATATAGAAATTGCACTGTGTCCAGCTGTGTCCGCCTGCAGCCAGCAGATTCTATAAGTTTTATATAGAAATTACGTTGTGTCCACTTGTGTCCGCCTGTAGCCCCGGTTTCTGAAAGTTTTATATAGAAATTGCACTGTGTCCAGCTGTGTCCACCTGTAGCCATCAGTTTCTATAATTTTTATAGAAATATCACTGTGTCCAGCTGTGTCCGCCTGTAGCCAGCAGATTCTTAAAGTTTTATATAGAAATTGCACTGTGTCCAGCTGTGTCCGCCTGCAGCCAGCAGATTCTATAAGTTTTATATAGAAATTACGTTGTGTCCACTTGTGTCCGCCTGTAGCCCCTGTTTCTTAAAGTTTTATATAGAAATAACGTTGTGTCGAGTTGTGTCCATCTGTAGCCCCTGTTTCTTAAATTTTATATAGAAATAACGTTGTGTCCACTTGTGTCCGCCTGTAGCCCCTGTTTCTTAAAGTTTTATATAGAAATTGCACTGTGTCCAGCTGTGTCCACCTGTAGCCATCAGTTTCTATAATTTTATATAGAAATATCACTGTGTCCAGCTGTGTCCGCCTGTAGCCAGCAGATTCTTAAAGTTTTATATAGAAATAGCACTGTGTCCAGCTGTGTCCGCCTGTAGCCAGCAGATTCTATAAGTTTTATATAGACATTACGTTGTGTCCACTTGTGTCCGCCTGTAGCCCCTGTTTCTTAAAGTTTTATATAGAAATAGCACTGTTTCCAGCTGTGTCCACCTGTAGCCACCAGTTTCTATAATTTTTATATAGAAATATCACTGTGTCCAGCTGTGTCCGCCTGTAGCCACCAGTTTCTATAACTTTTATCTAGAATTAAAGTTGTGTCCACTTGTGTCCGCCTGTATCTCCATGTTTCTTAGATTTTTATATAGGAATTACACTGTATCCAGCTGTGTCCGGCTGTAGACACTAGTTTCTATAATTTTTTTATATAGAATAAACGTTGTGTCCACTTGGGTCCGCCTGTAGCCCCTGTTTCTAAGATTTTTATGTAGAAATTGCACAGTGTCCAGCTGTGTCCCCCTGTAGCCAGCAGATTCTATAAGTTTTATATAGAAATTACGTTGTGTCCGCCTGTAGCCCCTGTTTCTGTAATTTTAAATAGAAATATTACTGTGTCCAGCTGTGTCCGCCTGTAGCCAGCAGTTTCTATAAGTTTTATATAAAATTATGTTGTGTCCACTTGTGTCCGCCTGTAGCCCCTGTTTCTTAAAGTTTTATATAGAAATTGCACTGTGTCCAGCTGTGTCCGCCTGCAGCCAGCAGATTCTATAAGTTTTATATAGAAATTACGTTGTGTCCACTTGTGTCCGCCTGTAGCCCCGGTTTCTTAAAGTTTTATATAGAAATTGCACTGTGTCCAGCTGTGTCCACCTGTAGCCACCAGTTTCTATAATTTTATATAAAAATATCACTGTGTCCAGCTGTGTCCGCCTGTAGCCAGCAGATTCTATAAGTTTTATATAGAAATAACGTTGTGTCCACTTGTGTCCGTCTGTAGCCCCCTGTTTCTTAAATTTTTATATAGAAATAACGTTGTGTCCACTTGTGTCTGCCTGTAGCCCCTGTTTCTTAAAGTTTTATATAGAAATTGCACTGTGTCCAGCTGTGTCCGCCTGCAGCCAGCAGATTCTATAAGTTTTATATAGAAATTACGTTGTGTCCACCTGTGTCCGCCTGTAGCCCCGGTTTCTGAAAGTTTTATATAGAAATTGCACTGTGTCCAGCTGTGTCCACCTGTAGCCATCAGTTTCTATAATTTTTATAGAAATATCACTGTGTCCAGCTGTGTCCGCCTGTAGCCAGCAGATTCTTAAAGTTTTATATAGAAATTGCACTGTGTCCAGCTGTGTCCGCCTGCAGCCAGCAGATTCTATAAGTTTTATATAGAAATTACGTTGTGTCCACTTGTGTCCGCCTGTAGCCCCTGTTTCTTAAAGTTTTATATAGAAATAACGTTGTGTCGACTTGTGTCCATCTGTAGCCCCTGTTTCTTAAATTTTTATATAGAAATAGCACTGTGTCCAGCTGTGTCCGCCTGTAGCCAGCAGATTCTATAAGTTTTATATAGAAATTACGTTGTGTCCACTTGTGTCCGCCTGTAGCCCCGGTTTCTTAAAGTTTTATATAGAAATTGCACTGTGTCCAGCTGTGTCCGCCTGTAGCCAGCAGATTCTATAAGTTTTATATAGACATTACGTTGTGTCCACTTGTGTCCGCCTGTAGCCCCGGTTTCTTAAAGTTTTATATACAAATTGCACTGTGTCCAGCTGTGTCCGCCTGTAGCCCCGGTTTCTTAAAGTTTTATATAGAAATTGCACTGTGTCCAGCTGTGTCCACCTGTAGCCATCAGTTTCTATAATTTTATATAGAAATATCACTGTGTCCAGCTGTGTCCGCCTGTAGCCAGCAGATTCTTAAAGTTTTATATAGAAATTGCACTGTGTCCAGCTGTGTCCGCCTGCAGCCAGCAGATTCTATAAGTTTTATATAGAAATTACGTTGTGTCCACTTGTGTCCGCCTGTAGCCCCTGTTTCTTAAAGTTTTATATAGAAATAACGTTGTGTCGAGTTGTGTCCATCTGTAGCCCCTGTTTCTTAAATTTTTATATAGAAATAACGTTGTGTCCACTTGTGTCCGCCTGTAGCCCCTGTTTCTTAAAGTTTTATATACAAATTGCACTGTGTCCAGCTGTGTCCGCCTGTAGCCAGCAGATTCTATAAGTTTTATATAGACATTACGTTGTGTCCACTTGTGTCCGCCTGTAGCCCCTGTTTCTTAAAGTTTTATATAGAAATAACGTTGTGTCGAGTTGCTGTTTCTTAAATTTTATATAGAAATAGCACTGTGTCCAGCTGTGTCCGCCTGTAGCCAGCAGATTCTATAAACGTTGTGTCGAGTTGTGTCCATCTGTAGCCCCTGTTTCTTAAATTTTATATAGAAATAGCACTGTGTCCAGCTGTGTCCGCCTGTAGCCAGCAGATTCTATAAGTTTTATATAGAAATTACGTTGTGTCCACTTGTGTCCGCCTGTAGCCCCTGTTTCTTAAAGTTTTATATAGAAATTGCACTGTGTCCAGCTGTGTCCACCTGTAGCCATCAGTTTCTATAATTTTTATATAGAAATATCACTGTGTCCAGCTGTGTCCGCCTGTAGCCAGCAGATTCTATAAGTTTTATATAGAAATTACGTTGTGTCCGCCTGTAGCCCCTGTTTCTGTAATTTGTAAATAGAAATATGACTGTGTCCAGCTGTGTCCGCCTGTAGCCAGCAGTTTCTATAAGTGTTATATAAAATTATGTTGTGTCCACTTGTGTCCGCCTGTAGCCCCTGTTTCTTAAAGTTTTATATAGAAATTGCACTGTGTCCAGCTGTGTCCGCCTGCAGCCAGCAGATTCTATAAGTTTTATATAGAAATTACGTTGTGTCCACGTGTGTCCGCCTGTAGCCCCGGTTTCTTAAAGTTTTATATAGAAATTGCACTGTGTTCAGCTGTGTCCACCTGTAGCCACCAGTTTCTATAATTTTATATAGAAATATCACTGTGTCCAGCTGTGTCCGCCTGTAGCCAGCAGATTCTATAAGTTTTATATAGAAATAACGTTGTGTCCACTTGTGTCCGTCTGTAGCCCCTGTTTCTTAAATTTTATATAGAAATAACGTTGTGTCCACTTGTGTCCGCCTGTAGCCCCCTGTTTCTTAAATTTTTATATAGAAATAGCACTGTGTCCAGCTGTGTCCGCCTGTAGCCAGCAGATTCTATAAGTTTTATATAGAAATTACGTTGTGTCCACTTGTGTCCGCCTGTAGCCCCGGTTTCTTAAAGTTTTATATAGAAATTGCACTGTGTCCAGCTGTGTCCACCTGTAGCCATCAGTTTCTATAATTTTATATAGAAATATCACTGTGTCCAGCTGTGTCCGCCTGTAGCCAGCAGATTCTATAAGTTTTATATAGAAATTACGTTGTGTCCACTTGTGTCCGCCTGCAGCCAGCAGATTCTAACGTTGTGTCGAGTTGTGTCCATCTGTAGCCCCTGTTTCTTAAATTTTTATATAGAAATAACGTTGTGTCCACTTGTGTCCGCCTGTAGCCCCTGTTTCTTAAAGTTTTATATAGAAATTGCACTGTGTCCAGCTGTGTCCGCCTGTAGCCAGCAGATTCTATAAGTTTTATATAGACATTACGTTGTGTCCACTTGTGTCCGCCTGTAGCCCCGGTTTCTTAAAGTTTTATATAGAAATTGCACTGTGTCCAGCTGTGTCCACCTGTAGCCATCAGTTTCTATAATTTTTATATAGAAATAGCACTGTGTCCAGCTGTGTCCGCCTGTAGCCAGCAGATTCTATAAGTTTTATATAGAAATAGCACTGTGTCCAGCTGTGTCCGCCTGTAGCCAGCAGATTCTATAAGTTTTATATAGAAATTACGTTGTGTCCACTTGTGTCCGCCTGTAGCCCCGGTTTCTTAAAGTTTTATATAGAAATTGCACTGTGTCCAGCTGTGTCCGCCTGCAGCCAGCAGATTCTATAAGTTTTATATAGAAATTACGTTGTGTCCACTTGTGTCCGCCTGTAGCCCCGGTTTCTTAAAGTTTTATATAGAAATTGCACTGTGTCCAGCTGTGTCCACCTGTAGCCATCAGTTTCTATAATTTTATATAGAAATATCACTGTGTCCAGCTGTGTCCGCCTGTAGCCAGCAGATTCTTAAAGTTTTATATAGAAATTGCACTGTGTCCAGCTGTGTCCGCCTGCAGCCAGCAGATTCTATAAGTTTTATATAGAAATTACGTTGTGTCCACTTGTGTCCGCCTGTAGCCCCTGTTTCTTAAAGTTTTATATACAAATTGCACTGTGTCCAGCTGTGTCCGCCTGTAGCCAGCAGATTCTATAAGTTTTATATAGACATTACGTTGTGTCCACTTGTGTCCGCCTGTAGCCCCTGTTTCTTAAAGTTTTATATAGAAATAACGTTGTGTCGAGTTGTGTCCATCTGTAGCCCCTGTTTCTTAAATTTTTATATAGAAATAACGTTGTGTCCACTTGTGTCCGCCTGTAGCCCCCTGTTTCTTAAAGTTTTATATAGAAATTGCACTGTGTCCAGCTGTGTCCACCTGTAGCCATCAGTTTCTATAATTTTATATAGAAATATCACTGTGTCCAGCTGTGTCCGCCTGTAGCCAGCAGATTCTATAAGTTTTATATAGAAATTACGTTGTGTCCGCCTGTAGCCCCTGTTTCTGTAATTTGTAAATAGAAATATGACTGTGTCCAGCTGTGTCCGCCTGTAGCCAGCAGTTTCTATAAGTGTTATATAAAAATTATGTTGTGTCCACTTGTGTCCGCCTGTAGCCCCTGTTTCTTAAAGTTTTATATAGAAATTGCACTGTGTCCAGCTGTGTCCGCCTGCAGCCAGCAGATTCTATAATTTTTATAGAAATATCACTGTGTCCAGCTGTGTCCGCCTGTAGCCAGCAGATTCTATAAGTTTTATATAGAAATTACGTTGTGTCCGCCTGTAGCCAGCAGATTCTATAAGTTTTATATAGAAATAACGTTGTGTCGACTTGTGTCCATCTGTAGCCCCTGTTTCTTAAATTTTTATATAGAAATAGCACTGTGTCCAGCTGTGTCCGCCTGTAGCCAGCAGATTCTATAAGTTTTATATAGAAATTACGTTGTGTCCACTTGTGTCCGCCTGTAGCCCCGGTTTCTTAAAGTTTTATATAGAAATTGCACTGTGTCCAGCTGTGTCCACCTGTAGCCACCAGTTTCTATAATTTTTATATAGAAATATCACTGTGTCCAGCTGTGTCCGCCTGTAGCCAGCAGATTCTTAAAGTTTTATATAGAAATTGCACTGTGTCCAGCTGTGTCCGCCTGCAGCCAGCAGATTCTATAAGTTTTATATAGAAATTACGTTGTGTCCACTTGTGTCCGCCTGTAGCCCCTGTTTCTTAAAGTTTTATATAGAAATAACGTTGTGTCGAGTTGTGTCCATCTGTAGCCCCTGTTTCTTAAATTTTTATATAGAAATAACGTTGTGTCCACTTGTGTCCGCCTGTAGCCCCTGTTTCTTAAAGTTTTATATACAAATTGCACTGTGTCCAGCTGTGTCCGCCTGTAGCCAGCAGATTCTATAAGTTTTATATAGACATTACGTTGTGTCCACTTGTGTCCGCCTGTAGCCCCTGTTTCTTAAAGTTTTATATAGAAATAACGTTGTGTCGAGTTGTGTCCATCTGTAGCCCCTGTTTCTTAAATTTTATATAGAAATAGCACTGTGTCCAGCTGTGTCCGCCTGTAGCCAGCAGATTCTATAAGTTTTATATAGAAATTACGTTGTGTCCACTTGTGTCCGCCTGTAGCCCCTGTTTCTTAAAGTTTTATATAGAAATTGCACTGTGTCCAGCTGTGTCCACCTGTAGCCACCAGTTTCTATAATTTTTATATAGAAATATCACTGTGTCCAGCTGTGTCCGCCTGTAGCCAGCAGTTTCTATAAGTTTTATATAGAAATTACGTTGTGTCCGCCTGTAGCCCCTGTTTCTGTAATTTGTAAATAGAAATATGACTGTGTCCAGCTGTGTCCGCCTGTAGCCAGCAGTTTCTATAAGTTTTATATAAAAATTATGTTGTGTCCACTTGTGTCCGCCTGTAGCCCCCTGTTTCTTAAAGTTTTATATAGAAATTGCACTGTGTCCAGCTGTGTCCGCCTGTAGCCAGCAGATTCTATAAGTTTTATATAGAAATTACGTTGTGTCCACTTGTGTCCGCCTGTAGCCCCGGTTTCTTAAAGTTTTATATAGAAATTGCACTGTGTTCAGCTGTGTCCACCTGTAGCCACCAGTTTCTATAATTTTATATAGAAATATCACTGTGTCCAGCTGTGTCCGCCTGTAGCCAGCAGATTCTATAAGTTTTATATAGAAATAACGTTGTGTCCACTTGTGTCCGTCTGTAGCCCCCTGTTTCTTAAATTTTATATAGAAATAACGTTGTGTCCACTTGTGTCCGCCTGTAGCCCCTGTTTCTTAAAGTTTTATATAGAAATTGCACTGTGTCCAGCTGTGTTCTTCTGCAGCCAGCAGATTCTATAAGTTTTATATAGAAATTACGTTGTGTCCACGTGTGTCCGCCTGTAGCCCCGGTTTCTTAAAGTTTTATATAGAAATTGCACTGTGTCCAGCTGTGTTCTTCTGCAGCCAGCAGATTCTATAAGTTTTATATAGAAATTACGTTGTGTCCACGTGTGTCCGCCTGTAGCCCCGGTTTCTTAAAGTTTTATATAGAAATTGCACTGTGTCCAGCTGTGTCCACCTGTAGCCATCAGTTTCTATAATTTTATATAGAAATATCACTGTGTCCAGCTGTGTCCGCCTGCAGCCAGCAGATTCTATAAGTTTTATATAGAAATTACGTTGTGTCCACTTGTGTCCGCCTGTAGCCCGTGTTTCTTAAAGTTTTATATAGAAATTGCACTGTGTCCAGCTGTGTCCACCTGTAGCCACCAGTTTCTATAATTTTATATAGAAATATCACTGTGTCCAGCTGTGTCCGCCTGTAGCCAGCAGATTCTATATGTTTTATATAGAAATAACGTTGTGTCCACTTGTGTCCGTCTGTAGCCCCTGTTTCTTAAATTTTTATATAGAAATAACGTTGTGTCCACTTGTGTCCGCCTGTAGCCCCTGTTTCTTAAAGTTTTATATAGAAATTGCACTGTGTCCAGCTGTGTCCATATAGAAATTGCACTGTGTCCAGCTGTGTCCGCCTGTAGCCTGCAGATTCTACAAGTTTTATAGAGAAATAACGTTGTGTCCACTTGTGTCCGCCTGTAGCCCCTTGTTTTTAAAGTTTTATATAGAAATTGCACTGTGTCCAGCTGTGTCCGCCTGTAGCCAGCAGTTTCTATAATTTTATATAGAAATTGCACTGTGTCCAGCTGTGTCCGCCTGTAGCCCCTGTTTCTAAAATCTTTATATAGAAATTGCACTGTGTCCAGCTGTGTTCTTCTGCAGCCAGCAGATTCTATAAGTTTTATATAGAAATTACGTTGTGTCCACGTGTGTCCGCCTGTAGCCCCGGTTTCTTAAAGTTTTATATAGAAATTGCACTGTGTCCAGCTGTGTCCACCTGTAGCCATCAGTTTCTATAATTTTATATAGAAATATCACTGTGTCCAGCTGTGTCCGCCTGCAGCCAGCAGATTCTATAAGTTTTATATAGAAATTACGTTGTGTCCACTTGTGTCCGCCTGTAGCCCCTGTTTCTTAAAGTTTTATATAGAAATTGCACTGTGTCCAGCTGTGTCCACCTGTAGCCACCAGTTTCTATAATTTTTATATAGAAATATCACTGTGTCCAGCTGTGTCCGCCTGTAGCCAGCAGATTCTATATGTTTTATATAGAAATAACGTTGTGTCCACTTGTGTCCGACTGTAGCCCCCTGCATGTTTCCGTGTAAGTTTTATATAGAAATAACGTTGTGTCCACTTGTGTCCGCCTGTAGCCCCTGTTTCTTAAAGTTTTATATAGAAATTGCACTGTGTCCAGCTGTGTCCACCTGTAGCCACCAGTTTCTATAATTTTATATAGAAATATCACTGTGTCCAGCTGTGTCCGCCTGTAGCCAGCAGATTCTATATGTTTTATATAGAAATAACGTTGTGTCCACTTGTGTCCGTCTGTAGCCCCCTGCATGTTTCTTAAATTTTTATATAGAAATAACGTTGTGTCCACTTGTGTCCGCCTGTAGCCCCCTGTTTCTTAAAGTTTTATATAGAAATTGCACTGTGTCCAGCTGTGTCCGCCTGTAGCCTGCAGATTCTACAAGTTTTATAGAGAAATAACGTTGTGTCCACTTGTGTCCGCCTGTAGCCCTTGTTTCTTAATTTTTTATATAGGAATTGCACTGTATCCAAGTGTGTCCGCCTGTAGCCACCAGTTTCTATAATTTTATATAGAAATTGCACTGTGTCCAGCTGTGTCCGCCTGTAGCCAGCAGATTCTATAAGTTTTATATAGAAATAACGTTGTGTTCACTTGTGTCCGCCTGTATCCCCTATATCTTAAAGTTTTATATAGAAATATCGTTGTGTCCAGCTGTGTCCGCCTGTTTCCCCAGTTTTTATAATTTTTATAGGAGTTGCACTGTGTCCAGCTGTGTCCGCCTGTAGCCACTAGTTTCTATATGTTTTATATAGGAATAACGGTGTGTCCAGCTGTGTCCGCCTGTATCATAAGTTTTATATAAGAAATAGCACTGGGTTACTGTATCCACTTTTGTCCACTATTTATTTAATGTTTATATATAGATATAACGCTGTTTATATATGAAGAAGCCATACATACGTGTCCATGTATCCCCGGACACAAAATGCATGCTAACTATATTTTGCACCGAAAATAGGACATATCTATGCATTGTTGTTTAATAATTTCGTTAATTGTGTAAAGGAGCTACCATTTGATATCTTTGGGGTGGGGTGGGGGCTAGGACCAAATAAGAAAAAAGTCAGGATCAAATGGTAGCTCCCTATAAAACACATGTATGTGTTCATTTGTAATTGTCATTTGATGACACTGATACTGAGTCTGATAGTCCAATGGCAATGTCGACATCTGGACCTTATTTCAATAAAAAAATTACTTACTTACTTGCAAATCACCTCAAAATAAACCAATCTCAAGGTTTTGTTTATATAAGTTGCACCGGTTGACCCATTAATCAGTTCAAATAACGTCATTGGACAAATGGTGGTGTCATTTTATTTTCGTACCTGCTGTTGCTGTAAAAATAAACAAACACCCGAATTACATTTGATACTGTCCACTCAGTTAAAAAGTTGAAATCATCCATTGTTGTGTAGATACAATGTACATGACATGTATCTAGTATCCTATTGTCTATATCAATCAATTCAATACAATACAGTTGTTACCCTATTAGCAACATCACTGTAATAGTATATAGATATAAGAAGATGCGGTATTTACAAACATTTGGGTAAAACTTTCCACAAATGCATAGATTCCCATCGCCAACAAGTCAGGATTACTAAGTTCTGTACTTAGATAGATCGTGCCAAGTTCACAGAAGCCAAACTATGATGTAAAATTCTAACACCTGTAAAACTATTCGTGTAATTGTCGTACGCCGTATATTAATATCTCCAAAATTCATATCATATGAGTATAAAATGCAAGCAATGTAATGGTTTTAAGTAACTCCAGTTATACCGTGAGACAGCCGAATGGCTGATTTGTATAAGTAATTAAAACGTAACTCGTTGATAGTGTGCGCTTAGTTCACTGATGTGTGTTTTCAGTTCGAAGCCGAACGTGCGTTCTCAACAAAAGTATTCTAAAATACAACAAAACACGCTGATGTCTATTAATTCTATGAAAGTGTTCATTTGTTTCGTAATTAAAATACATGCACATAACAGCCGCACTGATTTATTATTGTAGTAAGAGTTTGACACGGTTTAAGATATAAATAGAAATGTATTAAACAATAGTACGATATAACAATATTATCGATTACATATTTAGGTTATTTAGGCTAATTAATTTAACTTATATCGACAAACCTATAAGTTTAATAAAAATTATTATGTCCGTAATGTATATCAATCCATTCCCGTAATTGTAGTAAGAGTTTGACACGGTTTAAGATATAAATAGAAATGTATTAAACAATACGATATAACAATATTATCAATTACATATTTAGGCTAATTGATTTAATTTATATCGACAAACTTATAAGTTGAATAAAAAATATTATGTCCGTAATGTATTTCAATCCTATCCCGTAATTGTAGTACGAGTTCGATCCGTATTACATTTTTCAATAATATGTAAACCTCATCCTAGCCGGTGGAAAAAAGCCTCAACCCTTCATAAAAAGCCTATGTCATCCGTCGTCGTAAACTTAAAGAAAATTTTATCTGAGCCGCAGAGCTCCAGATAAGAATTCACAAATTGGGGTTTTTACCCACCATTTTTTTATGTAATTGGGTGATAAAGTTTTTAATTGCATTATCAATTCCAATTCACCCCTCAAGCAAATATCAAATTGGGTTTTTCACCACCAAGCTCCTTAATGTATTGGGTTTTTTCATCAACACAATATTGAATATTTAGGTATGTTATAATCACATTATATCAACCCCAGATGTGTTTCCATCTTAAATGTGTTTCTTTCTTTGTATATGTGCTTAGCTGTTTTATTTGGTTTATTCACTGACGAGCAATTGTACGTTTAATTTGTGTCCCGTTTTAAAGTGGGTCTCATTGGGGTGTAAGCGTGACGCGGGATTGGCCGATCTTTGTAAGCGTGACACGTGAAAGTCAAATTATTGTCCGTGAAAACGGGAAATAGTCTGGCGGGACACGTGAAATTACCAAAAAATGAGCCGGGAATCCGGGAAAATCATCATTTTATTAAGCGTGAATCAAAATTTGTTGTCAAAAAATGAAACAAAGGGGATGTGGATTGACTGCCAATGAGACAGATGTCCACCAAAGTTCAAATGAAGTGGATGTAAAGCCCCCATCACACTAGACCAAGACCATGAATAAGAGTTGACCTCATACTTGAGTGATTTACCAACTAAGATAGATAAGATTGCAGTGAGATCTTGGTATGGTTGGCTTGAATATTCATTAATTTATTTCATAGTTTTCACGTTGATACTGCGATCTTGCTATGATCCTGATAAGATCCTGCTACGATTTCGCTACGACAGTAACACGTTCTATAGTTACTATCTTGTCACGCTCTTGCTGCGTCTAAAAAGACCTTACCACGATTTACACGATCTCTGAAAGCTTCTTCCAAAACCTTCCCGATCGCATTACGATTTCAATACGTGTCTTCTACGATCGAAAAACGACTCCACTTCGTTGTCACTACGCTCTTCGTCCCTATAAATATCTTGACTTTCCCATTGTACACATCAGTTTCCTGGAGATAACTTTCCACTAAAGGTATTAAAAACACTTAGAGATCGGGGTGCTAAATAAAAAAGCAGAGGTCTCAAAAAAGGTATGCAATTTTGAAATTTCCAATTTGCAAATTAGGAAATATAACACAATTCTCGTGGCTAGGACGTAGTAGAATCGTAGTGATGTGGACGAGGACGACAGGGGCAAAGTAGTGCGCATTATTGTCTTATCATCCTTAGTGAATTGAGTATTGGGTAGAATGTCATTATATTCCACCTTATATAAACTAAAAACTAGATCTTTGGTTCAGATCATTTCATTTCTATCAACAAATACTTGAATTAGCCTCATCATGCTCAAAAACCTGCCTTTTTTATATACATGATTTATTTTTTATTAATTGTTGTTGGCTTCAGACCACAATTAATTCCCTTTGTTCGTGGTCTAGGAATATAGTTCCCAATTATTATATGGGGTATTTCTTCCTAAGTATTCTGACTACTGTTTTCTTTGAAATGTTTACTATTTAAGTGGTCCTATCAGTTGCATATATATTGAAATAAGTAAAACATGTGGAAAAAATTTATTGTTGAAAGTGAAAGTAGTGATTTGGCCAAAATGAAAGTAGGGTTGAAATTAGCCTTCGTCAATTATTCAAGATTCAAATCCTACCACTGGCATGTTAATATGGCTCTCAAAAGAAAAAGCACTGATGGATTGTCCTGGGACAAGCATATTTTATTCAAATAATAATGGTCTATAAGCAGTTAAATTTATTTCATGTTTGAAGCGGTGAAATTTTTTTAATTCAATTTGACTTTTACCAAAAAATGCATTGTAACCAATGGGAAGAATAATTGTGGTCTGAGACCTAGGAGATGAGTTTGGACAAAACACAATTATTGTGAATAAAAGGTCTTACAGGTACAAAATCATCTTAGTCAGATTACCTTTCAAGAAAGAAAATAGAAATTACACAAAATTTATCAAAATAAGACATTTTGACCATATTTGGGCATATAAGGCAGGAATTGGCATTTTTTACAGTTAATATGATTTCTAATGAAAATTATAGTAAAAAATTGTGAGAATGCACCACATTACTTCATTGAATCAACGAGGGTACCTTATAAATGCAATTTCAATAAGTTTTTCCAAAATTGGTTTGATCCTGGGACATAACATGACATACAAACACATTTAAAAATATGAAAAGTAAAATTTCTTAAAAGTTCAAAAGTGTCAATTCTAAATTACTTTTAGTTGTTTAGAAGTAAATAACCAATAGAGAGGATAGAAAGATGAAAATAAATCAACTTTTCAGTGTTAATTTACCCACAATTATGCTTTTTATTGCTGTACCCTTATCATATTGACCAATTCTGACTTAAGAACCAGAGATATATAAATATGAAAAAAACTGGCACATAAGTGGCAGTTTGCTTTAACAGTTGTCTCATTACAACTAAATACAAGTTATGTTTACTGGATCAAGGCATATTTTGGTAAAAATTAATAAACAAATATTTTCTGAATAAAATTTTGACTGAATTCTTAAAACTTTGCAAAACGCATGTTCCGCAGACAGATATGCTAATATAAAAACATTCCAAACTTTTTCAATAATTGTCAGAATGTCATAAAATTTGGCATTTATACTACCAAGATATCATGCTTAGTAATTGTAAAGTTTCATAAGAATACTAAAAATTTTTTAGGTCTAATAGGCTTCAGACCACAATTAATTCCCTTTGTTCGTGGTCTAGGAATATAGTTCCCAATTATTATATGGGGTATTTCTTCCTAAGTATTCTGACTACTGTTTTCTTTGAAATGTTTACTATTTAAGTGGTCCTATCAGTTGCATATATATTGAAATAAGTAAAACATATGGAAAAATTTATTGTTGAAAGTGAAAGTAGTGATTTGGCCAAAATGAAAGTAGGGTTGAAATTAGCCTTCGTCAATTATTCAAGATTCAAATCCTACCACTGGCATGTTAATATGGCTCTCAAAAGAAAAAGCACTGATGGATTGTCCTGGGACAAGCATATTTTATTCAAATAATAATGGTCTATAAGCAGTTAAATTTATTTCATGTTTGAAGCGGTGAAATTTTTTTAATTCAATTTGACTTTTACCAAAAAATGCATTGTAACCAATGGGAAGAATAATTGTGGTCTGAGACCTAGGAGATGAGTTTGGACAAAACACAATTATTGTGAATAAAAGGTCTTACAGGTACAAAATCATCTTAGTCAGATTACCTTTCAAGAAAGAAAATAGAAATTACACAAAATTTATCAAAATAAGACATTTTGACCATATTTGGGCATATAAGGCAGGAATTGGCATTTTTTACAGTTAATATGATTTCTAATGAAAATTATAGTAAAAAATTGTGAGAATGCACCACATTACTTCATTGAATCAACGAGGGTACCTTATAAATGCAATTTCAATAAGTTTTTCCAAAATTGGTTTGATCCTGGGACATAACATGACATACAAACACATTTAAAAATATGAAAAGTAAAATTTCTTAAAAGTTCAAAAGTGTCAATTCTAAATTACTTTTAGTTGTTTAGAAGTAAATAACCAATAGAGAGGATAGAAAGATGAAAATAAATCAACTTTTCAGTGTTAATTTACCCACAATTATGCTTTTTATTGCTGTACCCTTATCATATTGACCAATTCTGACTTAAGAACCAGAGATATATAAATATGAAAAAAACTGGCACATAAGTGGCAGTTTGCTTTAACAGTTGTCTCATTACAACTAAATACAAGTTATGTTTACTGGATCAAGGCATATTTTGGTAAAAAATTACTAAACAAATATTTTCTGAATAAAATTTTGACTGAATTCTTAAAACTTTGCAAAACGCATGTTCCGCAGACAGATATGCTAATATAAAAACATTCCAAACTTTTTCAATAATTGTCAGAATGTCATAAAATTTGGCATTTATACTACCAAGATATCATGCTTAGTAATTGTAAAGTTTCATAAGAATACTAAAAATTTTTTAGGTCTAATAGGCTTCAGACCACAATTAATTCCCTTTGTTCGTGGTCTAGGAATATAGTTCCCAATTATTATATGGGGTATTTCTTCCTAAGTATTCTGACTACTGTTTTCTTTGAAATGTTTACTATTTAAGTGGTCCTATCAGTTGCATATATATTGAAATAAGTAAAACATGTGGAAAAAATTTATTGTTGAAAGTGAAAGTAGTGATTTGGCCAAAATGAAAGTAGGGTTGAAATTAGCCTTCGTCAATTATTCAAGATTCAAATCCTACCACTGGCATGTTAATATGGCTCTCAAAAGAAAAAGCACTGATGGATTGTCCTGGGACAAGCATATTTTATTCAAATAATAATGGTCTATAAGCAGTTAAATTTATTTCATGTTTGAAGCGGTGAAATTTTTTTAATTCAATTTGACTTTTACCAAAAAATGCATTGTAACCAATGGGAAGAATAATTGTGGTCTGAGACCTAGGAGATGAGTTTGGACAAAACACAATTATTGTGAATAAAAGGTCTTACAGGTACAAAATCATCTTAGTCAGATTACCTTTCAAGAAAGAAAATAGAAATTACACAAAATTTATCAAAATAAGACATTTTGACCATATTTGGGCATATAAGGCAGGAATTGGCATTTTTTACAGTTAATATGATTTCTAATGAAAATTATAGTAAAAAATTGTGAGAATGCACCACATTACTTCATTGAATCAACGAGGGTACCTTATAAATGCAATTTCAATAAGTTTTTCCAAAATTGGTTTGATCCTGGGACATAACATGACATACAAACACATTTAAAAATATGAAAAGTAAAATTTCTTAAAAGTTCAAAAGTGTCAATTCTAAATTACTTTTAGTTGTTTAGAAGTAAATAACCAATAGAGAGGATAGAAAGATGAAAATAAATCAACTTTTCAGTGTTAATTTACCCACAATTATGCTTTTTATTGCTGTACCCTTATCATATTGACCAATTCTGACTTAAGAACCAGAGATATATAAATATGAAAAAAACTGGCACATAAGTGGCAGTTTGCTTTAACAGTTGTCTCATTACAACTAAATACAAGTTATGTTTACTGGATCAAGGCATATTTTGGTAAAAATTAATAAACAAATATTTTCTGATTAAAATTTTGACTGAATTCTTAAAACTTTGCAAAACGCATGTTCCGAACAGATATGCTAATATAAAACATTCCAAACTTTTTCAATAATTGTCAGAATGTCATAAAATTTGGCATTTATACTACCAAGATATCATGCTTAGTAATTGTAAAGTTTCATAAGAATACTAAAAATTTTTTAGGTCTAATAGGCTTCAGACCACAATTAATTCCCTTTGTTCGTGGTCTAGGAATATAGTTCCCAATTATTATATGGGGTATTTCTTCCTAAGTATTCTGACTACTGTTTTCTTTGAAATGTTTACTATTTAAGTGGTCCTATCAGTTGCATATATATTGAAATAAGTAAAACATGTGGAAAAAATTTATTGTTGAAAGTGAAAGTAGTGATTTGGCCAAAATGAAAGTAGGGTTGAAATTAGCCTTCGTCAATTATTCAAGATTCAAATCCTACCACTGGCATGTTAATATGGCTCTCAAAAGAAAAAGCACTGATGGATTGTCCTGGGACAAGCATATTTTATTCAAATAATAATGGTCTATAAGCAGTTAAATTTATTTCATGTTTGAAGCGGTGAAATTTTTTTAATTCAATTTGACTTTTACCAAAAAATGCATTGTAACCAATGGGAAGAATAATTGTGGTCCTTATCCGACCTACAATGAAATCCTTGCCGAAGTTAGGCGTTCGTTTGGTTGTGCGTAATGTATAATTACGCAGTCACGTCTGGTCAGAATGGGGACGTTAAATCCGATGCCGCTAGTGTAGAGAGAATGCACGCTCTCCACACGTTAAGCAACTTGCAACAACTCTTTGAGGGGTTCGTAGGTGGTCTACTGAAAGGCAAAATCTATGTTCCTATCCAAGAAAACCACATTTTCTATGAATGCATTTCTAAAATTCCAGACCTTCATCCTCGACGATCAGGACCTAGCTACCTGTTGTATTTATTGTAAATTTGTTTTTGTCCTGAACAATCATGAACTATTTGCCATTTTTATCAATCAATCAATCAATCAATCAATCAATCAACTAGCTTTCAGCAACTTCGAGTACTCTCAAATCTACCCTAGACCTACTGGGTGCATTCAGCGGCCCCAGATCCCCTGTCGCAATTTTTACCCACAGTTTATTGGACATGTAGTTACGTTTCTCAC
The DNA here is from genome assembly GCA_017311375.1 of Mytilus coruscus. Lineage (NCBI taxonomy): Eukaryota > Metazoa > Mollusca > Bivalvia > Mytilida > Mytilidae > Mytilus > Mytilus coruscus. The sequence goes on from CM029608.1 coordinate 40,619,515, forward strand.
AGTCTTGGCGCCCAGAGTACCACCCAGCTTTGGCGAGTCACTGACAAACTTTTTGTATCATTCCTAAATTTGTGACACCAGTAAGCCATTTATCGGTTCCCTGATATCTTGCCAATGGTAATACAAGTGTAATATACCGATAGGAGGGCTCTTGCAAGGCGACTTCTTATAGAAAAAAAATATAAGCGGGAAACTAAAAAAATGATAAGCGGGATACGGGAATCTAACAAAACAATAAGCGGGATCCGGGATTAGATCCCCCCAATGAGACCCCCTTTAAACGTTCTGTCAGTTTTGTATTTTCTCAAAACTTATGTAAACTGCAGCTGGTGTCACTAGTTGGACAGTAACTAATTGCCTTTCTAGATCCCATATGATCACCCTACAGATTATAGTTGGGGTAGGTGTGGCTAAGTGTTTAGATTTTTATGTAATATATGTGAAATTTAGGTGCTGTAAGTAAGTTTTGCCAGTCCTTTCACCTATTTGCCAGATCTACTTTTTAATAAAAATAAAAAGTAGTTCCCAGATTTAAGATATACCCCAAAACCTTGAGATTTATAGGGTGGTTTAATGATGGGAGACCACATTCAAATTAAATTTACAAACAATTCTGCAACATCAAGTAAATAAATGACAATGTTATACTGCACTTGCCAATAAGACAACTATCTTAAGCATCCAGAACAATTAGACCAAAACAAAGAAAGTGTCAAGCTGCATAATTTGACGTAAAAAACGGATATGTGTATTCATTCATCAACTAAAATGAAAAAAATAATATATAAACTGTTTTTATATAATTCAATTTACATAAATCTGGGTTAAGTTGTCCCTTATCAGAACTTTTGGTTTCCGATGCTTTCCAACTACATATCATGTCATAATTCATTTGGCCTTTCACTTTTTCCAACTGATTTCGTTTTTGACGAAACCCCGTGTTTATCGTTCTAAAGCAACCGTGCGTTCAATGGACGCTTCCTAAAATCACTAGCTGAGTCTTGTTATCATCATAACTTTCCCTCAGCTATCAAAAAGAAGTCGAAAACATGCTTCTATTCAATATTTTTATCGGACATTTACTTTCGTTTTAATTCAGTGTATGTTATGATAAATCCCGAGCAATTCGAAAAAATATGACAGCATGTCACACGCTAATTGGATAAACGCCGAGAAGATCGAAATGTTTTCATAAACACGTGTACCTTTTGAGCAACGGAAAATTCCAACAGGGACCCATTACAGCTACTTGATGCAGGGCTCTATTTTAAGAACGAAAGGACATTTCCAATTATAAATATTATAAAAATAGATTTACGCGACGACTGTAATCAGGTAAGGGTAAATAACGCAAACAATAGCGAATAAAAGCGTTAAGAACTCATGGTTTTGGCATATAATTGGGTTTTCCTTTGAATTAATTGGGTTATTGAACCCTGCAATGGGCAATTGCATTGGTTTTAATTATTTGTATTGCGTGATCACGCAAATACGCAGCTTATCTGGAGCTCTGACTGAGCCCACTGGAACTAATCAAACAATCTTGGAATTAAAGATCTCATAAGTAAGGGTATCTAGTATATATTTGTGCAGTTTGTACTCAGATTTACCAGGGACATAATCATGATAATATATACTATTCCCAGCTGTTGCCAATCAAGCAACATGGCCACACATGTAACATAAGAATAAATGCAAGTACTTGTCTACTATCTTGACAGTTAATTTAGATATTATAGAAAATCTGACGGGGCGAACAGTCAAATCTTTTGCTTCTTTCTATTTCCAAAAAAATATACAATTCTTTGTAAGCAATGGTAAGAGGAGTCTGTGGCCTTTTAAGATGAATTAGCTGTCAAATTTGTTAACACCGAATAGTCTCAAACTCTTTTATTTGAATTATAACATACTAAAATATTTACCAGAATAACAAAAATTCCACCAATCATAGTAATGTACGTGCCACTCAACTATAGAGCGAAGCATATATAGTAAACATGTATATTCCGACAGAGTAAAACTATGGCATATTGGTATACATTTGGTACAAATAACTGATATGTATATTGGAAAATCGGGGATTTATGATAATGAAGGGGAGAGACTAGGGGGCCCAACATAGGGTCCTGTCCTCACGCACCGCAGAATGGTTCAGACCAAGGATTTGTATAGTAAGACTATACAAATCCTTGGTCTTACTATACAAATCCTTGTTCAGACAAATAAACTGAAGCAATGCTGATTGGTAAGATAGCCGGACAAAAAACTATCAATGCCATTTGCCCGGATAGCAGGGCGAAAATATACACATTTTATTCGTCAGGATATCCGGACAAATAGACACAGCCTATAATGAATACTAGTACTCCTAACAACAAAATTATTATATTTAAATTTACCCGTGTACGTTATTTTATTTAACGCCATTTTGTCCAATGTTATAGTTGTCTTTTTGACATTGTGTCATAGATCAAATTTATTGTTCAGTGTATGTTTACTTGTTTTTGTTAATATGTCTTTTTGATTCAGTTAAGCCATTTCAATTGATATTTTGTAGTGTGTCTTTGTATGTTGTAATGTTACACAACTATTTCAGGTTAGGGTGAAGGTTGGCGCCTGTTAAAACGTTTACACCCGCTGCATTTGTTTGCACCTGTCCTAAGTCAGGAACCTGTTTTAGTGGTTGTCATTTGTTGATGTGGTTCTTAAGTGTTTCTCGTTTCTCGTTTTTTTATATAGATTAGACCGTTGGTTTTCCTGTTTAAATTGTTTTACACTACTCATTTTGGGGCCCTTTATAGCTTGCTGTTCTGTGTGAGCCAAGGCTCCGTGTTGAAGGCCGTACTTTGACCTATAATTGTTTACTTTTTACACATTGTGACTTGGATGGAGAGTTGTCTCATTGGCACTCATACCACATCTTCTTATTTCTAGTAATTCAAAATGACAGAAATTATCAATCCATTCGTATAAAAGTTATTGCCCTTGTATGACCGTTTTTTTACGTCCCCTCCCCCTATTTTCTTGAAATTATGATAAATATAGCAAAAATATAAAAAGCTAAATGATCATCAAGATAAGATCAATAATTGAATTGGTCAACATAACCGAAATTGTCAATTGACTCCTATCAGTTATAACTTTTGAGGTAGCATGCACGTAGATATGGGATTTCACGTAAATCAGTTTTCCCCATTTATTGCGGTTTTTACTTTCAGAGACCAAAACGGTCAATATCTACAAATAGGTAAATATAACCAAAATTGTTATAAGTAACTGCATGATACTTTACAGGAGTAATTGTCCTTAAATAATTTGTTTCAATCAATTTATCGCCCTCGATACAGAAAACTATAAAATGATCAGCAGGATAAGATGGACAAATAATCAATAACCCTAAATTATCAATCAACTCCTTGTAGGTGTGTTTGTCCTTTTATAGGTGATGATTTTTACCAGCCCTTGGTGCGGTTAACGCTTTTATTTTCCAAATAATAATTATTTATTATAAATAGAAAGCAACAATAGAAAGAACTGTTGAAGAGCTATGTGACCAAAAGGACCTTAAAATAATAGCCAAATCCATCTAAGGTCAACTTTGACTTTACACAGCAGATATTACCAGCAACATAAGATCTCAGTCAGATAAAGAATCATGACTGAAATTCTCAATCAACTCCAAATATAAGTTTTTGCCCTTGTATGCCAATTTTTACGACTTTGTTTCGCTTTAAAAAAAACTATTTCGAAAAAAGAAAACACAATAACAGGAGTCCATTACCCTGTAGTAATTGACTTCTGATTATAGATAGAAACTGTTAACAGCAAAAATAACTATCAAGATGAGATATAAAGTTAGTCCATAAATAAAATTGTTAAGCGTGACTTCTTATAAGAGTTATTCCCTTTTAACAATGCCCGGATTTTTCTCCATTTATTGTAGTTTTGGTCATTATATTGAAACTATTATTAATAAGGAGAAATTACAAATAGCTAAAATGAACAACAGGATAAGATCTTCAAATATATCAACATAATTTAGATTTACAATTCGCTCGTTATAGAAGAAGGAAAAATTACTGATACTATCACGATTTGGTTGACCGTTATGAAATATCTGTGTCACAGATGACCACGGATATGTTCTAATTGTTGAAGTCACTATTTCGTTCTCTTTCCCTCGTTGGTGATATCAGAGACATATGTCTCTGGTGACATCACTAAATGAAACTCATCACCGAATTTGTACTTGTCATGATGAACACGACGTTTGCACATCAGGTCACCCCGGAGTATGGTGGGGTTCGAGCTGACTAGCCTTTCGTTTTATCTGTATTTTTTTAAACTGTTGTTTGTCTTTTGTTCTTTTTCATTTTCTGTCATCTTTTAGTCGGTTTTCTTCGACTTATGATTTTTGATTGTCCTTTTATTACCTTCTGCCACTTTATTAAGGTAATTTATTGCCTTTCAATGATGATTTTACCCCTTTTTGTTATTTTGGATATTATTTTCAAATTTTAGAGAAAACAGCTAAAATTACCAGCAAAATAATATCTATAAATAAAGAAAATAAAGAAAATTGTCAAACGACGCATTAATGGAGTTATTGCCTTCAAATGACAGTTTTGTCCATATTTTTGTACTTTTGAAAGTATAAACCATCGAGAACACGATTAGCTATAGATTTACAAATAAGCAAACATGACTGAAGGCAATAAAGGTGAACTAAAATATAAAAATGGAACATCTTTGCCAGGCAAAAACAAATATCAAATTGTCATATTTTAACCAGGTGAGCGATTCAGGCTCTTGTCACCAGTATACATTTCCTCTTGAGAAAAATAAAATTCGACATAAAATTGAATAGCTATCTTAAATCGAAATTCAATATATTCTAAACAAGGGTAGAGTAGATACCGAGGGGCAATAAAAAACAGAAGTAAAAAAAAATTCGACAACACCAAAAGGAAAACGATGAAAAGGCAGAAAGGCACACACTTCACTGAAAAATAAAAACTACTGAGCAACACACTGACAAAACAACATGCATGTATATACATTACCAGTGTTGAACGGTCAGGAGGTAATAATTTTTAATATACATGTATTTGAATTTTTGGACTAGTAATATGCCTTTTATTACATTGATTCTGAAAAGAAGTCCCAGAATGACTTTTTTTTTATATCAAAAGTAAATATGCAAGGTAGTATCTTTTAGTATTACTATGAGTTTTGATGCAACTTCGTTGTAACCAATTATTAAATGAGGAGTGAAAATTAGAAAGTGTATTTCAAATGTGAAATATAGGTTTATTGGACTAAGAAATCATTGCATTTCATTGAAACCAGTGTAATAATTCTTTAAAAACACATCTTATCCCCCTCCCCCCCAAAAAATTAAAAAAAATTAAACAATTTATAAATTACAACGTTACTTAAGAATGCTGAAGTAGACGGTCTCTCATATTCTTCTTGAACTACAATGCATTGATGAATTTGTATGATTTAAGGTGCCCTGGGCCGCTAGTGGCATCTGCGGTCTAAATAAATGAGACCGGGGCAAGATGAATAGAATAGAATTATAGAATAGAAGACTTTATTTTAATTCGGCATAGTATCATAAAAATACATACGAATACTGGCATAAGCTCTGCAGATCTTATTACCGAAGTGTAATACTAAAACAAATAAAAAAAAGCATCATGTAACATTCTGACAATCACAAATAGTGCCCCATGTGACAAACGCCTCCGGTTATGAACAGCTGTTAGGCACATCTGGCAGTGAATCAGTAACTTAAGCAAGCAACGCAGCATGCAAATAACTACAGCTCAGGGACAGAACACAAGAAGCTTCACAGAATACCTCTGGTGGAGAGTTGTCTCACTGGCAATCCAAATCTTCTTATTTTTATATTTATACATATAAAGCACTAACACAGTCAAACGATGGTATTCAGTATTACTACAGAATCTGCTTACCATTCCGGAGCACCTGAGGTCAGCTCGTGTTTTGGTGGGGTTCGTGTTGACCATTCGTTCGTTTCTTCTGTAGTATTGTAGTAAACTGATGTTTGTCTTTTCGTCATCTTTGTATTTTGCTATCGGTTTGTCTGTTTTTCTTCGACTTATTTTTTTTTGGATTGTCCTTTTGGTACTTTCTGCCTCTCCAAATTTTATGGGAGTTCTCACCCTTCAATGATGATTTTACTCCTTTTTGGGTTTTGGATATTATTTTTTAAATTAAAACTGACAGAGAGAAACAGCAAAAAATTACCATTCATACAAGCACTCATAAATAGAGTTGCTGGTTGTCTATTTACAAAACAATGCACCAGCAGTTACCAAGGTATCCCCTGTTTGGATTCAAAGTCAACATTTCAAAAGGAGATTGTATGCATGTTGTTTACAGCATACCAAATGGGCGTAGCTGTAATACAAAATATCAGAGGCAACAAGTGTTAAGCGATGATCTATACTCGCAAATCTCATTTCAAATCACCAACCAAGAGGGGGAAAAACCCCAGACGGAATCGTATGACTTTTAAATGGACCGAGACCGGGCGTGTCGACATTGTAAGCGTCCTCTACTACACAGGCGCGTGGGTACACGATTTTGATAAAAACAATTCATTGTTTGCACTGAATAAATTATCTATTTGTATACAACATACTGTACACTATTCAGCTTGTCTTTCCTTGGTTGGGATGAATTATCCACCCTGATAAAATCCCTTATTTTACTATCCATACTAAAAAAAACATTTCAGCGGGTAGGTACTAAACCTAACCAGACATCTTCCTCTAATGCGATAACCATACTGTATAATTTATATGGGGTTAGTGTTGTTCAGTCTTTAGTTTTTTTAATGTTGTGTTTTGTATACTGTTGTTTGTCTTTTGATCTTTTACTTTTTTTTTTGCTATGGCGTTGTCAATTTATTTCAACTTATGAGTTTGAATGTCCCCCTTGGTATCTTTCGCCTCTCTTTTATAAGTTATTTACTATATGAAAGAGGCGGATTAGATACCAAGGGGGCATGCAAAACTCATTAAGTCATAGAAGAATTGACAATGACATGGCTAAAACGAAAATCGAATAAGATGAACAAGTCAACAAACCACCACATTGAAAACAAAAGACTGAGCAACACGAACCCAACCGAAACAGGTGGATAGGTACTGACCGTAATCACACATCCTCCTCTAATGCGATTATCAAACTGTACAATTTACAAGTTATCTACTATAAAAAAAAAGCGGAAAATATCAAGGGGACATGCAAAACTCAAGTTAAAGAAATCTTGACAATATAAAAATAAGGAGATGAGATATGATTGCCAATGAGACAACTATCCATCAAAGTTCAAATAAAGTGGATGTAAGCAATTATTGGCAACCGTATGGCCCTCGACAATGAGAAAAACCCATACATTATAGTCGGCTATAAAAGGCCTCGACATGAAAATATGAAACAATTCAACTGAGAAAACTAACGGCCTAATTTATAACAAAACAAATAACGAATAACAAATATGACAGACATGAACCAACGACAACCACTGAACTACAGGTTCCTGACTAGGGACAAGCACATAAAGAATGTGACGGGGTTAAACATGTTTGTGAGCGCTCAACCCTCCCCTAACTTGGGACAGTGGTGTAACAGCACAATAGAAGAACAAACTATAAAAACAGTTGAAAAAGGCTTAACTCATCTGACAGATCGATACAAAGCAGAAAAATATCAAACAAATTGCAACAAACCATATTCTAAAGATCAATTACTTGTGGGACTGTTAAAGATACATCCAGTCACACGTCAGTCTTATTTTGATTTACAAGCCCTAAGCCGATAGAATTGACGATAGAGGCCTTTTATAGCTGACTCTGTGGTAAGGGTGTGCTCATTGTTGAAGGCCGTACAGTGACCTATATTTGCTAAGTTCTACGTCATTTGGTCACTGGTGGAGAGTTGTCTCATTGGCAATCATACCACATCTTCTAATTTTTAGATTTTTCGTCTTTTAAGGTATGCTTTACCTAGTAATCAGTGTTCTGGTATTCACTATGCATTTTTACACTCTTATTGTTTAAAGTTAATTCATTCTAAATCTTATACAGCATTGTCTAGACTTTAAAAATTAAAAATATAATGACATATGAGTTAATAGATATAGGAAGATGTGGTATGAGTGCCAATGAGACAACTCTCCATCCAAGTAACAATTTATAAAAGTAAACCATTATAGGTCAAGGTACGGCCTTCAACACGGAGCATTGGCTCACACCGAACAGCAAGCTATAAAGGGCCCCAAAAATTACTAGTGTAAAACCATTCAAACGGGAAAACCAACGGTCTAATCTATATAAAAACGAGAAACGAGAAACACGTATGAACTACATAAACAGACGACAACTACTGTACATCAGATTCCTGACTTAGGACAGGTGCAAACATTTGCAGCGGGATTAAACGTTTTAATGGTACCAAACCTTCTCCCTTTTTCTGAAACAATAGTATAAGCCCCTTTTCGTTTGTTGAAGACCATGTCCTGCCATCTAGCGTGACCATCATAAGTTGTATATTATTAATGTAACATTGACGTATGCCTACATACTGCTTGCAGTCGATGTAACACTATTTTGCACAACGAGATTATCAATATGGGCCGGATTATATATATGTATCTTACCTGTCAATTTTATTAGCTGGTGTAAAAGTCAACCATCGCATGAAATCCTTAACATTGGCTCCTTGATTTGTTTGAACCAGGTGCGGAGAGAAAAGTTGTCTACAAGAAGTTCGGTAGTTTTGGTTTTGTAATCATCTGCAAGCAATAACTGTTCCCTATTCGTTTGTGGATGTCCCATTCGAAATGCTGCTGCTGCAAAAGCGTTCCTTACCGAGGCATCAATTTTATCACTATTAGCAGTCATAATATCCACATTTCTTTGGTTTAAGTTTGAACTTTCTCAATGTTCTAGGACTAAGAATGGCTGGTAGGTACTCATTATATGTAATGTGCTGCGTGTCAGCTATGACTATTGTTCGTGTTTCTTCGAAAACTCTATCATCGTCCCAGTACGGGTTGATTTGTTTAAGCATTGTAGCGAGCCTGTTATGTTCTCTTACTAGAACAAGATGGTTTAACTGGAGACTAGGTACCTGGTCATTTCTTGAATCTCCTATATTCATAAAAAAATTAAAATGACAGCTAACCCATTTCAATACTTTTGATATATATATTTTTGTAATGCAATTGCAGCTGACTAAAACTTAAAAACTGTGTTCCCAATAAAACAAAGAATATAACAATAAGGAGATGAGGTATGATTGCCAATGAGACAACTATCAACCAAATAAAGTGGATGTAAGCCGTTATAGGCAACCGTACGGCCTTCAGCAATGAGAAAACCCATACCGTATAGTCGGCTATAAAAGGCCCCGACATAAAAATATGAAACAATTAATTGAGAAAACTTACGGCCTAATTTATAACAAAACAATTTACGAAAAACAAATATGACAGACATGAACCAACGACAACCACTGAACTACAGGCTCCTGACTTGGGACAGGCACATACAGAATGTGGCGGGGATAAACATGTTTGTGAGCGCTCAACCCTCCCTATCCTGGGACAGTGGTGTAACAATAGTTAGTTTTGTTTCAAGCAAACATGTCAAAATCAAATGCGTTTCACAAATTCTATTACACTTTCTTATTTCATTCATTGTCGTCACTTAAAATACTAAGTGAACCATTTTTTATGTGCTTCTTCGACTTCTAGATTAGCTTGGTTCTGTGTTCTGAAGCTATAAAGCCTACACATATTGTGCGAGGTAGACTAATTCGGCCTTAAGTTTTGAATATGTGATTTCCTTATTAGCTGAATGTATTTGGCAAAACATTTTGGAATTTTAAATGGGTCCTCAATGCTCTTCAACTTGGTACTTTATTTGGCCTTTTTGGCTTTTTTTATTCGAGCGTCACTAATGAGTCTTTTGTAGACGAAACGCGCATCTGGAGTACAAAATTTAATCCTGGTATTTGTGATGAGTGTATTTAAAACCATCAAATTGGCTTTTTCTGTTAAAAAACAGACATGTCGGTCAAATTTTGACTACATTTTCTTTTCTCACTGCTTTTGGTTTGGTTAAATTGAATTAATAAAGAAGAGGCAGAAGATGCAAAAGCAACATTTAAAACTCAAAAGCCGAGAGAAACTGACAACGCCTAGGCAAAAAGAAGGAAAACGACGAAAATGCAAACAAGTTCACAAAACACTGCATAGAAAACTAAAGACTGAGCACCGCGAACCCCACCAAAACTGCGGGTAAACTCAAGTGCTCCGAAAAGCAGATCTTGTTCCACTGGATGCACCGTCGTATTGCTCGTGGTAAGAACAAGGTTAATGTCAAGAGTTCTACCCAGTCATTGGTTGGGTTCGTGTTGATCGATCTTTGGTTTAGTCTTTCGGTATTTTTTGAACTGTTGTTTTTTTTGTTCATCTTTTTTCTTTTTGGCCCTCTTAAAAAATTGTTCCCTATTTTTCTTCAGCCTCTGTTGATTGTGCCTATTTGGGATCATTTTTCGAATTTTTACAAAAATAAAACCTAACACTCTCTACAGAATGAATAGTATTCATGAACACAACTCATTGTGTTGAGATATGAATTCTGATTGCGAAATATGTAATGACAAAAATATTGAACATCAAGGTAAACTATAAAGTGGAAGTCAATATTAACCGACAAAACCAAACGCTGGACTATATAGCTTTTCGGACAATTCAGTATGTTGTTGTTGTTTACAGGTAAACAACAACTACTGAACAGTCTGAACATAGACATAACACATTTTAACCATGGAAGTAAAATGAATATAATACTTCCATGTTTTAACTAACCACAAAAGAACTGTCTGAACAGTATTGAATTTATAGTAGTGGATGAGTCTGAAAATTGATTGAAAGACTTAACATGATCTGATAATTTAATGTTCAGTCTTTTAAGAGCTGTTCATATCAAATTGACCGTTTCAGTTCAAAATTGGTTTACTAGGTAATTAATTGCCAATATACCGCTAAGATAAATACATATTGAAGTGCCGTACTTGTAACTATACATCTTATTAATTTGACAGTGCTGTTATTACTGAATTTTGTGTTGCATATTAAAACTTGTAAAAACTCGATTTCCAGCCTTAAACTGTTAAACCATGTTGACTACTGTTTTATCTTTTTTTATATGTTGTTGTGTTCATGATACCATATATATCCTTTATTCATAATTCTATGAACATTTTTTTTAGGTGGCATTTGTTTCTCCGATGTTTTATGCACCACCAATAAACCTGGAGTTGCACTTGTATAATGAGACTATTTTACTTATATGAATATGTGAAAACTTAATACTTTACATCCGAAATAATGAAAGGGCTCCGGGGACCGAGTGGTCTAACATGTCTAAGAAGTTCAACTTCTGTACCACTAGCCAGTCAACACTGAGGTTGTGAGTTCGAGCCCCACACCTGGGAGTCGCGTTTGATTCCAATCTTAATTGACCAGAATTGTCAGTTTTCCTGCCGACGCTCGATGGTTCTCTCCGGTCACCTCCGGTTTTCCCCACCATAAAAACTGGGCGCCACAAAAAGCCAATATTGCTGAAAAAAATCAATCAATCAAATACTGAATATTTCGTTACCTGTTAATTGGCAAAAATTCGTTGATGCTGGTTTCTTGCGACAAAACCCATTTACCCTCTCAGGAAAGTTATTTCCAGGAGAAGTTTTCAAAAGGACTGCAAAAGAATTATTGAAATTTGAGCAATATGGTAAGTTGTTTATTTTTACCGGTTTTAAATTTACCGTTACCCTGGCCCAAATCTGTTCGCAAGATTTTATTTTCTCGTCATCCTTGTCCCTTATTTTGCATTTCTTAAAAAAAAAAAAATAGACGATTTGATTATTTCTTAATTGCAAAATTTAATAACCTAAAAATTTGCCGCTTCCGAAAATGTCAAACCTTTCAATTTATATTGATACACATAATGAATTACTTTTTTCACTCTTTGTCATATCTTTTCAACAAGTTGAGCTGTGGGCTATTGCCTGCTTACTGGTGATAACACGAGTTTTAGGTAAACAGGAAGTTGGTGAGCGATGGATGTGAAAATGCATCAAAAACAGAGTATAGTCACGTGATGGTTGATACTGAACTTCCGGGAACTATGATTCATAGTTTCTGAATGAAATGCGACGAAAATTTAATACATGACCGTTATATCTAAGAATATGCAAGCATTCGTTGACAAGAAGTTGATGACTGATAAATGTTAAAACGCATCACACGGTAATGCATGCTAATCTTACTACCAAATTTCAGGATGCTCTGATTTGTACTTCCGCAGGAGAACTGCGACGAAAATTCAAGTGATGGACAGACACAAGGACGAACGAACGTAAAATAGTATAATCCTCGCTCGAAGCAGGGGTATAGAAGTTGAATGCCTCATGTTGTAGATCTATGGTGGTGTAAAAGAGTTAACGGAAGCACATTTTGTATAAAGCGCAGAAACGATAAAAAAAAAAAAAAAATAAATACGATCAAGGCTGTTATAACATATATAAAATAAAATAACAAAGAAGCATTAATTGTTATAATTACATTTCAATTGCTAGACCAAGAAAGTAAGAGTTAAATCAAACAGTTTGATTTCTACGTTTGGTTTTAGCGTTGTCATGAAGAGCAAGTGCAGTGATGGATAAAAGAATGTATTTTTTCAAAAGCCCTCCTCCCCCACCACACACAGACTTTTCAGTCTACTCCTATGCCGTTGTCTGAAAAAGTGGAACCTATATTTTAAATGATTTGTTTTCTTACAATGGAGAGAGGCGGTAGAAGGGGTAGTCATCCTGAATTCCCGAAAAAATAAAGCATTCTTTCCCGGACCCCGAAAAATTAATCATTAATTCCCGAGTCCCGATAAAGGTAAATTAAGAATTCCCGCAAAAATAATGGCCAAATCCCGACGTCCCGAAAAGGTCCTTGTGCCAATCAATAGAGATATGAAACAGCATATGACAGACAGATGCAACAAGTTGAGCTCAGTCAGTCGTATACATTATACTTACATGGGTCTATCGTATCTCTAAGGGTTGCTACCTGTTCTTCAGAACTACCATAAACATGGCTGCAATCAATATACGATGTTACATCGTTAATCTGTTCTCTGTAAGCTGAAAGCTGTAAGATAAACGTGATAGATGGTAGTTCTCTTGCCATATCGCCTTTTTTTATATAGGTGTCTGCTTTGTCACCTCCTACAAGCAACATAGGCTTATTAAGAGTAAGATCAAGACGGTTCGGTATAATGCGATCTGCTGAGATAACATTTAGAATAGAAAATAATGTGCCAAATCTACAGAATAATGGGCAAAACATAAAAAATATAGAATAATGAGCAAAACATAAAAATATAGAATAATGAGCAAAACATAAAAATATAGAATAATGAGCAAAACATAAAAATATAGAATAATGAGCAAAACATAAAAATATAGAATAATGAGCAAAACATAAAAATATAGAATAATGAGCAAAACATAAAAATATAGAATAATGAGCAAAACATAAAAATATAGAATAATGAGCAAAACATAAAAATATAGAATAATGAGCAAAACATAAAAATATAGAATAATGAGCAAAACATAAAAATATAGAATAATGAGCAAAACATAAAAATATAGAATAATGGGCAAAACATAAAAAATATAGAATAATGAGCAAAAAATATACAGAATAGTGAAAACGACCAAAAAAATAAAGGAAAGAGTAAAAAGACGTAAAATACAGAATACAGAAGGGAAGGACCACCCCTCCAGACCTTCATGTCTTCAAGCAGAGGATTAACAATGTGAACTGTTAATGTTAAAAATATGATTTATCACTCCATGCATTTTTAATTTTTGCATAGTTGGTTCCTGTGGGGATTTCATTTTGATTCATTATTCAGACTGTGTAAATTGCTCTAAAATATCTGATTTTACGAAGCAGTAATTAATGTATAATGAGTATTGAAGATATAAGAGGGTTTGGATGGGGGTCCTCCGTTTCTGTATTTTTTATTTTTTATCTATTCTCTAATGTTTGCCCATTATTCTCTTTTCTTTATATTTCAGCGCCACATTATTCTCTAGTCTATATTTTTTAGCCTATTTTTCTCTAATTTTATGTTTTTTCTACTTTATTCTGCACTTTTGCCCATCATTCTCTATTCTGTAAACCCCACCCAGACCCCATTTAAGCTAAAAGTTACATTCTTTACCCGTCGCAACCTGGGGTATGTTCTTTGTCATCTTCAGGTACGTCAAATGGGAAACATAAGTTAATGCTTAAACGAAACAGATTATACATAAAATGTGAAACATATGTCAAAGATAACGAAGCATGAAGTGGGAAACATAAGTTAATGCTTATGTAACAGTACAAAGCAAATGGATTATACATAACACATACATTGAGTGCATGCATTTGTTAACATCTTGCAGCAAATTGTAAGCATTCGGTTTTGGTTGTTGTGTCATTGACGTTTGCTCCACAACGGCTTTTATATAAACTAGTCAAGAGCCTGTTGTTCAGTGGTTGTCGTTTGTTGGTGTGTTTCATAGGTTTTTCTCGTTTCTCGTTTTTTATATAGATTAGACCGTTGGTTTTCCTGTTTGAATTGTTTTACACTATCATTTTGGGGCCCTTAATAGCTTGCTGTTCGGTGTGAGCCAAGGCTCCGTGTTGAAGGCCGTACTTTGACCCATAATTGTTAACTTTTTATACATTGTGACTTGGATGGAGATTGTGGTATTGGCACTCATACCACATCTTCTTATTTATATAGGATATGTTTGATGACATCTCTTCCTGCAACTGTTGAAATGTAGAACGGCAATAAAAAGTTTTAATACATATGCTTACTTTCTCAATATTTTATGAGATTTGTAAAAAGTCCCAGAAGGTTAGTACCAAAATGACAACACATATGAGTTTTACATTTGGCTCTTATGTTTTGCTGGTACACCACTGTTCCAGGTTAGGGGAGGTGTTGAGCACTCACAAACATGTTTCACTCCGTCAAATTCTTTATGTGGCTTTCTTAAGCCTGTGATTCTTTGGTTGTCTTTTTTTTAAATTGATTCACATTTCGTCATGTCGAGGCCTTTTATATCTTCCTATGTGATATTGGTTTTGTTCTTTGTTGAAAGCTGTACTACAGTTAATTCCATCCACGTCATTTGGTCTCTGGTGGATAGTTGTCTCATTAGCAACCAAACCACATCTCTTTATTTTTTATATCCAGGTTTTATAAACAAAGACATAATCAGACTAAACAAGACAAACTTGCAAAAACAAAAAAGCAACTGAATTGTGAGAATAAATTCAACTGAGCCAATCGGCAATACTCGGTTGAATCCGACCAAGGAACGGAATCGGCCGAGTTTAAACGAGTGACAACCCACTAGACGAACAAACAAACAATACAATAAAGTATTAAATATCAATTCAAGTTTAAAACGAAAACCAAAACCTAAGCAATAGATAGACAGACTGAGAAGCTATTTAAAATTAATAAAAGTATATATATTTGAATAACTGTACAATTGAAAACAAATCTAATTAAAATGTAGTCCTCTGATTTCGTTAAACTCATGTACGAGCACTCGAGTTAATATAGATATGAATTTTAATTAGATTGAATTGAAAACCAAAACTAAGCAAATGGATAGACAGACAGAGAGGACAAATATATAAAAGTAAATTATTTAAATAACTGTACAGTTGGCATGGAAGAATCAAATGAATTGAGGCGATAGTCAACCCGAATAATTCAGTCGTTATATTCTCATGATTCTGCTGCCCTACGATGGCAACATTAACGCCTGCATAGACAATGAACTATGAGGGTTTGGTTTGGGTCCTTCAATTTTGTATTCTTTAATATTTTAGGTAATTTTCCTCAGCTAATCTTAAATTTTTGGGCCATTATTCTCTGTTATTTATATTTTAGCACCCCATTATTCTCTATTCTTTATTTATTTGCCCTATTTTTCTATTCTTTCTATTCTTTATATTTTTTGCCCTTTTTCTGCACTTTTAACCTATTATTCTCTATTCTGTAAACCCTATCTACACTCTCAACTATCGTCAATAAATTATTCGGAATTAGCTTGGGATTTCAGCCAATTTGTCACCGCTCCCACATGGCACCAAACAAAGTCCTGGATTCGTGAAGAGTTTCTAGTGTTAAAGGAATTCAGACCCTCGCAAGCATGAGAGATCGGTTACTGAGAAGGACTGAATTATTCGGTTTGGCATACAATATAATTCATGCTAATCAGCAAATAAACTACAAGGAAGATAATTTAAATCACCAGGTGGTTTGTCCGTATTTTTTGTGTTTGTTTTGTGGACTTATACTTACTCCTTGTTGACACAGCAATTCAGACGTCGATCTTAAAATAAAGGATTTTATCATACGAGTCGTGATTATCAACGGATTCTTAAAGCCATGACTTTTAAATTTACTATAGTAAAAGTAACAAAAGTTAACGGGAGGTGGAAAAGGGAAGGGGGTTTGTGCGTATACCCCACAGCAAATTTCTTTTTAACATTCAATACGATTTATTTTTATAAAATATGACGGTTAATATACATGCAATGCTGATGATGGTTTTCAGCTTCCGGTCTAGACTTTTTTATTGAAAAGTTCAATGAATGAATTGGAGATCGAAATACATGTGCGCGTGTTTTTTTTTTTTTTCTAGCACTCAGATTGTTGTTGACTTTAGAAAAATCACTATATATATAAAACAATAAGAAACATTTCAACAAAGACCGTATAAAATGGAAAAACAGAAAAATGTGCACATGTCTTTACTTTAGAGACGTTTTGTGAATGCATAATATCACAGGGCAGACAAATCTTAGGGAGCTACCATTTGATTTTTATGGGGGGGGGGCTAGGATGAAAAATTTTGTCCTGCCTTTTTTTTAGTTGTAATCTCTGTCCTGCCTTTTTATTTTTCACTCTATTCGGTCCTGCCTTTTTTTATTAGTTTATCCTGACTTTTTTCACATAAATTGTCATCCTGCTTTTTTTTTGCCAAGTTGCTCATCCTGTCTTTTTTTTTACTCAAAACTCCTGTCCTGCCTTTCTTTTCAAATTTCATCCTAGCCCCATAAAAATCAAATGGTAGCTCCCTAAAACACGAAAAACGTTTTTATTTCTAATGAACGAACTACTGACCCTGACTGAGGATGTGAATGGGGTACATCATATGACGATTAACCATAACTTTAACGATAAATATATTACTCAATTTGACGAAAACGGTAGATGAAACATGCGAACTGAAGAAAGCCGATATTTTAGTGGACCGTTTGATTCTAATATAGTAGCGAACACAATGCTTTTGACACTGGAGGATAAAGATCATCCTATCCTCTGACTTTGTCAAAATTATCCTAGACCTCGACATGATTGGTCAAGGTTGAACTTTCTTTTTAGAATATTGAGTATAAAAATACCCTTAAATGCCATGCAATATGCATTGATAAAATCGTAGTTATAAACCTCCTTCATTATTATGTGCTTTTAATAAGGAAACGTAACGGTTTTACTATTTTTTCTACTCTTTACTTTTTTGACCTATTTTCTGTAGTATTGGCCAATTATTCTCTATTTTGTAAACACTATCCAGATCCGCTTAAAATATATACTAGTACCTGTCATAATCTTTGTACTAATTAAATCGTGGGTAAGTGCTTGTCCAAAAGCAACTTGCTGTCCAGAAAGTGTCGGAGACGATTGGTCAGCAGGTCCTAATTCTTCTGCCATCAATTTGTTGCTGATAAGTCTTGGACTTGGTAATTTACTTGAAATCCACCTCTTGGATGATCAACATCATCTGCAATGGATTCGGTACGTATTACACTTAAATTAAAGCATAATATTTGGTAACTATACAAATGCATTGGCCATAATAGAATAAACAGATATATCACGAGTACATTTTCAATTTCATATATTATGAAATTATACTAAAACTGAGTTTTTATGTCTGTAAGGCAAAGTTGCCGTGGTGGCATCTATATAAACAGAGCTCAGAAAATGACTACGTAGTCAACAGAAGCATTACGTTTTACCTCTTTAACCAGGCCTCGCGGTCATAAAACAATTAGAGTAGGATTATCGTACTCAGACTCAGAATTCAACCAATCATAATGCTGGATTTGGTTTTTCGAGCACATATTTTTACTCCTAGCGAGACTCCGAGTACTGAGTAAAGTTTTATGACCGAGAGACCATAGTACATTTAAAAAATGTACACCAAAGCGTCGTGATTGGTTTTTAAAACGTCCTTAACGATTAAATTCAACCAATGACATGACTTTATTTTCATTTTAAGGTACGAACAATAAAATTACTTATAGTCCTATAGATTCTGAAACGGCCTTTTCATATCATAGCTACATACCATCATAATCAACCATTTTATGGCCATTGTATTCAAATCGTCTTTGTGGTGTTCTGGCTTTCCCCCATGAGGGGTTCATTAAGTTGTTACACGATCCATCATATGTCCTGTATTTCGCATAAGAGTTACAGGTTGCTTGTACTATGAGGAAAAGAAAATCTGAAATTAATACCTGGAACATCTATTTGTAAAGGGTAAAAGAAAACAAAGAAAGACGAAGAGTTGCCCATATGATTGTCTGAGATTTTGTTGTTGTTGCTGTCCAATGCCCCATTTAGCGATCTTGTCTATTTCATGGCGGCAAGTTTTTATTGACGAAAAAAAAAACACGGTACACATAGGACCACCGACCGAAAAATAAAATGGAAATCTTTGTCAATTAGGATTGGCGTCAGAACACACCTTGCCACGAGCGTGGTTCGGACTCAAAACCACAGAGTTGACAGGGTAGTGAACAGTATAGATGAACTTTTTAGACCACTCGGCCTACGAGGTCCCCAAACAGATGCGATATGGACATATAAGTATGTGTATCTAAACAAAAAGACATACCGAAACAACACGAAAAATTGTTTGGAAAAGATGCATATAATAACGAAACTAACTCTAAATTTTTTGATAAAGTTCGTAGTTTCATTAAACCGTCAAAAAGATTTTAATATTCCAAGTCAGCAGAATGTGTTTGTTTTTTTTTTTTTTGCCTTTTCTGTCTTGTTTGTTTTTTATTTAGTTTTTTCTGCTGCAATACCAATGTGTGACTTCTTCCTTTTATTTTCTTAAATTGAAGCTATATATATATTGTTTATGAGTTTGCTGTCATCATATATGTGTATTGTATAGAATAAAAAGAGGAAGAAGATGATGTTTTATTTCCATTATATGGGCTCACAAAGAACATAATACAATATACGACATTAATATAAAAACAATAACAAAAAACAAAACAAAAAACAATAGTTAGTATACATACAAAGAAAATGTAAGGAGAGGACTTACTATATGTTGTAATTACTTGTGTCCAATCTTATTGCTTGATTATTGCAAAAAATTAAAATCAAACTAACACGAAGAATGATTTAAATGATTTACATATAGACTATTATGTGCAATTGCAGGATATAGAGGGGGAGGGGGGCCCTTTTGTGGGAAAAAATTGGTTAATTATTTCGGGAATCACTGAAGCATGACTGGAGCGGGCCCCCTCTTAGGCAGTAAGTGGACCCCCACTTATGAAAATTTCTGGATCAGCCACTGAATTGTTTTTGGACTTACAAATATATTTAACAAATAACCCATGGTGCTGAGGGCCAAATGCCAGTTTAATTGACTGGGATGTAAGCTTCCCAAAAGTATTCAGAAAATACCTATAAATACAAAATACATTTAAAGCCACATTTTAATATCTTTGTTTTATTCAAACAACACACAAATCCGAACCAAAATATTTTTTAATTGCAATTTGTCTAGTGTGGATTAAATTGAGAGAAGGATAATTTCTTATTACTTGAAGTGCCATTGTAAGCCATTTTACCGAAAGCATTCTTATCCCAAACGTTCTCCGGTTATATTCAGGGCGTCACACTCCCCTATTCTCACTGGCCCTCTGTACCGGCCTAATATACGATATATAAACTGACTGATGTTCATTAATTATATATGAGCAATTAGAGGGCTAAGAATAATATCAGCAAATCGAACATATACAACTGATTTAAAAGATAAGACAACATGCTTGAAAAAGAAGCGACGGACAAAACGTCACTCTATTCAAGTCGAGAAAATCTTGAATGATAGACTAGTTTTCCAATGCTGCTTAGGTAAGAAAAGTGTGAACAATGTTAAGCAAATGGTGTAGGCTAGCTTAAGCATTGAAAATGTAACACATTTGTAGAATTTCATAAATATTTATGTACTATTTAAAGTGAACTTTTAAAAATGAGGGAATATAATTGCTGAAGAGCGCATTTTCTGTTAAGATGTTGAAGCAGAAATAAAAATTTAAATATGTATAAATATGAAGATATTTAATTAAAAAAAAATATAATATTCACCACCCTCATCAGCGTCAGCGCCTTGTTTAATTTCTGAGTTAACAAGCAAGAGAACTGATAATGCAATGTTCAGTAAATTCATAATGATACGTCAACTGAAATTAAACAGTTAATGGTCCGTTAAATAAGATAAAAAGAATTTCGACTTTGTACACAACACTACACTACCATACAATCTTATCAAATAGAAATTTTCTTATTTAATTAAATGGTCCTTTGAAAAATCTGGTTGTAAATTTATTTGCTGCAACTCATAAAAAGCCTTCTTCTGTAAAGAAAAAAGGAAATATGCTTAGTATACTTGGAACTGTAACGAGATGATTGAAGCTGTACATTTTCTCCTTGAAAATATCTATGAATGTTTCGGCAATAACGTTTATCGACAGGTTATAGGTATTCCTATGAACACAAATTGCGCCCCGTTAATAGCAGACTTGCTCCTGTATTGTTATGGCCAAACTCAGTAAAGATCTGTCTAAATCACATTTAATTGATAAACTTAAAAACTCCTACCGTTACCTTGATGCTATTTTTGCTTTAAATAATGCAGAATTTTCTAATTTTACTGCGGAGATTTACCTAAAAGAACTAACTTTAAATAAATCTAATACATACAACATGAAATATCCTTTTCTAGGTTTGGATAATTCAGTTTCACACTGGAAACTCTTTACTAAATTAATATTTTGAATTTAGGATGTTCATAAGATACAATGCTGCATGAATTTTCCTCCAGCCTCCTAATTTTAACTGAGGGATCTATAGTGAGAGAAAAATAGACAAAATATGGAAATTTTATATTTCCATTAAAAGAAAAACAAAGTACGATTAATTTTGATAAAATAGAATAGTAAAGATTTTATAAGAAAGTGAAATTATAATACTTAGTATTTAAAGAAAATTTATAATAGGAAAAATGAATAAAATTTATTTTACCCTATAAGAAGGATTTATGATAAAGAATATAATTTCAGATATAACCTGAAGTTGGAAACTTGTAAATCTATTTTAGTAACTTACAATACAAAACAAAAACAAAAACCCCTAACAATCAGCACAACAGATCGACCCCTCGAAATTTAAATTTGTACTTACTTTTAAATTCCTTTTTTTCGGTTACCGTATCTTTGTTTGCAGATATATTCATAAATTGAAAAAAAATATAACAAAAATACGATTTCCAAGGCAAATTCAAAAAGGCGATCGATGTCCACAAAAATTGACAAAATCAAACGTTATCAATCAACGGAATGAAATATTCACCATACAGAAACAGAGGATAATTTGTGTGTAGGTTATTATATCAACATAACCCTGTAACAGCTGGAATCATACGAATTTATTTTTAATCGGTACAAACATTGATTACATTTTTGAAAAATTAAAACAAAACTAATATGATCCTAAATCCTGTCGATGCTGTTTATTTATATTTTGACATTGTACGAGGTCAGACGTTTCTCAAACTGTTTATGACGTCCTTACACTAAATCTGTTGGATGTGCACAAATTGACACTGGGAGAACATGATCTATCTATGAGTTGTAATTGGGTTTGAACTAGCTTCCAGTAACTGCAAGTACTCATATTTCGGTGCTTTGTATCTATTGTTTTTGTGCTAGTTGTTTTTGTACCTCATACCGATCTTCCAATTGCAACTGATTTCTACAATTAGCTAATACACGACTGTTCCAGGTTAGGGGAGGGTTGAGCGCTCCCGAACATGTTTAACCCCGCCACATTCTTTATGTGCTTGTCCAAAATCAGGATCCTGTAGTACAGTGGTTGTCGTTTGTTCTTGTCTATCATATTTGTATTTCGCAATTTGTTTTGTTATAAGTAAGGCTGTTAGTTTTCTCGTTTATATTGTTTCTCATTTCTTTTATGTGGGGACCTTTAATGACTAACTATAGGGTATGGGTTTTTCTCATTGATGAAGGCCGTACGGTGGCCTATAATTGCCCACTTTTACCTAATTTTAACTCTGGTGGATAGTTGTCTCATAGGCAATCATACCACATCTCAATATTTTTATATTGAGCAAATCGAAAATGATCCAAGCTAATCCATCATATAAGTTGTGCCAATCTATTTTGCGTAGTTAGTTTTGAATGATATAAATGGAAAGAGGATAGCAAAAAATGATTCTTTAGGTTCCAATTTTTTTTTTAAATGTCCTTACATGATTGCATCGTTATAGAATAAGTCCATCATGTAAATAAATCTCCCCTCTCCCTAAAAAAATCAAAATCTGCTAGAAGCATTTATTGCACGAAAAGAATGCCTTCAGAGTTCCGCTGAAATATTTTATTTATGATCAAAATACATTATAGCTTAAAAAATAGCTCGGAAGAATCAATTACCATCAGTCGAATAAGACAGATAATACCACGGGTAAAAAAGAAAACATTCGAAAATAAATAGTTCACAAAACAATACACACAAAGCTAAAGATTGAGCAAGAAAAACCTTCACACAACTGTAGATGAACTCAGGGGCACGAAAAGGGTAAACAGATCCTGCTTCACTAGCGATATTCGCCGCATAACTTCTGTTAATTACATTGGTTCAGTGATAAAGTGTCACACAATAGCATATTTTTCAATGTTTCCTACCTTTTTCACCTCCAGTATTAAAATCTGCCCAATATTCAACATGGCTGCAGTAACCGTGAAAGGGTCTAGTATCTAACCTTTAAACTTAATAATTGAATATTGAGTTGGATTTTATAAAAAGTCTTCCCCTTACTAATCATCAATAAAACGCAAGTTGTAGAAATAGTACTGCTCTAGTCAAACTTATCACGACTATTCAATTCTATATATGATCCAAGTAAATTGAAATAAAAATTCATTATATTGATTTAAATGTTTCTTTCCTACCCGTCTTACCAAGTATGAGTGGGATGACATGCTTTTTTGGGTGTGGGATATAGTTGGGGGGAAAGTAGGGATATTGGATATGGGGTAAAAAGTGGGGATCTGGGATCTTGAAGAAAACCGAGGAAGATTGAAACAATTACAAAATAGCCGAATTTGGAAACGAGCACCCCCGTCCCACCCCCTTAATTTATAAGATCAATTTAAGTTGACGAAACGGTTGAATAAGAGGATAACATGTTGAAGAAGGAATAAAGTGATGAAAAGTAAAATTATCGTTTGTTTCGTAAATTGAATACGCTGCAAAGATAATTTGAGATTGATTAATTGACTGTTGTTTGCTTTACGCCCAGGAGAAACTTTTCTTGCATAAGAACAAATTAACAATTTTAAATTTTTATTACAATAGGTTGGTCCATATTCTAAGGCATGATAGCTTAGATGTAACAATGGCATTTTAATATGTAACAATGGTATTTTGATATGTAACAATGGTATTTTGATGTGTAACATTAGTATTTTAACATGTAACAATGCGAGTATTTTAATATGTAACAATTATTATGGTATTTTGATAAGTAACAATGGTATTTTGATATATAACAATGGTATTTTAATATGTAACAATGGTATTTTGATATGTACCAATGTTATTTTAATATGTAACATTGGTATTTTAACATGTAACAATGCGAGTATTTTAATATGTAACAATCATCATGGTATTTTGATAAGTAACAATGGTATTTTGATATATAACAATGGTATTTTAATATGTAACATTGGTATTTTAACATGTAACAATGCGGGTATTTCAATATGTAACAAAAATATTTTGTTATGTAACAATGGTATTTTAATATGTAACAATGGTATTTTGATGTGTAACAATTACATTCTGATATGAAACAATGGTATTTTAACATGTAAGAATGGTATTTAAATATAATAATGGTATTTTGATATGTAGCAATGATATTTTGATATGTAACAATGATATTTTAACATATAATAATGGTATTTTGATACGTAACAATGGTATTTTGATATGTAACAATGATATTTTAACATATAATAATGGTATTTTAATATGTAACAATGGTATTTTGATATATAAAAATGACATTTAACATGTTAGAATGGTATTTAAATATAATAATGGTATTTTAATATGTAGCAATGGTATTTTGATATGTAAAATGGTATTTTAATATGTAACAATGATATTTAAACAGGTAACAATGGTAATTTAATATGTATCAATGATATTTTTATTTGTAACTGGAATATTCACATGTTAGAATATTTAAATAATGGTATTTTAATATGCAACAAAGGTATTTTAGTATGTAACAATGGTATTTTGATATGTTACAAATGACTCGCATCAATTTTGTTTTACAAATGGATATAAAATATATGAAAAAACAATAAAACAATCTCCCCAAAACATGCACCCCTCCCCTGAAAAAACCCATGAAAAACACAATCCAAAACAGAGGAGATCACAAAAAACTAACAAAATAAAAGTGCTTACCTTTAAACTTCATTGTTTTACACAAAGATATTTTGCAATACGATATTGTGTGAAGTACAATCACTTGATGAATTTCATAAGCGGGTAATAATAGGAATAACACGACAGTTATAACTAGTGGAGCACTGCCGGCCTTTACAGGCCACCCTAGTTCACCACAATTATTTGTATGCTTTCCCCCCATGCCATCCATTTCTATTCAAGTTGGCCTGAGTAGTTCCTGAAGGGTAAGCTGTTAGTTTATATTGACATGAATTCAGAAATGTTAATGAATTACCATGTTGAAGTTATTTAAAAAGTTAATTAATAAGTAAACAGTTCATTGCTTCAGTACTTTCGTACAAGTGAAAAATAATGTATTTACCCCTTTTCACAAGAAGAACATTATTCCAGCCTTCTACAGCTGTGTATTTCAATTTTATAAAAATAAAAAAGGAAAAAAAAAGTTGTACTTTTATTACTAAGAAACAGTAAAATTTATATATTTCACCTACTGGCCAATGTCATTTTTTTAACGATTAATTTTAATTTAAAAAATAACATACAATTTAATACGCCAAAAGAGAGGAGGAAACTATAAGACCACTTCATTGAATGGAACGAAAAACGCCAAAACGACTAACAAGTACATAAACACATTACATAGAAAACTAATGACGGAGTAAAACGACACCCACTACAAACCGGATGTGATCTCGCTATAATTCAAATTTCTCATTTATGCGGCGACAACGATTATCACAATTTAATTGTGCCGATTCGGAATAAGAAAAAAAAACGAGAGTTTGTGTGTTTCATTTATGAAAGGGTATGCATTTTGACACCAGGGAAAACAAGGACGTAGTGCCAGTGTTACAGCCGTTGAGAAAAATATCCATCAATGAATAAACTCATATGTTATTGTCAAATGTTATAATTTCATTGAAAAAAAGTTTGCTTTCATGCAGAAACAAGATTTTCCCAATCACGCTGTAGAACTTTTTAGTCGATTTCGAAAAACGAAACTCGTAAACGACATACCACAGTCTACAAAACACAACATAGAAAACTGACGACTGTGCAACACGAACCCAACCAATAAGCATGAGATTATATCATTTATTCAATACAACTATGATTTTTCATTCAAGTCCCACTTTTCTATACCAAACTTACTTACCGGTGCGTATGGATATTCAGCTGTATGTGTCTTGTGGAATATTGTGTACAGTTGAGTATTCTTTAAATATCAAGTAAATACGACATGTGTTCAATAAAGAATTCGTTCATAACACGTGTTCATACATGTTTATTTGAATTTAATTTTAGTACTGAACAAATAATCTATATTTTAATTGTCGTTGAAAAGGTTACTTGTTTCTTGTTTTTTTAATGGTCATAGTGTCAAATGTTACACGAGTGCAACATACACTTAAACAAGTCATGAAGTATACAGTTCGAATTACAGAAAAGGGAACCCACTGACGTTGGTTTCAAGGCTAGAACAAACATGACTGACCTACTTCATTCACAGTCAGTCACGTCAAACGGACGTGCTTGGTCATTCCTCTTTAAAAAATGTCTTTATCCGCTATCTACAATGTTGGTTTACTGATAGATGGCTCAACGACGTACTACTTTCGATGACAGAAACCAACCCAACACTGTACAGTTTACATTCTTGCTTGTGTAAAAACCCGCGTCAGCAAACACTCCAAAACCCACTATGGATCGGGGAGTGCTAACGTCCGAGGGCTGTATCCGTGGTGTAAGATAATGGGCCGCCATTTCAATGTCTTGCGACTTTAGTCCTGATAATGCTTCCTGTCATCGTTATTACTATGTCCATGACTCCTCGAACAGTACTTCATCATCGTAGTTAGTGGGCTGCACAGCTGACAAACCTGGCCCTGAAAGCAGCCGTTGTGAAGGAAGTAAACTAACTAAGATAGTCAACACACAAAATGAGCTAACCAAGACCAAAAACACGGCCGTCCTTTCAAACTTCTCAGCATTATGTCAACAAAATATTTAAACGCTCACCAAACGCCTATCGGGCACTTGGCCAATAATGCGAGGGCTTACCAGCCAGTCAAGGCTATTAAACACCACCAGCTAATTACTGACCTACTTGAGACTTTGAGAAATCCCGTTCGTATGGGTTTTACACTAGTAATGTTTTGGGGCCCTTTACAGCTTGCTGTTCGGTGTGAGCGAAGGCTCCGTGTTGAAGACCGTACTTTGACCTATAATGGTTTACTTTTACAAATTGTGACTTGGATGGAGTTGTCTCATTGGCACTCATACCACATATTCTTATATCTATTTCTTCATAGACTACCTTCTACAAAATGAAATTTTTGAACATAAGCCATTTTTTTTTCCTTTAAAAAAACGGGAGTATGATGATTTTTTTTCTTTTTGTAGATTTTTAAAGTGAAAAACAAACAGGAATTTAAAGAAAATAATCCTATTGGTTACCTTTTTTCAATTTCCTGTTTTACTCTTTACTCATTTCAGGATAATAACCACTCAAGCATAACATTACAAGTTCTGCAGTTAATGTTACTGACGTTTGTAACTCGTGTTTCAGCAGATTATTGATTGATTGTATTTTGGCGTTTCAAGCCGCTACATCACTCTTGCGAGTTCAATTTAAACTCAGAAACAGTGATGACGTCCTCCTTGCTACGCTACGTTGACTTTAACCACTGCATATAGACCGACGAGTGCTGTCCCCTGTTTTGAAACATACGCTCTATATCGACCAGATTTAGAGAAGCAATTTGTTTCAGAGTTTGGGTTATATCGCAACGGCCATGTTTTATAGGTTGATTAAACCGAAGGAAATGGAGGGAACCACCGACCTTCGTTAAGAAAACTGACAATACTAAGCAAATAAAATTGGAGTCGAATCTATCAGCTGATGCACAACAAAAACAAACTGAACATTATTTTGTTGGGGGCATGGAGCAAACGTAATTACCAGTTCATAATAAACATCATGGAATCGGGAATTTTTATAATTTTGTAAACATTTTTCTTCAAACTTGTTTGGTGTATGTGCCAAACGGTAATGTTTAAATAATCATCTTTTCATGAAAATGAAACTAAAAGGTAAATGAAACAGTAACACACATCAACTTATAAACAGAACATACAAATGAATTTGAATAAATTATTGCGAATGACGTGTCTCTGTATACAAGTCGATAAACAGCAGATTATTGCGTCCTTTTTAGCATATAAACCGGTTCCATTTTTTTCATCCAACATTAAAGATGATCAACATCTCGTCTGTTAATTTTCGCAAAAACACCACTAAGAGTTCATTATCTGATTAAAATTGACGCTGATCGCAGATAACTTGTCTTTATTTATGGTACGATAGTTATGTCTGACTACTAGTGTTAGGTATAGATTGTTTATTGCCGAAGTCTATGGTGGCCGGTTAAGGCCATTTCGCGTTTTCGCCTTTCATATTCTATAGGGCGAAAACGCGAAAACGCGAAATCGCGAAGTCGAAAACGCGAAAAGGCGAAGTCGAAAACGCGAAAACGCGAAATCGATTTCGCGTTTTCGACTTCGCGTTTTCGCGTTTTCGACTTCGCCTTTTCGCGTTTTCGCGTTTTCGACTTCGCGTTTTCGCGTTTTCGACTTCGCGATTTCGCGATTTCGCCTTTCTCGTTTTCGCGTTTTCGCGATTTCGCCTTTCGCCTTTTCGCGTTTTACGATATATATGTTATTATAACATAACATTTTAAATATAATTGGAGACAAGACTACAAAGTATGTCATTCAAATGATTGTCATATAAATTTCATATCTGTGGTTTACTTTAAATATTTTCATAAATTAGACAATTCCTTTATTAATTACATTCTTTGTTTCAAATACTCTAACAAGTCATTATCTTTTAAAAGTGTCAAGTTTATAAGTTAAGCCACAATGTAAACTATAGGCGGTTTTTGTTGTTGTAATTATACATGTATTTTGTTTATATACATCTATTGTTTACATGTGTATATTAGTAGATTAATTATGTTTTAGTCATGTAGTTGATATTGTATTTAGAGAGCCTTATTTAAAATTGGTTTAATCCAAATGAATTACTCTCTTTAAATAAAGATATTATTATTATTATTATTATTATTATTATTATTATTATTATTATTACTGAACAAATTTAAAACAGATGCATTTGTATAAAATGCCTTTGAGTATACAATTTGCTTGAAATCATATTTTTGACATTTTAAAATATATTTGTTAGTTGACCAGATTCAGTTTCTCTATTTGTTTTGTTAATCTGGTTCTGACACGGGGAGGATTGTTGTTATTGTCTACCGCTTCAACAGTATATCCCTTGTCCTTTGATATCTCCTGTAGATGAACAAATTTCCATCTTTGAAAATTTGAAATATTAATCAATGCGTTTAGTAATATATGGGAAACACAGTCTACATTTACATGAATTTTCCATAAATCCAGGTTACTTTTTGTTTAAATTAAAAGAACATGCGACAGGTTTAGGATATCTTTGCTAAGATCAACCTACGACAGTTTTGAGGCGAGGTCTTGGATAGTCCTAAGAGGATCATAAGACATGTCATAAGATATTCTAGTATCTTATAACAGGTCTTAAGATAGCTTCGCGAAACCGTCCCAAGTTTTATTTGACAAAAGTCTTATCTCCACAATGTATCAAATTTTAAACTTTTTCACACAAGCTAATTTAAATATTAAAATTTTAGATTCACAACAAGAGCATTAAATGAATGATTATGTATTTTAAGTAACCATGGCGATAATAATCATTAATTTCATTTATTTTAAAATGTCCATACTATAACTTCCAACAAATTGTATGTTCAAAGGCATTTTATACAAATGCATCTGTTTTTAAATTTGTTCAGTAATTGTCAACAAAGAATGTGAAGAAATTGTCTAATTTATGAAAATATTTAAAATACGTCACAGATATGAAATTTATATGACAATCATTTGAATGACTTATACTTTGTAGTCTTGTCTCCAATTATATTTAAAATGTTATGTTATAATAACATGTATATCGTAAAAACGCGAAAAGGCGAAAAGGCGAAATCGCGAAAACGCGAAAACGCGAAAACGCGAAAACGCGAAAACGCGAAAACGCGAAAACGCGAAATCGCGAAGTCGAAAACGCGAAATCGATTTCGCGTTTTCGCGTTTTCGCGTTTCCGACTTCGCCTTTTCGCGTTTTCGCCCTATAGAATATGAAAGGCGAAAACGCGTAAACGCGAAAACGCGAAATGGCCTTAACCGGCCACCATAGAAGTCTGCACGGTGACCAGAAGTTGCTTTTATGTACCGTATTTGGACTGTAGTTGAGAGTTTCCGTAATCGCAATCATACCACATGTTACTTTTAAATTCAATTTCCTGTACATGCATCATGTTACAATAAAGCAAGTGCATATTGTTGATATAACAGTATAATGAAAACTTGAGGTTTGTGTTAAAGACGTCTTATTTGCAGTATTTGTGAAATTGGACACAAACCAAAATCCTGTATTTAATTAAAAGACGTCATTATGAAAACAGATACATAACAAATCGACCCGAACTTTGATAGTCTATAAAACAGTGGTATAATAGCAAAGCATGAGAACAATCTGAAGAAAAAAAAATAGCTGTAAAGGCTTGATTCATATCAATGGTTGGATGGGCTGTCCTTCATTTCTTTATTCTTTAAATTTTGTCTGTCATTATTCTCTATCAGTTATATTTTTTTTGTCAATTATTCTCTTGTCTCTATATTTTTGCCAATAAATCTCTTTTATTGATATTTTTTGTCAATTATTCTCTTGTCCTTTTTTGTTAATAAATCTCTTTTATCTATATTTTTGTCAATTATTATCTTGTCAATAATTTTCTTTTATCTATATTTTGCCAATAATTTTCTTTTATCTATATTTTTTGTCAAATATTCTCTTGTCCTTATAGTTTTTGCCAATTATGCTCATAAGCTTTTATCGATTTTTACACTTAGTATATAGGCCTTATGATTTTTTCCAATTATTTGTTTTATCTATATTTTTTGACAATTATTCTCTTCTCCTTATAATTTTTGCCAATAATTCTCTTTTATCTATATTTTTGGTCAAATACTCTCTTCTCCTTATAATTTTTGACAATAAATCTCTTTCAATTTTTTAACTATATTTTTTGTCAATTATTTTCTTGTCCTTATAATTTCTTTACCATTGAAAACGAACAACAACCCGACCAAAGAGCATACAACAGTGCTAGTGATGTTCAGTGGTTGTCTTTTGTTTATGTGGTTCATAAGTATTTCTCGTTTCTCGTTTTTATATAGATTAGACCGTTGGTTTTCCCTTTTGAATGGTTTTACACTAGTAACTTTTCGGGCCCTTTATAGCTTGCTGTTCGGTGTGAGCTTAGGCTCCGTGTTGAAGACCGTACTTTGACCTATAATGGTTTACTTTTATAATTTGTGACTTGAATGGAGAGTTGTCTCATTGGCACTCATACCACATCTTTCTACATCTATAAACAACCAAAGGGTCTCCAACACAGCGAAATCCCACACCCGGAGGCTACAAATACCTTAACAAGCTTGTACTACAAAAATGTACATAAACAGAAAAAGAATGAGAAAAAAGCAATATGCAAACTAGATGTATGTTTCAAATAATTTTACTGACCGAATTTTGAAACCTTAAATAAATTTTAATAAAGGACAAATATTGGCATGTGTTTATTTTGTTCAATATATATATTAGTTTAAATGAAAAAGGTTGTTCAAGTACAAACATGGCTGTAAAATACAACATCTTGATTAACTTGTGTTATTTATGTTTTCAGTTGAAAAAACTAATTCTATAACGAGAAATTCTGCACTCCATTTCCAGTCAAATAGTTTGAGAAGGACTATGGGTAGTTTTAGCTTCCCAATTGTGAACTTTCCATTTCTATGTAGCAACATTCCAGCAGCGCCTGTATACGGAGTATATATCTCCCAATTTATACGATATTCCCGGGCTTGTAATTCCTATCATGATTTCGTTGATAGAGGGTTGCTGCTCACGAGGAAGCTATTAAACCAAGAGTTCCAAATGGTGAAGTTGAAATCATCCCTTCGTAAATTTTACGGACGCCATCACGAGTTGGTTGACCGTTATGGAATAACCGTTTCACAGATGATATCGGATATGTTCCTTATGTCGTAACTACAATCCCATTCCCTTTTCACGAATGCGACCTACCGAATTAGACTATTTACCGGATTTGTAATAACATAAGCAACAGGACGGGTGCCACATGTGAAGCAGGATCTGCTTAACCTTCCGGAGCACCTGAGAACACCTGCAAATTTTGGTGGTGTTCGTGTTGTTTAGTCTTTAGTTTTCTATGTTGTGTCTTGTGTACTATTAATTGTCTGTTTGTCTTTTTCTTTTTTAGCCATGGCGTTGTCAGTTTATTTTCTATCTATGAGTTTGACTGTCCCTTTGGTATCTTTCGCCCCTCCTTTATTGTCCGTACCCAAAAATGAAAATAACATCACATCATTGGTTGAATTTCAATTGTTATGACGTTTTTAACCAATCACGACGCTTTGGTCTTCACTTTTAAAAATATTACTCAGGATACATTATATTCTGAAACGGCGAATCGTTACATGTCATCCGTCATCTTTTGTCTCTTTGCCGTTTTGACTTGGCAAGATAAATTTGAAGGAGTATTAGGGCGTTTTAATCAATTCATTTTGCAAAATAAATATAGACACCAAAACGTTTAAGCTAAGTACAAACGATTATATGCTATTAAAAAAAAATTGACAAATTGTTTTACATATCACACGAGTAAATTTGTTCTTTCTGCTTGATCTTAAGTAGCATTAAACATTTGTGTTCCTCCTAAGAGACGTTGTTATAGGAAAATAATTTAATTTTGAATAGAACGCGTCTTCTGTTTGGCTGACAATATATTGTCTATCAGGTCATATACATAAATTTGACACGTGACTGTGACGTCATCAACGTTTTTTTTTAACTGGATTAAGCATTTATCTCATGGCATTTTGCTATTTGGAAGTGGAAATATTCATATCATCCCCCTCATCAATGTTCATTGACCTTGCTGACCTTTTTCGAAGTCCGCGTAAATATTCGTCGATTTTATAGAGTACAGGATTTTCTTATTTCTTAGGTATTTATATAAAAAATAGTAGTTTGCAACGATTTATATTCACGTTATTTTTCTACTCCTGAAAGTCGCTCGCAAAAATAATTGGTTAAAAGTATTTACCTCCTTGTATCATATATATTTTTTTCGTTTATAAAATTTGATAGCATACTCTTATTTTATTATTATTGTTAGTGTAAAAGTCGTTTGCTCTCAAAAAGTTCTACATTGCATTATTTACACTAAACATTTCAAATATATATTTTGTCTTAATCGGTACTTAAAATGGTTTGTAATAAGAACATTACATAATATGTACTGTTATACAGTATTACATCTTGGCCCTTAATTCTATCGATACATACAAAAGACTTTCAAATTCGTGTATTTTCGGGTACATTTACTATGTCACAATGCGTATTTTTAATGACATCATCCAAGCCGAATTTCCTCGGGTCATCCGGTCTTCGTCATTCATAAAAATCAACTCGAGATGGTCTATGCTTTCGGATTACATATGGTCATTTATTGATTTGACTGCTTTTGACATTTTTGTACTTTATTGATTGACATTTGAGTGTGGAATACATGATTTATTTATTAGTTGTAAATGGACTTGAACTAGGCTTAGAAACTGCTGTTACATGGCCGAGTTCACTTGAAACTCTAGAATCGACTTCAGAGTTTCAAGAGTATCACATTAACGCACTAGAGTTGCTATTCGGAACAACTCTAAGTAACTGTATGGTAAGACCCTGACCAAGCATAAAAAATGAAATAATATCATTGGTTTGACGTCATTCAAGGGTTTTTCGAGTTTAACCCTGGTTCGGTGAGGGTTGGAACGAGGGTACGAAGGGTTAACTCGAATGGTTCAAGTAAACTGGGACTTTTGAAACCCGAGTAAGTAAAGTTAACTCGAGATGTTCAAGTGAACTCGGCCTCAGTGTACTATGCATATGAGATCGATACTTTGTGACTTTTGTTTTTTACATGCCTCACAAGAGTTGAAATCAGTAGTAACCTTCCGACTTCATCAGAAAGACCTAAGGTTAGAAAATCTCCACCTAAGTTTTCCTGTTTTATATGAAAGGAAGTGACGTTATATATTGTCTTTTGCTTAATAATGTTGAGGTGCAGCGTCTACAACAACTTCCTGTTTATCAAAATGTTACAGCCCTCATTTAACAAGGACATTTTTATGTGGCTTCTGTTGAATGGAATGATTTTATATTTGGTCTTTGAAACCACTTTTTACATTTCCGAGCCGCCATCCCCTATTTGCCGATTATTTGAGATTTTACAATACTCATTGTACAATGAAATTTTTTGTTCAATTTTCCTTGGCTTTTGTTGCAGGAAATGGTTCTATATTTTATCTGTAGCATGCTAATTTTATGTTTAAGCATGTTTGAAACTTTCACATTTGCCATGCATCAACCTCCTGTTTCCAAATAATTTGCAATTTATTTCAACATCTATTGCATCAGTGATATATCTATCAACGTCTTCTTGGTTTCAATAATTCAGGAAATAATGAGTTATGCTTCGATGTGCACATTTCCGCAATCAATATCATGCAACAACGCAAGTCCAGACACGGTATTGGTCTTACTTTTCATGGTGTAGAGGGGTAATAGTAGTCTATCATTAGCCTGTCAACACTGAGGTTGTGAATTCGAATCTGGCAAATGGCAGGTGCGTTCGACTCAAATCTTAATTGACTAGCAGTGTCAGTTTTCCTACCAAAGGTCGGTGGTTCTCTACGGACTCTACAGCTTCCTCCATCAATAAAAATTGACGTATCAATAAGCATAATGTGCTGAAAGTGGCGTTAAACACTAATTAAACAGTCAATGTTGTTGTGTTAAGTATCGATCAGTTAAGTCTATCCCAACAGGTAAGGAGAGTTGAGAACATTCACCACTATTTTTAACCCTGCCACATATAACAGCAGAAAAACAACAACATTTGTTTCAGTAAAACCAATACAGTTTAGACCATGTCAAACTTCCAATTGACAAATAATACTTGAAACTAAAACACACACCAACTACTATTGACCCATCATGTGTAGCATGTATAGCTTGTTTGGAACATACTCCTCCCCCTAATTTAAATCATTAAATGGAAATACATGCCCATTGGATCAATTTGGAAGGCCAATTATATATAGCTTTTGAAAAAAAAAAAACTCAAGAAAAGTCGACTGGTCACTACATCGTAAAATGTATGTAAGGACGGTATAACATCTCAGATGGACATACAATCGTGGAACCATTCCGGGAAATTTTGTTATGTTATAAGAAACATACTTGACATGACAACTTTGAAATTGAGACCAACGCCATACAACATATCATATTCTCATTACAACAAATCCCATAATTCATGTGTAATTGTTGACCTACATGTATCGAGTATAACATTCTTGAATACGCGAGGAGCTTAAGGACACAAAGGGATAGAAAAAAAAAAATAATAGCAAAATCCAGATAAGCTCACCTTTGCCTTAGAAAGTTGAAATCGCAGTTTCTATATAATTCCATACTTTAACAACAGACACTTGATGTAAGAAAGGTATGTTATTAATGAAATCAGTAGTGAAGCAATGCTTTTTTACAATAGCAACACGTTTCTTTTAAATAAATTAAAAATATATTTAAGAATGACTTCTTATAAAAGTATCACATTCTGTAAAATAACAACAAATATTATAAATAAATTCAATAGTAAAATATCTCAGTATGAAAGCAACATTACTCACTATATAAAAAAGTAAATCTCAGTAAAATAATATACAAAAATAGTATTAAATGAAAATTTATTGTGTAGAAATCTTTGTTTATTCATGTTATTGATTTATTACCAATTTAATTATGGAGAAGATTATTTTAATTCAGTCAGCCAGCAGTGGTATATACCCAGTTCATATAATGATAGAAGCTTTTTTGCTCATAACAGTTGTATACTGTTTCAAAAACAATAACATTTTGTCAATATAAGAGATATTTGTAAAAAGTAAAATCACAAAAATACTGAACTCCGAGGAAAATATAAAAAGGAAAGTCCCTAATCAAATTGCAAAATCAAAAGCTCAAACACATCAAACGAATGGATAACAACTGTTTTAAAGTCTTAAAAGTTTAAAAGTTTAAATCAAAACAGGTTAATCACGATCATTTAACATTCTTAATGAATTTGTCTGACTGGCTTGTTATTCTATCATAGCAATTATGCCGTTTTGACCTTAACGTACAGTATCTTTACGGGTATCTTTTACATAATGAAATATTGATTACAGTCTGCTTCTTTCTCCAACAACAACCTTTTTTTGTACATTCATTAGCAAAAGCTTTCATTGCAGGTGTTTGATTTTCTTTACACATTTATCTGTCTGCCAAATTTATTATAACCTCTGTCTAACTTTCTGTATGACCTTGTTGACAAGCCTTTATTAAAGAGAGACGAAGCAAATTCAAACTCATGAGAAGAAAATAAACTTGACAACGCCATGGCGTAAAAAGAAAAAAGCCCAACAGACTATTAATAGTACACAAAACACAACATAGAAAACTAAATACTGAGCAACACGAACCCCGCCAAAAACTAGGGGTGACTGACTAAATAGTTACATTAAATGTAGTTTGATCCACTTTCGAAAAACAACATCTTTACTATTTCTGACTGATCATATTCACAAGTCATCAATACAGGCGAACGACACCCCTTTCGCATCGGTAATAGTCTGCTCCTCTGTCTAACAGACTGCTGTTAACAAACTAATTTTCGCAGATACTTTATTTTGCGTTTTACAACTTCCAGTCTGATTCTCGGCTATTAAATTTCACGACTTTTCAACTTTACCTGGTGTAGTTTAATATGGAAGATCCACGTTTTACATATTCGTGACGATTTATATTCGCTTACTTTTTCTACTCTTACGAAAATAAGTCGATTAACATTATCTCAGTATGTCGATATTAACAAGCCATCATTATAGATGACTAACCATCATCGTCACATTTATTACAATCTGCCCCTCTTACAATATTTTTACTATTTCTGTGTGACCCTAGTTACAAGTCTGGTCCACTGTTTAACAATATCTTAAATATTTCTGAATCATTCTGTTCACAGGCCACCAATACAATTTTATGCTCCTTCAAGCCACATTAATTGCTCCTTTATTTAACAGAATCTTAACTATTTTTTGTAAATCCATTTTGACGAGACATCAGTAGAGATGATTTATTAATCTGCCCCTTTATCTGAGTGACCAAATATATACGCCTTCTTTAGAGGTGACGTACCAAACATGTCACATTTTTTATAGTCTGCTCCACTGTCAATTAACAGCTTTACTATTTTTGTATTACCCTGTTCACAGGCCACACATATAGATGAACGTTCTGCTCTCTCACATTTATTATTGTCTGCTCCTCTGTCCAACAACACCTTTACTGTTTCTGTATGACCTTGTTGACAAGCCTTTATTAGAGGTGACTGACTACAATTGTTACATTTATTGTAGTCTGCTCCACTGTCTATCAACATCTTTACTATTTCTGTGTAACCAATTTTACAAGCATTGAATACAGATGACTCATCCTTATTGTTACATTTATTAAAATCCACTCCTCCGTCAGACAATATTTTTACTATTTATGTATGACCATATTCACACACGATCATTAAAGGTGACTGACCGTCTTCATCACATATATTACAGTCTGCCCCTTTGTCTAACAAAATTTGGACTATTTTGTGTACAACCAAAGTTACAAGCATTTATCAAAGGTGACTTTTGTCTCGAGTCACAACTTTTTCAGTCTGTTCTTTTATCTAACAACATTTGGACTATTTATGTACCACCATGCTTACAAGCATTTATCAAAGGTGACTTTTGTCTCAAGTCGCAACTATTACAGTCTGTCCCTTTGTCTAACAACATCTGGACTATTTCTGTACGACCATGCTCACAAGCATTTATCAAAGGTGACTTGTATTCATTTCATTTATTACAGTCTGCCCCTTTGTCTAACAACAACTGAACTATTTCTGTATGACCATGTATACAAGCGTTCATCAAAGGTGACTTACCAACATGGTGACATTTATTACAGTCAACTCCTCTTTCTAACAACATCTTTACTATATCTGTTTGACCCAGGTTACAAGCATGCAATACATGCCTCATCCCGATAATTGCATTTATTTAAGTCTGTTACTCTGTCATTCATTTTTTTACTATTTCTGTATGACCATATTCACAAGCGATATTTAAAGGTGACCGTCCGAATCCATCACATCTATTGCAGTCTGCCCATTTGATTAACAACAACTGGACTATTTCTGTACGACCATATTCGCAAGCGACCATTAAAGGTGACTGGCTTTTTCATCACATCTATTACAGTCTGCCCCTTTGTCTAACAAAATCTTAGCTATTTCTGTACGGCCTTGCATACAAGCATTCATTAAAGGTGATCTTGACTATTTACGTATCAACAAATTCACAAGCGGTCATTAAAAGTGACGAGTCGTCGTCATTACTTCTATTACAGTCTGCCCCTTTGTCTAATAACAGCTGGAATATTTCTGTGAAATCGTTCATATAAGCAATCATTGAAAGTGACTGATCGTTTGAATCACATTTATTATAGTCCGCTCCTTTGTCTAACAAAAACTGGACTATTTCTGTATGATCAAGCATACACATGTTTGTTAAAGGTGACTGACCATCCTTATCATTTCTATTACAGTCTGCCCCTTTGTCTAACAACATCTTGACTATTTCTGTATGACCATGATCACAAGCGTATATCAAAGGTGACTGATCGTATTCATCACTTCTATCACAGTCTGCCCCTTTGTCTAACAACAGCTGGACTATTTCTATATGACCTTGTATACAAGCATTAATTAAAGGTGACTGCCCGTCTTTAACACATATATTATAGTCTGCCCCTTTGTCTAAAAGCGTTTTTACTATTTCTCTATGACCATATGCATATGCTATCATTACCGGTGACTCATTATAATAATTACACTTATTTACATCATCATCATTTACAACACCACTTTGTGAAAGAAATATCTCCTGTAAGACAACATTTTATAAGAACAGTATCACCATCCCAACAACTATCTTCATCGTCATCATCCTCCAGCTTGTTTCCTAATGGATTACACTTTTCACAGATATGTACCAACTGTCTCTGGTGTGATATATCAAGTGTATTCAAATAAATCAAAACTTTCTGTCTGAACCTAGGTATCTTTATATTGATGTTATTAAATACATCCTGGACATTTCCCTTCGACCAGTCGTTAATCATTCTCTGTATGTACATCTGATGATACTTTAGTGGTATGATAATAATAAACTGGTCCATCCCATTTTCTATTTCTAAAACAAATCTTTCTTTGATTAAACCACTGTTGTCATTCTTTATCAAACAATTGATTATTTTCTGACCATAGAAGTAAGCTAGAAAGTCAAATATTTTGTCATGTATAATTTTGTACATGTTTTTTTTTTTTTTTATAAATGTATCTTGAAGCGCGTCAAGTTCATCGAGTAAAACTAGTCTTGATGTTACCCTGTCTAATTTACATGCATCACATGTATTCTCAATGATAGTCCTGATTTCTCCATTTACTTCGTCTGTCAATATTACAGCTGCCAGATTGTTGTTAAACATGGCACACAAAGCCAAAGCACAGTATTTAGCGAAGTGCCCTTTGCAAGTAGCTTGTCAATCTCTGCTTCATAAACTGGATTCTGAAAGAAATCAATTACATTTAGTTTAGGATAATCATAGTACAGTTTACATAAAAGAGGAAAACAATCATATAAATTGTAATAATTAGTAATCTCAGTTGATTTTGTTTTTAGGTATAACTTAGCAATTGACTGTTTTTCACTTTTAACAAACACATTTCCTCTGATAACAGGGTACTCACACATTGCTTAAAAACTAATAAAGATTCAAACTTTTCATCCTTATATACTTGTAAGCGACATGCCCCAACTAATTTTCTTTGTTTTTTGTCAAGAATCTTTATGATATCTTCCATGACTGGTTCCCAACTTTTAATGTCACTCTGGTCAACGGAAAAGTTACCACATAAATCATCAACAACAAACAATGTTTTTTTATTTGGATTGTTAAACTTCACAGTGTCACCTGGATCAGTCACCAAAAGAACATCATATTCTTCTCCTGCCAGTCTTAAAGCTGTATGTCGTAAAATAGATGTTTTTCCTACACCGGAACTAGCAGTAATAAGTACACAACTGTTTTCTTTAATACATGTGACAACCTGTTGTGCAGCTCTAGTGTTTATAAACATCTTATCATCATTGTCCTTCCAGGCTTTAAGTGTGTCTTCAATTCTTGCTGAAACAAACATTATGGAACATTGTTTCATTATATAATTATTGGCATACTAGTATATATTATCCAGTACAAGTGTATATCTAAGTAAGTAACACCATTTTAAGCCAATCGAATGATGAGATACTTTATCTATGCTAATAAGGATTTACATTTAAGTCGATTTCTGTCGTTTTTCAATCTTTTACCCCGGAATTTGCCATTTTTGTTTTATATTCTTATTTGATTAGGTACAAAACAATTCTATATACATTTGTATTTCACGTCTCTTGCAGGAATTTTGGAATTTGCATAAAGTAAAGAGGTTGAATTTACCAAAGGGACAATCGGAAATTATTAGTCTAATAAAAACAGACAGCACTATAGCAAACGCGAAAGACTAGGAAACAGCAGTCTACGAAACACCCCAAAGAAAAACTAAAGACTGAGAAACATACACCCATTAAAAACTGGATGATAAACAAACAATTCTCCTTTTATCAGGCAAAATTGATATTTGACATGGATTGTATATTCTAAAATGAAAATATGACTCATGTCTTGTCATTTCATTATCATTTAGCCATTAACCATGTGATAACATTGTCTGGTTTTAGTCTGTCTATGACCTGACTAATACCTATCATGATTATGAATGTCAACATACTTGGTACTAATAGAAAAACACCTCTGTAGATTATATGAAAAACTTTGTAATTACAGGATGATTTTTGTTTTATATTTAGGAGTTTCTTATTTTTGCATCTTGAGATGTCATTAGCTAATTATATCATGTATATAGTCTGTAAGGTCGCTAGACCAGTCATCAACTTTACTAAACGGCAAATTATGATTAGTTTTAAATCTTGCAACCCTCGCTGAAATACAGGCTTAACATTCTATGGTACCCTAATCGCATTGTGCTTGCTTCTACCATATGAATAAATAAACATCAATTAATTCCAGTTTTTACCTCTAACATTCCATGGTACTGTATCTTCTTGACAAGTTTTAAATCTTTGCATTTCTTTCGTCATCTCTGCATGGTCGTCTTGGAGTGTCTCATGAGATTGTTTTAGACTATTAAGTGACTCTTTCAATTCCTTTATTTCATCATTAGATCGTTTGATTTCCATCATAATTCTTTGTTTGTCTGGTCAAGTGTTTTTTTTTTAAGTTGATCACATTCCTGTTTCATTTGTTGTCCACCTAATTTCCTGGCCTGCAAATATTTTTATCTGTTTGTTTTAATAGTGATTAAGATAATAACACAACCGTCCGTTGTCTGTCGTCGTAAACTATTTCAAAAATCTTCTCTTCTGAAACTACTTTTGAAGAAAATATGACAGATACAAAGAACATTTAAATGCCACTCATAAATATATTGAAAAGCAAAAATCATCATTGATGAAAGATTTAAGCAAAACATTACAGGTGAGCGATTCAGGCTCTTGAGTGCCTCTTGTTTGAAATGTTTTTTAACTATTATATCTGTTTGTTTTGTTCACACATCGTTGTCAATATAATTGAATTTTATAAGACTGTCATACAAGTGAGAGGTTTAGCTACTTATAAAACCAGGTTTAAGCCCCCATTTTCTACATAAGAAAATGCCTGTACCAAGTCAGGAATATGACAGTTGTTGTCCATTCGTTTGATGTGTTTGAGCTTTTGATTTTGCCATTTGATTAGGGACTTTCCGTTTTGAATTTTCCTCGAAGTTCAGTATTTTTATGATTTTACTTTATACAGAAATTTCGAAAATCTTGCATTATTTTTTAAGTGCTGGCTGGTTATAACGAAATTCTCCTCTTTTTTGTAATATCATTTAAGTTAATGGATGAATCAGATAAAATGAATTACTGGACTTGAGGGTATAAAATAACTAATTTTTGACTAGTAAAAGGTTATGAAAACTCACAAAACAACTTTTCGATTTTTGTACAATACATCTGTGTATCCATATTAGTTGCATTAATTTTATATCGATCTGTTTGTAAGTGATAATGGTCTCCTACAATATATGTGTATACATTATTAACGTGATTAAGACGCAATAGTTTTCATACAGTTCTTTTATCTATGTTTTTATCTGTCCATCCTGTGATAAATAGGGTAATTGACTTGTTTTGTTATTTAGTTTACCTCGTGCTGCAATATGTTCATTTGCTTTTGTTTTTAAATAACTTATAAAAAATACC
Source organism: Mytilus coruscus (assembly GCA_017311375.1). Classification (NCBI taxonomy): domain Eukaryota; kingdom Metazoa; phylum Mollusca; class Bivalvia; order Mytilida; family Mytilidae; genus Mytilus; species Mytilus coruscus. The sequence goes on from CM029608.1 coordinate 40,662,270, forward strand.
AGGCTTATAACTTAAAAGGTATACGAAATGTGTGTATTGGCTACAAAGACAAACATTAGGTTTTCGAATAATTCAGTAAATTCAAAGTCATGAACCAGGTATTGTAAATAATGGAAACATTGTGTCGTTGTCTTTTGGTATTCATTAAACTTTTTGTCATTTAGGAACTTCAGCATTGATGAAAACTATTTGATGGTCCCTCTGGGCTAGACGAATTTATTTTTGTAGATACTTGAAGCTTGTAATATTTTATAAGCATTGTTTATGTTGAAGACTTTATGTTAACATTTTTAATGAATACTCAATTCCAGAAAATACATTAGTACAACAATAACGGAATATACAAGAAAATGTCTGCGAGAGGAGGAGATATGATAAGATGAATAATTAGCCCCTAAAATTATCAAAAAGTTCTTTTGCAGCTTTTGCTCTAAGTGTAAAATGTTTAAATCTCAAATGCATATTCATTTTTGTAAGACAAATAAAAAAAATATAAAAATAAAAAAAATGGCCTTTAAACTAATTTTCTTAGAACTGACAAGATTTATAACAAACTTATAACACATGTTAACATGATTTATAACTAACCTTTCTTTAATTGTCGTTTATTAATTATAAATTGTTAGGAAACAAAGGCTTTTACTCCCTCAGACAAAGTTGATCCTAGTTGGATTTGGATATTATTTTTGAGGTGTTTTTTGGTGATATAACTCTTCATCTGTTTCCATTTTTATACATCCTTGGCTTTTATATATTTGGATTCGGGCGTTCCTGATGAAGGTTAGTCCATAAAAGCACTTTGGGGCATGCAATTTATGAAGTGTGGTTTTCCTTTTTTTCTATATTTTTATTTAATGGAAACTATTTTATTGGAAAATAAAAAAAAAACAGCATAATACATAATGACAATTCACGCTTCACAACTATTTTTAAAATTAGTTCCTTTATTATATGCTAACAAAAGAAGTCAGAACTATGATGCACAATCTAAATTGTATCGGAATGTATAATTTTAGAGCATAAAAGCAACTCTTCTGATTATTGCCTTAATAGTTATCATTAACGAATATGGGAAATACGTAAATGGTGCATTTGACTTATATATTTTCTCTTGATAATATTTCTATCATAATTTGCATGAAATTGATTCAAAACACTTATTTGATGATGTTTTGGTTGACAATTACTGGAAATGAATGTTGGCTCATTGATATCTTGAACTCTTGAAAGACCATATTAATTATTCATAGCAACACTGAAATAAGAATTCAACCGTTTAAAGGCCTCATCATACGCTGAATATGTTCATAACTTGTAATATAATAATCTGCATGTCATACAAATGTGTCTTTAGTGATACTCTTTCCGAAACATATGAAAATCAAAAACCTATTTAACCTACGTAGATGAGCTGACCAAACCAAAGATGATAAGCACCTAAAAAACTTTAAAAAGACGACTTCAACAATTTAGAACAATTTAGAAACATAAACTGGCTTCTTAACTTTTAAGAAAACGCGCATTAATCAACTTTGATAGACAAATGAAACATTCTATAATTATTAATCTTGAATTTCATAGTATTTTTATACAAAATAGTTCTCCAAAAGCATTTCTGTAAAGATAATTATTTCATGCAACTAAAAAGAGTATAGACTTTTGCATCACGTTTTCAACTGCCATATTCAGAAAAGATCTTTCAATATGAAAAGCCTGAACAAACAAGAAACCAGCTTTAACCAAGTCATGATAAGGGTAAATAATTCTTACTGTCAATACGTACCTCAGATATATTCTCTCATGCAGATTTGAATTCTGTGCTTTCTACTTTTCCGTCATCCAGGTGTGCAAGGTAGTTTCTATAATATTTTATTCTAGCTAAATCTGCACCTGGTGTGGTCTCATTCGGAGTAGGTAAACAATCAAATCCATCATGGGGAGGGTACATATTGGTAAGGTTTCTTAGAAGTGTTATCATTAAAGTAATGTCAAAAGTCTTAAAATCTACCACATCTGAAAAAAATAATAAAAACTTCCTACATGAGTTTTGTTGTAAAATATCAATGCCATATAAAAAACCAAGGTAAACAACGAAATCGGTCAAAAAATAGCTGCAAACACTATCAACAGTCAATTTATAGTTTCTAAAACGTTATTTAAATTTTGTAGTGATGATTATTCTACTATTAACCGTTTAAGTAATCAAGATAATATGCAGAAATATCTCAAAATTGATAGAAAATCTTCCTGTAAGTCAAGATGACTCCAATCAGGGCTAGACCATTTTAGTCAGACTGACATTTTTGAGCATCTGCTACAACAATAGTATTTCGCTGCTGTTTTATAATTTTGAAACTAAATGGATATTCATAATAAAATTATTCTACATGGCTGAATGGTTAAATTAAGACACCCACTAAATATTTTGATCGCATGGACATATTTGAGGACTTATTTTACTAATCAATTTTACTTTCAATCTCTCATTATCTATTGTTTCCAACAAAAATGCAAAAAGTGTAAACATTTCCATTAAAGCACAATATCTCATATTCTAAGTCTGACAATTTAGGCTTAGAAGTTAGCTGATACTTTCACAATGTTTCAGTCATTAGGGTATTATTGTGGACCTTTTGGTTTCTGTTTATTTTGTTTCTTATAAAATGATAGAAAAAAATAGGTCAAACAAGTCTTATTGGACCAATAAATCTTTTGAGTCATCTAATAATATGGATGAATATTGATAGTGGGCAGATAATAACGTTCTGCAGTACTTCTTCTTTGAAGTGAAGCTCACCTTTCATATAGAAATATCATGATCGACTGGTGTCCATCAGTGATCAGTAAAATAAAAAACCTGATCAATTAGGATGGTAAGAAGTATGCTTGTGGAATATGAAGCGCTGTCAATGTCATCTTCAGATAGGTGTTGTGTATTTTATTTGTAAAAACTCTGTTTTGTTTGATGATTAGATTAAGACATGAAAAATGCAGTTCTATCGCTCTCAAAACACCTTTTTATGTCACTGTAAAGTTTTATTCAATAAATATTTTGTGATAAGGTTGTTATTTTAATGTTTTTATACAGTCTAAGTCCTAAAAGCAAGGTCACCACTCTGTTTTGTTACACAACTTTGCAAGTTTAATATAGAGTGCTGTATAAATCAGTCAGGAGCAACATTTCATATACTTGAAGATTTAAAATATATTAACAAGTAAATTTGTCAGATTTAAACTTTTCTTTCATTATTTAATCAATCTCCCCTAAACGCTTCTAAAAATATAAGGCTGAGTAATTCTGAGAAGTCAAAACATTCCTTTAAAATTTTTTTCTGTTCACTATTTATTTCAATAAAAGTTCACCTTTTATCGCCATGGTGTGTTCTCTTTATTTTCGATCTATGAGTTTGACTGTCCCTCTGGTATCTTTCGCCCCTCTTTTATCTCATGAACTTAACAGTGAAATCAACGATGCAGATTTTTAGTAACTGATCAAGGCCTTCGAAAATTGCTCCCTTATGCCAGGCTAGTATGGCAAACTTGTTCTCATCTTGACAATAACAGATTTTGGGTATACGGCTATGTTCAAGGTAGGTATGGTTAGGGCAAACACATTTTTTATCAACTTAGCAGGAAGAACTTTGAACAAAACAGACAAGTTAAACATCCGAAATCAAAAGATATTCAAGTATAGAAAAAACTTCGACTTTGTAAACTATACGCTAAAAAAAGATCTACATGGCCGAGGAAGATATCTCTGCCATCAAAAGCATTTACCTGTACGAATAACAGATGTCACACCACCAATTTATACACTCACATGTTGAACCTATGTAAAAAATGCCAAACTCATTTTATAATAAAAAAAAGTGCGTTTGATGATGTTGTTTACACGTATTTTAACCTATAACGGTTTACTTTCATAAATTGTGATTTTGATGGAGAATTGTCTCATTGGCACTCATTCCACATCTTCTAATATCTAAGCATATACATTTACATGAAGAAAACTATTACTGAATGATAAATGTATGCTGTCCATTTTGGTGCCTTATTTACCTGTGCATGAAAAATAGATGTGATGCATACTATGCCTATTGCAATCTTAAGGAAAAATAATAGTTTGGGAGGGAAAAGGTGAATTCGGCAAATGCATGTTTCAATATAATACTTTAAACTGGTAATCCTTGGTTGACAAATTTATAAGTAGAACAGTGATAAATGTACAATTCATGCTATACACGATTCTCTTAAAGTTATACTTAAAGTAAAATATTAGTACAAAGTATTTTATGTGAAATTAAAGTTTTGGTCGAATGAAAAGGGATTTTGAATTGGTGGTGCGACAACACAAAGCAACTGCCCTGAATGTATATGTTGTAGTAGTTAAGATCCCATAATTTGAAATTGAGTCTCTTTGTTCCTGTACCAAGTCAGGAATATGACAGTTGTTATCCATTCGTTTGATGTGTTTGAGCTTTTGATTTTGCTTTAGATTGGGGACTTTCTTTTTTGAATTTTCCTCGGAGTTTAGTATTTTTGTGATTTTACTTTTTTTTTGTACCGCTGATTCACTGCTCACTCCATCCGTTTGCATATATGTAATGTACTGTATCGTTAATTATCATAATTTGTTGATGATGTTGTAACAGCCAGATAAGTATAATATGGGAATAGTTATCAAAGGTACCAGTATTATAATTTATTACGCCAGACGCGCGTTTCGTCTACATAAGACCTATTAGTGACGCTTAAATCAAAATAGTTTTAAAGGAATAAGTGTTATTTTTTTCTTTTACTTGAATATATACATGTCATAAGGCTTATATATTATATAACGGGTCAGTTTAGTAATTTTATACCTACCAGGTCGTTACTCTTGTGCTACTTGTTTTGTTATTCAGTTATTCAAAAGATTCCTTTATGGCATTGTTTCTTTTAAACAGATAAAGTCTCAAGAAATATATCTTCTTGAAATGACATCTACTTATTTAAAATGGTTTTCTGACGTCTGGGAAATACCCTATTTTTAATTTCGTTTTGAGGGGGATCAGTCAGTGTATAGGCATCAGCATACCCGTTCACTTGTAAATCGGTAGGCATCACTCTACCGGAATTATTATCTATATTCAAAGTTCGTGTATTTAAACTAAAGGTAAACTAGAAATATTTTAGACAATAGTCTATCTATACAAAGAACTATATTTAAATCGAATTCAACACTTGAAATTCAAATTTAACTCGTTATTATCATTAAACTTGAATTATAGATTGTGAAAAATTTACAACATTATCTTCTATTGAACAGCCGATTGGGTTTACAGTATAAGTTTATAAAGATATAGCATGCACACAGAGACATGGTTTACAATTAACATATAGACAAGCGGCAAGAAGGAAATTTAAACTTCTATTTATATTCTGCAGAGGATATGCCTAAAGAACTATAGGCTATATTATTTTCATACTTTGAACGACATTATTTTATATCTTTACCTGTGTTACGTTTACATTCTGACGTCATACGCGCGATTCAACTTTAGAGCCATGCTGATCTGGCCATTCGGTCCCAGTGCTTAAAACCTTTCAATACTTTATGAGTGGATTTAACATACATAAATAAAATTCAAAAAATAAGAAAGTAATGAATGAGGTTGTTTCATTTAATATATAATTTTTGTGCATCTTTGTTAAATATTTGTTTGTTTTTATTGGTATTAAGATACTTGTGGTACTTGTACATTCTGTCATTATTGTTTATGATATTCTCGCATTCTTGTCCTTTATTTTTCTAATGTGTTTTGTCTATATGCCATTTGGTGTTACTTCGAATACTTGTTTGTTGCTCGTCTTTCATTTTGCTATGTGCTTTGTCTATATGCCTTTTTATGTTTCTTCGTTACATATATTACGTGGCTCTGTACTTATACATCCCGTCATTGTGTTATTGTACTATGGTAAATTTGTGTATTCTTGTCTTTATTTTTTACTAATATGCTTGGTCTGTATGCCATTTTGTGCTTCTTTGTTACATGTTTGTATGTTTTTTTTGTGATTAGGATTATAGCACAGTGTTGACTGCTGTATTATAGACATTATTACCTATTATGTCTGTTTGTTTTGTTCACGCATCGTTGTCAATATAATCGAACTTGATGCGACTGTCATACAAGTGAGAGGTTTAACTAGCTATAAAACCAGGTTCAATCCACCATTTTCTACACAAGAAAATGCCTGTACCAAGTCAGGAATATGACAGTTGTTATCCATTCGTTTGATGTGTTTGAGCTTTTGATTTTGCCATTTGATTAGGGACTTTCCGTTTTGAATTTTCCTCGGAGTTCAGTATTTTTGTGATTATACTTTTTATGAGGAATGACATGTTTCATTAGTTGTAGCCACAATTAAGCCCTATTTGTCCGGAATGTGACCTACCAAATTAGACGTATCACCGGGTATGTACGTACAGGAGCAACAGAACGGGCGCAACATGTTTAGCAGTATCTGTTTATCATTAAGGAGGACCTGGGATCTTTCCCTGGTTTTGCTGGGTTTGCGTTGCTCGTGTTTTTGATTTTTAATGTTGTGTTTTGTGTATTATTTGACTTTTGTTTAATGTTTTATGCTATGGCGGTTTCAGTTGATATTTGACTTTGAAAGTCCCTATAGTACATTTCCTCGCTCTTGATAAATCCACCCTCTTTTAATTTGTAAAAAACTCGAAACAGCGGTGACGTTGTTTTGCTTATTTGTCAGTCAACGTAGCTTTGTTTTTACATTTGTTATTAATATATAAAAGAAATTTCTTAAATTAATTTTGTTTATTACATATATTCATTTCACAGTTTAGAAAAATGTTCGTGACCATTGATAATTGAAAACTTTAATCATGCAAAGGATATGTTTTTTGCACCATGAAGCCATCCGAGCAAATTTGTTTTCCAAACAATTATTCGATCATTTTTTATATTTGTTTAATATATTTTGCTTACAGGGTTTATTTGCACACACCAGTTCAATTAGCATACAAACATATTAAAAATAATTGTTTTCTTATTCAAAGAAAAATAATCTGAAAACTGAATAGTAACTTTTTGTCTTTTGACCTTCTGTCGTACATTCACATGAATATGACAGCTGTTCTGTACTCGTTCCGTTGGTTTAAGACATTTAATTTTGTCAGTTTCTCTTGAGGTTCCCCTTTTGTTTAGCATTATCATATAATCTTCTGTTTTATTGTTTAAAAGGATCATTATAGCGTTAAAGGTACGTATAATTTAGTTATGAAGTTAATCCGTCTGAAAAAGATATGCTTCTACCAATATGTTTAGTCATAATAAAATTAAAGCTGCAAAATGAATAGCATCATTGCATCGGTAATGAAAAACTACAACATTGACGATATATTAATAATCATGCGATTTATTTCAATGATATTTACATTTTATAAACAATTTGATGACTCATGAATAGTTTTGGTAGAGCGATCAAAATTACTCATGCGACTGTCATACTCTTCAAGAGTTTCATGATATCTCAATTATATGTTTCCTGGTTGCCAGTATTTTCTTTCCATAGATTTAAATTCAATTCAGGTAGATTCTTACATTTCGTCAGTTTTCTACAAATAGACAATAGTAAAGAATATCATGAACATTTTGAATATCTGGAACCCTCACATTGTATAAAAGTCATTTGTAATATTTGTCGAACCTCACCCTTTCCGGATTATTCTTGTGCGAAATTTGTAATCATATTTAAGTTTTACAATTTCCTAAATTTTAGCAGTTTGAGTAAACAGTGCAGACATTGAGTTACGTTCCTTTTTTGTAAAGAGAAATTCTCTGCTTAGATAGAATCGGTCTCAGAATTTGATTGATGTACATATTTTGTGTTCAGTTAAACTCTTATCTGCAAAAGATACATAAAGACGAAACATACCTGTCCATGATAATTATGTCGACATGGATCGTGCTATACGTGTTTGATACATTCTGTTCTCTTTTTCTGAATTGTTATTTAACCCGTTATGAAACTTTCAAATATGCCTTTGATACTATTATTTATATTTTAAATTTGACCTGTTTGGTGCACCACTTGACTTGCATATATTTATAAAATATAAATGATAGTATCAGAGACATATTTGATAGTTTCATAACGGTCTAAATCACAATGCAGAAATAAAGAAGTAATTGTATCAAACACGTAATATTAGTTACATAGTGTGTTAGTGACCTAATACGATATATACGGGGTCAGTAAATTCCATATGGGGTGAAAGCGAAGCTCGAACCCCATATGGAATTTACTGAACCCGTATATATCGTATTAGGTCACTAGCACACTATGTAACGAATTTATCTTACCGACTATCTTTATTTGTTGAATTTAGACTAGAGTTGTCTCATATGCAAACATACCACATCTTCTTATGTTTATATTAAAGTGTTCAAGTGTTCAATTTTAGGAACCTACTTCCATTGGTCTGCACAAAAAAAAAATTAATGTCAACAATAACAATTTAATATCAACAACCTTGATATAACAATATTAAACAGAACTTTCAATACATTCAAATAGGCAAATAGTGCCAAAGTCGTAACTCCACTACTAACCGTGTATTAAAATAAGCCCCGCCTCCCTACTAACCTAATATGGAATATACACGGTCTCTACGCGGACGCTTTTAACCAATCATATTCCTAGAAATGTATAGGAGGTAAGATAAAGTTGGATCCATTTCAAACCTCTGTTATCCCGTATAAGTTTTTTTTCAAGTCCAGCTTAAGTTCTATTTATTATCAATGACAGCTGATGTTAAATATTTACGAAAATAGAGGAAGAAGACAAACAGCAAGCAATCAAATATCATAAAAAAAGTCAGAAAACACTATTGTCATTAGTTAATAGAATGTGACCTACAGATTTAGACTTATCATCGGATTTGTACTACCATGAGAAACGCAACGGAAGCCACTCGGTAAGCAGGGCTAATCCTTCCGGAGTATATGAGATCATCCCCGGTTTTTGATTGGGTTCGTGTTGCTCAGTTGCTATGTTTTTTTTTTTTTTTTTTTTTGCCATGGCATTGTCAGTTTGTTTTCGGCTTTTATATTCCTGTGATATCGTTTTCCTCTCTTTATAAAAAATTGAAAGAAAGAAAAACTATTAAATAAATATGCATGGAACAAACAAACACGGAAATTACTTGGTGGTCCTGTAGTGCAAGTTGTTTTTGATTTGCCTTTTGGTTCACTTGCTTTGTATACATAAAGATAATCGATCTTACTTCTTCAAATGTGTTTGTATGATTTCTTATTCCGTACGGAGTTATGTTTGAATAATGACTATTAAAATATTACAGACTTTATTTTGTTTGTAATTTACCTTTCGTTTTTGGTCGGATGAAGGCTTCCTTTTGAATGCGATCCAATCCAAGGTTTTCACAGAGCACTTTGGACATTGTTATCTCTTTAATAGAATTAAGCTGTGCTGAAAAAAGAATCAACATACTTGTCATTATAGTTATACAACAAGTGACATAAGTGGTGTAAATATATATTTTAGATGATTGTATTTTTTTGTCTGTATGCCTATCGCATCACCCACGCGGTATGTAACTGGTTGGCAATGCAGATTATTTAATTCGTTCGGGCCTACTGATATTGTTTAAATAAACTCATCAGAGATACCAGGATTGAAATTTTGTATTTGCGCCAGACGCACGTTTCGTGTACAAAACACTCATCAGTGACGCTCGTATCAAAAAAAGTTTAAGAGGCCAAATAAAGTACGAAGTTGTAGAGCATTGAGGACCAAAAATTCCTAAAATTATTGCCAAATACAGCTGGGGTAAACGTACCTTTCATTTTATTTCGGATAAGTTGACTTAATTGACAAAAATTAAACACCTTAGAAGAATTTAAGATTTACTAAAATCACGGATAATTCTAATTGTATAATTCTTATTATTTAGAAATAAGAAGATGAGGTATGATTGTCAATGTGACAATTATCGACTCAAGATCAAACGAAGTTGATGTAAGCAATAATAAGCAACTATACGGGCTTCAACAATGAGAAAAACATATACCGTATTATCCTTGTTTTAACTGCTTTATATATATATTATCGTGTTTGCTAATGATTCTCCATCGGATTTGTGGTGTTAACAAACATATTCATTTCGTGTTGTGTAAAGCATGCATGTATCTTCATCTTTTTTTTTTTATCAAAGTAAAATACAATTAGAAATATCACTGTTGTTAAGTATATCATCTATTTTAAAGTATGAACGAAAGACACAGCGGCGTATTTACTATTTACCCCTACATATATCAGTACCAAAAAAACCTTACATCTTTAAAAGTAAACTTTCAAGATCTCCCTTTCCATACTTTCCATTGCTTTCAACAGTCCCTTATTTTATCTTATTTACCGGCATCTGTTCATCTATGGGTTGATTAATTTAAGATTTATTTAAGAATTGAATGCTTCTTTTTGTAAATTTATGGGGGTAGGGAGTTATGAGTCAGAAGTTTTTATTCGCACAAAGCGAACATGTCTTAAAATTTATCACTTTAAGGTATGGGGCACTTCATATGTCGATCATATATATCTCAACATACACCGATAAGATTGAACACAAATCCATGTGATTAAACCATAATTAAACTTCAACACACACATTGAACAAAAATCCATATGATTGGACCATACTAGTAATTATATTTTAACATACTCATATTTAACACAGATCCACATGATTCTACCATGACTATAAATCAACACATACATACTGAACATAGATCCATATCATTTGATCATAATCCTACCCAAACATACACACATTTAACACAAATCCATATTGAATACAATAAGCCTCATACCTTTTGTGAAGCCAAAATCTGAGTCTCTCCTCTCATACCAATATCTATCTCCGCATTTTGTCAGATAAAATTGTTTACCAATCAAACATGCAAATGTTTCTCCAACACGTCCTTTCTTGGACTTCTCTAGAAGTCCACCGACATATAGATCGACATCGTCAGCAGAACTTAAAAATGAAAATTAAAAAAAAAAATTCCGTTGAAATAAAAAATAAAAAAAGGATAAGGATGATTAAATATGTTAACTACGTCAGTCGATAACATACTTGATTTGTTCCATGGAAAGCAAATATATTTGCAATTGATTTTATGAAATCACCGGATATGAATCATCATCGTTTTAAATAGGACCAGCAAGACAAATGCTATAAGTGAAACATCAAATGTTTACCTTTCCGGAGAATCTGGTTTCAATTTCAGTTTTGATAAGGTTCAAGATACACGAACCTCGGTTTTCTGTGTAGTGTTTCGTGGACTGTTGTGCCACTTTTCGCCGTTTTTCTTTTGGCTTCTGTTTTTTGCAGTTTGTTGTTCTACCTATGATTTTTATTTTTACACTCTTTTTATGTAAACAAAGAAATACAAGATTTAATAAAATAACCTATTGAGACATATTCGAGTGACGAAGGAATACACATGCTGAAAAACATTCAAATAACGAAATTAATTGTTGCATCATGATGGAAATTATATTAATTGTCAGTTGTGTTTGACGAAATAACAGAACTACAATAAAACGTTATAGAAAGATAAACCCAAATTGATATGAAAACGACGTAAAAAAAAAAAAAAAAAAACAAGCAGGAAAAGAACATTTACACATCAAATGAATAAACTTGGAAATATAAAATTTACATGTCTTTTTTAATGTATGTTCCAGCAATTAATTAAACACATAAAAAAGTCGATATGGTATGAATTCCGTTTAGACAAGCATCAACCAAATACCAAATACAATGATGTTAATAGCTTAAGGGCACTGTAAAACTCATCATCGTGTTTGTAGGTATTGAAAAAAATCCCCCCAAAAAACTCCTGCCCCTTTAATAGCAGATCTTTTGTTTCGTTATGGAACAAATCATATGGCAAAACGGAATAAAGATTCCATTCCAACTAAAAGTCCTCCATCAGAGGAACATATTAACAAAAGCAAAAGGAAATCAACCTCCAATTCAAATTGCCGAAGCAAGGTTGTCGGCTGTTGAAACTTTTCCGAAGACCTGCGTTGATCCCGAGTGTATATTTTATCTTTCATTGTTATCATTTTTATCGATTATTTCAATTCGTCAATAACGTTACATTTCTCTCATGTAATTACTTACGCATATAATTCTTTGAGGACATTTTCAACATCGTTATGAACTTTAAAGTTTTTGAAATTCAGCCTTTCCAGTCCACAAAATTCCCTCCAGTCGTTATAGCTTGGTGTGCCCTGATCTCGCCCCTTTGTATGTTAATGGACAATAAATCTGTATCTCCACCAAACAGCTTGTTACGCATTGCATTCACTCCAAAACTGTAATTGAAAATATTATATTGATTGATTGATTGAGTTTTTGTACTTTAACACCGCTTACAGCAATGTGCGCTTTTCGTGGCGACCGGTTTTTATCAGTGGAGTATGCCGGAGTGCCCTAAGACCCTAAGATAACCATCGATTTTCTGCAGGAAAACTGGCAATTCAAGTCAATTAAGAATGGAGTCAAACACCTGAAACGTGCGGGGCTAGAGCTCACAACCTAATTGGTGACAGGCTGGTGATCGCAATAGTTTAAATACTTAGACCACTAGGTCACCGAGTCCCTTGGAAAATATTATATTCAATAGGGGACATATTTTTGAAAGAGGTAGAAATAATAAGAAATTACGGGAAATCATATGCATGTTTTCAAGGAACTGGTCAATTTCAATGATGTTATCCCGTATCTATAAAACATTTTCACCTCCATTATGAAAATTTTCCCCTCCCCTTTCAACGTGGCTGCAATAACCGTGAAAGAACCTATTTAACAAAGAGTTCTTACCTGTCAATTCTATTAGCTGGTTTAAAGGTTAACCATCGTATGAAATCTTCAACATTTTTGCCCATGTTTGTTTGAATTAGATGTGGAGCCCTAAAGTTGTCAGCAAGAAGTTCAGTAGTGATAGTTTTGTAATCATCTTCAAGCAATGACTGCTCCCTCATCGCTTGGGAATGTCCCATTCGAAATGGTGCTACTGCAAAAGCGTTCCTTACAGAGGCATCAATTTTATCATTATAACAGTCATCAAATCCAATTTGTTTTGGTTTAAGCTTGTACTTTTTCATAGTTTGTGGAGAAAGAATGGCAGGTAGGTACTCTTTATATGTTATGTGCTGCATTTCCGCTATGACTATTCTTCGTGTTTCTTCGAAAACTCTATCATTTCCCATTCCGAATTGATTTGTTTCAGTAATTTAGCGATCCTGTTATGTTCCCTTACAAGAACAAGATGGTTTAATTGGAGACTAGGTGCCTGGTCAGTCCTTGAATCTCCTACATTGAAACAAATAAATAAGATGAAACTTTAGAAAACACCTAGTTAAGTTTATTTTGTAATTTCACAGTCTCTCATGAACAAACACATTTTGTTTATTGTGATGGCGATAACAAATACTTTTTTTAACAAAAAACTTTTGATAAATTGCAGTTTTTCAACTTTTTTCTATAAGAAAAAACTTATTGATTTATGAACCCTTACACTTATATCTAATAACCAACCGTTTTACTTGAGGGTTTGGATGAGGGGTCCTTCACTTTGTTTTTACATTTTGATGGCATTTTTACTTATCTTTAAAAATAATGCTTGAATTAACCGTTTTTTTCTGCAATTATTTGATTTCTTTATTCAAGTTATTCTGTACATCATTCATTTCAGTAATCAGTATTGTATAACCTAATTCTTATATTTCCAAAGTTGTTTTATTTTTTATTTTTGGACCCCCTTTATTCCGTATTCTTTATTGTTTTGCTCATTTTCTCTATTCATTATATTATTTGGTCATTATTCTCTATTCTGTAAACTTAAACCAGACCCTCTTACTTCATGTGTGTTAATTATTACGTCACCAAAGCATATTTTGCCCCACTATTGTAAAATTTAGGCATGGACACGTACAACAAAATGCATTTCGTATAGAGGCGAATTAAAGATCACTGGAAGAAACAAAATGTGAACAATTACACCCTACTTCACCCAATTTCTTCTGATGAAATGATATGTGATAACACAATCATTCGATATGAAAAACATAACACTTCATTTTGGAATACTGTTTATTTCCTTACCCGTTAATTGGCAAAAATCAGCTACTGGGTCTATCTTTACGCAAAATCCATTTACGTTCTCAGGTAAATTATTTCCAGGAGAAATTTTTAAAAGTGCTGAAAATAAAGAAAGTGAAATTATAGTATATGTACGAGCTTCTATTTTCCTTTTGTCAACCTGTTGAATACATTTGTTACTAAAAAAAAAATATTTATACAACGAAATACTAAGGATTTTCAACTCCAAGGAATATATTACTGTAGCTATATTTGGCAACACCTTTTGTAATTTTGGGTCCTCAATGCTATTCATCTTCGCTAGCAAAGGGTAACGATCCGACCCGTTCCTCTTCAACTTAGGCGGATTAAGTAAGAATTTGTGATCAATGACGAAATGATTTCCATTGGACAAAGTTGTAACTAGCGGCATTCAATCAAAATGGTCACGTGTAAATAAAAAAACATGTAACAATAAACAGTTGTTATGTGCAGATTGTGCAAATGGTCTTCATCCCCAAAACATTGAGCAGTATTTAGTATCAGCTTTGAAGTTCTTAAACAACTTATTGAATGTTCTTGAGTATTTTCGTCGGGCAGATGTTTGAATGTCAGTGTATATATGAGGTTTCTGTTTTACGAAATCTGTAAATACTGGACACTTTTTAACACCACCGAACTAAAGAGTACAAGAGGTGTTATTGGTCAATGATGATGTAGTCTACGTGGGCGTGACGTCATCTCTCACTACATTGCATTAAGCTGTATACACAGATACTGTCTTAATCTGCAAAGGGTGAAGAGGATCGGGTCGGGTCGGGTCGTAACTCTTGGCTAACGAAGATAAATGCTCTTCATTTTCGTACTTTATTTGGCCTTTTAATTCTTTGGATTCGATCGTCACTAATGAGTTTTTTTCTAGACGAAACTCACGTTTGGCGTACAACATGTGTAAGCCTGGTATCTATGTTAAGTGGAATTATATTGCATAGAACCTTTTTGTTTTGTTGAAGAACATGATTATGTTGACTACAGATATTTATAGACATATTGCACGCTCATTTAGCGCTTTGGGCGCATGCTATTTATGAAACATTTAATTCATATTTATACTGAATAGCGTAGGAAACGAGATATGAGAATCCATATATTATTCTTTTTTTTCATGAGTGACAGAATTAAGCGGCCATCATTTAGACAAGTACCATCATTTATGCATGTTAAGTTCTGTACTTTTAAAAACTTACATGAATCCGTCGTATCTCTAAGGGTTGCTAACTGTGCATCAGAACTACCATATACATGGCTGCAATCAATGTATGATGTCACATCGTTGATCTGTTCTCTATAATCTGAAAGGAAAGGATAAATCACGCTTATACGAAAGAGAATTGCATACCAAATACATTTTAATTTCATACACACAGATATTTACACAAGAAAAGCAGACGTATTTGCTGGATATTCCTAAGTGTGTCGATTTGGTGAGCATTTAGCATTTAAAGGCACAAACAATCACTTGTTTCCAATGTTATTTTCAGCATGTGTAAGGCGACAGTTGTTTATCGACGTACAAATCCTGTAAATCGATTAAGAAGCGACAAATGTAAGGCCAAAAAAAAAAAAAAAATATATAACCGAGGAAATCGCATGAACTGAAAAGGGGACAAGACCGTGGTATACGTATATTGGGCATGGCCAAAATAGGAAAAACATTTTGACTAAGATGAGCAATAAAGATTTCAAATATTAACTTTAACCATTAATGAGGGCCTGGACAGGGTATTGGGAGCATGGGAGAGAGGGGCGGGAGAAGGGAGAGAGGGGGCGGGAGAAGGGAGAGAGGGGGCGGGAGGAGGGAGAGAGGGTGGCGGGAGGAGGGAGACGGGATAGTAGGGAGCATCAATGGAAAACTCCATTTATAACGTATAGAACAGATCAGAACATATAAAAAGATAAACACTCATAAGAAAAAAATATCTTATGTTAACAATATTGGCAAAAACTAGCTAATACTCGAAATTTGCTGGGCTACGATGGTTCATAGACACACAGAACATGTTTCTGTCGAAGAAGAATTAAATGAAATCGAAAACGAAAACGTCTTTGAAACAGAGCTTGTTGTCTGTAATAATACAAAGACCCGTAGTGGAAGAAGAATTGGAATTCCTAAGTATCTTTGGGACTATTATTGATCATTATTAAAGTATATGTCTGGAATGTGTAACTTTACTCCCGTCAAAAAGTTAAGGACCACCTTCGTTTGAAATTTTTTTTTTTCAGCAGCAACAGTAGACATTTTTTTTTTTCGAATTGTAACAAAATTCTGTATACCAATGAACTCTTTGGACCTTACGCTATCGGTACACATACATTTAAGAATGTGTTAAAAAAGGAAAGAACAAAATGCCTGGGTACTAATATAAGGCTCGTAAGGTAACCATTTTTGCCCCATTCAAATTTGACACGTTTTTTCTTGTGTTTTCAAAACTGATGTAGGGTTAAAAACAAAAACTTGAACTATACTTGCCTGACAATTATTACTTTTCATGGAGACCAAGAAAACTGTTCAAAAGGCGTCACGATCGCCAATTTTGATACCCAACTTTTCCCCTAAATATTTCAATATTGCAGTTTTAGATAAACTCTGTAGATTTACCAAAAAAGTAAATGTTTTTATTATATTTATCATTTATATTTAGTTCACATGCAAAATATGTATATAAATATGATGTAATGTCTTATCTCTGTAAATATGTTTGTAGTTAATATGAGATTACAATGCAGTTCAATTCATATTTGGTGTTATAAATGGTATGTGCACCCATGTGTGATCATGTGTGTATTCATCATTACTGTGTATCATTATATGATCCTATATGTCTATTGTCATCCGTCCGTACAACTCGTCACTATAAGCACTAGTCAATAAGAACCAAATATGAAAAGTATACTGTGGGGTCTATACTTAGTGAGTGTCTGGAAATCCTTTCATGTTCAGTATATGCAATCACTTCAAACATTACATCCTTGTTGTTTCTGATTCAATGACTGGTTGACAGAACTCTTTTCTTTAGAAACTAAGTACATATAAGAATCACCCTATCTGTCTATCAATGTATCTCTTTTAAGCGCATCTCCTCCTGAACAACTGGATGGATATTGATGAAATATTTACACGAGAAAGTTCTAAATATTAAAGGGGAGATACTCGTTACAGTAACTTTAATATATGGCATACTAATCTTCTAAGCGAAACTCTTCCTGAATGTTTTATGGATTTTAATGAAATGTATGTCGGAAAAGGTAAGGGAGAGAGAAAAGGGAGGGAGAAGGGAGAAGGGGCGGGAGAAGGGAGAAGAGGGGCGGGAGCAGGGAGAAACTTACCCCCCGTCCAGCCCCTCATTAATGTAATTATGTTGAACCAGTTATATCAACTACATATGAAATGACTCTATAAAAGTAACGTTGACAGTTTGTCGATATCACAATAGCAAAACATTTCTATTAAAAATTAAAATTCTACGGAATTGACAATAGGTTTCGTCACACAATAATGCAGACTAAGGGCGCATGTACTACGGAATTTACCATATGATTCATCCCACATTTTTTTTCATAAAGCACTGGCTCAATACCTCTGCTGCTGGACTATCAGTCCCTCCCCGAGGGTATCATCAGCACAGTACTGTGGTACAATCTTTTCTTGAAATGTCTGGTTACAAATATGTAAATTATCAAGAAACTAAGGTTTAAACTAACTCACGCAAGTTGACCTCAGATGGATTAGGCTATTATCTAAGACCCTTTTTGGTAATATATCTCATATATATATAACTGTTTAGGTTCATATACATCCTTGACTTCCAAATATTCGGTTTTGAGTGTTCCTGATGAATGTATATTCAGAAAAGCGCTTTGAACGCTTATAAAGTGTTGTTTTTAATTTTTGTATACAAACCTTGGCTCAGTATAAGAAAATAATATTTACAGAAAAGTAAACAATTTAAAATTTGTTAAAATGTAAACAAAAGAATAATTATGTGGTTACGAATGGCACTATAAGCAATAGTTTCATTCAAAAAGCTCTTAATGGCAAAGCACTGTTGACTCTTTGTCTGCCTGTGTTTGGTTTCTTTTTTTGATTTTGCTTTCTGTTTTGAATAACTTCGATTTTCTTTAGATGAAGTCTTGTGCAGAAATATTGCAAATATGTTACCTGTTACATCGGGGGATCTTTCAGTCCTTTGAAAACTTCTGCATCCAGGGGTAAAATCTTTGTCGTCAGCAGGTATATCAAACGGGAAACATACATCGATGCTTTATAAAAAAGAAATAGAATAACACATGGTTTGATTAACAGTACAATAAATTAACTCATCATGGATACCAGGATTGAATTTTGTATTTGCGCCAGACGCTCGTTTCGACTACAAAAGACTCATCAGTGACGCTCGAATCAAAAAGAGTTAAAAAGGCCAAATAAAGTTGAAGAGCAAAACACATTTACAATTAAAACGACTTCATACATACGTATGATTTATCATGTATAATGAAAAATTCAAATATCGATGGGGTAATTATGCTTAAATCAATGCTAGTCATCCTGTCGTCTTTTCTTTAAATTTGTATGCCATTATTCTCTATCTCTATAATATATATTTTAGCATCCCATTACTAGGTCTTTCCACTTTTCCATGGAAAGACCTTTTGCTTTTGTTCTGATAATTAGGTTTATCTATTTTCTGTGCTTACACAATATCACACACCTATACCCCCTCCAAAAAAAAAAAAAATTATCTTCAATTTTGACCCCATTTTAAAGAAAAAACCCTTTTACATCCAAAATAAAAATTTTACCAACATTTTTGTGTGATTTTAACTTCAAAATTAAGAAGAAAAAAACACACTTTGCATTTATACCCCATAAAAAAATAAAAACATTTTTTGTAAAGAGCACACCAAAACCTTAATCCTGGGTTTTTATAAAACTCATTTTTCCCTAAGGGAGTAGTATAGTACTTGTACTTTTTATAAAAAAACGTTATTAAAACACCCAAAAAAAAACAACAAAAAATTTCAAAAACAAAAATAAAAAAAGGTCGGAGAACACACCGCAAAAAATTCTGTTGGATTCAAGAGAAAAAATTTTTTAGAACCCCGAGAAATGGTAAAGATAGTAAAAAGCTATTTTTGAGTTCCCATAATCCTAGGTAGCATTTTGTAAAATTTCATCCAATTCTGAGCTGACTTTTCAATGCTATATTTAGAAACGGTTATGCATAACCGGGGTAGTTTCTAATATGATTATTATTGTTTTCTAGGTCTTACTTTTTGTAAAAAGTTACTTTGCATCGTCTTTGTCATCAGTTTTTGTTTGTCGTCTAATACGAGGTAAATGTACACGAGCAGCATATTTGGCTGAAGTAAATATTCATGAGACAACTATCATGCGTAGCGTCGTTTTTAAAAACTTAGTCATTTGTAATTCTTGTTCATAGAAAGAACCTGTTATTTCTTCGCCTTTTAAATCAATTATTTTATAAGTAAAAGGAATTGTATTTAAAACTTTTCAATTACAAATATTTCTTTAGTCCAACGAGTAGTATAACCCTTTTCAAATTTACCCTTTTTTTGTTATTCTTACTCTATCTCCGACTTCAAATTTAGGTTTTTAATTTTCTTCCTTTTCTGGATATAAATTTTATACACTGTTAATTCATTTTCTAATTTACTTGCTTTAACAGGTGTCATTTTAATTGAAGAATGTACTGTATTATTATAATTTTAACTAATTTATCCAATATATCATAATATTTAAAAGTTTCATTAGCAGTAAAGTATTTAAACATATGTTGTTTCATTGTACCTATCCAGCGTTCCACCACGCTGCTCTTTTCCTCATTCTCAGTTGAATATAACTTTATGTTATTATCTTTAACAATTCTTTTACTTGTCGATTATAAAATTCGGATCCTTTATCTGACCAAATATATATTGGTTTTCTTTCTTTAAATAATGTTTTAAATGCTTCACTCACTGCTACTCCTGTTTTATTTTTAAAGGGCTTAACCAACCATATTTACTAAAACATCTATAACTGCTAATAAATATTTATAGTGTTTATTTTGTTTTGAATATGGTTGCATATCTATTAAATCAACTGCCCATGTTTGATCTATTGAATGAACATAAACACGTCTTTTAGGAAAAGATTTTACAACTCTATGATGTAGTTCATCTGCTAATTTATTTGTTAGATTTGTTTTAGACATTTTGAAGTAACTAAAATGTTTTCTTAAAAATGGAGGCAAAAAGGATAAAATTTTATCCAAGCGAGGAGATTCATATAAACTTGTTTTGACAAAAGAATATAAACATAAAGCAAGTATTTATGTATTTAATTATAAAATTAGTCTAAAGGATGAAAACCAGAAACATTTACAAATGCTTTTGATCACATGATAGATTATTCTATAAAAGATTACCCTAATGGAAGAATTAAAATAGTACCTATTCATGAAATCATAATTACTAAACATAAAAGCTGGCCTATAAGAACATATAATACAGTTAAAAAGTTATTCATGGATCAAATGGAAAGATTATTAAATAGTGCTGAAGAATTAAATTTAGAAGAAGTTATTTTTGAAGTTACTATTATACCCAATAAAAGAGGAAAAGGTAAAGCTTTAAAAATATTAGATGTCATAAATAAAAGAAGTATTATCAAAATAAAAATGATGATACAATATGTTTATCAAGGGCAATTGTAACTTCTTTAGCTTCAAATAAGTTATTAAAAGATTTTACAGATTCTCAATTAAAACATATCAATGAAAGTAGACCATTACAAAAAGATTAGCTGAAGATTTGCATGAACAATCAGGAGTAGAAATAAAAGAAGAAGGAAATGATTTGGAAGATTTAAAATTTTTGAAAATTATCTTAATATGAGAATAATTATTTTTACATCAAATAGTACAGAACATATTTTATATAATGGTAATGAAGAATACAACGAACAAATATATTTATATTATCATGATGAACATTTTGATACAATAACAAACATAACAGGATTTTAGCAAAACGTAGATTTTGTAAATTATGTTTAATTGGTTATACTGAACAACATACATGTAAAGATAATACAGTAACAACTATTAGAAAACAACTTGTTTGTGAAAATGTAATAAAACATATACAGGTAAAACCATAAATGTGGTGAAAAATATGTTTAATATGTTACGAAAATACACGGAAAGTAATGAAGAACACTTATGTTATATGAAACCATCAGTACCAAAACAAGTAAAAATAATAAATATATATATTTTGATTTTGAAGCAAATCAAGAAACAGGAATACATATAATGAATTTTGTATAGCTTACGATTTAGAAAATATTTATTGTTTTAAAAATAACTATGTAAAAGTATTTAAATGTGATTTCAATATTGATAATTTAAACTTGTTAAAATTAGACATAGATGATTGTTTTAGTGATGTAGAAAAATTAAATATGAAACCCTATAGGAAATTCTGTAATAGACAACTTTTGTAAATATTTCATAAGAGACAAATTTAAAGACTACACTTTTATTTCACATTATGGAAAAGGTTATGATATGCAACCGATTTTAGGATACATTGTAAAAATAAAATTGAACATAACATAATTTCTTCTGGACTAAAATTAACAGCTATGTTTATTAAAGGAATAAATTTAAGATTTATAGATTCAATAAATTTTACATTGTGTGGATTAGCTGCTTTCCCAAAAACATTTGGATTTGAAGGTAACAAAGGATACTTTCCACATTATTTTAATACAACAGAAAACCAAAAATACAAAGGTAAATATCCTGATAAAAATATTATGGTTTTGATACTATGACTACCAAAAATAAAAAGAATTTGACAAATGGTATGAAACAAAAAGATAAAAATTTAAATTCTATAAAGAAATATTTTATTATTGTTTTTGGATGTTTTAATTTTGTCAAAAGGTTGTACATTGTATAAAAATTATTTTAAATATAACCAATAATTGTATTGATCCATTTCAATATATTACAATTGCTCAATGTTGTACAAAAATATTTAAAACATTAATGTTAACAAATGAAACAATTGGAATTCACAAAAGATGACAATTAAAGAAGTACATTCACAAAAATCAATACAATGGTTAGAGTATATTTCTTTAGAATATGGTATAATGATTCAACATGCTAAAAGAGCAGGTGAAAAGAAATTATTCATTAATAATAAATGTTATAAAGTCGATGGTTATTATTATGATAGAGAAAATAAAATGTATAATGTTTATGAATTTTATGGATGTTATTGGCATGGATGTACAAAATGTTATAGTCCTGAAGAAATATGTAAAAAGATAGAAATAAAAAACTATGAAAGAGTTATATGACCAAACTAAAGAAAGACTTAAAACTATTGAAGATTATCTAAAACCAAATGTAAAAATTCATACAATATGGAATGTGAGTTTGATCAACAAAAATATCCTGAAGTTGATCCACATTTAAAACCTATTGATAAAAGAGATGCATTTTATGGAGGAAGAACAGAAACTATTCAATTATACAATAATCTTTCTGATTTAAAAGGTAGATATGTAGATTTTTGTTCTCTGTATCCATCAGTAAATAAATATTGTAAATATCCTATAGGACATCCTATTACATATACAGATATTTCTGTAGATGATTATATAAAAATAATTATTTCGGAATAATGAAATGTAAAATATTACCACCTAAAGGATTGTATCACCCTGTTTTACCTTATAAACAATTAACTAGTGATAATACACATAAATTACTTTTTGGATTATGTAGAACATGTATGAATAAAATATCTTTTAAATGTAAACACATAGATGATCCTACTTTAAATAAACATGATAAAATACATGAAATAAAAAGATGCAAAGAATGTAAAAATATTAAAATGAAAATGTATACATTCTAATGAGGAAAGAGTTATAGTAGGAACTTGGTCTACAATAGAAATAGATAAAGCAATAGAAAAAGGTTATAAATTACAAAAATATATGAACTAGAACATTTTGAAAAACATCTACAGATATATTTAAACTTTATGTAGATACGTTTATGAAATATAAACAAGAAGCTTCAGGATGTAAATGTGATCCTAAATATTGTAAACCTGATTGTGAGAACGATAAAGAATGTAAAACCAAAATACAATATATCATAGATAATGCTGCTTATAATCTAGATATTGACAAAGTTAAACACAATTCGGGATTAAGATTTATAGCTAAAATATGTTTAAATAATTTATGGGGACATTTTGGTATGAGAGATAATTTTACACAAAAGAATATTGTTTTACTTTAGAACATATAACTAAAATAGTATTTAATGAAAATATAAAGATATAAGTACCATGATATTAGATGAAAATATTGTATTAACTGAATATAAAGAAAAGAAGAATATTCTAAACCTAATCCAAGTGTAAATGTTTATATAGCTTTATTTACAACAGCACATGCTAGATTAAAATTATACGAATTATTAGATATTCTACAAGAAAGAGTTTTATACATGGATACAGATTCTTGTATTTACAATGATGATGGTTCTGAAGCATGTAAAAAGTAGAAAATATGATGGGAAGTAAATTAGGTGATTTAACAGACGAAATTGTTTCAAAACACAATGCTAATCACATAAAACAATTTATATCTGCTGGTCCAAAAGATTATTCAATGAAACTAGATACAGAAAAACTAGTTAGCTGTTGTAAAGGTTTTAGATTAAATGCTGAAGTTGAAGAAAAGATTACATTAGATAAAAAATAAAAATAGTTACTGATGAAAATGAAAAATATGAAACTGTAAAATATGACAACATAAAAATAGGAAAAGATCATCAACTTAAAACAGTTAAACAAGTTAAAGCTTATGATTATATGTTTGATAAAAGAATGGTATGTTATGAAAATGAAAATCTAATTAGAAGTTTTCCTTATGGATATTAAAAATATATAATTTAAATTTTTATTTTAAAATGATTGAAGCTTATACCGAGAAAGATGATCCTTATGCTAGAGTTATATTAGGAAAAATAAAATTATCAAATTATCAGATATGTTGTTTAAGAGATGATGGAGAATGTCCTTTGACATCAAAACAAATGGAAGTAATGGAAAAGTTTAAAGGTAAAAGTTATCTAAGTTTCCTCCTGGTTGGGATGCTTTCATTAGACCTGACAAAATTTATGAATATGTTTTTGAAAACCATGTCCTGAAATTTAATTTATTTTGTTATTTCTTTATAACCCTCTTTAAAAACTTTAATCAAAGGAATAATATTTTAGATTTAATGTATCATCGCTTCGCTCGCTTATTTTAACTTCCAAACAACAAAACCTGTTAAAACCATTCCACCAACAACAAATGCAATTTCTCTTTTTTTGATCTTCTGATGGTGTATAAAAATCACTTAGTTTAGGTTTGGGTGATAATGGAGTTAATTGTTTACTTGTAATGTAATAGTATTGTTTCATTGCTTGGTCAACATCTTCAAAAGTCTGAACCGCATGATGTTCCTTTTGTAATTGTTCATTGATAAAATCTAATCTTTGTATTCTTCTTTTATTCCAATCTGCTTGTGCTTTTTCTAATTTTCTATAGCTTTATCATGTCTTATTTTCTCTTCATTTGCATTACTACCCATATGTGAAAATAAATAATTACTCCCGAAAATGCAAAAGCATTTGTTATTGCCCCACCAAGCATCATTGCTAAAGCACTTGCCATTTTATTAGAGCGACAAGCGATTCCTAAAAACAAAATAAAATAAAAATAAGTAAGCAATCAGTTTATTACTTCATGATATCAGCAGGTATAATACCTTGCTTAATCAACATATCTTTTGTTGTCATTGCAAGTAATATATCAATGGATAACATTACAACATCATTTACATTAAAATCTACTTTTGGTGCTGGTCTCCTTAATACCTTTTACCTATTTCTGCATATCCAACTGTTAACAATGTTTCCACTCCAGCATGATATAACATATTTGCTATTTGTTTTCCGTCTTTTGTGTTGACATTTTAATGTACTAAATTTTAAATTCTCACTTTGCTCTTAATTAAATTCAAAAGGATCAATTTCTTTCTTTTGTTTTTCTGGTTTTTCTGGTTTTGTTATTTCCTTACCCACCACGATTTCTTTAATCATTCTTTCTGGTTTCTTACTTTGGTTGTAAAAACAATCCCAATCCAACAATACCTATAGAAAAAGTGCAAATTTGTAATCAACTTTGGAACTGGAGTGTTTCTTGACAGAAGGATATGTTCGTTTGATTCATAATCTGTTTCTGTATCAGAATCTTTTGTTATTTGTTTGATTTTGAATTTTCTTTTTAATTTTTCCACTTCTTTTTTCTCATTTCTGCATTTCTTATTCTTACTTCTGCACCTTTCTTACCAGCAGCTACTCTTTTGGGTCTTTTGGTTTGGGTTTTTAAATACTTTTTTTTTTCTTCTTTGTTTTCTTTTGTTCAGGATTTTCATTCATCATTTTTATGTCATTATTTTCATCTTTTTTCGGAAATCGAGCGAAGCGAGTGGTTCGATATGTCTTGCTGTTGTTAATATTGCAGTAAAAGGAGCAAGATACATTCCATATCTATAGTACAGTTCACAACATGTATTAGTTAAAGCATTATTGATAAAAGGATCTTCCTCTAAGTCTTGTATTAAAATTGGTGGATTAACAACTTTGAAAACTTTGATACACCCATGACATATAAATTTATAAAAGAGTTTCCTAATGTCTTGGTCATACTAGCTCCCAATCTTGCTTCATATTTACAGTATAGTTTGTTTATTTGCTCTGTTGTCATTTTATCAATATCTGACAGTTGTAATTCTTTACCCAGATATTGTTTACTACTCCCACCAGCAACAACAGATGATAATCTCTCGCGTTTTTTTCTTGAAGGAACCGTTCACTTCGCTCGCTTCATCATCAATATTTATGTTTTCCACAATTTGCTCGCTTAATAATTCTTCAGCATTCATTTTATACGTTTCAAAAACGGATATAATTTATTTTAACTTTAAAAATTAAATACAACATATCCAACCAATGATAAGACTGCAGTGTTTGTTGCAATTGTTAGTATTTCCAACAGCATTGCTTTTTTTATTGCTTATTTTGGTTAAATTACTTAAGAATTACTTAAGCATTACTTAAGCATTATTTTGCTTATTTTGGTTAAATTACTTAAGCATTACTTAAGCATTACTTAAGCATTACTTAAGCATTACTTAAGCATTACTTAAGCATTACTTAAGCATTACTTGAAAATTGCTAAAAAAAAATCAATTAAGTAACCAATAATCAGTAGGTTGATCTGTCTTTAATATTAATTTACGATGTTTCTTTTTTAAGTTCTTCCTTTATTCTTTGTCTTTCTTCCAAAGTAGGAATAACATCATTTTCTCTTAGGCAATTATCAAAACTATCTCTATCTTTTGTGTAGAACATGCATAACCATTTTGTTTGTTCTCTTAAATCTTTAAAACAGAGTTGTATCTCTGTGAAATGACCCACACTGATTGTTCCGCATGTCTTCCTGAAAATGCAAGCTCGGACAGCATATCTTTTTCTTTGTTAGTTCTTTTGTTGCACTGCAGTCATCAATGATATATAATGTTGGATGACCAGCATATTTTTAAAGAACATTCTTAGTAGTTCTTGTAGCTTCTCTTCTTCATAAAGGGAACCGTTCGCTTCTCTCACTTCAACAATAGGATTAACAATTATTAGATTTTTGTTTTGGTTTTCTAACATCACCAATCCATTCACGATTTTTGTATGCTTTGTTCCATTGAATGGTTGGACAAAGTATGACTATATATTTGAAAACTCCACTATATTCTCCTTCTAATAAATCAAGAACAAACTCTGTTTTTCCACATCCTGTTTGTCCACATATAATAGCACAATGGGGATATTTTGGTAATTCATAAAGGGAATCGGAGTGTATCTCGCTCCGCTCGTTTGTTTCCATTTTTTAAGGGGAACCGCTAGTAATTAACTTCTTTAAATCTTCCATCTTCAAAATTAATTTGTGCATCTTGTATGACAAACAGATAGACATTTATTGATTTATTTGCTCCTGCTGTTTTAGTTATTTGGATTGTTATACCTTCAGAGGCATTTTCAATTCTTCTACCTGAACCGTGTAGTGAGTTATCATCTGTTGAACGTAAATCTAACCATAATGCATAATTAGTTGTAAGATATTTTTCTAATGTTGTATAAGACAAATTTAAATCCTTTAAAACTTCTTCTGTTGTTTTATTTCTTTTTGAATTTAAAGCAAAGAATTTATTTATTTCATCCCATTGTTGATATGCTTTCATTCCTTGACTGTATAGTTGATTTGGAACACCTTCTATTGTCATTTCTACTTTTGTTATGTTAGGATTATAATAAGTTTCGGTACTTGTTCTTTCAGGATCTTCGAACAACATTAGAATTCCTTTCATACTTCTAGCTGGAACATTTAAATTTATATTCCACAATGTATCAGATTTGTTTTTGGTTATTTTTCTATGTCTTAGTATTCTATCGTACAAAATAACCATCTTACCATTAACTTGTTGTCTTATCTGTCTTGCTAATTCTGCATCAGTAACCATATCAAATTCTAAACAAATGTTTTTGATTGTATAACTTGCAGATGTATCTGTTGATTTAATAACATTGCTATAATTATTAAATGTAAGTTCATATTCAAGTCTATCACCAAGACCTGCTTGATAAAAAGGCATATGAGTTTCTAATAGTTCAAAATCAAGTGGGATACAAAATCTTGCACCATATGCAGTTGCAATTGCTTCATCACCTATGTTTGATGCTTTATCATCCGCACCAACTCTGTGTTTTAACATGTTTGCTTCACCAATTCCTTGGTATGCCATATTTAAACGTTCAGATGTAGATTTCCATAAATCAACATAACAATGATAAATATCACTATCATCAATTGACATAATTTCATTTCCACTTATACGAATTGTTGTTTTTAACTATTGTTCTTCCTATGTTTTGATATATAGTTGCATTGTCGTCTGTAGATGTGAGTTCTATTTCAAATGCCAATCTGGTTGTTCCAGGAACAATAACATCATTATTGCTTAGATTGGGGAATCTCACTAATAGCTGTTGATTTTGATCAATAGTTGAAGGATTATTTGTTATTGATACACTTTGACGAATACCTTTCACACCACGGGGTTCTCTTATTTTTCTGTAAGGATTTAATTTGTTTCCGTATGCTGACATTTTTAAGGATTAAATTTGTTAAAAATAATTCAATTACCACTGATACTAGAGTATTGATACATAAAGGATTATTAGTCATACTAATAAAACTTATTCTATCTCCAGCCTTAACTTCAAAAGGTGTATAAAAGTTATTAAAACCGTGTGTAACACCCTTATCCAAACTCATTTTGTAACTAGTTGACTTATCATTAACCATCATCTTAATGGCTATAATATCTGAGCTTGTTCTTAAACTTACTAAACTAATACCCAATATTTGTCCTGGAAAGTTCATTAAATAATAACCACCACCATAACCAAAATTAAACTTTTATTTCCATGTATTGGACCATCAATTCCAGCATATATACTTATTATTTTTCTGTCTGGTTTATTTTAATATTATCAACTATATTTTCAACATTTAAAACTCTGATGTTTAGGGCAGCAACACTCCGATGTAAATTTTATCCTTAGTATCCATTGTTTGAAGCTCACTCTTCATATTTAATATTTCCTTTTTATTTCCGATGTATCTACGTTTTTTTTTGACACCAAGTATGCTCATTTTATTAAATAAATTATATAACTTCTAAAACACAATTAATTGGTAAATGATTAATTATCTTGTTATTATTTTTGTCTCTAATTTCTAATTTCAATTCTGTTATAACATCATTTACTAAACACTTATATTCTGGATGCTCAAATCTCGCTGTTATAACTTCACCAAACTCTTTATTCTCAACTGGAATAACAGCCAATAATGTACTTGGCTTACCATCAAGATAATTATGAGAAGTGCTAACTTGTTCCAAATGGATATACAATGATTTATGGATAGCAAAATCTACAAATTTTTTTCCATAATGTAATTCATTAGGTTCGAATTTACGTTCATTATTAAATCCTAACATATTTTTCAAATCTTCATTTATCCTTAACTCAATAGGAGTGTTTAATGACGCAATACCATTTGTTTCATTTACGGATAATACAATATCTTTTTTTAAATTCATCCGCTATTTGTTGGAAACTATAATAACCATCTTTAATCCTATGAAGTCTTTCTCCTGTTTGTCTTATAACTCCATCATAAACATTATACCAACCTACACTATATCTTATAGATTTTAAACCAATACGTTTATTTCCATCTCTGTTATCAATGTATTGTTCTAAGTTTATTGTATTATCAATATTTGAAATAGTATGAAACATTTTAATATAAAAATGATAACAAAAGAATTTAAATATAATCCTAATGTTTCATATAATCCAGGTATTAAATATTCTGAAAAGATATAAATCTTGTCGATCAAATAATATTTGTAAATCAAAAGAAAACTTTAAAACAGCTTTTCCGATATATTTCAAAATATCAAAACCCATCATTACACACCAACGAACCATGGAATACATGGATTCATTCTTCGTTTGATTGGTGGCAATGTCAGTTAAACTTTGCAGTCTGGTGTGCAAGTACAGGATGTGGTGTTTCTTATAATGATCATATACAAAACACTTCAAATCTTACTAAATCACTTTATACATTTCATTTATATTATTGCATTGCCAGAATTTTAAAAGAACTTAAATCACCTTTACCAACAGATTCTTCTTTCTGTTATTACAAAACCCATATGACAAAGCTGCATATCAAAAATTATGCAATGAATTTGATGTTTCTCCAAATACAGATTGGAGACAAAAAGTAGAATCATCATCTAAAGGATTAGGAACTTTTTCTGAATATTATAAACCAAGTGGTGAATACAGATATCATCATTCAGGGATGGTCCTTCTTTAATATTCATGATACAATTCGTCATACAAAAGATATAAGCATGGCTTGGACAACATTTATATTAGATAAATCAGAGGGTTTTACAAAAGCAGGTATTGAACGTATCAATGAAAGTATTAGAATGTTTGTATGGGCATTATTAGGGCACAATCTCAAACAAGGGTAGAAATATTAAAAGTAGGAACAGGATTTGATGCACAAAACAATTCTTAGCAAATGTACAAGATGTAATAAATAGTCCTATCGATTTACCCACCCAGATATCGAATTATGAAAATGTTTTAAAATACGCAAGAAGTAAAGTTGATTATGCTTATGGACTTGGTTTATATATGTCTCCCAGTGATATGGTATTACAAATTGGAAGTATTGTTGGTTATAATAATAAAATTATAATTGCAACAGAAAATCAAACACTCGGTTTAAATGATGATTTAAATAATAAAAATTTTGATTTTACCGGTCTCGATCCTGTCGATTTCCAACCAAATAAACCAAAACCGATTCAACAATCTCAATCAGAACCAAAAAAATCAGAACCAGTTCAAATAGAACCAACACAAAAAAATGAATATGACGAACACGAAGATAATAAAAAAGCAATAATATTTGGAAGTATTGTATTAGGTATTACAGCACTTATTATTTATAAAATTTATTAATTTATTTTTTTAAATATTCCTAGCAGCAGCATACAATAAACCAACAACCAAAACAAGAAAAGCCCATAAGTTGTTTGCAAACCAATTTACTACGTCTTTTGTTACAGACAATAACCAAGATACAATAGAACCTATAATACCTGGTAATGCAGCTGCTAATTTTCCTGCAAGAAAAGATAATAGTTTTCCAAGATTTTTAATTGTTTTTATCCAATCTTGTGCACCACCTTTTGATGGAGGAGGAGGAGGAGGAGGAGAGGAGAAAAGTAGTTCCACCAGTAAATGTTTCTACTATAACACCAATAATCATTCCAAAAGCAGTCAAAACACTAACTATTGTTATTCCTTGTTCTCTGAATAATGTTCTTATTCTTTCACCTAATGTTGTGTCTTCTTTTAATACTTTACGTATTGTCTCTTTAATTCTGTTTAATTGACTACGTAATTTTTCTTTATTAATATTAATTACTTCTAGTCTCACACTTCTCTCAGATTCCAACTCTCTTATTCGACTACTTATTCTATTTGTTTGAAATTCATCATTATCTTCTTTAGCTTGTTCTAATTTGGTATTTTCTTTTGCTAAGTCTTTTTTGTTTCATTCAGTTTTGCTAATTCATTTGCAATCTCTTCTTTACTGTTGTCATTGCATTGATTACACTATCCATTTCTCTTTTGTCATACCTGTTTGAGTTTCCATTTCTTTGTAAGTTGTCCTTCTTCTATAAAAGAAGTTTCTATTTCTTTACATATGTTTCTGAATTACTTGCTGTTTCTAATAATTCTTGTACTTCTTGTTGTGTAGATATTTCTTGTAATGGAATTTCTATATTATTGAGTTCACAAATTGGACCTTCATTTAACATTCTCTGAAACTTTGCTCTACCTTCTATTGTTCTTTCAGGAAGTTTATAATCATCTACACCTAAAACATCTCTAACAAAATTAACACCGTATTCTCTTTGAAGAGTTCTAAATTTATAAAATTTTAATACTCCTTTTTATAATATGTTAATGCAATTTCCTACCATATTCATCTTTTACATACAACATTGTTCTTCCATTAAAATCTTCTTTGGTAAAAAATATTTATAATCTTTTTGAATATAATTCATTATTTTTGTTATAAAATCTTTTATCATTTTTTGGTAATTTCTTTTTGCGAATTTTAGTGTCATTTTCTGATAAATCTCTTAATTTTTCAAATTCCTTATTTATATTATTTTGAAACTCTTCATTATCTTGAAAAGACGTTTCTTTTCTTCATCATAATCATTATTTTTAAACTCAGGATTATCAAACTCAGCCATTTTATTCATCTAAAATATTAGATAATAAACAATAAAAAGAACCTGTTAAAACAACTTAAGATAAAAATAATTAAATTTTTTATTTAACATTATTTTTACATTTTTACTAATTTTTCTTTTGTTTCTTCATCCATTTATTTAATTAAAAATTGATTCATAGTTTGGTGGATTTCCGTTATCAACTAAAATTCGTATAACGATTTTATTAAAGAAAATCAAAGATTTTCCATTTTTTTTAATTCGTTTTTACTCTATTTTCTGTTTCCTCAATTAGTTTTTTCTTTCATCATCTGGTAAACTTTTTAAAATTACTTTTTTTTATTTTTTTCTTCTCATTAAATTTTTCTAATTCATCTAAAATAAGTTTAAATTCATCTGCACTTATCTGTCCGTCAGTTAAAGATTTTGATATTAAATCTTTTATGCTGTTTAACTTGCATTCTGCCATTGTTTTAATTTCATAATGTTTTTTTGATTTTGTTGTCAACTTTCTTCTAATTAATTTAACTAGACCTCCTAAACTTCCACATACAACAGCTGCAATTTGTATGGGAAGAAAGATAGGAAAAGCAATTCCTATACCAGCTAAAACAACAGATGTCGAAATTAAACTTGTATCAACACCATCAGTAACATTAACTCCACGTTTATATTTTTTGTATAGTGATTTTCGTTTATCTCTCTCATTTATTAATGTTTTTTCTATTTCTGTTATTTTTTGTAGTCTATAATTTTGTCCATCTTCTATAGGTAATTCTGGATATAATGGTATATCCATTGATAAATCAGGAGCTGTAGGTTGTTTCATTTTTAAAAGTAAAAATTGATTTTTTTTTTTTTCTCCAAAATCCAACAGAATTTTTTTGCGGTGTGTTCTCCCGACCTTTTTTTTATTTTTGTTTTTTTGAAATTTTTTTTGTTGTTTTTTTTTTGGGTGTTTTTAATAACGTTTTTTTTATAAAAAAGTACAAGTACTATACTACTCCCCTTAGGGGAAAAAATGAGTTTTATAAAAACCCAGGATTAAGGTTTTGTGTGCTCTTTACAAAAAATGTTTTATTTTTTTTATGGGGTATAAATGCAAAGTGTGTTTTTTTCTTCTTAATTTTGAAGTTAAAAATCACACAAAATGTTGGTAAAATTTTATTTTGGATGTAAAAGGGTTTTTTTCTTTAAAATGGGGTCAAAATTGAAGATAATTTTTTTTTTTTTTGAGGGGTATAGGTGTGTGATATTGTGTGTGCTTTTGTTCAGATTATTATAATCATTTAATTATTTAGAACTGTTTTCGTGTTTCAAATTATGTCGCTTACATATTTGATATATGATATAGAACAGTAAATGCGCTTTTGAAACTGGCACCACTTAACCAAACAATTTTTTGTAAGATTCGTCCCCCCGAACACTTTTTGTAAGAGTCGTCTATTTGACCGAAGCTTTCCGGAGACTCCATATGAGAGGTATTTACCCGTCTGTATTTGAAATAAGTGAAATGAAATTGTAACCGGTAAACCGGAAGTTATAGAGGCATAAAGTCCTTGGTCCACCGTAAAGAATATAAGGTTACAGTTCGAGGTCATGTTCAAAATTTTGATTTCAACCTATCATATGATACCGGAAGTGACATTTTTTAAGTAGCAATCATATCCTTATTTTAAGCAAAAGTTAAAAGAAACCATATATTTTTGGAATCAGCTTCAAGAAAGCTATTGTCTGATACCAGAAATGACATTTTAAACCCTATTCATTATCTTCACATCAAAATATGTGGATTTTAAGGAAAAAGACCGCCAATTGTTCTCTGAACATTTGGTTTTTATTTATTTCTCTTCCGCGTGATTGTTTTCCTTTTGCTATTTTGTTGTTTAGCAAGATATCGCTTTGATATTTGGTGTATGGTATCGAACAGTTTATACGCTTATGTAACTGACACCGCTTAGCCAAATAATTTTCTCTGTAAGAGTTATATCCCCAAACATTGTTTTCTTGTTATTTCTAATACTTCACATCTATAGAAGAAACAGACTAATTTTTTTTCAAATTTGCTCGTTATACCCTAAAGATGTTCTGTTTAATTTTGTCTAAATCAGTATAGAGATTAGTTTTTAATTATATATTCAGTTGTTTTTATTTGCCTATTTTTTTTTTTTCAATTCTTTATTTCGGTTGCACTTAATTTCTTCTCTATATTTAATCGTTATTCTCTATTTTTCGACCAATATTTTCTATTGTGTAAACCCATATTAAATTCTAACCATTTGTATGTCTTTTGTAGTTTTCTACTTACTCATTATTTTCACAGCATTTCAGATCTGAAATTTTAGATGAATAAATTAATGAATAAATAAATAAATGAAAGAATATCTTATTTGCAAAAGCATAAATAACATGCTATGGCAACAGAAGTATATTCAGTGTGTGTCAAGGTAGGATGATTACATCAATGCAATCTACATGTTAACATTGTAAATACAAAAAAGATACTATTATAATAAAATAAAAATTGACGTTCATACCGCAGTTTTGCTGTGAACATACCATGCAAATTTTAACAAAATTTTCCGACAGACATTTTAGGTAAATTTCAGCGTTCTGACCGTTTTCCTTTATATAATACCCTTAGAACTATTCAACCGAAACTTTTCAAATCTTAGTTTGTTGGTTGAACTTTTATCAAGATTTGTTATAACACAAAAAAAAAAATATTTTAAGAACATTTCCTACATTTGTGATTTTTTTCATTTATTAAATTCAAGTTAAACTTCTACGGTAAATGAAGCTATTTATGATTAGTATATCTCTACTGTAAAAGCTTTTAATTATGATAATACCTCGTTCATTCGTAAAAAAAAATTTCATTGCATAAAACTGTCGGAAAAAAATAGAAATAAATTCCCCATATAAGAAGAAGGCAACTGAACAATCAGGACCAAAGAAAGAGAAAGACGTGCTATTTATTATAAAATTTTGTATGAAATTCCCATTAATATCTATATATCAAGGTTTTAAAAGGACATAAGTATAAAATACATATATATTTTAAATATAATAAATTATCGTTGGCAGTTGTCGTCCGATATTTTGGTTTACACATACCTCTCTTTACTTGTGTCTTTATTAAATCATGGGTAAGTGCTTGTCCAAAAGCAAAATGCTGACCAGACAGTGTCAGAGACGCTTGGTCGTTAGGTCCTAATTCGTCTGCCATTAGTTTGTTGCTTATCAGTCTAGGGCTTGGTAAATTACTTGGAAATCCACCTCTCGGACTATTATCTTCTGCAATGGAGTCGAAACGTATTACAGTTATTATATAAAGTCGGAACGTATTACACTTAAATCGACGGTAT
Source organism: Mytilus coruscus (assembly GCA_017311375.1). Lineage (NCBI taxonomy): Eukaryota > Metazoa > Mollusca > Bivalvia > Mytilida > Mytilidae > Mytilus > Mytilus coruscus. The sequence goes on from CM029608.1 coordinate 40,697,917, forward strand.
TACCTTAAATCGATACAAATTACACTTAAATCGGAACATATTACACTTAAATCGATACATATTTCACTTAAATCGATACGTATAACATTTAAATCGATAGGTATAACATTTAAATCGATATGTATTGCACTTTAATCACAACATACAGGTTGATATACATGTTTAATAAATTGTTCATCATTTATAGTAGCATATGATTTCTTTGTCCAACCTGCGGGAAAATATTTATCAACCACTTAAATTTGTGAATGATTCAGCAGACTCTAAAATTCTTAAAGGAATTCCAAAATTTTCAAAACAAATTGTTTATCACCTAATTTGTGTAAAAAAAGAATGTTTCGTGCGTGGAATATTTTTTTTTATCGTCTTGCATTCACATTAAATGCGTAAATCTGTACAAAACCGTTATATTGGTGAAACGTGTGCTTCTTTCGTTGAATGAGTAAAATAAGAGCTTGAAAATTAACTCATTTTTTTATTCGAACGTCACTGATGAGTCTTTTGCAGACGAAACGCGCGTGAGGCAAAAATACACTATTTCAATCCTGGTATCTATGATGAGTTTATTTACAGTATTCAAGTCATGTTACTTACCATCGTAATCAATAATGAGATTTCCATTATATTCAAGTCATGTGACTTACCATTGTAATCAATCATGAGATCACCATTATATTCAAGTCATGTGACTTACCATCGTAATCAATCATGAGATCACCATTATATTCAAGTCATGTGACTTACCATCGTAATCAATCATGAGTTCACCATTATATTCAAGTCATGTGACTTACCATCGTAATCAATCATGAGATCACCATTATATTCAAGTCATGTGACTAACCATCGTAATCAATAATGAGATTTTCATTATATTCAAGTCATGTGATTTACCATCGTAATCAATCATGAGATTTCCATTATATTCAAATCATGTAACTTACCATCGTAATCAATAATGAGATTTCCATTATATTCAAGTCATGTGACTTACCATCGTAATCAATCATGAGATTTACCATTATATTCAAGTCATGTGACTTACCATCGTAATCAATCATGAGATCACCATTATGATCAAACCGTCTTTGTGCCGTATTTGCTTTCCCCCATGATGGATAGATCAGGTTATTACACGATCCGTCATACGTCCTATATTTGGCATTAGTTGGACAGGATGCGTGTACTGGAAGACAATAACAAAACAAACTCCCAAACATCTGTTTTAAAAGGAACTTAAAAAATGCACATATACATGAAATAGTTATCAAAAGGTACCAGGTTTATAATTTGATACGCCAGACGCGCGTTTCATCTACATAAGATTCATAAGTGACGCTCACAAAAACGACAAACAATTGAACACACAAGAGGCTTCAATACCTGATTGCTATGTTATTAGATCCAAATGTGTGGGGTCTGTGGGTTTAAAGGTAATTTCGAATGCATTGTCTAAATGACTTATTCTTTGATAATCGTTGTGTTCAAATCGTCTTTGTGGTGTGACACATTTACCCGTCATGGGTTGAATATGTTGAAAGAAACACACAAAATGACATAGATTTTAACTCATAAGAAGTTTGAATATGTTCATGCATCTTTATTATTATTAATTCCAAAGGGTGATTAAAGAAAATTCGTAGCATAAATGGTATTTTATCTTTGTTCTTCGATTGAATAAACCAATTATTTTACATTTTTTTAGAGGAGTGCATTTATTGAATTGATTTTTGTTAGAGCATTACCCAAGCCCGCTTCTAATAGGAAAAAAGAAAGGAATGGGAGGATTCTAAACCAGGGTATTTACTTTCATCTCAGAAGGGCTATGCGCTGTATTGATCCGCTTCATTGAACTGGTCAATAATGAACGAAAAAAAAAACCAAAATGTTACAGTAATAAAAATTCAAACTCCTAAACCTAGCTCTAAATTAAATCCTGACTCTGTAAACTTGAAGAAAATGAACACACGAGGGGAGCAGGATGTTCAATAATTTTTCTCCATTTCACAAAGGTCATTTCTTGTGAATTAGGCATGCTTTAAAAATATTTGTCGCTGGATCTTATGTTATCAACAACCATTCAATTAACCGATCTTTTTTCTGTTGTTGGCGATAGCAGAAAGCCCTCATAATTGATTTGTTTATTACAATCATTATGGTTCCTTCTTATCACAACGTTTAACTCCTTTGAAACTGCACTTTCTATTCTGGGTTTGAAGGTACATAAGCATCAAATACAATCTAACATCCTGGGAGGGAACATTATGCAATAACATATAAATGGCTATCGGGTCTGTAAACTTCAATGTAATTCCCATGACAATATTTCATTTACATGATTGTACATTTATTTGAAATACAAAGCCTACTGACATATGCTGCATGTGTTAATGTTCTACAAATAGAGATAGTAAGCATGCCACTTTTTATAGATATATCTAGTTCTTTAAAAGAACAGGAAAGTTTCATTGGTCAACACTTAACCTTTAAAATGTGTTATCGCCCATTAATATTGCAAATCATATGACATATTTCTATTCTCATTAACATAAATAATCCGCTCAAAACTACGTTTATCTACACTAAATACGTTAATACGTAAAAGGCGTATATATAAATTAAATATATATTTTTATAGTTAAATTACATCCAGAAATAGCACCCACCTAGACAGTTGACTTAAAGTTCCAAAATAACACAATAGTGAAATAAAAACTATCTATTACCGACTATCGGTATGGTGATTAAATAGGTATAAGTTTAAGAGTATAATAAAAATACCGAACCCTAAGGACAATTCAAAAAGGGGAAGTCCATAAAAACAGACGAAATCAAATGTTACCCCTTATCAACCAACGAAACAAATGGAAAACAACAACTGTCGTATTACTGCCTTGGTACAGGCATTTTGCGAAGATAATGGTGGGTTAAACAAAGGCAATAGTAGTATACCGTTGTTCAAAAGTCATGAATCGATTAGGAGAAAACAAATCCGGGTTAAAATCTAAAACCTAGGGAAATATATCACCAATAAGAGGAAAATAACGAAACAAAAGAAACACCGAACTGCAACAAAAAAAGACGCCAAAATATATAGAAACGGGCCACATGTATTTCATAACTGCCATATTCCTGACTTGGTACAGGACATTTTAAGATAAAAATGATTAAACCTGGTTTCATGGCTTCACACTTTTATGGCAATTTTAAAACACACCACTAACAAGACAACACTACGTGACAGGAATACAGTACAAACAAACGCAAGAACCCGGTTAAACCTGGTTTTAAAGCTAGCTACATGTATGGCAGCTGTCTATAGTTCTGTCATATTGACGAAATTGGGTGAGCAATCTTAGCTGACATAATAGGTTAATGTGTTAATAGGTCCAGCAGCCAAAACTGTGTAAACATACACTACAGACATACAACACATCTGACAAAAATACAAACAAAAATATATACCAATAAATCTAAAAGAAAAAACGTTAACAACAAATGTATAATAATATTGTTGATAGTAAATTTGACAAAGACGCCCACAAATGTTTTTTTTTCTTTTTTTTTTTGTAGTCGATCATTCATACAGTATATAATATACACTTTTTCTGTAAAGTATGAATTAAATAAAACATAAATACAAGGGTAAAGAAAATGAAAGCAACGCTTTAAAAACCTCTCTAGTATGATTTGCGCATAAAAAGACCCACTTGCACCAGGACCGCCCACAGCGCCAAAACTCAATTGCTCCATCCAAGTCACAATTTATAAGTAAAGCATTATAGGACATGTGCAAACAAATGCAGCGGGTTTGTAAGTTTTAATAGGAACAAACCTTCACCCTTATCTGAACAAATATCGTTACATCACAAAATAGAAAGCCTATCTTATATTTTTGGTGAAGTTGACCCTGGCATAATGTCTTACCTTGAAAAATAACATTGTGAAACAGCCACGAAAACACAAGAAAAGTCAAACTCGCCATCATTTAAGTTACAACGTCAAATGATGGTGTTACATTAAAAGATTATGATTATATATGCAATATATATGCAGCTTTCAATAAAATTACATAATTTGAATTAGCATTCTGATTGGGTGTTACAGCGCTTTAAACATAACATCCTCTTATATTCATCATTGGTTACCTTGGGAAAATCAACATGAAATTTATATCATGAAAGAATAATTCGTAATTTTTCGAATAATTACAAAAACAAAATTAGACATTAAGGAGGGGACGGTTAGTTGATTTTAAATTAAGTCTTATTTATGATTTATTTAAATGAAGATTTTGGTACACCCATCAAAAGTCGATTAGATACATAATACCCTGTTCGTTAATTGCATCAATCCATCGACAGTTTTTTTTTGGTTCATAAATTCTTTATATTATCATGATAATTGTATCCTCATAAGTGTAAATATTAGGGACTTTCTGTTTTGAAATTTCCTCGGTGTTCAGTATTTTGGGGATTTTATTTTTTTCATATATATTTTATAAAATTGTGAAATGAATTTGTCTATGGGTAGATCAGACGTTTTTCTTCAACTAAATTAAATCATTATATATTGCTCCTGTGAAATATCAGAAAATGTTAAAATATGTCGTCTTTTTATTCCATATTATAAGTTACACAGTGTTATAGTGGGCCTATACGATTTATTCTGAGCCATTAAATTTTATTTGGAGTGAGAGCGAGCGGTGGTGGAGCATTTAATTATTGAGAAAGTGTTTTTAAAGTAACTTTACGGGTATGAATGTTATTATGCGTTTTGTTGATTTATCAACTTTAAGTACAATTATAGCATTTCATTCTTTGCAGTCAGGATTTACGTCGTCAAAATTATCTTGCCATCACGCCATTAATTTTAAAGTGCGATTGCTCACATGACGTTTGTTTTTAGAAAAAAAAATATATATACTTGCCATTAAGCATAATTTAGTATACGTTTTGGTCAACTTAAAACTATTGCCTGATCGGTTGACAGGAGAAATTTATGAAACTTACAAATATCTGATTAAATAATAATTCGCGGAAGGGCAGACTACAATTTTTCATAGGTTGAAGACACAAGTCGTTAAGTGGTTTTAGTAAAAAAATGTTATTCGAACACCTTCTCTGGTGTTTTGACTTCTTCATCAGAAAGTTTTTACTTGACCCTTATATTTCATTTCTTTTGTATTTTACATTTGTAATGTTATTATATTATGTATATGACCATGTACATTACGCCTGAACATAAAAAAACTGTACCCGAATTTCTCTTTTCGATGAGATTATTGTAAGTTTGTTTTTTTAGCAAAAAACTGTAACGGGGGAAATATGCAAATGCATGCTTTAAAAAGATTGATCTTTTGTCTTTCTGTGGATTTTTGTCGATGGAATCTATGCGTTTGCACAAAAAAGATCCACATGTATTTCTATCAGGTACTTTAAACGCCTGTTCTGTGAAAATTTGTCTCTAATTAAAAAGTTAACATATAACTTGAAACTCAATACTATAATTTACATTATGTTGTACATGAATTATCATTGCTATGGTTGAAATTATAAATTAACTGTTACCAAAACTTTAAATTTTAGAAATACTAAGGCTTTTCTACCTCCCGAATAGATTTCCATAGCTGTATTTGGTAAAACGTTTAGGAATATTTGTTTTTCAATGCTCTTCAACTTCGTTCTTTATTTGGCCTTTTTAACTTTTTTTTATTCGAGCGTCACTGATGAGTCTTTTGTAGACGAACACGCGTCTGGTGCAAGTTCAAAATTTTAATCCTGGTATCTATGATGAGTTTATTCAAGTATTCACATCTATATAAGATGCAAAATAATCTAAATTATGCACCTACATCAAACTTTTAAAGCCCGTAGACAAAGATGTAAACAATTCAAATATACTGAGTTGGCCATTTATACATTCTCTAAAAAAGAATTCCATTTCTTTACTTTAATTTCAACTGGGTATCAGCCTTTTTTTAATTATTTTGGATTCAATAATACATATTTAATGTAATTTTTTTCTTAAAACACAAATTTTGTGATAGCACTGTAATTATTTATGTTTGACATTTCTCAGTTCCTAAATGAAAGTCTGAAACGTAAACTTGTAAAAATTGTCAACTTGGTCGTGAGAATTATCAACTTATAACTAAGAACTTTCAACTTGGAACTGAGAAACGTCAAGTTAGAAGTGAGATATGTCAACTGAGAACTAAAACATGTCAATTTAAAAGTCAGAAATATCAACTTGGAACTACTAAGAATTGTCAACTTGGAACTTAGAACTGTCAACTCACAACTAAAAAATGTCAATTTGGAACTGAGAAACGTAAAGTTAGAAGTGAAGAATGTTAACTTAGAACTAAAAAATGCCAACTTAAAAGTAAGAAATATCAACTTCGAACTAACAAATATTAACTTGGAACTGAGAAATATCAATTTCTATTTTTGTGACTTCAAACCCATTCTTAATTGAATATGATTTTCAGTTTTCCTACCGATTGTTGTTGATTCCCTCCTTTTACTCCGGCTTCCTCCACCAATTAAAATTGTTGGCCATTATACAGCAAATAGTGCTGAAAGTGGCGTTAAACACCAACAATCAATCAATGATTTTATATATATTTACTTTCCATGATTTCCGATTTCCGTCAATTTAAAAAAAAATAATCAATTTTTAAATCCACTTTAAAAATTTCTTTTTGCTTTTTCTAATTTCTTATTTTTCAATATATTTTGTTACTTTAAATAGCTGATATGAGGAGGCAGTTCTTGTTCCACTTGTCGTAATCGTCTTTTAATTTATCCTGTTTATCAAAAGTTGTACAAGAAAAATGTTTTATTTTTAAATACCGTTATTTAAAGATGATTTCGATCTGCATTTTCAAGGATATTAACTTAAAATTAGCAAAGAGTTAAATATTGCATTCTATCATATGTTGAAGCTAAATAATCAATGATACTTAACTTTATTAACAATATTAATGGTACCAATAAGACTGCATCAAATTTGCATTTCGACAATAATCAGTGATGATCAAGGCCAAAACATTTGAAAAAACAATTTAATTCAAAAATTATTATAAAATATATAGCAGCTAATCCAGTAAACTTGGAAATCATGTTCAAATATAATGTAAAACTGCAAAATCATACTACTATAGTAGTGAAATTGATGAAAATAAAAAAAAAATTCGAAACAATTTTCAAATAGTTTTAAAAATTTGGGATCCAAAAATATCCTAAATCAAATCCAAATATAGTTCGAAATATCGATAACAAAAAATTATCAAATATTTTTCTTTACAACAAAAGATAGCTGCAAAGTCAGTAGAAACAAATACCAAGTGCAAAGGGTTTGTATAGTGCCACTACAAATATTGCAAAATCTTATTATGTTCAGAGAAGGAAATCAGATATAATTTTAATCAATTACAGAGGAATTTGTTTATAAAGAGCTATGTAGTTTAAATATACGTAAGAGCATTGGCCTAGATGATATTCCTGCAAGGTTTCTTAAGGATGCAGCCCCAATTCTAAAAATTACCATTACTTCCTTGATAAATTTATTCATTTCTGAAGGTACGGAACCTGATGATCTGAAAACGGGTATGGTCAAGTCCCTATTTAAGAAAAATGACAGACTCATACCTGAAAATTACAGGCCTGTCAGTATTCTAAGTATTGTTTATAAAATTCTAGAAAAAGCTGCCTATAAGCAACTTGAAAATTCTTGATTTCAAATAATTTATTATTTGAGTTTCAATCAGAATTTAAAAGTTCTTATTCGACTGATTCTTGTCTCATTCACTTAATTAATCACATTAAAACTCAAACAGCCAAAGTTCTTTTTACAGGCTTGGTCCTGTGAGACCTACAGAAGGCGTTTGACACAGTAGATCATAATATATTATGTGAAAAATTAGAAGTCACTGTGGTTAGATCTATACCTTGGTCCTATTTGAAAAACAGAAAACAGGTTGTAGGTATAAATGGGGTAACTTCAGAAGTGTGTAATATTACATGTGGTGTCCCTCAAGGCAGCTTACTGGGTCCACTATTGTTTTTGATCTTTGTCAATGATGTTCAAACTAGCATTGACTCAGATTGTAAAGTTTTGATATATGCAGATGATGCTGCAATTTTATTTTCCCAGATAGACCCTGGGGTCATCTCTCGTACATTATCCAGAAAGTTGGAGTCATGCCATGAGTTGTAAACTGACAATAAATTTTCCTTACATTTGGGAAAGATATAGAGTATAATTTTTGGCCTGGTCGAAAACTTCGGTCTCTTATACCAGGTAATTTGCTATCTCTTGTAATGGTCCTTACATTGAATCCACAAATTTTGTAAAATATTTATGAATTATAATTCATCAGTTTCTTACTGGTGATTTTATTGTCAATTCTATAGTGAAAAAAGTAAATCGGAGACTAATTTTTGTTTTATAGAAACAAAGAATGTCTACATTTTCAATCTAGGAAAACATTGTGCTCTTTTCTGATTCAATGTCATTTTGGTTATGCATGTGCATGCTAGTATGAAGGTTTATCAAAAGAAATGAAGAATAAACTTCAAGTGGCACAAAATATTAAGATTGTGAGATTTGTTCTACAATTACATCCTAGAAAAAGAGTGACATATATTGAATTTGAAAAATTAGGTTTTTTGAATATAAGTAATAGAGTCAAACAACTGAGACTCAATCATGTATTCAATATTTATAACAAAATATGCCCCTAATTATTTGAATACTAATGTGAATACTAATGTTGTTAGAAATGAAACATCTTTTAACACACGATCTAGTAACATGAACTTTTATAAACTTGGAATTAAAAGGTGGGAATATACTACGTTTTTCTATAATGGAATAAAAGATTGAAACTCGCTGCCAGAAATTGTTAAAAGTTGTTCAAAGAAATATACTTTTAAAATACAAGTAAAACAAATGTTGATGGATAAATTTTAATCCATCTCTAATAGTTAATTTGTTTTATATTAATTTCATTGAGGCTTTGAGCCTTCGTCTGTGATAATTTTGAATGATTTTTGTTATTTATATGTGTCAAGCTTGGTGTGAACTGGTAGTCTCTTTCTAAAAGGACCCCACTGGAAATAAGTTTCAATAACTTGTGTGGGTCATACTAAGGTTTTAGGCTGCAGTGAAAATCTAGTCCATTTAAAAATATTACAGTCTAGTCAATATTAAAATAATGAAAATTTCCATAATTTTATATTTTAAATTATGATTTTTAGTGCTTATAACTATAAATCCTTTTAGTGTCTGTAACTGTAAAATCCTATTCATGACCATCGCTAGATTTGTATGTCATTTTATTTTAATGTGTCTGCCAATTTCACGCCTTTTATCTTGAATGAATATTATTATAAAACATGCTTCACAGAATATAATTTACATTTTAATTAATTTTTGCAGAGCTATTGACCGTCAAACAAATTAAAACGAGCATTTGTTATACATTTGTAATTCTATTTGTCTGTCTTGTTTGTTAAAAGTCTGATGAATATTGATTACGGTTATGCTAAGTATCTTTTTCAATGATGTTTAATAGCCTGAAACACAATTTATTCCCATTTTAGACATGTCATAAACAGGTTCCTTATATGTAGTTTATTTTTGCTTATGTTGTGTAATTATAACGGAAAAACAACACAGATATTTGAATAGATAAACATTGCATGTGTTGCATGTTTCAACATTATAAATGATAATAATCCATTTCAAAGTGACTGTTTATTACGCAAAACTGAAGTTAATTTTAAAGTGCATTTTAAGTTTACTTTGATATATACTTTATTATGTACGCCAATGTTTGGTTAGAAATATTAAAGTCATATAAAACTTCAAATTCAAAAAAAGTTGAATATGTTTTATTGGGACCGCGAATGTAAACAAACGTGCACTGGAAAGTAAAGAGTATTACCTGAATCTTAAAGAACACATTAAATATACCAAATCATTTAACAACTGTTAAGAAAATTCTTAAGACTCTTTTATATTTAGGGACTTCACGAGTATATCTTTTTTTAAACATCTGAACAGAAACTATAATCGAAAATTATTATTCATATTTGTTTAACAATGCTTTGTCTTTTGTTATCTTTATGGGCAAGTTAGAAAAATATTCTGAATATTTTAGTTTTACCAACTTGCCGTTGTATTGCCCATGTTTACACGAAGTTGACAAAACCCAAACAGGAACTTAATAGTTGCCTTCATTATGTTAACAACGCCAATTCCTAATAGAGCTCATGTGTGCATTATATACCTCCAATATTACATTCCAGGGCACTTCTACACAAGTTAAAGATGGAATAATGTCAACAAATCTGAACTACCATTCCAAAGAAAAACCCCAATATTTGACTCCACATAGGTGTCATTAAAATACCCAGCACTAAAAGTATTGGAAACAGTATGTCTTTCATAATTGGTTCCACCAATGATATCGGGATAATGTATCACAAAAACTTCGCGGCCACCGAATTTACCGGAAGTAATGACGAAAAGGCAATAACAGAAGCTTCTATCGTGCAAACGACATTAACCGAGAGTTTAAGGAACACGTGACCAACAAAACAGCGTATGGATATTGCAGAAAGTACTAAGTTCTGAAATGTATATGAAACCGCGCTTTGTTTGGCGACAGTAAGACAGGAAACAGGGACGTCAGTATATTCCAATATCTCAGAAAATGTGTTTGTTCTCTAATTCTCAACTATCGACTTAATCATTTTTTTCTTAGTTTTATTTGTTTAAATCAAGTGAAAAAAAAACAACACTTTTGTCCTGAAGTGTTCGTTGTCAAAACTAAAATGTTCTCTCTCTCTCTCTCTCTCTCTCTCTCTCTCTCTCTCTCTCTCTCTCTCTCTCTCTCTCTCTCGGTCGATATATATTTATAAAGAAAAGAATAAAATAGGTTTTCGATTTTCACAAAAATTTTATGAAAACAGATCTTATATTTTTAATATAAATTCTTTGAAATAGGGGTGAGGGGTGTTATATTGTTTGATACTGAATTTCTTTGAAAAAAAAATAAACTGCATTAACTATAACTCACATAATATTAATGAATAATTTATTTATAAAAACGAACCGTATTCAAAACCGGGTGGTTTAATTTTGATATATGAACAAATTTATTGTTACATGTATTATGTATACTTCAGTTGTGTGATATATGTTTGTCTTGAAGGTACTGATTTTTTCAACTGTTTAATGTACACCATTAGTACCCTGCCAGGGGCGGATCCAGCCTTTTTAAAAGGGGGTTCCCTACCCAGGATAAAGGGGGGGTTCCAACTATATGTCCCCATTCAAATGCATTGATCGTTAAAAAAAAGGGGGGTTCCAACCCACGGAACCCTCCCCCTCCTGGATCCGCCACTGCCTGGTCAGTGGTACATGTGATAGTTTATTGTTTCAGTTTCTCTCTATCCATTACTATTTTCCATATGATATCCAAAAACATTGATTTCTTTAAGCTGATTATAAGATTAATTGATTGATTAATTGTTGGTGTTAAACGCCACTTTCAACACTATAAGATATATCGCGGTGGTCAGTTTTGTATTGGTAGAGGGAACCGGAATGCTCCAAGAGAACCACCGACCTTCGGCAGGAATACTGACAATCCTACTTGTAGCCAATTAAGATTGGAATCGAACGCACCTGTCATCTGCGGAGTCTCCGTGTTGACAGGCTATTGATACAGTAATCCACTTTGCCACCGAGGAACCCTGATAATTAGAGTATTGACGACATATTGTATAAAAGAAAAGTGTACGCGTTTACAAGTTCCTGATTCGTAAACTTAAAAGAAATTATTTGATTAATCAATAGCTATTTGTCAAAAAAGATTCATTTGCTTGTTTTTCTACTTTTAAAATATTTCATGATTATGTGCACGTGCACTTTTGCATTGTCTCTTTAACCACTATTCAAACAAAACGAAGCTACATGTAACTATGTAATTCATGACTTAATGATGAAATGGTAAACACCGGATGTAGTTGGGTATACAGCAGTAATAGGGACTAGTATTGTAACATGTGTAATGCTGTGCTAGTAAAAAAAAGTTTGAAAAAATCTGATACTTTTGGATAGATAAACTCATCATAGATACCAGGATTAAAATCTTGTACGCCATACGCGCGTTTCGTCTACAAAAACTCACCAGTGACGCTCGAATCAAAAAAAGTTAAAAAGGCCAAATAAATTACAAAGTTAAAGAGCATTGAGGACCCAAAATTCCTAAAAGTTTTGCCGAATACAGATAAGGTAATCTAGTCCTGAGGTAGAAAAGCCTTATTATTTCGATAATTCAAAGTTTTGTATACAGTTTATCTATAATATATAATGACCATATCAATGATAATTCATGTCAACACAGAAGTTCTGACTACTGGATATGTCAAACGCATGGTTTGATAAGCATAGCTGTATACACATAAAAGTTTAAGTACTTGGAAAAGATCGGTTCTTAAAGGGATTTATCTTCACGCATGTAATAGTTTTATTGTAATCCTGAGTGCTGGGATATTTTATCATAACGTCAATATGAATTATGAATCCTTTGATCCTCATTTTAACAATATGAATGTATATTAATGTTTAAAAATTGATCAAAGGATTTATAAATTATATAGATGATAATTCTCTCTTCTTGAAAAAAGTGATAGAATGGGTGCAGGGATAGTCAATGATTGCATAAGTTTATCAATCAATTAATCAATCAATCAATCAATCAATGGTCATAGAAGGTATGCATACACAACGTCCTCAGCGTTAATTTATTTTGATGTTCACTGAAAAGTCAATAAATGGTATTAGAAGGTATGCTTTCCCAACGTCCAGAGCGTGGATTTATTCTGATGTCCACCGAAAAGTCATACTATGGTCATACAATGTATGCACATCCAACGTCTTGAGCCTGGATTTATTCTGATGTCAACTGAAAAGTCATATTATGATCATAGAAAGTATAAATATCCAACGTCCTGAGCGTGGATTTTCAGTGGACATCAGAATAAATCCTCGGTCAGGACGTTGGATATGCATACTTTCTATGACTATAATATGTTTTTTCAGTAAACATCAGAATAAATCCACGCCAAACGCGACGGCTACGCATACCTTCTATGATCGTAATATGACTTAATAGCCCATTAGATAAAGTTGCACAATATATCGATTATTTTATTAAACCAGTTGTCAATCAATTTTGGACATACACACAAGAAACAACTTCGTTCATAAACAAAATGGAAAAAAATAAGAGCACCTGCGGACATTTCAAGTATGTACACCAATCTACATCATACTGAAATTGTTAATGCAATCGACAGAGCATGGCCGCTAATAATGCAATGTAATTAAAATTTGACATCATAGTGCCACCCAAAAAGGATACATTGGAATTACTAAAAATTGCCCTTGCAAATAATGAATTTGAATTCAACGGGAAAATTTTCAAACAGAAAATTGGGATACCAATGGGATCCCTAATGTCGCCTAGTTTAACAGATATTAGAATATACGAAATCGTTTCTGAAATATTGAAACAGTTTCCATACTCGTCTAACATTTCTCTTCTTTCTGTCTAAAGAGTTGAGGGATTCTTATTATTTAAAGGGAGCGAACAATCTCTTAAGGAATTTTACCAAATTGCAAAAAGTATTCACCCACTATTAAAATTTACACATGAGATCTCTAATAATCAAATACAATTTTTGGCTGTATAATATTTAAAGGAAACCGATTTTAAACAGAACAGATATTAGATATTAAATTATATCGCAAACCTACAGATAATTACCAATATTTAGAGAAATCGTCTGCTCATCCATCTTCCGTATTCAAAGGATTTATAATTGGTGAAATTACAAGGTTTATTAGATCGTTTTGTAACAGAGGTGACCTCGACACACAGAAAGAACTATTCAAACAAAAACTTACACTAAGAGGATACTTGGAAAATGAAATTAATCCATTACAAGTTTGAGCTTTCTAAAAAGCTGTGGACTGGTTCGCTCTATCCTAATTTAAGGTAATATGTGTGCATGTGGTTGTTGATTTAGTATTGGAAATATGGTATTTTTAGTCCAGCAGATCGGTGACAAAAATGTGGGTTTGATGATAAAAGCACCAAATTTGGCATGATAGTAGTTCTTGGTGTTTCAGATAATATTAGCTATGGACCCACCTTGAAATTTCAAAATGGCGGCCTTTTCCAAGATGGCCACCATAAAATATCAAAATCAACATAATCACTTATGTAAGGTCAAGTCCAAATTTGGCATGGCAGTAGTGCTTGTTGTTTCAAAAATATAATCTATGAACCTACCATGAAAATTCAATATGGCGGCTTTTTCCAAGATGGCCGCCACAAAATATCAAAATCAACAAATATTCCTTATATTAGTTTAAATTTTTCATGTTAGTAGTGCTGGGTGCTTCGAACAATATAAGCTATGAACCCAACTTGAAATTTCGATATGACGACTTTTTTCAAGATGGCCGTAATAAGATATCAAACTCAACAAAATTCCCTTATCGAAGGTTACAAAGTGTTTTGTTTTTACGTACATTCAGTAAAGCTAAGTGCTCTATAACACCAAGTGTATGCCACATTTATTTACTAAGCCAAACATAAAAATATTTGTGAGGAAAGTATAGAAAATCGTAACTACGGTACCATTCTTGCAGAACAGTAGTCTACAACGAGTGATCACGTATAGACACTGGCGTTATTCTAATATTTAAGCTAGACTTAACTATAATGTATACTTCTTGAGTCGAACAGTTTTCTCTGTGATCAAATGGAAGAGGACATAGTAATGATTTAAAAATTGCAGTATTATCAGGCTTGCCAGGCTATTAACAAGGCAGGTGCTTGCTTCTTCTGTCTAGTGATTATGTTGGTTTTGCAATCAAACAAGCAACAGCAACAAACTGTTTGTAGGACAACGATACTTGAAAAAGCTGCATATGCAGGTAGTTCAAGAAGACATAATGTAGGCAAAAGTCTTTTCAACAGTCATTAAAAACATAAGTTGATAATCGTTTGGCCAAATATTCAGATGCAGTCGAGTTATTCCATGAGTCAAATATAACATTATCCATTTCAAAGTTACTTCTGTTTTATTTCTCTATTAATCTTTAACATTACATTCAACTATATTAAAACCATCTCATAATGTATATAGGCCTTCTACTGGATGCTACGACCAGGAAAGGAGGGGCTACTAAATGACAAAATTTACAGTTTACGTTTGTCGTTTATGAATGATCCAATTATCCATTTATCTACAGTACTAGAAGATTCCATTTATGAAAAATTCAAAATTGCATATGTGGTTCCTCCCACGAAACCTGGTGGTTTTACAACAGCAGCCGTGGACAATATTGACAACAACAAGAGTTCACCTACGGCTAACGAATCGTTCCATAGTACGACAATTTCAATATTTAAGCATTTTCTTGGCAAATTCGTCATAACCTTTTGCTTTGAAATATATGCATGCGTTTCATAATTACATCTAATAATAACCGTTTTATGGACATGCACTCTTGTCAATTGTCTTACCAGGAATGCCAACCTGGTATAATTACTAAATTGTGCAACACTACCCTTGCATGGTATAAATAAGTTGACAAAATGATAACACAGATGACTTGAAGCAGATGATAATGAAAACATTAAATATGTCTGGACAGCATTCCACGCATGTAGAGCCAAGACAAATGGTCATCCGTCTTTATATATCAGTGAATGCAGATGGCATATACCCTTTTGGACATTTATCACAGAGGCATCAGCATTTTGTATCGAGGTAATAAAATGTGGATGACAGATATGAAACAGAGGTCACGGTAGATGAAAATGCCGAGGACAATGATGGTATGTACGGTCCTGTTTAAAATGTTGTGGGGAGTAGGAAAACACTAAATGGGCTGTCCTTAAGAAATGTTTCGAAAACTGCTGTGAAAATATCTTGCTGTTAAGATGATAAAAAGATGGAGAAGATATTTAGGTACTCAAAAATCATTAGTAAAACAAAACCAGATAAGAACATGGATAAAAAAAAAAAAAAACAAACAATAACTAACACAAATCACTACACAAAAATCTAAAAATTGAGCAACGCCATCCCCACTGAAAACCGGGGATGATCTCAGGTGCTTAAGAAGGGTACGCAGTTCCTGTTAAACAAGTGACACTTACCCAGGTGCTCTTGTTTAACTAGATTTATAAGTCATATCCAGTAATTAGGCATATATATAATAGTGGATTTGTAAATGACTCTTTTCTAACCATTAGAATCACAAAATTTAAAACATGTAAAAACATTGGTACGTGTAAATTATCTTAAGCTTGATCGAATGTTAACGTTTGAAATGAATTAAAGTTTTCCATGCCTATACGATGAATAAACAAGAATTTCACTGGTTGACAACACAGACATTGAAAAATAAAGAGCAAATAACTCAACTTGAAAGCATAAACAACACAAATCCCTTTTCATCAAAACTAGGGGTCAACGCAGGTTTAGGAAGGGTGTGTAGTTTCTGGCCAACTGGTAGCACTCAGGATGTTACTCATTTCAAGTAGAAATTCGGTGATTAGTCGTATTGATTTATCATCTTGATGTTACCACAATCGAGGAAAAAGAAAGGATTGTGGCAAGGAGAAGTGGAACATATCCATTATCATTTGTGACTCGAATGTTTCCATTTATGGGGTCTTTGATTAAATTGTCTTGCAAGCAGCAACCATGTATCATGGAAAAGCAATCCCTAGAATATTGTATGAACTGCAAAGTGCAATTCGATAAAAAAAATAAATATCAGTAAAGCCTTGTCTCAGTTTTGTTCATTTTCACTTTTTGGTGGCCATTTTGAAATCTTCCGCCATTTTGAAAAAAGATGAAAAGTCAAATATAACGTCATGACTTACCAGTAACGTTGGATTACATTTTATATGTTTTTAAAAGATTTGGTTTGAGTATTATTTGCTTTAAGTGATACATGGTTGTGAAATTTGGACTGATAAGCAGACATCTTGAAAATGGCCGCCATATTGGATTTTTCAGAGTGGGTCTATAACTTAAATTGACTATCAAATATCTATTTACAATTGTGCAGAGTTTCATGCTTTTATCATCAAACCCACAATTCTTCTAAAAATATGCACGAATCGACTGGACTATTTTAGATATTGATTGATATAAATTGGATGTCTTAGACTTGGAATATCAATTTTTGTATATGTATTAAGATGAACTTTTCTGAAATTTTAAACTGGCTGTTCAGTGTTTAGTTGTCAATGTATTTTTGTGGAATGTGGTTTTCTAGTTCTTTCAGCTGGTCATTGACTTGCGATTTTGATTGCTAGTTCTGTATATAATTTATTTAGATATATATGAATGTTTAGGTATGTTAATAACATATAATTGTAAACAGCAATAAATATTTAGTTTCAGTGAAAATGATGTTGTTCTACTTTAAGAGTATGCGTTATTCACCCATGCTTTTACAATTTTGATCAACTTGTTGAAAATTAAAACATTTACAAATAGACACGACTCTGGAGGTGTGCCTCTCTGGAGGTGTGCCTAGATTGGCAGAAGTTATAAAATACAGATAATGCATTTTTGTAAACCTTGTATAGGAACATTGTTTAGCATATTGCAGATTAACAAAGCAAATAAACACGTATTAATATTTGATATTTCAGTATTGAATTTCAGTGTGCAATATATGCATAATTAAACGAACATGAATTAATGACAGTTGATCGGAACTTGATGTCTTATCCTGAGACGAGAAAAGTTTGTAATTCTTTATCTCATTTAAGCCAATAGCTGTTGCTGTATCTCAGCCGCATCATAAAGCAACCAATCAGAATATATCTGTGATAAGTAATTATTTCAAGATGGCGTGTATATATACTGAAACTAACAGCTCCGCACCGTGATGCGAAGCAAATAGATAAAACACTGAGAAAAACAAGTTGCTTTCTTTAAAAAAAAAAAAAAAAAAGCAATACGTGTACCCAAGACCGCTGACTGGTCAAAAAAAAAAATTGTAGCTGAATTTTTGTTTGCTTTTGAATTGAAATTATTGACTGTGAATAAAATAAGATAATGATGATGTTAAAACACCTTTATTAAAAATATGTAATTGTGTGTAGATTCTTGCACAAGTCAGTTTAAAGCAATGTTGGATAGTTGTGAATAGAAAAGTGTATATATACAGCTACTATTTGAATATACATTTTAAGGCTCGACTGTTTTATTTATTACTTGGGAGTGTACATCATTTTTTCATAACCCTTTTGCAAATCCCAGTTTCTACAAACCGGATGTCTAATGCAAATTTCACAAACCAATTGCAATTTAAATTTAAGAACACAGTTTGTTTTATAAGCTGGATGCATTTATTTTATTTATCATATCTTTATATTTTGTTTCCTGGAGCCTTTAATTATTCTCAACTCGTTATTGAAGCTGTCTATACTCATGGTAGATGTTGTATAGATAAATTTAAAGTCCAATTTCCGTGTGAAGTGAAACCCTGTGGCATGCAACTTATAAGAAGGTTTCGTATATTTTGCTAAAGAGTAACACACCAGCATCACTGGGACCTCTTTTATAGAGACTTATTTTGGTCTTATAAAACATCTCAAATTTTAAGGATTTCCTGATTTTACTTAAATCAATCCAAATATTCTACAGTAAAACTTGGTTTTAAAGAATATCATATTATAAAGTTTTAAGAATGCCTGAACATACTCTCAAAAGAACCAATTTATATAAAAAGATATGTAGAAAATCCAGAGCATTTCGAAAATGTCAGAGTTTATTATAGGACAGTGATTCACAAAAGAAAACAAAAGAGAAATAGCTCGAGGTCAGAATTCCGTAAGTAATGATGACCGTGCTTGAAAGTCACATGCCAAGCTCTTACTGCAGTGTCCTGAATTTAGATAAGAAAAGCGAAAATTCGCATTCACGAGTGAAATTAATATTTATGCATGCACGTGGTATTTTTGCGTAAGAAATAGTAAATAGAAAGCATACGCACTGATACTCTGGATAAGAATACGCATTTGCGTCATCACATATATTACAAGTAATCTAATAGTTGAATTCGGATGTCAAACTACCTACCTCAAGTGTTTTGACTCAGGATTCATTTGACATTTTATCCGGAATTTTTGTGAACGCAAACCGATAATGTGCGTGTGAACAGGGTGATGTATAATGTGAATTAATCATGACGTGTAGGATAGCTGGTCAACACAATGCCTACAATTTTCAAAATCGTACCATAGTACAAATATTAAGATGCTATAAGGTTGAACTATTAAAACAAACAAACAAACAAAAAAGGAATTGAAATTTTTTAATTAATATACATTCCTGTTAGTTAATTTTTTCCGAAAATTTAGAAAACAATACCAATAATAAACACAAAGGTCAAGTATTTACGGATGGACATTTTATTTATCGAATCAATCTCTTTTTAAAGTCTAACATTCCACTATATGAATATATTGCAATAAAAAATATAAGCAGAGACTTATAAATCCATACTAAAACAGTATAAAATAATTAACATTATGAAAGTAATTCAATTGTTAAAATTATTGTAAAATATTAATTACGTTTTATGTGAGAAGCAAGGATTTAAAATCCTTGTAAAATGAAACCATTCAAGTATTTTTTTCATTCACGACCGTTTAAGATTTAGATATTTACAAATAGCTAACTTTGGGTACGCATCCCTGCAAATTGGTGCACATACGTTGCATATAATTTTCATAAATGTAATGACTGTTCAAACCTGTGAATCATTATGCACGTATATATGACAATTCTAATTATATTCTATTAAGAATAAATTCAGTCTCAGTTTAAACTTAACATCTTGGTCTGGTAGTATCTTTTAATGAAATAATACATTTTTGACAGAAAAATCCTTTTGTTTGATTATCTTTCTGCTTTCCGACCACTGTGTTTCCGATCTAAAATAAATATTTTTAACAGAAATTTCTCCATGATTTCCGACATTTTCCCATGCTATGATTGAAATACAAAATATCACATGATAAACGTTCAGAAATAATAAAAAAAATAAAATTGAGAATGGAAATAGGGAATATGTCAAACAGACAACAACCCGACCAAAGACCAGACAACAGCCGAAGGCAACCAATGGGTCTTCAACGCAGCGAGAATATCCCGCACCCGGAGGTGGTCCTCAGTTGGCCCCTAAATAAAATTGTGTACAAGTTTAGTGAAAATGGACGTCACACTAAACTCCAAAACATATAAATGAACTAAAATTAAAAAACATACAAGACTAACAAAGGCCAGAGGCTCCTGACTCGGGACAGGCGTAAAAATGCGGCGGGGTTAAACATGTTTTGTGAGATCTTAACCCTCCCCCTATACCTCTAGCCAATGTAGAATAAAGAAACACATAGCAATACGCACAGTAAAACTCAGTATTAAAGAAGTCCGAGTCCGATGTCAGAATAGGTAACAAAAGAAACTAAGCAAAATGACAATGATACATAAATTAACAAAGGACTACTAGCAGTTACTGACAAACCAGCTCCAGACCTCAATTAAACTGAATATTGAAAGATTATGAGTGCGTTTGTTTCTAACCCAAAATTTTGTCATCGATGACTATCGTTTAGTAAACGTTAAGCTGCTAGAAACAAAAACATCGTTTAATGAACTTTATCGACCCCGCGTAGTAAGACAGAAATAGACTACATACACGCACTGTAAACAAACAGGTAAAAGTGCGGGAAATGAATGAACAGAACTTTGCGAAAACAACACGTGCTCGTAATTATTTAAACGACATATGCAGAAACAAATGTATCGTTTACACGTCTCAACGATAAACGATCAACGACTACGCGACTATTTTGCGCGTACATCGTTTATGTGAACGATGTCAACGTTGACCAAAAAATGACAGAAACAAATGGATTAAACGACTACGCGCGTAATCGTTTACATCGTTTAGGTTAGAAACAAATGCGCTCTATGTCTTCTTCATATGAAAATCAAGTACAATCCCTCCCGTTAGAGGTTTAGTATCATACCATCATAAAACATATGAGAAGAACATAACCCGTCAGTTTATTCTGGAACATTATATATCAATAAACTATTCCCAGGTGTATTAAATACTACACACGCGTACAGGGACCGTCTCAAAGCATGAATTATATAATTGCGTTATCATTATACTTGATATTTAATAAACATTCACATTATCAAAAAAACATATATTTTGTCAAAAAGCAAATAGGTCCTAACATATAAATGATCTTTTGACTGCAACCTAGACTTTATTGTTTTACTTTCCAATCTACAAATGAACTTTGATTGTTGAAATATACAATGTCACGTGGTAGCCTATCCATGGAGGGACCGTATCAAAGACATAGATAACTACTTGTATATATGATGGAAAATTGTCGAGACGTTCCGAGAATCTTGATTCCGAAGATATCGAATGGCCCATAGACACTTCCAAAACTCACCAATATATAAGAGGAAGAAACAAAACTGTCGACCACTAGTTCTAGCAACTAAATTTAATCTACTATTTAAACAAGTGGGAAGACGAATAAGAAAACATTGGCAGTTGATTGAAAATGATACAATTGCTAAGGATTTATTTCCCAGATTACCTATAATTGCTTATCGTAAAAACAATAACGTGAAGGAGTACTGGACCAGAGGCGGATTTAGAGGGTTTTTCAGGGGGCCTGGGCCCCCCTTTTTTGGGAAAAATTTGGTTGATTATATAGGGAATCACTGAAGCATGACTGGAGCGGGCCCCCTCTTAGAAAGTCAAAGGGCCCCCCTTATGAAAATTTCTGGATCCGCCACTGTGGACCTCGGCAAAATTATAATCACTGTAAACAATTAAAAAGTAATTAGATAAGAAAGGACACAAACATACCTTATGACTTATTATAATAATAATGATATTGCAGATACACCAGGTGTCGTGCCCTAAAAATACTACTACATTTGATATGTTACCACAGCAAGAACTGATCGAATTTTAATTACATAGTAATTATAATTATACAAGCTAGGATACCTGATGAGGATTTACGGCCTTAGTAAAAAATGACCTAAATGATATCCAAAACACCAGGTGCAGCTTAATCATTTTTAAATCATTGAAAATCGAAGGCTTCTACTTGATTACCACAGATCATTACTGATGAAATATCATTGCCTATATGCAGATGAGTAAAACCAGATAATCTTCTCACACACACACTCCTTTCTAACAGTAACTATCTTACATAAGAAAGGTCAAATTAGGTTACAATAGAAATAACCACAAAATAAATGTATATAGTATACGCAGCAAAACTTTAAAAGTCTGTACAGAAATTATATACGAACACAATATATAATTCACCTATTGACAAAGGTGTTAGTATGTTTTGCTTGGATTGGTAATAGACACGTCTATTTATAAAAGACATCAGAATAAATCCGCGCTCAGGACGTTATAGATACGCATACCTTCTTTGACCATACTATGTTTTTTTCAGTGGACCTCAGAATAAATGCACGCCAAACGCGTTGGATACGCATACGTACCTTCTATGACCGTAATATGACTTTTCAGTGTACATAAGAATAAATCCACGCTCAGGACGTTAGATATGCATACCCTCTATGATCATAGTATGACTTTTCAGTCGATATAAGAATAAATCCACGCTTAGGACGTTGGATATGCATACCTTCTATGACCATGATATGACTTTTCAGTGGACATCAGAAAATATTCATGTTCAGGACGTTGGATATGCATTCCTTCTATGACCATAATATCACTTTTCAGTCGATATCAGAATAAAACCACGCTCAGGACGTTGGGAAAACATACCTTCTAAGACCATTTATTGACTTAATTCTCAGTGAACATCAGAATAAATCCACGCTCAGGACGTTGGGTATGCATGCCTTCTATGACCATTATATGACTTTTCATTCGATATCAGAATAAACTCACGCTCAGGACGTTGGATATACATACCTTCTATGACCATACTATGACGTTTCAGTGGACATCTGAATAAATCCACGCTCAGGATGTTGGATATGTATACCTTTTATGACCATTATATAACTTTTCACTTGACATTTTTTTCGCAGTGTATTTATTTTCACGACTTAGAGAACTATTTCAAAACAACATGCCCATTCGGCAATGCTTAATAGTCGGTTTACCATACTTTTTATGCTATAGATACCTTTCGCAGTCACACAAATGCACTTGCTCATATTGTCACAAAGAGTACTTCGAAAATTGGCAAACTGTGACGTGTTTAAAAACTCGATTTGAACTATGAAAATCGATTCAATAAGTGTTTTAGTTGTATCTATTAATTGCAAGTATTAGAGGAGAAATTCTAGTTTTTATGTATAATTTGTATCTTAAAAGAAATATTTTAAAATTTAGTTATTCTTAACTTTATCCAAATGTACTTACATGAGCAACACGACGGGTGCAACATGTGGAGCAGGATCTGCTTAACCTTCAGGGGCACCTGAAATCGCCCCCGGTTTTTGGTGGGGTTCGTGTTGCTTAGTCTTTAGTTTTCTATGTTGTGTTTTGTATACTATTGTTTGTCTTTTGATCTTTATTTTTTTTGCCATGGCGTTGTCAGTTTATTTTCGGCTCATGAATTTGAATGTCCCTTTGGTATCTTTCGCCTATCTTTTATCAAAGATTTTGATATTTAAAATCCTCAATATTTTAAGCAAATAAAGACGGTTTGAAAATTTAAATGCTTTGCATATTTACTATATAGCCAGGCGCGTAGCTAAATTTACGTCAAAATGCCCGGGCGTGCACTTGAATTTTGGAAAACAAATATTTTAATCTAAATAAAATAAAAAGAACTGGTTAAAAGCACACCGGTCTTGTAATTCTTTCTTCAATGGCGTGTAATTGCGAACAAAAGTGACGAAATTTACTTTTCAATCAGATGGTATCATATTATACATGTTATATATTTGTTCATTTTCTTCCCCGTGAATTGCGTTACTTTCCCTCTGTTTTTAAAAGCAATTCATTATCTGCCGAGATTCGATGTTTGCATTTTTGTCGAGCCTGCGACATCTATGACGTCGCGAAATCGAGACATGTATATAGTGATCCTAGATTTCGTCGGCGGCGTCAACATTAAGGTTCAGTATGTGGTTAAAGTTTTTTAAATATCAATAAATTTGTACCTTCATGAAATTTACGGAAGTTGGACAGAAGCTTTCATGATCAGAGCATAATGATGAAAATATATTTTTAAATTTCCGTATTTTATATACTGATGAAAAGAATTTCTTTTTGCAGTTAACAAGTATAGATACAGTCTGGGGATAAAATTGGTTACAAATCATTACTTTGTCAAAACATCATCGAATTTTATGAAATTTTGGCAGAAGCTTTTTTATGATTAATATCTGGAGGAAAATTTTGAAAGTATATTTTTTACATTTTTAGTATTATACTGACAGACGGACTTATCTTTTCGCAATAAACAGACGGTCTGCATGGGATTGTGTTTTTTTACATGAATTTGTAAACCTTTATAGATTTCATGAAACTTGGACAGAAACTAACATTCCTGATCAAGAAAAAATATCTAAAGACAATGTTTGATTTTTTTTTAATCCTGTAATGAACTGATAAATGAATTCACTTGCAGAATGCAATCCCATGCGAGAACCAGGGTTCCACGAACCCTTTGCGAATTTTTATATTACATCTGAACATCTATAATAAAATTGAGAATGGAAATGGGGAATATGTCAAAGAGACAACAACCCGACCAAAGAGCAGACAACAGCCGAAGGCCACCAATGGGTCTCCAACGCAGCGAGAAAATCCCGCAACCGGAGGTGGTCGTCAGCTGGCCCCTAAATAAAATTGTGTACTAGTTCAGTGAAAATGGACGTCACACTAAACTCCAAAACATATAAATGAACTAAAATTAAAAAACATACAAGATTAACAAAGGCCAGAGGCTCCTGACTTTAAACAGGCGCAAAAATGCGGCGGGGTTAAACATGTTTTGTGAGATCTCAAATCTATAAACATTAATTATATATTTTATGGAAGTTGGACAGAAACTATTTATGACCAAAAGAGTATTCAGAGCATAATGATGAAATTTTATGTTTAAATTTCCTGTACTTTACGGATAAAAGGAATTTCTTTTTGCAGTTCAGGTATAACAAGTAGTTTCAGTCAGGGGTTAAAGTCTGTTATACATCAATTACTTTCTGAAACCTTCATCGAATTTTATGAAACGTTAGCAGAAGCTTTTTTTTATGATTAATGTCTGAAGCAAAATTTTGAAAGTACTTTTTTTCGTTCATTTTTCAGTATTATACTGACAAACGGATTTATCTTTAGGCAATCTACAGACGGTCTGGGATTTTTTTTTTACATGATAAATTTATAAAACTTCATAGATTGTCATGAAACTTGGGCAGAAGTTAATATTCCATATCAAGTACAAATATATAAAGAAAATGTTGCACGTGAACATCTCTGAAAATTAACTATTTCATGTTCATTAACGAAATTTACACATAATAAGGATTTGTTTGTTGATTAGTTGCTTTACCCACGGCTCCTTTTAAACATATTTTACAGTAACTGGTTTGGACATTTTCTCTAAACCCATCGACATTTAGATTCCAAATCAACACGTTAAATAGATAAAACATAAACAAATTAGACTCTAAAGTATGTTTGTTAATGATATTTTTATGACAGAGATGGTATCTCATTCTCGATAACTCGTTAGCCTCCAAGGGCTTCACCCCATCGAACCCACTACCAGGAGGTACTATGACCTAGACCCGCTGGGGCCCTCAGACCCCTCGTAGAGGTTTGGGCGTACACTTAAAACTGGTCTTGCTACGCCACTGATAGCTCCTAGGGTTTTAAGTAATTGTTGGTCAGTATAGAAAGTTAATTCTAATACTAAGAAATTTAGTTTGAGGGGCTTTCGATCCTTTTATGTGCTCCATTTTTTATGAATGTATCTTAACAACATTTTTGTCATTTTTGGTTTTAATATGTTTACATAGAAAAATTGTTTTCTATAATATAGAAACGTAATTTTATCAAAACGTTAAGTTATAGTTTTTCGATACATTTTTTATTACAATATTAAGTAATTTCTGTAATCAAACAAAATTATCTTCAGGTCAGTTTTTTTCCCCCCGAAATTATACAAACAATTTAATGCTTCCCTCAATTGTTTTGTTCGTTGCATATATTATATATATTCAATCTATTTTCTAAAATAGGAATTGTAATTTTTTTTAACAGAAATAATATAAATGCGAAGATACTTGTCTACTACTTGTTACACTCGGGACAAGATAGAGCTTGGCGTATTGAATAGATACCCGTCTACTTGTTACACTCGGGACATGATAGAGCTTGGCGTATTGAATAGACACCTGTCTACTTGTTACGATCGGGACAAGATAGATAGCTTGGCGTATTAATTAGATAATTGTCTACTACTTGTTACACTCGGGACAAGATAGAGCTTGGCGTATTGAATAGATACCTGTCTAATTGTTACACTCGGGACATGATAGAGCTTAGCGTATTAAACAGATACCCGTCTACTTGATACACTCGGGACAAGATAAAGCTTGGCGTACTGAAAAGATACATGTAACTGTCTACTTGTTACACTCGGGACAAGATGGAGCGTGGCGTATTGAATAGATACCCGTCTACTTGTTACACTCGGGACAAGATAGAGCTTGACGTATTGAACAGACACCTGTCTACTTGTTACACTCCGGACATGATAGCGCTTGGCGTATTGAAAAGATACCTGTCTACTTGTTACACTCGGGACAAGACAGAGCTTGGCGAATTGAATAGATACCTGTCTACTTGTTACACTCGGGACAAGATAGAGCTTGGCGTATTGAATAGATACCCGTCTACTTGATACACTCGGGACAAGATAAAGCTTGGCGTACTGAAAAGATACATGTACCTGTCTACTTGTTACACTCGGGACAAGATGGATCGTGTCGTATTGAATAGATACCCGTCTACTTGTTACACTCGGGACCAGATAGAGTTTGGCGTATTGAACAGACACCTGTCTACTTGTTACAATTAGGACAAGATAAAACTTGACGTATTGAATAGATACCCGTCTACTTGTTACGATCGGGACAAGATAGAGAGCTTGACGTATTGAATAGATACCCGTCTAATTGTTACACTCGGGACAAGATAGAGCTTGGCGTATTGAATAGATACCTGTCTATAGTACTTCGTATTGAACAGATACTTGTCTACTTGCTTACTTGTGACTAGATAGAGCTTGGCGTATTGAATAAACACCTATATTTTTGAAAACTATATTAGCATTTTAGATATATTTATGGGTTTTCTTAATCTCACTGACGTTTATCTCATATCACATTATGCAAAGTTTGTTGTCACCTTTTGTTCTCGCTATTTACACATTTTTATTCCTTCTAGTTAAGTACGGATGTGTGTATATATTTGTGTTCTAAATTATACTGCGTCTCCGAGTGGTAATTCGGTTGTGTGTATATAGTCTATATCATACTGTGTCTCTGAGTGGTAATCGGGTGTGTGTATGTACTTTTTATTATACAGTGTCTTTTAATGGTTATTCGTTCGTGTGCATGTGTTGTATATTATACTGTGTCTCAGATGTGTGTATGTGCTCCATATAAAACTGTCTCAGAGTGGTAATTCGGTTGTGTGTATTTGTTCTATATTAATATACTGCGTATCCGAGTGGTAAGTCGGGTATGTGTAGACTATATTAAACTGTGTATTTGGGTGGTAATTCGGTTTTATGTGCTCTATATTATACTGTGTCTCTGTGTGGTACAATGTTAATTCATTTGTATGTATGTGCTCTATGTTGTACTGTGCGTCTCTGAATGGTTATTGGAGTTTGTATCTGCTCTATATCGCACATGTACGGTGTCTCTGTGTGGTAATTCGGTTGTGTGTATATGTGCTCTATGTTATACTGCATCTCTGAATGGTAATTCGAGTGTGCTCTATATCAGAGAGATTGGTAGTTCTGGTATGTGTATGTGCTCTATTTTATACTGTCTCCGAGTGGTAATTCGGGTGTGGACATGTTCTGCTGTGACTGAGTGGTTATTTCTGTTTGTGTCTACTAATGTGTCTATTGAAGAGACACTTTGTTTATTTGTGTGTGCTCAGTTCCTAAAAAGTTGTTATTCCTTTGTGTGCGTACGTATTCTTATGTGTCTCAAAAACTGCCAATTCGTGTGTGTACCTTGGTGTCAGTTATGCGTCTCTTTTGCAAGGGAACGACAATTTTAACTTCGAGGGTTATGGGTGAGGGCTTAGTTTTATTTTCTGTTCATTTTAGATTTTTTTTCGGACCACGCAAGCTTTAATATTTTTTTAAAGAATTTAACATTAATTTTAATGACGAAAACATTAATCAGAATTTTTTATCCTTTCTTATCAATTTTTTTCATTGAAGTTAATTCAGAATATTTATTTAGCGAAAAAGCATAACCCCTTACCCTCAAAGTTAAATGATCGTTCACTAATTTATTAAACACTATTTGTCAAATATATAACGTTTATTAAGATAAGGCCATAAAAAAGGTATTTTGTTTAGAGTTTCCTCCCTTAGAAATATAGGATAGAATGACAGCCTTAAGAATTCCTTATTTTGCTTCTTTTGAACTAAACTAATTTGGCCTTCTCAGCACCATGCTTTGCCATGTGTTTAGCATAGAAAATTGAAAGGCTAAATGTTTGACCACATGCTTCACATTCATATGGGTTTTCCCCTGTATGTATTCTCATGTGATTCTGTAAGTTCTGTTTCCGAATCAAATCTTTATCACAAATATCACATTTATAAGGTCTTTCAACATATTTAGAATGTATTCGTGTGTGTCTTTGCACGTCGATTTTATAATTGAAACCTCTACCACATACATCACATGCAAATGGATAATCGCCAGTATGTATTCTCATGTGTAGTCGTAAGTGTTCCTTCCTACTGAAAGCTTTATTACATACCACACAGTGATAAGGTTTATCACCAGTATGTTTTCTCATGTGTCTCTTTAAGAAAGAACGCTGACTAAATTCCTTTTCACATACATCACATTTACATACGTTACACGGTTTCTCACCTGTATGTGTTTTCTTGTGGGTCCGCATGTGAGAACTCTGTCTAAATGTCTTATCACATATATCACATTTGAATGGTTTAGCACCAGTATGTGTTCTCGTGTGTATTCGTTAGTGATTTAACATGCGAAATAATGTACCACAAACTTCACATCTAAAAGGCTTATCACCAGTATGTATCCTCGTGTGTACTTGTAGGTGTTCCTTCCTACTGAAATCTACTTCACACACTCCACATTTATAAGGTTTATAGCCTTTAAGTTTTATAATTCGACTATTTAAGACCCGAGTCTGACGAAATCCTTTACTACATAAGTTGAATGCCTTTCCATGGCACTGTTTACCACATGCATTACTTTGCCACTCTTTACCACAATCATTCTCATGACGTTCTTTACCACAAATACAACATTTGCACACTTTACCACACACATTACCTTTGCATTCTTTACCACATATATTACTTGGCTAATCTGTATCACACACATTACTTTGGTCCTCTTTACCACACATATTACTTTGGTCCTCTTTACCACACATATTACTTTGGCACTCTATACCACACATATTACTTTGGCCCTCTTTACCACACACATATCTTTGGCCCTCTTTACCACACTCATTACTTTGGCCCTCTTTACCACACACATTAATTTGGCGCTCTTTACCACACACATTACTTTTGCCCACTTTACCACACATATTACTTTGGCACTCTATACAACACGTATTACTTTGGCCCTCTTTACCACACACATTACTTTGGCACTCTTTACCACACTCATTACTTTGGCCCTCTTTACCACACACATTACTTTTGCCCACTTTACCACACATATTACTTTGGCACTCTATACAACACGTATTACTTTGGCCCTCTTTACCACACACATTACTTTGGCACTCTTTACCACACATATTACTTTGGCACTCTATACCACACACATTACTTTGGCCCTCTTTACCACACACATATTACTTTGGCACTCTATACCACACATTCTACTTTGACACTCTTTACCACAAACATTACTGAGAAATTCTTTACCACACACATAACTTTGACACTGTTTACCATACAAACTACCCTGGTACTCTTTACCACATTCATTACCAACATCAACCTTCTCCCTAGTCTGATATGCCTTACCCATCAGTTGGTCTGTACAAGTCTGATCAAGATGAATGACTGTTAGTCTATCTTTCTTTTCAGTATCAGAAACCATATTTGTTTCTGTCTTGTCCTGTCAACCGTGGACCATCTCTAAATTGTTTGTAGGTTGATCAGGAGAGACAACTGTTAAAATCTCTTTATTTTCCGAATCCGAAAATTAAAATTACAGATATTGTAGTTGGTCCTGCTATATTTCCATAATTAAACCTTTTCTAATGCCATGCACCTTCTTGTCAACTCGTAAACATAATCAGATGAACTAAAAATGATAAAATTTAAGCATGTTAAGAATTAATAAGTGAATAAAATCCAACTACATATTAGTCTAAAATATACTATCAACAATGTGAACTCTAGTTATCCTGTTATAAATAATGAGACTAATTTATAAAAAAAAATGGTTAGTCCGCATGACTGGAGGGAAATTGTTTTCACATTCACACTGACAGTTACAAAGAATTCTAATATGACGTGCTTCTAATTTCGCTTTGAAAACAACACCGTGATAAAATTCTCGATATATCTATACTTAGCGCAGACTCCGAGATGTACATATGAATGGCTGTTAAAATATGTACCTCCCATCCATATGTATCGTAACCTATGTGCAAATGCTATGTCGATTTCGCTGAGTTAAAAATCACAACTGAAAAAACCCTACAGATTTTCCCCATACATTTGTACCTTATATGTTAACTTTTGAAGAAAAAATAATTTGATTGATAGTGTTGAAAACCAAAAAAAAGTTTCTGCTTAACTTGAAAAAATTTCTATCTCAGGCATAAAATCATTACCCCCACCTCTTTTAAGTAAAATGGTTGCTCCCTTATAAAATAATGTATCGGTCTTCAAATTAACAGGAAGTATTAATTTAACTTGGCCACAGATACAATCGAAACATGCAAGAAAAACAACATTGTTAAATTGTCCTGTGGGTGGACCATATTTCATAACTTTTGCTCTTAAATTCTGTTCACTTTATAGGGGACAATATTTCATGGCAATGGACATTTAATACCAAAATTTTATATTTTCTTTTGCCTTCTTCGCATAATATATATATCAAAGTTCTTCAAATTTGATATTATACTTTACACACTTCCTTCTTGTTGTTGTTCATTCATTGTCATTAGCATTAGCTGGGTATTTCTTAGAACTTAAATTTCTCAATATTCACTTCCAACCAATATTTGTTTGTTTATATTAATCAATTTCAAATCAATCATTCTGATTTTATTAAAATTCAAGTACAATGTATAATAAAACTGTTTAATGACCTTTGTATTACTTCCCTTGGAGGACAATATTTAATGGCAACTACTATGAAAACTTGTCCTGTGGGTGGACACTATTTCATAACTTTTGCAGTAAAATTCTGTCCACTTGAGGGACAATATTTCATGGCAATGGACATTATTTAATACCAAAATTCTATGAAAAACTGTCCAGGTGGACACTTTTTCACAGGACACTATTATGTCATACATGTTCAAACTAAACAGTTTTTTTTTCCGTGCAATTTTTACTTTGAGAACTCGAATGAAAAACCTCTTTAAGTGTTTCTACAAATTAAAAGTATTATTTTATAATGTTAATTAAATCTACACTAGGTAATTTCATTGGAATAATAAAAGCCTTGCATAGGGGATGTATGTGGGAGCCCTATCTTGTCCGCCAATCTGTTCTCCAAATATTTTAATTTTGTAAATGCAAAAACTCCAACAGTAAGGTAAGAGGCAAATTATATACTGCCCAGTTGATTTTAATCATTTCACGATGTGCTTATCATTCTTTC
Source organism: Mytilus coruscus (assembly GCA_017311375.1). Lineage (NCBI taxonomy): Eukaryota > Metazoa > Mollusca > Bivalvia > Mytilida > Mytilidae > Mytilus > Mytilus coruscus. The sequence continues at coordinate 40,730,193 of CM029608.1, forward strand.
CGTGAAAATTGGCCAATTAATTTTGGGGAAAAAATGTTTTTTTATGTTATCAAATCTTTTTTGGTAAAAAATTTTGTTACTTACTTTAAAAAAAAAGCATGAGTTGGAGGCAAATACATTCTAAACAGTTATTGTGGATAATGTGATACAAATCGTGATAGGATGAACATCGCATTTTGCGTTATACATAGCTAAGTTCAATGGTATTAAAGTCATGTGCCAGATACCGGAAGTGAAACAGAACTCAGAGGCGGATTTAGAGGGTTTTTCAGGGGGCCCGGGCCCCCCCCTTTTTTGGGAAAAATTTGGTTGATTATATAGGGAATCACTGAAGCATGACTGGAGCGGGCCCCCTCATAGAAAGTCAAAGCCCCCCCCCCCCCTTATGAAAATTTCTGGATCCGCCACTGCAGAACGGACAAACAGACGAGGTGATTCCTTTTTAAAAACTTCGTTTACTATGTTTACAGGCGTTATAAGATAAGGTTGATTAGACAAAGCCAAATCTAAACAATCAGACTTTAATGTCTGTTGTGACGTTTTTGATTTTAACGAACGTAATCTATGTATTACTGGTAAATTATTAAACCAGGGATATCGTTACCATAAATTACTTAAAACCTTTACTAAATTTTTCCATAGATATAAAGATTTGGTTTTGAAGTTTGGTTGTACCTATAGAAAACTTATTTCAAACGGGATAGCACATCCTCATTATTACGGAAATGTTGTTAACCGTGCCCGGAAATTTAGAAATGATCCTTGTAAACTTATCGCTCCTTTAAATAAACTTATTCTAAAGGTTACCAATTCAACACTGTAATAAGATCATTGAATATTGTTTTATTGGTATAAATATTGATTTTTATCAGTAAATTAAAAGCAAACTAAATATTACTAGTATGTTATATACATATACACATTCATGGATCTACAATCTGTCGATACCTGTATCTTGGCATTGCACAAGGTCATGTTTTTCTCTGACTGTTTATGACGTCTTTACACTAAATCCATTGGATGTTGGATGTGTACGGATTGATAATTTAGTCTTAGATGCATGATTTTTTTTATTAGTTGTTAGTGGCTTTGAACTAGCTGTCAGATAACTGCGAGTACTCTCAGATCTGTCCCTAATGTCTTTTTGTTGTTGGATGTACAAGTACCCTGCCACGTCCACTTGTATTTTTGTCCATCTGATGAGTTAAGCCTTTTTCAACTGATTTTTATAGTTCGTTCTTATGTTGTACTGTTATATCACTGTCCCAGGTTAGGGGGAGGGTTGGGATCCCGCTAACATGTTTAACCCCGCCACATTATGTATGTATGTGCCTGTCCCAAGTCAGGAGCCTGTAGTTCAGTGGTTGTCATTTGTTTGTGTGTTACATGTTTGTTTTTCGTTCATTTTTTGTACATAAATAAGGCCGTTAGTTTTCTCGTTTGAATTGTTTTACATTGTCATTTCGGGGCCTATTATAGCTGACTGTGCGGTATGGGCTTTGCTCATTGTTGAAGGCCGTACGATGACCTATAGTTGTTAATTTCTGTGTCATTTTGGTCTCTTGTGGACAGTTGTCTCATTGGCAATCATACCACATCTTCTTTTTTATATTTAAACAATTTTAGATAGACTAAGAATTACTGGTGCAAAGTCTTTTATGCATCAGTGTAAAAGCTTGCTTGTCGAATACTTCTTTTTTTATCATAAATCAATTCAAAATTTACAAACGAACAATCATTATTTTAGAAAGCTAGGTGTGTATAAATCATGTCAGTACTTACGGATACTTGCCGAAAGCAACGTTACTAGAAACCAGAAACTCTACACACTTTACGATAAAAGGGATGATTTTTCTTTCCCCATTGTTAATTTTCCTTTTTTAGACGGTGAGGCTACTATGGCACCGTCTTACGGTGTATATATATCACAACTCGTTCGCTATGCCCGTGTCTGTAGTCACGTTTTGGATTCCAATGAGCGTAATCTATGTATTACTGGTAAATTATTAAGTCAGGGACTTCGTTACCACAAATTACTTAAAACCTTTAAACTCTTTCAAAGGTTTGCAAGTTTGGCTATACATTTTGATAACTTATTTCAAAGGGAATAGCACATCCTAAATTTTACGGTGGTGTTGTTTTACCGAGCCTGGAAATTTAGATACGATCGAGTTAACTAATCAATCATTTACATAGACTTATTTTAAAAGGTTACCAATTAACACACGGTAATTAGATCTTTGAATACTGTTTTTATTGGTAGAAGTAAATTAAAACCATACTAAAAATTATTGTTAAACACATATGCACTTTCATGGTACTACAATCTGTCGATACCTATATTTTGGCATTGTACAAGGTAATGTTTTTCTCTGACGTTTGTTACTGTAAATCTATTGGATGTTGGATGTGTACTGATTGATTATTTAGTCGTAGATACATGATTTTTTTTATTAATTGTTATTGGATTAGAATTAACTGTCAGTAACTGCGATTTTTCTAATCTAATCTAGTTTTAACTAATGACAGTCTTCCTGAATATGCATGAAATATTTCCCACTGGACGTTAAGCAATCTACAATCAAACAATCTAATTTTTATAATTATAAGATAATTGAAATACATATAAGAAATAAAGTATGACCGCCCCCCTTTTTAGGGTAAAATTTGGGTAAAATTTGGTTGATTATATAGTGAATCACTGAAGCATGGCTGGAGCGGACCCCCTCTTAGGAATTCAGTTGGCCCCCACTTATGAAACTTTCTGGATACACCACTGCGCCAGAAGCGCGTTTTGTCTACACATATATGCAGAGATAACGGAAGTTAAATAATTCGTGTTACATGGGAGGTAATACATTTAATAAACTACCAATTTACTGTTGAACGAGAAAAAGCAATCGGTGGTAATTTCCCCTGAAAACATTATATGCAATTACTTTCTGTTCACATATTTTTGATGTTTTTTTCTATTCACGCCTCATAAAATCAGGAAATTTTGTATATTCTCTAGCTAAAAATAGAAGATTAGCGACTCATTTTATTTTGATCTTTAAAATAGTATGATATATACTAAATCTGGGTAAAACACGAAGAAAACAATCCAAATTTATTTCAGTTTAAAGTCCAAGACTAATGTAATTCGCAATCTGAGTTCAATAAGCTATATAGAAAAAAAAAGGTTATCAAAGTTTAACTATCAAAGACTTGGATTATTCTCATAATCTTTACACTACTTTTGCAGAAGGCTAAACAGGAGCAACTTTCAATTTGTTACATATATTGTACGCATTTTCCTCTATGGTCCCAACCGCGAGAATCTATTTTAATAAAAAGCTATACATAGTCCATCGTTGTTTCATTTGAATTTGCTTTCAGTATTGGTATTATGCTGCATCCTTCATTATGTTAAATCGAAAGTGAAAGAATTACTTAATTTACTTCCTCCTTCAGAAAATTGATTGAAAACATCGCAGATCATGGTAAGCTAGCTGTAATCATTATTCTACTAAGAATTATTCTGGTCTTGTTATTCAATTGAGGTTTCTTATCAAAAGAGGAGAGTCCAGGATTTGTTCTCAATTCTGTATACCCCACCTAGGCCCTCTAATATACTTCGGGTAGATTGTGTGTTTGTTTTCGTATACCAGTCCAAATAATTATGACGTCTTGAAAGGCTATTCTATGTTTTTGCTTTGACGCCTTACAGCGACGCTTCCATGACTTTCTATGATTTTGATTTTCATCTCTCGTGCGTGACTGTCCCCTTCTTCCTTCAAATGATGTAGTTGAATTTTTATTATAAATATTATAAGACAGGGATCACTCTGCACGTTGGATTTAAAAATACTTCGTTGAAAAAGAATTTCATTACTATTTTTTTAGACAAACCTGGGTTATTTACAGAGAATACTTAAGTATTCTTGTAAATATCTACTTGTCTTCATAATCTTGTTCACAGGGACTCAGTTGCAGATTAAAATTTTGTTAATCAATGTTTTTATTTTTTTTTTAGTATTTCCTGTCTATTTGTATTACTTTATTAACGTATTTGACGTTGACAGCACTATTTCTTTGTTTTCTAGCAATGTGCAGTTTACTATCCATATCCGTATACTGAAAAATCCTAAAGGGATCTAAGTCGCCATCTTGAATTGCCTTCCTACTTTAGATAAAAATAATTAAAATATTAATAAATTACTATATACCTTACAAAGGCACTCATTTTCTTCCTAAATTATTCTTCTATCACATGCATATTTTGATTTTGGATCGCAACTTCAGTTGCATTGGTCAGAATATTCAAAATTCCGCTGCAACGTAACTGCAAACATGTCGTTTTCAGTAAGATAGACGAAATGGGAGATAACTCTTGTCATTCAGAAACTTTCGGGTTGATGCATTTACTACAAAGATAACTCCTCATAGACTGACGAGTGCTGTCCCCTAACTTGATACCTCGCTCAATCGATCAGATTTGAGACAGATTTACACGCCAAGAATCCTTCATAAAATTAAATATCAAACGAAAATTTCTCGAACAGTCATTGAATATGTTGTTTCAATATCAGATCATTCTCCTATCCTTCCGCCCATTGAAAATATCAAATGATTGTCTCCAAACTATCGTTTTTTGTTAAAGGAATGTGACTTTCTGTCAGACATCGTCCTGATATTTTTCACATCAAGTTTATGTAGTACAACATGTATATAATCAGAGGCGGTTTATGGGGACAAGGGCCTCTAATGCAGCTTCATACATGCATGTATGATAAATGCATAGACTTTTTCAAAGTATTAATCCAAAGTTAGCCTACCAACTTGCCCCCTTTTTTGAATCCTGGTACTGTTACTGAACCTGGTAAATCCCGTTGAACACGTCAATATTTTTAGTAACTACTTCATTTTATTGATGTGTCTACCAAAAGTCAGTGATTTATGTTACCCGTTTGCAGAAAGGTTCTATTCGTTATTAAATTTATTTCGATATTTATGTCAGGGACAGCACTCGTCAGTTTATGAGGAGTTATCGTTGTAGTAAATGCATCAACCGAAAGTTTCGAATGACAAGAGTTATCTCCATTTCGTCTATCTTACTGAAAACGACATGTTTGCCAGTTACGTTGCTTTCGGAAATTTGAATATTCTGACCGAATGCAACTGAAGTTGTGTAAGGGTTCTGTTGATCCAAAATCAAAATATGCATGTGATAGAAGAATCATTTTGGAAGAAAATGAGTGCCTTTGTAAGGTATATAGTAATTTATTAATATTTTAATTATTTTTATCTAAAGTAGGGAAGGCAATTCAAGATGGCGACTTAGATCCCTTTAGGATTTTCAGTATACGGATATGGATAGTAAACTGCACATTGCTAGAAAACAAAGAAATAGTGCTGTCAACGTCAAATAGGTTAATAAAGTAATACAAATAGACAGGAAATACTAAAAACAATTAAAAACATTGATTAACAAAATTTTAATCTGCTAACCGAGTCCCTGTGATCTTGTTGAAGAAATTAAGTTGTTGGTTCAGTGTTTAATATGAACAATTTATTATACCTCAGTATGTTTTTTCTATATAAAAATTAATGAAATATTTGTGCTATTTCATTCCACAGACTATTTGCCAGTCAATAGTTTCAAAGACTATTACCCCGGTCAATAGTTTTATGATCATATTTCCCGTACTTTTTCATACTTGTTTTTCATTGGACAATAATGACGTTATTAACTATTCTGCTTGGATTTGTGCGCTTGGTAACGTAAAACTCAGATATCGTAAACGGTATAATCTATTTGTGTCTGTCGTTGTAATTTCAAATTAATATATCACTTACCAGAAGCAATTAAATAAGAAAAAGAAAATCTACGCGACACATTTTAAGATCTAAAATATAATAAATGTATAATATGGGTCTGTCGTCGTCTTCATAAACTGTGATTGCTTTGGTGTACAGTACTTTAGCTAGTGTTTATTATATGCACGGGAATTTTTACACAAGTATTCTTGGTCTTGATTACAGTATATGAAATATTTACAAATACAACACGGACTATAAAAAAACTTATAGTTCATCTTGTGCATGTTTATGTGACATTTTTTTCTTTTAGATAGTTTATGTAGACTTTTTAAAAAGTTGGTTTGTTCAGTATAATAAAACACTTAATGACTGGTTACGAGGGTAATAGCAAGTTTGTTGTCCCTTTGATACTAACTATTGCCCTCGGTTTCGCCTCGAGCAATAGTTGGTATCTCAGGGACAACAAACTTGCTATTACCCTCATAACCAGTCAATAGGTGTATAATAATTATGACGTCTTGAAAGGCTATTATATTTTTTTTTTGCTTTGCTTTGACGCCTTAAAAAAAAATATAATAGCCTTTCAGGACGTCATAATTATTTGGAGTAGTTTTTGTAATACTTAAAACAATCGACTATTGATTAAATATTGATGTCAACAATAAAAATTTGACGCCAATTTTTAACAACTGAATAGTAGTAATTAGTAGTTTCTTTCAGAATAACAAGATGAATCCTAATAGTGCCAAGCATAGAAGAGGTTCTGGATGGGGGATTTTTATTTCTGTATTGTTTAATTTTTTAAGCTATTTTTCTCCATTCTTTAATTTTTTTTCCCAATTATTCTCCAATATTTATGTTGCAGCATTCCATTATTCCCTGTTATGTTTTGGTCCGTGTTCTCCATTCTTTACATTTTGCGCCCATTATTCTGTAAATCTCCATCTCTACCCTCGTTAAAGACTTCAATCTCAAACCGAACAAATCCAAAGACTTAGAAACTGCAATTTGGTGTTTCTCCTTAATGCATGCAATTTTTATATGTAGGAGCTAACATTGGCCAGTTCGGAATCCTTATTAATAGTCGGGATAGGGTGACATCTCTTCCTGGGTAACCCCGTTATAATTATGAATAGCAATTTAGAATGAAGGTCTAGGGCAGAGAGAAGTGTGTTAACATGGTATCTATACAACGTCTGTAATATTTGCTGCTGAACGGTAAACAACTTTCAATCAACCATATGAACTTATTGCAATTTTTATAGATGATATTAATTATGGTTTTAATAACTAACATGGTTTTTATTCAGAAGTAGGACAAACTTCCCGTGTAATTGTTTCATTCACAAGGTCATAATCTAATAAAAAGTCAACGTGTAGAACGCCACATGCGGGGTGTCGGCTATATTTGACATGGGGTGGCGGTTTTGAAGCGTAGAAAACAGATTAAGGTAAGTTCAAGTATCAAAATTTCTTTTTTGAGAATTGTTAGTACCAAATAATGTATTGCACGGACGGAACCGAAACATAATCTATTACCAGCAAGCAGAAGCAGGCGTTTTCAGTGATCCCCTTCTCAAACAAAGCCGACACCCCGCATGTGGCGTTCTACACGGTAAAAGTTGTGAGGTTTACTGAAAAGTAAATAGTAACGAGTTTATCCGATGATTTATTCTTTTCAACTGTTTTGCATATTTCCATATGTTATCTAGCGCTAAATGTTAGTTGTAGATATTTACATTGAAACTGCAAATTTTTCATGTTTTGAATTCTAATTTACCAAAATGAATTACTAATAAAATTGAGAATGGAAATGGGGAATATGCCAAAGAGACGACAACCCGACCAAAGAGCAGAAAACAGACGAAGGCCACCAATGGGTCTTCAATACAGCGAGAAAATCCCGCACCCGGAGGCGTGCTTCAGCTAGGTAACAAAAGAAAATAAACAAAATGACAATGATACATAAATTAACAAAGGACTACTAGCAGTTACGTTGTTACATACACGAGCGAATCGTACAAGTTGAGATATATAAACACCATAAGATGGTGACAAGGGAACGTCACCATCTAAAAATGGATAATTAACAATAGGAAATGAAAAATCATCTCTTTTATCATAAATTTTGGTATAAAGCTTCCCGTTAATGATATAGATATCCAGATCCAGGAAAGGGCAGTGTTCATTGTTAGTATTAGCTTTATTTAAAGTTAGTTCAACAGGATAAATTTCTTTAGTATACATACTGAAGTCGTCTTTATTGAGGGCCAAAATATCATCCAAATATCTAAAAGTATTATTAAATTTTTGTATCAGATGTTGTTTCGAAGGGTCTTTGCTGATTTTAGTCATAAATTGTAACTCATAACAATACAAAAACAGGTCCGCAATAAGTGGTGCACAGTTAGTCCCCACTGGAATTCCGATAACTTGACGAAATACGGAATCTCCAAAGCGAACAAAAATGTTATCTAATAAAAATTCAAGGGCAGTTATAGTATCAAAGCATGTCCAATTGACATAGTTCTTTTGTTTGTTGTTACTAAAAAATGACCTAAAAGAGTTTGAACAAATATATTCGCATTCTTTTACATTTTTTTTTTTTTTTTGAGAAAAAAATTTCAATATTTTGCCAAATCTGTAAAACTACCGGTTTTGGGCGTTTTTAAAATTGTGATCTGAATCATATTGTTTGAACCGTAAAGTACACAAATTAAGCTATGACACCATATTGAATCTCAGTAAAGATTGAAAGACCTTTTTGTTCACCTGGCCCAAAAGGGCCAAGTGAGCTTTTCTCATCACTTGGCGTCCGTCGTCCGTCTTCGTCCGTCGTTAACTTTTACAAAAATTTTCTCCTCTGAAACTACTGGGCCAAAGTTAACCAATCTTGACCACAATCATCATTGGGGTATCTAGTTTAAAAAATGTGTCCGATGACCCGGCCCACCAACCAAGATGGCAGGTAAAATATAGATTTTGACTTATATCTCTGAAACCAAAGCATTTAGAGCTAATCTGACAATGGGTAAAATTGCTCACCAGGTCAAGATCGATCTGCCCTGAAATATTCAGACGAATCAGACAACGCGTTGTTGGGTTGCTGCCCCTGAATAGGTAATTTTAAGGAAATTTTGCAGTTTTTGGTTATTATCTTGAATATTATGATAGATAGAGATAAACTGTAAACAGCAATAATGTTCAGCAAAGTAAGATCTACAAGTAAGTCAAACATGACCAAAATGGTCAATTGACCCCTGAAGGAGTTATTTTCCTTTAAAGTCAATTTTTAACAATTTTCGTAATTTTTTGTAATCTTTTTAAAAAATGTGTCCGATGATCCCGCCTGCCAACCAACATCGCCAACAAGGCCAACATGGCTAAAAATAGAACATAGGGGTAAATGCAGTTTTTGGCTTATAACTCTGAAACTAAAGCCAAAAGTATAACGGTTGCATTATTTCATGCATCGATTGTAAACAAAAATATCAGGTGAGCGACACAGGCTCCATGGAGCCTCTAGTTACAAATTATCCTTACTTGAAATTAATGTAGGGGACATATGCCCTTGCTCTTTTATTGTGAGACTTTCGAGTTATATATAAAACTTGTTTATTTCAGGCTACCAACAGTGGAGATTACTTACTCATAGGTAAATTAACATAAGTCATTTCTAACTTTGTTTCAATAGCCAACAGGTACTATGTACATGTAGTTAATTCCGGTAAATAAGAATTAACATAAATAATACATGTGGGGTTATACAACCCAAAAAAGACAAAAACACAAGAGACATCTAGAGGTCAACCTACGGTCCTCAATAGAGAAGTGAATTTAATTAAAATACAGGTCCTTTGTCCATGCTACGCTTACAGGTCTTGTATTTCAATCAGATTGTGGAGAAGTGTCCATACTATATATAGAAAATAACAGGATATGGAGTAAATGTACATGGGACAAAATCGCACACAATACATAGAAAAAATAAAAAAATATCAATGAACAGGGCTTTTATTCCTGTTCTTCATATATGTTCAGTTTCCAATCGCTCCGAGTTTATATACTTCTAGTTAATAATTTTAATGGAGACAGATACTTTTAAATATCTGGTTTCAAGGGCGGTGTCAGGGATGGAGGAGAAAAGGGCAAGGGTCTAATCGCCTGAAATTATACAAAAAGCTTCAAGCGTATCGAGTTGAATTTTTAAAGACTTTTACTTAAAAACTTTTACGCCACCACTGAGTACGAAATCTAACTAACAAATCAAACAAAATGCACGATAATATGACTAAGGAATTTTACTAACGAGGTTCTTAATGAACATGCACGTATCTAGCTAGCACTTATAAAGACATATCAACAAAGAAGTATACCAAGACCGCCAATCAAACACCTAGTACACAATAGAGATCAAAGGACGATGGTGCAACAAATAAAGGTAACAGTACGGCCTTCAACAATGATCCAAACACATACCTATAGTAAACTACATGAATTAGAAGCCCCTTTACATCAAAGTGAAATAATAAAAAATCAAATATTTCAGAAGTGGAGTTAATGGCTAGGCTTGTTTCAACGTAAAAAGGTTTGTTTTCATTTCACTAGAGATATGTATTGTAATAAGAAAATTATTGTAATATGATTTAAGGTTTATTGTAATATAAGCAGTAAGTTGATATTCGCGTGATGTAACACATGGTCTGCTTACTGTTCTTTTTCCTCAGACTCTCAACAGAAGAACTACTTCTGTGAGAGTTGGTACTTGATTTTTACATGATGGGGGAACTATCCGTGAACAATGCCTAGGATGGTGTATGACATTGCTGCCGATGTTGAGGCAGGCCGGGCGTTGTTGCCGATGTAGAGGCAGGCTTGGATCTTCTGACACCTATAAGTTTCAAAATTCAAACTTTTTAATAAGATAAATAAAAACAAAAAGAATACAAAACAGTTACAAACAACAATAAAGTAAAACAAATATTTTCAATTATTTCCCTAATAAAAAACAATAAATATTTTGATAAACTTTATTTATGGAAACTTGTGATTATCTTTAATTTAAATTTAACTTGTTGAAAAATATTTTACTTTAAATCTTAATAATTTCAAAATCAGGACTTACCTATAAATTTCAAAATTCAAACTTTGACGTCTCAAAGCCGAATTTTTACTTATATAGCAATCATTTATTTGATGGTATGCCAACATCACTTTCTTTGTCAGCATAAAATTAGAAATTACCAATACATGTATGGTTATTGTCCGAAATAGGGTCGACATGTTGTATAAGTAAAATTAATGTCCCGTATATAATAGAGAGGGACGAAAGATACCAGAGGGACAGTCAAACTCATAGATCGAAAACAAACTGACGACGCCATGGCCAAAAATAAAAAGACAAACAGACAAATAATAGTACAGATGACACAACATAGAAAACTAAAGACTAAGCAACACGAACCCCACCAAAAACTGGGGGTGATCTCAGGTGCTCCGGAAGGGTAAGCAGATCCTGCTCTACATGTGGCACCCGTCGTGTTGCTTATGTTATTACAAATCCGGTAAATAGTCTAATTCGGTAGGTCACATTCGTGAAAAGGGAAGGGTATTGTAGTAACGACATAAGGAACATATCCGATATCATCTGTGAAACGGTTATTCCATAACGGTCAACCAACTCGTGATGGCGTCCGTAAAATTTACGAAGGGATGATTTCAACTTCACCATTTGGAACTCTTGGTTTAATAGCTTCCTTGTGAGCAGCAATCCTCTATCAAGGAAATCATGATAGGAAATACAAGCCCGGGAATATCGTATCAATTGGGAGATATATGCTCAATTGAGAGAGAGAGATCACTTTAACAATGGTGATAACAAATAAACTTTATTTGACCGGAGGAAAAATGGTATAAAACGTGATAAACATAAAATTTAAGGAATAATCGTAACGTCATCTATATCCAAAATGTATGTCAAATATCTGTCACAATATATGTACTTATCACTTTTAAACCCAAACTACACGCGGAAAAAGAACGATATGTTTACATTTGATTTAAACAGTACTTTTGCAGCTTAAAATACAACGGTAAATTTGATATTGAATAGAGTTTGACTTGATGAATTTTAGAATTTCAGGATGCATTCGATCTGTTCGCAGTTGAAGGATCAATCGACTTTAAAGGTTTGAGGAGCATTATGAAAACACTTCAAGGATCTGCGCCAAATGATGAAGACCTCAAGTCAATGATGAAGGCTGTTGATAGCGATGGTCAGTATATACATGTACATCTGGTATATTAAATTGACACTCTTTGACCTAGTGATTTTCAACTTTTGCCATATGAGTGTTAAATTGACACTCTTTGATCTAGTGATTTTCAACTTTTGCCATACGAGTGTTAAATTAACACTCTTTGACCTAGTAGTTTTTAACTTTTGCCATATGAGTGTTAAATTGACACCCTTTGACCTAGTTTCTGTTTTATTTGAACAATAGTGGTTAGTTGTTTCATTGTCAATCGTATTGCTTTTTCTTTATTTTGTGTTGGTATACAATGCATCATTTTAAAAACAAACGGTCCCTGTTATACATTGTTATACATGCAGGAAGAATAGTCAATGTTTGAGAGATTATACTATACATTTAACTGTATTTTAATACATGTATTCAATGTCTGGACTGAACGAAGCCGATCCATTGTTCGAAGAAATGGGGACGTAATTGTCCAAAGTGGTAACTATATTGCCGCTCATAGTTACTGAGGCAAATCAATTTTTACGGTGTTGTGCAAAGGAAAAAAAATTTAAAAAATTGGATGGTTTGGAAGGGAGGGGTGATAATGTATACCATTTACGCTTTTCCTGAAACCGTCACTGTTAGATTTAAATTGACACTCAAATTGTACTGTATCTTTTCAACAATTATTGTTATTATCTTTCTGATTTGTGTTAAAAGATAAAAATATGTACCGATTATCAAGTTGTTTGCATTTTGATATTGCGAGTCACAATATGGAGCTTTTTTGTCGAGTGAGCGCAGGGAACGAGTTTAAAAAGGCTTCATATCGTGTCTAGCAGCTAGTATTTAACAATATGCTGAAAACCAGATACTAGTAATCGGTTTATCGGGTTGTATTTGCGTATTTTTCTATGACAAAAACAAATGTTTTCTTTGTTTCACCAGCAAACCGGAAGATGACTTGATAAGTTCGGGTCAAACATGGATACATGGTTGGTTATCAGATCAGTTGATTTAATATATCGTTGTAGGAACCGTTTGAAGTCAAATAAAAATTCCCCAATGATGACATTATATCAACTGTTTTTTGCGCCGCCAAAAAAATCACTTGTTGCAGTTTGTTTTTACATGCCATTTCTGTAGAAGTGCAGTATGTCAATTTTGTAAAAAATTTTGAACCACATAACAATGTTGTCAGGAACGAAAAGAACATTTCGCTTAAATCTAAAATATTTGGAAGAGGATATCGTTTCGTTCCATATGAAGTTAATGCGATTCCCTCAGATTTGTTTTTACGTTGATTCCTTCCTGTATAATCATGATAATTGATTTATCAGATTTGAACATCGGTTAACTAGTCTTGAGTATTGAGTAAATATAATAGACCTTCAAGTTATCACTTTTTTGAAATCCGCGCCGGTTGACCCGAGAATCTGCGCCTCTTGAACTATTGACGTCACACAATCACTTTTCCATTGTGGGGTCATATATTTACTATTATGACATCAACATTTTACGGGAACCTTTGTGATGTCCAGTAATGGCGGACAAATAGCGATAAGGTATATTATTAGAGACTATAATTCCTGAACTCGATTACATTATAAATTATAAGGAATCAGAACCTTAATTGAAGATCGTTTTTAATGCTATATAACATGAAACTGTTTTCAAATTGAATAGCAGCTTTATATTTGATTACAAATTATAATGCTACAAGTATGAACTAATCTTTTGTAGATGATGAATGGATCAGTTTTGATGAGTTCATGAAGATTTTGTCGATAAAATTCGAAGAAATGGATTCGGCGCAGACAGTTCGAGAGGCATTCAAATCGTTTGATATCAATGGTATCGGGGAAGTAAGTACAGACCATCTACGCCACGTGCTCACAAATGCAGACGACCAACTCTCTGAAGACGAAATAAACAATCTGTTAAAAGACTTTACCGATAAGACAATAAAATATGAAGACTTTATAGAGGAATACGATAATGATTTAATAGAATATCGTATGGCTACAAAGCTAAATTGAGAGAGAGAGAGAGAGAGAGAGAGAGAGAGAGAGAGAGCAAAACTTCTGTATACTTTTACTCCCCCTCCATGTTTCAGCTAGAAATTTAAGAAAGTCAATTCAAAAACTGGTTACCTTTTTTTATTAGAGAGAGAGAGAGAGAGAGAGAGAGAGAGAGAAACTTCTGTATACTTTTACTCCCCTTCCATGTTTCAGCTAGAAATTTAAGAAAGTCAATTAAAAAACTGGTTACCTTTTTTATTTTACTTAAAAGTTGTCTTTTCCCCTACTCCAAAGCATGTCCAGTTGATATGATATGATTTGTGCCTGAACATAAGATTGTACACTTTATATAGATGTCAAATAAAATTATTATATATTCCACCTTAAGTGTCAACAAATTTCAAGAAACTAGTTCAGTATGTTAATGTAATTTTGTTTCAGTAGTAAATGTTATGTATGTTTATGTAATTTACATAAAATATCTCTTAGACTAATAAAACTTGGTAATAAATTTGTCTATCTTAAAGTAAAATGTTATAATGAAATGTTCTTACCTTGAACTCTATATACAACAGTAAAATTGAGAATGGAAATGGGGAATGTGTCAGACAACAGCAGAAGGTCACCAACAGGTCTTCAATGCAGCGAGAAATTCCCGCACCCGGAGGCGTCCTTCAGCTGGCCCCTAAACAAATATATATACTAGTTCAGTGATAATGAACGCCATACTAAACTCCAAATTGTACACAAGAAACTAAAATTAAAAATAATACAAGACTAACAAAGGCTAGAGGCTCCTGACTTTGGACAGGCGCAAAATGCATTGCAAATACTTCGGAATATTTTCAAACCTATAATACAATAAAAAAAACGAAGCAAAGAACAAGCACCCAAATACTGCGATTCAAAAATCTTGTTATTAAATGAATTTTTGAAAGGTTTTATAATTTATTTGAACTACTTTCGTACAATAATTTGGATTGTTTGAAGTACAGCGGTGGTAGTTTCCAACACTTTTTTTAACTTTTGTCGTGTCTCTATCACAGCAACAGTGGGAATGATTTATTTTAACTTAAAACATTTGAAAAATATACCAATGGCCAAAAACATGAAGTTTACCACTAGTTACTTCTTTTATAATACTTTAAAGGGTTATTTCATGTGCTTTCGAATCCACAATAGCGGATTGGCGAATGTCTACCCTAATACAATCACCAAATTCATAAATTATCGATACATGTAAATTCTCTTATCTTGATCAAATATGAAAGTTTGGAATGAAAACACGGGTTTTAAAACGTAAAAATGAAAACAACCCTTTATATATTTCATGCGTCCGAAGCGCGTTTCTGGATTCACCTTCATCAGGAACTCTTAAAGCCAAATATTTAAAGGCAAGTATGTGTAAGAACCAAAACTATTGAAGAGTTATATAACTAAAAAGGACGTACAGATAATAACCAAATCCATCTAAAATCAACTTTGCCTGAGCGAGTTGAAACCTTAGTTTCTCAACAATTACTGACTACTGAGCTGATCATAACCTCGGGAACTGGTATTCCACCAGCTGTGGAAGAGTAGACAAGATAGTTATCGGAAATAATATAGTGAATTGGTACACACTCTGAATGATAAAAACAAACGTTAACCAGATAATTCGTGTTTGTATGTGACTTGTCTTATATGGTTTGTTTGCTTACATGAATTAGTTTGATCCTAGATAACAAACAAGTAGGAACGTTAACTGACGGTATACATTTTTATATTTGATATACTCAGGGATCGTTTTTCATTAAACACGTTTTCCGAGGGCTTGACTGGATTATAAACATATGGTCACCTGCACACATGAAGTAGCGTCAAATCAATGTTAAAGGAGGTCTCCATTTGACAGTGGTGTGTATAAAGTACGCAGCAATGTCCGGTCGGGATTAGAACGTTAAATCCGATGCTTATTGCAGGGAAAGTGCAACGTTCTCACCTTTATACCATATGCAACAACTTTTTGAGGCGATCGTAGATGGCCTCTTGCAATTTAAATTTCTACTTGTACTTAACACAAGAAAATGTGCCCATAAAGAACCCTTTAGAAGAAGAAAGCGCTTAGACCTTGTGTCAAAAAGTACAAAATGAATAAAAAAAGAATTGATAACAGCCTTACGTCCTTTGGTTTCTGGTGTAGTGGTAATACCATAGCTAGGGATGATTGCAATTCTATAAAATCCTGCGACTCATTTCACAAAAAATCTTACAAGTAAAAATACTCGTAGGTCAAGAACATTTCCGTATAACTTACGATCAATTTTAGTCGTAAGACTTTTTGTGAAAAGAGCCCAAGGTATTTACGACGAGTTTATTTATAAAAAAAGAATTCTTGCCGTTACCGAAATCAAGATGTTCTTGAATATATATATATATCGATTGTTAAAGAAAACTGATTTTACATTGTTACTTTCTCCGACTTATGGGTGATAAGACATATTTACACGGCATCTAGTTTAAGGTTAGAACTGTCTAAATCTGTTCTAGATTAGAACTGTCCAACATTGCTCTCGGTTAGAACTGTCTAAATCTGTTCTAGGTTAGAACTGTCTAAATCTGTTCCAGGTTAGAACTGTCTAAATCTGTTCTAGGTTAGAACTGTCTAATCTGTTCTAGATTAGAACTGTCTAAATTTATTCTAGGTTAGAACTGTCTGAATCTTTTCTAGGTTAGAACCGTCTAATCAATTCTAGGGTAGAACTGTCTGAATCTTTTCTAGGTAAGAACTGTCTAATCTATTCTAGGTTAGAACTGTTTAAAACTGTTTTATGGTAGAACTGCTTCTGTCAGAAACTGTTCTTAAGGTGTCAGGAGAACCGTTCTAAGGACTGTTCTAATATAGTTTCTGACAGACGTTAAGAGAGATTAGAACGGATCACAGCGGCACATACATTAGAATAACGCAATAACTAACGTTAAATAAATAAAACGACCTTGTACATTCATTCATTCATAAAGGTATAAAATATTCTCGGACAACATCTCAAGTATAAAAGCTCGTCGTTATGATAAATTACCTAAGTATTCACCTTTTCTGGACAGGTTTGACAAGTAAAAATATTACTTATATACATTGTATGTGAAGGTCGAGTTTCATTGTTCCCTGAAACAATAGGTCTAGATCCTGTAAATGACTGAGTACTTGAGCACTACGCTCCTTGAATGGATCGATATAATTTTGTACTCCAGAAACGGCAATATCTTGTAAGAGATGAAATTAAAACTTGTTTACATCGAATAGAAATGATTTATAATAATGACCGACATTAAAACTGTCAAATCCATGCATTACTTTTAAGACAAAATGTTGTAGAGTTAGTACGGGTGTTATACTGAATGGGACAATTAAACCGAGTTTAAAAATACGTGTGAAAATTCCCAATCAGCTTATTACGGATGATTAGAAAAAATCTATTTAATGTTCGTTGATTTCTTAGTCAGTTAAATGTTTTATGGGTGAACTGGATCCTTGAATCCATAGATTGTCAAGTTTATTGTGCCCGCCATACGTCTGTATTTTCATGTACATTTTTCAATCCTACCTACAGAAATATGATATTAGTTTTATCGTGTATCAGATATATTTAAGCTTTGATATTGAAATTATTTCAATTTAGATATTAACCCCTTTGTTCTACGTAGTGACTACTATTGTATGCCCCCAAAAAGCGCAAATGAAGATCGTCTAAAACCAAATGCTTTGACGAAAACATGGAAAAGATAACGATTGTTATCAAGCGTGCTTAGTGGACATGATACACACTTTCGACGTTTTATTAAAATGATGTTGTTCAACGCGGTGTTATGTCGACTATGATTCAGATCACGCTTTTTCTCTAATATACATACTAACCTGTAGATGTATATCAATATATTTCTCGTATGCTTGTGGTCTGTTATCTTTTTCCCGCACAAAGATATATTTCTGGTATCACACTGAACGGAGTGTGATATGGGAAAGTGATAAGAAAAACTAATAAATTAGGTTGGCCTATCCTGCAATGTGTTACGAAATCGCGACATTTCCATTCATTTGGCATTCCATTATGTTAATAATGACTTTTAAAGGTGACATTCCCCCCTTGGCAACGGAGATTTGTGATTTTCTTTAATAAAGTACAAAACATTTGCATTCCATTCATGAAGCGTGCAAAAATCTTGAAAATGTCTGATGTTTACAGTAGTTTGGGTCAGTGACACAATAATAGTTTGTTTCTTATCTCGCCAAAGGCTCGTTTATTAGTATGTTGTTGATATCAAGCGGCATCCAATTCTCACTCGTTATGAAACCTGTAATTACAAATTCTATTGTAGCTGGTTAACGTTTTATTACAAAATATACAATCAGGTGATAACATCAAAATATAAAAAAATATAAATATAGCACTTTTATCAAAACTTTTTTAATATTTCCCTTAACTCATTCTATCATTTTTTTACTGTTTTACTTAGACCCATAACTTATGTTGGAGATGCTAAAGAAAAGAAATAAAATGGAGCTTTAAAGGGGTAAATTCAGTAAAAAAATCTGTCATTGACTTTAATGCAAATCTATGTTTTGAATTAAATTTAAACCTGGCTTACCTTTAGAAATCAGAAGCTTTCACATATCATTAATTGAAGTACACATGTAGCCCCATCTTTTGCAACAATAAAAACATAGGGTCATGCGTCATTTTTTGGGCCATTCACATGGCCTTGTTTACAAACACTGTAGATTCACACTAAATTCCTATACTGATCCCCATTACTTTTCAACCCAGTAGTAAAAACATTAAGTGCGTTCAACATTCATTTTTGTTTAACTCATGTTTGATCCATCTATCAAAAGACCAATCAGAAGAGCACAGAACTTCAGTTTTATACAGAAAGCTCTTCCCCAAATGGGTGGTCCCCGGTCCCTGATGACGTATATTTATTTACTGAATTTACCCCTATAAGAGACCCTTTTGCCTCATTTCCTATTTTTGTCCCCTGCGCAACGCATTGCGGGGAACATAGAAACACCAGGCGTCCGTTCGTCCGATCTTGTTAGCGCTCTCACGTGTACAATTCTTGCCAGATTTTTATAAAACTTATATCATAGGTTTATATCAGCAATGTCTTGGACAAGTTCGAAAATCAGTGCCGATCAATTATTTTTAAAAGAGTTATGCCCCTTGTAAACATTAATTATATGTAAATTTGTATCGTTAGCGCTCTCATGTGTTCAATTCTTGTCAGATTTTTATGAAACTTGTATCTTAGGTTTATATCAGCAATGTATTTGTCGAGTTCGAAAACCAGTGCCGATCGAATATTTTTAAAAGAGTTAAGTCACTTGCAATTAATTAGATATATGGAAAATTGCATTGTTAGCGCTCTCATGTGTACAATTCTTGCCAGAATTTTATGAAATTTATATTATAGGTTTATATCATCAATGTCTTTGACAAATTCGAAAATCAATGACGAATTATTATTTTTAAAAGAGTTAGGCCCCTTGGAAATATTGATTATATAAAAATTGCATTGTCAGCGTTATCATGTGTACAATTATTGCCAGAATTTTATGAAACTTATATCATAGGTTTATATCAGCAATGTCTTTGACACTTTCGAAAATAAGTGCTGATCAAATATTTTTAATGAGTTATGCCCCTTGGAAATATTTATTATAATGGAACTCACATTGCATTTGCTCTGAAGCCTTCATTTCTCTAAGATATTAATGAAAAGTGTTAAGAACAAAAAAAAAAAGTGCTTTTTAGTTATTGCCCTTGTACCTTGGATCGATAAAATATATACAACGCGGGGAACATTGGAACTCTGCATTGCATTGATCGTGTAATTTATCAAATTTCCCAGTTCCAGTTTCAATACAAGATTCATAAATGCTGAATTGTAAAGATAGAGGAAATTTATACTACAGCCCATACTGCGGCCAATGTGTATTTTGTATATAAAGTGGCACATTGACTGTCTTTAAAAGAATGATGTAAAATAATAATATGCTCAATAAATTTGAATTGTTTTCTGTGTTTACTTTGACCAGTATTGCAAGTACATCGTTGAACTAAAGTCTTGATGTACTTTTAGTTTACTTTTGCCTAATATGGTAGTTTTTGATTATATACCCTGAAAATACCCCAAAAAGGCTTTTCAAAGACTTTTTAAGAAGTTTCATACACAAAAAAATTATGTTTCATTTTTTACTAAATCTGTGTTTTAATTACTTATAAAGTTAAAAAATGTCAATGACAAACATTCTGCAGAAATTCCTGTTAACCCAACATCAGGATGGTTTCTTCACCAAAACTGGACAGCCAAAACTGAAGAAGAAAATGTGCCAAATATGAAAAAATAAGACTGGGTATGACCATATTTTGCATTTGAAAGATTAAAGTAACAATTTAGAATATTTAAAAGTAATTATTTAACATAGCAATCCAAATACAAACATTTCAACACTATTTTCATAGATGAAGGGTATGTAACTAATCCTGAAAAGTTGTCCAGTATGTTTGTTAATTAAAGAAACACAATGAATTATGTAAAAATAAAAATGAATATCTTCATACGGTCAGATTATTCGAGTGTTGAAATACTTGAAAAGTGCTTTTTTACAACTTGATTTGCAACTTAACATGGGGAACACTGCTAAAAAAAAAAAATTACACTATGTCAAAGGGAGGTAATTCTGATTTTCCATAAATAATGATTTTACACATTATTAGTAGAAATATGTGCAAAATTTGATGTAAAATGTGGAGAATATGCCTTTTATGAATTTTATAACTCTAAAGTGTAACTTCTATTGTTTCTTTTAATCTGGACACAAAACTGATTTTTCCCATATACCCCATGCTTCCTCCCACAGTATACTCAGTGCATCCTTGCCAGCCGCAGTTAATCATAGAATTTTGTACGAAAAACAGCTTTAACTGGTTCCAAAAAGCTTCCATTGCATTGCTATTTACAGGAAATGAGCTTTGTGATTATTGTGTGGCCTTGAAAAAGTATAGTGACAGAGTGCATAAATTCAGTAAAAAATCTCCGATTAACTTTAATGCAAATCTATGTCTTGAATCAAATTTATTCCTAGTTTACCTTTAGAAATCAGAAGATTTCATATATTATTCATTGAAGTACAAATGTAGCTCCATATTTTGCAACAATAAAAACATAGGGTCATGCGGCATTTTTTAGCCATTCACATGGCCTTGTCTACAAACACTGTAGATTCGCACTAAATTCCTATACTGACCCCCATTACTTTTCAAGCCAGTAGTAAAAAAATTAAGTGCATTTTAGCATGCATTTCATTATTTTTTTAACTATAGTTTTGATCCATCTATCAAAAAGTTTTTATTACAAACAGTATCTACCCATTGGAAGAGCACAGGACTTCAAATGGTCCCTGATGACGTATATTTATTTACTGTATTTACCCCTTAAAAACCTATCATAATGACATTATTAACTTATATATATATATATACAAGTCTAAATTGAAAACAACGTCCAAACCTATGATTGCGTTGGATAAAAACCGCAATTTTTATACGTGTGCATGCAAAACAAATTTCTTGGTAGAGGGGTCTAAATACAGCACAAACAACATTTTCCAAAAGACCAAAAAAGTGAAAAAGTATATTTTAACAAAACGCATTTGACTAGCAGGTCGAACAACTGATGTTCTTAAACCCTGCTGACTGCCATTGGCGATTGCCAAATAAACGGATCACCAGATGTAACATATATATATATATATATATATATATATATATTTATGTATATAAATTTACAGGATCTGCTTAACCTTCTAGGACACCTGAGATCACCCCCGGTTTTTTGGTGCGATTCGTGTTGCTCAATCAGTTTTCTATGTAGTGTTTGGTGAACTGGTGGTTGTCTTTTGGTCGTTTTTCGTTTATTTTGCCATGGCGTTATCAGTTTGTTTTCGAATTAGGAGTTTGAATATCACTTCGGTATTATTCTCCTCTCTTTAAGAAGACTTCATTCAACAAATTTAATTCTGTTAAGAATATCTTAAAGCAAGCAACCAACCAATCATTTAAGGTAAATATGGTTTTTAGTCAATTAAAAAAAGTTCTCTATTTTCGTTACTTACATTTCTTTGCGTATAGTCTAATAGTTTTATATAGCTTTATACAAAACAGTTACATGGCAAAAAAGATAATACAGGAACTTTTTAAATGTTGCAAGCATATGAATGAATATCTATAGACGACGATAAAATGAAAATATTAAAAAAAAAATTAAACATAAGTTTGTAAAAGTTATCTCCATGCAATGTTTTATCTAAATCACTTGAAAGAAAATGCATTTTATAAATTTAATGTTTTATTTATATTTATTTTGTATCAAAGTTGTATGGGATTTCTACCAAAATAGATATTGCCATGTAATTATTCAAAGCTAACTACAGTCAGAATAATTCCACCACCCTCAGCATAAAATAAGGAGATATGATTTGAATGTCAATGATACAACTTTCCACCAGACCTGACGTCCATCATTTGTAAAGCACATGTAGCAGTTTAATCAAACTATGCCATCATTTCAAAATGTACATGTTCATGTAGGTATACACAAAATTGTATAAAAATATGCTGGCATAGCTTGAATGTTATAAAACAGATTGTTGGTTGCTTCTTTTTAATGTTATATTTAGTAAACACACTGTTTGCAAGTATTTATTGTTGTATTTCGTTGTTTTTTTCCTCTGGTCTTATAGAAATTAACTTTTACCAGGTATCAATACTGACATAACATCGCCTATTAATTTTTTTTTTTTTTTTTTTTTTTTTTTTTTTTGCACACGACAACAAGGGTGATTCAGATACCCGTATGTTGCAAGGGAAAGATCTACATATATAGGCAGTTGAAGACAACCATGTACCTTAATATAAAAAATGATTGCCAACGATTGACTACTATCCACTAGAGTCAAAATGATGTGGATATAGGCAACTACATTAAGGTATTCGGATTACTCTTGATAAAAAACACATAGCATAAAAAAATCTCAACTGGCGGATGATACAACTCTTTTTTGTAGTTCAAAAACCGACATATCAAAAGCTATGATATAATCGAAACGTTTGGTTCTTTCTCTGGTCTCAGATTAAATCGTAGTAAAACAGAAGGAATTTGGATTGGGGTACTTAAACATAGTATAGATAAAATTGAGGGCATACGCTGGACAGACAAACCCGTTAAAGCTTTAGGGATTTATTTTGGTCACGACAAAAACAAATGCAAACAGTTAATTGGGAACCAAAAATAGATAAAATGAAATCCTTACTTGAAGCATGGGAAAAAAGAAAACTAACCATGGTTGGGAAAATATTGATTATACAATCTTTGATGATACAAAAATTTACATTTTTGGCTACTTCGTGTATTGTTCCAGACAATTTTTTAAAAGAAATTGAAAGCTGTTGTTTTAAATATATTTTGGAAGGTAAAAATGGTAAGGTAAAAAGAAATACACTTATCGGCACATATCATAGAGGGGGATAAAAATGCTTGATTTTGATAGCTATTTTACAGCACTGACAGCATCATGAGTTTCCAAATTCACTTCAACCATTCTGCCTAACTGGAAGATTATTTCTACTAAATATTTCAACAATATGGGTACAAATTTTCTTGTTTTAACATGAATTTAGATAAAGTAAAAGCACTAAAAGAATTTGGGAAAATACCAAAATTTTATTTGCAAGTAATTTCATGTTGGGTGAAAAAAGGAGGAGGTTTAACAAAATTTAAAGATCATTTTTCAAATATCAGAAAACAAATTGTTTTGGGGAAATAAACACATTAAACATTGCAACAATAACTTGTTCTTTCAAAACTGGGTAACAAGTGGATTGATATATATATTAACGACATATTAGATCGTGAGGGAAAGTTATCAGAGGATTTTAATTTAGAAAAGTTAAGCCCTAAGTCAAACTGGATTGCAGAGTTAAAAACATTAAAATCCTCCATCCCGAAGGAATGGCAGCAAGTTCTAATTAACGAAACTCTATAAAGAGTAAAATCAGTATTTGTAAGGATAATTTTGAGATGGTGAAAAAAACAAATCCAAACAAAAGATATCTTTAATATAATATTATATAATAGTTTAGTAGATCAAAATCATACACAGCCAATTGGTATCAATATTTGGACACGATATTTAAAGTTAAATTACAGGCCACATATGTCATTTATGGTTTTAACTATTTTGTGACAGTTTTATGTTTTTGCATTTATAAGCCATACTATGTTTCAGAGGAAAAATTTCAATTCTTAGATGTGTATGAATTGTTTATAAAGGAATTACGAAGGGTTTTGAATGAAAGCAAAACGATCTCTCAAAATGTATTTTTCGTAAGTCAAAAGAAATTAATATGATAGAATAATAAATATATATTGTCATTGTTTATGTAATGTTTTTTTTTTTTTTATTATATTCTGAGTATTTTCCTGGCAACTCAAAAAGTAGTTCAAAGGAATACTTCACTAGCGCTTGGCCTGTGAAGTATAATTGTAACAGGCAATTTGAAAAATAAAGAATATATATTTGTTGTTAAAAAAAGTCTTTACCTCCTATTAAAAAAGAGAAGGAAGATACAAAAACTCATAATTTGATAAAGAATCGACACTAAATAATTCCAAAAAAACTCAAAACGACAAAAAAAAAATAAATAAAAAAACAAGTCTGCAAAATACTACATAAAAAACTGTTTTGTAGACTGTTGCTTTTTTCGTTTTTAGAACTTGTCATACTTTTGTCGGTTTTTCATCGACTTCTAAATTGTTGTTTGTCCTTTTGCTATATTCTGCATCTTTTTATAAAGCGTTAACAAATACCCAATAGTAGCTTACGTTACCTATAAAACCAGGTTTAACCAACCATTTTCTTCGGACAATGCCAGTACCAAGTCAGGAATATGACAGTTGTTTTTCACTCGTTCCATTGATTGATAACGTTTGATTTAGTTAGTTTTTATGGACTTTCCTTTTTTGAATTTACTCTGGAGTTCGGTATTTACTGTACTTTTTTACTTTCTGTGTTTTTGTATTATATAGTTTAATCTGTTAGAGTGATGCCTGAGGTCATGAATAACATTTGCGGAGTATAACTCAATTTACGTTGAATATGATTAAATTAAATGGTGACAAATGGGCATTTGATTTTTTTATTGAAATGTATGGAGCTTTCATATTTTACTATGCGATATAGGTTTTGCTCATTGCTGGAGGGCGTACGATGACCTACAGCTTGTTAACTTCTATGTCATTTGGTCTCTGGTGGAGAGTTGTCTAATTTGCAATCATAACACATCTTCTTATTTTCATAGATTTTATTTGCCATTTGAAAACATGGCTGTTGATAGTGATGGATATAAATAAATGGTGACAAAGTGCATACGTCAATAAAACAGATCCCAACTATATATAAAACCCAGCAAAATCAAGACACTAGTGGTCAACATATGTTCGTCACCAATAAACAATTGTTGAAATATTTGATTATAAAAAAAAAGTTTTTACAGAGACAATAAAAGATCTACCGTTAATACATGTACCAAACTTCCTTCATAACAAAACACATCAAGAAATGACAATATCATACATTTGTCAATCTATACAGCATGACACAAAAGCTGTAAACAATTACACTTAAAATGACAAATCTAGAAAAAATACAAGTTCAAGCTAGGTCGAGTCACCTGCAGTCTCTTGACATTACAGTGTCTAATAAACTCCACAACTGGTGTAAACTGGAAATATACCTTTCGTAATTCACATTTTACATTTTCATATTTTTTAAAACACTGAGCGATGATGTGCACCTTTTCTATTTTTCAAAGAACGGATATTAGTTAGATTAACAATGCATAATATTACAGATTAATTGTTTGTTATCCTGTTTGTCGTAATTGATTAGTATGCTGACCATGTCGAATGAAAACAACAAGTGCATTTCTTTTCCTCTTAAATCTTTACAAAATAATCGTTTAGATTATGATGCATCACTTTGTGTATCAGCATCATCTGAAAAAATCTTCTAAATTTCCATTATGTCTTTATTAGTATTCTTGTCTTTAAAAAAGAAAGTCGAAAAATACCAAAGGAATATGTAAACTCTAAAGTCAACGAGAAACTGACTATGCCAGGGCAAAAAACGAAAAACAACCGAAAAACAAAAAACAGTCTACAAAACACCCGGAGAAAACTAAATAAACTTCAAATCTTAAACTGAGCAACACGAACCAACCCAAAAACCAGGGGTGATCTCAGATGTTCCGGAAGGGAAGGCATATAAAGGAACTCATTATTTTCAACAAATTTTGGTTACATAATGACATGACTTATTTTATTGGTTCAAAATTCTTTAGAAGTATTGGTTAACTGCATACCTTTCAAACAAAAGAGAGAAACAAACTGTCTTTTGGTTTTCGTTCATTCAACCGTATACATTTGTCAATCTTATACAAAATGACAATACTTGTACACATTTATACTGAAATGACAAATCTTGGAAAAATTACATATATGGGCCAAGTTCACGCAAGGTCAAGTCACCTGCATTTCTTTGACATTAAAGTGACCTCACAAACTCCTCAACTGGTATAAACTGAGAATGTTTTTTTTTTTCATTACTATTAGTAATATGTTTTTAAAATTTAGTTAATTACTTCATTAACGATACATCGTCCTTTTCAATATTTAACAGTAAAAGTGAAGTGAGGTCTATATGACCCGAATGACGCTTTGTCTGCCAAGCAAGTTATGCCAAAGAGCACTAGGGATGAAATCACAGAAAAACAAGTTTGCGTGTTTACCGTAATTTGTCTTAAGTGGTCTTTAAGTCATTAGAAAAGAATAAATTTGTCATAACAATTATATCATCAATTGACAAATCTGTACAAAACGATAAAATAAAACTGTTTACAATTTAACTGAAAAAGACAAATTGGGGAAACATACATATATGGACCAAGTTCACGTCAGGTCGACTCCCCTACAGTCACTTACAACTGTGACATTTAAGCGTCTGTACTAACCATGCTAACTTCACAACTGGTATAAACTGAAAAATACTGTCTTAATTCACAATTGTATTTTATTTAACCTTGACGTATCCACTACACTTTTTTTTATATTTTTCAACCGAACGGTTGGTTGTCAGTTGGATGAACCATGAAACATGTATTTTTTTTAATCCTGTTTGCCAGTCGTTTTTGATTAGTATGCCACCACATTTATTTTCTTCCTAAATCTTACATTTTTTTTATCATACATTTATCAGTATCATCTTACAGTGCTTCTACATTTATATAATATGAAGGTCTGAATGGGGAGAGGAGGGGTCCTCATTTCGGCATCCTTTAAACATTTAAGCTAGCTTTCTCTATTCTTTATTACTTTGGCCCTTTATTCTCTATTCTTTATATTTTAACACTCCATTTTCTTTATTCCTTCTTGTTTTGGCCCATTATTCCTTATTCTGTAAACCTTATCCAGAACCTCAAATGCATATGTATTACTACAAAAAAAGAAAAAAATCTGGATCCGGATTATATTATGAATGATAGGGAACAAAAAACGGCAATGACTTGCGCAGTGAGTCGTGAGATTGTTTTCTTGTTTGGTTTTAACTACTTAAAATATATGCCTATATAGGGAAAGAAAAAAGGGTACTTGTGAGTGACTAAGGGTTTTTTGATCCGTATATGTACATTGAACGCAGGAAGACGATAGAGAAAAATAAATCATGCTACACGTCAAACAATGTGTTTAAACGCAAGTACAATCAGTTGGATCAGTTCTAACCTCATATTAGAGCTGTAATAGAACTGCAATTAGTTCTACCTAGAACAGTTCTACTTTACAACTGTTCTATGGTATAACTGTCACATTAGTTCTAAGGTATAACGGTCACAAACAGTTCTAGGGTAATGCTGTCAAAATTATCTCTTGGTTAAATATGTCCAAAACTGTGTTAGGTTAGGACGAGGGGGGTCGGAGGGGTCCTGATCCCGAAATCCCGGGCTTAAAACATAAAATCCCGAGGTCCCGAATTTAAAGAAATTTAAATCCCGACATCCCGAAATTCGAAAAAAAGAATTCCCGGATCCCGAAAGGGTCAATCCGAGCTTAAAAACACCCGATCCCGGAGTCCCGATAAAGGTCCGACCCCCTTCTTAGGACTGACCAATTTGTTTTAGGTAACAACTAACTCAAACTGTTTCATTAAGTAGAACCAATTTTGTTATGTACTGCTTTAAAGCTATGGGAAACTGGTGTACAGACTCTATAATAAAGTTCCGGACAGACGTTTAGAGAGGTTAGAACGCATTCCAACTGTGCATAAATTAGAATAACGCAATGCCGAACATCAATTAATTAAAACGACCTTGTACGTCCATTTATTCATAAAGGTATGAAATTTTCTCAGACAACATCTGAAGTATAAAAACGTGTCGTAATGATAAATTACCTAAGTATTCACCTTTTCTGGACAGGTTTGACAAAGTTATGTATGTGAAGGTCAACTTTCATTGTCCGCTGAAACAATAAATCTAACAACTGTAAAAGACTGAATTTATTTATTCAACAAGTTCGAAGAATTGATCGAGTTGATTTCCTTTTCAAGAGCCGGCAACATCTTGTCAAAGGTAAAATTCACTTTTTTTTTTACATCGAAGAGAAAATATTTCAGTTCAATAAAGACCGATATTGAAACTGACATAACCATGCATTACATTTGAAGCAATATGGTGGAGAGTTAGTATTTGTGTTAAACTGAATGGGACAATCAAACTGAGTTTAACAATACCATTGAAAGTTCTAAATCTAACTAATTACAGACGATTGTGTGTTATTTTGCTATTCAAAACTCGGTTTTCAGTTTATATTCTAGCATTTATAGCTATCGTGACCGAATTCACAGATTCAGCAGACCAAATTACTTAAGATTCATATCAGTTCTATTACCAGAAAAAAAAAGTTTTTCTATACGTTGATTCTGACGGCATTTACATACTTAATGGGCAAACTTGGCCCCTGTATCATTAGACTGACAAGGTTATTGTGCCCGCCTGGCATTTTCAAGCATCCGTCTGTAAATTCATGTAGATGTTTCAACCCTACCAACAGAAATGTATTTTCTTATCATACATCAGATATAGCTAAGTCGTAATATGAAAACTATTCCAATTAAGATATTCATTCTTTTGCTCAACATACGTACTGACAATGATTGTTATCCCCACAAACGCAAAAATAACGATATATAACGTAGTCTGAAACAAAAACTGTGATGGAAAGATAACGATTGGAATCAAGCGTATTTAGTGGACATCCGGGTAAACTTATCGATTTTTGAATAAACTTATTCAACACTGTTACTATATCTTTGAATATTGTTTTTTATCGGTATAAATATTGATTTTGTTATCAGTGAAATTAAAACCCAACTACATATTATTGTTATGCACATATGTACATTCACGGTCCTATAAACTGTCGATACTTATAATTTTGCATTGCAAAAGGTCAGGTTGTTGTCTGACGTCTTAACACAATTGGAAGTTGGATGTGTACTGATTGATAGTTAGTCTTAGATACATGATTTGTTTATTAGTTGTTATTGGCTTTGAACTAGCTTTCAGTAACTGCGGGTACTCTCAGATCTGTACTGTGTATCTTTTGTGTTTTTGTTGGTTATTCTTGTGTCTTGTATCGATCTTGTATAAGCCTTTTTCAACTGATTTTTATAGTTTGTTCTTGTGTTGTGCTGTTACACAAATGCCCTAGGTTAGGGCAAGGTTGGCATATTAGTTTTTCGTGATTGTTTTGAATATAAATCAGGCTGTTAGCTTTCTCGTTTGAATGTTTTACATTTGCCATTTCGGGGACTTTTTTAGCTTGTTATACGGTATGGGGTTTGTAGATTGTTGAAGGCCGCACGGTGACAGAAAGTTGCTATCCATCTACGTCATTTGGTCACTGGTCGAAAGTTGTATCATTGACAATCATACCACCTCTTCTTATTTTCATACTATGAACACTTTCAATGTTACCGTGAAAACATCATTTTTAAAAACATAATTGACTTTCAACTATCCAATGATATTATCCAATTATATTATCCAATGCAGCGCATTATCGACTATCAGAGCCCGCCTGAAGATGTATATATTGACAATTACTATAGTAGATGGTTACATTTTATTACAAAATATACAATCATATGAAAACACAAAAATATATGATCACGTGACAAAATCAAGATATACAATTTGGTGATAACTAAAATATAACAATTACATGCTAACATTAGAATAACTAATCAGATGATAAAAATAACATATTCTATCGGGTGATCACATCAAAATATGTAGTTGCTTTTCAAATAACATCAAAGGAAACACCAATAAATATAGCACTATAAAGACAACGTTAGTTTCATTTCCCGAAACTCATATTATTATTGTTACTGTTATGACATAATGTTTTATTTATACCCATAATTCATATAAAAGAGATGATGAGCAGAGGTTAAAAATAATGAAGTAAAAAATAATTATTAAGACATTTGATTAAGAAACACATATATTTGGAAAGGTATAAGACTGAACATAACATACATGTATTTGATTCATGTCAGAAAAACCCCAAGCAAGCAACCAATCATGTATAGCAAATATGTTATTGAGGCAATTGAAATAGTTATATGCCATTTCTTTCTATGATTTCTTTACACATAGTATATAAGTTTCTATACAACATTTATTTCAATTTTGTTATACATTCAAACTGAATTTCTTCAAAAAGAGATATCTGATAACTACAGTCAGAATTATTCAACCACCCTCATTGGTGACTTCTGTCATTTGTGCAATATAGGTAGTAGTTTATTAAACATATGTAACATTTTAAAATTTAAAATTTAGGTAGAAATATGCATAAATATGTTGTTATAGATTGAATGTTATATAACAGAATAAGTGTTGGCTGCTTCTTCTAAATTCTATATTGAATACAACAATTTTTATTGTTCTATTTTCTTGCTTTTTTTCTAATTTTGTAGAATGTGAAATGTTTACATTGTCCAAAAAAACTAACCGTCCTTTTCATAATTGATATAACAACACCTATTATATATTTTGTTTTGTTTTGTATTCTTTAAATGAACTGCGACGAATAGAAATCAACCTTATGCAAATGAATGTCAAAACATCTGTTAATTTATTTCAGGGTTGCAAAAATCTTTATGCAAAGTCTGGAACTGTTTGAAAATTTAGTTGAAAAAATGAAGTAAAAAAATTATGAAGACATTTGATTAAGAAACACATATATTTGGAAAGGTATAAGACTGAACATAACATACATGTATTTGATTCATGTCAGAAAAACCCCAAGCAAGCAACCAATCATGTATAGTAAATATGGTATTGAGGCAATTGAAATAGTTATAGTTATAGTCTTATACCTTTCCAAATATATGTGTTTCTTAATCAAATGTCTTAATAATTATTTTTTACTTCATTTTACAAAACAGACCCAAATTCATCGTTTATATTTCGTATTTGAATGTTCCCATGTCAATCAAAGTCTTATACATGTACATGTATACGTGCACTTGCATAAGGTCGATTTCTATCCGACGCAGCTCTAATGTTAGCAAACATGTAGGTTGAAAACACCCACGTACCTTAATGTATAATTATAGAATACGGTTATGTTGACATGGTAGATTCGAACATACTTCAATAACGTCATTCTTTAGCAAACTAGGTTTATTGGCGTCAGCGAAAACAATTCTATTTCTCTCTAAAAAAACATAACCATCAAATATAACATTTGTGATACGAAACAAAAGACCAATGGGATATATTTTCTTTAGAAAGCACAAAATGACAGCCACTTTTTCATATTAAAAGGGTTGTTGTAACCAATTTTTCGAAATCATAAAAATGTTATATGTATCAAGATTATCTGTTTTCCTTCTAAACATATTCAAAATGATCAGTCCACAAATACAAATCTATTACGACCTAGATATAACTTTTATTTATTCGTCCTTGACTATCCTAGCCAAAAATGTATGGCAATAAATTATCACGGCATTAAGATATATTCAATGGCGGCGCTTAAAACTATAATTAATCTTCACCAAAGAATAAAAGCAGTTCGTATAATTCAAAGTTTTAACATGATTGTTATTCTTTTTAATTGACCACTTTTGTCGTCGATATTGATCGGTTTGTCTTAGTTTAGTCACAAGGCTGTCTTTATAAACGTATTTATACTTTGGGTATGTGGCTGAATTTTGTCTCCGAAAGAACATAGAGCTATCTCCGAATAACCTTTTGATGTCAAGCTACAATCCCTTTTTAATTATTACGTCAAATGTTTAAATTGTGATTCAAAATTTTACGGGAACTTGTTTGACTTCAATTAAACGCGGACAAATTGGCATAAAAGTGTAAATACGTCTATTGCCTTCCTTTGAATTACTTCGTGATGCTTTGATCAACCTAGCTCTCGGTATTAAAATTACTAAATTTGCAAACATTTGGCCATTACATCAAATGCACAGTTGCAAGTTATTCACAAGATATGAACATATTCTTAGGAAATCAATCCGACTTTGTTTATTCATTACAATGCTAATATGATATTAAGTTTGTGACATCAAAACATCAAATTTAAAGTGATATTTGGAATCTTAGGAATATAATGTAGAGAAAATTTTAAAAAATATACTCTCTTGAAACAATGATTTAGTAACAGGCAATTTTTGTATAAACGCAGTTTAAATCACAGTTGTTAAAGTTTTGGTTGTGAAAATATTTTGCTAGGCTGTGGTCAGTTAGGATTTATGGTGTGTACACGAGTAAAACGTGTGTTAAAAAACAAAGAGTTAGTTAATAAGAGAGTAAAAACTCATATGTAGTGCTAAAATAATACTGATGATAAAAAAGCTGATATTTAGTAAAAGAAAACAAATATATACAACTGAGAAGTAGATCTAGAGCACAGATGTTTCTAAACAAGTTAGGAAGATATAATATACAAAATACAAAACAATTTCATTAATGTTCAATTGATGAATTGGGGAAAAGGAAAACATGTCCATTAAATCATAAATATGCATAAAAATAACACAAAAGTGTCGGTCAAATAAACATAAAAATCACACAAAAATGTCAATCATATATTGTCAGAACACGTCGACGAACCCCGGAAGATGCAGACCTGTCCGATTTGATTTTGTTCATTCTACTTCTAAATTTCCCCAAAAGCTTTGTACACAATCCTCTCGTGTGAATAATTCTAACATCAAAACCGTCTTCTTCCATCCATTTCTTGTCTTTGTCAAGTTTATACCCTGAAATGATAGAAAAATAGTTATTTATTTAATTAGAGATTTGATTTATCTTTTATTAAAGTTCCATGAAACGCAGACACACCCGTCGCCTCAATCTTGATATAAAAAAAGTACATGCAGATTATGGCGAAGTCTCTGTTGATATGCTTTAAGAGAAAATTATTGTTTCGGTCGATTTTAAATGGAGAGGGAGAGTTTTTGTTTTGTGCCCTCACTGAATACGACTAATCTTTAAAAGTCATCTACAGTTTAAGTGTTTGTAAATGTCTATATGTATTCTGCTATATACTGCAATACATTCATGTTTTGTGTTTGTTTAATAATAATTGAATACAAGATACACAAATTGTGTTTTATATTGTGGATATCATTATCAGGTGGCACGGTAGTATAACCTGGCCCATAGCATACATAGGGATAATGATAGCCTTTTTAGAATCTTCACCACTTTCTAACACCGACCACAAATCTACATACACATTATAATATTCAGAAATGAATTTGCATATGTATGATGACCGTTTACTTTTTCTGCTATCTTTATAAACCTAAGGCCACTAGTGATTTTAGCTTCTTTATCATGCAGTGAATACGAAATTTAAAAAAATTTTAAAATCATTTTCACCTGCATGTAAAATTATTTCATATTTTTTTTACACCGGATTCATCCCTCAGCTTGGGAAAGTGTGTCCAGTATTTTACTGTATTTTTGTCCAATCACAGTGTTCAGATACATTGACTTAAGTCTAGGTACACAAAAGAGCAACATAAATTCTGTAATGTAAATACTACCGTGCCACCTATCATCATCATCATTGCAAAATATATTATAAAATAATGTGGGTGTTGGTTTGAGGGGCAATACATTGGGTTTATATTTACCCTTTTCTTATACAGACAAATGCATATTGGAGTGTTAAAACAAATAGTAAGCATAGCTAATTCCCGAAATGCCCAGAGGAAAAATTACTATCGCTAAACTCATCCAAATTGAAATTTGATTTCAATAAGACAACGCGACTCGAAAATCGATTAAAAGTGTGAGAATTCGATGTTGTCATCATACCGAGAAAGTCTAACAATGCATTTGTTGCTCGATTCTTTAACTTGCAAAGCAATTTTGAAACAGCAATATACATTTTCTAGCTTTATACTCTTATAAGAGGGAACCAAAATCTTACGCGATCGAGTCATTGCACAAAAAACCCAACAAAATCAAGACACCGGTGGTCAACATTATGGTCTCACCAATAAACAACTAGACAATCAACCATCTACCATTAATGCCAAAATTCATAAAAAACAAAACACATTAATAAATAACAAAATGAAACCACTGACGAGGTTCTTGATTTGGACATATACATGCTAATGTGGTAGAGTTAAACTCGTTGTTTTTTAAGATCTTAACCCTCATAATTTGAAAGCGAATTACATGTAACATATTGAAGAGTATTCATTTTCTGTTTATCTTTTAACTCTGCGACACTTCGATGAAGACGACTAAAATAAATGCACATTAAAAAAACGAAGCAAGTTACAATAGTTTGACACGTGAGCATTCCTGCCAGTGTTTCTGAACTTGCTAATGATTAAAATGCCAATAAGATAATTCAAAAAAACAATCTGTTACCTGCTTTCATTAATCGCTGCACAGTCTTTACACAATTAGGTTGTTTGTTATTTATCGTCTGGAAAAGTGCACTTTGCCCAAAATCATCTACAATATTGACGTCACATCCGTGTTTTATTAAATATCTTGCAGCCTGAGACTTCCCGTCTTGTAAGCACGACAATAAAGCAGTTCTTCCTGTTTTATCTACACTGTCTAAATTGGCTCCTATAATTCAATTATAAAAATAAAAATTATAAGGAAAATAATAATAGTAATACTAATTCAATGATACCAGTAATTTTTAATTAATTAATTAACTATACGTGTAACAATGATACCGATAAGGATTAAAATGATGATGATGAGGAGGAGGAGGAGGAGGGTTGTAAGAAACTATTGAATATGAAATGTTTACCACTGGGCGTAGAGCAAACCATAATTAATTAATCAATACAGCGATCTTTTCAATTTAAACCTTATAAGTGAAGTGAATTCTATATGATCCGAAAGTCGCTTTGTCTGAAACGTAACTTATTCAATACAAGACAATCATGTATTTAAGTATGATCTCATGATTTTATAGTACATAAAAACGAATAATAGACTATCTAAATATTATATACATTATCTTCAATATTTAAATTAGCAATATAAAATTCATCTTTATTGTAATAACATTTTATTGATGATTTCGGCAGTATAAAAGTACATATTTGCAAATCAGCTAGGGATCAAAGTGCCCATATCAATTGTCACCTAATTTATCTCAAAAGGTCCACAAGTCACTTTGAATATAAATAAGTTTGCATTGAGAGTTATGTTGTTCTATATATTAGAATACATAAATCATCATAATCTAAATAAAACACTATTTTTTTTCATTTTTCATTTACAACAAACTTAAGTGTTACATTGTAGTGTCATCAAATAAAACAAGAATGTGTCCATAGTACATGGATGCCCCACTCGCACTATCATTTTCTATGTTCAGTGGACCGTGCAATTGGAATGGGTCAAAACTCTAATTTGGCATTGAAATTAGGAAGATCATATCATAGGGAACATGTGTACTAAGTGTCTAGTTGATTGGACTTCAACTTCATCAAAAACTACCTTGACCAAAAACTTTAACAATAAACCTTTAACTTGAAACGGGACAGACGGACGGACGGACGGACGAACGAACGAACGAACGAACGGACGGACGAACAAACGGACGCACAGACCGAAAAACATAATGCCCCTAGGTGGGGCATAAAAACGATTTTTTTCAAAAAGTTGAATGAAAATATGAAGTTGAGGTGTGGGTACTATCTAACGTAAAGCGTGACGAGATTCAAAGCAATGAAAACTATAAAATAATTGTCTATTGTCGCAAAAGTTTTACAATAGTAATTTTACCAATAAAAAAAATACAGTTTACCAACAATAACTGCCAAGATTATACATGTGTCTATCTTTTACAGAATGACACTACAGCTGTAAACAATTACACTTAAAATGACAAATCTGGACAAAATACAAGTTAACGCTAGGTCGAATCACCTGCAGTCTTTTGACATTACAGCGTCTTACAAACTCCACAACTGGTATAAACTGGAAATATACCTTTCTTATTTCATATTTATATTTTATTTAACCTTGAAAAAAGGGAGAGAAAAAACTGTCTTTCGATTTTCGTGCATTCAACCGTATACATTTGTCAATCTTAAACAGATGTAAGCAATTACACTAAAATGACAAATCTAGGGAAAATACATCTATAGGCCAAGATCACACTAGGTCGAGTCACCTGCAGACCTTTCTAATTCATTTTTATATTTTATTTAACCTTGAACGATCCAGTACAACTTTTTAATTTTTAAATCGAACGGGTATCATTTAGATGAACAATGCATAGTATTACATATTAATAATTGTTTGTAATCATGACTGATATGCATAAAACCACTTAAGTTACAATATCCAATCGTAGTATTTATTTATCGTAGAACATGTAGAAAAATCCGTCAGTTCGGAACAAATCTTAACTTAAGTACTATTATTTATTATTGCGATTTTGTCATTTTGACTTAAATACGATTTTGAGAAAATACAATTCATGCGAGTTTAAATTATTGGTCTCTGTCGCATTTTCGCGATAATAAAACCTCGCATGAATTTACAGTAGTTTATGCGAATGTTTGTGGTCTCTCATTAGCACAACACAACACAGGGGCGGATCCAGCCATTTTAAAAGGGGGTTCCCAACCCAGGATAAAGGGGGTTCCAACTATATGTCCCCATTCAAATGCATTGATCGTCCAAAAAAGGGGGTTCCAACCCCCGTACCCCCTCTGGATCCGCCACTGCAACAAGTACATTTCTTTTCCTTCCAAATCTTACAACAAATAATCCAATAAAATAGGATGTACATCCTTTTCAATGACAACAATAACAATGAATAAGCACGAATTTATTTTCAAACTAAGAATTTCAGAATAAAACAATTTATGAAAACAATTGCGTGTCCCACTTCAGAACCACAAATGGATGAATAGTTGGGTCCAAAAACACAATATAATCGTTTAAGTTATTGCAGCAACAACTAAAAGTCTTCTACATTCCATTATACATATAATGCTATTCGTTGAGGGACTCGTTTTTTTAACACAAATTTTGTGCATTGTGAAATTATTTATTTTTGCGGAAAAGTCTCGGTTTAGCTGCATGTTTTTGAGAAATAAAATGTTGACACAGAGATATGTCATTCTGATAGTAAAATGCTAATTTTGCAATTAAAATAGTAATACTTTTACATGTAATTTAAGCAAAATATTTAAAGTCAATGAATCATAACAGAATGCACGTGATATGACTGTAGCATGTATATTTAATGAGCATTCTTATAGAAAAGCGATTGGGCACATAAAATTTATAAAGAGCAATTTTTTTTTAACATTTGGTCGATACTGCTGCTATTGGACTATATTCCCCGAGGGTATCATCAGCTCAGTAGTCATTGATTCGGCACTAACATGATTTATAACATACTTTTTAAAATAGTCCGTTCATAAATTGATAAATTATTAAGAAACTAAGAGTTCTACTATTTCAGGCAAAGCTGACATTAGATAAATTTGGCTATTAATTTTACGTCCCTGTTGGTCGTTTAATTCTTAACGTGTTTCGGTAGTTATACATTCGTGGCTTTTAAATAATAGACCACTTTCGAGTTTGTCCTTCACCGGAAAAAACTCGTCAATTATGTGCGCCTTTATGACGTCATTTGCCAGATAGAGGGGATCGCCTGTATCCCTGCACTATTTATGTTCATCAAGCGTCTTAGTAATCGTCATTGTGCAGGATAAAATAGAAATAATGTTTGTTCCGTAGGTACTTAATCACAATTCCCTAATGACAGCAGTGCTGATTGTCAATTATGAGAATTCAATTTGCCGAATAATTCGTACAATATAGCATCATATTTCTGTAACCACTTGCTCAACATTTGAACGGAAGTGACGACGCCCCTAAACGCACGAATGATGTTCACTAAAACCAAAGTTTTTGACGGAAATGCATCGAACTCGAAAGTTGTCCATTAAGCGTTCATGATGAAGGTACAATGTAGTTCTAGAAATGAGCTTCGGACGCATGACATTTATAAAGTGTTATTTTTATATTTTTATAGCCATGATGCCATCTGTTCTGTCCTATTTAACTAACGATTATGAGTGTCCCCTTATATTTTATTCTAAAAAAAGCCAAAAACAAGCAAAATTAACTAGAAAATATAGAAAGATGCAGCTTTAGATTTATTAAGCACATATTTCAAATATACATAGTTTTACATGAAAACTTAGTGTTTCATTATTTCCTCATTAATTAACGTTTGTTTATTAAAATTTAGTTAATGATATTTTCGTTTACATTCATAGACGACACGAACACACATATTTATAATTAAATTCAGTCCACTTGTTTTAGTGTCCATATAAAAACTAATCAATGATTACCCAAATTTCTACTGTGAAGTCTTTCTATAGAAATATCTGACGGTGTCCTCTCACTCCTGCATTTAAGATTGGTGTTGTTTCACATCGAAATGCAGAATTTGTAGATGGTCACAAAATTACTTATCATAGTAAATGCTCCTTTAAGATCGTTTATCGATAGGCATCGAAGAGAATTTTGTGGAAAAACTAAATAAAAAAAACAAAAAAGTAAAGAACCACCGTACTTTAGAATGATCTAGAATGGTTGCACTGATATAGTTGAACTCTCTTTCGGTCAACCGAAATATATATATTATGAAGGGACATCTGTTCTATTTACAAAAGAGTATTATATTAACCTAGTAGCTGTATTCATGAATTACGAAAATGTATATAAACACAGGACTTTATGATCTCCTTGTCCAACTATCAATTAATAATCCATATTCATATATATCACTTACGGTCGTCTAAGGTCGTCAGGGTTAAACATACGACCGAAAGAGATTTCATATATAACAAAATATTAGATCCGCTTTATGGTGTTTTGTTAGTTTTCAAATAATTTTCTTCGCTACACATCGATTAAACGCTACAAATGCTCTTAAAGTTACATCTTCATATTACATTAAGTTAATCAAATAAATGCGAGAGTCACAGGTCACCGTCTGATATTTCTATAGGAAGGCTTGATACTCTCTCTCTCTCTCTTTCTCTGTTTAGTTATTTATTATTTGTATGTAACGGAGAGGACGTTCTAAGTTGCAAAACATGTGACTGATGCTATTGCCATTGTTTTTGGACAATACAATATGTTTAAACACTAAAAACCAATCCCCCTTTACAAAGACCCTTTGGATCAAAATATTAGGTCACTATTTTCTATAGGTTTTGCTTTTATTTTTTTGTGTATGTTTGGACTTGTTGTTTTTGTCTGTAAGCTTTAATGGTTGTTCTTTCTGTTGATCAAATACGCTTTAATTGCTGTTAACAAAACAATATTGCATTATAGTTTGGTTTTGTAAGTTTCACACGTAAAAAA
The DNA here is from genome assembly GCA_017311375.1 of Mytilus coruscus. NCBI lineage: Eukaryota > Metazoa > Mollusca > Bivalvia > Mytilida > Mytilidae > Mytilus > Mytilus coruscus. The sequence goes on from CM029608.1 coordinate 40,770,336, forward strand.
AAAACTAATGGCTCCTTCCAAATATTTATATCTACATAATTGATAATTTTTTGTAATAGTTGGTTTACTTTTATAAATTGTTACTTGGATGGAGAGTTGTCTCATTGGCACTCATACCACATCTTTCTATATCTATTCTAACAATAATAATTCATTGCACTCACTCAAGATGAAACATCCTTGTGATAAAATGAAACATTGAATGGTTAGGTTTTAAGAGGACAAGCTCGGTGTTTTAGCATAGTATTTACATAATTATTTAGTTTAACTTAACACATATTTTACTATAATTTTTTTCTGGTTTTCCGTATAACCGATTTTTCTTTGCCTGGGGAATGTTATATAGACAAAAACATTTATTTCACCTGGCGTCCTGACCCTTTGTGTCAAGAAATCATACATCCTTGTTAGTTGATGCTTGACATTGTTATACATATTTCCTTAAATGTTGTTGTGAATCATTTACAATGTTTTTTCACTGGTATAACTCACGTGTGTCTGTACAATGTCACGTGTTTATGTTAAAAGCTTCGTTCGTACTGCCCATTTGAAACATGTTTTGTGCACACTAGTTTCGAAATAAAACTCATAAATTGTTTGACAATGCATTCAATTCTATATTTAAAAGTCAATAAGCAGTTTCAAATTTGTTGAAAATTAACACATTGATACTTTGAAATGAATATCCAAAAATCAATTAAAGTTGTTTTTAAAAAAAACTTGTTTTAACCTCAGTGTGTAGTGTCTTACAAACAAATCGAACATGTATATAACTGTAAAAACCTTGGTTATTCATTGTTTTGCGTATCATTTCACAGAGGTTTTGTGTTTCTGAATGGCGCCATAGCGATTGAATTATCACTATGAAAATAAAAAGATGTGATATGAATGCCAATGAGATAACTATACACCAAAGACCACATTACACCGACGTGAACAACTGCCGGACAGGCCTTCTACAAGGAGCAAATTTAACTCAATACTGATGATACCTTGGTTTGTACTTACATGAGAAACACGACGGGTGCCACATGTGAAGCAGGATCTGCTTACCCTTCCAGGGCACTTGAGATCAGTGGAGGGGTTCGTGTTGCTTAGTCTTTAGTTTTCTATGTGGGGTTTGTTTACTGTTGTATTCTTTTGGTGTTTTTATAACATGTCGTTAGGCAAGAAACACCAAACGGATAATATATGCATGAAGTTTGCTATGTGACTTGGATGGAGAGTTGTCTGATTGGCACTCATACCATATTCTCATTCATATATATGTATAGGTCTAATTTATTGACCATTCATCAATATTTTAAATTCTAATTAGCAATATCATGTAAAAAAAATGTCCACCTTGTTTTGTTTTGTTTCTGTTTACTTTACTAATCATATGCAAGAATGTTAAAAAGAACATTTAAATATATGTTACGTGTATTTTTAATTACTTTCTTTGGCTGACCACTTATCATTAATCAAAGTATACTAAGGTGTATCGCGTATCCACAATCTGGCCGTTCCCTTTCTGAGGTAATACTATGGTAATTTTAACAGGATTTTTTGTTTTACAAGATCATCAGAATGACACATTAACACGATAAACATTGATTGTCGTTTTTAACTTAGGTTGCCTTTTATGTACGGTTTAATAAATACGGTTAAGTATATGGAAATTGCATGATCAAAACCACAATTAATTGTTTCTGTGAAAAATATTCTATCCATTATAATGATACAGAAAATAAATAAAAAGGTGACGTGTAGTATTTGTCAGCGAGACAGCATACCAACGACACAAATAACCAAAAGAGCGACAAAGGTCAACATACAGTGTGAAAGAATCGACACGTCTCTTTACAATATGTCAAGCTCTTAAGCTTCACGAAGCAGTTATGAAAAATAAACATCAAAGATCTGCTATAATCACCAAATTCTTCAAATAACAAAGAAAAAAAAAAAACAAGAAAAACAAGAATGTGTCCATAGTACACGGATGCCCCACTCGCACTATCATTTTCTATGTTCAGTTAACCATGAAATTGGGGTCAAAACTCTAATTTGGCATTAAATTTTGTAAGATCATATCATAGGGAACATGTGTACTAAGTTTCAAGTTGATTAGACTTCAACTTCAGCAAAAACTATCCTGACGAAAAACTTTAACCTGACTTGACCAAAAACTTGAAGCTGAAGCGGGACAGACGGACGGACGGACGGACGGACGAACGAACGAACGAACGAAAGGACGCACAGACCGAAAAACATTATGCCCCTAGGTGGGGCATACAAAATAAAGATCAAAGATCTGCTATAATCACCAAATTCTTCAAATAACAAAGAAAAGAAAAAGAAAAAAATATGACACAAGATAGTTGTTGTCGAGGACTCAGACTTTGTACACGCACACTTATATTATATATGTACTATGTGGTGCGACTACTTTTGATTTAGATATCTGTTACCCACCTTTTTTCACCCCTTTAACATCTCAATGAGAGAACAAAATAAGTTGCTTTGTATCAAATAAAATCAGTATGGGAAAAGGTTACGTAATTATCACATGCGCAGCCTCTTCGGTATATTTCGCCTAAACGGACAAAATTGGTAGATCTACTATAATTTATCCACCTAACTATATACAATAAAGTTCCTTTCGTTCTAACCTTACTGCGTAATAAGTCTTTCTAATTTTCAACTCTAATACTTCTTTGCTTAAGTTTGAATGTTTACACGAAATTTTTACTTTTAAAGCAGCTTTTAATCCTATTTTATCGATAAAAGAAGCAAGTTTTCAACGTTGAGAAAGTTTATTTGTGCCGCAGAGAAGGCAAGAAGGACAATGTTTATTAACACATGGGCAGACGGCAAATAGTTGTTGATAAGGCGTTAATACTGGTACATTTGCATTTTTAAGAGGCGCATAAAATCTTATTGAAATCGCTGTCGTCAGAATAAAGTTAATACGGCCGCTATGCAAATTTGCAAAAATGATTCTGCCATATCCAGATAAGAATATGAAACAAAATGATTGCAGGAAATTGACAGAACATATTGCTCAAGGTGACCCGTCAACATTTATATCTTTTTTGATTTTAATGACTTGTTTTCTCAATAAACGTGGCCATCACATGTCCTTGCACCTAATCGGTAAATCACATGGACAAAACAATCAGCTTCAGGACATCAAGGTCATGGTCATGATTATTGGGTTAAACAACAGCCACCTTTTAGTACTAAGTTGTACATACCAAAACCATCTTACAGCTTTAGAAACGTCATACAACTTCAAACATGCTAATTAAAAAAGGATTTATTTTTATTTAAAAAAAAACTTATCGACTTACATGTATTCTAAACCTAACAAATTTAACAATTATGAAATATATCAAAATGTATATCAACTAAAAAAAAAAAAAATGATAAGTACTTTTACATCAGGGATTCGGGTAAAATATTAATAAAGGAATTAAAGATATAATCAGGCATTTTTTTTCGTCTTTGAATTCGAATATTCAAATGTTACAAGGTGTAAAGTAAAAAATAAAAAACTGTTCTAGAGAAACGATACTGATTTCAGAATGCAATGCTCTCATTGGAGGGGAATAGACCGGGGTGATGGGTTCTAGTGGGAAAAATGCTGTTGGAAGCCGTACTGTGACCTTGATAACTTCTACCTCATTTTGTCTCTGATGAAGTGTTGTCTCATTAATCCAACAAAGTTTCCTTATTTTATAGTAGTAGTTTTCTTCGGAGGGGCATCGGTGACCGAGTAGTCTAAGTAGTCCAAGAAGAAACATATGGACTTTAGTAATGAACAAATTGCTAGTTTATATATACATATATACTTTAAGAATAAGTCGATGAGTGTTTTAAAATAAAAATATATCCTTTTTTGAATTAGCATGTTCGAAGTTGTAAGACGTTTCTAAAGCTGTAAGACGGTTTTGGTATGTAAAACTAAGTACAAAAAGGTGGCTGTTGTTTAACCCAGAAATCATGACCATGACCTTGATGTCCTGAAGCCGATTGTTTTGTCCATATGATTTACCGATTAGGTGCAAGGACATGTGATGGTCACGTTTATTGAGAAAACAAGTCATTAAAATAAATAAAAAAAAAAATATATATATCTATATGTATCAGATGCAAGCATTTATTTCAATCCCATCATTAAACATACTTTGATATCACGTCTCCTTCTTAACGTCAAATCCTGGATCGGCGCTTGTAAACTATACGTAATGTACACAATATAAATAAGAAGATGTGGTATGAGTGCTATTGAGACAACTGTCCATCCAAGTCACAATGTATAAAAGTTAACAATTATAGGTCAAAGTATGGCCTTCAACACGGAGCCTTGGCTCACACCGAACAGCAAGCTATAACAAAAATGACTAGTGTAAAACAATTCAAACAGGAAAACCAACAGTCTAATCTATATAAAAAACGAGAAAAGAGAAACACCTATGAACCACACCAACAAAAGACAACCACTGAACAACAGGCTCCTTCCTGACTTAGGACAGGTGCATAAGGTCTTTTAACCAGTTGTAAGGTGTAACAATAAAATGGTTCTTTATGTCAAATGGCCGTAAAATAAAAAAATAAAAGTCATATAAAAACCAATTAATAACATAAAAGTACACAATATGTCACCTCTACGCAATAAATAACGTCATCTGAGGTCACTCTTTCACATAGAAAAAATCTGGGAATAAATTTGTATCAATTTTGAACATATGTTTTGAATGCAAATTGTTATGCCATAGATATAAGAAGATGTGGTATGAGTGCCAATGAGACAACTCTCCATCCAAGTCAAAATTTATAAAAGTAAACCATTATAGGTCAAAGTACGGTCTTCAACACGGAGCCTTGGCTCACACCGAACAGCAAGCTATAAAGGGCCCCAAAAATTACTTGTGTAAAACCATTCAAACGGGAAAACCAACGTTTTAATCTATATAAAAAAAAAAACGAGAAACGAGAAACACTTATGAACCACACCAACAAACGACAACCACTAAACAACAGGCTCCTGACTTAGGACAGGTGCATAAGGTCTTTTAACCAGTTGTAAGGTGTAACAATAAAATGGTTCTTTATGTCAAATGGTCGTAAAATACAAAATAAAAGTCATATAAAAACCAATAAATAACATAAAAGTACACAATATGTTAACTCTACGCAATAAATAACGTCATCTGCGGTCACTCTTTCACATAGAAAAAATCTGGGAATAAATTTGTATCAATTTAGAACATATGTTTTGAATGCAAATTGTTATGCCATACTTGTTTTGTTTTATCTGCTCTTCCACGTTTGTATTAGGCTTTGGATTTTTAATTAGTCTGGCCTCTAGCATTACTATAAATATACAATATATGTACATTGTCGGAAAACATAAAATTTATTTGTATGAGCTTTAGAAACAGGACGAAAAGCGAGGCTCGCTGAGCTTTTCTCCCGTTTCATAGCGAGTACAAATAAATTTTATATTTTCCGACAATGTACATATATTGTTTTATCCTGAAATTTACACCCGACACTTGAAACTTTAGTTGTTAAAATCTAAATCATTGTCACTATTTTTCAAAGAAATCGACATAGTTTAAACGCGGACCGCGAAGAGGACCCCAAAATGAACTGTTACGCAAAAAGAAATATCCACATTACCGCTTGCTCAACATGGAAGCGGGGTAACAGGAGACTTTATTTGAACAAGTACCAATAAAGCAAAAAATTATTTGTATACCTGTTATTTGTACAATAGTTGGCTGATTGTAGGATAAAGGTTATTATATATTATGTAGGTGCAAAGAATGATACATAGGTTCCAAGAATATCGAAGCGTCAATTAAGAAAGTATATTGTTAACCAATGGTCAGTCGTATTGTGTGCAAAGTTAGAGTTGAAACTTTATAAACTAAATATTAACTCAAAATAGTGAAACACTGTAATATATATCCTCTAATAAATTGTAACCAAACGTAATACTATTATTAACTGCTATAGTAGAATCATATGACAATAATCTGGCCGTAGTAGTGTACAGTCTGTGATTGCGATGAACATTAAGGGCATACGATACAGTTTTGATCCCATGGTGAATTTTTTTAAAAAGTTTGCATACCAGTTATTTTTTTTTACTTAGTCGTTACAAATGTGTAATAAAAAATATGCTACTTTTAGAGATAAATGTGGTCGAAATTTTAGACATATAATGGAAATTTCAGTTTCTTGGATATTTCTATCCTTTGGAAATACATACCTAAATTTTGTGTTTCAAAAGATAAACGCAAATGGATTTTTGTAAAATCATCTGGAATATCTGCTCTACATAAATATGATTTGAATTTGTGTAATAACTCTTTGGAAATTATTAATCTTAATCACATTTTCATTATTTTAGTCAAAGAACGGCATTTTTGCTGTATATTTATCTATTTAAATAAACAACTGCGCCATAAGCGCATGTTACGCCCGTCGTCTTGTGTGTGAAGTTTTATGCAATAATCATAAATAGTTTCTGATATGCGGCGTGACATGTGAAACCCCCTTTTTTACAAAAAAACTAAATAACTCTAAAATAAAATTTTAAATCATCACCAAAAAGTATACAGATCTTTAGATTAATATTACTAAAAAGTATGTAAGATTTTAAGCAATAATCATAAATCGTTTTTGAGATACGGCGCGACATGTGAACCCCCCTTTTTTTTACAAAAAACTCAATAACTCTAAATTAAAATTTTGAATCATCATCAAAAAGTATACAGATCTTTAGATTAATATAACTAAGAAGTGTGTAAAGTTTTAAGCAATAATCATAAATCGTTTTTGAGATACGGCGCGACATGTGAAAAAACACACCCTGTTTTAGTTACAAAGTCCCGTAACTCAAAAAGTTTTAATCTTATTTTCACCAAAAAGTATACAGATCGTTTGACCATCATAAAAACAATTAAATTAAGTGTCATGAAATTTGGATAAGTCGTTTTCAAGTTACGGTGCGACATGTTTACGACGGACTGACGAAAAGACGGACGGACGGACAGACGGACGCCGGACATTTGTATAACATAATACGTCCCGTCAAAATTTTGACGGGTGTATAAAAACAATACATCGGTGATTTGTTCATAAAAATGGCACAAATAATCTTCATACATGCATGTAATCAAGTCAAATGTCATTTAAAAAAAGGGTCTATGATAAAATTGAGAATGGAAATGGGGAATATGTCAAAGAGACAACAACTCGACCAAAGATCAGGTTGAATGATAAAAATCAGTCAAAATGCATCTTTTCCCGATATGTCACAGTTTGACTTCGCAAAAAATAACATTTTACGGTAGCAACTTCATTACCTCCCCTGTAACTGTATCCTATGCCTTTAAAGGTTACTGGATTCCTGGGGCTCTTTTCACAAGAAATCTTTTGACGAACATTAATCGTAAGTTATACTGAAATGTTCACGACGTAAGAGTATTTGTTTTCGTAAGATGTTTTGCTTTATAATTCTCCCGTTGTCGTGAATGATCGATTTGGTGTCCATTGATAGCAATATCGAAGAGTGGAGGTTAATGTTACGATATTGACTAGATAATTATATAGAAAATCGAAAATTAAGAAAACATAAGCGATTGAGACAATTAAATGCAAACACAATTGAAAAGTAAAACTTAAAACACCCAAGGTTAGAGGAAACGTACTCGTCTATTTGTTTTGTATTTTAGTTTAACAAAACTCACTATATATACTAACGGGTGAATACAAAAGGTGGCTACATACAAAGAACTACTTTTATGACTCCATATTGATATTGGTATTATTTGACATAAATATTGTTCAAGAAAATAAGTTTACCTACCTGCTTTGTGTAGAATCTTCATAATAGTGACATCATCAAATATTGTGGCTTTCATCATCGGTGTTTGACCAAACACATCCTCAATATTAACTTTGCATTTCTCTGGAAAAACAGCAAAAACTAATTCAACATAAATTTGATTTGACATATTTTCATATATTCAAAGTGCTGAGCCATTAATTTAAGATTAAAATCCGAGGATGATCCAATATGAGAAATTAAAGTAGGCTCCAACTATTGTTAATAGACCGTTGTTTGTTCAAGAGCTGCTGATAAGTCTTGCAAGTTAAAAGGTATCTTTGGTGAGTTTTTACAATCACTGGGTCGATGCCACTGCATGTTCACGTTTTGCCCCCCTCCTCCCCAAACCCCGAGGGTATTCATGACCAGCCCAGTAGTCAGCACCTTTGAGTTGACATGACATATCTTGATATAATTGTTAAATTTCCTATTTTTTAAATTGAGAATTCCAATATATATATCTAACACGTTTATTTAATTTAAATCTACTATGAATCTATAAAATGCTGAATTATTCAAACATTAAGGCTTTTCTACCCCCAGACATAGATTTCCTTAGCCATATTTGATTCAATTTTTCGGAATTTTCGGATACAAATTAATTTATTTTGGTTAGAGACGTCATTTGATGTAGACTGATTTTATAAAAACGTGTAACATTTGGAATTGTGTACCAAAATGTCTTTAATAGCAACACGTTAATTCAAATACAGTAAAATGTCTATTTAGTGGAAATTTATGTATCTAAATACTCGCAATTTTCCGAAATCAACTTCGTGGTTTTGAGTTTTTTATGTTTATATTTGATGTTTATATGTTTATATCCCTACCTTTTTTACTCAACACGTTTTCGTGTTTCTACGATGTATATGCAACCAGAACGTTAGTGTTTGCACAAAACTAAGAGACGGAGAGCGTACATTTTCTAAGTAAGATTTTCTTTTGATTCTCTCATCAATTTTGTTGATCTTGGTTGTTTTGAACTCTAAAAGAATTCTTAAAGAAAGTTTTACAGCTGATATGACAACGTGAAAAATTCCGGGACAGAAATAATCTTTTTCAAAGGAAATATATAGAACATTAAAAAAGAAAGTTTGAATATATAAGTTACGGCAATAATCACCATTTTCTTCTAAAACTCGTTTGTACTAAAATGACCGACATATTCAAAACATCCCATCAAAGAAACTAATTAAGGATTGCCGTCACCTTGGAGAAAACTTGTCTTTTTTATGTTTTGATTGACACACTATTTCAATTTACAAGTAATAATAATTTTATGATGAACATAATTATGTCGACTTCACGAGACGTTAATTGTCCCCTTTGAACATGGACTACAGTTACAAATAAATCATTAGGAAATCAACGCTGAAAAAGCAAAACGTTATTGAGTAAGATAAAGGCGTTAACGTTAATTGACCCATACATCAAACAGGCAATATTTAATTTAATTGTTTTCTAATTATATTTATTGTTGTAAGGTGTGAATTTCCGGTGCATATCTGTCCCAGAAAATATAACACTCAAGAAAAAAAATGATTTGATTTGATTTTTGGTGTTTTAACGCCACTTTTAAGCACCGCTTTTGGGCTATTTCGTGGCGGCCAGTTTTTATTGGTGGAGGAAGCCGGAGTGCCCGGAGAAAACCACCGACCTTCGATAGGAAAACTGACAATCCTAGTCAATTAAGATTGGAGTCGAGTGCACCCGCACGAGAGAGGTTCGAACTCACAACCTCAGTGTTGACTGGCTAGTGATTACAGTAGTAACTACTTAGACCACTCGGCCACCGAGGCCCCCAAAAAAATGAAAACAACACGTTATAGATTTCATATGCGTTCGAATCGCTTTTCTGGATTTACCTTCATCAGGAATGCTCAAAGCCGAATATTTGAAAGCCAAGGATGTACAAGGACCTAAAGAATTGAAGAGCTATATATATAACCAAAAGGACCTACATAAATAGCCAGATCTATCCAAGGTTAACTTGGCCTGAGAGAGTTGAAACCTTAGTTTCTTTATAATTTCAAAATTTATAAACGAACAATTTTAGAAAGGAATATTGCAAATATGATATTTCTTGAGTAAAATTTTATCAGACCATTCAAGAAGATCGATCGGACATGGAAAGGAAGAGGGAGAGTCTTCATTTCTGTACTGATTTATTTATTTATCATTTATGATTCTGTATTATGATTTTTGTAAGCTGTGAGCTATTCGGTTCAGTCCATGCAGATTAAGTTCTTTTGGTTATTAAATTGGTATTCTTTTGCTATATTGGTAACTGCCTGGTATTTTGTAATATTGTTGTACAATGTCCTCATACTCTCTCTCTCTCTCTCTCTCTCTCTCTCTCTCTCTCTCTCTCTCTCTCTCTCTCTCTCTCAATATGTAAACACTATGGTAAAAACACTGAACTTTTCCTCGTAAAACCTAGCCATTCAATATTTCATTTTATCTCAAGGATGTTTCATCTTGAGTGAGTGCAATGCGTTATTATTGTTAGAAAACTATTACAAAAAATGTGTATTTCTAAAGGGAAATTTTATGAAAGAGCCACTAAGAGAACGACCATTCAATTTTTTTTTGGAAACTGAAAAAAACGGCTATAATATTTTGTTATTCGTGCAATGATATATTTGAACCCTCTTTCGATCGTATGTTTATATATTAACCCTGACGACCTTAGATGTCCTTAAGTGATATATATAAATATGGCTTATTAATTGATAGTTGGACAAGGCGATCATAAAGTCCTGTGTTTATACATTTTCTTGATTCATGAATATGGCTACTAGGTTAATATTATAAAACAGGTGACTCCCAATAATAAATTTATTTCATTTGACCGAAAGTGGGTTCAATTATGTCATTTCAAGCATTGTAGACCATTCTAAAATATGGTGGTTTTTTTGTTGTTTTTTTTTTTAGTTTTCTACTAATGTTCTTTGATTCCCATCGAAACTTACAACTGTTCATAAAGGTACATGTACATATAATTTTAAGACCATCTACAAATTCTGCCTTTCAATATTAAACGACAAATCTCAAATTCAAGAGTCATGGGACTCCGTCAGATGTTTCTATAGAAAAACTTGACATTAAAAAATTTATTTGTCTCATTACTTTTTTTAAACTATGGATTTTCAAATAGTTTGGCCTTGAGCATCACCGAAGAGACATGCATTGTCGAAATGCGCCTGGTGCAGAAAAAATGGTACCGTAAATGTTATAAGTTATCATTGATTAGTTTGTATATGGAGACTCAAACGAATGGAGTGAATAAATTTATAAAAAAACTCTTTCTCGCTCTCTTCCTAAACAATATTCATTCATATTCATTTATATTAAGAGAAACAATCTAAAATTTAAGATTCAATATATGTTAAGTTAACAATAACCCAACTCTATTAACTTATAAACAAATGTAAATGGTTATAGAGATATGTTCGTGTAAAAAAGCTTGACAGCCTACCATAAACCTTTTATTTCAAACGACATACTTCAACACTTGTGTGTGCAGGAAGAGTGAAAGAAAATTCATGCTACGTAGGAAAAAAAAAGTCATATGAATGCCGTTACAGTGTAATTTGTAAGCCAAATATATATACCACAGATTGGAAAAAAGCACACAATTAATTGAGGTCTATATATAGAAACTATGTATCACAACGGTTAAGTTATAGGTATCCTATTTAGCCCGCGAAAAGAAGTCAGACATTAATATTTATAGCATCTTACTTGGTATACCGATGTACATGTATACACAATACATCTTTTATAAAGTGTATAACTAAAGGCTATGTACGAATTTAAAAGAAAAAAAAACCATGAAGTGTAAACATTGTTAAATGAAACAAGACAGCCTTGCATAATGGACTTTTATTTTTATTTTTGACTTGGCCGTATAAACGGTAATCCTTTGAACTGGGAAACATGATTTAACTAACAGAGATTTGACTTCCAGTCCATTTTCTTTAAAGGATAAAATCTTCTCAGATATAACTAAAGAGTACTTCTGACGTGGAGTCATCACAATCAATGATATTCGTTCTGATTGTTTTACATTTATCATTTGTAAAATAAGAAGATGTGGTATGATTGCCAATGAGATCCCGCTGCAAATGTTTGCACCTGTCCTAAGTCAGGAATCTGATGTACAATAGTTGTCGTTTGTTTATGTAATTTATACGTGTTTCTCGTTTCTCGTTTTTATATATACTAGACCGTTGGTTTTACCGTTTGAATGGTTTTACACTAGTACTTTTGGGGCCCTTTATAGCTTGTTGTTCGGTGTGAGCCAAGGCTCCGTGTTGAAGGCCGTACATTGACCTATAATGGTTTACTTTGTGTAAATTGTTATTTGGATGGAGAGTTGTCTCATTGGCACTCACATCACATATTTTATATCTATTTAACAATTCCAAACAGAAAAAAAACTATTAAGGGAGCTACCATTTGATTTTTATGGGGGAGCTAGGATGAAAAATTTTGTCCTGCTTTTTTTTTTTAGTTGTAATCTCTGTCCTGCCTTTTTATTTTTTATTCTATTCGGTCCTGCCTTTTTGTTTACTAGTTTATCCTGAATTTTTTTACACAAATTGTCATCCTGCCTTTTTTTTTTACCAAGTTGCTCATCCTGCCTTTTTTTTTACTCAAAACTCTTGTCCTGTCTATTTTTTTCAAATTTCATCCTAGCCCCCTTCCCCCAAATAAAAATCAAATGGTAGCTCCTAAGAATATAAATAAGTGTACATTAGTCTGGGTAACACGATTCATTAGTTGTATAACCAGGAAGATTTGGACATTTGTGAATCAGAAATAAAGCCAATTGAGACAATATATTTTAAGTGCTAAAGTGACAATTTGTTAATCCGTTTATCTCACCTTTTACCTTTCTTTGTGTTTAATTAATTGTATTGTTAAATATATGTTTGTCGTAATGGAAATCACTTTGACGATGACAAGTTAATCCGTTGGATACTAATCCTTTTCTATAGATACTGTTTTTTTATATATACTTTTGTATGTTATTTTGTGGTCAGTTTAGATCTTAGGTCTGGTACTGTCCGGACCTTGCTAATAAAGTTTAAAGTATTGGTATTCCGTCTTTGAGTTACTATAACACGGAAAACTCCCGGTTATATATTGGTTGAGGTTACCCGCGGCACGATCCTGAGCTAGTTCCCCCAAACTAGCATAATGAATACCTTCAGAAGCAACAGAATGGAAGGACCTTGGAATTACCAGCCTTGCAGAAATGGACATCCGTTTCCGATGAGAAAAGCAGATACCTGTTTGGACTTTCTGTGCAAATATTGTGGTAAGACATTGAACGTTTTCACCTACCATCGGTGTTATGCAATTAACGCTTATTGTTACAAATGCAGACATCATGGACATTTTGCCCGTATGTGTAGTTTTCACGCTAAGTCATGTGAAAACCCAAAACCAAAAAAGAAGTCGAAATCTAAAATTCAAAGAGACAGCGACCGAATGAGAACGTTTATGGAGAAGAAACAAATGTCTCAATTTCCGTTTCAAGGACTTGAGGACAAGGAACTCTCTGCTTTTACGTGCTCCATACAGGACGAATCCGCGAAACTGCACATAAACAAGTTAAAAGCGTCTCACCGAAATTCCCTCAAAGAAATCGCTGTACTCAAAGGTGAAAAATCAAAATTGGATACCGTAAAGAAAGAAAATGTTATTTTAAAGAACAATTTGGATACATTAAATTTGGAACGTTTGCAACATGTTCAGCTAATCCAAAAGATCGAACATGAGTTAGCCGAGCATACCAGTAGAACTCAAAATTTTGAAATAGAAATAGTGCGTTTGAAAGAGGAAAACCTTAATTTAACTAACACTAGAAACCGTTTAACCATGGATTTGAAAAATGCTGAGATGCAAGACTGTCATTTAATCAAAAAACTTAAAGACGAAATTCAGCGACTAAAAGCACAACATTTCGACGATATACGTGAATGTCAAGATTTACTTCATGAACTTTCAGTCGCCGAGAATCAAATTAAAAGTTTACGTTCAAACTATCCCAATAACTCGCATCAACACCCACGACGAGGAGGATACCCACGAAGATAACCGAGTGAAGTTGTTTCAATTCGGCAAACTCGGAGACCGAGTTTAGGTGGAGTAGTGGCGTATATAACCAGGAAGATTTGGACATTTGTGAATCAGAAATAAAGCCAATTGAGACAATATATTTTAAGTGCTAAAGTGACAATTTGTTAATCCGTTTATCTCACCTTTTACCTTTCTTTGTGTTTAATTAATTGTATTGTTAAATATATGTTTGTCGTAATGGAAATCACTTTGACGATGACAAGTTAATCCGTTGGATACTAATCCTTTTCTATAGATACTGTTTTTATATATACTTTTGTATGTTATTTTGTGGTCAGTTTAGATCTTAGGTCTGGTACTGTCCGGACCTTGCTAATAAAGTTTAAAGTATTGGTATTCCGTCTTTGAGTTACTATAACACGGAAAACTCCCGGTTATAGTTGTAATAGGCTTTGAACTCGCTTTAAATAACTGCGAGTTATTTTAGATCTGTACTTTATGTCTTAAGTTTTTTTTATAGTTGTTTTAGCGGTTGTGTCGATTTAATGATTCTAGCCTTTTTTTCATATATTTTTTTAAAGTTTGATATTATGCTGTGCTATTACACTACTGTCCAAGGTTAGAGGAGGGAAACATACATATTAACTTCGCCACATTCTGTATGTGCCTGTCACAAGTTAGAAACCTGCAATTCAGTGATTGTCGTTGATCTCTGTCTGTCATATTTGTTTTCGTTTATTGTATTGTAGATAAAGAAGGCCGTTGGTTTTCTCGTTTGAATTGATGTCGGACCTTTTAAACTATCTTTATGGTATGGGATTATTTCATTGTTGAACGCCGTACAGTGACGCATTTACTTGAATCCACGTCATTTTCTCATTGGCAATCATACATCTTCTTACTTTTTATTTATAAAACGGCCTTTTCAATATCATACATCGTTTCAACCTGTTAAACAGAGCTCTCGGTATCATATTGTGTATCTTGGATTGATACGGGATTCCGGAAAACTGCCAGCTGAAATTTCCCCAGTAAATCGTATCGTGAGATAACCATAACCAGTGAGTTTGGAGAATCTTTGTCATTTTTTTTGTAAAAAAAAAAAACAACATTTGACTTTTATGCTTAGATAGTTGGAATTGAATTAATTTTGAATAATTTTTTTTGATTTTCATATTTTAGGTATGTTAGGTATAGGGAACCCTTGTCATAATTCCATCTTGTTCTTCAATAATCTAATCTTACTGCCAAAAGACTTTCACCTTTTAGAAATCGCGCAAAATAATCATGCATAAATGTTTGGTGAGCGATATGGCGTCCTTGGAGGTTTAGTTTTCACTGTATGAATAACAAGTTGATCGAACATGATTCATTATTCTATTACCAGATTTTCTTCTGATGTTGGAAAATGCTTTTAACAAACTTATTTTTCGTCAACGTTGGAGGATACAGTTCCTGTGTCGAATGTTTAAACATTTCTATCATTATAATAAAACCTATATTATGATTTGCAAAAACAATCTGTCATGGAGACTTCTCCATTTACTCTTTCGTTTACAATTTTTGTAAATTTGTTTCCTTACAATGAAAAAAAAAAAACAAAAACAAATATAAGCATTGCTTTAGTATATGTAGGTAGATGATACCGCAAGACAAAAAAGAATTACTAAACAATAAGTTCATTATTTTGTACATAAATCAGGCCGTTAGTTTTCTCGTTTGAATTGTTTTACATTTGTCATTTCGGGGCCTTTTATAGCTGACTATACGGTATGGGTTTTACTCATTATTGAAGGCCGTACGGTGACCTAAATTTGTTAATTTCTGTGTCATTTGGTCTCTTATGAAGAGTTGTCTCATTGGCAATCATACCACATCTCCTTATTTTTATATATAGGTTTCAAAATACATTTTGTACAGATTAAGCGGTTGGCTCCAGGTTGAATTGTGTTCTCATTCTCATGACAGGAAAGTTTAACAAAGAGATATACAATAAAGTGTACTTAACCTTTAAAACAAAAACAAAAAAAACCGAAAGCATCTGTTTTGCGCTTTTTTGTCGTATTTTAAATAAATAAAGCATTTCAAACTATATGCTGTAACTGGTACACTAAACATCTTTAAGCTAAGAGTTAGTAAGATAAAAGGCATTTTGTTTTTATTTACAACGATCATCTTTGGTTACGGGCAATCGTGACCGTAATTTGTTGTTTCTTAATATCCTTGTTTACAGAGAGAGAGAATTGCATTAACCAATCCTTATATATAGATGATGTGGATATTAAAGGGATTAAAGTGGCGAGGATTTAGATACATTCATCACTCATGCCAACAACACAGTAACGTCAAAGTATCAACTTTCCTAATGAGAGATCTAAATACAAAATTACCTTCCTCGATACTTCCAGCTCTCTAACAGATAGCATGATATCCACAGACCTATATTCTAAGCCTGCTGATACTCACCAATACCTGTCCCCGAAAAGCTGCCGTCATACCTTATACATAAACATTATAAGAAGCGGTAAACACTACATTTAGGACCAAAGTAAGAGCTTTATGAAAGTATGTCCGACTTACTGGTTTTAGAGAGATATGTCGAACATTTGTCCATCACAAGACCAGTTCGTTGATGCATATAACAGCAGCGAAACGTGGTTACACTAGTATTGATATGATGGATGGATGTTTAACGTCCAGCGGCAAATGCATATTCAGGACGGGAGAATGTTAATGTAATATCAATATATACCCTGCTTTATACTAGACAGACACGCTGAGCCGGCTTTTTAAAGTAATAGTTCACAAGGTTACAGTCGCTGAAAGACATGTCAACATACCAGGACACATTACTCTGATTACGGGCCGACCAGTCGTTGCTCTTACTCTTAAATGTTATTTGCTAAGCGGAGAACCAACAAATACCAGTTTTAAAGTCTTTGGTTTGACCCGGCTGGGAATCGAACCCACAACCTCCCACATTCGAGGTGAGCACCCTATCGCGAAACCACAGATGCAATGGCAGAGAAACGGTGTGGTTTACGATGAATTAGCAGTTATAATACAGATGCATACAACTTCTGTCATTAATATTGAAGAACTCGAAATTTCCATGTTCTATCTGAAATTTTTTAGAACGAACGAACAATTATAGCATAGTATGGTGACAACCAATTAACAACAAACAAATGTTAATAAAGGTAAGCTTACCAGAACTGAGTAGAACTTTGACCATTTCTTCATTTCCGCTTTCAACTGCTATATGCAATAATGGCGACCCTTCACTTCCGATAAGATTTGGATCAGAACCGGAACTGAGTAATTCCCAAACCTGATCCGTGTCATCTTGATACACAGCATGTAACATTTGTAGTTGTTCAATATTATGAACATTTTTCGTTAGGTCGTGAAGTGACATACTGGAACTTCGTCTTCGATACCCCGACCCCATCGGACTTGATAAACCATCAGCAGACAATGATACATTACTGCCACGCCTTTTGTATGCACCTGACAGCGGACTTGGTGCACCCTCAGCTGACAGTTTTGCTTGCACTGAAATGCTTGAACTTCTTCGTCTTTGCCGAACAACAGGACTTGTCATTTTATCGGGTTTGTATATAGATACGCTCGAACTTCGCCTTCTTGGTTTTCCAAATGCCATGTCGACTGTGTCAGATGATTTTTCTTTAGGATTTTTTTGAAACATTTTTCAGTTCAGTTTAATTAAACACTCAGATCAAGTAATGTTAGCACTATCAAAAAAGAAAGAAAAAAGCTCATGATATATATTTGTTTAATTTTAGCCCTATATGCATTAATTATGTGTTTGTAAGTACATATATTTTGTTCAATTGAAATGCAAAGAAATGTTTTTTAGAAGACGTGGTCAAAATAGTAAAAATTAAAGCACCATTCTGATAAAAAGAGTTAGAAAATTAAAGAAAGAAAAAAATGCATGAACATAAAAATCTCTTTTCCCGATTGGACTATTGTCCAGGGCTGTACACAGGAAGCACTTTATATACACAAGAATGTTTCATATCCATCAAACGAAATTTTAAAATTTGGTCCACATGTTTAATCAAAGGTAACCACAGTTTTATCTGAAAAAAGAGGCGAAAGATACCGAAGGGGAAATCAAAACTCATAAGTCTCAAAGAAAAACTTATAAAATCATACCGAAAAAACGAAAAACGACGAAAAGACAAACAACAGTTTACAAAACACTACAAAAAACCTAAAAAAACTGACCAACACAAACCCCGCCAAATATCCAGGGGTGGTCCAAGATGCCCCTTATGATAAACCTATAATTGGAAATGAGCCACAGCGTAATATATAAAAAGTAAAATAACAAAAATACCGAACTCCAAGGAAAATTCAAAACAGAAAGTCATTTATCAAACGGTAAAATACCGAACTCCAAGGAAAATTCAAAACAGAAAGTCCTTTATCAAACGGCAAAAATACCGAACTCCAAGGAAAATTCAAAACAGAGAGTCCTTTATCAAACGGTAAAAATAAAAAAAAAAAAAAAAACTCAAACACATCAAACGAATGGAAAACAACTGTTATATTCCTGGCTTCGTACAGGCATTTCCTTATGTAGAAAAACTATGTTAATCGATTGGATAGTAGAATACTGATATTAAAATCACGCACAGCCATATAAATGTTACCAGACATAAACCTAAGGCATGTGAATCTCTTCACCGTCGGTTCTATAACAGCTGGGGCTTTCGAAAACTTTCATTGTTAGGTTTATAAAATAGCTAACTAAACCGCTCATTTGTATGACAGTCGCATAGAATTCCATTATGTTGACAACAATTAGTGAGCAAAACAAACAGACATAAAAGGTAAAAATGTCAAAAATTGGGGTACAGCAGTCAATATTGTGCTACAATCTTAATCACTATAAAAAACAAATAACTATTTCAACATAGATGGCATATAAATGCTCTTTTATGTAAATAACTGAACGTTGAAACGTCTGAACGAGCCCTTTCAAAATTTATTTGAGAGATTACAGTTCGGAAGATTTCGATAACGGATGCAATCCCAACATCCAACGAGGAGAATGTGGTTCCATGCAGTGTCACGTGCAAACCAATCATATTATGTTTATACTATGCGGAATGCTGCTGTCGGATGTAAAGCTATGTTAATTGGTTTGATAGTAGAATACTTTAAAATCACACATAGCCATATAAAGATAGCTATAAATCTAAAATCTTAGTTTTGTCACGTATTCGAAAGCCCCAACTTTTATAGAGCCGGCGGTGAAGAGATTTACGTGCCTTAGGTTTATGTCTGGTATTGCTAACTTTTGCCTCAAAACCTTTCTGATAACGTTAATAATCTCCATCGCAATATTGATTATAGGTGTTAGGTGCAAGCACATAAAAGCAAAATGAATAGATAAAAAAGCAGAAAAATGTTTCCTCGTAAGACACAAAGAAATATAAAACCGAAAAAAAAAACGTTACAGGATAGACAAACCACAGACGAGAAAAAACAGGATAGACAAACCACAGACGAGAAAAACGTTACAGGATAGACAAACCACAGACGAGAAAAACGTTACAGGATAGACAAACCACAGACGAGAAAAGAATTGGTTGTGTGATCACGTTCTGTAGGAAAAGAGAAACTTGTAGAAGGACTAATATAAATTAGGTGAAAACTGGAGATGAAGACGTTGTAAAACTACTTATATCATCCACAAAAGAATGTAGCACCAACATGTTCAACGACCTGTGACATTGTAGGGTTTAGCGGGCGACATTGCGATATAGCGACCTGATGTCTTAAGTAAAAACTGTGACCTTTGAAAATATTCAAAACCGAAAATGATATAATTATAATAAATTACAATGCCAGTCAAATTTGCTAAAACATGACCAGGTGACCTGTGTCAATTTTATAAACGTGACCATGTGACCTACGGGGATATCCTACTGGAGTCACAAGAATTTATGGCTGTGTAACTGCTGACTGGAGGGGATTAACATCTGAGATTATTGAATGGTGGTTATTCAAACCTTCTTCAAGGGGAATGGGGAGGGCAATATGATAATGGGAATCATTCTGAAAATGTTGCCTTATAAATTAACTTCGAACCGCATTTAAACTTACCAATACAAGCCCATTATCTAATTGTATTCTTGGCCTTGTTATAATTAGTTTAAAATGTTTTCGTTAATGTTGATGATCAAGTGTTCCTAGTGACTGCCAAAAAAGACAAAACATTAAAATACTTTCCAGTTAAACCTTTGAAAAAGTTGATAATGAACTTTCAATGGCGCTTATAAATTAAACTCGTATTAACACGGATACAGAATATCATTTAAACATACAATTTCGAGTATCACAATTCAAATGTATTGGACATGTATACAGGTTTGAATGGGGGTTGGTGTCCATTTCTGTATTCTCTAAATTTTTAGTGTTTTTTCTTCTTTCTTTTATATTTTAGCACCCCATTTTTTCTCTATTCTTTATTGTCTTTTGCCTATTTTTCTGTGCTTTTTGGTCCAAAATTATCTATAATCTATATTGTCAACCCCTAACAGACCCTCTTATGCTTTAGATTAATAGCCGAACAGGAACTGCTTATCCTGCTTACCCGGAGCAAAGTATCAAACGCCGGTTTTCGGTGGGGTTTGTATTGCCCGATCGTCATTTCGGCGATCATCATCATCATTTTGTCTTTATTTCATTTCCCAAGGGTTGGCAGAAACATCTAAATATAATTCTTTTATATCTCTTTCTGAAATTAAAGCCATCGCTAAAGGTCCGATTGGCTATGCGGCATGTCTTAATACGCAGCCATGTCCGGTAGGAATAGGAACGTTAAAATTGACACATCTTGTAGGGGTAATGCCACGCATTTTGTTATGTTAAAGAACCCCGGCAATAGCTCATTGAGGGGTCTTTAAATGGTTCAATTTCTAACATAAAACCCGACAGAAGTATAAATTTGCCTTTTTTCTAAGCTGTGAAAAATTGAAAAAAAATTTGTTTCGGCAAATAATCTCTTATTGCGGATTTGCAATACATATCATAGGGAAAAACATTTTTTCCCTAGAAGCCTTAGGATGAAATACAATTTCAGCAATCATTTATCTTGGCGTATAAAACCAGTAAAGTATTGAAACTAAATAATACTTTAAAAATGTGTGTGATGATAAGAAAAGGAAAATATCAAAGAATAAAAATCCCTGGGATAAGCAGATGCGACGAATTAATACATCTTTGTCTCATCTATACCTTTACCTTATAAAACGATTCTACATATTGAATATAAATATACATTGAAAGGTACACAACTTTCTTGTCCTGAACCCTTTGAGCCTTTTATTTTATAATATTGCTTACCTTTTTTTTTTTATTTTTTTTTTACAATTTAGCTTATGAAAATTAAACGTACTCTATACGGAATTAGCAATACAAAAATAAATTGATTGATAAATTAATGAAAAGCCCATCTAACAAGCAGGTGAAAACAATGAAAATAAAACTCATTGATAAAAATGTAAATTTAAAATAAAATTAAGGTTACAATTTTGTACAAACCTTACAATAGAATGTTCCACACCTGACAATTAACACTATTGTCTATATCCCACAATGGTTTTATTAATAATAAAATATGATTTTTACGTTTAGTTGTTCGTCATCCCGTCAGAGAAAGTATAAATCATTTCATTACTGAACCTTATCCGCATCACAAGTTTAATGAGGTAAAATGACTGTCTCTGTCCTAACCTAGTGTTGTTATTTATGACGACATAAACAATGGCTTGGCTCCAACTTTATATAATTATTCTTATACCTACATGGGCTAAGAAAGTTCATTAATGATTTTTCAAACTTAGTTAAGAATTAAGTTTTATACATTTCGTATTGATTGCCAAGTTTTTAGTTGCATTCCAAGTTATTTTTTTCTCTATTTATACCAACTGACATACATGACTGTGTTCGTCTCTAAGTTAACAATAACGGTACCAATTTTTCTACACAAGATCCGCATTTAAAAAATAATTGTCTCTTCAGTGATGATATAGGCTGAAATATTTGAAAATGCAAAACTTACAAGAAAAAAAAAGAAAGCCTATAAACCAAAAAAAGACAAAAAGTATAGCCAAAACACGAAGAACCTAAATATGTAATACAAATAGGCATTATATACTAAGGGGAGAAATTCAAATCTTAAGCAATGCGAACCCTACCAAAAGACCTCTAGTATTATTTGTATTAATCAAATACAGCGACATGCAACATTTCCTTTTTACCTTTGAAAACCACAACTCTTTATCTGTATAGAGACTAACAGTACTCTGTACCTTTTACTCATATCTTGGTTACATTCTCAAGCATGTGTGTGCCATTAGTACAGTTGAAAGATGTATAACCCAAAACATATTCTTGCGAACCAGTCATTTTTTTCAGTTTTTACTGCGTTATTCATACATCTACCTGTTTATTATATCAGTCAAATTAAAAACCAACAACAATCAAAGAAAATAATCCGGAGAAAGGGAAATACAAAAAAAAAAAAAAAAAAAAAAAAAAACACATCAGACACAAATTATGAAATGGCCCGTTGACAACCATTGCGCCAAAAATATACAATTTTACTTACAACTTTGTTTTTGTAAATTTCATAGAATTTGACATGAGACATAACAGAAACAAGTTTTATTCATTTTATTTTTAAAACGACAAACTGCATAAACAATGTGTCGAAGTAGTAATCATTCTTAACCCGCTAAAACATGTTGTTCACATCGAGGCTGGAGGCACTTTTTTCACATCGAGGCCGGAGGCACTGTTTTCTAATAATCACTTTATGCCCTATGATCATAATATAAATGTTGACATTTTTTAAAATGACAAGATAATTAAATATACATGGAATCATAAATACATACTAGACTATTCTTTTTCTATTAAAGTATACCTAACAGACCTTATTACAATATAATTGCTTTACTAAACCATGTCGATGATATCATTAATATTAAAAAAGCATAGTTACAAATGTATATGTGTCTACTTTCAAATTTATTGTTTGATTATTAATAACCAAAGGTGAATATGGCATGTATGAATAAGTTTATCAATATATAGGATAAACATTTAACATTTTTCCCCGTTTTGTAGCGGCATTACAATTCTCATTATCCTCAAAATGTACAAAAAGCCATACACTCGGCCAATATATTCATTGAAGTAAGCAGACAAGCTTTCCATATTAAGTTATAACTGCAAACACACAACAAGAGAACAACTCATGTCCGCAATCTTAGCCCCACTGTATAAAAAAGAAGATGTGGTATAATTGTCAATGAGCAAGTTATAAAAGGCTCCGACATGACAAATGTAAATCTATCCAAACGAGAATTCTGATGGCCTAATTTATGTATAAAACAATTATAAACGAAAACACATGTATGATATACAGCTACAAACGACAAATACTGAACTATTGGCTGCTGACTTAGGACAGGCATATACAGAATGCAGCAGGGTTAATTATGTTTTGAGGCGCCAAACCCTTATATCCACCATCTTGGACCTACTGTGACGCTTTTGAAAATTGCAAAGGGTACAAATATATCAATAATTTTCCAACAAAGGAAAAAAAAAGTTTTTGAGATGACACACTTATTAGAAACTTTGAAAAGAACCAGTGAAAAGACGCTAATTTGCATTTACGATCAAAGACAAGTACTCGGTATAACGAAAATTGTTCAATAGGTAAAAGCTATACAATACATCAATATTTTTTTTCGTTGGGTTGCTGTCTCATTGACGTCAAGCTATATCAAATTCTCTCATTTTATTCATATACATATATAATATTCTTATTGCTACATGTATATTTAACAAACATCAGCTTTCCATTCTTAATTATTCATTATCAGCAAAGGCACTTCACGAAATACCTAGATACATAGCAATGTTACTCCTTGCACAAAAATTTAACTGTCTCCATCATACGACGAGGCAGAGGGTAGGTTACTCCTGAGTAACGGGAAGTCGATAATGAGAAAGCTCAAATCGTCACGTTTGTCATAGATCCTAGTGTGAAGTCGTTCATCTGTGTCAATATCAAGAAAAGGATACGGGTATGGAGCTGACTTTCTAGTTTCGATAGTATCCTTAATTCAAGTTTACAGGGATATGTGGGAGGCAAACACTTACTAAAATAGGGGTTACAATAACCGTTTCGATTATTATTTTTTCTTTCATACCAGCATTATAGAAATACTTTTTTGTATTGATGTTTATTGCAAGTTCTTGTGCTTCCATTCATCGCAATTGAAAAGGGAGCGGCGTTAAAATCCAACGAAAAGTTAGCCACCACACGTCCATGGGCCAGTTCCAAGTCCGACAGTTAATTGGTTATTGTTTCTTTTTTCATTCATATTTTTTTAAATGTTTTTATCTCTCGTTGCATTTGAATATGGTGACTGATCTATCAGACATATCTCTGTTAAACTCACCGCGTTCTGAGCGATTATGGGCTTGACAAATTGTACAGACACTTGTCTGTATACCATTTTGTTAAACCTTAAATGTTTAGGATTCATCGTTTGGTTGCTGTCTTATTGACATATACCACACAAATCCACTTTTAATTATACCTTAACTTGAATTTTTTTTCCGTCATGGAACTCAAAAGTTTGATAAGTCACATCACAAATCAGGAAAAATATAAAATGTTACAAAAATCAAGTAAACAAATATAAATATGACCAATCTAAGAACTAGCTGACACACAAACTGGTATGTCTTGACGCATCTTGCACTAAATTTGTGATGTTATTTTTTAATAGCGATTTATATATTGATAAAGGGGAGATAATCCAACTTGAACCATATTCCACCGACCATTACAAATGTATTATCATGATTATAGGGGGTAAATTCAGTAAAAAAAAAAAAAAAAACAACTCCCATTGACTTTAATGCAACTCTATGTCTTGAATTAAATTTCTACCTGGTTTATCTTTAGAAATCAGAAGCTTTCATATATCATTCGTTAAAATATAAATGTAGTCCCATCTTTTACAACAATAAAAACATGGGGTCATGCGGCATTTTCAGATTTGCACTAAATTCCTATACTGACCCCCATTACCTTCTAACCCTGCAGTAAAAAAAAATAAGTGCATTCAGCATTCATTTTGTTTATTTTCTTCAACCCTAGTTTTGATCCATCTATCAAAAAAAAAAAATTATTACAAACATTATCTACCAATCAGAAGATCACATGACTTCAGTATTATACAGAAAGCTCTCCCCCCAAATGGGCGGTCCTTGATGACGTATATTCATTTACTGAATTTACCCCTATACCTCTGATACTAATGTTAAGTGGGGCCTCTGTGACCAAGTGGTATAATCGTTCTTCATCTGTATCAATTGCCTAAGGCTATCAACGCTGAGGTGAAACGTTCGAATCCCGCACGTTGCAGGTGCGTTCGACTCGAATCTTAACTGATTAGGATAACCAGTTTTTTCCTTGCACTCTGGCTTCTTCCACCAATACAAAATTTGCCGCTACGAAAAAACAATAAGTCCGAAAAGTGGCGTTAAACACCAAAAATTATCCATTCATCTGAAGTTTGGTATGTATTATATTTTAGTTATCAAAAGTCCGGGATAATCTATTATAAATTTGATTTACTTTTTATAAATTAAATACAATGTATATTTTTTCACAAACAAAAATAATTATCTAGCAAGAGCAATATAATTGCTTAAATCATTTCTTTACATGCCCCGCTAGGGTTTAAAAGTTACAGTTGTGATGTTTACTGAATTAATAATAGTAATGGTTTGATAGCAACCCTATTTAACGTTTTCCTTTTACTAAAATAAAAACACCATGATGAAGAATATATTTGGCGGGTAAATTTCAGGTCAGGTCAGATGAAAGGACGTTCTAAGGGAAATTCTTAGATGCAAGGGAACATCCCTTCTGCAATATTTGTATGAAAATTAGGATGGTATATAAGCAGACGAAAATCATCTGTTTCAGGGAAATACAGTCTGCCAATAATACTCCAAAATGTACAAAAAAAGCTCCAGGAAAAATGTAACATATCCATCTGAATTGTAGCAAGAAAAATGAAACGGAAAAAAAACTAGTGTACCATTCATTATACTAACAAGAAGGGGTATTTGATACTTGATCAATTAACCTGTCGCTCATGTAAGTGTAAAGCCAGTGATTAGTTTAATTCGGTAGGTAAAGTTAGAGGAAAAAAGGACGGGATTGTGGTTACAATCAAAACATATCCGTCGTCATCTGTGAAACAGATATTACATAACAGTCAACCGACTCGCGATGGCGACCGTTATATTTTCAAATGAATGACTTTAACTTCACCACTTGGAACTCTTTGTTTGAAAGCGTCCTTGAATGCATCAACCCTCTATCAAGGAAACTTTGATAGGAAATGCAAGTTCTAAAATGTCGTATCAACTATTCTCAGGAAGATTAGTTGTAACTAATGGGATTATCCTCGAAATAAAGATTATTTATTTATTTATTTATTTACTACAAGTTTGATCGTTTATATAAATATACATTGTTAATTTCCATTGTTTAATGCAATGTAGGCGTACATATAATAATAATTTTGCAGCTAATTTAATAGTTTTAGGTAAATAATTTGAAGAAAAACTACGGTTTCTTATTGGTGCATTATGAATTAAATTCGGATCTATCATAACTTTCATTCGTATACATCTCCATGTCTTGCATTGTTCTGGACATAATATTCAATTTCATGTATGATAGTATAGGAACATTCTATTCAGCAATTGTTGTGTTGCTCTTTTAGATGTCTTTTAACACTCTATTTTGAACAAAACGATTTGTTACATATAATACACAAAATGGGTTCTCAACTACAATTTCAAATTCTCATATGCAGTTATAGAAATTATTGATATCGTTAGAATTTTTATGATCATTTTGTGTTACTTTCTACGAAATTTAACCATGTTCTGGGAAAAAGTTAAGCTTTTATTTTATTTTATATTAAATTGTTTTTTTATAGTATCAACATATGCTAATCTTACTTCAAGCATACGGATTCATTTCATCACTATGGGTAGCAGATTCTGCTGAACAAATGGTTCTAAAAAATATGGGATGCCTATATAATTATTTCATTACCTTTTGTAATTGAGAGGTTGTTAAATTTTTATACAATTAACAACTATTATTTTTCAGAATATTTTAAAATGCGTTGGCGGATTATACAAAAAAAAAAATATGGAAATAGCATCTTCTTTGCAGGATGCTGATATGGCTTTATAAAGTTCCATATTGAACACACCAGCATTTGGATGCTGGCATCTAATATATATATAGACTTTGATAGACTTTTCGTTTGGATGCTGGCATCCCAATTATATGCATGCAGACTAAACTTTCTTTTTGGATGCTGCCATCCCATTAAAAATAATTGGATGTTCATCCATTAAAGTTAATCTTCGAGATGCTTGAATCCCAGTTGTAAGTACATTCATTTCCTTTGGATGCTGGGGTCCATCTTCTTTGGATGCTAGCATCTGTTTTCTTTGGATGCTGGCATTCGTCTTCTTTGGATGTGGGCATATGTTTCTTTGGATGCTGGCATCTGTCTTTTTGGGATGCTGGCGTCCATCTTTTTGGGATGCTGGCATCTGTTTCTGTGAAAGCTGGTGGGTGTTTTGTTTAAAGTCATTTCCTTTTGATGCTGGCTTCCGTCTTCTTTGGATGCTGGCATCTGTTTCTGTGGAAGTCCGTGGCCGTTTTGTTTTAAGGCTGACATAATTGAAAAGTCTTTTATCTTTTTGAAAAAAAGTCGAATATTTGGTGTTTGTTTATTATTTATATAAAAAAATATATAGGAAAAACGCATAAATCTGAAACTGGTGACTATTATTGTGATGAAATACAAAAATACAAATACAAGGAAACAGTAATATACAATATTATATTGTATCAAAGAGTGTTTGGAGTTACTGAAAGTGAGCTTAACCTCATAGCCTGCTGAAATGATATCATAGACATACACTCTACAATTCGGATTGATGACTGCGCTTTATTAAGGTGCTTCATATGAAGTCTGTAAGCCTGCATTATAATTTTGTGTCTATGACAACCCCCCATTTTTAATTAAAGTATATATTGGCATTAAATATATAAGATATCATAAGGAGATCTGTCTTCCCTAGTTGCCTGCATACAATAATACACGTATCGCTTTAATAACAATGCAAAATCTTTTAAATTTTTATTTCAATTATCAGTACTGGTCTCTTTCATCTGTACGTACTGGATATTGTCAATATCACTGGACTTGTTGTATGCACATCATGTCATGATCTATTTTAATTACAACCACAAAACTTACATAGGATGAAATTTGAAAAAATAGGCAGGACAGGAGTTTTGAGTAAAAAAAAAAAAGGCAGGATGAGCAACTTGGTTAAAAAAAATGCAGGATGACAATTTGTGTAAAAAAATTCAGGAAAAACTAGTAAAAAAAAGGCAGGACCGAATAGAATAAAAAATAAAAAGGCAGGACAGAGATTACAACTAAGAAAAAATAAGAGGACAAAATTTTTCATCCTAGTGTTAAAAATATATTGCTTTCCTCCCAACGTTGAAAATGACTACTCGTGGTTGCAAAAAACTACTTACACCCTCCTCTTTTCCACCCCAAAACGCATGATTATCTGAAGAAAACCTCCATTTAATCTTCACTTCACTCTTCCCAAGTTTTCCATACCAAGCCTGGTGCTTCTGCGTAGTCATCAAATAAAACTATTAAAACAAACCATCTGAACAACTAATTAAATTGAATTATTATGGAACAACACGCAATTCTATACACTATCAAAGGGATAAAAGCGTGCAATTTCATCAATGTCATTCGTTTTGGAGAAATATACCCTATTTGGAGATATTTCATGAAATTGCAATCCCATCCAAGGGTGGATTCATTTTACACCTTAATTTATGTTTGGTTTTTGCTTGACCCTTGTCCTATAAAACAAACATTGTGTGGCGATATTTACATTTTCTTTAATTTTTCGTATTTTCTTTTTCATTCATTTTGCTATTTGCTATTTTCGGCTTTTATAATCAAGCTGTCACAAGCTTCAAAATTAAAAAAAAAAGAGCAAGAAATGAAAAAATCAGCTTTAAAGGCATGAAAGGGGCATGAGTTACTAGATATGAAAAAAATCAAAATGTGTTTTTTTTTTTTTTTTTTGTTCAATCATTAATGAAAGTGAAATAGTGAAATGATAATTCGCTTTTAGCAGCCAGTTTGGTTCTCTTTTGTCAAAATAAGCTAAGAAACATCGCTGATTAATTATTCACTTGCATTCGACCGCATTGAATCCGTTTTAATGTGACCTTCAATTAAACCCCTTAGCTAGAGATTAATTAGGCATAAACTAGGCATGTTCAGCTATTAAAAGGAAAAGAATGTCAACATTGAAAGTGAAACAAAAGTAAACCATTTGATTAACTGATTCGATCCACAAAAACTCATTCTTATACAGGAAAAAACGATGATTAACATATTTTTTAACCTACAATATGAAATCAAACAGACCTAGAAAAATCCAATTGCACGTTTTTGCTTTCTATTTATATCTATATTTATGTTTACATCGGGTTATATGACTGTCGGCAGTCTTGGAGGTCAGCTCGATGGTTAATTAGAGGCGTCTAGACTAAAATACACACAAAATTCTGATACATATTATCTAGTTCATACATACTTTATTTTAAGTCAATAAATCTGTATGTACTCCTTTCTTAAACATTATTTATATAGTATTTGACATTCACCCTTTAATATTCATACATGACTATGCGGTAAGGGTTTTGCTCATTGTTGAAGACCGTACAGTGACCTATAGTTGGTTAACTTCTATGTCATTTGGTCTCAGGCTGGTGGAGAGTTGTCTCATTGGCAATCATACCACATCTTCTTATTATTATGTATACTGTAGCTCTGGTTCCTTAATTTATTTGGGTCTTTTTCAACAAAGAATTTCAAATAGTTGTTCCCTTCAGACTTGTGCGAACAACACATTCAACTTTCTGGTAAACTGGATAGACCTTATCGCTATTTGTCCGTCATTTCTGGACATCACAAAGGTTCCCGTAAAATTTTGACGTCACAATAGAAAATATTAATGTCTGATGACACAAAGGATTGAAAGGAAAAGTGATTGTTGTATGATGTCAAGTGTCGCAGATTATCAGGTCAAGTGTTCTGATATCCAAATAGCGATATGGTACATATTGTCTCCTGGTACGAGGAAAATCCTCCCTTACAAACCAGAAAATCAGTAATTCATGGAATTTCTTTTGGTTTATATGGCTTGTGAGGCATTTTTTCAGGACAATTTCAGTCTTAGAAAAGCTTCTTGACTTTCTAGACCGAAAATCAATCTTAAATCAAATTTCTTATATTTTACATTGCTTGTAATAAAATTGTAAGACCTCTTACCAGTGATGAAATTTACTGGTGTAGGTCATATGGCTAGTGGTGAACACATTAATTTAGCGGACCCGATTTTTATATTGGGCATGGCCGTAGGGCTTGTGGTAAATCGTAATTAGCATGATTAAAGGTCTGACATAGTCTTGGTGGGGTGTCACGTGCATCAGATTTTTGTCAAATCTATTTATTTCTCTGCGGAACAGCTTAACCCTCTTGCTGCCGGAGGGACACATGTGTCCACAAAGGCTGTGCCGGAGGGACACATATGTCCATGGTTTAATTTATGCAAGCTTCTCATCATTGCTGTATCTCTTTCAGTTAAAAGACCGAAGATTATACAGTGTAATATTTTTCTTCAATGGGTCCCAAATGTAACGGTCATTATGGCGTGACGTCATATATCGAATTACGTCATTGTTCGGCATGTAACGTCACAGACGTCGAGCTGTCGTATTTTCTGGCACAATGCAACCTTGAAAAACTACCGGCAGCAAGAGGGTTAAGGTTCGTCATAACAAATGGACAAATATGGCCGCATTTACACCCCAAAACCTACTCTGAGTACAGACTTACATGTCCAGTAAAAAATGTTTTAAGACCTGGCATCCACTAGATATATAAAAGTTAAATAAATGCATTTTGTGATTCAGAAAGATTAAATCTTTTTCGGGTTTTAATGGGCATTTTTTTTCGTCCCTGCAGAAGGTGTAAAAATGAAATAAGTTGGGATATAACTTTGAGATGCTCCCTCTCAGGTAACAACTGTTTTGTATTGTATTGTATTGATTGTCCTTGATTGGCATGGACAATAGATATCTACACAACTAGAGGTGAGTTAAAGAGTGTAACTGAGTGGACAGTATCAAATGTAATTCAGGTGTTTGTTTATTTTTACACCTTCTGTAGGAACGGAAAAAAAGGCCCATCAAAATCCAGAAATGATTTAATCTTTCTGAAACACAAAATGCATATAAATCTTATATATCTAGTGGATGCCAGGCATTAAAACTTTCTAAACTGTACTAGTAAGTCTGTACTTGTAAATGCTCTTTTGTTCCGACGTTAGAAAGTTCCGGGCGGAAAGAACTAACTAGCCGAAAAGTTCCGGAGGAACTTATTAACTAGTTACTTTGTTCTTCCTCTGGTTTAAAAGTTCCACCGGAACTAAGTGACTAGTTGCAAAGTTTTAACGGACCATATCAACTAGTTAGAAAGTTCCTTTTTGCCAAATTAGTCAAAACCGGAACTAACAAACTAGCCCAAAAGTTCCAACGGAACTTATCAACCAGTCACAAAGTTCCATTTGGAGAATTGATGCAAAGAACCACATGGGGGCATGTGGTGGTATTCTTCCCTCTCTTGAGGATACTATGAATACTAAATTTGTATGATAATGCAACTTATTCCGTTTTATGTGAGCTATGAAATACGACTTAAATTTTGCATATTTGTCCCCAAAGAAACCCTTTTTAGTGCGTTGGGTATTCTTGTAAATTAATTCTTTGCTCTTATATATACTGATACTCATTCTTCCCCCTCTTTCTACAATAAGGACGAAATATGGTATATTCGGAGCGATGTATCTAGTTGTTCTGTTCCGCCAGAACTATTCAACTAGCTACATTGTTCCGGGACTTTTCAACTAGCTACTTTTTCCGGAACTTTTCGACTGCACTCGGAATAAAACAACTAGTTGGAAAGTTCCATCGGAACGAAATAACTAGTTGAAAAGTTCCGCCGGAACAAAGTGACTGACGGAACATAGTGGCTGTTACATACTCAGAGTAGTTTTTGAGGTGTGAATCGACATCGTGTAGAAAAGACATATATTTCGTTGCATTTTCTACTTTATTTACACTACAGACAATATAATAAAAAGAATAACTATTCCAAGTATTCAAATTAAAACCGTGAACGAACTATTGTGATAATGCATTTTGTGCATTTCTGTATTAATGCGTCTGTCCACTCGCAGAATATTTTTTCGATTTCTTTATTCTTGAATTTAATTTGGTTATTCTATAAATACATCTATGTTCAAGAGGGATAATAATTTGGTTATTTAGTAAATACATCTATGTTCAAGAGGGATAACGAATATAAGGGAATCTAGAACAAATTACATGAGGGTATTGAGGGGGGTCCTTCTTATCTGTTTTCTTTAATTTCTAGGCCATGTTTCTGTATTCTTTATATTATATTGTTTGACCATTATTCTGTATTCTCTGTATTTTAGCACCTCATTATTCTCAATTCTTTATTTTTTTGGTCCATTTTTCTCTATTCTTCATATTATTTGCCCATTATTCTCTATATTCTGAACACCCCCATCAACACCCTCTTACGTCAATATAAATAAGAAATTAAGATGTGGTATTAGTGACAATGAGACAACTCTCCATCCAAGTCACAATGTTTAAAAAGTTTAACAATTATAGGTCAAAGTACGGGGAATGTCTACAAAATATTACCCCGCAGCAGTGTTACTAATATCATTTCGACAAATACAAAATGTTTAAATGACGACAATGAATTGATATACATGTACATGTTTACGCAACTAAAGTTTTTTCTATTGATTCCTGCACCATGCATATGATGAATCTGATTATTAGTTTATTTGCTCATGTTTCCTTACTAACAGCCAATCCGGTCACAAAAAATGATGATCTCATTGCTGTATGTCAGTTACTCGTTCCTTGGTAACACTTTGTTACCAGGACATTTGATTTTGAAAAGTTTAACTAAATGAAATTTGAATTTTTCGTCAAATATTCCGTAAAGAAATGGATTAACGATGCAGTTTAAAATATGAAGTCTGTTTAGAAAAATCAAAATCTGTAATGAAGGTTTTCCTTGGAATTTTATCCAAAAGTCTGCATGGGTCGTTTCTAAAAGCATTAAAGTGACACGTGGTAAATATGTTATAAAATACGTGATTGTTATTGTTATGAATATAAATGTGTAACGATGCTGTTTGAAATACAAGCGAATTGACGTTGATTTCTGAGTTGTACTTGTGTTTGATTCGATGCTTTTATTAGTATTTTCACCTACAACTCCTTTTGGATTAGTCATGGTTACAGCATTTGCTGCAGAAGTGATCTCTATTTTAGGCTGATCTTTTGCTTCTACTATTGTCGGTGTGATCGTAGCGAATATTTCTGTTTTCATTATCTCCCGTAAATACACATCTTTTGTTTTATCCAACAGTGCAGGGTTTGGTTTGTCATCACCGGCATTACTGCAAGGAGGTTTGTCCTCGAAAACAACACTGATACCAACTCCCGAATCCCTTGACCCTTGGCATTGGGTTTGATTGAAAATCCGCTTCTTGTGTTTGCTCTTTACTTTCTGATCAACTATTTCCGTACCCACAGCTGATGCTTGTTCGGCCCAGTTAGCATATGTTTTTGATTCTTTGTTTTTGATATTCATTCGTTTATAAAGCGTGGAACTGACCTTGAAGTAAAAATACATTATGCTTAATGTAATAATCGGAAAAGCAGATAGTTCAATTACGGTATAAGCAATTGCAAAATGATGCTTACTTCCGGTTCTGTAATGTTCGCCGATTCTGTCACAAAACCCTTCAGTCGTGTTTTTAATTCTTGCAGTTGTGATTCCTGCCATGAACAAAATAGGTGAGTCGATTATGAACGCGCAAATATAAAACATAGTAAAAGACATGATTTCCCTTCCCGTAAGAAATGACTTCCGTAATGGATGACAAATTTTTATATATCTTTGTGTGGCAATCATCATCAAAATGGACATTGCCACAAATGTACTCCACGTCATTGTATACCACGAGAGTTTACAGACAACAATGTTTGTATAAGAAACCGGAGACAACAAAGCATAAATTGCAAATACTGAGCACAACACAGCAGATATGAGATCCGCAACAGCGAGACATGGTATATAAATTCTATTGTCAAGAGTACTCCTCATTTTATATCGATAAATAATTATAACAATTACGTTCCCAATACATCCAATTATTAGATATATGCTTAAAATTATAATGTTTGGCAGTGATTCCGTAACCATGATGACGATGTTCCGTTATCCTAGCCGTTAAAGATGTCCCGTTTTCCTAGTTAATTGTTAATAAGATATTTTATTGTCAAAACTTGTGGCAAAGTTCGTCTAACATATTCCGATTGTATCTCGATAAAATGTCACAACTTATCCAAAACACTATACATTTGTCAATAGCAACCAAACAAATCACTTTCATGAAAATAGTGAAATGTGTATATTTAGCTGATACAGATGTTGAAACTAAGATTATGGTGATGAATTAACCGATCAATAGTTAAACATTATTAAAAAGCTTATCATTTTAAATATTATAGTAGTCAACAACCTACAGCAATTTTGGAATTTGTAAAAATCAAACGATATTAGAGAGTCACACATCGATGCCATTATTTATTTTGAAGAACAGTAGATTGGCACCTTTTTGTTGATGTCGTCATATTTTGGTTTATTTGGCAATTCAGATGGATGACCACACCAAATTTAAAAGTTTATCTAAAGATAAAAGCAAAGTTCGGTTATCATATTAAGTACAACATTATGAGTAATGATTATATATTTGCACATATATAGTTTGTTTTAATGCGGGAAATATGCAATTGTATGATAAGTATGGTTAGTATATCATTTGATACTACATTTTGATAGGCCTTCCTGCTTTCAAGATTGCTTGATTATTGTAACAAAACATTAAGCAATTAAAAGGAAAGTTCAGTTCTTCTACCCACATTTCAAATGCAAAATTATAACAGTTAATTATAATCTGCTTTAATTAAAAAAAAAAAAAAAAAAAATCTCCTTAATTGTCTTTGATGTTTTGTATTTTGTCATATTATAGCTATAAAACATATTCATTTTTGATTTGTTTATAAAGAGTCACTCACAACACTAATTGAACAATTTTAAATTGATTAAAATCGGTATTGACACAAAAAGGTCAAAAGCTGACACGCCAGATTCCAACCATTAAGTTTTGGGTAAAAACTGCATACTAGACATCTCTATATAAAAAATTACGGTATATTCATTTATATTGACTGTTCTTTGGTTTACGACCAGTGGCAAATGTTTCATGCAAATTTGAGATGAGAACGAATTAACAATACATATTTGTGTAAATATAATACCATAAATAGGTCATGATCGACCACGAGGTCCGATATCTGTTTGCGCCAAAAATGCATTCATTTACACCATAAACTATATGCGCTAATACCTGTTTTGTGCCATTTAATTTTGAAAATCAAAGGGTTTCGATTCACCAACTAAACTGGCTTATAACTATACCAATTCTACAAATTTTACTCTGTGTATATCAATATCTGTGCCCCACAACGACAGGAGAGGGTCAGCTAAAAAGATTGACGAAAAGTTTGAACTTCTCATGAAAAGAATCAGGATAGAAATTTTCCCTTTCAAAATACACATACGGATCAATCAACGAGTTGATGATATATTTTTGTAAAGTGAAGACAACTTGATTCTCTCCTATACACCAGGCATCGGACATGATACTCTCCCATACACCAGGCATCGGACATGATACTCTCCCATACACCAGGCATCGGACATGATACTCTCCCATACACCAGGCATCGGACATGATACTCTTCCATACACCTGGCATCGGACATGATATTCTCCCATACACCAGGCATCGGACATGATACTCTTCCATACACCAGGCATCGGATTCAATGTTCCTGTTTTGACAAGGCTTCTTATCTATTTATCCGTTCAAGTTGAACGGACACCCCTCTTTACCATTGATTTTAATGACAGATAATAGAAGTACACATGATCACATTTAGTTGTGGAAGATGTCAAGAGGACAATTAGAACTTATAAGTCGAAGAAAAAGTGACAGCACCATTGAATATAAATGAAAAACGGCGTTAGGACAAAAAACAGTCTAAAAAACACTACATACATGTGTCTGTCCCAAGTCAGGAGCCCGTAGGTCAGTGGTTGTTGTTGGTTCATGTCTGTCACAAGTCAGGAGCCCGTAGTTCAGTGGTTGTTGTTGGTTCATGTCTGTCACAAGTCAGGAGCCCGTAGTTCAGTGGTTGTTGTTGGTTCATGTCTGTCCCAAGTCAGGAGCCCGTAGTTCAGTGGTTGTTGTTGGTTCATGTCTGTCCCAAGTCAGGAGCCCGTAGTTCAGTGGTTGTTGTTGGTTCATGTCTGTCCCAAGTCAGGAGCCCGTAGTTCAGTGGTTGTTGTTGGTTCATGTCTGTCCCAAGTCAGAAGCCCGTAGTTCAGTGGTTGTTGTTGGTTCATGTCTGTCCCAAGTCAGAAGCCCGTAGTTCAGTGGTTGTTGTTGGTTCATGTCTGTCCCAAGTCAGAAGCCCGTAGTTCAGTGGTTGTTGTTGGTGCATGCCTGTCATATTTATTTTTCGTAAATTGTATTATTATATATTGGGCCGTTAGTTTCCTGGTTTGAATTGTATCTCATGTTTCATGTTAAGCCCTTTATTGGCGACTATACTGTAAGGACTTTTCTCATTTTTGAAGCACGTACCGTGACCTATATTGCTCATATTCACTTGAAATTTGGTGGATTTGTAACTAGAGCAAAACAAACACCAGCTCAGATGCATGGATTGACATTCTACGTATGACCCACTTTAATTTCTCTTCTCAGAAAGCACATACATGCGTTGTTTTCCTTTATATTATTTCAGCTTCAATCTTTTCGCCATTACCAAGCCTTTTGTCTTCGTCATCGTTGTATCAAAAGTCAGTATTACAGGTTTACGGCATATATAAGCAGCTTACGTATGCAAATGTGTGCATGTGTACGGAGCATTAGAAAGAAAGCATATTAATTGTATGAGTATTTTGCTTACCGAAATTAATTAATGTCTTTTGAAAGCCTTTATCATCAACCATTCATGGCAATCCTAGTTTCATCAACTATAATTTTTTTCTACGAATACATGTATACTGAATGCACCATTTTTGCTACATCTATTAAAAGAAAAAGTATCCGCGAGGGGTTATTGTAAATTGTATATGCTTCCGGTATAGTCTAATAACAACACAAGTGAACAGCAAGTTAATGTCATAGTCCCAAGTAGTTGTATATTTCATTAATTAGTTATTTCCCACTAGACGTTTAGCGAAAACTAACCATTCATCATAAATATAGATAAAAGGAGATGTGGCTTATACTCCGATTAGACAAGAATTTAACGACACAAACAGAAGTACTCATGTTAAGTTCAATAGTTTTAAAATAGGTCAAAAGTTCTTCAACGATGAACCCGAAACATATTTACTAACATTTCAGTATACCTTTTTATGTGGTACGATAGTATTTACATTACGGATTTAAGGTTGCTCTTTTGTGTACACTACTTAAGTCAATGTATATGAACACTGTGATTGGACAAAAAATACAGTTTCTACTGAACATACTTTCTCAAGCCGATGGATGATTCAGGTGTAGAAAAATAAGAATTTTTTTTACATATACGTCATGTACGTGAAAATGAATTGTTGAGAATTTTAAAAACTTTGTATTCACTGCATGATAAAAGACATAAAAGCACTAGTGGCCTTAGGTTTATAAAGATAGCAAAAAAAAAAAAAAAAGTAAACTGTCATCATACATATTCAAATTTATTTCTGAATATCATAATGATAGTACTTCAGTTAACTGTGTATGTAGAATCTTGGGCAGTGTTAGAAAGTGGTGAAAATTCTAAAAAACGGCTATCATTATCCCTATCGGCCAGGAAATACTACCGTGCCACCTTATGGTACGCTGAAGGCAACTAGCAGGTAACATAAAGTTAGGATGATGCAGAACACAAAATGTAACCGGACATTTATCTTTATAAAATCTTTAAATCAAAAGATACCTGTATAAGAATATCATACACTACAATCATAAAAAAAAAATTGAGAGTGATGATATGCGATACTTAAATACAATCTTAATGATACATTTTTTTTTGTAAAAGCATAGTTTATAGTAAGTGAAAAAGACAAATGTCAGCAAATATCAAATATATCGAAATTCTAGGCTTTGCAATCAAAATTAAACCCCATCTTCGAAACAATTTCCTCCGTATCGCTATTACATCAAAAGATTATTATTTAACAATGCATTTCAAAAATCAAAAACTAAAACACAACATATTTCATTGTACCATAAAGCCACGTGTTTTACCTCCTATACATTTCTAGGAATATGATAATTGGTTAAAAGCGACCGCATGGAGACCCTGTACAGTTCATATGGGGTTAGTAGGCGTGGTTTATTTTAATACACAGTTAGTAAAGGTGTTACGTCCCTTTATAAAAACAACACGGCGTTGAGGAAAAATCAGAATAGTTTCACCCGGACAACAGATGAAGAAATTGATGATGAACGATTGAAATAAATTCACAAAACACATTAAAGCTAACACGTTGTTATTGTTGTCATTTGTTTTTGTGTATACCAACGGAAGTAGGTTCTTTATAATGAAGACTTAATCACTTTGATAGGCCACTAGTCTAAATGCCACATGTTAAAATAGTTGGTAAGATAAATTCGTTACACAGTGTGCTAGTGACCTAGTACGATATATATGGCTTCGCTCTCACCCCATATGGAATTTACTGACCCCATATATATCGTAATCGCTCTCACTCCATATAGAATTTACTGACCCAATATATCGTATTAGGTCACTAGCACACTGTGTAACTAATGTTATGCTGCACACAAGTGTACTCATCGAATTTATGACTTTAACATGCACTAGATCCACTATCATTTTCATGAATTGTAAAAAGGCCCAGGGTCTTAACTAGGACAACATATGGTTACTGGAACACAGTTAGCCTATGACTACGACCACAACTCCGTGTCAACATTATACATGCATCATCAATAAACACATGTCAAGTTCTAAATCGTTACGTCTAGGTTAGTCTATGAAAAGGTATATACTATGAAATTTAGAGCGAGGGGCTTGCCCCGAGCTCTTAATTTCATAGTATATACCTTTTCATAGACTATCCAATTTAGCAGATATTTACAACTCGAGTAATCTTTTAATTGGTCTATTGATAGTTTATTTTGGCTGACTACTTGTAACACAGGTGTTTGTAAAACAGAGCTCGTTAACGAAGTTTTGTAAATCTACTCACTAGTATCATTGTAAAATATGTGATTTCAAAAGGCTTTTGACTCCAGAATGAAAAGATGGTAGCTGCTGGTGTAAGTATGTTTATTCATATAAAGCCAGTGTATATAAAGTGCGAATCCAGTTAGTTCATTTTCACTGTTGTATGCGAGTATGTCTATTGTAGAATAAAGGATGATGGGAAAAACTGCGTTTGTTTACTTTTTAAAAATACAAAATAATAGATTTGAATGTATGTTTTAACAGAATTTCATTAGAATATAACTTTTTAATGTATAATAACAGGATTAAAGTCCCAAAAAGTGTTATTTAAGCAGCAGAATCCATAATATTGATTACTGAATGCGATTCATTTTAACTACAGATGCGATGAATTATCACTGTAAGTGCAATCATTTCTGATGTGGAATTTTTGGAAGTGCGATGAATTTTCATTGTCGTTTTATATGATTATTCGACATACAACAACTGAAAATAGTTTTTAAATGACTTTAATATTGATGATATTTACAATTTGAAATGCAAGCTAATCGTAGATGCTTACTTGAATATACATTGGTATAACCACGTCCATATCATGAATATTCAAATATTGTTGGTGAGTTTGCTATTAGCTGGTCATAGCATGGATCCGAAAATTTACTGGAGCAGAACATCCATGAATATAACGTTTTTCTACGACGAATTTTCTTTGAAAAGTTTTATAACTCGCTTAAAAAAGCTTTGAACATTTGTCACGCCGTGTCATATATAGTCATAAGAAGATGTGGTATGAGTGCCAATGAGACAACTCTCCATCCAAGTCAAAATTAATAAAAGTAAACCAATATATATTTCTACCGTATTGATAGGCTTTTGCACAACGAACAGTACAAGACTGTACAACGAACGGTACTAAAGAAATAAAACAAACTACAAAGAGAATGAATCGTACAGTGCCAAAATTCTGAGGTCAGTTATTCAAGTAAATGTCTTCAAATAAAATTAAAACAACGGGTTTCTCATTTGTATTATGTATTTTAACAACAACAAAGCACAAAATACACGGTCGCATTTAGTGAAAGAGCCAACCAACTATGCTCTATTTGTAGTTTAATCAAGTTTGAGTTACACATAGTGTTTGTTTCGCGATGTTTACAAGTAATTCGCAGACCTGTCTATTTAAAATAGTCACATGGTGTTCATGTAATATAAATGATATACAGTGCTGCCAGGAGCAGTAAACTTTGTTTTCATAAACATTGAATACTTAACTGAACAGTTAGTCAATTAGTCTTTGGTGTAAATATATAAAACGGTATATCTACCAACATTGCTTCGCGATGTAGCGATTAACGCATGTAACGTGCGGAATCAACTGTACGGCGGTTATAACCCGTGGTATAGAACCATTTAAACGTGTAACAATAGCCTGTTTTCAATATTTCTTTGTATTCTTCACCGACTTATAAGAAATTCAAGCATATGTAAGGTGACTCGACTGTTGCTCGAACTTTCTTTACTGTATAAGATATATACACAATGGCATGATAAATATCAATTATCCAGTCATCCAAGCGTCAGTTATTTGTGCAAGATGAAAACGTTTCCACTCATTCAATCGTGAAATGAAGATCGTTTTGTGAATGCTCTTTGCTATCTCAAATGCATCCATTAGAGCTATTTTCCTAACGCTTGTAGTTTAAAGGTTTGATTGGCTTGCTTGCTTTGTTTGTATAAACGTTTGCTCGATCTTAATTACAATGAATGCTTAGGCAACACTTACACAATCAAAGCCAACCACACCTTTTAATTACAAGCATTAGGAAATTAGCTCTAATGACGTTTAATTTATTAGTATGCGATGTAGATTTAGACCGAAACAGAAACTTTGCTTTTCCGGTGACGTGGATTGGCTCAACTGTCCAAGATATATGTATTTAATGATGGTCATAGGAAAGAATAAATTTTATCCTGCATATAGATCAGGACAAATTATTTGAGAAAATAGAATGGACTATATTAGCAATAAATACCATGTTTAAGGAGTTTATTGATATATTACCTCAGACTTTCACTCACTAAGTATGCATATATAATCAATCCTTCTGACTTCATAAATTTTGTTAGAGAGTCGGCTGAATTAAGACTTAATATAATGAAAATTAATTAATTTCCTTCTGAGAAAATGCATCGCATATACAATAGAAATGAATCGCCCTACAGTGAAAATGAAAGTCTAGTATCATTATTCGACAGTAAACATGAATCGCATAACGAAAACAGCATAGTGGAATTTGATTCAATATCAACAAGCTGAATAACAAAACCTGTTTTAAGTTAAACAACATTAATAATCATGTTAAAAGGTAATTTTTTCTGCAAATGAAACTTAACTGCTACCTTTAAATCTCTTGCACGCTCTGTTCGTGAACTATTTTTAATATTTATCTATTTGTGTATCAATTTTGCACCTGGATGGCTTTAGGCGCGATGAAAACCCGTCCGCATCTCATACTTATATCATGAATTTATAAAAACAGTACACATTATATATTATTTCTTATTTAATTCAAAATTCTTG
Organism: Mytilus coruscus; assembly: GCA_017311375.1. Lineage (NCBI taxonomy): Eukaryota > Metazoa > Mollusca > Bivalvia > Mytilida > Mytilidae > Mytilus > Mytilus coruscus. The sequence goes on from CM029608.1 coordinate 40,812,597, forward strand.
AATTTGTCGTCTGTTTATTTATCATTCTACATCAGAAATTCATCACGGATACAGTAAAAATGACATTTTAGGATTCGCACATTACATACACTGTAAAGCGGCGTTTTACTATACATGTACTTCCTTATATTGTAAGATGACAAAATAAATTGACCAAAAGCAGGCAATAATTAAATTGCAGTGGAAGCTTAACATGTTTTGAAAACAATTTTCAATTTCACAGTAAAACTAAAGCTATAATAAATTTGAAACGTATACATAGTATGCAAAAAATGGCTGGAACTGCCCCTGGTATGTCCCCATAGATAGTCTAGCGGATAGTCATTAAAAAGATACTATGGTTTATGATTTTTTTTTTATTTATTTCAAAGTAAAATCTAAAAGATTTATCAGAACATGTATATATATATATATATATATATATATTATAGTGGCACATTCTCTTCAGGCTTTATCACGGTTTTTCAATTCATGACATCGTCCTGAACATGCATGAAATATATGCCACTGGACATTGAGCAACCAATAATCAATCAATCAATCTATTCATGACGACATAGATCAAGTTGCCTTAATTTCTCTCATAAGGTTTCATAGTACACACTTTTTTGTGAACAAAGTAATTGCATGGATGATAAATTATCACAATTCTAAGATGGCATTGTACTCTAATCAAGGTATGAAGAACCATATTTGTTACTCTTTATTTCAATGTAAGAAACTTGCAATCATGAAAAATATTTTTTTAGATCCAAAGATTTTAATAGCAGGATATTTAAAAATCAATGTGAAAACTAATTACTAACTATGTAATTTAATTTGGAACACATCATTTTATTTCAAAATAGCCAGTGGCAATTTTTGTTTTAATATCTTGATTACGATATAATGAAATCTTACCCTTGTGGTCATTCATGCGTAGTTACTTAGTACACGGGAAAAGCATGTACTATGAAAATTAGACGGCAAATTCATGCAATTTGATTGGACGAGAAGTTGTAAGTATGTGCTAAGAGTTTGTAAATATATATATAAAGACAACTGTTGAATTGGGACAGCCATTTGAACTATATTATTTCTTTAGTGTACATGACGACAATTACCTCCCCCCCTTTCCTATCCATATTCAATTTATCTTATTTAATATCATGATTAATATTGCACTTTGTAAATAAAGCCGATTCACAAACCACACCTCTTTTTTGGGGAGACACCTAATATTCATAGATATTTTGTTTAATTTACCTACTGGTTCACATATAGGATCTCCATGTTTGAGCTAATACAGACACAACTTGTGAATCTTACCAGTATATATACAGTGTAAAAGCGGTCAAATTTAATTCCCAGGAAGACTCAACGTAAAGGGAGGGGAGTACAGAATCTTAGCATTAGCTTAAACTTGAAGAAGTTCGAGGCATATAGATATTGAAAAAAAAAATGTCAACGAACCTAGGTTATTACTTTTAAATATACATGTAGAAGTGCATGTGAACTTTGGATTCAAGAAAAAGATTTTTTATGAAACTAAATAGCAAAAGTGACACAATTTAAGAAGTACAACAATTTATTTCTTTGCTCATGTCAGATGTTAGATTACTCCCCTTTGCATATAAAATTATTCTTGACGACTTGTTACACACAGTAATATAGTCAAAAATTAATAATACATCAAGCTTCAATTATGCTGAAATATTCATATACATGTATATAGATTCAAAAGGTCATTTTTTTTAAAACTTTATACGTTCCGTGTTCTGTCAAAAGTTTACCCGCTGATGAGCTTACATTAAAGCAAACTTATAAAATAACATGTCTGTGAATATTCAATGAATTGGAACAGAAAAACTTCCGATGAATTGCAAAAGATGTAAAGTTTATGTCATAAAATTTTAATAAGACCCATTCCTTTCTACGTTAATTTTTTTCACTTTCAAACATTCAAGGGAGACGGGGTAAATATACCGTCATTTACACAGCAGACCGTACTGGTTACCGGAATTTTGGATACACCAAACCAGGTACTTCATATCCGAGAAAAGATGCAATATATGCCCTCAATTTTTGAATTCATTCATACATTTTTGTATTATTCAAAATTATCAGTCAAAAGGTGTTCTACAAGGGTCACCTGTCCTTCTCCTTTCATTTGATACCAATATTACCAAATTTATTAGACATAGTTTGACCTTTACACCTATGCGTAGGAACTATTTTGTTTTAAATGTGTACTACCTCTTGGTATGATATTTTTGACCGGGCCCGAGTTTGTGGTGTTACATCTTACATCTTGCATAGTCTTCCTAAGTTATTTGCCCTATTTATACATTATTTAATTCCAAGTTATCTTACATATATCTCGATGTTCCCTTCGGTTGCTTAAATGTCTGTATTGTTTTTGCACGCTTCAGTGTGATTGTCGAGCTAAATTATGACAGCACATGTTTCATTTCTTTGCCAGATTTATTTTATTGCTATTCCTGCATGGCTTTATTATTTCTAGGGGTCGTCTTAAACTTGCTCCGTGTTTAAGGCTTCACTGTGACTTTGAGATAAAGAACAGTAATAAAAGCGCTGTCCCTTTCCTTTTTGTTATTGCTGTGTATACACTGATGTTGTGTCATGAATGGATACCCCATACCCTTTTCTTTTCCATAAAGATTTTTTTATCACGTTTTCATGCGAATCATTTTAATCGCTCTTCTTAAAGCTTCGTGCTACTTAACTGCTTTAATTGTTTGATAAATTTTGATCAAGAATTGGTTGATGAATAAATAAATGGATGGATGGATGGATATGTTGAAGGATGTATGTATATATATATATGAACGGATGATAGAGTTAAAAAATAGATAGGTTGGATAGAAAGATGTTTAAAACAGTAAGCGGATAATCTTCAACCAAATTCAGGAATGATGTTGAGGATTTTAATGGATATTAGTCAATATGATATTTTATGAAACTTAATAGTGGAAGTGCAAGTGACACCGTTTTAGGCATAACAGTGCATTGCCTATTTTTACAGATGTACAAACGACATATGTATGATTAGTCATTGATTTCTTTGCTAATTTTAGAGGTTGGATTATTCCCCTTTGCATATAAAACTATTGTTGACGACTAGTCACATACAGCTACAACTATGTTGAGATATTCATGATACATGTATATAGATACAAAACGTCATATTTTTTTATTCTATACATGACTTGTTCTGTCAAAAGGTAACACAATGCTGATCCTACATTTAGGCGTTGCCGCAAGCTTATAAATTAGATGTCTGTGAATAGTCAATGAATCGGGACAGAAAAATTTCAAAAACTTCCGATGAAATACAAAAGATGTAAAGATTTTTTAACATATTGCATGCGAATCATGTTAACAGATCTTCTTTAAGTAACATTTTACTTAATTGCTTTTATTGTTTGATGAAAGAAAAAGGAAGCGAACGAATGGATGGGTGGATGGAAAGATGAATGGATAAGCACAGATGTATGTATGTATAACTATGAATGGATGATCAAGTAATAAATTAATAAATCGCTGGATGGAAATATGTTTTAAAGAGTAAGCGTATAATCTTCAACCAACTCTAGAGAATATGTTGAGGAGAATTATGGATATCAACCTTGCCAATTTGTAGGAACACCATCTATTGGGAGACAGGTCCTTCCAAATCAAAAAGAACAACGATTCTTTAATTGCCTACTAAAATATTTGCCCTAAGATCATTTCAAAGTCGATCAAACTCAGATCCTTCCGCAATCAAGTCAAGCAAGCAACATGTAGCACGATACTACAGAAACGGTCTGCTTTCGATTGATGAACAGTTACCATCCATAGTTATATTTGAGTATATATCTGGTGTTATCCAAACTACATGGCTTTGTTCTTCAATTCATAGTTTTTGGGTGATCGTCAGTTTGCAAAACATTCCGCTCTAATAGGTGCTGGTGGCCGTCCTAAACTTGCAGTGAAGTGAGAGGGTTTTTTTTTTTGCTCCATGTTGAAGGCCTCACTGTGACTTTGAGACGAGGAACAGCAATAAAAGCGCTGTTCCTGTGCTTTTTGTGTTATTGCTGCAAATATACTGATTTTGTGTCATGAATGGATACACCAATATCTCTTCTTCTATTAAAGATTTTTTATCACGTTTTTATGCGAATCATTTTAATCACTCTTCTTAAAGCAGCATGCTACTTAATTTCTTTAATTGTTTGATAAAAGGAAGAATTGGTTGATGAATAAATGGATGGAATGATGGATATGTGAACGGTTGTATGTATGTATATATATGAACGGGCGATAGAGTTATAAATAAATAGTTAGAGGGAAAAATGTTTAAAGCAGTAAGTGGATAATCTTCAACCAAATTCAGTAATGATGTTGAGGAGAAAGTAAAATCACAAAAATACTGAACTCCGAGGAAAATTCAAAAAGGAAAGTCCCCCATCAAATGGCAAAATCAAAAGTTATGGAGAGTTATGGATATTAATCAATATGATATTTTACGAAACTTAATAGTGAAAGTGACACAGTTTTAGGTATAAAAAATGTTCCTATTGGAAATTGCATTGTCTATATTTACAGAAGTGCAAACGACATATTAATAATTGCATAATGTATAAAAGATTTATTTTAAGTCGGGTATACTTATACCAATACAACATAAGCTCTGTAGAGCCTTTAACCGACATGCATATATATGATAAAAACAAGATATAAAACACATAACACAGAAAGCACATCATGCATAGTATAACAACTGATATCAAAGCACAGCTAATTATAGCATACAATAAGCAAATCAAAGCACATAAATCAAACATTAAGCGCAGACAAATTCACATTCATGTAGTAGCTATTTAGCACTAAAACAATTTCAAGCATTTGAAACAAAATCAAAAGGTATGTTAAACAAAAATATAAAAGACAGAGTATATAAGATCAATAAATGTTCTACACTCCACTAAGATCTGCAGGAGAAACACCGACAAGAACTGCCCTCCCAATTACCAACCAAACTTTATACTGACCCAAAGGCATTTCTTCCCTCATCTTATTCGGCAGCTCGTTCCAGATTTTTGTTTTACTTCTTTTTCACAATGTATGATATTGCTATCAAAATTAAAAGAAATATTTTTATTTTCAGTTTTCTTGCAAATAGCTATTGCCTGAAACTTGTCAGGGTTGGCCTTCATATGATTTAAACTAAACCAATTAATAAGCTCTAAGCTTTCTTTTTCTTAAATATTTTCAATAGTGTCCGTATGAGAATGTGAATATGACAAAAATATTGTCATCTGCATAATTATATAGTGAGCTGCTTGATACAGAATGAAAAATATAATTTAAGAAAATATTAAAAATAACAGGTTCTAATATAGAGCCTTGTGGCACACCTTTATATATATCTTTCCAGGTTCTTATATCTATAACAACTTTTACAAATTGTTTTCTTTTACATAAATAGCTATCTTTCAAGCTTAAAGATAATTCAGAGAATCCATATGCATTCAATTTCAAAATTAATAAATTATGAGGAAGGCAGTCGAAGGCTTTTTAGAGGTCCATCAACACAGCAGCAATATATTGATTATCATCAATAACCTTTTTCCAATCCTCAATGATTTTTAAAAGTGCTGTTTGGCAGCCGTATCCTGCTCTAAAGGCAGATAAATATGAGTGAATTATATTTTGAAAGAAATCAACTAGCTGCTGGAAGATGGCTCTCTCGAAAAACTTTTAAACAACAAATACTGACTGGCCTATAGTTACCAACTTCAATTTGACAATTGTTTTTGATGAAGTGGCACCACTTGAGCCTCTTTTAGCTTGTCAAGAAATACAGAGTGCTCAATCGATTTGTTTATTAATTTTGTTATTGGTGTCACAACTGCTGTTTTTGCCAATTTCAGTATTTTACCGGATAGCCCATATCTACCTGTTGCTTTTTTAACACTAAGTTTGTTTATTTGTTGTTCTACAAATTTTTCTTCTAAACATTTAAAAATTAAATTACCTTCAATTCTACAATTATTGTTAATAGCTTTTACACTAGGGTGGTTCTGATCTACAGCACAGTCTGATCCAATATCTTTTGCTACACTTACAAAAAAAATCATTTAACATATTTACAACCTATGACTGATCATTTATAATGTTATCGTTGTTACATAAAATAATATCATTCTCAAAATAACTACTTTTGTTTGTTAAAAAAGGTTTGATGGTGGGCCAAAAGTCTTTGCTTTTTTGACCACCTACACACCGCTCTATGAAATAATTACTAACTGATTGACGCTTGAATTTGTTTACAAAATATCTCTAGGTTCTGTATTTTCCCCAGTTTTTCTTAGACTTTATCTTATTATACTTCTTGTACAACATCTTGTGTATATTGTGTACATCGCAAACTGTACAATTGAATTACATTTTGTATATTGTGTTTTTTTGTTATTTAGTATAACATCATTTAACATGTTTAATGTTGGTTCAGCATATTGCGTGAAACAAGTGGCATCTTTCTTTACATTCTCTAGGTCACATATTTCACAGACTGTTTCTAATGGTTGTTTCTTCTCCGTAGAGAGTATATTATAGTTAAGGTCGACTAGAATTACAACATTATCATATCATACTGATATGTACAAAATTGATTTTAAACTCATTATCTGTAATTGTATGTGGTCTATATAGACCTGATATCAGCAACTTTTTATCATTTGTAGCCACTTCTACACATAAGGATTCGATCGTTTTAAACTCAAGGTGTATCTGTCTATCGCTCGCAAGATCAGATCTCATGTATGCGGCTAGACCACCACCTTGGGCTAATCTAACTGCCCGCTCGATCCAATTTAAACTGAGCATTTGGGAAGGTGTCATCGAGTTTTGTCAGGGCTATGATAAGTAGATCTACTATACGTTCACTCGAAAGATATATGATCGCACATAATTTATTTCTAAGACTATTAATGTTCAAATAAGAGGTTATAAATTTGTTTGGATGTTTATTTCTTACTTGTTTGAATAGTGTGGAAATGTTTACACCGGTTGTTGTGGTGTAGTCAAAGGGGAGATAACTACTGTTAATAATTTAATATCATCATCATTATCGATCGGAAAACTTCATCATCATGTTGAATTTCGAAAAAACGAGTCAGTGAAATTAGGAATTGTACATAAACGACAGAACCAACTGTCGGTTGAATCTGAAAGGCGAGTATACTCTTAATTTGGCAGGTCTATACATTCTAAATGAAACAAAAATCACAGTCTTTGCACTGAATACATTTCTGGTTAGCTCTCACCGGCTTCTTGCACGACCTAAATAGAAATTGTATAGGGCTTGGATTAATAGCAATGTCTCCGCTGATCAGGAGGATTAAAGAAGCGACATGTTGTATCTGTTTAATTGAATGTATGTGATGGTCTTAACGGCCCGCCATTGTTTTGATGTCTTTGTCCTTTGACAGGATAATCGATTGAAGTGAAAAATCGGATTTTTTCAAATTATTTAGGTCAAAACTTGCATAGAAACCCAAGTCTGATGCTTTAATTTTACAATGATGAAACGATTGTAAAGATCTGGGGCTTACTCTCAAATATATATGATAATTGCAAAATTCCATCTCAGTCCCTTCTGTACGGTCGCCGTAAAAAATAATGATAACATATAAAGCTACAATTATGTTGAGATATTCATTATACATGTATATAGATTCAAAACGTCATATTTTTCTATTCTATACGTGACTTGTTCTGTCAAAAGGTAACACAATGCTGATCCTACATTTTGGCATTGTCGCAAACGTATAAAATTAGCTGTCAGTGAATATTCAATGAATCGGGACAGAAAAACTTCTGAGGAATTGCAAAAGATGTAAAGATTTTTTAACATATTGCATGCGTATCATGTTAACAGCTCTTCTTAGAGTGGATAGATGCATGGACAGATGAATGGATAGGCAAACGGATGTATGTATGTATATATATGAATGGATGATCCAGTAATAGATACATAAATCGTTTGATAGAAAGATGTTTAAAACAGTAAGCGGATAATTGGTCAACCAACTTAAGAGAAAATGTTGAGGAGATTTATGGATATTAACCTTGTGTTGTGCTAGACAGATTCGCTGAGCTTGATTTTTACCTGTCAATTTGTAGGAACACAGTCTGTTGGAAAACAGGTTCCACAAATCAAAAAGAACTACAATTCTTTAATTGCTCACTAACATTCAGCAGGTTTGCCTTAGCAGCAATAAGAAGTGGATCAAACCCAGATCCTTCTGCAATCATGGCAAGCAAGCTACATGTACAAAATGTAGCACGAGATTACAGAAACGGTCTGATTTCGATTGATGAACAGTTACCATTCATAGTTATATTCGATTATATATCTGGTTTGTGTTACCGTATTTTGTGTTTTATGCTGTTTACAATGTTGGCTAGTTTCTTCAAAGGTCTTGTCAGTATTACTCATGCGGTTTTTATCCGAGGCCTATAATTGTGACCATATTGTTCTATTTACAAGTAAAAAAGTATACAAAAATACCGAACTCTAAGGTAAATTCAAAAAGGGGACGCCCATAAAAACTGACAAAATCAAACGTTATCAATCAACGCAACGAGTGAAAACAACTGTCACATTTCTGAATTGGTACAAGCATTTTCCGGGAAAATTGTTGGTCAAACCTGGTTTTATAGCTAGCTTAATTTACCACTCGGAGGAAAAGTAACTTTAAATCGTTTGAAACAATAAACCAATCTGCCAAATGACGCTAGAATATTTTTTAACCGATTGAAATAGTAAACCTATCTGCCAGATGAGTTACTGGTGCTGAGCCAGCCATCGAATCAGGAAGTTTGTTTCATATTTGTTGTAAAGATACCGAAATATGATTGTTTACGGTAAACAAATATTCCAATCTCATTTAAATACAGATCATATGTTTAACCTTTGTTTGCAAGAAACTGACAACACACCGTTTTGCTTCTGTTCTGGTAATTATCACAAAGGCATCATCAAATGAAATTTCAACCTTCAGTTATTGAAGGTGTGTATTAATCCGACAAAACCAGAGTATCCCGAAAGACCTTTACAACGGAAAGAAGAATGGAGCGTTACAAATCCTTGTAAGCAAACTTGGACACACAGGATCTGTATTTTGATCAAATTTAAAATATTTAAGAAATTGCTACCGTTTAATGGCAAACTGAATACAACCTTGTGATAAAATTTCAATTCGGAGCACTTGACTCTTACATTGTGTCTTAGGTTTCCTTGGAGTTTATATTGCTAAAGTTAAGGTTTTCATTGTCTACTATGTAAGAAATCATAAATTATCTTTCTGATATGGATTGTTCTGGTCCTTGGCCTTGCATTGCAATTGCTTCGCATCAAAGTACAAAGCTATTAGTTTCATTTGATATTCACGCCATCTTGAAATTATTACTTAATGAACATCGGTTTTGAGGTTATCGTATGATGTGGCTAAAATTCAAATGGCTAGAATGATATATAGAATTAGGAACATGTCCCGGACAGGAGAAGATATATGATATCGTTATGATTATTCAAGACCAGATCACCAATTATTGCTTCACGTAATTTATGATACTGCTAAAAAGTCCTTTCCTTTTTTGAAGGTTAAACTTATTGCACATTCTCCGCGCGTGGCAGGTGCGTTCGACTTTCAATAAGATTGTCAATATTTCTTCCGCAGGTCGGTGGTTCTCTCCGGGCACTCCGGCTACCTCCACAAACAAAACCTAACCGCAATAAAAAGCAAATATTATTGAAAGTGGCGCTATACAATAACCAATCAATCAATGAACATTATATGCGGTATGGCTCTAAATTCTTCATCAAAGGACAGTATGCATACATTTAATTATTAAAATACGATACATGCAACTGGTACAATGTTTTACATAATGGCATTAATTAGCATGTTTATATTCCTTTAATGATATATGCATGTGCATGTAGTATTTTCAATCGAGTGTATATAAATAATATTAAAATGTAGACACAATATTGTCAATTAAGCATGTTTTTAAAAATATATTATTTCGATATACATTTAACCAATGCAATGCTTCAGAATTATTTTTTGACTGCAAAATATGTCGACTTAGATTTGGTAAATATATAATATTATTAAATGCCGTTTGTTTAAAGAAATATTTTTATTATCAAAGATTTTTTTTAATAAAATTTATGTACATCAATTTATTGGAAAAATACATATTAAACTCATCTGTCTTTTTTGAAATGACAGAAACTATTGCATTAAACAAAGTCTTATCAGATAAATATTTTCAGTTTTCAAGAATATAGTTTTATATATATCTGTAGGATGCAAAACCATGGTCTGAAAATCATGATGACAAAATAAACGATGTTATATCCGTGGGTATTATAGATTAGTAGCGGGAAATATCATATTTGACCTCAATATTAAGTCTCTTATTTCAGGATGAATAGTGTTTAAAGTTGATGCATAAACATGTCAAAAAGTAAATATAACGGGTTTTTTTTCGAGCTTTTAAATTGCTCAAGTTGTTTGAAGGACTGATTATTACACCCTTCACAGGCAATTATAGAGATTCTGGTGAAAGTTGATAAATGTTTTTGAATTTCAACCACATTTATGTTTTCACAACGTAGAGCGGAGGGTTCGAGAAAAATAACTATCAAAGTTAGAGATCTTATTTTTTTAAATACAAAAGTTTAAACATAGTTTTTCAAGATTCTTTGTCAACGAATGCTCTAAACACGCTCCTACTTTCTGTTTTAACTACCTTTTCGGATTCTCTGTTTTTGCCTACAAAATGTGGAGGTAAAACAATGCATACACTATTGTAATGATAACACGAACAGAAAGTAGAACGGAGTGTTATCAGATTGTTGTGAGTAAAGCGTCATCACGTGATCTGTATTTTAATCAAAAGGTATTTGTATGCATATCTCTGCCATATATTGGACACCAATGAACATTAATATTCAACTCAAGAATATATATAACGTTGAGTTAAATGTCGTGTCCTCCCACTCTCTTTGTACATGATATAATTAGTGATTTAATATTTTAAAGAAAATAGTCCCAAATTGTTTATACATACGTCCAAATGTATATAATTGCTGTTTTAATTTGTATAACATATGTCACAAATTGTTGTTGGATGACATCTTCGTTAATTCCAGATGCGCATTCATTATGCAATACGGTTTCGCAATCCCAGTCTACTTTTTCCGGGTTATTTCAAAATGTTGACGGTCGCAAATATCGTTAAGCTGACATTTTTACGGTTCGTCATTTAGGCTTCACTTCTTATTCGCAATTGAAGCCGGTGTCGCTAACCCTCTACTGTTATATTTATTCTAATGCAATATCGTTAGTTTTTAGTTCAACTACATCCATGATTCTAAGAACAAATTTCGATTTTAACTCTTCTGAATTGTAGAAAAGTCCGATTTCTACATTGTTGAATTGGTCTTACTTGTGTTTTATCTAAAGTGAAGGTGGCTATTCTAATGAGTATAACAATAGACTCCGACTCTAACTTTGATAATACTGATCGTTCATGACTTATCATGAGTATGAACCGTTCTTAACCCTGCAGTCCTTGTGGTATTTTCATTTCACATTCTTTATGTCCCGTCCCAAGTCAGGAGCCTGTAGTTAAGTGCTTGTCGTTTGTTCATGTCTGTCATATTTGTTTCTCGTAATTTTTTTTGGTTATAAATTAGGCCGTTAGTTTTCTCGATTGAATTGTTTCATAGTTTTACTTTAACACATTTTATTTAAAAAATCATGTACATGACATATACATATAAATACAGTAATGTATTAATACAAAGGGACTCGGAAACAAGGTTTCCCTTATATTAATCCGTCTCCCTGTAGTCATAGTTTTCATGACGGGGCCTTTTATAGACGACTATACGATATGGGTTTTTCTCATTGTTGAAGGCCGTACGGTTGCCTATAATTGCTTACATCCATTTTATTTGAAATTTGGTGGATAGTTGTCTCATTGGCAATCATACCACATCTCCTTATTTTTACAAGGTAGATTTGAGTTTAATAGTTGTCTCATTGGCAATCATACCACTTCTCCTGATTTTTACAAGGTAGGTTTGAGTGTGATAGTTGTCTCATTGGCAATCATACCACATCTCCTTATTTTTACAAGGTGGGTTTGAGTGTGATAGTTGTCTTATTGGCAATCATACCACATCTCCTGATTTTTACAAGGTGGGTTTTAGTGTGATAGTTGTCTCATTGGCAATCATACCACATCTCCTGATTTTTACAAGGTGGGTTTGTGTGTGATAGTTGTCTCATTGGCAATCATACCACATCTCCTTATTTTTACAAGGTAGGTTTGAGTTTGATATTTTTAACATTTACGGTTTGTATTGATCTACTTTTGTTGCACTTCATTATTTTTCATCAAAATAATGGTATAACTCAGTGCAGTCCCGATGTACTAGACACTTAGAGTATGACCGATACACCCGATGTGAAGAGACTAATGTTAGTGTTTACATATAACTTCACATACGGCCTTAAATAATGAGCACAACCCATACCATATAGTCAGCTATAAAAGGCTCCGACATGATAATATATGTTGAATAATTCAAACGATAAAACCAACTGCCTGATTTATGAGAAAACAATAAACGATAACCAGATATGACGGACAGCAACCTGCATTGCCGTATTTAGTGAAGGTTGAATTTTGAAAATTCTACTCCCTCAGACAAAGTTGACCTTAGACGAATTTGAGTATTTTGTTATGGTCCTTTTTGGTCTTATAACTCCCAACGCGTCAGCGTATTAACTCATTCCTGGCTCTCAAATGTTAAGGTTTAAGCGTTCCTGATGAAGGTAATCCATTAAAGTGTTTCGGACGTACGCAATTTATAAAGTGTTGATTTCATTAGACAGTCGACATGGACAAACTAATGCGAAGCAAGTATTAAGGCATTAAACCTAGTACATTCTATCAAATTGAATTATGATTTCAACTCGTCAAAAAAAAAAAAAAAAGGAACTGTCTGCATTTACTTAAGAATTGAATGCATCTTTTTTTGCTATTATACTGTGATGTAAAAGTTGCCCAAAGCTTTGTATGAAGCGCGGAAGCAAGACATACTAAAACTGTGCGCACGTTCAACGCTTTTACAACCCAACAAAATTACAAAGAGAAGCATGCCATTCTTATAACTCCATTTTTATGCTACAACCATGAAAATACAAGTTTAATCAAGTCTTTCGTTGTTTGTTATACCTTGTTTTAAGGTTGACACGGAGAGCACGTGCAGTCATAGATGTTGCAATTATACGGAAATAAAATATAACTTTTAGAATGCCTCGGCCAATCAAAATTACACTATCATATGAAACTTCTATTAAATGTAATTATAAATGCCTCGGCCAATCAAAATGGCACTATCATATGAAACTTCTATTAAATGTAATTATAACATTTCATTGATTTATAACATTTTATTGATATGATATTTATGGACATAACTGACAGATATAGGTTATTGTAATGATATTTATCTATTATTTGCTGTCGACAATTTAACTTGTATTAAAATGCAGACAAAGTGTCATTTACAATGTGTTGGTTGAATTTTAATGATCTATAATCAACCAATGGAAATTCATAAACATGATCAATATTGGAAGCCACGAACTGATACCAAAAATACAATTGTATATTACCTAACGGTATACATTTGTATATGTACTTAAATAAAAAAAAATTCCAAGGACAATGCATATAAAAATAAAGAAGATGTGCACGTGGTATGATTGCCAATGAGACAACTTTCCACCAGAGACCTAATGACGTAGAAATAAGCAACTATATGTCACCGTCCGACCTTCAACAATGATCAGAACCCATATCACACAGCAAGCTATAAACGGCACCTACATGACAAATGTAAAACTGACGGCCTGATTCATGTACAAAATAATAAACTAAAAACAAATATGATACACAGCAACAAACGACAAGCAATGAATTACAGGCTCCTGATTTGGGACCAACACATACATAATGTGGAAATTTTGAACATGTTTGCTTTGATTGATTGATGTTTGGAGTTTAATACCACCTTCAGCACTAATGGGGCTAGTTTTTATTGGTGGAAGAAGCCGGAGTGCCCGAAGAAAACCATGCACAGACCTTCAGTGGGAAAACTGAAAATCCCAATAAAATAAGATTGGAGTCTGCCTCACCTGCCACGTGCGGGAGTTAAATCATAACTTCAGTGTTGACATGCTACTGATAAAGTAAATGAACTGGTTTTTTTTATCTATTGTTCATATTTTCATAAAATTTTATCAAGAGAAAAAAAAATGAACTATTTAGACCACTCGGCCACAGAAACCCCTGTGAAAATACAATAAATATTCATAATTAAACAGAACATCGTTTTGTCCTTTTGCGTGCGCTGATTTGAATCCAAAGACGTTAACTCAATGATTCAGTTGCCATCCTGACGGTTGCTGGACTGTTCAGGTGCCATCCTGACTGTAATTGGACTGTTCAGTGGCTATTCTGACTGTAACTGGACTGTTCAGTGGCCATCCTGACTAGCTGGACCGTTCAGTGGCCATCCTGACTGTAGCTGGACTGTTAAGTGGCCATCCTGACTGTAGCTGGACTGTTCATGACTTTCACATGTGTGTTAATTTCCCATAAAATGCTTTAGATAGGGAATTTTCAGGACACTTAAAACTGGATTAACCCGGTTACATTTTGTGGTTGTACCAAATGAGGTTATCTGACTCGTGTGTGGTTCGTATTTTTATGACTCGTGTGTTGATTGTTGTTGCGTTCCAATATGTTTGGTAATTCATGTTATACTTTTCAATGTACTATTTAGCTCTATTACCTCAAGATATTCATAAACTGAATGATGAGTTATTCTAAGACTATGAGTAAGTACATTCGTGCAAAGCCTGAATAATACTATGCAGTGACAGTATTGGTCAGTAAAGCTCTAAACTATTGGCTTTTTATTGCTTACTTTGCGGGAGGAGTTTTACTCATTGTTGAAGGCCGTACACTGAACCAAAAGTGTTATCTTCTATGTCATTTGGTCTCTGGTGGTCATCAACATATCTTCTAATTTTATAAGGCTGAAATTAGCTCTAATATATATATGTCTACAAAATTATTAATTAAATGCAAACAAGTTATTTATTTTATTCATTTATTTCTGAATTATAAGAATTCATACATAAGTACAATAAATTAACACGCAAATAAATTTAATTACAAGCACCATTGGAAAGCAGAAATCATTTATGCAGTTCCCGTTTTAAACACAGATCTCATTGTCAACAATGCCTCAGTTATATAAATAAATTGAATAGTACACTATAAAAATTAACTAATACATGTGTACTGAAAGCTGTACTTGTTGTTTATATAGCTATTTAAAGTCCTAGTATTTTGTTGGTTAATGAGAACTGGTAAAACAAGGCTTCTGTAAATGTCATTTTAAGAACTCACAATCCATGGCATACATTTGGTCTATCTGCAAAATGCCTTCGAAAACGATAAACCAATTGTAATATGGCCATGGAAGTCTGTTTTAACATTCAAAACATATGGTAATTTCATATCATACGTGAACATGAGTCCGCGAGCAAACTATCTCTAACATCAAAGTGTGTGTCTTCATTTTCAAGTCTGATTTGTTTAAGTCCAAGTTTCTGTAGCATACTTGATATAAGTCCAGTTTGTGTGATGGTTCTGTGAAGATCTTTTGATAACCAGTGACAGTCATTTTCGAAATCGTATCCGGCTTTGTAAAGTTTTTGACACATCGTTATGGATGGTTCACTTGACCTATGAACTGCCAAGTATAAAGCACTGTATCCAATATTATCCACAATGTTTACGTCACATTCGTATCGAATTAAATGGTTGCATATTTTATCGCTACCTTCTCGCAGACCAACTAGCAATGCTGTCTTTCCGGTACACTCGATTTCATCCAAATCAGCACCTGCGAAAACAAAAATATCACTATAAATTGTAATTCAGATATGCACATGCTTGCCGCAAAATATTTATTGTTATTATTATTATCATCATTATTGATCAATACTCATTTTATTAACTACAATGGTGGATGTCAGAGTACTCGATCGCGTAAATACAAATTTTAACTTGTTAATTAATTTAATGTGTACATGCAGTTTGCCATTTAATAGGCATGTGATGTATTACATTAACATAATATATTCAAACTAAGGATTTAATAGTACTTCTAGTTCAGATATGAGCCGGTTCAATAGTGCAGTCGTTTCTTATCTTAGTAGTTTTAGTGTTATAGTTTTTACTTTTTTATTTAAATGTTCTTGGTCCAGTATACATATTTCTTTTATCGTTCGTTTACCAAAAACTTTGTAATGGTGACTTTCTTTCCCGTGTACACGTGAAACAACTCAGAAGTCATATTTACCTGATTTTATCAGAAGTTTTGCTGTATCAATATCCCCAAACAAAGTGGCTCTGATAAGAGGCGTCTGACCAAGAAGATTCTTGCAGTTGACATCACAATCTGAAATAAAGTAGAATATTTAATAGATAAAGTTCAAAAATGCATGATGGAAAGATTTTCTAGTATACCGTTTGCGTTTTCAATTCAATTAAGTGCAGGTAAAAGTTTAGCGATTTAAGAAGCTATTATATATTGCTTATTTATATTGATATTCATTTACAGTTTGCAGTGGTGTGCTTCAATTATGATATTTGTCACTATCGAAAAATTTTAAACTATCATTTAGAAAAAAAGACTTACCATAATCAATTAAAAGTTCCACAATGTCCATAAATGCGTTGTCGATTGCTTCATGTATCGGGAATGTTAATGTACTATCAGGGATATTAGGATCGGCGCCAAGTTCCAATAAATGGCGAAGTAACTCCTTATTGCCATATTTTGCAGCAAAGTATAAAGATGTTCGTCCTTTGCTGTCTGTTGCATTTATATCTTTCTTCACTTGTTCACAAATAATGGGTGTTGAGTTCGACCTTCGATAACATCGTGCCCTGTTCATGAGGACGTCGTCCTTTTCTTGCACACAATCCTCCTGTAAAGAACGAAAACTCATTTTGTAGATGATGTTTTCTTTGAATGCTTCTTTCCGATCGATTAGAAAGTTGTAACGAATCCGTTTAATGCTCTGGTTTATATACTACATGAAGATATCAAACATGCAACCGCAAATTATATATGCAAATTAGGCTTGTACTTGTCACGATGTCAAATTTACGGTAGTTCATTCAGGAAGTCGGTCTTGAAATTTTGATTAATTTTGTCAACATTTCCCGCCAGATTAGTCTTGTTTACAAGAAATGTTTGATTAACTGTCAATACTGAATGATTAGCAAGATATTTATGAGGTTCGAAATTATCCAATCAAATGACGGATAAAATAGAAATCATCCAATAAAGTGACTGAGAAAGAGAACATGCCAAGGCCATCACAATTAATTTTCAATATTTAGATATGTGGTAGATCGATCATAAATTTAAACGAACTTAAGGATTTAATACTAATAATTAAGTTTAACATGTTTGATAAACTATTAAGATTCTGAAAAAGAGACGTTTTTATTATCATTTAATAGTAAATAGGCAGGTGTTTCCTGTGAAAGAGGACGAATTCCGTATTTTTTAATGACACTGGTACAATGTACAGGAAACAAGGCTTACATTTGCAAAATATCAAATGCTTTACAACATGACAGCATCCATCAGTAGGAAAACGCACTTATGCAAATGTCGTAAACAAAAGTGAAAATTTTGGTATAAATACTTTTTTTTTATAAATTTTGATATTTCAATAGTCAACATATTTCAAACTGAGCTAATTTGACATAATTATGAAAGCTAGAAGCATTCTAGGTTGATATTATACGAAGCTAATTGAAAATTAGACTTTCTCTGAACGGAAGGGCAGTACGTTATAACAAATATGAATATATCTCTGAAGGAGCTGCGGTTGTACCTCTTTATTAAAGGTTAGACATTATCTAAATTCGTTGTACAAAAACAACATATTTCATACGCAACGTAACCCATAGTTAGTTGATATTCCATTGTGCATAAGATGTGCAAATAAAGTATCAACTATGTGACGTCGTCAATGACTGTATACAGTTTTTTTAAGTTTGGCTATATACTAAATTGGTTATTGTATGAATATTGAATAATAGCCCTCGTACAATATATCTTGAACTCGTAAGCTCGCACAATATAAAAAATCTAGTCTGGACAATATTCACCAATAGTCATGCAATAGCCCCATAATATACATGCTTAAATCAAATGTTGGTGGTCGACGACCTGCGGTCAGATCACATAAGAACAACCATTACGCGGAAGGTTATGGTCAAGATTAATACTATGGTTTCCTTTTGTAGAATGATTTTACACAAATACAAAACAAATTTTTTTTTATCTCTTGGTTGTCAAATCACCTTTTACAATACTGTGGTTATTTTTATTGCTTTTATTTTCTCATAAACTGTTTGTGACATTGACTTGATAACGACCAGAGATTAATACACCGACATAAATGTGCACAACTCTACAATTTACATATTCATTACATGCTTGATTGATTGTTGTTAGCTGTACTTGAAATGTCCACTATTTAAATAATTTGGTCTGGAGGAGAACATGTTGACAATAAATATATAAGCTCTGCAAAGTGGGCCAACCACGGGACGGGGAATTTAGACTACAACTGAAAATTGCGGATCTGTTCGATAGGACAGAAATTGTGCCTTTTGAAATACCTAAATGTACAAAACCTTGTTAACGACCAGAGATTAATATACCGAAAAAAATGTGCACAGCTCTTCAATTTATATATTCATTACATGATTGATTGATTTTTGTTCGCTTTACATGCAATGTCCAATATTTCATACATAATCACGTGTGGAGTAGAAAGATTTCACATCAACAAATATAAAAGCGGGCTCTGCAAAGTGGTTTGACAACGTGAACGATGACGGACAGTGAATTTAGACAACAATTGAAAATTGAGGATCAATTTGAAAGGAAAGAATGTGTGCCTTTTGTAATAGGATACACATAAGATCATATAAATACAAAGCCATCAAAGAGTTTTGAATTGTTCTTAAAAATGCAATGACTATGGCACTTTAGCTACACGAGATATCGGACTTTAAAGTTTCCAATTCGATAGGTGGTCCATTTGTACATTTAGCTGCATATTATTAGTTACATAGTGTGCTAGTGACCTAATACGATATATATGGGGTCAGTAAATTCCATATGGGTGAGGTCACTAGCACACTATGTAACTAATATAATCTTACCTCCTATTCATTTCTAGGAATATCATTGGTTAAAAGCGACCGCGTGGAGACCATGTATATTTCATATGGGGTTAGTAGGCGTGGTTTATTTTAATACACGGTGCGGTGTTACGTCCCTTTATAAAAACAACAAGACGTTGAAGACAAATATCAATGAAACGCTTCGTCCAAACAGCAGATGAAGAAATTGATGATGAGCGACTGAAAATAAATGCAAAAAACACATTAAAGCTAACAAGTTGTATATTGGTGACATTTGTTTTTGTATAGAACAATGGAAGTATGTTCTTAATATTGAAGACTTGATCACTTTGATAGGCCATTAGTCTAAATGCCACATGTTAAGATAGTCGATAAGATAAATTCGTTACACAGTGTGCTAGTTATGCCCACCAACGTAAACGAATCCTTTCAGGGTAGTCGTACCTCTCAGACAGAGAAACTGGTAACAATTTTTAATCCACTGGGAATATTCACTGTGTGCATATGTTAAATACCCGTTATTTCATTAATCACATATGTATACATCTGTGATTTCATTAATCACATATGTATATGGATGTTGGATATGTACTGATTAATATTTTAGTCTTATATGCATGAATTTGTTTTATTAGTTGTTATTGGCTTTGAACTAGCTGTCAGTAACTACGAGTACTCTCAGATCTGTACTTAGTGTCTTTTGTTGTGGGAATGTATAAGTACCCTGCCACGTCCACTCTGTGTTTTTGTATTTCTATTTTATATCCATCTGATTTTTATAGTTTGTTCTTATGTTAGTCTGTTACACCACTGTCCCAGGTTAGGGGGAGGATTGGCGCCTTTAAACTAGTTTAACCCCGCCACATTCTGTATGTGCCTGTCCCAAGTCAGGAGCCTGTAATTTAGTGGTTGTCGTTAGTTGTTGTGTAACATATTTGTTTTTCGTTCATTAGTTTGTACATAAATTAGGCCGTTAGTTTTCTTGTTTACATTGTTTTGCATTTGTCATTTCGGGGCCTTTTATAGCTGACTATGCGGTATGGGCTTTGCTCATTGTTGAAGATCGTACGGTGACCTATATTTGTTAATTTCTGTGTCATTTGGTCTCTTGTGGAGAGATGTCTCATTGGCAATCATTCCACATCTTCTTATTTTTATATTTACAAAAATTATAGCGCTTGTCATACAGAAGAGTATATGTTTACCTTAAAATATACATGTAAGTTGAGTAAAATAGAGTTAGTTCGGTTGATGATGATCATTGATGTTTACTCTACATCTCGTATTGTAATTGGGTCATAGCATTACATCAATTACAATGTACTCTGAACTTTATTCAAGTAGACCAAAGAATTGCGTACTAGATAAACCGAATGTCAATTGTATTCCATAAATCAACAAATCCATTACATGCTGGGAAATGAACACGTATCAAACTAATAACTGTTCAATGGCATATATAAATAGATACAAAAATGAGATATCATAATTATGTAATAATGTGCACCAACCCTCAGAATTAAAAATGTCTAGATTATGATAAATTACTGGCCGTCTCTTTCTTTTTCAATATACTAAACGGCAGGCATGTGTACTTATTAACACCTGTTAATTATGCATGTAGTTCACTATTGAACGGCAATCTTTAAGAAGGTCAGTACAAATCGGGTTCAAAGTTAATAAAATAAATGACTACCTATTAAAATAAACACGGCAGTTAAATCATGTAGCCTCATTTTTGAAGTTTTCATAAGCGATGCAAATGGAAATTTTAGTCTAACACCGATTGTTTTATGTCCCTGGTTTTATCATTACTGAATGTGTCTTTCGACATGTTCGAAGGAATGGAAAAGTGTAGACATGCTTATACCGGTTGACGCATTTAGCCTTGCTTAAGTTAAAGTTCAGACAATGCCATATGGTTTTCATTTTGATTGTCCCATCTCTGATTGAAGGAGCTAGTATGGAACTAATCCGCAATCTTGAATGGCAAATGATCCCAAATCATCTGCATAACACATTTCGTAAGCGGCTCAAAGTTGCTTTTTTGTCTGACTTTTTTACAGATTTTTTTTAATGTTATTGTACTAGTTGTGACTGAGGAAGGAATTGTGATGCATGCATCGCAGAAGATGTTTTCACTTTACCCACTTGGCGTCGTTTAAACTAAAGTTCACTAAAGAACACGTCTATATAAACTAAATATGCATACATCTCTGAAGGAATTGCTATTTTAACTGTATATTAAAGTTTCGATATTTTTTTAATATTCATCGCATTATGTATAGCAACAGTATATTTCCTACACAACGATAAATTGGCGTGAGATAATATATCCTATTGCACTAGTGAAAGCAAAGCCTAAAATATGTGACGTCATTAATGACAAATTTGTTTAAATAGTTTTGCAAGCTTTGCTATGTAATAAAATGGTTATCGCATGAACATTGGTGAATATTAATCCACATAGAATATATCTTAAACTCACAAGCTCGGGCAATATAAAAAGTCTAGTCGGGACAATATTCACCTAAATTCATTCAATCCTTAACTATACATGCTTAATCTTAGATACATGATTTTTTTCATTAGTTGTTATTGGCTTTGAACTAGCTGTCAGTAACTGCAATACTAAAGATCTGTTTTGTGTCATTTTGTTATTAGATGTATAAATTACCCTGCCACGTACGGTCTGTGTTTTTGTTACAAGTTTTCTGCTTTGTATCGATCTGATAAGTTAAGCCCTTTTCAGCTGATTTTTTTATAGTTTGCTCTTATTTTGTGTTGTACCACCACTGTCCTACGTTAAAAGGAGGGTTAATCGCTCAGAAACAGCTTTACTCCCGCCATATTCTTTATATGCCTGTCCCAAGTCAGGATCACGTAGTTTAGTGGTTGTCGTTGGTTTATGTCTGTCATATTTGTTTTTCGTAAATTGTTTTGTTATAAATTAGGCAGTGGCAAATATTTCATGCATAATCAGGAATAGAAAACATACCTACATTTATAAAAAGCGGGCTTGCAAAGTGGATTGACCACGATAAAGGGCGGGAAATTCCAACTGCAACTTAAAATTGAGGATATGTTTGATGGAAAAGAAATAGTGCTATTGCCTAGCGCTACATACTGACGCATCAAAATCTTATTTCTACATTTGTCAAAGTATTTATCTCTTGATGTACAAGGCATTTGATTTAATGTGTCAATTTTGGCATGACGTTCATATAGCTGCATATTTATACATGCCACACAACCAAACGGACACCCATAGCCAGTGACTCGTATCCCTTAGACGTAGAAACTGGGTACAATTTCATAACCCCGGAAGATATGCATTATATACGTAATGTAGCCATTATTTCATTCAACTCATTATTTTAGTTCTTGTCATACCAAAGACCGTCTTTATCTATAGAAGATGTAAGTTGGGTTATTTGGATCGTTAGGTTGTTGATGTTTATTCCTAATCTTCGGTCATAAGCAAGAAATCAATTACTCTGAAGTTGATTTCAATTAGACGAACAATCTGAGTATTTAGATAACCTATTGTCAATTGTAATCTATAAATCAGCAAAAACATTACATGCTGGGAGATAAGCATATATCAAACTAGATAAATAACTGTTCAATAACATACATAAATAGATGCAAATACTAGCTACTATAATTATGTAATACATTGCATCAAAATTAACAATGTTTTAATTATTGCTAGCCATTTCTCTTTTCCCCCTCAAACACAAGTATTCTAAATGGTTGGCATGTGTACTTATTAACACCTTTTAAATATGTATTTAGTTCACTTTTGAATGGCAATGTGGATTCATAACAGGTCAATGTTAATAAATATAAAAATGACTACCGGTTCCAATATACACGTCAGTTGAATTATGTGACCTCGTGTTCGAATTTGTAAATAATGATAATTGTACTTCTCTCTAGGACACAATTCATATGCGGTGCAAAGAAAGGGACATACTTTTAGTCTGATATTGGTATCGTTTCATTGTGATTATCCTTGGTTCATCAATTCTGAATGTGTCTTCCGAAGGAATGGCAAAGCATCATGATGCATATCCCTTTTGATGCACTTGACCTCCCTTAAATTAAGTTTAGAACTACCATGTGGTGTTAGAATCTATCGTCCTAAGTCTGATTTAATGAAGCCACTTTGAAGTTTCGCCATCTTGAATGATTTATGACCGTAAATGGTCGATATAGATTTCTTTTACTGATATCTGCAAAAAACAAAATTGCCAGTGGAATTGCAATAGGAGAATTGCCGATTAACGAATTTGAAAGGAGAAAATGCAAATTGATTATGTAATATCGAAAACGTCTACATTGGGAGTTGAACTTAAAGTTTCTCTGAAGAGGGATGGCAGTTATAATACATATGCATACATCTCTGACAGAGTTGCCATTGTAATTGTTAATAACAGGTTTGAATGGTTTTTTTTTCTATCTTTGGTGAAGCAATAACATATTTCGTACACAACGTAACCAAAGATAGCGTGCAATGATATATATGAAATTACATAACTGCAAATAAAACTTCAAATACTAGTATAGGACGTCATCAATGACGATGCCTAATTTGTTTAAAACAGTTATTCAAGCTTTGTTGTACAATACAATAGGTATTGCATGAATATTGGTGAATGATTCCTCGTAGAACATATTTTGAACTGAAAAGCTCGTGTTATTTAAGAAATCATGTCGGGACAATATTCACACAAAAAATCTATAAAAAATGCCTTATTATCATATCCAAACAGACGACACCGGAAATACCGGAAGTAACTTGTGCGAAAAGCACTGTAACGGGTTATTTGTACGAGAAGCCCCTGATATGGGTTATCAGCCTCGGTGTGAATTTATGGCTAGTTTACTTCCGCTCGTTAAACATATACAACAAGAATGTGTCCATAGTACACGGATGCCCCACGCGCACTATCATTTTCTATGTTCAGTGGACCGTGAATCTGGGGTCAGAGACTAATTTGGCATTAAAATTAGAAAAATCATATCATAGGGAACATGTGTACTAAGTTTCAAGTTGATTGGACTTCAACTTCATCAAAAACTACCTTGACAAAAAACTTTAACCTGAAGCGACCAAAAACTTTAACCTGAAGCGGGAAGGACGAACGGACGGAGGGACGGACGGACGAACGGACGCACAGACCGAAAAACATAATGCCCCTAGGTATGGCATAAAACTACCATACCAATGTTAAGTATATGATAAATACCAATAAGGTCATTGATTACACATGTTTATATTTTTCACTTATATATAGCGCTTGTCATGTCGAAGATCGTATGTTGGCCTCTAGGTATATTTTTGGGTATGTGTTTTATTTGGGTTTTGATGTTGTTCATTGATGTTTAACCCAATTCTTCTTTATTCAGGGCACAATCATAACATTAATCACTCTGAAGTTTATGTCAATTAGACCAACAAACTCAATATTAGATTAACCGAATTGTAATCCGTTAATCAATAAATCCATAACATCCTGGGCGATGAACACATATCAAACTTTATAAACAATTGTTCAAGGACATAAATGAATAGATGAACATACAAGGTACTATAATTATGTAATACATAGCACCAAGATATCAGAATTAAAAAAATTTCAATTATTACAAAAAAGTTAAATCACCGAGGAAAATTCAAAACGAAAAGTCCCTAATCAAATGGCAAAATCAAAAGCAGAAAAACACATCAAACGAATGAACAACAACTGTCATATTCCTGACTTGGTACAGGCATTTTCTTATGTAGAAAAGGGTGAATTGAACCTGGTTTTTTAGCGCTAAACCTCTCACTTGTATGACAGTCGCATCAAATTCCATTATATTGTCAACGATGCGTGAAAAAAACAAACAGACATAATAGGTAAAAATGTCAAAATAGGGGTACAGCAGTCAACACCGTGTCACAATCTTAATCACAACAAAAACAAACAAATATTTAACAAATAAGCCCTCTCTCATATTTTAATATTGAACTTAACACCTGGTGATAAAGCATGCAGTGACACTATTGAATGGCAATCTGGAAGGAGAACCGTATAAAGTCGTGTTCAAAGTTATTAAAAAAAAAACAAAAAAAAACTACCGATTACATTTATACGACAGATTAATTAAATAACCTTGTGCTTGGAGTTGTAAATTATAAGAATTGCACTTGTCTCTATAATACAATTCCTAGACGGTGCAAAGTGACATTTTTTGTCTGGCCGATTTTCTCATGTTCCCGGCTATGATCATTACTGGATACATGTATGTCGTTCGAAGGAATGACGAAGCATCATCATGCTAAAATTAAAGCTTAGTCATTGACATTTGGTTTTTGCTTCCATCGTCCCATGTCTGATTTAAGGAGGCTATTGAGAAAGTATTGTATCATCTTGAATAGCAAATGATCGTTCATAATCAGTGCAGAGTGTGACTCATATCTGCAATTTTTATATACAGAAATGTAAATTATTTCATATGAAGTTTTATTTAAATGGGAAAGAATGTTGCTCAATCTTTAGTTTTCTATGTTCTGTTTTGATTTTATCGTATTATTTCAAGGTGTTGACTGTTGTATTGATTACTACCATTTGATGTTTTTGATTGCTCTCTTAGTATCTTATCCCCTTTTAGATAATATTCCATCGAAAAGTAGTATTTAGTTAAAGACGGAATATATTGTGACTGATTAAAAATTCAATGACTTTGAGTTATCAGGGTAGATAACAAGGAAACTTGGGTTTTACATTAGAGTGTACTGCAAAAGCACTCGTGTTGCTATTCATTAAAAAAACTAGTGCAATGACCCAATGTGCTTTTCATCTTTTGCAAGTATTCCATTAAAGCCACCTCCCTTACATTTTATGGAATTCCTCTATGAAAATTCATTCACGCTGTCTCAGAACAAAACTTAATAACTTATAAAACATAATTCTTAATTGAAACAGAAATGAAAATCAAGCAAACACAAATATCACACCTACAAAATATTTGAATAGTTTAAAAACAAAAGTTCTTTAAGTGAAGCGCCGAACACCAACGCATAGCTAGTTTGAGGTCAAACTACGGAAGGTTATTGATATTATTAAATGGTGCCAACATCTTTTTATATTTCATTTACATTTATATTTGTTATCAAAATGTTATAAACAATGCATTAACATTGTTTGTTTATCTAATGGTGTTTACATGTTAAGAATTGCCAGAAATAGAAATTTGATACATTATTGTATACTTATTCACTGATAAAGTTTAGAAACAGTTTATATAAGAAGCCCAAAACATATACAGTAACGTGATATATAATGTTTGCCTACTTGTGCAAATAAAAGTCAACTATCATAAAAAAAAAACCATGCATTATCGTAATAATGAAAACCATGCAATATCATGATAATGCCGAGTGTGGTCGTGGTTTTAGAGTAACTGTCACATTAAACACAACAGTGATTCAGATTCATAGTTTATGATGTCTTGTTTTAAAAGAAAGAGAAGGACAAAGACAACTTACTGAGAATTTTATAATAATGTTGATAAAAAAAACAAAAAAAACAAAAAAAACTGCTACTGAAACAGAAGCATTGGTCTTATTATTGTTAATTCCATCATCTGCGCCTTGGGCAAGATCATTGATTCTGTTAGTACTATCATCCTTGGACACTCTAAATATCACGATAATACCCTTTACCTAAGTTCCTGTTTTGCTATTGTACCAAAAAAAGCAGACAACAATTCCGTGAAAATCTATACAAAAAACAATGTCCAAACAATTCATGAATATAAGACTGTTCTTCATCTTGCATTGACAGTTGATAGAAGATCTTTATTGACGAACGGAAAGGGTTACTCGTTACAATATGGACTAGAAGGAACCTCAAATCGACTAAAAAGTTCACTATGTCCGCTAAAATTATC
The DNA here is from genome assembly GCA_017311375.1 of Mytilus coruscus. NCBI lineage: Eukaryota > Metazoa > Mollusca > Bivalvia > Mytilida > Mytilidae > Mytilus > Mytilus coruscus. The sequence continues at coordinate 40,839,933 of CM029608.1, forward strand.
GAAATACTGAGGAACACGAACCCATCCAAAACAACAGGGTGGTCTTATATGATTCGAAAGGGTAAGTAGATCCTTCTCCACCAGTGCAACCCGTCGTGCTGTACATGTCAAGTAGATTATTAATAATAATTTCATTCGGTAGAAGAAAAGACAACCGGAACTTTGCTACGGTAATTGACACATATCACACAGTTATTCCATAATGGGCAAATACTAACCAATACTTATTTGAAGTTGAAATCATCCTTCGTAAATTTTACGGACGCCATCACGATTTGGTTGACTGTTATGGAATAACCGTTTCACAGATGATATCGGATATGTTCCTTATGTCGTACATAACTACAATACCCTTCCCTTTTCACGAATTTGACCTACCGAATTAGAATATTTACCGGATTTGTATAACTTAAGCAACACGACGGGTGCCACATGTGGAGCAGGATCTGCTTACCCTTCCGAGCACCTGAGATCACCCCAGTTTTGGTGGGGTTCGTGTTGCTTAGTCTTTAGTTTCTATGGTGTGTCTTCTGTACTATTATTTGTCTGTTTGTCTTTTATTTTTAGTCATGGCGTTGTCAGTTTATTTTCAATCTATGAGTTTGACTGTCCCTCTGCTGTCTTTCGTCCTCTTTTATCGAAGAATCGACGCAATCTTGCAGTTACTAACTAGAAGCATTATAATGCCAACCTAAAATATGTTAACTGCTACAACAGCTAATGCCGACGCACACTCTAATTTCGGCAGAATTCCAAAAACATTCATACAGCATCGTATTTAAAATGTCTAATCTTTACAAATGACAAATTTTAAGATTTAAAAAGGCATTGCATAAATTGAATGAAAATTGAGCTGTGCAGCAAAGAAATATACGTAAGATAAAACATCATTTAAATCTTGATTCACACTTGAATTAAATGAGTAACGAATATAATGATGAAAAGATAATAATAAAGACGTAAATATTTACTATAACAGTAAATGCATAACCTTTATCTAATCAGTATAAAAAGTCTAGAGGAGAGATTTGAGGACAATTCCTATTTTGCAATAGTTTCTTTTCAATATATCTATGACAGGGGCGCGAGTATATTTGGCATACATGTTCGACCTTGCTTTTTTTAGAGGCATATGACATACATTTAATTCCGATGATTTGTGGTCAGATGACAAATCAGTAATCATTATGCGGAAGGTTATGGTAAAAATTAACACGCGGTTTATGGAACAATATAAACAATTTTAAAGCTGTTTTTGTCAAATCAACTTTAACAATACTGTGGTTTCATTTTTTAGTTTACTCATAACACATTTGAAGGGTCGGTAATGATCAGTAATGATCGGAAATGAATATACCGACATACAATTGCATATAGTCTACAGTTGACATATTCATTACATGCACGTAATTGATTGACATTTCTCTGCTTAACATCGGGTGGCATATATTTTATTCATATTAGGACCGGAAAGATAAGACTCGCCGATCAAGAGAGTAACATTTAAATGCTAATTGAAATTACTGAAATAAAAGATAGAACAGAAATTGTGTATTGCATTTCATCACGTTCCAACCCCTTTACTAGTTCTTGTTAGAATTTTCAACGTGCGGAGAGCATGGAACTCTTGTTACACTATAGCTTTATACATCGTATTCTCTATTTCGACTACAGTAGATGCGTTTTTAGAAATTCTAAATAGCCAAACAGCCAAACTTACAGTCCTTACAGGGAGTTGTAACTTATCGGACGGAGAAACTGATACCAATACATATCTTCACTCTACGGTCGGGGGATAATCTTTAGATGTACATGTTAAAACATATAATTCCATTGAATACACCAATATAGATTTCACAGAGTAATTTAGAGCTTGACGTATTTGCCAGACATCTGCTTATCGTGCTTATTGTTGAAGACAGTATTAGGAGATTTTTTTTTATTTAATTATGTCGTTGAGTTCATGATGTTGATTGATGTATATCCACATCTTCTTTTATTCAGGTTAACATATTAATTTGTTTCTCACTAAGTTTTGAAATCTGATTTCATTTAGGTACTATATAAACATAATAATGATGGTCAACAAGCAGATTAACAAACTGATATAGCATGAAATGTTATAATATGAAAGTCCATCAAACGAAAAGCTGTTTACTGGCATACATAGATAGATGTAGATACAATTAATGATAAATATTTAGTAGCAATATTATTATCCAGAACTAATAATGTACTGATTATAAAAGTTTCTCTCTCCCAATTTTCACATATCAGTATATGTTTGACATATGTACTTATTAACATCTTTTAATTGTGTATGTAGTACTTCACTTTTTAACTCAACTCTGAAGGTAGGGCAGTACGATGTTAGGTTCAAAATTAATTCAATACAAGTACAAATTCCATTGAATCTCGTGATTGGAGTTGTAAATCAATTTTTGATGTTATGAAATACAATTATGGCTCACTGATTTTAATTATTGATTTAACCTTAATTCGAAAGATAATTTGTTAATGATATGAAAGTAAGGAGATGAGGTTTATTACCAATTAGACAAGTATGCAACAAAGACCAAATGACGTAGATATAAGCAACTTTAAGTCACCAGAATAACCAGTTTGTTGTACTGTTACAACTCTGTGACATGTTAATTTGAGGATTGAGTGCCCACAAACACGCCACATTATGTTTGTGGAGTACCAACAAACACGCCACATTATGTTTGTGGAGTGCCAACAAACACGCCACATTCTGTTTGTAGAGTGCCCACAAACACGCCACATTCTGTTGTACCTGTCTCAAGTCAGAAGCTTGTTATTTAGTGGTTGTCGTCGATCATATTCGACCTACATTTGTTGTTTTGTCCATAAGTCAGGCCGTTGATTTTCTCGTTTAAATAGTTTTACTTTTTGTAATATCGGGGTCTTTTAAACCTTATTTTAAGGTATGGTTTTTTGGGTGTTGCTCATTGTTGAAGGCATTCAGTGACTTATAGTTGCTCCCATCTTCGTAGCGTGGTTTCTAGTTGATAGTTGGCAATCCTACAACATCTTCTTTTCTATACAGCATTTTAAATTTGCTGAATAAAGTGACGGGGGAGAACGTTCGTAATTCCGGCCATTTATTTGTCCGTTGGTCTTTCTTGTCCACTTTTATATCCGCACAGCACTTTAACTGCTTAATAAACAGACGGGAAACGTTCACACATAATCTTAATCACATCTTGTACTTTTTGCAGCTCCTATTTTATTTCTTCATCTGAACGATTTATTGGGTTTTACTTTTGGATTGGATGTCACATCTGCACACTATAGTATAGATTTGGAAGGTACTCATTTTGTATCAGCTTTTCTTTCTAAACCATTGTTACAGTTTATTCAAACTTTCTCATGATCCTAACTGTGTAATGCTATTGTGCACTTTCTATCCTTTCCAAAATTAATTTTGCGGTTTCCTTCACGAAATCATATGCACATTACAGTACACATTTGAATCCCTTTCTTATTCAATTGCCTAATCTGATTTGATGAAAACATTCCAAATTTTCTCTATATAGTGCCAAGGTGTTCCTTATATTGTGTATTTGATCAAAAGCATGGACTTTGAAAAGTATAGGGTATCATTTTGAGTGCTTTTCTAACAGTATCGCTTGTTTCTATACATCTTCAACCTCGGAAAAAAAAGTTTATGTCTTTTATCCCATAATCCACAAATTTACTTGTCTAATGCACTCTTATTAAGTTTATGCTTAGAAAGAATAACACCTTAAGATACATTATAACACATTTGACATTGTAACTAATTTTGTTATGTTTCTGACTTTTATAATTACTAATGGATGTATGCAACTTTGATAGTCACTTACGGATGTGACTTTGATTATGACTAATGCATGTGGCTTTTGAATCGTAAGAATCATAATGCATGTATAGCAGAAGATGAACTCCCGATTGACGCGCTCAGTATTTCTAAAACTAAATGTCATACAACATTAATGCGTTTTCGTTTCAATTTTTCAATGTCTGTGTTAAGGCAAAATCAATGTTTATAAAATTTTAAATTATTCGAACCAATAAGGTTTATCTACCTCTAGCATAGATAACCTTTCCATATTTTAAATAAAGATAAATGCTTATTACAGATTGTTATTGATACTAGTATCAGCCAATATTGATGCAGAATTATTTATGCCATTTTTTTATCTGCCCTCTTTATATTGAAGTTGAAATATTAAATTTGTTTTATGTATTGTATATTTGTTTTCAATACGGATTTTGGCAATTAAATATTCGGAAACTTTGATTTATTAACGCAAATAGCTCAGAAAATAGTTTCAAATTGCAGCAATTTGGGACAACGATTACCCGATTCGGTCTTTTTATTTTAAGAGATATCTCCATTTTGCTTTTAATTCTTTGTTTATTTTGTTTACGTGATCCAAAAAATAACTTAAGAAATAGATGAAATATCGTTGAGAAATTAAGTCGCGACAGAAAAAAAAGAAAACATAAATACCACACCTTCCAATTATCAGGCCACTTTGTAAACAATAGATCTTTAAGTAAACATGTGACCATCAATGCACAATTTGAGGTCAAAATACGGACGGTTATTAATTATATAGATTGGTTCAAAGCTATTTTTATTTTTCATTTACATGCTTTTCGAAATGTAAACAACATTGAATGAACATTGTTTTGTTTTTTATTTGGTGTATGCATATGTAAAAATGCAAGAAATGAAATTGCGATGCATAACTGAAAATAATCGAGACCAAATTTAAGTACATTAGAGAAAAATATCGATATCTAATAATACAAGGGCTGCTTTTTCAATGGCACAAACATTTTTTTTTTCAATCGTATAGTAAATAATACCAAGCAGTTCAAATGAATACTATAGAATTACTAATATATGTTTTTCGACACTATACAGCCGTCCCATAAAATACAAAACGGATCGAAAGACGATAATTGGCAAAACAACAAGGACAATATGAAAAATAAATGATTAAGTGTCCATATGTCATTTTGTTATTAAGTCCCTGACTCTTCTTTTATTGCAGGATTGCAATACAGACAACACAAGACCTGCAATAGACATACATTTCTCAAGTTTACAAAACCCTTACGTAAATAAATCCTTAAATAAAACAATAATAAAGAGTTTTATTTAAAAAAAAAAAACAATTCTTGATCGGCAGTTTCCAACAACAACTGTTAAGCCAGCGTCTTATTGCAGAGAGCATATTTTTACCTTGCTTTTTGAATTAGGTAATGTTTTCCTTGTTGAAATAGTTATTTGTTTTTATAGTGATTAAGGTTATAACACAAAGTTTAGCTAGCTATAAAACCAGGTTTAATCCATTATTTTAAGGAAATACCTGTACTTACTAAAGTCAGGAATATGACAGTTGTTTTCAATTCGGTTGACTGTTTGTGCTTTTGATTTTGCCATTTGACAAAGGATTTTGCGTTTTGAATATTCCTTGGAGTTCGGTATTTTTGTCATTTTACTTTTTTTATGTCCTTATTCAAGTTATTGGTCATCATATTCAGGTTTAGTATTAAGTGTTTGTTTTTGTTTTATAATCCAAATAGGTAACAGGGTAGTTTTCCCATCTAAAACTGTGGTAGCCACATTGTATAACTGTACCAAGTTGGCTATGTGGACCATATGTTGTTTGTTGTATCTATTTATTTATTTATTCTTTTTTTTTTCGGAAGAGACAAGTGTTAGTGGTTTAATTTTGTTGTCTGTTGTACTTTTCAGTATTTCGAGGATACCTATTCTCCCTATTTATGTATCAAACACAAAAATAACATTAACGATACCAATTTCACTGCACCAGATGCGCATTTCGACAATTCTTGTCTCTTCAGTTATGCTCGCGGCCAAAATGTTTGAAACTCCAAACCTAGTACAAATGTTCCAGAGCTGAAAAAACACACAAAGAACCGAAAGTGTAGCAAAATCCGGACAAGAAGTCAAAGCTTTGCATGAGGGAGATATTTTGTTTTAAATTTAAAATGATTTACACAATTTTAAATCAGCAAAATTTAATCGAACAATATCGATATTTTCGAAAAAGTATTGACAAAAACACCAATCTCTACGGTTATGCGGGAAGTCCATAAGGCCTGAAAAAAATCAAACGTTAGACTATTTCAACTAACGGCTTGAATGGAATACGACCGTGATATTCCTGACTTGATACCGATGTACTGACTACTAGGCTGGTGATACCCGCGGTGACGAACTGCAAATTGCAGATAAAGAAAGCAATAACCTAAGATCGATATCACAGATTACAAAATCGTAAGTTATAATAATGTACAGCAGTAGCATACCTACAAAAATATGCCTTCATACATTATTATTTTCGTTACCTTATTTCCAATGAGATTTCAATGATCAAACATTATGGGCTGTTAAAACACTATCCTGTGTTATTACAATTACTATTCTGTATTCAATCTGCAAATTATAAAAACAAAATGATACTTTTCTGTCTAATTCCAAACTGTAAAATTAATGAACTGACAGCTTCCTCGGATCAACTGGCCATGGACAAGTCAAAAGATTAAGACAAACCTAGAATTCGTTTCCCGTACCAAGCCAGGAATGTGACAGTTGTTTTCCATTCGTTTAATGTGTTTAAACTTTTGATGTTGCCATTTGAAAAGGGGCTTTCCTTTTTGAATTTTCCTTGAGTATTTTTGTTATTTTACTTTTTATAAATAACATGTTAAATTAGGAAAGTTCGCCTTTTTGAAGATCAATTAAATGCGCATAAAAACACCGCCAGTGAACAGTTTATTAATACAAATAATTTTGAATACCATGATATGAAGATCACAGTCTTATATTTTGATACGCGATCGATTTTATCTCCCGCAAGAAAAATAACAACCCGAAAAAGTGTCCACATTTAATAAACCATTTAAGACTATGTGGCAAACAAGACTAGTTTCAGTTGAAAATTTCTACAATTTGACTCAAAGTTTCGCCCATTGTCCCGTCATTGAAGTGAAATAGCGATTAAGGATACTACTGAAACTAAAAAAAATCTTGATTTGTTCAAAGATATTTACACACATGTATGAGTTGTAACTAGTTTCTATGATACATGTAATGAGTTCAACTTTCAAATTGTAAATTTTCCAGTCATTACAAGCAACAGTTCCTCTGCTCCATCGTATGGTGTATACAAATTACAATTAATACCCTACGGTTGTGCATACTCACACTATTCAGACTCCATTAATAAGGATGTACCCTGGCACAAGTACTGCAAAAAACAGACTTTTAACAAAAAAAACGAATAGTATTGACACTACATGTGTTACAGTCACCATCACAAATTAGTTTAAGGATGTACACCTCTGAGGAGCCAAAAATTCTAGAATTAAACTTTTTTTCTTAACCTGATTTTTGGGTTTATATGACTGTAAAAAGATAATTGATGAAAAAAACTTCTTTGAAAGTACCCAATTTTGATGATTTTTTCCATTTTTCATCAATTTTTACCTTTTTGGGCTATCATTGTGAAAAAAATCACAGTTCCACAATTAAACTTTTTTTCATACTTTCAATAAATTTGAAGTGGACCAATCTGAATAAATTTAACTAAAAAAAACTATAGGTAGGTGTTAATATAAGAAAGTTTTATCATATTTTGATGCTATTTTGTGTCAAATTTACCATGCTGTCAATTTTGTAAATTTTTTATTTTTCTCAGTTTTAAGAACAAAATGCATATTATTTCAACTTTTTTGTTATAAATGATTGAAAAAATACATATCTAAGAAAGTTGAATAGAAAAAAATGATATGGGATGTACATGATTATGGTAAAATATTTTTTTGTACCCCTCACCCATTTTCTCAAAATTTTGACTAAAAGGCTGACTTGATTGGTCGTAAAATTTGAAAAATTGATTACTCAAAAACTAATCATTGTAAACACACATTTTTTTCACAGAGTTAAGTTCTAGTAAATTGTAAGCCGGTGTCCGGCTTACGATTTACTAGAACTATTTTTTACGATCTTAGATCTTTACATTAATGTCGGCTGATCAATAAATCTGCTGATTGTGTCCTATTCCCAATAGTGAAAGGAGTAAGCTCGATAAGGTCATAACAAGGCCGCTATTTCTAGCTAAAATACCTGATGTCGGCTGATCAATAAATCTGCCGATTATGTCCTATTCCCAATAGTGAAAGGAGTAAGCTCGATAAGGTCATAACAAGGCCGCTATTTCTAGCTAAAATACCAGATGGGGATTTATTGACCATATCACGATGAATCATAGCTAATTAATACAATGCCTTCATGGAATAGGTAGGAAATGTATATTTTTGTTAGACATTTACGTTCTTGCGTTCTATTCATGTCATCACAAATAACACTCATTTTGATTTACCCCTATATTTCCATCAAGGCGGGTAAATTTCCATTCAATTAGAAAACATAGAGCCCTTGCAACAAAAAGATCTTTTGACATAATGTTTATTGTCAATTGAACATATCTGACTTCAATATTTAGATAGTCGACGTTTCCGAGATCTTAATTTGGTTGAAATCCGGAGGATTTTGTCAATTTTCACAAACATCTTGAGTGTTGACCTATTGTGTTGTAAATATCAACGCTTTAAAATAGAACTTTGACAAAAATAGTTCTATGTTTTTCGTCAACTTAAAACAGGTTTTATCTTGAAACATTGAACTTGATGATAGTGGGGCCAAATATGGCCCTTACCGAACTTACTCGTTTTGATTGAGTTTGGCTTTGCATGATGGGTAATGCCTGTTCCTTTTTAGAGTACTTGCGATTCCATTAGTCGTTGTTTTCTACTGTATCTTTTTAGCCTATTCAATTGGTTTAAAACCAGTTAACTACTGTTGCAACTCGTTTAAGTCATTTGGCAAAATTTTGGTTTTCAATGCTCTTCAACTTTAAGTTTGATTTAAACATCAAATTGTTTTTTGAATTGATGAGAAATATGAAGACGAAACATGCGTCTGAGGTAACAAATCATAAGCCTGGTATATTTCAGGACCTTTTACAACCACTGGGCCATTACCTATGGACGAATCGGAGGGTATCTCCAGCTCAGTAGTCTGCACTTCTGTGTTGACAAGAAGTATCATTGAGACAGTTATTTTTGTAAATCAATATTTGATGATTTTACTTTTACCGTTCATGTAAAATGCAGATCTAATGCTAACTGGTTGGTAGGATGGAAGAAATAATTTTGAATTGCAACGTGCAATTTAAATGACCTTTTCATTTCAGCATATAAATGTAGCAAAGAAATAGGCGACGAACAGAATTATCCAACCTTACATCAAAACAAATACGACCCCTAGCGTAACTGACCTAAACGACCCGCAATGATATTCTGTTATAACTGTAACACAAGTAAATCATTTGCACGAAAATTTTGACAAACAGACATAAGGTTGACGTTTGCTTCAAATTCAGCAAAGATCTAAGCTAGTTATGGTAATATATCATACTAAGCTCTGTACATGTGAATTTACTAATTACTTCATTATGCATGGTTTTACTTAAAAAATGAAAGACACGTTCTATGGAGGACAGTTTTAATGAAGGTTAAAATTCAAGCTAGATAATTAATTACTTGTACTTTTATAACAAATACATGTTTCACAAGTCATGAGGTTTCTAGAGCTTTTACTTTGAAACATTTTTATTTCAGGTGTTTCTTTAATAACTGCAAATCAGAAAAGATGCAAAAGAATAACACAAGTAAGACAAAAGGTCTGTCTTCTCCACCATAGTTATAAAGAAAAATGAAATTAGGAAAGACAGCAGCTGATAAGATATCTTATGAACGCTACATGTGGCAGTTCTGTACTGATTAACTCTATCATATTTACATATATGCAAGCAATTATTCAAATGCGTTAAGCAATGTCAATTGGACAAGGATAATATTCAAATCTTTAGTTTACAACGTGTCTGCTTTCTTTTCATCATGATTGTTTATTAACCTTTTTATTCTGTCTTTCACAAGTACATGAATTGTGAAAAAATACGGCTATTTTCATCTAAACCGATCTTGATAGACTGAATTATAAATTAGCAAGCTATTTTCAGTCTTATTAATTTTGCCGCGGCTAACACAGAGATAATTTGGTGTAAATTGCATATCATTCATATATTCGATCTAATTAAGTCACTGAATTAATTGGTTAGGAACGATTTAGAGCTTGACATATGGTTTACTGTTGAAGACTGTATGTTGCCTCTTCGTGTTATTTTTAGCGTTGTGTTGCTATTTCCACATCGCCTTTCATTCACATATAAGCTGTTATTTGATCATGCGAAAACAATACATATTGGTATTCATGAAGAGTGAATAACAATGAATGGGCACTTGACAAAAAGATAATCATTGTTAGAAGTCAAAAATAAATGTAAACGTCAAACAACAGTACACAAAACACAATAAGAGAACTAAAAACTAAGCAACATAAACCCCACAAGAAAACCGAGGGTGATTTTTGTTTCTCCGGAAGGGTAAGCAGATCTTCCTCTACTAGTGGCAACCTATTTTAAGTACAAAACTGGTGATGATTCTAATTAGGTAGGTCAAATTTGAACAGAAGATTCACAGGTATGGTTATTGAGTATATGTATATGTATATATACTGACTGACTTTAAAAACGCAACACTCATTTTGTTGATTTTTTTACCAAATCGTGGTTGATCCTCATACAACTACTATTCATGCTTACCATACTTCTTCCTCTTTAGAAAAATCAACATCTGATTTACCTGTGGGAACTGAACATACAGTTATTGAAGTCGCACGAATTTTTAAAAGCGAAATTTGGAACCCATAAAACAAATTTTCAGTTGTTTTTTGTTCGTGAAACAGTTCTTTTAATCCATGGCCACACTAAAATCAGTTAAAACATGTTGTCTCTCCATATTGCCAAGATTGAGGAATAAAAACTGAATCAGCCCATAAGAATATTGCAAACAGAAAACGTGAACGTGCTGCAACCAGACAATTTGACGTCAGAAACTCGTCTTACTATTCTTCCGACAACGATACAGGCAGACGGGATTTGTTGATGACCATCAATGACCAGATCAACATGTAGTGACAATGCAACGTCAATAGAATTTGATTACGCAACGTCATTTTCGAGACATGTTTACAGCCACAACGTCAACTGCTAATCAAATTGCCGAATGCCACTGCACACAGATTCGTGTCATAAATGTTTACCATAAACTGAAATGCCAAAGAATCGACTGCAGAAAAACATTTAAATCCCTAAAGTTTCACCCGCATAATTGCTAAAACACACTGTAATGGCTGGAACAAAGGCAAAATCAGAAGGTGTAAAACAGAACCCAAAACATGCCGAACAGAATTGGTTGACCTTTCTGACAATCATTTTGGCGTTGGTTACAGGCAGTCATTGCTTTCTACGGTGACACATCCATTGGTAAAGGAAAAATCAGGGTTTCAGTGTATACCACATGATTTGAACACTAAAAGAATGACGTAATCAATTCATCTTTCGAACTGCAATTTTTTTTAAACAATGAAGTAATGAATGAAATTTCTGTTCATTAGTTTGTTTAACAAAATTGCATATTTGAAAATGGGAATTAGAAATAATAATCTAGTGTTGCGTTTCTAAAGTCGGTCAGTATATTACGTTGATGCTATTTTTCTATAAGGTCGATATCTTTTCTGTGATAGGAAACCACACCAATATAGAATCTCCCCGTTCCCCATAAAAATATTGGCACACAAACCGGAATGCCACGGAACAGAAACTCCGCCGGCATTTACAATTTAAGGCACACATATCGTAATACACTCGAAAAATGGAGAGAAAAAAAAAACAACACTGAAAATTGGAAATTTTGGTAAATACCAACTTGGCAATACACTTTAACACATAAACAAAAACAGTTAAGCATCCTTTCATTGCAATTACATTTTTGATAATGTAATGGCAGTTACTAGTAAGCCTTCTTTTAAAACCTAACCTGAAACCGATTTGCAGTCAAAATACGGAAGGTCATAAAAATAAAATTACAATAATTCAAATGTATTTCCTTAACAAATGTCTAAACAGAGTAATAGTACTATTTGAAGACTAGGTGTTTACAACTAAAAAATGACTTATTACAAACCAGAAATAGAATAGAAACATACATATACATAATAATGCTAATATACAAACCTGAAAAAAATCAATGAGAGACAGCTACTCCAATCATACAATTTTGGCATATAACACATGTAAGGAAACTCTTTTCTTACTAAGAAGAATGTTTGTCAACTTCTTTTATTTGTTAAAAATAACACTTTGATAAAAATATGTCACTTCAATAACCTTGGAGTCTATATCTTAAAACAAAAAACAAATTTTTAAAAAGCTTAAATTATGGTTTAAAATTACTTCGGCAAAGTTGACCTCACAAGACTTTGGCAATTCCTAGTAGGTCTCTTTATATCATAAACATGATAAAGCTCTCCATGTATTCAGGTACTTATATATCATAAACCTGATAAAGCTCTCCATGTATTCAGGTACTTATATAGCATTGATTTTTTTAAATATTTTTGGGTTTTAACAGTCTCAATGAAGTTCAATACATCTTCAAATTTAGAAGTTTTAGTTTCGATTTTAAACAATTTAAAGTTCTCTAAAAGATGACAATAGATTAAAACCATATTTTTGATTATCATGGATTAATCTTATTTTAACAAATCCCGTCCACTAGGCCTGATTTAACATGTTTATCTACTGGTCTGTTCTCAGGGCAACGATCTATCCATTAAGTGAGTCTCCAATGACGTGGTAATTTATACACCCCGATTAATGCACCATTAAATGTTAAATCAGGATACAAACCCATTGAAAAAAGTAATCACGAGGCAATAAACATTATGTCGACAACTCTCAACCAGAGACCAAATGACGTAGAAGGTTATAAACTATAGGTCACCGTTTGGCTTTCAACAATGAGCAAACCAATAATGCACAGCAAGCTATAAAAGGCCCAAAAAGGACAAATGTTAAAAAATTCAAACGATAAAACTAACAGCCTGATTTTTGTAATAAATAATAAACGAATAACAAATATGATAAACAGCAACAGACGCCAACCACTGAATAATGGGACAGACAGGAACAGAATGTGGCGGGGTTAAAGATGACATTTCACATGCATTCATTTGTTCTGTTTTGGTAAACTTTCAATCAAGAAATTATCTACAGATAAACAAACATAAAGAAATTTTATTTTTTGATTTAATCTTTTAAAATTCGTAGTTCAGAAATTTTCGAGAATAATTTTTGAAAGCTATTAACATAATTCCTGCAAAGAAAAGTCCATTCTAATAATTCGGTCCTATTGTAAAACCAATGATGTTCTTATCTTCGATAATGCTGAGAATAAATCTGATTAATATTCATTTCTATTTACCAGATCGTTTGTAAGGTCGAACCAATGATTGTCTTTCAAATAAGGACCTTATATCCTTATATATATAAGGACACTAAATCCATTGGATGTTGGATGTGTACGGATTGATAATTTAGTCTTAGATGCATGATTTTTTTATTAGTTGTTAGTGGCTTTGAACTAGCTTTCAGATAACTGCGAGTACTCTCAGATCTGTTCCTAATGTCTTTTTGTTGTTGGGATGTACAAGTACCCTGCCACGTCCACTTGTGTTTTTGTCCATCTGATGAGTTAAGCCTTTTTCAACTGATTTTTATAGTTCGTTCTTATGTTGTACTGTTATATCACTGTCCCAGGTTAGGGGAAGGGTTGGGATCCTGCTAACATGTTCAACCCCGCCACATTATGTATGTATGTGCCTGTCCCAAGTCAGGAGCCTGTAATTCAGTGGTTGTCGTTTGTTTATGTGTACATATTTGTTTTCGTTCATTTGTTGTACATAAATAAGGCCGTTAGTTTTCTCGTTTGAATTGTTTTACATTGTCATTTCGGGGCCTTTTATAGCTGACTATGCGGTATGGGTTTTGCTCATTGTTGAAGGCCGTACGGTGACCTATAGTTGTTAATTTCTGTGTCATTTTGGTCTCTTGTGGACAGTTGTCTCATTGGCAATCATACCACATCTTCTTTTTTATATATATTATAGAATGGAAATAATTTCCTTCAAGGACTATATAATTTTTATGAAATTATCACTAGTTACATTGTAGACCTGTAATTTGACCTCAATATTAGAAATTAGAGATACCGGTTTAGTGTTATTATACTTTTCTGATACGCCAATTTGCATTGATTATGGGATTCATCCAATCCCTGAGGGTTATTGCCTCTTTGGTATTTTTTTCAAAAGGGATTAACAGGTTAAGAATATCAGTAAGCTACTTTTCCTTCTTATTCTACAAGTAGTCGACATATTTATTAATTAGATATAAGAAGATGTGAAGATGTGGTATGAGTGCCAATGAGACAACTCTTCATCCAAGTCACAATTTGTAAAAGTAAACCATTATAGGTCAAAGTACGGCATTCAACACGGAGCCTTGGCTCACACCGAACAGCAAGCTATATAGGGCCCCAAAAATGACTAGTGTAAAACCATTCAAACAGTAAAACCAACGGTCTAATCTATATAAAAAACGACAAAGAGAAACACTTATGAACCACATCAACAAACGACAACCACTGAACATCAGGTTCCTGACTTAGGACAGGTACAAACAAATGCAGTAAAGACTATATGCCTATATCAATCAAATTCGTAATGTTCACTTAACATGGAAAAGCAGCTGGAAAAAAATGCTATTGGTTTACAATAATGTTCAATTCTTTTTGATAAAATAAGCTCGTGATACAGAGTAAAGTGCCATCCACATGATCCATGCCCTCCAACCTAAAAAAAGAACCAACAAAAAACCCCAAAAAACAATACACGCAAAAAGCTTTTTTGTTGTTTTTAAGGATAATGTACTTTATTAATCAATTACAATTAAAATACGATTAGCTACTGTTAATAAATATCTTACATTGAACATCATCTGATCATGCAAGGACGTTTATTCAGAATATGATGTCTTAGTTTGACGCAAACCATATGTAATAGGTCAGCACATTCTTCCCTCAGAGATCTCAGTTTGCTCACTCTGACGGAGAATGTCCACATGCTGTATTACAAACATATCATGCTAAATTTAAGGTTTGACGATTTACTTTAAATACATTGTATATGCACTTGTTTAATATATTTATAGGTGTGTAGAAAATTGGATGATATTTCAAATATTTGTTCAAATGTTTTATGTAAATGTTGTAAGTAACTTATTGTTCACACCCTTCGTTTATAAACATAAACTATACAATGTACACCATTACAATTCTCTAACTTAATTCGAATATGTAATTAATTACATCGAATAATTAGTACATATAAACATAAATCAGGGAACATGATAATGAGACACAAGACAACGACCCACTTGGAACGTTTAATTTTAATCGGGTTGCAAAAATGGTGGCATTTGTAGCACATATATACCATTGAAACTAGAAAGTCAACTGATTCAACCTCCTCTCAAATTTGAACAAACTTATCAGTAAGGGTGAAATGCAAGTTCTCTACAAACGATTTCTATTTGGTTCTGATAAAATGAATTATGTTGCAGCCAAAGCCGTTCTTAGCTTTGGAATTGTTTCTTTTAATGTTAACTTGTGCATTGGTTAAGATAAAGAGTGTACTGTTGCTGTTTAATACTTGCGTCTGTTATACAGAGGTATATTTGGGAATAAACATCAACTTGAGTTTTAGTTAAAAATAGACGCATCACTGAAATGTTCCATTTGTTTTTAAGATTGTATTTTTGTACTGATAAAGATGTGGGTTAAACGTCAATTAAAAAAAAAAAAAAAAAACAGTTGCTGAATCTACGTCGTTTTGCTTTCGGAAAGTTGTCTCATTGGCAATCATACCACATCTATGGTTCATGTTAATGACATTGAGAATTTGGTATATTTCAAAGACATCTGTATATTGTATGTTGACCTCTAGATGTCATTTCGGTTTATTTGTGATGTTGAGTTACTGTTGTCCTCTGACGTGCACTCATCTTTTTTCATGCAAAAATAATATTTCTTACTGCAATGTGTTTTACAAAAGTACTCTTAATCGACCTGTTTACCTTGTGACTTTGTTTTAATTATGCATTACATGGACTCAGTGCTCTATGTATATTATAAATCAATCCATGTATGTACGAGGCAAGATAGGTTTCTTAGAGTTCAAATATAATGAATTAAAACGACACAAATCAAGATAAAACAAAACAAAGAAAACGGCGGGGTTACCAAGAACGCGTGAATCGACAGGCATTGTGTCCTGATATGCATGCATTATTGTTCACGCGAATCCTCATTCATATAATTAAACCAGCAATACAACTGTGTTTTACATGATTACCAATATATCGAAGGAACCTCGTTGTTTAGATTTTATTTGTTTTATCGACCCTTCGTTTAGTTTCTTAATTGGTGAACTTAGATTGTTAAAGGCTGTACGGTGACCTATAGTTGTTAATTTCTGTGTCATTTGGTCTCTTATGGAGAGTTGTCTCATTGGCAATCATACCACATCTTCTTATTTTTATATTAGACATTAACTCGTAACACCAGGGTATAGAGGTAACATATCAGGTATGGGTGAAAATGTAGGACTGCGAAAAGTTAGGTTGAAATACGCACTGTCTACGGACGGAGTGCACATATCATTTCTAGTTCATGACTATGCATAACATAAAATTGTTTAATCTTTAGAGTTAATTTTCGAGTTAATATTCTATTTATATACAGACTATTGATTAGAAAAGAGGGGTATGTCACTTAACTGAAATGCAATAAAACCTTACATTTGAATAAATGGCAATCATGAGACATTAAAGAAAAGAAAAAAATCTATATGAAAAAAAAAAAAAAAATGTGTACATGTGTCAAACTGTTTTTTGCTCGGAATCTTGCAGTTTTGACGAAAATTGAGAAATATATTTACGAAACGAATCATGCGACCTTAAAGCAACGTCAACACGACCTCTAGCTTAATTGAAAAAAAAACGACACTTCATGCTTTTTTTTTTCGATAACTGCAACACATGTTACTCCCCAAAAAACATTTCAGCTTATGTAATTTAATTTGACAAAGAAACGATAGGTTGAAATTTTATGAAAAACCAGGCCTGTAACCCCTATAAATCCAACATCGTAGTTAATTATGTAAAAATAACAATATTTGCTCTGTACATGTGAATGCACTTAATAGCATTACTGCATTATGCACTTAAAAATGAGAGACGCAGTTTTAGTAGTACAATACTAATGCGATTGAAAATCGAGCTAGATAATTTATTACTTGTACTTTTATATCACAAGATAGGAGGTATCAAGGGCTTTTGATTTAGTATATTTTATATATATATATATATATATATATATATTGTTTATTTCAGACAAGCAAAATGAGCATATGAATTTTACAAATTTATCACAGATCTGCATATATCTCCAAATTTTTTAAAGTATAGAAAAAGAAAACAGTTGATCAGGTTCCTTACGTATATTAACATGTAGCATTGTTGTACTTATTAACCACTTATTTGTTTATATATATGCAAGAATTTATTAAATTGAACTAAGCAATGTCAACTAGACAAGGATAATATCCGAATCTTGTGTTTATTTACGTGTTTTCTTTCATTCACTTTGACTTTTATTAATCTTTTTATTCTACCTTTTAAAGTACATGTATTTTGAACTATTATGAGACACGGTAAAAGTGAACGAAGTTCATGAAAATAATATTGCCATTATTGTAGTAATAAGATATATTAAGGGGTAGGTATGCGAATTATTGTAAACGTTTGGCTCTTTAATTTCACGAAATTAACTTTAGTGACTCTAGTTAAAATTGAATTAAATGATGTGTAATTATATTTACAAAATATGAAATCAACAATCTCTGATGCATTTTAACATTGATAGTGTCGTTATGACAATTATGCACTGTTATGACAAAAATTATAATTGTGTGCTAAATTTTGATAGTCGTTTTCTTTATACGACATAGGTCACATGCATTGACCACCAAGATATTTTTAAAAATATGGCACCAACCCATATACATCTTTTTATAACAAACGTATTTCGGTTAAATGGTATGGCCAATGAAATAAACATTAAACATGCATTTGAACACGAAATATGGCTGAAAACAAGTAAAATGTTATACTTTTAAATCTGTCAAGATTATTTTAACAAACAGTAGACAGCAAACTTTTCTATTTTTTTTTTTTAACTTTGCATATTTAAATTGAGAATAATGGGTTTTATATATGGCATTTTAAGGGTCAACTTAAGGTCTTTTACGAAATCATAAGCACGATTCATCTTGATATTTTACGAAACACCACGAAAAAAACCCGATCAAATGAAGGATTACTTTGCATTTGAAGAAGACAGAATGAATTATATCTATTCTGTTAGCAAGTGGTCAACCTGACTGCTCAGTAACTGATATTTAGCCGCGCAAAAGAATACATGATGACCTTTCATATTGGGGAACAGATGTAAATAGACAATAAGCAAAATTTGTAAGGTATGCCATGCAGAAGATATCTAAATGAAAATAGATTTTGAACTGAACTTTTTTTCCGTTCAGTAGTTCTTAATTAGAAAACATCATTTTATTACTGTTTCATTTTCTTCAACTTAGAATTATAAATAACTGGTCTTATATACCTTATCGTTGCTAATGGTTCAAAAGTTCGGTTTGATCGTCCCTGATGACAATAAATCCATGAAAGAGCTTTATTTTATTTTATTTTCTTTGTTTAATGTCCAACTAACAAGGATGTTGATTTTATTATTATTATAATTATCATTTTTGTCAATTTGAAATTAAAATTTATTCATTAATTGATATAGTTTTTTTTCATTATCATTATTTTATATTCTGATTAACTACATGTATATGTTAGTATGCAAACAGTTGTCAGACTTGAATAATAAATCCAGCGCTTAACATCCATAAACATAAGCATTAAGTCACATTAATAAGTTTTGTATCATGCACAGGTTCATACTTTATCGTTGTCTTTTTTTTAAATATTTTCCGAGTTTTTTATAAATATTAAGATAAATAATTTCTAATAAGTTTATAGTATTCTGTAGAGTATTTAAAATACCAAGCAGAACAATGTGTTTTTTTTACAATTGCGCATTTTGTCATTCCTTGTGCGCACGATGACATTTATTGCAGACAAAAGATCATTTAAAAAGACATTTTCAAAATTAGTGCAATAAATTAAAGTTGTAAATATATTGTCCTATGAAAGTATATTTTCCTTTCTTGTTTGAATTGTTTCGCATGCATATTGTCGGGGCCTGTAATAGCTGATTAAACAATATGGGTTTTGCCAATTATTGAAGGCCGTGCATCTAGATACTTATAGATGCTTGTATCCACGTCATAGTTGTCTCATTAGCATTCATACATCATTTCCTCTTTTACATTTCCATTCTTCGGTTAACATAGAATTTAAATTTCGACAAAATATTCTAATTTATATAGACCATACGCAATTATAAGAAAAGGGCGCATGAACCATCAAACCCCTACAAATACAAAATATCGACAAAAAAAAAAAAAAAAAAAAAAAAAGTTTTCCAATATGTCGAAGAACAAATGAAACATCAACCAAACAACACAAAATGCAGTTACGCAACCAGCACCTGACATAGAATACAACAACGAACACATAAACAAATACAGTTGCAATGTTTGTCAATCCATTAACACATGTTGACAGTTTAATAGAAGTAATTAACAGTTATAATTGCTAAACATGACTAAATTCAATAAACGGAAGATCGTTAAAAGTATAATCGTTTAATGTGTGTTAGCAACTTAAGAATGTATAAATGTGTGCTATAAATAGATTCCAAACAAACAAAAACATAATAAATGTAATGAAGAAACATGAAACAACTTAATAAAAGACATCTTTAATATTGATTAAAAACTGCATGGTTACAATTATTATTTTGCTGGATATTGTGTTCAACCCGTTTCATTTGCTGAGAATGACATTGGATTATACTAAACTTGTTGACTAACTCAATTCATATTTGCATCCCTTTTAATACATATAATGGACATCTGAATAAATACTATGTTTAAATCAACCAAATCAACACAAAGTTGATTAAGAATCAGATTTAAAAAAAAAAAAAAAAATGGGGCAGAAAAACTTCATTTTAACACAATCAGTACGTGTCCTGATGCATCTTTTCATAATTATATTTCTTCAGTGATAAAACAGAAAACAAACCCATCGGTCAATTATAAAGAAATAATAAATATGAAATAAAAGATGTATATGTATCTGCATTGCAAAGATTTTAGGAATATTTACAAAGTATTTGTTTTCTCCGTACACGTTGCTTTATTGTTGTGATAGTTTCATCAATACAAACTAAGTATTTTCATTTAAAAACAAACCGATGTAAGAAAAGAAGCCTTTGATAGCTGACTATCAGATGTGGGTTTTGCAAATTTTTCAAGGCCGTGCATCTGGATACTTATAGATAGATGTTTATATCCACGTCATGTTCGATAGTTGTCTCATTAGCACTCATTCCTCATTCTTCTTTTTACATTTTCATTCTTCGTTTAACATAGAATGTTAAATTTTGACAACATATTTTAGTATGTTAAAACAATATACCATCAGCAATGGCAATGAAAAGGGCATCAAAACAGCAAACCACTTACGAATACAAAATTTCGAAAAAACGGTATTCCAACATGTCCAAGAACAAGTGGAAAAGAGAGGCCAAAGATACCAAAGGGACATTCAAACTTACTCATAAGACAAAAATGAATTAACAACGCCATGGCTAAAAAAGAAAAAAGACCAACATACAAACAACAGTACAAAAACATAACAGAGAAAACAAAAGACTGAGCAACACGAACCCCAACAAAAACTGGGGGTGAACTCAGGTGCTCCGGAAGGGTTAGAAGAAATGGAAACATCAAACAATGCAAAATTCGGTCACGCAACCAGCACAGGACATGAAAATACAACTAAGAACACATAAACAAATACAGTTGCAATGTTTGTCATTCCAAGAACACATGTTGACAGTTTAATAGCAGTAATTAGCAGTTATAATTGTTAAACATGACTAAATTCAAAATACGGAAGATCGTTAAAAGTAATTTACAATATTGCAAATATATTTCCTCAACAAATGTCTCAGCATTTTATAATTAGTTCTTGTTTACTGTGTGTTAACAACTAAATAAATACATGAAATTGTGTACTAGAAATAGATTCCAAACATACAAAACATACTAAATGTAATAAACAAACATGAAACAACTTAATAAGAGACATTTGTTAATATTTATACAAAACCTGCAAGGTTACAATTATAAGGAAACTTAAAATCCTCTTTGTTAGATATTGTTTTCAATCACTTTCCTTTCCTTACGACATTTAACTATACTTAACTTGTTGTTTTACTAACTTCACATTTTGATAACATTGCCTCCCTTTTAATACAATAATGTTACACATTGAAATAAATATTACATTTAAATTACCCAAATCGACAAAAAGTAGTTTAAGAATCAAATCTAAAAACAATGTTTTTTTGGGCCGAAAAACTTTATTCTAACATAATCAGTGGTTGTCTGGATGCATCTTTTTCAGAGATAATACAGAAAGCAAACCCATCGAACAAAGTTATAATAAAACAGTTAGCATGAAATAAAGGAGATGTTTGGTGTATCTGCATTGCAAAGATTTTAAGAATATTGAGTTATTTTCTGCGTACACGTTTGCTTTATTCATGTTATTGTTGTGATAGTTTGATAAAATTCGTATTGCTCAGTGTAAGCAAAAAGATGTAAGAAAGGGGGATTATGTTTTATCTTTCCTCTAAAATTTTCAATTAGAAGATACCAATTGTACACATCAGCATAACTGCAAATTTAATTAAATCAATGAACTGGTTATTCAAGGACAGACCAACAGCTTCTATCAACCACAGTAATGCTTAACTTTTTTTTCTCAAATATCTCCAACAATTTTAAGAGGGCAGCATGCAAATCATACATTCACTACTAGTTTGAAATGGACTGGAATGCCATAAATGGTAAAAATGCAACTTACAAATTAAGTCTTATCACATGTGTATAAAAGTAAAATATAAGTACCCTAAACCCTGTAATTTCGTTCTTGTAAGTCTGTGTGTTATGTTAACATAAGGTTAAATTGAAAGTACTGGTAAAACGATCGAAATTTCTTATGAGCATGGTAGTCTTTATAATGAACTTTGATTTTATGACACATTAATATGATATATCAACTGGGGATAAAGAACTGCTAATGCATCCAGAATACTATGTTTTAACACCCAATTTATTGGTTTTTTTTTTCTGTAGAGTGTTTTGTGGACTGTTCTTGTTTACATGTATATTTTTTCTTTTTGTCAAGGTGTTGTAAATTTTTCGCCGATTGAGTTTTTTTATTGCCGCCTTCTGTTTATAAGTCTAAGTCGTATACATTACGATAAAGACCAAAAGTCAGCAATTTCATCACTGTAGATAAAATAAGGTCTCATTCAAACACCGACTAGCCCAGTCAATCATATCATTGGTACAGGAATTTTAATATTACTTTCTTTTTCCTTTTCATTTTTAAACCCTTATATAACGCAATTTGAATATATGTGTGTTACAAGGCGGTTGTACGTGCCTTCTTGGCAGAGATATTTTATATATAAACTGCTGTACGTGCCTACTTGGCAGAGATATTTTATATATAAACTGCTAAGTCAGATATACTCTTTCAAATTATTAATCATCACCATAGACGTTCTACTATCGCCATTATTTATTTGATAATGCTTATACTGTTTAAAGGAATATTTTGGACGTCACTTTTAGTGTGTTCTGTTAATTTGGATTTTCAATTGAATTAAACACCTTCTTTCACATATAATAATTGCAACTTTCCAACAAATGTAATCAGAAGAATACCGTCTTGCCCAAGCCATGTAAAAACATATTTAAATCTGTATTTTTTGTATTCGTCTATTTCAAAAGTATGTTTTTCACATTAACTCCCACCCTTCTCAAGATTACATTTTTGGCAACATTTGAAAGACAAATGTAAACACTTAAAAAAAAAAGTAGAAGAAGCTATAAAGAAAACAATAAAAAATCACAAGATGAATCGACAATACAATGAAAAATAAAAAACAACGAATAAAAAATAAAAACACAAAACACAAAACTACAAAACACTACATAGAAATCGAAAGACAGAGCAACGAATATATTATCAAAAACAGTGGGTGATATTAGGTTCTCCGAAAAGGTAGGCAGATGTTAAGCCTAATTCGGCAATGGTCGTTTTACACATGGTATTAAAATACAAATCCAGTAATAAATTTCTTCATGGTAAAGGGGATAAATAGAAATAGGACGGAATTGAGCTAACAAGAAAATATTTATGTAAGGATAACAAATTAATGTAGGTAAGCTGATGAGAATTTTCATTCCGCAAACACATTTTTTACAAACCTCTTATGAAGTGGTAAATATGGTCAGTTCTCCCACAATACATGATGGATGTGTCATGTGTAATGTTTATCATATTAAAGAGTTTCACTTATAAAGAAAAAGTAAAAATTGAAATTGTAATCGGGAATTTAATATCGTCGTGGCCTTGCCTTGTCTCCTTTGATTCCGGTTTGTATTATTTTTCTAGAGAAATTTGGTTTGTATCTTCTTTCAATAGCTAACATGTGCAGCAACTCATTTGTATATTGCTGTGATTTCCAAACAGACGTACTGTTCGATTATATGAAAAAGAAAAAGAAAAAAAGGAGAGGTTTTGATTTTCACTATATTTAATTGCATCTTATGTACACAATTAGAGTATGATACTCATTTCTGTACGCATGATGCTTGATTTAATGCTCTGTTCGAGAGAGGGGAAAAGGGGGAGGGTGGAGTCTTTTCTTTTTGTTTCAGGTGTGTATATAGTCTACCCACTCTTAATTTTGCTGCCAATTTTGTTCAATTATTTTTGTTTGCCTTTTGTTCCCTTTGCTTTTTTTCTTCTATTCTTTGTTTTTGATGTTTCTTCACTTTTCTTACCATTATTCTCTATTCTGTTTACCAATAAATATACCCACATTTTTGAGATACACTACAGAACCTATATTGAAATGCACAATACATTAATAGGTAAATGCAATTTCGGATTCTAAACAGCAACTATTTCATATATTTCGCTTAATCTATCTTGTCAAATGCGAATTAACGATTTGAACATTGACCCTACAAAATCGACTACACATAAATATTTCCTGTTGTTTATTTGATGGTGTGCAATCTTCGATATGCATATAGGTTAGCAATTCTCATTTTGGCGATTTTAGTTCATTCAGTCTGACGTATGAATCCTATTTCTGACGGAAGCTTTATTGCGTAAATATCATGAGAAAGTTCAACGATCTGTGAATTTTTTGATTTAATTTATTTTGATTATGTGTATATTAAGTGTAAAAATGTAGAATGACGTTGCAAACAAGTTGTAAGTACTTCACTTTTCACACTTTGTTTGATGTTAACATTATCATACAGTGTATATAATATTACACTACATTAGTTTCATTCGAATGTGTCATGTAGTAAGTACATCTATTAACAGGTAACGTCAACGTGATAAGGAGACAAAAGTCAACGAAAGCACATTTAAATATTCCATTAAATAGGTAAAACGTTTCCATGCTCAAAGTAAAAAAAATAATACAGTCATAACAGTCGTACCTTTAATATGTTATATTAAATTGAGAATGGAAGTGGGGAACGTGTCAAAGAGACACCAACCCGATCAAGGAACAGAAAACAGCCCAAGGCCACCAATGGGTCTGCAACACAGCGAGAAAATCCGACATCCGGAGGCGGGCTTCAGCTAGCCCCTAAACAAAAATGTGTACTAGTTCAGTGAAAATAGACGTCACACTATTCTCCGAAACATATAATAGAACTAAATTTAAAAAAACATATAATAGAACTAAATTTAAAAAACATACAAGACTAACAAAGGCCAGAGGCCCCTGACTTGGGACAGGCGCAAAAATGCGACGGGGTTAAACATGTTTTTTGTGAGATCCCAACCCTCCCCTTATACCTCTAGCCAATGTATTATAAACAAACGCACAGCAATACGCACAGTAAAACTCCTTAATAACAAGGGTGTTTGTATTGAATATATACCATTGTATTACACGATAAAAAGAAATTTGGTTTAGCTTCCATTTTTCTTTTTTAAATGTATGTAATGCGACAGCATTTTAATTACCGTCAAATAGATATGAAGATGTTACTTCAAAGGCCATATTACTGTTATAAAGGTAAAATAAGCAAGTCTTAATTTCACCTCAAATATTTCGAATGAAATTTGATAATCAGCTAATACTATAATGAATTTTTCATCAAACATTATTATGCATAAATGCAGACAATAAGCGAAGTAATGAGGTCTACTTAGTACTATGGATTCATAATTATTCATGAGATACCAATTTTCATGGATTTCATGGGTTTAGGTAAACCACATATTTTAAATGTTCAACTAATTAGAATTTTTCATAGGTCTGTGTGCAGACGTTTGGAAAATCACGAAATCATATATTAGCAAAAACATGTTTCTTCACTTCACGAAAATTGGTATCAAAGTAAAGAAATGAATCCACAGCATTTCACATTTAGATTAAGCCCAATAAATTAATTGGTACTTGAAAACAAGAGACAAGCTGTGAATATAGTTTCTGATATGTCACTGTTTTCTTTCTGAATTGTTTGGCAAACTATCTGCATCAAACATTGTTTAGTGTCAAAGAAGTAATACACACTAAAATCACGTGATTTCCAAATAGAGACATTTTATAATTTTTTCAGTAACATATATTCTGTCAAACGTTATATATGTTGACCTTCACGGTCGTTTCTTTATTGTTATTCAATGATTATGATTACGTTATAATATTACAAACGACATAAATCGACACTACATACATTTTACAGCCATCACTTAGAATTGGTTGACTAATATGATTTTTTTGTGTCTCAACTCAGACATGTTTTCACCGTCTTAGATCCGTAGATATTAAAACTTTCGTCTTTTAGTCAATTTACCGATTGTATCCTTTACTT
Source organism: Mytilus coruscus (assembly GCA_017311375.1). NCBI lineage: Eukaryota > Metazoa > Mollusca > Bivalvia > Mytilida > Mytilidae > Mytilus > Mytilus coruscus. The sequence goes on from CM029608.1 coordinate 40,866,244, forward strand.
TACTTTAGTTGACATGTATATTAAAGTATAGGGCTAATTGTGTATCTAAAATGCGCGATCTTCAATCAACATAAAAAGAAACTTCAAATATTTTGCTTTGCTATTTATATAATATATTTAATTTTACATATAAGATAAGACAATGGTAACTTATTCAGTACCAACGAATCCTGTTTTAATTATTTTCATCAGTTTTGTTAGAGACCATTAATTTGGAAAGCCTAATACATAGCAAAGAAGCATAACACTTTACAAATGTGGTACGTCGAGAAGTTATTATGCGGGATTTACTTCATCAGGAACGCTAAATCATTTTAAAGGACCATTTTCATTGCTACTTTATTTCACGACGAGCTATGTCTACAATCTAGACTTTAGAAAAATAGCCAAATCCACTTAAGGTCAATTTTTCCCAAGGTATTGTCTCTTATTTCGCTTTATCTAAATGGCCAATCGTAGATATGTTATTTTATGCTTCACCTTTCTCCACGAAAATCCGTAACCTACGAATAATGGGGAATCAACAAAAGATATAAAGTTGTTATACAAACATGTAGATGTTGTGACAAATTTAAATTTCGAACAAATATTGTTTTTGGTATTTATTTTGTTTTGAAACTATGTGCATAGGTGTGTAGAAATGTGAAATGACGTTTTTAAATGATGTTTAAGAAAATGTTTCAGTTCTATGACTCTTGTAAGTACCTCACTGTTCATGCCATTCGCGAGTTGTTAACATCAACACGTACAATGTTCATTTACTTTGTTTGAACGTGTTATTAATTAAATAGAATATTACTAAGTGCATTTTATATAGTACATGTAAGTTTCGATTTGCACTATTCATACAAGTCTTAGATATCAATTGTTTCTTATAATGTTATGATTGTAATTCCGAATTTGGAAATGGAAAATTTGAATGAAAATATAAATACATATCGCTCCTTTATTTGAACTAAATATTGTTTAAACAAACAGGAATGGGTCTATGATCACTCATGCTTCATCGATTTTCACAAACGCAGATGTCGCAAAGCACATGTGCTACCTCCATGAAAAGTATGTAATTGTCATATAAAGCCCCAAACGCCATCTTTTTTATGTGTAAATCATATTATATATATATTAAAATGCTTGAAAAGGAAAACAGGTATTGACAATTAATCGGGAATCTCAACCTAAACCTCCCGACATGTACCAATGAAGAAATCCTGATTAATCATAAGTCTGTTCTACTTTCGTTTTGAATTCAAAAGATAAAGAACTGGATCCTCCTTCTCTGAATTAAATACTCAAGTGACAACTGCATATCCTTCCAGAGCACATGAGATCTCCCCCAGGTATTGGTGGGGTTCGTGTTGCTCAGTCTTTAGTTTTCTTTGTTATGTTATGTTTTGTGTCTTTTTGTTTTTTAGCCATGGCGTTGTTAATTTATTTTCGACTTATGAGTTTGAATGTCACTTGAGTTTCTTTCGTCTCTCTTTTAGAAATGTGTCCTTAGAAACAACGTTATAGTGATGGTTCTGCCAAGTGCTATACGATATCTCTTAATGAATTATTAAGATCAATTTTATCAGCAATCAAAAGATGGGCTTCAGAGTTACTCTCTGGGGGCGATATGAATCATATCTGGATACTAAGAAATTTCCAAAGATCAGTTTGGGAACATACAGTTTACGTCTCTCTCATCTTCTAATAGTATATAGACATTCGACTTTTCTACCATTCACACAGTATTCATATGAAAACCTTAAATAATATAATGAAAGAATTGTTTCATAAAAAGGAATTGCGAACGTTGATACAAATACCTTGTTTGAGGGAAGGATATACCACACTACGCTTGAAAGACGTGTTTTTCAATACTCGATCGGCATTTTTATAGTAACCAACTGTGCTCTTTTTGTCGACTTGGTCATTTATTTATATGAGGTAAACGTAGTACTGCAACATCTGAGGATGATTGAATGAAGGTAGCATTATCCTCGTTTTTCGTTTTTTTTTTGCCTTGACGTTTTATCTTCGACGTGACAGTTCAAAAGTCCCTTTAGTATCTTCTGCCTCGCTTTTATTGCTTAATAATATATTCGACCTTGTTCTGGACACATTAGATTTAAAATAAATTTCTCAAGAAACAATTCATTGAGCCTGACCTTTTCATTGTTTCTAAGAAAACTAAAAGTCGTGGTTATAGACGGCATTTATCGTTTAAAAAATTACCCAAATTCCATTTTAAAGTGCATCATACTGTTCACAAATGAAAACAAATAAGTTCTTGAATTATAAACAGCCATTTCTTGTAATTGCAACGACATAATTGATAGTACATGTATTCTGTCAAGTCCCAGATGTGAAATATCAACACATTATTATTATCTTACACATCTGTAAGCCTAATTAGAAGTGACAGCCATTGCAAATACATAGCACCTGTGGTTTATAATGTGCTTTGTGTGGACTTACTGCTTTTGCAGGTAATTGATGGTTAGGACAAGATCAATTTATTTCAACATCAAATTGAAGATTTTCACTTTTGTCTTTGACAATATGCGAATACAAAACAAGTCGATCAGTAGGATAAACAGTTAGTACCTAATGTAATAACGACTGTCTGTTAAAATATCGATCCACCTATGTGAGACAAAAAAATAAGTACATAATTGTGGGTGAGAGAGAGAGAGATCAGAACTGCTCCGGACTGTTTGTACCTTCGCGAGAAGAGTTAGTACTAGCATCATAGTTTTCACTTTCTGATTTCAGTTTACGAATGTAGTGCAAAAATATGACACATTTCAAGACATTTGACAATAATCTGATGATTCACAGACAGGTACTGTTATTTTGTTTCAAAACCAAAAGGAGTAGATACACAGATGTACATGGAAAGTGATTGATTTATGATCGAAATAATCTAAAAACCTGTACACACATTTGCATATTAATATTGATCACAATATTGCACACGTCCACAAAGCACGCTACACTTAAATAAGACGCAGCAAAAACTGTAAAAACTGATATCAGATCAAATATAAAAGCATGATACGTTTTATTGGGCAGACATTTTGTAAAACGTGAATACGGTGAAGTAAAAGTGTTTATTGATCTATCAATTTCGTTTAATGACTAGTTTTTGCTATCACATCAGCCCTATTTCCATGATCTATGTATATGAGAATATAACTGCATATTTAGACACCATTAAAATTAGACAGTTTTTGATTTCTCACCTTTCTTAATAGAATAATGTCTTTGGCCTGTGTTTTCCTGAGTTTTATGCAAATGGCAATAGAATGTGTTTGTTAGTTTGTGCTTTCTTGTTTTCACTCAATCAAAATATGAAAACAATTTAATATTGTATTTTTCGCTTTTGATAAATTTTCGTAATTGATTGATATTAGTATTTGTGATAGTTTTATCTCCTAAATGTTCTAATGTTTTTAGAAAGTAATGCAAGCAATAATTTTTCGTCTTGTAAATTTTTCAGTAATGATAGTATTTAAAAAAGAACAGATCCCCTGAATGTTTCATTGTTTGAATCGAAGTCAGAAATATTTTTTTATCTTGTTATGATAACGTAGAGAAAACTCTTGCATGGAAATTATAAGGTGAATTACATTATACATGTAATGTTCACCTACATACATGTCTAATGTGTCCAATATAATTCACGCCTGTTAGATATTGTGTAAGTACAGGTTAAGTTTTGCATAAAACATGACATTTTTCTCACTTTATCTTGACGAGGGTCTAGATGATTACAATACCGTGATCAGTTTTTTTTTCAACTTTTGCACATTTGGTATTGTATTCAATGTTATCTTTAGCTTGAGTTTCTCGAAAAGAGTGGATTTTCATTATAAAATATTTAATTTGAATTATTTATTCACAGTTATTTAACAACTTTCACTTTCGTATGTAAACCATCAGAAGTAACATAATGAAACATTTAGCATTTACTTCATATTGTTATTCATAACAGTTTTCATTGATAATGCATATGCTTTTAGAACCAAGAAACATCGTAGATTTAGCTCATATTCACCATAATCTATATAACTTGAAAGATATTGTGTGTGTCAAGTAGTGGAAATTCGCAGTAAAATGTCAACTCCGTACAGCTTGTTACAGATAAACCATAATAAAAATGGTTACATCAACCCTGTCCTAGATTAGGGAAGAGTTGAGCACTCGCAAACATCTTTTAACCTCAACACGATCTTTATGTTCCTGCACAAAGTCATGTAATTTAATGGTTGTAGTTGGAAGTCTGTTGTTGTCTGTCATTTTTGATTTTTTGATTATTGTGCTGTCATAAATCAGGTCGTTGTTGTTTTTTTTTAATTGTTTCACATTTTGTCATTTTGAGGCCTTGTATAGCTGACTATTTGGTTTGGAGTATGGTCATTTGTGAAAACGGTCTGGTCTGGTGACCTTTAGTAGCTTAAAACCTGCTTAATATCAACTATTTTTGTCTTATCGGATATAATATCACATCTCCATATTTTATATACATGATGCTAGAAGTTACACAGCTGATATATTGATATGGAAATTAAAGACCATAAACCTTTTTTGAGGATTTCGACTGTAAACTCTGATACTACTATATGTTGTTTAGTTTTTCCGGGTATGTTTCAGCATATCTTTTGTAATATAAACGAGAGTAAAAATAATGGTACTAATTGCATCATACTATATAGAATCGATTTCTAGAAGCACATCCGATGTATATAATTGGATGCAATGCACTTATAAACAATTCTTTACAAATTCAATTTAAGCATTTTGGCCCTCATGATGATAATTCTGGTAAGCAAATAAATACAGTATTATGATTATATAATGCATTTATAAATCACTTCAAAGAAATACCTTGAATTTATTATCCCAAGTTCAAATCACCTTCATCTGAAGGACAAAAGAAATCACCGGAAATTATGACATAATTATGTATTAGTTCATACAAAAATTACATGCAATAATTGTCAGATGTTTATTTTTAGATTGTTTGCTGTATTTCAGTTATAATTATATATCTCAATTGCAACAAGTAACATGTATGAAAACATGCAGTTTTATTTCAAATTACTAGTTAACATCAGTTAGAAACAACAGAATTATTTACAAATTGATTCATAAGTAAAGCTCCATATTAGACGGTAGTGTTTAACATCAGTAAAAGACAAGATAGATATTTTTTTATATTGCGAAACGGAAGTCAGAAATATTTATCTATCTTGTTTATTTAACATTAAGAAAACTTTTGCATGTATATTTTAAGGTGGAGTACGTTATACATGTAATATGCATCTACATGTCTAATATGTAATTATAAACGAATTCATAAATAAGCTCCATATGAGGACAGTTATTTTTTTTCTATTATCCCAAGGTTATCTTGACATACAATTTATTTTGCTGATCGACAAATAGTGTCTTTTAAATATTGTTCAAGTCAAAGTATTTGAAAATCAAAAAAGCAAACACAAGTTGAACAGTTAACAAGCCAACAGGATTTAAAGTAAGGCTTCTATGCCATTTGTTCTCTGGTGGAGAGTTGTCTCATTGGAAATCATACCACATTTTCTTATTTTCATAACTAACCAGTATAAGGAATCACATTAGTACATAAAAGATAGATGATGGTTATACAAAGCGAGCCATCAAAACAATACGTCCAGGAAAATTGACAAACAATAGCTTAAAAAAGACATCGTAGAAAATTGAAATTGGACACCACGACTCAACAGCAAAAAGTCATTACAAAATAAAGTTTATTCTGTTTCATGATTAGAATAAAAGTTGTAATAAAAGGGAAAGACGCGTACGACAATCATTGCTAAATACATACATTAGTGGGTTAGCATTAGAAACTAGTTCATTCAGAGGTCTTCACCAAATTGTTTTTAACAAAACATGAACCTCAAGGACCTTACATCTTAACCTTCTGAATGTTAAAGTTTATCGACCAAACGTGAATATTGTTATGTGGAACATGGTATCACATACAGAGCTAGCAATGGAAATGTTCGTGTATTATTTGCCAAATACCACATAAAGTGCATTCCCTAGTCGATCAACTGGAAAATAGATTCTTGATGGGAACCCGTTCAGAACAAAGCTTAGCATGTGAGAGAAATGAGAGTAAATTAAACGAAACACTAAGAATGACCAAAGACCATTTATCCATAGACGAACCATTAAAGTAGAAGGTACAATAAATGCAAACGGTTTAAACACACTAGTATAAGCTTAACCCATTGTTTTTGCGTGCGTGTTCCAGATGGTCTAACACTATCATATCGATAAAATTACTAGTTAAAGATTTTTAGTCTTAAACAGATATTTGATCTTAACATCATTTGAAAAGTCTGAACAATAAATTATACAGTCATGTTCAATCTTTTAGTCAATTTTTAAACTAATCCATGCGGTAAATTCAGTTCTGTTCAGAAAATTCCCTTTTGGTCAATGCAGTGTTATGTTGATGTGAAAAGGTACATAACAATTACTGAACAATCTTAATATAGACTGAATAGTCTACGACGAGGGGGGTTTTAACGACCTTGAATACATGGACTATTCATGAGGGTCTTGCACGGTAAAACCGTCTATATTCTAGGTCAGTTGGTCTCTGGTGGCGAGTTGTCTAATTGGCAATCTTACAACATCTTCTCATTTTCATATGAACAGATCTTAACTGATGTAAGCGAATTGTCTGAACTACTATATTTACTGCTATTGATAAGTCTAAAATTGACTGAAAGATTGGAAATGACTTAAACATATATTGTTCAGTCTCTTAAGAGCTGTTCAGATCAAAATGACCGTTTCAGATCAAAATAAGTTTACTAGTGCACTAGTCACTGTCTTAATCCTATTAAACTACATCTGCTAATCCCACTTACATGATCACAATATTTATATCATATCGATAAAATTACTAGTTAAAGATTTTTAGTCTTAAACAGATATTTGATCTTAACATCATTTGAAAAGTCTGAACAATAAATTATACAGTCATGTTCAATCTTTTAGTCAATTTTTAAACTAATCCATGCGGTAAATTCAGTTCTGTTCAGAAAATTCCCTTTTGGTCAATGCAGTGTTATGTTAATGTGAAAAGGTACATAACAATTACTGAACAATCTTAATATATAGATATAGGAAGATGTGGTGTGAGTGCCAATCATATAGACTGAATAGTCTACGACGAGGGGTTTTAACGACCTTGAATACATGGACTATTCATGAGGGTCTTGCACGATAAAACCGTCTATATTCTAGGTCAGTTGGTCACTGGTGGCGAGTTGTCTAATTGGCAATCTTACAACATCTTCTCATTTTCATATGAACAGATCTTAACTGATGTAAGCGAATTGTCTGAACTACTATATTTACTGCTATTGATAAGTCTAAAATTGACTGAAAGATTGGAAATGACTTAAACATATATTGTTCAGTCTCTTAAGAGCTGTTCAGATCAAAATGACCGTTTCAGATCAAAATAAGTTTACTAGTGCACTAGTCACTGTCTTAATCCCTATTAAACTACATCTGCTAATCCCACTTACATGATCACAATATTTATCAAGTAAACAAGTTTAGAAAATAACAAAACTGCACATTTTTCGTCTTAAATAGATACTATAAAACAACTTATTTTTGAATATTTTTTGCGATTTTTCTAAATTTCATGTTATATACGGTTAGGTAAAATTTTGTCATGAGTGCGACGTTTATATTTCGGATAGTTTTCTACTTACAAAAGTCGATCGCGAAAAACTCATCGCTCGCTAAAAATGGTGGTCTAAGTATGTAAGCATGTCGACCTCCACTTTTCTATTGGATATCTAATATTAGTACCTAAAATTTCATAAGACGCCACAAAAAGAATTTGATATTGAAGTATACATTAGATATTTGACGAGACACCCGCAAACTTTTCCAAGAACAATCAAAGGAGGCCTTCAAAACAATTCTGAAATTTGTATCAATCTAGCGTTGTTAATATGAACTGAAATGACTTCTATTAATTTCTTCAATCAGGGTCTAAAATTTCGTTGACAAATTCACTAAAGGTGTAATCTAAATAATAATGCATTACATCAATTTGTGAGGGAAAATAACTGAAAAAGTTAAACGTCACCCTTATGAATTATTGGTTGATCGATACATATTCATTTTTTATAAGCAGGGTATGGTAACTTAGTCGAGCACCTTGTTTAAACAAAGATGACATTAATTTTTTTGGTGGGCATCTCTTTTACCGATGCTCAAATTTCGTAAATCGATCGGTTAGTAGACAAAGTAAAAAAAAAAAAAAAAAAAAACAACACTAAAGCTACTCTCTTCCGTATTTGTATCAATCCCTAAACAAGACCGTGACATTATGCTTCATTTCTAGCATTTCATGTCAGGAAACTTTGTTAATTGAATGGCTTTTAATAGTGCCGGAGAATAACAAAACAAGGGAACTATCATAAATAATGCTAAAGATAGCAGTGACAACTCAAGGTAGAAATATATTACTTCCTTCTTAACGGACATTAATGTCTTCACAGTAAGAAAATGATGTCATGTTCTATGAAATAATTTATGTTATGTAATATTTAAAAAGAATGACATGCAAATATCATTTTAATAGCGCATTAAGTTAAATCGGAATATATAAGCAATTAGAAATATGCTTCCATAAAGGTCGCGTGCACAGCAAAGCGAAGTCTCATAACAAGGCTTACAGTAAACGATAAATCTGCAAGTACTTAGATAGAGTATGATTTATGTTATAGATAATGCATATTTTAAGGTTTTTCTTGTCGGATAACACACCGGGGGATTGATCCTGACTACGAGGTGTGTTATTCGACAATAAAAACCTTGCAATATTCATTATCTAACTTATAAACCGTAAAAAAAAATATTTTCTGCAAATATGTTCAGGAATTGTATCCTATTTTACCAATTATATTGAAGTGGGATATTTTTTTCTTAAGCGTATAGGTATAAACACGCCCTACGGCTCATTCTAATGTGAAAAAAACTCACTAATTAATCTAGATATCAACGTTAGAAATAACTGTCCAGTTACAATATAAATGTTACAGTAACTGCAGGAAGTAAGAAACAAATAAATTGTTAAGATGTATGAAATATACAAGTCACTTTGTAAGTAATTTACCATAAAAACTATATAAAGGGGTGCTATATTTTTCTCTTGTTTCACGACATTTATATCACGGAAAAGCAGATAATTTTTAAACAATTTTAACGAACCTTTCACAATAATTGTTTTCTCTCTTATGCCAGGCAATACCAATTTTTTCTTCAAAAATTGATAATCAGGATCAATATCATACATACTTCTTTTAAAGAAGGTGCCTGTTCCTCTATATAAAATAGAAATATTCTGTCAGACAATACAGTATATGCTAATAATTCAAGCCTTATAAAGGGAGGAACGGATTGTTTCTGCCTAAACTTTTAAAAAATGTTCAAGATAAAAAATTGTACAGTAAAACCCAATTGACAACAACACACGAATTAAATGTTTAAGTATTCTGTACTTTGCATTTTAATCAGGGTAAATAATGACTGGTCGTCTTAAAGGAAATAACTCCATATAGGTATATAGAATATGTATATATGACACCGATTGCATATCCCAAGATCCGTCATTCAGGGCTCAGTTGCACCGATCAAAAATAACTCAAATGCAAAAATACAAACAAGATCAGCAAAACAACCAAACTGTTCTAAACGAAACAAGTGCATCAGTCGAAGATCAGTTTTGTTCGAAGAAGTACCGTAATTATCAGACAAAACCTAATTCATAGATTGACAAATTTTGCTCAACAAATTACAGAGCAGTCTCTGCTAAGCATACGGAACATTCGAGATCATTCCCTGTTTTCGTTGGAGTAAGCATTTCTCAGTTTTCAATGCATTGTTTTCAAAAATGTTGCTCGTCCTTTTGTATATTTTGGTTTTGGTCAGATATTGCCTGTTTTTTCGTCATCTTATAAATTTTAACTTCTTTTTGTTTTCTAGGGCAGACGAAAACACGTTTATGTTGTGCAATAAGTTTTATCATATTTCATTTTAAGTGCTGTAACTCGTTTTTTGAATACATTATTAAATTATTACAACTTATGAAATATATCATCATAATAAAAAATGATAAAGCAGAAATGATTGTCACAAGGTTAATATTAGCAAAGACATGGTTATGTCGGCCAATTGTACTCCTTATTTCAAGCACAATCTCATATTCACTGAAAGGCCTAATTACAGTCTTTTTCCTACCGAACGAACCATAGTTTTGACATAATAGATCGCATGAAGATCAAATTGAATGCATGTACATGGATTTCAGCTATCACTTAGTAAAACGAAACAAATATTCATGATCATGTTTTAAGGAGTTACGTTTTACGAAGTTATAATGACATGTACCTATCTTTTTCTTCCTTTTTTACTCGTTTTATTTGTTTCATTTTGTTTGTTTGTTTACTTTTATCAATTTGTACTAGTATATGCAGTCTAAATATTGATCAATAAAGACATATCGTAATCAATTATAAAACAGTCAGTTTGCAAGTGACTAACATTGGTAAACTTCCAAATTACGTTTTCCATTTCAATTGAAGAAAAACTTATATGTTAAAATAAATAATAAATAAACTCATATATAATTACTAATCTAAAAGATCGTTTAGTGACTTTTATATAATATTTAGGGTGTTGTGCGTTTACTGTCTCTTGCTTATACCATACATCTGGTATTCATGACATGAACATCAAATTAAAATTAACCTTGACGTACACTTTACAAAAGTCCTTGTCAATGAATACCTTGATTTACTAGATACAATCGTGAGTCCAGAAGCAAAAACACAATTTTCCAAATGCAAAATACATGTATTATATATGCATGTCCTGACATATTTTTGTGTTTAGGTGGAATTTCCCATGTAAAGACAAGCACGATATTTTTACATGCTGTATGTTTGAAAACAGGATTAGTGCTGAATGGTACCTGCTACGTTTTGTTGAGCTAAAATTTGTAACAGAGCATTTGAACTGACAAAAGAAACACTTGTGTTTAAAATCGTCAAATTTTGCACCAGACAAGAACGCAGATTTAATATATATGTGTAGGTTTTTGTCTGTTCGGGATCATAATTACTTTAAAGTGTTGGTAGAGTATTCGAAATCAACATTGTGTAAAGTGGTCATACATTATAAAACTATGAACTTTTCCCATCACATGTAAATATACCTATCGTTAGCCGTGAAACTCGTTACTAGCTGTTGTTTGTAGCTACTATATAGGTGAATTCTACCATTATTCTTATGGACAGTTGATGCTTACAGCCAACCTTTTTGGTATCTTCTTGTTACATTTTTTCACTTCTCCATGTGTTTTTGCCAGATGAAAAAAAAAAAAAGAATATTAGGACCTCCATTCGTCTTTTTTGTTATTGTGTGTTATTGTATGGTTATTTAATTGAAATGTGCATTATATTTCTCTTTATAAAATAGTGATCGGGTTTCAGAAAATGTAAGTTGTATGTGGTATTCTCTCATGTTCAACTTGATGATTTAAAACTTATAAAGGAAGAAAATTATGTTGAAAAGAAAGTAGTACTAGAAAAGAAAACACTTTACTCATTTAAAGCACATTATATAAATTTGATCAAAAGGATTTGATTTGATTTTTTGCAATGCCGGTAACATACACTATACAGGTCGTCCTCCTTTTTAGTAACACCTAGTACGTATTATGCACTTCAATTCACAGGTCTACCCTCTTATAAAATGAGTTTTCTCTGGTCACATGAATAAGGACTAGGATAAATTTGTATGGTCAGTTAAATACCAGGTGAAGCTTTTGAGCGGTAAGCCTCAACACAAACAGGTAATAAGATGTCCTTATTCATTTTCACATTTTGAAATTACTGATTTTAAATTATTTGTTTGTGATGTTTGACAAAAAATGTTTTTATATTATTCACGAAATGTATATTTATTTCCACATTTCATATTTGAATAAAAATTTGAATATCAGCGAAAATTTGAAGTATTTCTCTTCTGTCTAAGTATATCATTGATTTGAATTTGTTACATACAGTCAAGTACACGATAAAAAAAGTAATATATAAATGAATATTTAACTGAATACAGAAAGTTTACACACACTTTTTTGTTATATTCATTGACATTTTGTAATACATGTTTCACTTTATAACATTCTACTATACTTAAACTCATATCTATTTCTATGTGTCTCCTAAATTGTTTCTAATTGTAATATTATATCTGTTTAATTGATTTAAAGACATTTGCTTTTGTCGCTTGTGTCATACTTATCAATTCAATACTGAATTGCAAGATTTTACATTTTATAATTGACAGATAATAGTCATTTAGTCGACATAGTATTTAAACAACTAAACCACATACGAATGTTATAAGACGGTTACCTTCACTTTGAAACGACCAATAGTATTTCAGACTAGTTTGCTCTGTATTTTTTTATACTTTGGCCTTTGTTTTCTGTTTTGCTACAATTAAGAAATATGTAGATAAGGAAATATTCAGTGTTGAAACTCGAATTCCATTAATACCTACAGATCGATTCATCATTCGTTTTCGGGAATGCATATATATAACGCAATAGTTGAAACATTTATAGCAACTTCCCTGTATCATATGCATGCAGAGTAAATGTCTATGAGATATTATGATGTCCCTGTACATATATTGTGTTAACTGTGCAAAATATTTCATATCAGTCAACTAAGATACGAGTCGTCCCCAAAACTCTCTATGAGATAACTTCAATTAGTCCGTTGAGCACTGAATTAAATAAAATGTATCAGTTATTGACAACAAAAAGTTTATATATGTTTAACAACCTTAGATTAGAGCCAAAAGTAAATTACTGATGTTCAAATCTCACAAATATATTAAGAAGATGTAAATCGAGGTAAACAAATACAAAGGGAGGGAATCGCAATATCACGAAAGGGAGCAGCATCGGGTGTATTGTCAGGATAGGCGTTTCTTGCTATGCAAACATCAACCACCATGTGAATCCACACTCAAAGCAACATTTGCATAAAGATTACATGTATTTGAGTTGATATATATTCTTGCAGATGTGTTTCCTCAATACTGCCTGCATAATAAGTTGCTGCCTGCAATGCAGTCACATAATTTGATGCCTTTAAAGGAAAATTGACGTAATCACATAAATTTATGAACTTTGTCATACAACGCTCACCTATCATAAAACAGCTGTGTCACGGATTACCATGAATATGTTCTATTGGAGGTAGTCACAGAGTAGTCTTTCTTTCCGCGTTTCAGGGCATATCACTGGATGCAACATATCAACGATTACTATAACGTTTTATGAGCAACATGACGGATGATAACAGAGAAGAAAGGACTGTATATTGGTCTTGAATTCTATCCCTTTACCTGTGTATTCAGTTGGGATTCTATATATTATCCGTCTTTGTTTATTTGTTTTGTTTTCTGTGATATTTTATGTATCTTGTATCGATACATTTGCAGGTCACGCGATTTCTTTAGTTATTGTTTATTACCTTGATTTGTATCTTATTATGCGATTAATGAGACTAAACTTCTGCTTCCTAAACTTATTTCTACTGTTTATACTTTTGAACAATATGTTGATTTTTCTACTTATCATTTGATTTCCCCATTTTGCATGTTTGTATCTTCTTCTCATGAGACTTATAAATGCAACTGACATGTACTTATAAAGATATTTATTATTCATTGGTATAAGTCAGAAACGACATATAGCGTGTCTACAGTTATTTATTTGAGTAAAAGTACTACCAAATTAATAGTGACATGCCATGCTGAGTAATATTTTGATTAGTTGAACTCTTCCTTGCCTAATTTTTACAGTTTGTTCTTATGTTGCGAAACTCCTTAGTAAGGGGAGGCATGAGTGTTCACATGCACGTCGGCTGGTGTCTGCTTGAATTGTTTTTTCGTTTGTTGCTAATGTATACTTTCTTCACATATTGTTATCTTGGGACATTCAATTACTTACTGTACGATATGAGTGATAAAAGAGACATTGACTTGTCACATATTTGTTATGTGGTCATTATTGATAGATGTCTCATTGGCAATCATACCAGATCTCCATTTTATAGTGACTTTTTCTTAGAAGTTAATAGAATTTGAAAATTAGGAACAAAGTAACACTAATAATTGATTTCAACAGATTCAATATTTTTTTTATAGAATTGCATTTTTCTATATGTTATTAATTATTTAGTCGTGTATAGGCTACTACTTGTTACGTTCACAATTGTCCTCTTTACATTTGACAGAAGTAAAAAGAAATCATCAGTCAAAAAGAAACTGAAAATAACATGGGAAAAGTCGAAAAATATTAAAAAGACGAATTATTGTCTACAAAACACTTATACAGAAGAAAACAAACTTAGCTATGATGTTTTTCTCATTGAGATGTAAAAAAAAAAATGAATATTATTCTATCAAAGATAACACCAACGCATGACAATGTGTTTGATATGTTATGTTATGTCTAAAAATTGAATGAAAATAATTTCGGTAAATGTATATATAACTTGGGTATTTATAGATATCACTATTATAAAGACATTACAGATTACAAATTGTATAACATTAGATAAAGTTAACTTAGCATTCTCCCTGAATATTTAGTAATTAATGTAACAGGTATACTTTATGTAACGGTGTGCATCATGTATTTGGTTAAACAGATGTTCAAAAAAGAAAATATATGCGTGTTTAGCAATTAACGGTACCAATGCTTTGCACCATAAGCTCATTGCGACAATTTATGTCTCTTAACAAATGTTGTCTTTGGTCCCTATTACTTGAAGCGACATGAATATTTCATGTATCTTACCGGTAGAACACAAAGAACATAGTTTTCGCAAATAGCATCGGAGTTAATTAACGGTGTGGATAGCCTACTGTGTACATGTATTATCAAAAATGAGTTTGAATTAATTTAACTTGTATAGAATGTATATCAAGCCATTCTAACACTGTTGACACCTCTGGTCTTATTATATTTGAAATTTAAATCACTTTCCCTTATTTTACTCCCTGGTCATCAGTTGTCGTTACTTGTAGCTAGAAAATATTTTGGTTTGTTTTAAGCCCCACTGACTAGAAATAAATACTAGTAATCTAAATGGTCATATGGTCCTATATACCAGCTTTGGTATTTCGTTATTTGCTATATAAAAACAGTGAAATTGCTCCTGACTTCTACGGCAAACAAAAACTGACAACTCGACAGGGTGTGCTTTATCTGATGAGCTGTTGGCCGCGCGTATTTCAGACGTTATGGCAAGCGTTGAAGTTACAAGCTTTTCTAATAGGAATTTTGAAATGACAATAATTAATTTTAACAGAGAAGTGAAAGATACTAAAGGGTCATTCAAACTCGTAAGTCGAAAATAAACTGACAACGCCATGGCAAAAAAAAAGGAGAGATCAAATGTCAAATGATTGTCAAATTTTCTGTACCTGTGTAAAAATAAAGGGTGTAATAAATGGTAAAAACCATACTTTTTTTGTTTGATAAAGTTTGATTAACTAGGGATCTGTAATCAGTTTCTAAATATTTACAGTACTTTGAACGTTATAGCGCATCATCTATTTTCTCTCATAAACTTGCATTTTGTATCAGGTTGTTATGTTTCTGCAGTTTTTCTCAAATGATATATCAGTAATGAATGTACTTCCTCGTGAGTAGTGATCGGTCTTAAAACCATAGGATATGTATAATAAATAAAGTATTAGTTTGCGGTTTGGAAGACAAAATTCTTAGTTAAAACATAAGCATTTTCTCCAAACGTCATGTTTAACAACTAATAACTATTTATACTGAAAACTAAGTGAGAAGATTATTGGATGTATAAAAATAAATCATTTTGTAGCAGTTTAAATGTTTAACTGCATAAATTTAAAAAAAAGGTTAAATGTCAACTTCAACTCAAATATTCAATCTATAAAAAAAGATTTGAACGACCAGAAAATAAAGTGAACCCAGCAAACGGTAAAACTATGTGAATGGAAAATGACAGTTTGAAATATCTTAAACAAATAATAAATATAATATTGATAATAAAGGAAAATGAGGATAAAATACAAAAATCTGTACAATTATAAACAATTACCATTAAAAAATAGTAAGGTTCGCCGATAAGTTTTGCGAAGATTTGTTTTTACATTTAATGGTTTTCTTTACAAAAACCAATAGGTAACTGTACAAGAAAATTTTAACGCTTGAATTGTTTTACATTTTTCAAGTCGGGTCCTTTTGTATTTGGTTTTGTCGGTTTGAATTTTGCTCATTGTTGAAGGTCGTATAGTGAACTATAGATGATAACATTTACGTCATCTGGTCTGTGGTTAATAGTTGTCTCATTGACAAATATTGTATGTAATCGTACAACATCTGCTTATTTTATATATATTATTTATCAATCATAAATTTGAAGTACTTTAAAATTAAATAAATTTAACTGAACATTTTCCCAGGATATTCAGAAATCAACGTAATGGGAAAACTTTATGAAAACCTGTACTTCAATTATTTTGTTAAACGGCAAGGTGTTCGATAAAGAAATTATATGAGTGTTAAACATATTGTGTTTGTCCCTATTACGTGTAGCTACAAGAATAATTCCCTTTTAATATAAGTATGTAGAACCAACACACCAAATTTTGTTTTCGTAAACGAGTGTCGTAATTTATATACGATTTTGTAGTGTTCTTGCTGATAGCCTAACGTGTACATGTACAATCAAAAATTAGTGTGAAATCATTTAACTTGTAATGCCTGTTTTCCTCGATTGTGACCTACCGAATTAGACTTATAAGATTTTGGATTTACATGAGCAACACGACGGATGCCACATGTAGAGCAGGATCTGCTTACCCTTCCGGATCACTAGGGATTACCCCCGTGCTGTTGTGGAGTTCGTGTTGCACAGTCGTTCGTTTCATATCTTGTGTTTTATGTACTGTTGTCTTTCTTATCGTCGTTTTTCGTGTTTTTGACATGGCATTGTCAGTTTGTTTTCGACTTATGAGTTTGAATATTTCTATAGTATCTTTCGCCTCTTTTTAAAAAAGGACATGCTCACTCTATCGGTCCCTCTGGTCGAATTCAGTTTGAAATTTATATGACTCTCAAAATTTATCTCCCTGAGTATCCATCATACTAGCTTCTATATTTTGTTATTGTATATTAACACATGTTTAATTTGTTGAAGAAATAACGAATTCAGTAGAGCTGAAATTTATTCGATTCAGGTATCACAAATTAGGTAAATTTTCTAAATATCTATTCATTCTGTTTCAGGTATATTTCTACTTTTTTTTCAATAACTTCTAAAAAAAATGGTGCTGTTGACTTCTATTGCACACACGCATATACGCATCTTTATAATATTTTTTATCTGATTCACGCTCGGCCGACGAAATGAAGACGTTATGATTGTTTCTGAAGTTACAAGAATCTGTAATAATCCTTTTTTTTTTAGATAAGTCGTAATATTTTATGCCGTTTTTTGCTCAAATGATGTATGAGTAACAATTTTACTTCCTCGTGAGCAGTAATCTGTCTTACAGATGGGATACGTATAAATGAATTATTATTATGCGGTTTGGAAGGCCAAACTTAAAGTTCAAACATATAAACCTTCTCCAAATGTCAACTTTGACTTCTAAAAACTATTTATACTGAAAATTTAACGAGAAGATTAAAGGATGTGTCTATAAATCTTTTTTTTTTAGCAGTTTGAATTCATAAATTTAAAGTTCAAAAAGATATATTTTCTTGAAACATCACCTTTAACATCAATATAGTTACATGTGCCATCTGTAAAGAAATGATCGAGAGATAAGAAGATTCAGTGAACCCGGCACGAGGCATTGTTTACCAGAAGAAACTAACAGTTTTAAACATTTAAAACTAAATACGTATGATGATTATAATAAAAGAAATTAGGTAGAAAGTACAAAACCAATGTACTATAATAACAAACAAAATTAGGTTATTTTTATGATATATTGCATTTAAATTCTCATGTGGTATTCAATACGAGTAAAACGGGACACGTAGGGTATACATGTACGTTAATGCAGTTATCCAATGACACAATAAAAAAGACATCTAGAGGTCAACATACGGTCTTCTTAAGGATATACAGGTGACTTTACATATGCGAAGTTATAAATCATCCCGAATCTAGCAAACTGTTGAATAAATATGAAACTATCAGTATTAATGGCATCGCCTGTTACAATTTGCAAGGGATTTGTTAAACATTTTCCTCGATTTTAATTTTTTCGAAATAAAAATCCAAAGCATTATTGTACGAACTAATACATATTTCAAAGTACTGCACATGTTAAATGATTATTTATGTACCAAGGCATTTCATCGTCAGGTTTGGTCGGGAAATAATTTAACATATGAATTGTTTGTATCTAATTTGTGCATGACGTCTTGCTTACCCTTCCGGAGCACCAAAGATTACCCCCCGGTTGTTAGTTGGGTTCGTGTTGCTCAGTTTTCTATGTTGTGGTTTGTGTAATGTTGTATGTCTTTTAGTCCTTTTCTTTATTTTTTGCCAAGGCATTGCCAGTTTATTTTCGACTTATGAGTTCGAATTTCCCTTTGGTAGCATTTGCCTCTCATTCCTACCTAATCGATAATTACATAATATTAAACATTTCATTTTAGAGAAATTTACAAATTATAACTTACAATTACCAATCCGCTATTGCGTGATGTCTAATCATTTTACATAACTTATCAACGTATTTTATAGGAGTAACATGACAGGTGTCACATGTGGAGCAGGATCTGTTTACCCTTTGGGGGCACCTGAGATCAGCCCCAGTTTTTGGGGGTTTCGTGTTGGTCAGTCTTTATTTTCTATGTTGTGTTTTGTGTACTATTGTTTGTCTATTTGTCTTTTGTCATTTTAGTTTCGATTTATGCGTTTGAATGTCCCTTTGGTATCTTGCGCCTCTCTTTTACATAAGTGCGGTGTTATTCATCTTACAATATTCATGAAAGTTTGTTCTGTAAACTATGAAAAGAAAGTATTCAACCATTTTTAATTTACAAGTCGTGGCCATAAATACTTACTACTAGTGAAACATAAACTGTTTGCTGGTGAGCCACTAAGAGTTTTCTTATCCTTATAAGTAATAATATTGGGATAATTTGATAAAGTTAACTAAAAAACATTTGTAATCACAAGTACTTATAATGTGTATTATAATTGTCGGTACAACCTTTTCTGAGAAATGTTCAGTCATGTAATTTACAGATTTTTAGAATTAAAAAAAGCTTTCCTCTGTCATACATTTTTTTGCAGAATAAGGAACATATATGACTGTTGATGGAGTAAAATAAGTAGACGGTAGCCATGAGGATAGTACCAGTATATACATGTGGCACAACCTCTAAAACACGATGCGGAAGGTCGTGGGTTCGAACCCCGGCCAGGTCAAACCAATGACTTAAAAGTTGGTATTTCCTGCTTCACCGCTAAGCATTCGGCATTAAGGAGTAAGAGCAAAGACTGGTCGGCTCGGAGTCAGAATAATGTGTCTGGGTAAGTTGACATGTTTTTCTGTGGACTTACCTTGTGAACTGGCACGTTGAAAATCCGGATCAGCGTGTCGGTCTGGTACAAAGCATGGTAAGTATTCACATAACATTAACATGTGCTCGTCTTGAATATGCATATTAATTTGCTGCTCGCGTTAAGCAGCCAACCATCATCATCATCTAAAACAAGACAACTTGTAGCGTTAAAATCAAAATGAATGTTTTTAAAGCATATTAGCGAAAAGAAAAAAAAAAAAAACAAAAAAAAAAAAAAAAAATCAAATACAACTCTGCATTAACTACATGTACCTGTTTATATGTAATTATATAGCTGAAATTCCAAAATAAAATAAAAAAAAATATAATATACTTTATTTGGTAAAAGATAAAAAGCAAGCAAATAGAATTACATTTGAAAAAATTTAACATTATAAAAATAAGGAGATGTGGTATGATTGACAATGAGACAACTATCCACCGAAGTAGATGTAAGCAACTATAGGCAACCATACAGCCTTTTAAAATCAGAAAAACCCATACCGTATAATCGGCTATAAAAAAAACCCAACATGATGAATGGTTAAATCATAACATTACGTGACAGCATTGAATTGTTATTGATTAAACAAAAAAAAAGAATCCAAGTATATCCCTATCTGTGCAATTATTGAAAAAAGTAATAAATGTTTTACCAAGTACATATATTTTGTCATTTAAAGATTACTTCATCTTTAAATTTTTTATTTCTTAATAATTTTCAAAAGTTCAAACTTCTGTTATTATAATATTTTCAATGATATTCTCATCTCAGCATTTATCCTGTTATCTAGCATTAAGCGTTTGATTGCATAAAAATAATTGTTTGCTCTTCAGTGTTAAGTTTAAATTATAAATTGGTCAACAAAAAAGTAAATATCTAGTACGAAATATAAGAGATGTGTGATCATAATATTGAAGCAACTAATGTAAAAAAAATAAAAAACAAAGAATAAGACAATAACAAATAACAAATAAAAGAACAAAATTAAAACAAAATAAGAAAATTCGGTCAATGAATTATTATTAACAAAAGTCCAGAAAAAAAAAAAAAAAAAAAAAAAAAAAAACAACTAAAAAGGTTGATGAATGGAACTGTTTTTGTCATTTTTGCTAATGACATATATTGATATCTACTTCTACTCTAAAAAGGTACTAAGAGAAGTTTAAAATAAACAGATCGCATCATTATGCACTTCCCCTGATAAATCTTAGCAATGGAACGTGCAAAAATTTTTAGCTACAAATATTCGCGTTTGATATGACATTTTTTTTTAGTATAAATGTTAAACGACAAAAAGAAATGCCTGTACAAAGTCAGGAATATGACAGTTGTTTTCCGTTCGTATAATGTGTTTGAGCTTTTGATTTTGTTATTTGATACAGGACTTTCCGATTTCAATTTTCCTTGGAGTTCGGTATTTGTGTAATTTATCTTGTTCTTGCCATTTTGACCAATAACAATAATAATAATAATATCCATGATGTTATGTCCTCTTAATCGCAGAGACAATTATATGTGCGACAGTTTTATGACATGTTTTGTCTACCATTTGTTATTGAAGGAAGTGCAATGCAAAAATAATATTAATTAATCATTGTTTTTACCTGAGATGCAGTGAATAAATAGAAAGATAATAAACAATTAGCAATTGGCTGCACGACATGATTGTTTCCCTAATTACAGAACAGAAAATTGACAGTCATGGAGGTATTGCTATACACAGAGATGTATGGACACTGCAACGGTAATATCATGTCAACTTTAGTTTAGGGAATTTCAAACCCCCACTTGGTTATTACTTACATTTCAAAAGCTAAGAATTTTGAAATAAACCCTTTTTATGAGATCCGGTGTCGAAGGAAAACAATAGATACATGTAACATAAAATATCTGTATAGAATCAATGCATCTTTTACCATAATATAAACCTTATGTACATGTTAAGAAGATCTTAAAAATACAGAGTCCTTAGTACGATTAATTTGTTTGTTCATTTAATAAATACAGAAAAAAATAAATTATTGACTTTCGCATACATAAGCTTTCAGTTTGAACGCACTTTATCTTAGCTACTTAATGCATTTTGTAGATTGACATTATCCTGTTGATAGACACGAACCATTAAGAATACCAACAAAATCAGTTTTGGAAAGACATTATTAGAAACTCATGAATAGATATTTTGGGAAACATTGAATTTACTGAATAAACTTTTAATTTGGTATGTTTTATGAATTTGTTTTAAGTGGCCTAAAACAGGTTAAGGCTTAAACATGTTTGATGCATCTTGTACTAGCTCTCATCTTTTTGAATTTTAAAAACAAAAAGCTTTATAAAATTAACAGGTTTTGATTAATGTCTATATAGTGAGCATATTTTTTATACATACTTCATTTGTAATTAAAAGTAATTGTTTAACAACAATGAAAAAAGCTGCGCGGTATATGTAAATATAACGACAAGAAACGACATCAAAATTAAATGGCGATAATGTCCAGAAAGTAATCAGTAAAATTGAGAATGGAAATGGGGAATATGTCAAAGAGACAACAATCTGACCAAAGAGCAGACAACAGCCGAAGGCCACCAATGGGTCTCCAAGGTAGCTAACAGGATACAGATAGGTACCGATTATAAGGAGACGTCGGCATATGTGAATGAGTCAGCAGCGCCAAAAAAATAATGGACTCCTTTTTTTAATAAGAGTTGTTCCTTTTACTTTCGGTTTATGCTTTATGGGTCAGTTTACTTGAACGTAAGCTTTTTTAAGTTAAGGTCAGGGCTATGCTAGAGTAAGGTATGAATAATGACAAGGTTAAGGCTAAGGTTGGGATCCATGAAGTAAAAAATGTTAAGAATAATTTGGGTCAAACTTATCAACGTCGATTCATTCATTAGGAAGTTGGTGATATATCCGGGTCAAAGTTATTTAGGCCGGGTAACGTATTTGACGTCACAAAGCCGTGATACGAATAACTGAGCAAAGTGATAATCACAGTGGAAACACCGAAAACACAATATAACAATGTCGTCATGCTCAACTAAAATTTGTAGGGATTAAGAAACATATATTTTACATGGATGAAAATATCTTTAGAATCGGTATACATAACCAGCAGTTACACAGACCTTAAAAATCTAAATTCGGACTAACGCATTAACAATTATTAATATAAGGAGACGTGGGCATAATTGAAAGAGTCACCAGCGCCAAACAATAATGAACTCCTTTTTTAATAAGATTTGTTCCTTTCTCTTTCGGTTTTTGCTTTATGGTTCAGCTTACGTTAAAGTAAGCTTTTTAGGTTAATGTCAGGGCTATGTCAGAGTAAGGTATGAATAATGATAAGGTTTAAGCTGAGGTTGGGATCCATGAAGTAAAAGAAGTCTAGAATAATTTGGGCCTACATCTATAAGAATCTGCAATATTTATCCACAGTCTAACATACCTCATTTTGTCCAGAGTCAATGAGAGTGTGCAATTTGATAGTGTGTTTTCGTTAAATTATAAAGGCGTAAACTATTTTGTATAGTAATTTCAATATAATATTACATATTGCATGTTTCATCGTTATAACTTCAACGTTGACTTTATTATCTACCAAATAAAATGTATATACTATCAAATAAATCAA
This sequence comes from Mytilus coruscus, assembly GCA_017311375.1. Classification (NCBI taxonomy): domain Eukaryota; kingdom Metazoa; phylum Mollusca; class Bivalvia; order Mytilida; family Mytilidae; genus Mytilus; species Mytilus coruscus. The sequence continues at coordinate 40,889,606 of CM029608.1, forward strand.
TATATTTGAAACAATAACTTCGCATTATTTGCAGGATTTATTATTGAAATCAAATAAGCAATGAATATATATCAATTTGATTTAGTATTAAATAACATAATTTCTATGTTGATTATGCGTATATGTTATGTTTGTTGATGTGATATGATTATTTTAAAAGGAATGTGTTTTTGAATTAAACTCTGCAACAAAAAGAAACGCATATTTTTTCAACATTTCTTCTGTGTAATTTAATTCAAATTGTTACAACAATAAGTCAGACAAAATATTAAACAAAGATTCTGTAAAAAGCCACATAAAAAATAGGTCAATTTTCAAGTCGGTAGTATTGTCAAAATGATGTGCGCATAACGCTGTTCTGCTTCACCTTGACATTGTATTTGTTACAATTTATACTGCCAAGATTAGCTCAGCTGGTCTACTTATCTATAGGTTGGGTTTAGCATTGGCTGACACGTCTTTCAAATTCATCATAAATATGTTTGTCTAGGTTTAAATCCAGTGACTTTTAGGGCTGTTGCAAAACATCCACAAAAAAATCGTCTCTCATTTCGTTGAGTCGTACAATTTCTACTGGGTTTGTTTTTGGTCGTAAGATATTGCTGCCTTCATTATATTACTTCTGCCGCCAAATTTTGCACCATATATGGAAGTTCTGAAAGAAGTTTACAACAAAACAGAAAAATATGATCAGGGTTTTGTTTGATGAATTAAAAACATACTTTGGACTTAATGTTGAACTCAATTTAAAGAATACGAGTAATCTACTTCGAAAGTAAAGATGGATGGGATTGTGTTTATATCAAGACTAGGACATGTTGATATAAATGATATGCAAATTAAACAACTATCCACCATAGAATAGAACCATGCTTTGTACTGGATCCACTCTCTGAGATTGGTTCCTAGCTCACATGACAACAGTTTCAGTACATGTTATTCTAGCCGTACACATTATTCTGATTTCGAAAGAAATGGTCTTAAATCTAATTTGCAAGTGCATAAGCGGAGGAGCCTTAAATACCATTTTTTGAATTTCTGATTTCTCGAGAATCAAACCACGACCTCCATCACTCAAAAAGAACACACTACTACCATACCAGTGAGGCAGTTAATGATATTTAATGATACAATTACTACTAATCATAATAATAGTAATAATTGTATCATACACAATAATAATACAAATAATAATATTCTACTATGTACTCTATGCTATGGTGAGGTGAATCTTAATTTGTGACTCTTTGTAGTACATGCATTATAATGAAACATTTATATTGATAACCCTTTCGTTTTGCAAATTTAGTAATTTGAATAACTTTTAATGTTGAAGACAAGTAAGTTTCAAAATAAAGATAATAGATTATAAATTGGCCTTAATATTTGCCGTATATTTCGAGGTCACGGGTCCTACATACAAAGGTTCCCAGGTCTTGGTGACTTTCTTAGAATGAAAATTGGTCTATATACCGCCAAAATTATGCAGTGACTCATCAAAGATTTGTTAATAGATTATTTTAACCTAATGTATAACAATATGAAGCATGGTAAAAAAATATGTTGTAGATCAGGTATAGCTATAAACTATATAGTATAGACAATTAAAAGTATCTAAAAGTAGGGTACAGAAAAATAAACTTGTAATACACAGAAAACGGAATTCGGAAATTTAAAATGTATAAGTGTAATCTTCAATTTCCAGGACTGCGTTGTTACACTGATTGTGGATTATTAGTCCCTAAGGGTTTCATCAGTTCATTAGTCAGTGCTTTGGATCTGACATAACCTTCCTTAAACTCACTGTTTAAATTTTCATATTTATTTTTAAATCAAGGTTACTATTTTTTTGGTCATATAGGTTTTCATGGTTCAGTACTGGTACATCTTTGCCTTCCAAAATGTTTGCGTTCCTGATGAAGGTAAATCCAGATTACCGCTCTGTACACATATAAATTGTTATTTTATTTTGAAGTGAAAATAAAAACGAATCTTAAATCAACTTTATACATTGTAAAGTTATTGTACCTTATGAAGTATGCAAGTAACATTTAAAGTTATTTTTTGTGTCCCTAAGCAGTTAAGCGAGTTTAAAATGCAATCACAATGCATTTATTAGAAAATACTGCCAAATGACGTATACGTTACTTTACGAAAAGTAGTGTATTGTTCTTTTTTTTTTTTGATATACGGTGACCTCGTACATATCATGCGGTCATTGCTCGACGTTGACTTACGGTTTACATAGTGTAAACCCCATTTATGTGCCTGTCCGAAATCAGGAGCATGTAGTTCAGTGGTTGTTGTCGTTGGTTCATGTCTCTCATATTTGATGTTTCGAAAAGTTGTTTTGTTATAAATCAGGCCTTTAGTTTTCTCAATTGAATTGTTTCATATTTTTCAATGTCTTTTATAGCGCCTATATGGTATGGGTTTTTCTCATTGTTAAAGCCGCGTACGATTGCCTATAATTGCTTACATCAACTTTTTTTAAAACTTTGGTGGATAGTTGTCGTCATGGCAGTCTTACCACATCTCCTTGTTTTCATATTAGGCTTATTCTAGTCTTTCGTTCAAACTTAAATAGCTCTTTTTATAACATTTTATAAATCATATAATCCTGATGAATTAATTTCAGAATGATTTTCTTCAAAGAGTTCTTATCGTGATAAGGTTGACCGTATTAAATTATTCATTTCCACTTTCTATCCCAAGGTATATATGGCTTTAGCCGTATTTGGCTCAACTTTTCGGAATTCTCGGTATTCAAATCTGTACAACTTCGTATTTACCTTGGCATACCAACTTTTTAAATTCAAACGCTACTGATGAGTCTCATGTAGACGAAACGCGCATGTGGCGTGCCAAAGTATATGCCTGGTATCCTTGATGAGTTTTATTAAGCAAAACGGTTTAAATATTTGAAAAGATAAATAAGGAAGTTGTTGCAATTTGAATAAGTTAAACTTGTTGCCTTTTGAACCTTAATGAATAATCAAAATGTCTTTCCCTATTAATGTCTATAAAACATATATATTTCAAAACAAGAAATAAAACAACACATTTGTTAAAAATGATTGACATATATTTGCATTATGAAACTATTATGTAGGTAATGCTCACAAGACTTCATATTTGTTGAGTGTTGTCATGAAAATTCCAGTATCATATATTACACTAACGTGTTAATGCTCTTCAACTTTGTACTTGTTAGGCTTTATAACTATTTTGATCTGAGCGTCACTAATGAGTCTTATGTAGACGAAACGCGCGTCTGGCGTATTAAATTATATGCCTGGTACCTTTGATAACTATTAACGTTTTTTACTTGTCTTCATTGATTTTTAATATCTTTATGATGGAAAATGCGATTGTCATATTTTGTACTTGCATGAGCAACAAGACGAGTACCACATGTAGATAAGGTCTGCTTACACTCCCGAGGCACGGTATGTGTTGGGGTTCTTGTTTCTGAGCTAGTTTTCCATGTTGTGTTTTTTGGACTTGTTCGTCCTTTTCGTCGTTATATTTTCGTCGTTTTATTTTCGTCGTTTTATTTTTGCCATGGCGTTTTCAGTTTTCTTTTATAAATGAGGTTGAATGTCCCGTAAGTAAACTGCTTCTTATTCAAACATATGCCTAATGTTCAAACTTATAGGTTGAACATAAAATTGACTCTATATATCCAGGCAACAGAGGAAAATATATCAGATCAGAAGAGTTCTTTACTGACAATCAGAGAAAAGTATATCAGAAGAGTTCTTTACTGACAATCAAAGAAAAATATATCAGAAGAGTTCTTTACTGACAATCAAAGAAAAATATATCAGAAGAGTTCTTTACTGACAATCAAAGGAAAATTATGTGAAAAATGAAACAACAAACTAAAGGAAAGGAAAATGCAAGGCTCTTAACAATGTGAAATCTGGTTAAAGTTCTAATACTTATTCGTAAGAGCCAGTAAATTGTCAGCTGTATTAGCGTAACCCACTTATTATTCCAATTAGAATTTCACCCCCATTTCCAACAATAAAATAAGAAAAAAGGAAATAATACAATAGTAATAATAAGCAGCTTTGCTATGCAGATTTAGTTTATACATATAACCTGCGATTCCCCATCATTCTCTTTAAGTAGATTCCATGTCTTTAATAATTTTAGAACTTGTTACAGCTTAATATCGGTCTCTTTTGTATTTTCCTTTTTGTGTTAGTATTTTATCTTAACATAATTTAAATATTGCTCGAATACTGAAATATTTTCATACAATATTATTAACTAGAGCTACATTTATAACACATTCTCCTTCAAAGTGTAAAAAATGGGGTCAAGTGTAAAGAAGTAATAAAACCGAAATAACACTTTCACAAGAAAAGAAAAGTGACACTTATATCTAAAGAGCTGACGTCATAATACCATGTCCGAGCGTTTTATATATTTATTCTGTCACACATATTGTTCAAAAGGAGAAATAAATAATAAACAGTAAAGATATTATAACCCATATATTGAACTTTGTGAAAAAGATACAAAGACAAAAAATATTTTGCATATGTCCCTTGTAGTATTTTAATGAATGTGATTGCAAATACTTTTTACAAAATTTAAATTTGATTAATAAGTCTTCAAATTTCAGATTAGAGACGCGTTAATAAGTAACGTTTTTTGTCCGTAAAAGGTGAAAATATAATCATAATGTTAAACATTATGTTTACATGACATTGAATCATTCAGATTAATATCGTGTCGTTGAAGAATTATCGATGTTACTCTTTATAGATTACCAGCATTTACATTCTTGAAATTGAGATGGGAAGATATGTCTCGTAGGTTTGAGGTAGGATGGGGGAAAATGCAGTTGATTTTTCTAAATTTGATGATCATGACATTTTCATATCTTTAACTTATTTATTTTTTCATTTTCAACAATCGTTGCTTTCGACCAATTATAGTTTCTTATTTTCATTCTGTTCTTCGTTTGGTGTTAATTGTTATATAACTGTGGGTTATTAAACTGTATATATTTATGTCGTTTCTTTACCACGATTCAATTTTAGACAAATCGTTCTTCATCACGTGCAGTCATATATCATCTTGTGGTAAGTATTATGAAATATACTAATATGTCATAATTTTCAGAAATTGTAATGATCCATTTACATGTAAAGTTTTTTACACGTAGTAAACCAACATTAAACTTCCGTTGTCATAAAAAAGTAGCAACATAGCATGCAAATTCAGAAAATGGTAAAGCATTGTAGACGATTAACTTTGCTGTTTTCAATCAACAGTGTCAACGTGCAGTTTGATTTGAGTTTTGCTGATTATGTTGTATGTTAAATAAATTAAGAAAAAGAAAAAAAAAAAGAATAAATACAGAATTAGATAAAAAAAGAAACAAAAAGTAAAACGTAACAACACAGTCACCTAATTAAAAAAAACCTGAGGAAAATGAACACAAAAATCACAACCTACCACAATTTTGTTTTCATTCATTTATTTATAACTTGTATTTTTTTTTAAATGCCTTAATATCAAGAGGTGAAGATTGGATATAACATGGTTTTGTAACTGTATATTTTATACATGTATCTTATTTTGCAATAGTTTAACGAATACGTATTCATAAAACATACCAAGTTTACAATTTAGAAAACATCATTATATTTACATTCGGTTGATATTTTTCTAGGGAAAAACATATCATTAAACAGGGTGGGGTGTGGTGGGGTGTGTTATTATAATTCTATTGTTTTGGCACACAAAATAATTAACCTCCAAGTTGTAAAGATGTTGTAGAAATTGATATGAATTCAAGTTTTTTAATGAACTATTGAAGGCAGACATTTGTTGCTGGTCTAGTTTAAGATCCGTGAAGATATTTCTTCGGTTACCTAAACATCCATGAAAAAAAATAGCACTGTGTAAGTATATGTGTGTGATTGAAACGTGAACTATTTCAAGGAGAACAAACTTAAGAATTATCGATTATGTGATATTAAATAAAAAGTAGCACTGTTAAATCATATATGCGTGTTTGAAATTTTAAGAACTCCTGAATCATTTCAAATTAGATACCAAATTTCATTCATATGCAGTATTTGAGTTTTCTGTATACTGGTGACTATCATATTATTCTGTACAATTAAATATTGTTATTGTTTCAAACAATATTTTCTCAAGAAAATTGTTTACTCATAAAACTGGTTTGTGGTATATTAAACCACGGAAATGGTGCAATTTCACAATACATTCAAATGTTATAAAAATGTTAATGTATACACTTCATCAAATTTATGTTAACCTTGTATACCAGGAAAATCATCAGAATCAATCAAAAAGTTTTAAAGATGAATAAGAACGAGCTAACAACAACATTTTAACAAAGATAAACATGATTCCGCTTATCAAAACTTGACAAAATCTGAATTAATTATAAAAATCAATGTTAATTACTCGATGATGTTGCAAGAAATAATTACACATTTTTTAATTCAATACGGTTTGAAACTGTTCTGTAAATATTCTTAATGGTATTTCAAAACGACTGTCAGTCAAGTCACAATGCACTCACCAGCATCAGTACCAAAATCATTTTTTTTTTGTCATATGTTTCATTAAAAAGGGACCAACTTAGATTGATTGACTGATTTGTTGTTGGTGTTTAACGCCACTTTAAGCACTCATTGCTATATAGTGCCGGTCAGTTTTTATTAGCGAAGGAATTCGGAGTACTCGGACAGATCCACCAATATTCCACAGAAAAAAGTAGCAATCCTAGTCAATTTGGATTGGAGTCAAATGCACCAGTCACTAGCAACTCACACTCTCAGTGTTGACAGTTTAGTGATCACTATAGGTGAACTAAATAGACCAGAAGAACACCAACGCCCATATAAAGTTAGATAAGAAGGTGTTTAGCGATGTAAAAGTCTAAATTGAAAACAACGTTCAAACCTATGATTGCGTTGGATAAAAACCGCAATTTTTATACGTGTGCATGTAAAACAAATTTCTTGGTAGAGGGGTCAAAATACAGCACAAACAACAATTTCCAAAGACCAAAAAGTGAAAAAGTCTATTTTAACAAAACGCATTTGACTAACAGGTCGAACAACTAATGTTCTTAAACCCTGCTTACTGCCATTGGCGATTGCCAAAAAAATTGACCACCAGATCTAACGATATGGATCTTAATATTAATTAAATACCAAACATAAAACAATAAACTTGTGGAAAAGATGGTATACCACAGACATGAGGTGCAAAATTTGTACACCATATCCGGATTTCGACAATTAATGCCTCTTCAGTGATGTTAGGGATCGAAACGGTATTTGGAAGGCCATATAATTTACCTAAATTTAGAATAGACTCTTGAATTTTAAAGAGTCGAAATAGGATGAACGGATCATATAAACCCGAAGGAAAATATAATACAAGCCCAAACAAAAAATATATAAAAGTCTAAATTGAAAACAACGTTCAAACCTATGATTGCGTTTGATAAAAACCGCAATTTTTATACGTGTGCGTGTAAAACAAATTTCTTGGTAGAGGGGTCAAAATACAGCACAAACAACAATTTCCAAAAGACCAAAAAAAGTGAAAAAGTCTATTTTAACAAAAATAGAATGATAATGTATATGAAAAACACATTGTATGAATCCACATCTGTTTGGACGGCATTTGTTCTGGGGAATTGCGCTATTCTAGAAAAAAATATTTATCGTAGAACTATAGAACTCAAACATCATTTTTCATATGTGTATCTAATTTTTTCTTTGAATTTTTTGTGTGACTATTTACCTTTCAAGCTACTCGGCTGAGAATGGTTTGGAAAAACACATACAAAAAAAAATAATTGAAGTTTTCTAAGAAGATAAAATATAAATATAATTATTATATATTGTCCTTTACCTCAAGGAAGTCTTTTGTCTACATCTCATCTCAAAGACGTTGCCCTTTGCTGAAAATGTAGCCGTGAAACTCCCTTCTCGTTTTCAAAACCAGTAATGTTGGGCGGGGTTCCGCCTCTCTTTTGACATAGAAGGGACGTATTAGAATAAATGCGTCAGGGTATCTGCTGGATAAAAATAACAACGGTAAATATGCATCGCTAAGAATAAAGAATGAAAAAAAAAAATATATAATCAGGTCACATGTTTGTTTATTTCAAATTTTAGCCCATCATTGGTGACTTATTACACGATATGAATACTGGTGTTTAGTTAATTATCCGTTTAATCTAATTGACATTAATAGAAAAGACATTTTTATGACCTCTTTCTTAATGTGTGTGTAACTGTGTGGGTGACGAATAATTACTTTGTACGAGACAGTACAAAATTTAACAAAACTACGTAAATATGAGTCAATCTGGGTTGAGACTGATACATCGTGGATAAATGTCCCTTACTGATACCTGGATATCCCACAACTTCCTAGTATTATGATCATTCAACACACAAAGATTGATATTATTGATATATGTCTAATAAAGTAAAATAACAAAAATACAGAACTCCAAGGGAAATTCAAAACTGAAAGTCCTTTATAAAATGGCAAAATATTATTATTATTATTGTTATTGGTCAAAATGGCAAGAACAAGAAAAATAACACAAATAATGAACTCCAAGGAAAATTGAAATCGGAAAGTCCTATATCAAATAACAAAATCAAAAGCTCAAACACATCTAACGAATGGAAAACAACTGTCATATTCCTGACTTGGTACAGGCATTCCTTTATGTAGAAAATGGTGAATTAAACCTGTTTTTATAGCTAGCTAAACCTCTCGCTTGTATGACAGTCGCATAGAATTCCAAGCCTTATAACATCGTTCGTATTGCAAATAATCTTATTTTTGCTTGTATATTACTCCTAACTTTCCACTGAACACAAAAAGTCAGTCAAATGGACGCGGTCCCGGACAACTTGCATGTGATTGGAGATAAATTATAATTTACAGTATACCCCATAAATATACGCAACACTTTATAAATTGATCTAGATACATGTGTTTATCTCGTTTTTATTTCAAAGTTTTGATGTAAACAGCGCAACTTAAGAGAAAGTTCAGGTGAAAAGGATTATACTCAGTAGATCAATAATATGCTTAAAAAAAAAAAAAAAAAAAAATGCACAGTAGGAAACAATGATCGTTCTTGGCAAATTAGTTCAAAACTCAATTTTTACTAAATATGTATCATGTTTTTCGAAACGAAAAAGATAAAAACACTTCCAAATATAGTAACTTGGTAATATCAAACTAGAAAATTAAAATCCAATGATACATTTGTATTGTTAGGGTCTATTAAAACCCAAAAGAGACAATTTATGTGTCTTTTTTTTTTTTTTTTTGGTTTGAATACCAATAGATCTATTAACATGTATGAAGCTTATACGGATCGGGACAGTATGGTGGTGATATGATATTATACAATCCTATTTTTTTAGAAATATACCTTATAACTTGAAAGATCCCTATATGATGCTGACTTTTACCTTTACATCCTTATTGAGTGTATGTGTCATCATTACATTTTTTCCAAGACAAATAGATATAAGAAGATGTGGTATGAGTGCCAATGAGACAACTCTCCATCCAAGTCAAAATTTATAAATGTAAACCATTATAGGTCAAAGTACGGTCTTCAACACGGAGCCTAGGCTCACACCGAACAGTAAGCTATAAAGGGCCCCAAAAATTACTAGTGTAAAACCATTCAAACGGGAAAACCAACGGTCTAATCTATATAAAACGAGAAACGAGAAACACTTATGAACCACATCAACAAACGACAACTACTGAACATCAGATTCCTGACTTAGGACAGGTGCAAACAAATGCAGCGGGTTTAAACGTTTTAATGGTACCAAACCTTCATCCTTTTCTGAAACAATAGTGTAACATCACAACATAGAAAGACACACTATAAAATATCAACTGAAATAGCTTAACTCAATCAAAGGACATAGTAACACCATTGAACATACACTGAACAAATAAATTTGACCTATGATACAATGTAAATTCAAAATAAATAAACTAAGGGAAGAATAATAAAAGTAACATGTTATATCGGTATGAAATGTTAAACAATTTAAGAAAAACAATATGCTCGAACAAAAATATCAGCCATTTGCAATAACTTTAAACACAGGTAAATAAAATAATTTTGTTGTTAGGTATACGTATACAGTTACAATAGTACGAAGTGGAAATTTATATTAGTACCAAACACTTATCAAAGCTGGTATATAGACCAGATATAACCCTGAATAACATTAAATAACAAAAAAAGCATTACAATTAGTATCAACAGGTCAAATAAACAAGAAAGTACGATTTGAGAGTACTCGCAGTTACTGACAGCTAGTTAAAAGCCAAAACAATTAATAATAAAAAATCATGCATCAGAGACTAAAATCAACTAAAACACATCCCAGGGATTTAGTATTTTAACGTCATGGACAGTCAAAGAAGACATGACTAGTGCAATGCCAAAATAAATGTATCGACAGACAGTAGGATAGTTAGGAGTTTAACCTCTTTATAGATCAAAATGAACGTGGGTGTGTCTTTAAACATCCCGTTTGAAAAGAATACAAATTTAGTTATGTTTTAATTTGCTGATGACAAAATCGATATTAGTGCCAATGTAAACTATATTCAAAGATCTAATTACAACATTGGTAAGATAACCTGAACTAATAAGTTCATTTAAAGGTTCGATGAGTTTACACGGATCATATAGTGATTTCCGCGCTTTAAGTACAATATTACCGTAAAATTTAGGATGTGAAATACCGTTTTAATCAGTTTTCTACAGGTACAGCCAAATTTACTAATCAAATCTTTGTATCTATGAAAGAACTTAGGAAAATTTTTACGTAATTTATGGTAACGAAATCCCTGACTTAATAATTTACTAGTGATGCATTGATTACGTTCGTTAAAATCTATGACATCAATACACACACGGGCATAACGAACGAGTTGGGATATATACACACCGTATGATGGAGCCAAAGGAACATCGCCGTCTAAAAAAGGAAAATTAACAATAGGGAATGAAAAATCGTCTCTTTTGTCGTAAATTTTCGTATGGAGTTTTCCTTTAGAGATTGAAATGTCCAAGTCCAGAAAAGGACAACTACTGCTGTTTATGTTAGATTTAGTTAAAGTAAGTTCTATTGGGTAAATTTCGGTAGTATATTTAGAGAACTCTGGATTATTTAACGAAAAATATCATCTAGATAACGGAAGGTATTGTTGAATGTATCAACCAAATGTAACAATGACGTGTCTTTACTGAGTTTGGTCATAAACTGAGATTCATAGCAATACAGGAATAAATCTGCTATTAAAGGGGCGCAGTTAGTGCCCATAGGAATACCTACTACTTGTCGATACACTTTATCGCCGAAACGTACATATTTTATTAACTATGTATTTACTTTCAGGTATCACAGATCGAATTTATTCGTTCATAGTGTGTTAATTTACGTTTTGATTGAGTTAAGCCTTCCAATTGATGTTTTATCGTGTGTTTTCTATGTTGTGATGTTATACTATTGTTTCAGAAAAGGGAGAAGGTTTGGTACCATTAAAACGTTTAATCCCGCTGCAAATGTTTGCACCTGTCCTAAGTCAGGAATCTGATGTACAGTAGTTGTCGTTTGTTTATGTAATTTATACGTGTTTCTCGTTTCTCGTTTTTATATAGACTAGACCGTTGGTTTTACCGTTTGAATGGTTTTACACTAGTACTTTTGGGGCCCATTATAGCTTGTTGTTCGGTGTGAGCCAAGGCTCCGTGTTGAAGGCCGTACATTGACCTTTAATGGTTTACTTTTATAAATTGTTATTTGGATGGAGAGTTGTCTCATTGGCACTCAAACCACATCTTCCTATATCTATATATGTTGTCCAGGAGAAAATTTAAAGCTTCAATCATATCTTCACATTTCCAGTAAGTGTATCTAGCATACTTTCCGTTTTCGTTACAGAAAAGGCTTTAAACAAGTTACAGCAAATAAATTTGTAATGAGATTTTTCAAAAGACCATTTAATTAAATATGAAAAAAGATTGTGTGGAAGTGTAGTATAGAGTAGTAAAAGTCATAACTGTCAACAGAATTAAAAGGACCATCAAAAGCATGTATTTTATCTAAAACCTCTAAAGAATTTTTAACATTCCAAAATAATTAATACCATTATTTTCATAAGCTTTATTACAAAAGTTAATAACAAGTTCTTTGATAGTAGTAAGGAGGTAGTTAGAAGAACTGATAGATTGGTAGTAGAACACTTACTAGATGCGGAGATGAAACGGAATTTAAATGTTTTTTGTGCAATTTAGGTAACCAGTACATAGTAGGGACTTTCAAATGTTCGGAAGAGGCTTTAAGCTGGGTAGTGGCAGTGATATGCTTGTTTACAATTTGACTCTCTGTGGAGCGTACGGACCTGAATGTAGATGAATTTGTAATTTCGTTTTGGAGAACTTCCGTGTAGTATATGCGTCACACCACCACTACATTATTTGCTGCTTTATCTGCCGGTACGAACACAAACCACTTTACGAGTACTTGGAGTTTATTTTTATTCTGGAAATGGGAATATCATGGACCCTATTACTAATATCAGAATTGTTTTCAAAATGAGATATACGAATATTAACAGTATTTATAATTTTATTCAAATAACTGTCTAGAGATTTTTATCAGATTTTTCACGTTTAAAAACACGTTTAGTCGAATAATAAAGATCAACTATTAAAAACATTAATGTAAAACAGCTGCTGTGTGCTCGAACGCCAAATACAACCTGCTTCGAATTGCAATGTAATGTAATTAATCAAATATCACTTAAAGAATAACATTTCCAGATCAGGTAAATAATAACAGTAAATATGCATCGCTAATAATGGAAAAGTATGGTAAGTAGAACAAAAATGTTGATTTTATCCTTTTAATGTCATATATCCTTTTTGACCAATGAAGATTTTATGAAAATTGGTAGGAATTTTATTATCCGTTTGATAGCCATCTATTATTACAATAAACATGTATAATAATAGCTTTCGTAACGCGTGTATTCCTAAGACGGACATAAATATAAAATTAACACTATTACCTGTTTTTCAGTCCGGGTTGATACGGATACACCCTATAACAGAAAACATTAATTGTCGATAACTGATACCGGAATATCCTGCAACTCATCTTTTATGTTTAGTTTCAAAATAATAGCACCTAATCTTTTTTTCAATCACCAAAGAATTTGAATTATTTATAGAAATCAATTTATGAAAAAATGTGACGAATCTGCAATTGTAAATAATTAAATGCGTTATTTTGGTTTGTAAATGTTCGTGTACATATTTATCCAAACATTATTTTCAAAAATAAAAGAAATGATCTTTATTTTGGCAAATCTGTCGTTGTTCTATGAATTTGTTTTATTTTTTTCTAAAACATGGCACGGTAAAATTCAACTTTGTTTGGAGATTTTTCCACTAAAGTATAATATAACAAACTTATCCAGCCCTATATAAAAATTACAGGTTATTGCTATGTGGTGCAAAGTATCATGAATTATTGGATAAATGAGATTTAGATATTAAGGAATTAAACCAATCTTCATTTGATTCATCAGACGTCTACGAAAATAACAGATACATTTGGGAGGCATGTCAATAACTAATCGCATGAACTCTAAGGGGATTATTTAGTATCATTGAAACCCGTTTCTTGCTATAGATGCATCACCCGTCTTACGATTTCAAAAATGTATCAAACCTTTAAGGTCATAAGTTGGATCATGACAATAATATCAGATAAAGCATTGGATAAATGCACACTATAACAAAGCTTAAAGGATGCTTGTCATTGTTTAAGCTCACGTCATAAAAAATTTGTTTCGAATTTCATACGATACTGGTGACACGTGTTTCTTAAATAACATTCTTTAAAGGTTTAAGATTAAAGTATTATTTTTATTTTTGAGCTCTGTGTCCATATGCCAATAAAGCTCGTCAATTATTTATATATTCCTAACTTTTAAATGTTTGTGTTTGAACGTTTAGGTGAAAATAAATCCAGAAAGTTGTTCAAATGCAGCAAAATTAGAAAAAAAGGATAACATTTAAATACGGGACCGCAAAAGGCCTTTCAATAGCTAATGAATTTATTATTAAACTTATTACTTCAATCGCTACTACCAAGTACCCTTCTTGATTAGCTTTGATTAAGGGAGAACATATGCAACTAAGTATTATTGAGATGGGAGCCATCTCCGTGGGCCCCGCTGTGAATAACGTGTGGTAAAAAATTGGTATCTTTACCATAGGACATGGGGTTGTCAACTGAAACCATAGTTTTTGTCCTTGACCTTTGACCTAGGAAGTTGTACATAAATTATGACATACCCTCTGGTGTTGGTTTATATACATGTCTATCAAGTATAAACTTTAAAATCATAACGGTTCTCAAGATATAGAGCGGACACGATCTTTACCATAGGACATGGGGTTGTCAACTGAAACCATAGTTTTTGACCTTGACCTTTGACCTAGGAAGTTGCATATAAATTATGACACACCCTCTGGTGTTGGTTTATATACATGTCAAGTATAAACTTTGAAATCTAACGGTTCTCAAGATAAAGAGCGGACACGATCTCTACCATATGAGATTGGGTTGTCAACTGAAACCAAAGTTTTGACCTTGACCTTTGACCTAGGAAGTTGCATATAAATTATGACACACCCTCTGGTGTTGGTTTATATACATGTCAAGTATAAACTTTGAAATCTAACGGTTCTCAAGATAAAGAGCGGACACAATTTGTTACGGACGGACGAACGGACAGACGGACGGACAGACTGATCACTATAGGGCGTCCGCCATTCGGCGGACCCCTAATAATAAGAAAAAAGGCTCTAAGTAACTGAAATACATAAGTTGAGGCAACTAGCAGATTACCGATGATAACACTCATACATCTATTATCAGAGAAATCTATTTAAAAGATACAAATCAATATAACAAAATCTGAGAGGAAAAGCCTCAACTCCAAAAAAAAAAAAAAAAAAAGGATCGAAACTAGATGCCTTGGCAGGGTAAGCGTCTCGTTCTATTGCATTTCGCGCAATGCGAATCCACATTTAGTCCACATGCCTAAATCCGGAATAGGACATTCTAAGTAAAGTACAAGGTCAGACGACTATTCTGGTATCTATAGATCTAAGACCGTGGCAAAATGTTGCTAGTGAGTTGAAACACAGACCTATTGTACCTCTCAACTCATTTCAGATGCTGACCGTAAAATTGTGTCATGTCGATGTCAGTCGTCCTCATAACTCTGTTGAATCAGTTTTGTATGAGGAGCACACACTTGTTCATGAAATCCGTTTACGTGAACATACACGAGCATGAGGTATTAATTTAGATGTGTTAACGCCATATGATAGGACAGAAGGTATGTTATTACTGAGAAATAGAAAGTGGGCAATTATCAAGTCGAAATCATCACATTTGTCAAATATTCCAGCTTTAAGTTGTCCATTTTTGTCAGTATCGAAAAGAATATCAAGATATGAAGCAAATCTTCTACTTTCTTTAGTATCCTTCATCTCACTTGTACTATTACATGCGATACAATGTGTGTTATTGAGTTGACAACACATCACAAACATATCTGAAAGTGAAAGTAAAAAACCTTATTTTGTCTTTGTGAAGTTTCTCTATGAATTCTGCTTCATGTGAGCACAAAAACAAGTCGGCCAGTAGAGAAATGATCTAATTTTATAAAGCAATTCAACGATTTGTCCGTTTAAAAAAAAACAAATAATAACTGATGGTTTTGAAGTATGTTTTATATCATCTTGATTACGTGTTAAAGTTCCCCTTTGTTGTCCTTGTATATTTTTAACCTTTACTGTTTATCCATTTTTGATTATATACTTATGACCTGGATCGGTATTTATACATCCCGCCATTGTGCTATGGTCAATTTTGAATTCTTGTCTTTCATTTTTGCCTATGTTCTTTGTCTATATGCCATTTTGTGTTTCTTTGTTGAAACAGTTATTTGTTTTTATAGTGATTAAGATTATATTATAATGTTGACTGCTGTACCCCAATTTTTGACGTTTTTACCTATTATGTCTGTTTGATTTGCTCACACATTGTTGTCAATACAATGGAATTATATGCGACTGTCATACAAGTGAGAGGTTAAGCTAGCTATAAAACCAGGTTTTATCCACCAAGTCAGGAATATGACAGTTGTTTTCCTTTTGTTTGATGTGTTAGAGTTTTTGATTTTGCCATTTGATAAGGGACATTCCGTTTTGAATTTTCCTTGGAGTTTGGTATTTTTGTTATTTTACTTTTTATCAATAAACAGTTTCATGGAAAGATGTTTAAAACAGTAAGCGGATAATCTTCAACCAAATTCAGGAAATGATGTTGAGGAGAATTATGGATATTAACCAATATGATATTTTATGAAACTTAATAGTGAAAGTAACACAGTTTTAGGCATAAAAAATGTTCCTATTGTTATCTTACTTTTTAAAAAGATAAAAATCAAGGAAACAAAATATTAGAATATCAACTCTGCAATATTAAAGTATAAAAACAAAGTAGATTACAGGGACACACACAATGACGAATCTCCGTGTTTGTTTTACTATTAATTCACAAAACAGCAGTTATTTTGTTGATGAAATGTGCGGCATTTTTATAATTCCTGCTGTTTTGTATTTGTTATTGGATTCAAATCAGTTGAGTTCTTAACAAAGTAAGCATTATTTAATTGTCATTTTATTGAATTATTAAACTGATACATTATTATTCATAGCAACTACTTATTTGGTAAAAATGTACATTAATTATAAATGTTATGTGTGTATTACGTTACAATGTGTCAGGAAAGAGTATAGTCTACTGTTTGTTATTACAGAAATATAAGTATTATCGTCATCATAAGAAGGTGCATGATTACCAATTAGATAACTGCCCACTAGAGATCAGAGGATAAGGGTGTAAACAATAAAGGGCATCATACGGCCTTCAAAATTAAGCAAATCTCATCCCGATAACTGACATTTACGTTCATTTGTGACAAATTTGTGATTTGATTGTGCATAATACTAACAAATAAATCATTTGATATGACGCAATATCTTGGGTATACTTCATTTTCAGTGAGCACACACACACACACACACACACACACACACAAAATTCTAAATGAAATGGATCTACAGCTGTATGAAAGAAAGGAAAACTAAATATTCAAATATTATGGAGGAATGCTCACAGCTACAACTTCGAACACCAAAAGTGGAATATAATATATTTTAATATAAATCAATAGCGAAAAAAAATTTAAGAAAGTATGGTTACAAATCAAATTCTGCATTATGATACAGGACAGACGCATGTAATATGTGAAATGCAAACCGACAAGTTTTCGGTATATTTCTATATCGTAAATACCGTTGTCATTAGTACAAACAGATGCATTTGCTCATTGTTCGTAATATAATCTTTGTAATGTTTAATAATTGTAAAAAGGTGTATTCATATAACGTTTTCGTGTGACTATTTGACAATGAATTATGAATATTAGAGAAAAACAAGAAAATCAATGCCCACGATATCCTGTTTGACCAGGTATTTAGTGGATTAGGAACTTCACGCGCCCGGATACTATGTTCCCTAAAATAGAAAATAATAATGTTATTCGGCTAAGTGCATTTAAATTGAAATGAATTATAATTTATTATGATTTCAAGTATATGACAAGCCTTTGCATATTATAAATGTTAAAATGAGACTGGTTATCTATCATAAAGCGTAAGTAAAAAAAGGCAAACATTTGTAAAGAATATTTGGGAATAGTTAGAGATTTCATAAAGCAAATAAAATGCTAAAGTAAAATACACGAAAATGTAAAATGTAGAACGTTTTCACTCATCTACTTTAAAGAGACAGTGAGACCTAACAATACCATCATAAAAGTAGGAAAGCCGTTCCGTCGTTTAAGATATCATAGAGTCTTTAAGATTGTCATGTTTGTATCCTTTTTCTCTGTTCAATGTAACTCTATCGATGATATACATGGTTTCAATTTAATAACGAAGGCTTAAAAAAGGATTATTTTATATTTTGTTATATAGACGATACACTTTCGTAAAATGGAAATAAATTTGAATATTACCCGCGTCTTATCTATTCAAATAAGATTTCTCTAAGTTGCTGATGAAATAAACATTTTAAATGCAGAAGAACGATTCGGACGCATCGAATTTGTAGTTATATTTTCATGTTCTAGTACTAGGTAAATACCATTGCTTGTGAACTGTAAGTCACTGATGATATCATTGGCTCGGTAGTCATTGCTTTCGTACTGACATGATTTATAACACGATTTTCTTGGTTTTCTGGTGATTCAAAAATTATTAAGAAACTAATGTTTCTTATCACTCAGGCAAATTCGACCTTGCATGTAGATGGATCGACCTGTCTGTTCTTTTAATATTCTTAGCTCTGCACGTGTTGAGATATTATACAATCTTTCGTTATATTGACGAAATTGGGTGAGCAAACCAACCAGACATTCCAGGTAAATGTGACAATAATTGGAATCCAGCGGACAAACGTGTGTAAACATACAATTCAGATTCCACATGAAAATACAGAAAAGACCCGTGAAATGCTAAGAGGCAACTGTTAGGTACAAATATAATCCTTCCATATTTTTGTCAAACAGATAAATACGATCATTGTACGTAATATGACATATGAATCTTTTTAATGTTAAATAATTGTAAAATGGTGTATTCATATAACGTTTTCGTGTGACGACTTGACATTAAATAATGAATATTAGGGAAAATCAACAATAATCATTGCCCACGATATCCGGTAAGACCAGGTAGTTAGTGGATGTGAAACTTCATACGCACGGATACAATAGTCCCTAAAATAATTAGCAATAAAGTTGTTTTTGTTCTCGGCTATGTGCATTGAAATTGATATAAATTATAATTCATTATGGATTCAGATATATGACAAGTGTTTGCACATTGTGAATTTTTAAATGCGGCTAGTTATCTTTCATATAAACTAGGTGCGTAAAGACTATTTGGGCTTTTATAAAGCAATTGAAATGCTAAAGTGAAATGTATGAAAAATAATATGCATAACTATTTTTAAAAGACGAATAGACCTAACAATGCCATCCCATCATAATAATGTGAAACCATTTCTGTTGTTCAAGACATCATAAGAACCTTGTGATTATCATATATGTACCTTTTTCCTATGTATAATGTTATTCTATAGATGATATACATTGTTTGAGTTTAATAATGAAGCCTAAAAAAGGGAATATTTAGCATTTTGTTATTTAGACGATGCACTTTCGTAAAATGGTAATAAATTGAAGCATAACCTTCGTCTTATCTATTCAAATAACATCTATCTAAATTGCGGACGATGTTAAATGTAAAAAAAAAAATACGATTTGGACGTATCGAATGTATAGTGTTATTTTCATGATCTAGTATTAAGTTAATACCATTGCTGGTAAACTGTAAGTCACTTATGATATCATTGGCTCTGTAGTCATTGATTTCATACTGACACGATTTATAACACGATTTTTAACATACTTTTCTTAAATTCTTAAGTGTAAGAGCCAGGAAGTATTTAGAAATTAATGTTCCTTATCAATCAGGCTAAATTGGATCTTACATGTAGATGGATTGACCTGCCTTCTCCTTTAATGTCATATATCAACATCAAGCACGTCCTGAGGTATTATATATGCTTTTCTTTTATTTTTGTAGAGGGTTTAAGCTTACCCGATGAAGATGTATAAAAAAAGCGCTTCAAACGCATCGGATTCATAAAATGAAATTTCATATCCTTAAACAAAGGGACTCTCATTTTTGTACCATAAATTTGAAAATATACCAGTAGTTGCATATCGTTATGTAGAATTTCTATAACCTAAAACACAGGAAGAGACGACCAAACATCTATTAGCTTAATTTTTATCAATATTTTGTCATGTAAGCATTTGGAAGCTATGTGTCATATCACCAAAATAGTACAAAAATACCAACCAGCTATTTATCATCCGAAATAAACCATGAAAATGCATTATTTATTACAATTGTGCATTATTGTGCTTGTTGTTGTTCACTAACTATGATGGATACCAATACAAATGGTAATAGCCTTGTACCAAAATACGAAAAATTGATGAATTGTGTCACTAAGGGCATACTAAATTTCAACCAAGGAAAAAAAGATGAATTGAAATCAACGAGAGACCTATACTGTCAAATCTCGAGAGAAATGGATGTAGTGTTCATCAGCTTATTGAAACAAGCTTTGCCATTATCGGTGCTCACATTGATTTGAAAAGAATTTAAAATATAACTAAATATATATATTGCTATGTATGTACAGTTATGAGTACTCATGATCCTACATTCTGTCGATACTGTTTACTTATATTTTGCATTGCACTAGGTCATGCGTTTCTCATGTTTCTTAGATTGTAATTGACGACTTTACACTGTAATTTTGTTTTGTAACCATTAGATCGCAAACAATAAATTTAAAGTACATCAGCCTGTTTATATCGTACAAAGGGAAAAATATTCCAGAAACCACACATCTTAATTAAAAAACAACACAATACAGATTTTGAAACGTTTTGATTCGTTGGAAAACATAAAAGTACATATGTTTTCTTTTATTTAAGTTATTCTATCATTTTATGGTTTTCTAGGTATTGAATTGAAATGACAAAGACGGAACTAGTTAACTTTTATGAACTTGCCATCAACAACATTGCGGAGAAGAGACCATCAGCAAATTATACGAAAATAAACACTTCAATCAAAGGAGCTAATAGCATAAATGATTTTAAAACAATCATGTTCATCGAAAAGATTTTAAAAGAGAACCATAAAGGTTAAATTGGGTATACAAATATGGTTTTCACTAAACTTAGCCCATCCGAGAGCAGTATTATCATGCCAATTTAAAAATGTAAGCGTTTAAAAAAAAGAAATATATGTTTTATATAAAATAAATCAAATACTATTTCCCCTTATCAATTCACAAGAACTTTTTTATAAAAACTACACATGTTACTATCTTTACTAGGAATTGCACCAAACAATCAACTCTTTTTATGAATCTATCTTTTATTCAAGTGGTTTATATATGATAGTATGGCAGCCTAAACAGATACTGATTACTATAACCAAATGACAACAACTGGTACAACCATCGAACATTGCGAAGTGAATACTATACATTTGATGTGTACGAACCGCATTAAAAATAATTTATATCATCACGGAAGGTCGAAATTTTTTACCATAATCTAAATGAAACCAAAATGTTCTTAACTACTTGAAGAGAAAGCTGTCATTTCATTTTCTTTTTCCTATCAGCCTTACAAGAAGGTCTGGATGAGGTTTATAGAATAGAGAATAATGGACCAATACTACAGAACAATGGGCCAATGAACATATAAAAATGGGCATACAAAATTAATAAAGATTAACCTGGTGCTATAATATAAAGAACAGAGAATAATGGACCAATACTACAGAACAATTGGCCAATGAACATAGAAAAATGGGCATAAAAATTAATAATAAGGCTGGTGCTATAATATAAAGAACAGAGAATAATGGGCCAAAACTATAAGGAAAAGATAAAAATGACCTGAAAAATTAAAGAATACAGAAGACCCTCATACATATATCGTCGCTGGGCTTCCAAAATGTCGTATATGACTTTTTTTGCAAAAATTACTTTTTCACACAAATCGGCTTGGTGGGAGGAAATCTCTGATATTCCACAATATCACACATTCAGACCAATCAAAACAATTGAAATAAGACATGTGACAAAACTGCCAATCTCAATTGTTTGTAAAGTCGGGTTCCAAAATGTCGTATGTAAACTTGAAAATAGTTGCAAAATGGCTTTGAGAATCAAAAACTTGTAGATTTCTTTAGTTCTTTTGTGAAAATAAGGTTAAATTTTATATTATCCAGAAACGTCTAAGTTTTAATTTCACAGCCATATACAAAAATGTTCAGGTTCACATACAACATTTTGGAAGCAAATATTTCAAACAAATTTTCAAAGCCTCTTGTATGTAAACTTGAAAATAGTTGCAAAATGGCTTTGAGAATCAAAAACTTGTAGATTTCTTTAGTTATTTGAAAATAAGGTTAAATTTTCTATTATCCAGAAATGTCTAAGTTTTTATCTCACAGCCATATACAAAAATGTTCAAGTTCACATACAGCATTTAGAAGAAAATATTTCAAACAAATTTTCAAAGCCCGTTTGTGAGATTTTTTTTTGTCGAAAAATTTGTCATATACCACATTTTGGAAGCCCAGCGATGATGTGTAGAATAATCCATAGTCTGAATTATATTTTGTGGTATCACTTAATCTTTATAGTCAAAATACACTATCTACAATGTATCTCTCTATATATAATTACTCTAAATATTAGCACAACAATGTCAAATCTGCAAATTTGCGGAAGCAAATTTTTGTTCTTCCTCGCCGGGATTCAAACTCATGTAAAAGAATAAACAACTATCAACCAGAGTTCAAATACGTGGATATAAGCAAATATAGGTCAAACCAATAATGTATAGTCGGCTATAAAAGGCCCCACATAAAAAAAAGTAGGAAATAATTCAAACGAAAAAACAAACGTCCTAATTTATGACAAAACAATTTACGAAAAAACAAATATGACAGACATGAACCAACGACAATTACTGAACTACAGACTCCTGCCTTAGGACAGACACATAAGGAATATGGTAAGGTAAAACATGTTTGTGAGCGCTCGAACCTCCACCCAAATTTGGTCAGTACACATATGCGTTCGTACATTCGAATAAAAATTGTAAAAACTGACTACCCTATACAGTATTGGTTTTGCTAATTACTGTTAGCCGTACGGTGACTTTTAGTTGACTCCATGGAGCCCATTTGGTCTCTTGTAGATATTGGTCACAATTGTAATAATACCACATCTCCTTATTATTATAGACCTTCTAGAAGCACCTGCTATCATTTTGATTGATATGCTTCTGTTTAGATGGTATTCTGTCAAATTATTCTTAAAAACAAATCCTATAACATAGAAAACAAATAAAAGTTACTATAAACACATATAAAACGTTTATTTCACATGTTATTTGTCATGAAAACATCTGAGATTTATGTGACATATTTCTAGATAAAGTTAAATAAAATTGTCTTTAAGTTTTGATTATACCAAATGTATCATGATAATGTATAGTGCACATTATTTATTGAAAACATGCATCATTGTACGTGTTAATATCTAACAATGATGAATATCAAAATGTTTAATAGCCTTGTACTAAAATACGAAAGTTTGATAAATCATGTCATAAAATGCATACTAAAACTTAAAGTTGAAGAAAACTCAGATCAATTGTTGATCCTATATTTTTTCAAAAGGCAGCATTTAAGGTCATGTCACAGATTTGGGTAAAATTTTGCATACAACTCTGTCTCGTTGAACTATAACTGAAAATAGCAAAAAAAAAAATAATAATGCATTTATCTCTTTTATTATCGGATATATCACTGATTAAATTCCGTCAATATAAGAGAACATTTGTATGAAAAGCACATAAAATCGGCGACACACCATCACCGAAATAGCCCTTTTACTGTTCCTTGACCTTAAATTATTTGAATTCAGCAACAATAAACTAAGAATCATCTCCGAAGAAAATGTGTTTGTTGTTATTTGTAAGTTAAATCCTCCTTAATATTATTGAAGATTTATAGTTTTTTTTTGTGATTCTATATAAATGCTATTGTTTGTTAGTGACATTCTTTTCAGTTTTGAATATTTTCAATTATCTGTGGATACTATAAGAGACTTGTATCTTCCTTTCATTTTTTCATAAAA
This sequence comes from Mytilus coruscus, assembly GCA_017311375.1. Lineage (NCBI taxonomy): Eukaryota > Metazoa > Mollusca > Bivalvia > Mytilida > Mytilidae > Mytilus > Mytilus coruscus. The sequence continues at coordinate 40,913,641 of CM029608.1, forward strand.
ATTGGAATTATCTGTATTAGGTCATGTAGGTTTATTTTTTTCTTACTACAAAGGTATGATTTATATAATTTTTTTTTGTATAATCATTAGAAATAAGTCGATGCTTTCATTATGAAAATAAGGAGTTTTATTTATGGCTGATTTATTTCGTTGTGATTGGTTTTTACATTTGTTCACCGTTTTTTAAAGTAAATATTTTGGTCATGTCTTCGAGTTAGAAAATTAACATGAACTGTGGTTTATGAAATTCGTAATATGTAAAGGTTTAACAAGGGGCATTCACCTATACAATAAGGAATGACGCCATATCACTGACTAAGTTTTGCAGGAATCGGATTTGTATTTGAAAGACCTGACCAAAGGGTTCGTGTTGATCGATATCTGGTTCAGTAACGTCGTTATTCCATCTAATCATTTTAAGCTGTATTACAATGTTAGTGACTGAATTAAATAACCTAAATAGACATATAAACAGTGTGCAAAAGACTCAAATAATCACAATACTATAAAAAGTAACCGACATGCATGTATGAAGCTTAATACGTTATCAAACACTAAACAGCCATATATACAGGAACAGTTTAAAAACATAAAAAGACAAGAAATTTAAAAAAGACCAAAAACCATACACGTTACATACAATATAAAAGGGGAACCTTTATATATTACTTAACCTAAATAGACATACCACTTTTAATTATGTGTGAAAAAGACTGTGTTTAAGATTGCACCCTGTAACATAATAATTCAACAATATTCTGTATTTAAACTTCTGACTAATATAAAGATAGAAGATGTGGTATGATTGCGAATGGGACAACCAAAATAAAAACAAAATATCATAAAATAAACAACTATAGGTCATCACCTATATTGTATTTAACAAAGAGCAAAACCCATACTGCATATCAAACTATAAAAGATCCAGGAAAATAAAGTGTGACACTATTAAAAGAAGAGGCGGAAGATACCAAGAGGGCATTCATTTTTACCTCAAGACATAGTTGGACATATTTACACGACGTGTGGGAATTTTTTACAATGCTTTTTATTTTAGTGTTAGATTTTGGGTCCAAACTTATTTGATTAGAGTGCCACTGAGGGGATTTGTGCTGACGAAACGCGCGTCTGACGTTTAAGAATTAAGCTTAATATCTTTGATTAGTTCAAGAGAAAATGACATCGGCATGGCAAAATAAAAACAAAAAAGACAAAAAAAAAAAAAAAAATCAACCAAACAAACAAACAACCAAGTCGATAAAACTCAACACAGAGAACCAATGAACTTGTAACACGAACCTCACCAAACAATAGCTGGCTGATTATAGGTTTTCTCGCTGAGGATATTTACATCGTAATTTAAGCATTCTTACTTTCTTTAAGTTCCCGTAGTCTGACTTAAACGATGATTTATGATGCGAGTAATTTGTTTATTTTGCCTTTTACAACGATTCATTAGCAATTTAACAAAATTCTGAATATACAGATGTTGCTTAGTCTTTAGTTTTCTATGTTGTGTCTTCTGTACTAATGCTTATCTCTATATCATTTATATAAAAGACGTTAAAAGACAGGTAAACTAAACCAGTATCTCATGGAAGCATCCAATATTTTACTGAAAGCATGCTCAAAATTCGTAATCTTTTGATATAAACAAATTATGTGATGATTTTTCCAATTTATAGATTGCCATAAAATGTAGAAGATCACATACATTTAGCTTTTAATTGACATTCCCTACATATTCTGTATGAGACTTAGTGTTGGAAACAAAATTATTGATTATCTGCTTTCACGAAAATTTGACATGAGAATGTTTTGTTTGTTTTAAATGATTTTTTTTAGTTCTGTAGGGTTTATATATACTCACGGGGGTTAACTTCGATTTTTTTTTGTAGCATTTTAAAATAACATTCACTAAAACTCAGTACCTATAGTTATATGAATATTTAAGAAAGAATCACCTATACTTATATACAATATTTGAAATATAACCCATGCTTATATAAGCACTAAATCTATAGCATCACTCATAATTCATAAATATACAGCTACCCTTAAATTTTTATATATGAATTGCGTACTTTGACCTATAAATGTTAACTTGTTATACATTGTGACTTGGGTGGAGAGTTGTCTCATTGGCACTCATACCACATCTTCTTATTTATATTGACATCGTTTGGTGCTCATATATTTTATCGTTATATATACGCATGGATTGTTGAATTAACTGCATGTTTAAGTGGGTGTCAGATTTTAGTGGGTGCGGGTGTATATAGCATATTAGCCTACTATTTACTATGCGCCTAAATAGAACGGTGTTACTTATTTAAAGTGCCGTCGGCGCTTGCTTCATGATGTGGGTTTCCACTGTGTTAAAGACTTTGAAGTGACAACTGGACACTCACCTGGATAACAATTTTTTGAATGTAGAGTTTGGGAAAGATTTTGTATTTCCTACATTAACATTGGGACTATATATATCATCTGGGAACTTATTTGAAAGGTGAACTTTCAAATGAATTGATTTAATTTAATATAAGAATTGGCCATTTATAATGTTAGATTCTCAATAGCATATTTATATATGATACGTAGATTCATACCCCAAATCAATATACAGTTATCAAACGTAAATGCATTTTAATATAGGATGTCATCAAAAAGGAGTGTAATTCTTATATAAAATATTGTAAATTATGACCCATATTTTTGCCCCCAACCCCCGTGTATATACTAGTATAATAAATTCATCAAGCAATCTGTTGATCTCGAACAAAGCAGCCGAAGAAAAGATTTCCTTCCAGAAACCTATTTTTGTATATGGCAGGAATAGATAGAACTATTTATAAACCTTTTAATGCTAGATATATTAAGAACAGCAATGAACCTTAACAATAATAACTGTGTAACGGAAATATTATAGTTAAGCACGTTTTGCAAAAACAACGAATACTTACCAATACATACACCCATAAATAGCAATAATTTACACCAACGCAGTCTTGTTTAGAATATTGTTTACGATAATTTCTCTAATATGCTTATTGATATAAGTAAATATAACGGAAACATAATTGTGTTTGCTGCAGATAAGAGACCTTTCAATAAATCAATAGAAATTCTGAATATATCACTATTAACAAATGATTTTAATGATTTCGATATATAATTTGGTTGTTAAGAACAATTGTGAAAGTGTTTTTTTTTCTCATCATACATTGAAGTATACTAAACAATTAAGAAAAAAGACGACGAAATAAATACGTGCAACAGCTACTCAACTGCACCCATAAAACGAAGGAATGATTTTATATATATTTTTTTTTTAGCTTTTGGATTCAGCATTCCTGGTGAAAGTAAATCCAGAAAAGCCCTTCGGTGGTTAAACTTATAGTGTTATTTTCGTGTAAGATCACAGTTCAGCCGTAAATGAGTTCAATGTTCGCAGCTGAATCTTCGCGTGGATGCATAAGAGCCAAATCTGAATTATACAGAATCTCCAAGATCTTATTTCATTTCCAAAGCTACCAAAGATACAGATTTTCAATCTTAAATAGTAAATAAATGATACATGTAAGCTTGATGCAGACGTCATCATAGGATTCAGTTACTGGAACATCACTACAATGAAATGAATGTTATCAATGTCAAACAAAACTGTCCAGTTTTTCATCAATTTAAACATGAATACAAATAACGTACGAATTGGGACAAACGTCAATCAGACAACACCCCCAAGATATAAATGTTTGTAAGGTCAAAATATTGTCCTAATTAAAAGACAGATGGCAGTACAATATGTCTACCTCTAAATCCTTCCCAATTGAGAAAAGTCTTTTTTAACGAATTAAATAGAGACTTTTCAAGGTGTACCATAAAAGGAGACTGTAAATGATACACGTATCTATGTCTAGTGACAACAATTGACTTGCGATAAGCACAAAGACTAAGATTAATTAGTGTTTAACGCCACTTTCAGTACTATTGTGCTTTTTTGTGGCGGTCGGTTTTTATTGGTGGAGGAAGCCGGAGTGCCCGGAGAGAACCACCGACCTTCGGTAGGAAAATTAACAATCCTAGTCAATTAAGATTGAAGTCGAGCGCACCTGCCACGTGCCAAAATCTCAGTGTTGACAGGCTAGTGATACAGTAGTTCGACTATTTGACCACTCGGCCACCGGGGCCACCGGGGCCCCAAAAACTAAGGAGAGGATCAAACTAATGTTTTAAAATCTCAACCATCGCGCTTTTAAATTTCGATTAATGGAACAACAATAGCTACATGTATAAAATGTATATTTGAATGCAAAATATAAAATGTGCTTAGAACTACTTAACTGTATATCACTTGTAAAATGTTGCATACAATATACATTGTAAACTTAAGTACAGGTATGGGAAAAGCAATGATACATAAATCCTTTCGCAGGGGAATGTACAATGTCATTGAAAAAACGCATCAAAGATTCCAGACTTATAAGGTGCACGTGATACGCCATTCACGCGTTTTGTCTACATCAGACACAACACTAGCGTTTCAATCAAAACATTTTCAAGGCCAAATCAAAAACAAAGTTAAAGAGCATAAAAAAACCCAACATTACGCGTACTTAAAGCTTTTACAAATACGGCTAAGGCTATTGTTTCCCGGGTATAGAAAACCCTTAGTGTTTCGAATAATTAAACATTCTGTAAATTTACACACAATTTACGTATCAACAAAATAAAACTCAAAATATTCATTCCGCCTCCTGATATAAAATATTCATGGACCATAATGGTTTAACTCGTTTATAGATTATGGAGTTAAACATGGAAGGTCAAATAAATGCTAGCTGATATTCCAAACATGTTCTGTATGAAAGTTAGTGTTGACATTCTTAAAATTTATTATTAGCACGCATCAAAAGTTGACAGTAGATGGTTGTCTTAATCTTTTAGTTTTGTAGGGTTTATCTGTATTTTGTTTCGAAGTCGTTTGATCACCAACATGTATAAAGCAGCTGCTAAAAACTTTGTATTTATTTTGTATATGGCAAAAATATATAGAATGTTTTACAAACCTTTATCATGTTTATATATAAGATATATTAAGCACAGCACTGAACCTTAACAGAAATAACTGTGTCACGGAAATATTATAGTTTTACACGTTTTGCAAAACCTACTGATATTAACATTTATAAACACCCATTGACAGTAATAGTTTACACCGACGCAGTTTTGTTTAGAAAATTGTTTACAGTTATGTCTGTGTTACTTATGGATATAAACACAACTTTACAACCTTTTTAGTTTCAGGGCGTCTTGGACCTTGACATGTTGTATACACACCTGTCTATTGTTGAAGACTGTATTCTATGGTGGCCGGTTAAGGCCATTTCGCGTTTTCGCGTTTTCGCCTTTCATATTCTATAGGGCGAAAACGCGAAAACGCGAAATCGCGAAAAAACGCGAAAACGCGAAAAGGCGAAGTCGAAAACGCGAAAACGCGAAGTCGAAAACGCGAAACCGATTTAGCGATTTCGCGTTTTCGCCTTTTCGTGATTTCGCGATTTCGCGTTTTCGCGATTTCGCGTTTTCGCGTTTTCGCGATTTCGCCTTTTCGCCTTTTCGCGTTTTTACGATATACATGTTTTATAACATAACATTTTAAATATAATTGGAGACAAGACTACAAAGTATAAGTCATTCAAATGATTGTCATATAAATTTCATATCTGTGGTTTACTTTAAATATTTTCATAAATTAGACAATTCCTTTACATTCTTTGTTTCAAATACTCTAACAAGTCATTATCTTTTAAAAGTGTCAAATTTATAAGTTAAGCCATAATGTAAACTGTGGGCGGTTTTGTTGTTGTAATTATATTTTGTTTATATACATCTATTGTTTACATGTGTATATTAGTAGATTAATTATGTTTTAGTCATGTAGTTGATATTGTATTTAGAGAGCCTTATTTAAAATTGGTTTAATCCAAATGAGTTACTCTCTTTAAAAAGATATTATTATTATTATTATTATTATTATTATTATTATTATTATTATTATTATTACTGAACAAATTTAAAACAGATGCATTTGTATAAAATGCCTTTGAGTATACAATTTGCTTGAAATCATATTTTGACATTTTAAAATATATTTGTTAATTGACCAGATTCAGTTTCTCTATTTGTTTTGTTAATCTGGTTCTGACACGGGAGGATTGTTGTTATTGTCTACCGCATTCAACAGTATATCCCTTGTCCCTGGTGTCTCCTGTAGATGAACAAATTTCCATCTTTGAAAATTTGAAATATTAATCAATGCGTTTAGTAATATATGGAAACACATTCTACATTTACTTGAATTTTCCATAAATCCAGGTTACTTTTGTTTAAATTAAAAGAACATGCGACAGGTTTAGGATATCTTTGCTAAGATCAACCTACGACAGTTTTGAGGTGAGGTCTTGGATAGTCCTAAGAGGATCATAAGACATGTCATAAGATATTCTAGTATCTTATAACAGGTCTTAGGATAGCTTCATGAAACCGTCCCAAGTTTTATTTGACAAAGTCTTATCTCCACAATGTATTAAATTTTAAACTTTTTCACACAAGCTAATTTAAATATTGAAAATTTCAGATTCACAACAAGAGCATTAAATGAAAGATTATGTATTTTAAGTAACCATGGCGATAATAATGATTAATTTCATTTATTTTAAAATGTCCAAACTATAACTTCCAGCAAATTGTATATTCAAAGGCATTTTATACAAATGCATCTGTTTTAAATTTGTTCAGTAATTGTCAACAAAGGATGTAAAGAAATTGTCTAATTTATGAAAATATTTAAAATACGTCACAGATATGAAATTTATATGACAATCATTTGAATGACTTATACTTTGTAGTCTTGTCTCCAATTATATTTAAAATGTTATGTTATAATAACATGTATATCGAAAAAACGCGAAAAGGCGAAATCGCGAAAAGGCGAAAACGCGAAAACGCGAAAAGGCGAAATCGCGAAGTCGAAAACGCGAAAACGCGAATCGAAAACGCGAAATCGGTTTCGCGTTTTCGACTTCGCGTTTTCGCGTTTTCGCGTTTTCGACTTCGCGTTTTCGCGTTTTCGACTTCGCCTTTTCGCGTTTTCGCGTTTTCGACTTCGCCTTTTCGCGTTTTCGCGTTTTCGACTTCGCGTTTTCGCGTTTTCGACTTCGCGATTTCGCGTTTTCGCCCTATAGAATATGAAAGGCGAAAACGCGAAAACGCGAAAACGCGAAATGGCCTTAACCGGCCACCATAGTATTCTGTCCTATTTATATGTTGATTATTTATCCCTAGTGTTGACTTAAATATAGATCTGTGATCATCCCTGGACTTCTTCCGTTTCCTTTTAAAAAAATTAGATTCACAAATACGCAGCCACGTCCAGTCGTAATACAGACGTTAAATCCGATGACTCGTGTAGAGTAAATTCCACGCTCTTTTTACTTTAAAAAACTATTGCAACAAGTGTCTGAGGGGTTAATTGATGGGACTGTCGTAAGGAAACATGTCTGCCTTTATCCAATTTACATGTGTACTCTCATTTTCTAGTTCCAGTTCAAATTTCCCGGCCACCATCCCGGTATATCTTCTTTCCAAAACAAGCATTGTACCTATTTAAATTACATGTAGTTGTTAATTGTTCTTTTCCTGTATATCAATGAAATATTTAACATTTGATAGTTGAAAGCAACCGCCAATAAATTAATCTTTTAATTATTTAGGTCTTCGAGTTGTTGTCTCTTTGACGTTTACCCGTACATCACATTCATTAAAATCAACATTAAGACAGAATACCAAGCGTCATCGTCCATATGTACTTGCTAGTTTTGTTTTATTATTTACCTATTTTATTCATCTATTTATTCATTTATTATATTTTGTGGATTATTTAATTTTGTTTGTTTCCTTTTTGGTGTGGGAGGAGACAATATTTTTTTTCACAATTATCAAAAGTAAAATCACAAAATACTGAAATCCGAGGAAAATTCAAAAGGAAAGTCCCCAATCAAATGGCAAAATCAAAAGTTCAAACACATCAAACGAATGGATAACAACTGTCATATTCCTGACTTGACACAGGCATTTTCTTATGTAGAAAATGGTGGATTGAACCTGGTTTTATAGCTAGCTAAACCTCTCACTTGTATGACAATCGCATCAAATTCCATTATATTGACAACGATGCGTGAACAAAACAAACAGACACAAAAGGTAAAATGTCAAAATAGGGTACAGCAGTCAACATTGTGTTATCATCTTAATCACTAAAAAACAAACAAATGTAACGAAGAAGCACAAAGAGGCATACATCAAATTTAACATCCTCATTTTGCTTATATTATAGGATTTTATATATCTATGTAAAATCCACCCATAAAGGATGGAAGGTTTTAAGTACTGGCGTAAAATCGCGCGTTTGAAATTCGACCAGGTAGACATAAAATAATTTTGTCGTTCAAAGTATGACGGGATACATAAATACAGAGTCACGTAAAATGGATATCACAAAAAACAGACTTAACAGTAAAAGTAATATTTATAAATAAAATAATTGTGTGGTTCAATGTATGACGGGATACATAAGTAAAGAGTCACGTCAAATGTATATCACAAAAACAAATGACTATCTCTCGAAACTAAACAAAAACAAATGACTATCTCTCGAAACTAAACTCTTTAACTTAAGTGTACTATTATTATTGGGCACTTTAAGTAATGTGATTGGTCGAACCATATATTTCAGCGCCAAACCACCCACTTTGAATGTCTTTTCATTTCCATTTAACAATGTATCTCACAAACAAAAAAATGTAGAGTACACGTCGTAAATCGGACGTGGTTGTGTACATATTCATCCCATGCATTTTCCATTGTATTGCCGAATTAGGGAAAGTTATGAATAATACCAAGAGTAATAACCAAAAATAAACAGCAAAAACAAATTTTTTCGAGACAAAAACATATTTGTACCTCTAAAGATGCAAACAAAATGTCATATCGTAAACTTATTTTAGACACTCAAAATACATTTATCATAATTATGTTAATTGAAAACTTTACCAATAAAACAAAGTAAAATACTAAATTAAATTCATACTTATTAACTACCATAAATTAATTTTAACGAATTGGAAAGTAAAATCACAAAAATACTGAACTCCGAACTGAATTGATTTAATTTCAATATTTATTCGATAAAAAAGTGTGGAACAAGTCTAGAGTGTGTTGATTATGGTCTTCTTTTTTACCAGAATAATTTCTTTGTCACTGTAGACAAATATTTAATCATGGATTCGATTAGTTTATTCATTTATAATTTATGAATAAAAGGAGATGTGGGGTATAAACCAAATTAGCAGCAACTCAACGACAAAAAAAAATCCCAAAATACATCTAACAGTGCAACATACAACCTGCAACTATAGACCGCTGTCGAACAATATGAGAAGCGGTAAATCGTCTGTACTGTATTAAAATTAAACAGAAACAATAAAAAAAATCTGCCAGCAACATTTCAATTGCAGTGTTGCCTGATTACTTATTTACTCATAATAAACGTAATTATTATTTAAAGATCTCCTATTTCTAAGATGTTGTAGAAATTTCAGTATCTTTATGACAAAGAAGAGATGCGAAAGATACCAAAGGGACATTCAAACTCATAAGTCGAAAACAAACTGACAATGCCATGGCAAAAAAAAAAAAAACAAACGAAAACGACGAAAAGATAAACAGTACACAAAACACTATAGAAGACTAAAACTTAGCAACACGAACCCCACCAAAAACTGGGGGTGATATCAGGTGCTCATCATTACTTTATTTCATGCAGATAGAGGACAGTTTGTTCCAATTTGTATACGCGAACGTGTTTAACTGTTTTCATTTGAGATACAATTATCGCAGTATCCGATTTCTGTTTGCGTTAGAATGTGTTATAAATTAACCATTTGTGTGTATAATAACTGGAAAGACGGTAGTTTGTTTACCGTCGATTATAAACAAAGCATTCTTTTGAACAGATATAGCATGTTATGGAGGTATTTGCGAAAATACCAGTCGAGACTGTTAAATTTCCCGAGCCGCTAGGCAAGGGAAATTTGGTCCCAAGACTGGTATTTTCGCAAATACCCTCCATAACATGATATATCTGTTTAATTACAGTCGAAAGCTGACCCCGGTTTGACCCCATTTCTTAAAGCAACAATGGAAGTCATGTGATTACCATATATGGGCATTTTTTTTACCAAAAAAAGTGAAGCCCGTTTTTTGGAATTTGTAGTTTTTTGCATGAATTAAAACTAATTTGCTTTTAAGTGAACATTCTTGAGTATATAAGAAATATATTGATCCACTCAATTATGGATTAAACTCATTTTTTCTCTCAAAATGTGTCTTCAAAGTCTAGGTGTTGACCAAAAAATTGGTCACAGGAAATTGAAATCGTAATTTTCTTTCTTAACTTCTCAGTAAGCTATGCTGAATTTAAATTATGTTATGTAACATAACTTGGACTATGATATGTCAAATTTGTGCCACTTAATAATACGCTGTAATACGCAAATGTGCCACTTCGATGTGTCGATATTTCTGACGAAGCGGGCCGATAGTAATTTACGAGTTACGTCCCTTTCTTTGACACTCTCATGAACAAACTTTATTATATTAAGCACCATATGCTGTTATTTACATGTGGATATTATTCAAATAATTTTATTAAATATATTTTGATACTAAAGACATGTGCAAAAAAATTAGAGAAAGACATTTTATCACTTTTCAGAACTCAGTCTCAGTGAAATAGGCCCTATGTGCCATAATATTATTATTCAAAGAGTTTATTTAGGTAATATTTATATTTTGGTAAGTATTTTTACTGTTGTAGCCAAATTATTTTAACACTGAAATAAATTTCTACTACATTTATTACAAGGGGTAGCCAAAATATTCATGAATAATGGATCAAGACAGGATTAAAATGATCAAAAACAGGAATTCCTTTTCATTACTGATACTTGGTCCTACCTTATTCATTTAAACTTAAAAGAGATCATAATGAAAGCATTCTGAATGTAAATTCTTCATTATTTGAAATAAAAGGAAATTAGTTTGCAATCAGTGTATGAACAAACTAAATATAACAATAAATTTTGTCTCATTGATTCCATGCAAGTTCTAATGAATGGAGTCAAATTATAAAAAAAAAAACCCACTAAACCAATAAATAAATGGTTCTAATCATGAACTTGAAAATAAATTAGAACAAAAAGACTCGGTCTAATATTTTCTTCTTCTATTTAAAAAATAATAACTATGCATTTTATATTTATATAAAAGTATTTCAGAGCAGTTTCTGAGTGCTAAGTCAACAATTATGTTTTAGATCACAAGTCAAAAGTAAGTCACACTTCATGTCAGTATGAACATGCTTTGAATAAGAGTGATTAAAATGGTAGTCTGAAAGAGATTGTTTTAAGTTCAAATTTAGGACAAGGCTTTTTCATTTACTTTTGCAGGATTCCTTCATCACATTTTTTTTATAATATTATAAATAATGAATGAGTTTTGTTTAGTAATCTTAATTAAGCAGTTAAGGTTGTGCAAAGACAGTATAAAATTTCCATACCTTGTTTTAGTTAAGTCAAACATTTCACTGACTTAAAGAGAATAATTAATCCAATCAAATATTCACAGCTGAACTCGCCATTGCTTTTCAAACAAACACACTAAATGTGTGTACATTGTGTTCAGATGCAAGTTGACATCGATGTGTAAGACCAAAAACTACAATGTCAAAAATGTCTTTCGTTTGGAATTTAGTTCGAACAGGGTTTCCTAAGGGTGATAGAACGTTAGACTTGATTTTTTTTTAACTTCGAGATACGTATTATTAATTTTTATATAGTATATATACTCTTTGTTGATCTGTGAAAAAAAGAAGGAAAAATAACAGATAATTTCGCATTATTTATAAACGACGATCAACGGCGTTACGTAATTGTTAAAAGACGGCCAAATTAACATGTTTAAGTATTATTTTCTTTAATAATAAGAACCATGCTTAAAAAATCGAAAAAAAATTTAATGGCAAGTAAGAAACAGAAAAAAGAAAAATTTCCAAATTGGCGCCAAATTATTTTTCCGCGAAAAATAACGCAATTTCAGAATGGCGGGTTTTAATATCAGTCCCATTGTTGTCTTAAGAAAGTAGCAACAACGGTCGTTTCTAAGGGCTTGCTTTCCAACTGATTACACCGAATAGATTTTGATTGAAACTCTCTGTACTGGTGAAAGGAAATATTTGTTTACTAGTAAGCTATAATCCATAAACATGTTTATGCATTATTTTGAAGATAAGTAGATACTATCATAATACCGCGGGAATTATACACGTACTTATACGCGTTATCGCTGTCTTTATGTAACGTCATAGCCCACTAAGTTTGGCGGGAAGAGGCTCGCGATGGTAAAAAAGGAATATCCAAAATGGCAAATACCACGGCATAGAGGGGAATTTGAGGCAGTGGTGAAAAACATGCAAATTCGTTTTAAATGAGAAAAAAAGGCTAGAATATGCGAAAAATACACTGGCTACCAACCAATCAAAATCCAGCATTCTTATATAAGGTGTAATTAAGAGTTTTAACTGATAAAGACACTTGATAATCAATTGAAAAAAGATATTATAAATATTCCATCTCGGGTGATACTATAACTCAAAACAGGCAAAATGACATCAACCATTTGTATACTATTTCTCGTAAAAGGAATATTTTTCTCTCGGTTTTTATGCACTCATAGTGGCTTGTGGTCACGAGAACAAAACCCGAATAACAAAGACGATCACTGAACTATGGTGTGTTCGTTTCAAAAGAGTCACCTAAATTGTAACACGGGCATACTAGAGTTTTAAACATTATAGTTTCATGTAATAAGCGGTAAAATAATGCAAACATCTACGATTGACAATTCTTAAGCGTACTAAATTAGGCTACACTTCTAATGATGTTTTATAAAAATATCTACATAATTCGTTTCCCTGGGAAATTACCGAATTTGTGTTAAGGCCGTTATAAATGTTTGTTTTATTGACTGATATATATTTCTAATGTGGACTGTCTAAATACACATCCTTGATGCACTTCCTAGAACAAAATGTGTATAACTGATATGACAGTGAGCATTTATCTTTACCATGTACATAAAGTAATTCCATGTAATAAGAAGGACACTAAAATTGTTACCGGTAGAACTTAACATTTCATTGGCCAAAAAGGTGAATAGGTGAAATATAAGTGCAAACCACACGTGTCAATTCCTTCAAGTGTAATTCCACTCTGTACGTTATCATTTGTCTTAATCACCTATAACGCCAAAAATTGACAATAAAAATGTGTACCATTTGATATATATGTGTCCTTGATAATCTGCATTTATATCCATTCGTTAAAGGGGTATATGTCAGTCAGAAGAACAATATACATGTACTTGTATTTTTTTTTTTTTTGTATATCGTATACATGATCCCTGCATCTGTTTTAGTACTCTTTACGTACACGTTTCAGATTGCTTTTTTCAATGTAATATTATAAATATAACACTTTAATTGGTACATGTAACATGTTGGCATTGCATTTATTCAGACTATGTATGATGTCTTTACGCTAAATCTTTTGGATATGTACTGATTGATACTTTTGTCCGTTGTTTGTTAGCTTTGAACTAGCTTTCTAACTTTCAGTAACTGTGTGTCTTTTGTCTGTTTGTAAGTTGTTTTTTTTTTTTTGTTGCTTCCTGTCGATCTGATGAGTCAAGTCATTACCAACTTATTTTTACAGTTTGTTCTCTAGCTGTGCTGTTACACTACTGTCCCAGGTTAGAGGGAAGGTTGAGCGCCCACACACATATTAATTCAATTACAATTCATATGTGGCTGTTCCAAGTCAGGAACATGTAATTTAGGGGTAGTCGTTGGTTGCTGTCTGTCATTTTTCGTTTATTGTTTTGTCATAAATCAGGCCGTTGATTTTTCTTCGTTTGATTTGTTTTCCCTTTTTATCATGTCGAGGCCTTTTATAACTGACTGTATGGTATTGGTTTTGCTCATTGTTGAAGACTCTATGCCGACCTTAAACCCGTTTCATTTGGACTCTGCTGGATAGTTGTCTCTATTGGCTATTATACGAAACTCCTTAGTTCATACCAAAATATTGTACATAGCTTGTTTTGAAAGTCAATTTCTTATGACACACAAAGAAAACAAAAGAGAATTGGTTACATAAGCTTCAATACAAACAAATAAAGAATTGGAAAACCATATTATATCGTTACAATTTAAAATACTTTCACATCTATAACATGTACTTTACTGTACTATTCGAGTAACATTCCAAAAGGTGAATATGACTTAACGGAGATATTGGGTGTAAGTCAAGTAGACAGCGAACCAACGACACAACAAACCAGCATACATGTACATCTAGAAGTCAATATACGGCTTTTAAGTCAACAATTATAAATAGGTGTCTACACAATATATCAAGAGACTAAATTTGATGTAAACAACATACACAGAAACTTTAAAAAAATAACTTTAACAACACAAACAGTACAATACGAATGCAGAATAATTCATGTCAAACTATTTTGGTTTGCTAACTGGCAGTTGTTCTCATTTTTGGCAATTTTCACGGTTTTTGTAATTTTTTACCTTAATTTATGGAAAGATGAAAAGAGATACCAAACTTTTTTTTTTTGGAGTACTAACATAGTACTAGACTTCCATATAGGTAGATCAGTCTTAAACGTTGTTTTCTGCTGGAGATTGATACTTGAAAACTGATAAAAAATGGCTTTTTTCCCATGCATTTCATTGAAAAAGTACTGTTTGAGCTCATACATTGAATATCATAAAAAAATATCAAATTGATAGAAAATAATCAGAAAACTATATTTTTCCAGTCAGTACATTATACTGAATTGGAAATAAAAACACTTTTTACCAATTAATTTTTTTTCGTTGAACATCCCTGCCTGGTGCTCTCTGGCATTGCCTCTTAAGGTAGATAGGGTGTCTTCCTCCATCTTGGATTTTGAAATACCAGAAAACAATCGGTCTAGATCTTTAATAAAATGTGCAAATTTTGAGAGTAGTAGGTAATTCATGTGTAAGAATTTTCAATTTAATATAGAAAATGACATGTTTTATCATATTATGGTTGTATTTTACAAAAAGAGAATACTTTTGTTAGATTTAATTTTTCCAACTTTGCCACATGAGGAGAGGCAACTCAAATGTAAGGCAGATCATTCAGATAAAGTTACTTTTACAATAGAATGTGTTAGGAATTAACCTATTTTATTATGTAGCAAGAAAACGGGTCCCGTGACCCCATTTTTTCTTTTTCTCATCTGAAAGCATAATATTAGAGCTATCTTCTCATATTTTATCTAAAATTCTATGGTGTAGTTTTCGTTTTATGGCAGAAAATTGGGTTTTCCATGCATAATCTATACAAAATCTGACAATTGTGCACAACCTGTAGCGTGAAAATAATCCCCGTGATCCATTCTTTTTATTATTATTTTTAAATAAGCATGATATAAATTACATTTTGGCAAATTATTAAAAGATTCTATGGATTATAATTTAGACAGCCCATCTACCTTAAGTATCTTTGTAGAATCACCTTATTCACATCAGCCAAGAGAAGGTGGTATCGAGGTAACTCTGAGGTCCGACTCTCATTGTCGATTGGAAATATGTCAAACATATAAAATAACTATCGTCCAACATTTGGCACACACGTTAAGTAATGGTTCAATCCATCATTTTCCACATAAGAAAATGCCTGTACCAAGTCAGGAATATGACAGTTGTTATCCATTCGTTTGATGTGTTTGAGCTTTTGATTTTGCCATTTGATTATGACTTATATCTAGAAATTGACTATGAGGGTCGGTTGAAAACAAAACTTTTCGACAAAAGAGACGATTTCAGCTTCCCAAATGTGGATT
Organism: Mytilus coruscus; assembly: GCA_017311375.1. Taxonomy (NCBI): domain Eukaryota; kingdom Metazoa; phylum Mollusca; class Bivalvia; order Mytilida; family Mytilidae; genus Mytilus; species Mytilus coruscus. The sequence continues at coordinate 40,929,712 of CM029608.1, forward strand.
TTCATTTTAAACCAAGAGTTCCAAATGGTGAAGTTGAAATCATCACTTTGTAAATTTTACGGACGCCATCACGAGTTGGTTGAACGTTATGGAATAACCGTTTCACAGATGACATCGGATATGTTCCTTATGTCGTAACTACAATACCCTTCCCTTTTCACGAATGTGACCTACCGAATTAGACTATTTACCCTATTTGTGACATTTTACCTATTGTTTTTGTTTGTTTTGTTCACACATCGTTGTCAATATAATAGAATTTGATGCGACTGTCATACAAGTGAGAGGTTTGGCTAGCTATAAAACCAGGTTCAATCCACCATTTTCTACATAAGAAAATGCCTGTACCAAGTCAGGAATATGACAGTTGTTATCCATTCGTTTGATGTGTTTGAACTTTTGATTTTGCCATTTGATTGAGGACTTTCCTTTTGAATTTTCCTCGGAGTTCAGTATTTTGTGATTTTACTTTTTTTGTAAGGACATATTCAATTTTGGCATCCAGTAGAATAAGGGATGAAATAGAGATCAATCTTTGGTTGAAATTCTAAACGAACGTACACATTTGACAGACCTTTGATTATCCAGGATTCCCGCTTTGAAAGTGTCGTTGGCGTATATTTGTGGGTCCAAAATTATTTGTCAGTATACAATCTGAGTTTTGCATTGCACAGTTTATTCAATGTAAAGAACACAGAAAATGATTTTTAATAGATAGATAGATGAATTAGGTTTCGGAACATAATTAATTAAAGAAAAAAATGTGGGTCGTCGTCAGTTTCAATTGTGGGCGATAAAATTAAAATGTATTTATCCGAATATTAGATTTTCAGTTCCTGGTGGTTTGAACTTTATGATATTTGCATTTCGGAACAGTTTTAATTAATAGCAGTGGTGATTTTGATTCCTTTTGGTCAATTTCTATTACTTGTATTTTAATGGGGAAATTTTAATTCTATCCTAGATCGTGATTGCGTTGACCTCGAAAAAATAAAAATATAAACAAAACAATAGTTATGTAATTGAATATTAAATTAATATTCTTAAGAAAAGTGTAGACAAAACTAGTTGCATTGTTACGAAAATCCCCTTTCGAATAAGAATCTCCCAAATCATTATGTAATAATTAATATAGTTGTCAATGCTTCAGATATTTCTATATTTATTATCAAAATGTCGAAAACGTGATTGTAAAACCTAATCGAAATCAAAATACATGGAAGTTGACATAGATGAAACTATTTCTTCCCGCCACAACGTCTTTTTGTAAATATTAAATATACTTTTAGTTTAACACATGTATAATATATTAACATTCTGAGTGATCTCGTCTTTCTGAAATATGGAGCTTTTGTCAAGCAGTCGCCATTCAAATTACAAAAATTGTGTTGTTTTCCAGATGGTTGATATAGTCGACGGCTGGTTTTTGTCGGGTTTTATAGACTTCCCTTTGAATTTACCTTAAAATTCGGTATTTTTGTTTAATACATTTTTTTTTATAAATCCGGTTTGGACAAATTTTTAAAAAAATGTAATGTATAACTCCTATGCACTATTGGATATATTCAGTGTCCAAAGATTGGCGATTGAATCTACCTTTAAAACTATCTGGGACCAACCGATGAGGGTCTGGGCGGGGTTTACAGAGTAGAGAATAATTGGCAAAAATATGAAAAATAGAAAAAATGAGCAAAATATATAAAAAATAGGGAAAATGGTCTGAAAATTTAAGAAAAGAGAAAAATGGTCTGGACATTAAAGAATAGAGAAAAATAGTCTGAACATTAAAGAACAGAGAAATGTGGTCTGAATATTAAAGAATAGAGAAATTAGATATGGTCTGAACATTACAGAATAGAGAAATATGTTCTGAACATTAAAGAATAGAGAAATATGGACTGAAAATGAAAGAATAGAGAAAAATGGTCTGAGCATTAAAGAATAGAGAAATATGGTCTGAACATTAAAGAATAGAGAAAAATGGTCCGGACATTAAAGAATAGAGAAACATGGTCTAAACATTAAAGAATAGAGAAAATGGCCAGAACATTAATTAAGAATAGAGAAAAATGGTCTGAACATTAAAGAATAGAGAAAAATGGTCTGAACATTAAAGAATAGGGAACAATGGTCTGAACATTAAAGAGTAAAGAAATAAAGGACCCCATCCAGACACTCATAGAATTAGTCCAAGAATCAATCAATCGTTAAATGAATTACAAATGAGTAATGCTACATGTTTTGAAAGCAGTTACATGCACGAGGATTTATCATGCCGATTATACAATTTATTCTATCTTTTACATATGTGTGTGTGTGTGTGTGTGGTCCTTTTAAATTTGATAGTTGTATTTTCTAAACATGGTGGTTTTATTATTGACTAGTTCTTTGTCTTTCATTTAACCAATCAAAAAGTCACTTCCCAATTAAGCACTAACCACTTAATAAATAAATTGATTTTTCTTGTATTTTCATTATTTGTCTTTTAATTTTTTTTATTATCTATACTCTTTGTGTTGTAAAAACTTTTATCAATTTCCCCCAAAATGTTCTAATTGTCTGTTTTGTTCAAATGACAAAATCGTGATCGAAGGAGAAGCAAGAGACTATAAAGTATTTTAAAGTAAACATGTAATAATACAAAAGAAACTATTTTTGTGTGCAATTTCATATCAAATGTATTCTTCCCACACCTTGTCATTTTAAACCATTCTGCATGTATTATCATAATTAAAATAGTAAAAATAACACATCTTTATTAAGGTCGCATGAATTTCAATTTTTCATATACTATGAATAAACTTAATATTACAGATTTTTTTTTTTTTTTGCGTTTACATTTCGCCTTTATAGGCATATTCAAGGTGTTTTTTTACACGATACTATGACGTTGTCCACGTATTTATATATTTAAAAAAAAATAAGCTATGCATAATTGTTCACGGCGATTTATATGCGTGAGATTTTAAGTCTAATTAAGAACGACTCGTTTGCTGGTGAATTCAGCCATTAAACTTGACTTTAAGCAATATAAAATAAAAGATTTCAAAAGTTCCAATACAAAAATTCCGATGGTTAGAAACTTGTTTATTTTGTATTTAATTCCCATATGCTTATATTAAAAATAATAAGATGTGATATGATTGCCATGCAATGAGATAACTCTCCGACAGATAACAAAATGACATGGACGTTAACAACAATAGGTGACCTTACGGCCATCAACGATGAGCAAAAACATACAGCATTGTATAAAATAAGAAGATGTGGTATAATTGCCAATGAGACAACCCTCCACCAGAAACCAAATGACATAGAAGTTAACAAATATAGGTGACCGTACAGCCGTCAACAATGAGCAAAACCCAGGCTGCATAGTCAGCTATAAAAGGCCCAGAAATGACAAATGTAAAACAATTCAAACGAGAAAACTAACGGCCTGATTCATGTACAAAACAATAAACGAAAAACAATACCGATTTTGATTGACTGTCACTTAAGGGGTACTAGCACTGTATGTCCCCTATGGTACCATTTGTGGAATTGCAAAAGATTTTGTATTGAAACAAGTTGATTCATTTTGATTATAAAACAGTTCCTTACGTTTATAACTGGAGTTTATCTTATGTTTTTACTCTCTGAAAAGAACATTTATATTAGACAATATTGATTGTTATTTTAGTTTACATTAATTTCCATCCCCATAGCCGTTTATACATTTAATTGGCTTGTTAGGCACAGGTATGATGAGGTCACTTTTTGACCCCTTTGATTCAAACGTAAAAAAAGAATTACAAATCTACCAAATAACACCCTTCAGATGATAAGACATTAGTCTGTTGGACAACAGTTATTACATTTTTACATTGTGTCTTACATATTTGCACTAGGGCTTCAAACTTCTTAAATTTAGTGCAAAACAGCAAAACTGTCAAAACAGCCTCGAATTGAGAACTTGTCGTTAATATTAAGTTATGAGAAAATGCTTTACCTGTCAATATATTGCTACAGATGTATATAACTAAGATGTTAATATGTCTAAAATATAATTTTGGGTAAGGCCGAAGCTTATATCTTCTTTGTTCTCAAATTATGTGTAAACTGGCCTCATCTCAAATATGTCAATTTCGACATGTTTATGATATCAAGGTGACACCAACTGCGACCTTTCTACACTTAAGTATCCAGATCATGTCAACATATTTATTTATCAATAAAATGAACATAATTTTCAAGGAGCTTTACTCTTTTTTTTTTTTTTGCATGTGCATGTAGCAATGCAGGGGCAAAACCATGCCTCTTCCTTTGAAGCATCTAGTGTTTCTGAAAATAAGAAAAAAATTATAATGCCACTTTTTTGTGTCTCACATCAAAACACCCAAAAGTATTTCAATGTATCAAATAATATCATATAGCAGTCGGTCAGATATCAATACCGGTATTCATATTTTTTCATTTTGTTTTACATATTTTAGAAAAAAAAAATGTACATTTAAAGAAACCAGCAAAATCTAATAATAGTAATATTAAAAATCTGTATTTGCTAAGGGAGCTACCATTTGATTTTTATGGGGGCTAGGATGAAATTTGAAAAATAGGTAGGACAGGAGTTTTGAGTAAAAAAAAAATGAGATTATTTGGCAGTATGACAATTTGTGTAAAAAAGTCAGGATAAACTAAAAAAAAAAGGCAGGACCGAATAGTGTGAAAAATAAAAAGGCAGGACCGAATAGAGGGAAAAATAAAAAGGCAGGACAAAATTTTTCATCCTAGCCCCCATAAAAATCAAATGGTAGCTCCCTAAGCTTGTCGTTACAAGTTAGATATAAACAACAGCCGTACCCACACAGATAGTTTGCTGTAGGGTTTACGGTACAAACATGGCGACATGGGTCATCGTGACATATCGTGACAAGCTGTAGGTTTAACCTTTCACTTATCAACAAGATCAACTTATTATAATTGAAGGGATTGGTGAGTTTTACCCTATTGTATTTCAAAGGAAAAAAAAACATATTTCTTATAACTCCTCTTCCCAAAAGCACTTCGAAATAAAATGAGGTTTTTACTTATAAATTACTTTAATTGAAGGACTTATACAATTATCCTTTATAGTACTGATACAAATAATCAGCTCTACAAAGCTCAGATGAGGTACACGTCATTCTGCATACAAAAAAAGAACTTAAAATTGTAAGTTATTCGTGAAATAACAAACCTGTTGAAGATAATGCTTATTGATATCTTTAAGTTTTTTTGCTTGCAAACAAGATCCAGCAACAAATCTAACAAGTTGAGTTATATATTCCGTATGTTGGTACATAGTTCACCATAACGCAGAGGACAAGCAATTGGTTGTAGGGAAATGAAAAGCATTATATTTGTGTCATGTAACATATTTGCACCTAGCTATAGGTCGAGGTTAGATTTTTTACCCCAAAATCTTTTGGTTTTTAGCTTGTTCTTTTATAGTTCGCTCCTGACTAAAAAGTGTATGCATTAAGCTACAGAATACAAGGTATTTTTCATTCTCTTTCTTTGTAGTAATTTCACAAATATGATGCAAAATAAAGGAAACGATATTTACCTATAACATGTATTAGAAACCCTGGAAGAATAACGAAGATAGAGAACTTCATAATGATATTGTATTTGTTTGATATAAATTGACGATATTTTTACCTCAATTTTTATCTAAATGAAAATAAAGTCAAAACATCAATGCAGAAATTGATTTATTATAAGAGAACATTTAACAATAATATATTTCTATTGGCGTTAAGATGAGTTCTGATACCGTTACCGAATCTCGCGCGAATTTTTTTTTTAGTTTTTCGACGCTATCAATCAAATTTTTTTTTTTTCAAAATTTAACACTATAAGGTATGGGGAAAATCTGGATTCAGAATATTTTGTTTGTCATCTGCTTGACCACAATATTTTTTTTCATCAAATTGGGGATCAGAATATTTTTTTAGGAAAAAACATAACCCCCATCCCCCTTCCCCCTTTTGAGTTAAATGATCGTTCCCTTAATAGCATCTGAAATGTCTGAAAATAGAAAACTTTATTAAGAAATGAGAGGGAGACAGCAACCCAATAATAGAAACAAACCGTCTTAAACAATAGACAGGACAGGTGTTTATACATTATATCAGGCTCTGTATTCCCTGGGACAAGATAACTCGAATAATTCAGCGCCCTCTCACGGTCAATATCCTTTGTTAATAGAGTGATCGTAGTGAACGGAATATAACGACTGGATTATTCGGGGTAAGAACTAGATTAATTCAAACCAAACTATCAAAGATTAACACCAACGTTTCCCAAAATTTAAAAAAGGTTGTGTAAAGTACTTGAAAAAGAATCAGTAGCGTTCAGAGTAATAAAGAGATTCACGCAGGGTGAATGCAATTCGTAATGTACTGCTGTGCGTGTCTTTTAAAGTCGATTCCGATCAAAATCTTCTTTCAAAAAGATGAAGGAGGGTCAGCAAAGGGGGTCTTCATTTCTACATTCTGAAATATTTAGGGCACTTTTCTCTATTCCTTATTTTGCTTTGCTAGTTATTCTCTATTCTTTTATATTTTTGATATTATAATTTTGATCCTTCTTTCTTGTTTTGTTAGTTATTCTCTATTCTTTCTATTTTTAATATTATAATTTTGGTCCATTTTTTTCTATTCCTTAATTTTTTGGGCCCCATTATTCTGTATATTTTGCCCATTATTCTCTATTCTATAAACACCTTCCGGACCCTCGTGTATAAGGAACTTTAATTATCATAAAACGAGCATTACCAAAATAAAGTTAAGTGCAAAGGATGACCTGAATCTTTTAAGGATAATTTAATATGTCCAATTTGATTCATATGACGAAGTATGTTTTTGTTGTTTTCTTTTATAAGAAGGATGTCAGGAATTTTGTGGCTGGATATATTTGATAATGGCACGAAATGTGAATAATTTATAATATATTTAAAACAAATTTGACAAATTACTGCAGGTTAATAAGTAAAACATAAACATAATAAATGGTAAGAAGTAAACAAGATGTTGTTCTCCTCGTATTCTCAGTTCATTGAAATGTAAGGGAGCTACCATTTGATTTTTATGGGGGGCTAGGATGAAAAATTTTGTCCTGCCTTTTTTTTTAGTTGTAATCTCTGTCCTGCCTTTTTATTTTTCACTCTATTTGGTCCTGCCTTTTTTTAATGCAGATTTTCTTACAATTTTTCTGATCACTGTCTTTATTTCAAAATAACAAATGTGACAATTTGGTTGCTAAGATTTGATTAAACAATTTAAGTAGACGAATTACCTGTTTACATTCCTAAATTGAATTTATTTGTTATACTATGTTATGTAATATAGGAAATTCAAAAAGATATATTAAACAGTCTCTCATAGTTAATAGAATGGCACTTGCATTTTATCTATGTAGATTGTTTGTTTTATATTGTATATACTTTATATGTACTGTATGGTTATGTATTACACGTGGCCAACTCTAATAAAAAAATATTGAATATTGAATCTACAAAATGAAAATGAATTTGCCCATTTAAGATAAAGTGTAGATATTCTGGTATGAGAGGACCACAACAAAAAAAAAAGCACATTAAAAGAACAAACAAAACGGGAATTTATTGTAAAGATTGATTCGCGTGAAATTCACTAGAAATATTTCACGTGAGAATTAGATTAACTCATGTGAATATCACGTTAACTTTATGTAAAATTCACGTGAACAAAATTTTCCTTTGTACGAAATAAACAAGTATTGTTTATCTCTAACCATTTATCACCATCATTATTAACATGAAGTAATTTGTCAGATTTTATTTTTTTAAATTTTAAATGCATTATAAATTATTGACATTTCGTGTAATTTAAAAAAAAAATCCAGCCACAAAAATCTTGACACCTCTCGTGAAAACAGAATATCTTTTCCTTCTTCTTGATTCTCATTAGCTTCTACAGTTGCTGTAATTGGAATCGTTTATCAAGTGTGGTGTATGTCAACACTCTGTGACAGAATAAATTAATAAATGAATAATTGCAACATGTCGATATGACGTCAGTGTTGACTTTTCATTTTGATGTACAGGCTGGTATGTCCAGTAGTGGTTAAAAATCTTGTGCATATATCCTGTTTCAAGGTTAGAGGTTTTTTGGTACAATCCGATCATTAGTACGTATACATGAAACTTAACTGCAATAGTAACAATTTGTTTTATTTGGCATTTTGTTATATATGGTTAGTGGTTGCGGGCAGGATTGTATTACACGAATAGTTTTCACTAGCTATAGTATTAATTGTATTTTATAATTTTTTCAATAAACTATGAACTAAAGGGTTTTCTCCTTCGTTTACAACAAACCTTAAATGAGGGCTTTCTAATTGTTATTTTTTTACTCTCCACCAGAGACCAAATGACATCGAAGTTAACACCTATAGGTCACCGGACAGCCTTCAGCAATGAGCAAAACCCATACCGCATAGTCAGCTATAAAATGCCCCAAAATGACAAATGTAAAACAATTCAAACGAGAAAACTAACGGCCTGATTTATGTAAAAAAACAATGAAAAAAATACAAATACGATATACAACAACAAACGACAACCACTGAATTAAAGGCTCCTGACTTGGAACAGGCACATACAGCTTGTTGCGGGCTTAAACATGTTAGCGGGCGCCCAACCCTCCCCTAATCCTGCGACAGTGGTGCAACAGAACAACACAAGAACTGCACAACGCAATAAACAAAACAAACAACTATGTTCAACAACAACAAACAACCACTCAATTACAGGCTCCTGACTTGAGACCGGCACATATAGAATGTGACGGGATTAAACATGTCAGCGGGCATCCAACCCTCCAACTAACATTTGACAGTGGTTTAACAGTACAACATATGAACAAACTATAAAAATCAGTTGGAAATGCTTAACTCATCAGAACGATACAAAGCAGAAAAACAAGTAACAAAAACACAGACCGGACGTGGCAGGGTATTCATACATCCCTACTCTTTTTCCAGTGGCAGTCTAAATTTACCATCCTTAATCCAACGCAAACCAACCAAAACACACATTTCGGATCAATTGCTAATTTGTCCTATTCCTGTTTATAGATATAAGAAGATGGGGTATGAGTGCCAATGAGACAACTCTCCATCCAAGTTACAATTTGTAAAAGTAAACCATTATAGGTCAAAGTACGGTCTTCAACACGGAGCCTTGGCTCACACCGAACAGCAAACGATAAAGGGACCCAAAAATTGCTAGTGTAAAACCATTCAAACAGGAAAATCTTGGCATTTGGCTTTGAATTTTCTCTCTGACTTTTAATTGTTACCTGACGTGTACTTTTATTTCATTTGACATAATATCTGCAATGAAAATAAAATAAAGAACATATTGATTCTGTCACTATCAATATTTAAAAATATTTGATATTAAAACACAAGACGGGCTCCTACACTAACGGAAGGCGACACCAGAATTGCATCTGACATTTTGTTCATTTGAAAGGCGTGATCATTTGTAATAGCCTGTATCATATTCATTGAAGTATCAACCAATATATTTATTTGATTATAAGTCTGGGTTTTTAATGATTTTTTTTTATATTTTTCATTTTTCTATCTCTCGCTAAATTGGAAGACAAGTAATTTATCATGATTATCACAGATTCGACTTAATAAACGACCATTGGATGTTATCCACATGTATGTATTTTTATGTGAAAAATTCTGATAATAAATTTTATTGACATTTTACTACAATTGTATGTTACACAATTTGTATTTTAGATTTTTTTAAATAGTTTATATATTTGTATGTTTAGTGTCTCATAAGCCTACGTAGGCTGGGTATTTGTTTTATTTTATTACTGTACGATGTATATTATATAATCTGTATATATAACTTTGTAGACAAATATGAGACACTTTAATAAAAATAAAATAGAATGAGTTATTATTATTAGTTGTATTAACAACTTAACTATAACTTTAACTCTGTTAATTTTCTCGGTATCTAAATATTTTAAACAATTCATAATATTTTAAACAATTCATAACATTTTAAACAAATCATACCACAAAAAGGCGACAACCTTGATATTATTTTAAGTTTTATATAATTGATGTATTTACAAACAAATATCTTTGATTGTATCAATTACCTGTCAATTGATATGTAATGTGTCATTTATTAGAAGACAAAAAACTTAAACTTGTCAATTAGAAGTGCATTTATCAAAAAGCGAATTCTACAAAAAAATATTTTTTTCACCAAATATGTCTTTTATAGTCTCTGAGTCTACATGTACTTACTACCAATTCTATCATAACTGATCAATAACTGTTGTTTGCTTCTAATTCGATACGATGACGAATACTTTGTGCATGGTCAGAATGTGATAGAAATTAGATTAAATTCCCATTTTACCTTATCAAGTATCGTAGACTGGCACTACACATTTCCGTCATTTGAATCATTGATTCTATTGATTTATGGTCATGTTACAAAGCACTACAGAGTTATTGATAGATTTCAGATAGGTGAACAAAATGTGCCGATTTCATCACAGAAATTTCGAAGCTTCATTTTTTTTGTTATTCCATCCAAATCATTTGAAATAAAAATTCTAAAATCCTTGTAGAAAATTTACGCATGACCATGTTTAAATGTGGGGAAAAAGGGGAAAGAGTAAAGGCATACAAATTCAAATTTCACTCAAAATACACCACATTCTTTATTGACATAATTAACTTACTATAATAGACCCTTTCATGATAGCGAGTATACGTTGCACTGAAGATTTAATCCTGATTATATTCGGAAATTATACATGTATGTGTATTTGACATCGACTTTATTCTCTTAATAGGCTAAACAAATAGATAAGTGTTTAGTGTCCAATAGTAAATATTACATTCATATCAGGGCGATAACATGTACATGCGATATGCATATTTATCCTGTTTTGGACTAGATCGACAAGCTGAGTCGGATTTTTAAAACTTGCTAGTTCACAAAGAAACAGTCCGCAGGACGACATAGCATCTGCCTGAAAACACTATTTTAGCTTTGGCCCGATCAATCGTAGTTTTTACTCATAAAAACCACATGCTTAGCGGGGTAACAGAAAATGCCAATGTTCATGTCTTTCGTTTGATTCAATGTCCTCCCGCGCTGGAGAAATAATCGGGTAGACGTGTATATGACAGTGACTTCGTTCTCTCAATAGGCTGAATGGATGGATAAGTTTATAGTGTCCAGTAGCAAATAGTAAATGCATATAATTTTTTTTGTCGATGTTTTTATTTATGACAAATACACTTGCAATATTTTTGAAGCTTTAATGAACTCCGTATCAGTGAAATAGATATATGTTTGTGGCATATTATTTTTAATGAAATTCATAGGAATAGACGAAGTATAGAGTCAAACCATATCATTCTTTTTTTTTCGATATTCACGCGCATTCTATACATTCATCTGCAAATTTTTCAATTGGCTTTATGTTCGAAATAGTAAAAATCAAGGTAATGTTGTTTTATAGATATGCCCATATAAACAATTTTTTTATCGGTGCTAATATTGATTTATTTCTAATAGTTTAATACATCACTAGATAGTACGGCTGAACTGAAACACATGCAAGGAGAACGCAAAACCTAAATGATTTAAATAGAGAGTACTGAAACAGATGCAAGGAGCATGCAAAACCTAAATGATTACCATAGGAGAACTGAAACAGATGCAAGGAGAACGCAAAACACAAATGGTCTACGTAGGGAGTACTGAAACAGATCCAAGAAGCATGCTTACGGAAACAAAAATGTATATGTTCTTCTTCCCGACATATACCCATTCAAAACATGGATATGAAGGCACATTGTCAAAGATTGTATCACATAGTTCACATTTTATTGTCCATTTTTTGGCGTTATAGGTGATGTATACATACAAATAATAACATATAGAGTGGTTACACTTCACGGAATTGACACGTGTGGTTTGTACTTATATTCCACCTTTTCACCTTTTGGCCAATGAAATGTTCAGGTCTACCGGTAACAATTTTATTGTCCCTCTTATTACATGGAATTACTATATGTACATGGTAAAGATAAATGCTCACTGTCATATCAGATATAAACATTTTGCTCTAGGAAGTGCATAAGGGATGTGTATTCAGACAGTCTGCTTTAGAAATAAACATTAATTAATTAAACATAATTCAACATTCATTCGGGAATTTCCCATGGTAACGAATTCTGTTGGTATTCACTAAATTAGAAGTGTAACTTATTTGAGTATACCTACGAATTGTCGTCCTTAATTTTTTGTATTTATTTACTAGGCCAAATATTATAACATAATTACATTGTTTCATTCTTTAAGTTCAAATTAATACATCAACACACAAACAAAATAAGAAAAGAAAAAAAAAAAAAAAAAAAAAACATAGAGGTAAACACTCTAGTAGTCTTCAACAACAGAAGGTCATTTTTTTTAATCGACACCCTGCTATATGACATACTTCGTTACATCCGATTGATCTCCCATCTTTATGAAATATAGTGGATCGAACGCCAATGTGAATGGGTGAATCTTTTCATTTATGCTTTGAATCCTTTTTACTGCATATATATATATAACAATAACATCTCCATGCCTTATATATCATGTACTGTAGTACGACGCTAGATTAAAACTGACGTAGAAAGGTAACACCCGGCCACCGAAAGCTTCATTTTGAAGCCCAGGTGGTCGTGTGGTCTAGCGGGACGGCTACAGTGCAGGCGATTGGTGTCACGATATCTCAGTAGCATGGGTTCGAATCCCGGCGAGGGAAGAACAAAAACTTTGCGAAAGCAAATTTACAGATCTAACATTGTTGGGTTGATGTTTAGACGAGTTGTATATATATATATATATATATATATATATATATATATCATAAATTGTACGTAGGTAATCTCTTACATATATTCAAAGAAATATATCAGTCTTTTCGTAATCTAAGTAGCTACATTGTAATATGGTTCCAATGGTGAAGGTTACCGACTGTTTCGAAATTGTATAATTATCATATACATCAAAGTTGACAACGGTGAGCAATATATCTTCAAGTATGCGCCTGTACCTAGTCTTAATTTTAAACCGTAGAACACCGATTTGAAATTTTCAAGCGTTGATATATGGTGCCAGTCTTTTGATTATTTCGAGATTTCCGTCTAATAAATACAAATATTTGTTTCTTAGCAGCTTTTGTTGTACTGCGACGAATAACTGTTGTGTTATTTTTTTCTTTCACTTTGCCATCAGCAACACAACATTTGCCATTTTGGACATATTTACTGCTAACCGCGTTCGGAAGTGTTTGAGTTCTGGTTCTGGGTTTTGGTAAGGTTCGTATTGCCAAATCTTAAGTTTTCTGTGTATTTTGTGCACTGTTTTTTTTTGTTTTTTGTTTTATCGTGATTTTTCTATTTCTGGCGATTTTGTTTTCTATCTTTCTTATGGTCTTGATTGCCTACTTGGTACCTCTCCTTTATTGCAAACATGTTACGCGGTTTTCTCTATAGTTTATGAGTATATATAAAAGAATATTGGGTTGGTTGTTGTTTGTTGAACGTCCAGTGGCAAATATTTCATGCATATTCAAGATGAAAACCATTTGACAAATTGTACAGAAGGAAAGCTCTGTTAAAAAATGTCCACCGGAATATAAACTTAAAGGGCGAAAAACTTGATATGCCATTGGAAAATAAGTTTGTAATGAATAGGAGCAGTCAATTTGCCTTACAATTGATAACCTACGAACCGTTCAGTTCAAAAAGTTGTCGAAATTGATCGACAGCGTGGAGAATGTGTGGGACGTTCTTTACTCTAGTTATTGAATCAAATGCTCCAATTCCTACCAGATGGGAATACGTATTTCTTCATTTCGCACAGCCAAAAAAAAAGACGCCCCCTTTTTAGCACGAGTCTAACTGCTGATGTACCTATAATAATTAAACATATACATATATAAGGGTGTGGATGGGGTTTACAGAATAGAGAATAATGGGCAAAAAAAAAAAAAAAAAAAAAAAAAAAAAAAAGAAAATGGAGCAAAAAAAATCAAGAAAAGAGAATAATGAGGTGCTAAAATATAAAGAATAGAGAATAATTTGCAGAAAGTATAAAGAATAGAGAAAAATGACATAGAAAATTAAAGAATACAGATTTGAAGAACCCCCCATCCAGACCCTCATATATATCGGTATATTGTCGTCATATCTTTATTATATTTGTGTGCTCAATCTGTCTCTCTTGTAGGAAAGCACAAGAAAAATAAAAATGAAACAAATAATCCACTTAATTTGGAATAAATTTTTGAACCATGCCTAAAAATGAAAGCTACACTCCCACAAAAAATAAGCAAACTAAGCAAACGGGTACGATAAAGAGTATTTTTGTAAGCATTAAGCAAACGGGTACGCTATAATGTCTTTTGTAAGCATTAAGCAAACGGGTATGCTAAAGAGTCTTTTGTAAGCATTAAGCAAACGGGTACGCTAAAGTGTCTTTTGTAAGAATTATGCAAACGGGTACGCTAAAGAGTCTTTTGTAAAAGTAAAGCAAACGGGTAGCCTTAAATGTCTTGTAAGAATACGACCCAGCTTAGGTGCATGAAGTTAACTCAAATGGTGCAAAGTTCAATATCAATATGCACCATAGCAACATTATATTGTAATATGTAGTGGAAACTCTTCTTACAAATACGCTATGCTAACCCAAAATGCTGCAGTAATAGGCTTTATGCTATAGAATAAAAGGCCAAATTAAATGTTGATTGATTAAACGCTCCTGCAAAATCTTGTTCCTACTAACTACATTCTAAACACCTGAAAAAAAAAACTCACAGGAATGATCACTAATTTTCCAACGTCCATTGACAGATATTACATTCACACCAAGCGTTCTACAATCATCCACACGATAAAAAAAAATGTCTGAATACAGAGAACTGCTTATTTCAACGTCCACTGGCAAATATGAAACGTTCTTTTATCATTAATTACACCTTATATAAGAAAGCCAGATTTTGATTGGTTGATAGCCAGTGTATTTTTCGCATATTCTAATATTTTTTCCTCATTTCAAACGAATTTGCCTGTTTTTCACCACTGCCGGTGAATTTGACTCAAATACCATGGTATTTGCCATTTTGGATATTCCTTTTTTACCCTCTCGAGCATCTTCCCGCCAAAATTTTTCGGATATGACGTTACATAAAAAAGCGAGCTAACGCGTATTAGTACATGTATAATTCCGCGGTTCTATGATAATATCCTCTTATCCTCAAAATTATGCATAAACATATTAATGAATTACAGCTTTCAAGTAAAAAAATATCTTCACCTGTACAGAGAGTTTCAATCCAAATCTATTCGGTGTAATTAAACAGATATATCATGTTATGGAGGGGTATTTGCGAAAAATACCAGTCTTGGGACCGAATTTCCCTCGCCTGGCGGCTCGGGAAATTTCACAGTCCCTTGACTGGTATTTTTCGCAAATACCTCCATAACATGATATATCTGTTCAAAATAACCAATGAAAGGTAACCGTAGTACTGCCGAGTCAAAAAAGAAATACTTTCAAAGTTACACGTATCTATCATACATATATATTAAAGTGTAAGATTTTAAGGTCAGATCCAAGGTCGACTCTCTACAACCCATCTTTTCCCCCGAAACCGTCAATGTGTCTAAAAGTAAATCTACATGAGATACAGTTCAACTATTGGCGTATTTGCAATTTATTTGTCATCTGACTATAATGAAATTTTGTAAGTTTGGCACCAATTATTCACACAATATTTGCAATATAAAATAAGGAGATGTGGTTTGAAACCCAATGAGACAACTATCCAACAGATTCTAAATAACGTGGATATAAGCAATTATAGGTAACAATGAGCAAAACCCATTCCGTATAGTCAGCTATAAAAGGTATCGACACGACAATATGTGAAATAATTCAAACAAAAAAACAACGGTCTGATTTATAACAAAACAAAAAGTGAAAGGTACAACAAACAGCAACCAACGGCAACCACTGAATAACAGGCTTTTGACTTGGGACAGACACTTACATGTACATAACGTGCCTATGTTAAACATGTCTGTGAGCGCTCAACCCTCCCATTGACCTGGGACAATGGTGTAAAAAGTAAAATAACAAAAATACCGAACTCCAAGGAAAATTCAAATCGAAAAGTCCCTTATAAAATGGCAAATTCGAAAGCTCAAACACATCAAACGAATGGAAAACAACTGTCATATTCCTGACTTGGAACAGGCATTTTCTAATGTAGTAAATGGTGGATTAAACCTGGTTTTATAGCTAGCTAAACCTCTCACTTGTATGCCAGTCGAATAAAATTCCATTATATTGACAACAATGTGTGAACAAAACAGACATAATAGGTAAAAATGTCAAAAATAAGGGTAACAATACGAATTAAGAACAAACTGTAAAATCAGTTGGAAATGGCTTTAAATTTATCTAAATGTATGTGTACATACTGATAAATGAATAGAAATAATAAATGTGTTTTACGATATCGCTGGTTATCAATGAATAATGATATATAACATTAAGACATTTCGTCAAAAGCAAACAAAACCCCGAACAACTAATCAAAGCTTTGTGTATGCACGGACGAAACAGATTCCTTATTGTCAAATGAGTCCGTATCTATCATTGAAAAAAACAATATCTGTATTTGTATGTCAGAACTGAAGTAATGATGTACTGTGTATTGGTGTCAAACCTTTAATGGTACCAAATTTACTGCCAATGATGTCCATATCGATGAAATAAACTTGAGTGATGCTAGAGGCTTATGTGTTTGAAAATCCAAAATCTAATACAAACACGATCTTCCAATTTTAATTTGTGGACCAATGAACCAATTTAAATGTTGAGGCCAACTTCTGGTGTAATTATCTTATTCATAAAACCCCTAAAACATCCTTTTGTTACTCAAATACTAAGGAAGTACATTTTGGAATATTGATGACATTCTTTACATGTGACAGTACAAAGAAAAAACAAACTATAAAAATGCTAACATTTTGAGAGTGATACAAGGACGTTCTGAAGGAAGACCTTGTCAATATTTATTCTTTCTCTGTGCTAAGTAGATCTGTGACGCGGTTGGTTGAGTTAGGTGACAGGCGCGACGCCATTAATTATAATATTGTCATATTGTCTACCTGGTTTGTATATATATAGGGAATCAGGTAAAGAATATACACATTAGATTTCGGACTGTTGAAGAGATAACTCTTAATTTTTTGAAAAATAATCATTTGTTGTGGAATCGAATTCTGTTTTGACTGTTCTTGGGAAATATATTTTGATAATTGGAAAAGAATAAAAATGAGTTTTCGTTCTTTACAAACAGATCGTGAACACTCTACAGAAAATGTTCAGCTTCACAGACAGCTGTGTAGACAGAGGTCAAATTCTACTCCAACTTTGTGTAATGTGGCATCTGGAGACGTAAATGCAAAAGACAGCAAAGGTCGTACGTTGTTGTATTATGCTGCTAAGTACGGACAGACGGAAATAGCTAGATCGTTGTTAGAAGCTGGATGTGATCCTAATATTACTGACTGTAACAAAAGCACTGCTCTCCATGAAGCCACTGATGGTTCTCACCTTGATGTGATCAAATTACTTATCAAAAGTGGTAAGTGTTTAATTGATAAGTAATGTGTTGCATAACAGATTATGCGTAAAATTCATTTGCAAAAACAAAAAATAATGATAAAAGTAAACAAAACAAACGAAAAACCAGGACGCTTTGGGCAAGTCAATATACTTAATTCTTTTCGCATTAAGTAAAAAGAAATTTCATATATTTCATTATTAATTGATTGTAATAATAATGTACATTTATTATATATTTACTATTTATGATTTTCTTTCGAGCTACAATTTATTTATTGTTTTAAAGAAACATATACAATATAAATAAATGTTATTGGTTTTCATGCATTTTTATAGTCTTGCTAACTATAAATTCTCTATATCTAATGTGTTGGTATAACATTTAAATTAGTCAATTTATTACAACGCACTAAGCAGCAATTCCTTCTTTGAGAAAAAAAACCACTTACATTTAAATAAGATTATGAAAAATGTATCTTACAATTTCTGAGAACATAACTCCTACATTTGAAATAGATTATACACAATATATCTTACAATTTCTGAGAACACAACACCTACACGTACATTATAATGAGATTGTAAATTGAATATCTTACAATTTCTTTTTTTAGAATGTGATTTGAATATTAAAAATTTACAAGGACAGACGGCATTGATGAGAGCTGTGTTGTTTGATGATATTGGAACTGTAAAGATTCTCCACAAAGCAGGTATGTTAGCAATATTTAAGGGAAGTACTATCATTGGTATTACAATAAAACTTTAATACCACTTTCTTGATATTATGGCTCCATTAAAGAGCAAATTATACGAAAATAATAAGAATTTGGTGAACCGTGAGCATTTGGCAAATTTGATATACGCTGCAGAAAAAAACCAATGAAACTCGTTTGAATTGTTTTTAACATTTTTTCATGTCGGGGCGCCTTTTATAGACGACTATACGGTATGGGTTTTTTTCTCATTGTTGAAGGCCGTGCTGTGACCTATAATTGCTTATGTACCACATTTGAACACTGGTGAATGGTTGTCTCACTGGGAACCATAACACATCTCCTAATCTGAAATCATTTTGAAATACTTGTTGTAGGTTTAGTACTAAATTAATTTGAAAGTTATTGAATACTAAATCGACTCCCTTAGAAATTACCAGATTGAACTCTATTATTTCTATTTTATTTTTTCATCTGAAAAATCCCCTCAAATTGTCAAAAAAAACTGACTTGGATAAATGAACGTAATTAAAATTCTGTGCAATATTGTGGACCATGACGTATATCAGAAACTTGTGACTTTCACCATATAAAATGAAATATGATGTGCAACAAGGTCGCCCTATATGTCACCACACATGACATAAATAATAATTTGTCCATTACAGCTTGAAGGATTTACATGTAATAATTAATTTTATTGTCTAATATTAGCAGATCGTGTAAATGTTGAACGATATAACGGTGTAGGTGTGTGTTATTGTGGTTGTCATACTGACCTGATCTAATCATAATTATATAAGCCATTTAAACGGTTTCGGGCGGACTCCATTTCATGTTAATATTCACTGCAAATTACGAAGGAAACAAACATACATTTTTCTTTCTTAAACAAATAAATAGATAAAAAGATTATTCTAAAAGTATTATCAATAAAAAAATAAATATTTGAATGGTTTTTTACAGGTGCAAATGTTGACGAAACAGACTGTACAGGAAAAACAGCTTTACTTATTGGACTCCAAGAAGGTAGAGAAAAATCCTGTGTATATCTCATAAAGCATGGATGTGAGGTGAACATCGTGGATAAATTAGGACAAACAGCTTTATATCTTGCCACACACACAACTGTAAAATGTTCACCAAGTGTGTGTAAAAAACTGATCAGTGCTGGATATAGACTTGATAATGATTCCGAGTGGTTACCTAAAGACTTACTGAAAGGTCTTACAGAACGTGGAAGGAATATCCTTGGTCGTTTCTTAAATATTTTCAATAAGAAGAAACAACCTTGTAATCTGGACTTTGTTCCAGAGGAAAGTGATGAATTGGAATTTCCGAACTTTCGAATATTAGACATCTGCACTTGAATACAGTTTCATTGAACATGTTGAAAGGAAGAACGTACTTAAGACTAGTTTTCTTGCCGAGATGTACATTTTGATTACCTTATTTATGATTCTGAATGTGAAGCAATGGTCAATGAAATCCAAGACTCTAATATTGTATTTATATAATAAGAAATTCAGTATTATATTTAAATTATTTATTTGACAAATTGATTACATGTATGTGTATGCTCTTAACATTGTGAAATAAATTATTATAAAAGACAGTTTTATGCATGGTATTCTATAGGAACAACCCTGTAAAATTTAAAGCTAATGCCGTTTTTGTCTATTGAGAATCTGAAATATTCAATATTGGGAAACAATAACTATATCGGGTTCGTTTGAAATAGAATAAATCAAACAAAACCCACTAGAAAGTGCGAGGTAGCTTTATATTGTAATGTGTGACTCAACGTAAACAAATAACACGCATTCCGAATAAAATCAACAAATCAACATCTAGTAAACTATAGGAATACAAAACAACATGGCACTGAATACAATTTATAACAAGCACTTCTGCTTCAACAAATTATTATAAATAACATTTGCAAATGTAATAGTATGCTTATATTAATGGCAAAAGACACAATAAGTCCATCAATAACACGTGCCATGGCATGGTCCCCAATCAATGAACTCACCAAAGATACCAGGCTTATTCTTTTGTACGACAGACTTGCGTTTTGTCTACATAAGACTCATCAGTGACGCTCGAATCAAAACAGTTGGAAGGATTTTAGTAAAAGATAGGTGATATGGACTTTATTTATTCTATAAAGTCAGATAGTGTTGCATAGTGTTTTTGTTGTTGTTGAAAACGACGGGATGAAAAATGAAAACTTGCATTTCAAAATATAATAGCATTATTAATATGCGCAATAATAAATCTCGCATTTGTGTCATATTTTTAATAATCGCAATTAACAGTGCTTACAAATTTCTGAATTTAGGGTATTTGTTATATTAAGCATACTTGACCTTTACGATAATTCATTGGTCACTGTATATACTACCACTGTGACAGCTTATGAAGTTAAGGAGCAGAACCCTTTCAACAAAATGACAGTTTATAAAAGGGAGAAAAGGGGAAAGCTAAGATAAATGAAAATAAGGCGAATAGAAATCAACTGTACAACACAAATAAAGATATCTTTTAGAGAACATCAATATACAATTGCAGAGTCTGTATGAAAAAGAAGAATCTGATCTTTACTTACTGTCTATCTAATATATAAATAAACAAAGAAACATTTCAACAATTAGTAGATAGATATAAGAAGATGTGGTATGAATGCCAATGAGACAACTCTCCATCCAAGTCACAATTTGTAAAAGTAAACAATCATAGAGCCTACATGTAACAGTCTTCCATAATTTATCTATTATAGCTGAATCTATCAATTGACCACACATTTATTGGTCATGTTCAAATCTTACTAACAAATGTGTGATCATGTATGTGTCTTTAATTTAGAATCCAATACCGTCCCCTCATAATTATATACGTTAGGTTGCATGTCACCATTAATCAAATACCTTTTCGAAAAAAACCCAACCATTACTGTAAGAATTTGTATCTGTCGTCTAATGTTACTTATAGATAACTGAGTTATCACATTACGGCGGACTTTTCTTGTTTTATTGTCATGAAATGATCCTCCTACACCTCATGATTACAGGATTTTGTCGTCGCCATTACATCAATAGTATGTCTTATTCCCTAATGCAGTAGTGAGAAGGATTTGGGACTTGCACGTTTTTCGTGACAGCTTTCTTGTATTCTTCTAATAAATAGGTCAGAATATAAATTGATTGATAAAATTCTCACTGATAATAACTTCAAAATGTATCAAAGTATAACGACAAATGTGAAGAGAAAAGTTGATATAAGTGATATTTGGTATAAGGACAATTTTGAGTAGCCTCATCATTTTGTCTGCAGTCAGTGTGTAAATTAATATCAGAACAGTTTTATTGTTTACAAACATATATATACATGCAACATTTTTAATCATCGTAAAGGAACATGATATTCTCCCACAGAACTTAACAGTTAGCGTGCAGTATTTTTATCTGTTTCATTCGCGTAATTTCAAGTTATCGACACCACTAGCTAAATATGTTTTAAACAGTTTTTAAGCTTTGTTTTAAACAATAAAACGATTATTGCATCAATATCAGCGACAATTATGCCTCGTAGATTATTTATTGCATTTGGGAGCTCTTTGTCTTACAAGAGAAAACATACACGGTAGAAAATTCACTAACTGTTATGCAATAACCTTATTATACCTATTCGATTTAATAAGAAAAAATGCCAGGAGATAGAACTTCCACCTTGTATAGGATAACAATATCCTTCGTTAAAGATATACATGTTTGCACATTAAAAATTAGTCTTGGTGCAAAATGTGTAATAACATAAACAAAATAATTAGTGCAATGTTTAGTGTGAACATTGAGAGCTCATTGGATCGTATTTTTCTACAATGAGCCAATGAAATACACTCAAACAAATGGCTAATTATTTATATCTTTTACAATGTAATAGCTGTCAATTAGATGTCATAAGTGTAATGAATACGTCAATTAATATCCAATATATCGGTATCTTTCAATTATAAGTTATATGTAATAGTACTGAATACTAGACAAGTACATGTATTTACAATTCTTCCTGTACAGCTCAATAGATTTTAAATCATTAAAAGTTTTTAAAATTTGTCTTTCTCAGTAAGACAAAATCTTTTCTTAAGTGCATATGTTTATAGGAATTTGCACGTTTTGAAGATAGAACATTGTTCTGCTTTGTAATAATCGGGCTACAGTTTCTATCTTTCTATATAGTACACGTGCCAAAGAAAGTATCTAACGTTTGCGAAAGTGCAAGGAACACATGTGCACTCTTTACAAAAGAAAAGAAAAGGTACAATCTTGACATTTGGAACATGCAAACTCACGTTTCAACATTAAACAGACCTACTAAGGTATTGAATCGTTCTTTACTTGTTCAACCTCAGATACATTTGAAAGAGCATAAATGTAGCTTTATAGAAAGTACATGCCTGTAGAAATGATTTTGGTTTTAGACATATTGCGCTAGGTGTCTGACATCATATTGTAGATATGTTTAATTCGATGTCGATATATTTGGAAAGTGGAATCCTGGATGCATAGGATAATAAAATTGTAGATAAATAGAACGCCCACTTTGTAAAGGTTCGTTAGACCGAGGTTTCAAGCTGTTGTATCTCGATGGTCGAAGGACACAGTTATTGTCCTTTGGTTTTCGTTGTCTAACGAATATAGTCCCAGTGTATAACTTACAATTTTTTTCATACACCTTCCCAATTTATTTCTTGATATTTCAGGCATGAAAAATTAGGTAAGGGTATGAAATTACATGTAAAAAAAATGTGTGTTGAATCTTTAAGTTAAGTAGTGATTTGGTCTAGTTAAAGAAGGTAAAACATTAGTATGTCTGAAACTGCCAAACTGAATTTTAGACCCCTTAACATACTAGAATTGTCCATATTTTGAGTTAGAGTTGGAAGACTTTTCTATAATTTTGATATTATTTGTCCCAATAGTAGTACACTACACTGTAAAAATCTTTTATAGATAGAGCAGGTGCGATTTTTTAATTTGAATTTATTGTCTAAAAGTAAGGGATGAAATTACATGTTAAAAAAATTGGGTGCTGAATCTTTAAGTTAAGTAGTGATTTGGTCTAGTTAAAAAGGTTAAAATTAGTATGTCTGAAACTGTCAAACTGAATTTTAGACCCCTTAACATAGAATTGTCCATAATTTCAGTTAGAGTTGGTAGGCTTTTCTATAATTTTAATACCATTTGTCCCAATAGTAGTACACTACACTGTAAAATATATTATAGATAGAGCAGGTGCGATTTTTTAATTTGAATTTATTGTCCTAAAGAAATGCAGTACGAAATAACTGTGTTCTCGGGGCCGATGGTTACTGGTTTTAATTTGTATTTTAATGTTTTATTCATGTGTAGTAATTTAGTTGAATAAGTGACATACACTTCATAAAATCTTTTCGATAATAAGCCTTACTTTATGGTTGATGTATTGTAGTTTCAGTAACGTTCAGTGGCAAACATATCATGCATATTAATTCAGGACAAAATAAAATTAACTATACAAAACATATTCGGACGCCCCTTATCGAATGTGTCTTACTAAAGGAATTTATGAATAAATTGTTTGGAATTTCTTAACTTTTGGTCAGTGGCGTACCTGATAAAATTTATTTCAGAAACATGTTATGCGCACAGGTATCATGTCATTTTGTTATGGAATACGTTATTGTCAAAGAGGAATAACTCTGGTCTTTTCTATTTGACAAATTAACTTGTGAGTGAAATCTTATAACTTTGCATGATGAAGAAGGTTTAGAAGTTTTCCGTCGCATATTAATCGTTTTCTTTTTATCCTTTTCAATGAAACCCTAGTGAGCAGTTGATCCTAATCGCCTAATCTAAATTAACAAGTACATGTATAGGTGACCTAGTTATCATTTGGCAATTTACGAGGATGTAGATTGGGTTTACAGAAAAGACAATAATGGTCAAATAATGTAATGATTTAAACAATAAACGAACAAAGAATTGTATTATTCTCCTGCTGCTATGGAAGGGCATGTCATTAAAGACGCTCTGTCTGCCTACTGTAAAATTGGTGCAAACGTGAAAAATCGGATAAAAATCTTTAGACAGTTATTTGAATAAAATTATGAATACTGTTAATATTCGAATAACTCATTTAGAAAACAATTCTGAAATTAATAATAGGATCCATGATATTCCCATTTCAAGAATAAAAATAAACTCAAGGTACTCGCAGAGCGGTTTGTGTTCGTACCGGCAGACAAGGCAGCCAATAATGTAGTGGTGGTGTGACGCATATACTACACGGAAGTTCTTCAAAACGAAATTATCAATTCCTCTACATTCAGGTCCGTTCGCACCACAGAGAGTCAAATCGTTAACAAGCATACCACTGCCACTACCCAACTTAAAGCATCTTCCGAACATTTGAAAGTCCCTACCATGTACTGGTTACCGAAATTACACAAAAACCATTTAAATTCCGTTTCATCTCCGCATCGAGTAAGTGTTCTACTACTAATCTATCAGTTCTTCTAACTACCTCCTTACTACTATCAAAGAACTGGTTATTAACTTTTGTAATAAAGCTTATGAAAATAATGGTATTAATTATTTTTGGAGTGTTAAAATTCTTTAGAGGTTTTAGATAAAATACATGCTTTTGATGGTCCTTATAATTCTGTTGACAGTTATGATTTTTCTACTCTGTACACTACACTTCCACACAATCTTATAAAGAAAAAGTTTTTGTATTTGATAAAATGGTCTTTCGAAAAATCTCATTGTAATTTTATTTGCTGTAACTCGTTTAAAGCCTTTTTCTGTAACGAAAACGGAAAGTATGCTAGATACACTTACTGGAAATGTGAGGATATGATTGAACCTTTAAATTTT
This sequence comes from Mytilus coruscus, assembly GCA_017311375.1. Lineage (NCBI taxonomy): Eukaryota > Metazoa > Mollusca > Bivalvia > Mytilida > Mytilidae > Mytilus > Mytilus coruscus. The sequence continues at coordinate 40,955,103 of CM029608.1, forward strand.
CTGCTAGATAACATTTATGTACGTTTCGGCGATAAAGTCTATCGTCAGGTAGTAGGTATTCCTATGGGCACTAACTGTGCCCTTTAATAGCAGATTTATTTCTATATTGCTATGAATCTCAGTTTATGACCAAACTCAGTAAAGACCCATCATTGTTATATTTAGTTGATACATTCAACAATACCTACCGTTATCTGGATGATATTTTTCGTTAAATAATCCAGAGTTCTCCAAATATACTTCCGAAATTTACCCAAAAGAACTTACTTTAACTAAATCTAACATAAACAGCAGCAGTTGCCCTTTTCTAGATTTAGACATTTCAATTTCTAACGGGAAACTACATACTAAAATTTACGACAAAGAGACGATTTTTCATTTCCTATTGTTAATTTTCCATTTTAGACGGCGATGTGCCTTTGGCTCCATCATACGGTGTTTATATATCCCAACTCGTTCGGTATGCCTGTGTGTGTTCTGATGTCATAGATTTTAACGAACGTAATCAATGAATCACTGGGAAATTATTGTGTCAGGGATTTCGATACCATAAATTACTTAAAACTTTTACTAAATTCTTACATAGATACAAAGATTTGATTAGTAAATTTGGCTGTACCTGTAGAAAACTTATTAAAATGGTATTTCACATCCTAAATTTTACGGTAATATTGTACTTAAAGCGAGGAAATCACTATGTGATCCGTGTAAACTCATCGAACCTTTAAACAAACTTATAAGTAAGGGTTATCGTACCAATATTGTAATTAGATCTCTGAATATAGTTTACATTGGCACTAATATCGATTTTGTCATTAGCAAATTAAAACATAACTAAGTTGTATCTTCTTTTGAGGCGGGATGTTTAGAGACACACACACGTTAATTTTTATCTCTTAAGAAGTAGCTCCTCACTATCCTACTACCTGTCGATACATTTATTTTGGCATTGCACAAGTCATGTCTTCTCTGACTGTTCATGACGTTAAAATACTAAATCCCTGGGATGTGTTTTAGTTGATTTTAGTCTCTGATGCATGATTTTTATCATTAATTGTTTTGGCTTTTAACTAGCTGTCAGTAACTGCGAGTACTCTCAAATCGTACTTTCTTGTTAATTCGACCTGTTGATACTATTTTTAATACTTTTTGTTATTTTATATTAATATGGATCTTGTCTGTATACCAGCTTTGATTATTTGGAATATCTACTAATTTTCACTTCTTCGTACTACATTTGTATTAACATCAAGATTATTCTCCTTTAATCTGTACAGGAAGTTTTATTGTTGATATTTACCCCATCTGTATCTAGTGTTAAATTAGGTATTTATATGACAGACCTTTCTTGGTATTCCTAATTATTGGAAGATTTTATATAGACAGAAAAAGTATACCTAAAACGACAAAGTTATTTTTCATTTACCTGTATATATTATGAAAACCGGTTTTTCAAAAGTGATTATTTTCTAAGGGTTTAATATTTCGCGGTAGTGTTTTGCCATGGCTTTATTTGGACTTGTTTGTTTGCTTTTGGCCTTGAATGTTTGTCCCTAATATTTTATTAACTATGTATTTACTTTCAGGTATCACAGATCGAATTTATTCGTTCATAGTGTGTTAAGCCTTCCAATTGATGTTTTATCGTGTGTTTTCTATGTTGTGATGTTATACTATTGTTTCAGAAAAAGGGAGAAGGTTTGGTACCATTAAAACGTTTAATCCCGCTGCAAATGTTTGCACCTGTCCTAAGTCAGGAATCTGATGTACAGTAGTTGTCGTTTGTTTATGTAATTTATACGTGTTTCTCGTTTCTCGTTTTTATATATACTAGACCGTTGGTTTTACCGTTTGAATGGTTTTACACTAGTACTTTTGGGGCCCTTTATAGCTTGTTGTTCGGTGTGAGCCAAGGCTCCGTGTTGAAGGCCGTACATTGACCTATAATGGTTTACTTTTATAAATTGTTATTTGGATGGAGAGTTGTCTCATTGGCACTCACACCACATCTTCCTATATCTATATGAATTTTATTGTGTGCTCGTCCGTTCGCCAGTTAGGTCGTCGGTCCTGTCGTTCGACCTCTCATTAGTCCATTGTTTGTCTATTTTCAATCAAATTTCACATTTTGAAGCTTAAGGTCCTCTTTTTCAGAAACAGTTAAAAAGGTAAACGCAGTCTAATTTTTACACAGAACAGTAATTTTGAAATATGAAAAAGAAATGGATTTGGAAAACTGAATTAAGGATTTGAACATTAAATATTAACAGTGTGGTCCTTATTACAGAAACAGGTATTGACAGGATAGAATTTGACCAAATTTGTCCTCATTTTGTCCATACATATAAAATAAAACCTTAAATGCGTAAATTTAACCGCTGTAAACGCTACATGTACGATATTATATCCCGATTATAGTTTTGAATTTGGACGATATTTCGGTATATTTTGAGCATGGGTGACCATAGCTTCGCAAACATTTAATGCTTAGGTGTAATTGCAATTTTAATGTCAATCTGCATATAAATGATTGTAAACTCAATTATCTAAGTTTTGAAAATGCACTATTTACAGTTTTAATTTACTATAACCTCTAATAAAGTATGTAAGAAACGGGCAGTACAACGTTGTTCTAGTGTTATTTAACTATATTTTGAACAGTCCGTATAAAAGTATTTCTCGAAAGAGGCGTTTAAGTTCCTTTTGAATAAATCTATCACATACAGGTAGGACAGTTCTTCCAAAACCCTTATTCTGACAGTTCGACCCTAGAATGGTCTTAGGCACCTCTATCTATAAATACAGTTATTTACTTCAAGCATTTATTTATTTTTTTTATTCTACGTTCAAACTCATAAGTACAAAAATAAACTAACAACGCCATGACTAACAAAGAAAAGTCAGACAGACAAACACCACTATACAAAACACAACATAGAAAAACAAATCTGAGCAACACGAACCCCACCAAGAACTTGGGCTGAAATCAGGTGCTCTGAGAGGGCGAGAAGATCCTGCTCCACATGTGTAAACATTCGTGTTGCTCATATAATTACAAGCCCGGTTATATAAATATATAATTTATATCACTTCGTCCGGCTTTGATGACTTTATAATTCAAAATTTAAAAAAGTTTTATGTATTATTATTATTATTATTACTATTTTTATTTTTATATTTTTGTTTTTCTTTTGTTTTTCTGTTTCTGCCATTTTCAATATTCGTTTCATCTTTATTATTCTTGGATGTCTTTGTTTTTTTTATCACGTTTTACTAAATTTATCGGAATCTTATGGACAGCATTTTTTTTTCAAAGAGTATGACTTGGAAAATTTAATGATTTTGATTTATTTATTATTTCGTATTTATTTTGTTTTAATTTAACATTTTTTCTTTGAATTTATCTGTATTTTCATTTTTTAAACTGTATTATTAAGATATATCGTTTTTTTTTATTTCTTACATATAGACATATATTATTACTAGTTTTTTTCTTTCTGTATGCACTGTTGTTAAAGGGCACTAACTACGAGATATATAAAATAATCAAGATACGATTTTTTGTTCAATCATTAATGCAATCGAAATAGTGAAATACTAATTCGGTTTTAGCAGCCAGTATGGTTTAATTTTGTCAATTTAAGCTAAGACACATCGATGATGAATTATTCACTTGCAAGTAAACATGTTTTAATTAATAAAATTAAAATCATTAACACGGAGAAATAATAACCAAGACTGAACTTATTTTCTTTAATCAAAATCGGAAATTAGTCCAACATATCATTTGTGTCCATACTTATTTTACATAATTTAACCATTTATGTTTTTAAAGGGCAGATACACATAAATGCAATGCATGTTTTAAATACTATCTCTTAATTTAAATCTATTAGTTGGAATCATGTGATATAGTTTCTGAAAATAAAGTTTACTGGGTATATTTGTTTAAAAACATGATTTAGGTAATGATATCAAGCCCTTACATTGTTTTTTTGTAATTGTCTTACTGTAATTTAAATGATAAAATCACAGTTCGAAAATTTAAATATTTTAATTTAACATTGTTGGTACAATATATAACTATTTTACGTTGTTAAATGACCGATAAACGGTTAAAGAGACAATTTTAACAGTGCAGGAAAACGTATGTTGTAATAATAACTTCTGATAAATTACAAAGTCGGTTATTATTCGTAATCAAGTTCCAGTTGGTCACTTTAAGATCAGATTTTGCCGAATTATGAGGAGTCAGGAATCTATCTACCTTTTATTTTTAACGTCAATGTAAATATTAATAACTTTCTGCTTGTCTTTTCCAAGATTTGTTTTAAACACTTCGGACGTTGAACTACGGAAGATTTATTAAACAGTGAGTATTATTTTTAATTGAAAAAAAAAAAAAAAAAAAATAAATAAAATAATTATCTTAATGTTAAAAAAAAAACATTTTATAACTGATCGTAGTGTGAAAAGGCCGATTCTACACCACTCCCCAATTTCAAGGGAAATCCTGCAACCCCAACCCCGAGGCTAAGATGCAATCCGACTTAGCGTATAATAAATCATGACTTTTGTACACAATGGTTTCGTCGACACAGATGACTTCATCAGCGAAGACACCTTTCAGGAAAAGGTGCAGGACCAGAATCAGGAAGCTATTAAATGGAAGGACTTGCCCACCAGGGTGATCTATAAGATCTTGGAGGTAGCTGAAGTGGATGGTAAGTTTGGCAAAAGCAGAATCCTCACCCTGAAGGACCGTCAAGGAGAGACCAGTAGAGTATGGGCTTGCCCCACGCTCAACAAGGAGAAAGATCCTTGCAAGGAGCCTTCGTACGAAGCACTGGGTTAAAGCTCAGCAAAAGCAAGCAGGAGTATCTCTCATACGATCTGGTGAGGAAGTAAAAAAAAAAAATAACCGAGGGCTAGGGGTAAGGACGCAAAATTTCCCAATCCACTTAAATTTTTTTGCACTTAGCACTGATCTGGAGGGTTCGGGAATGAGCGGGGAGCGAGGCGTAGCCGAGCGAGGCGCGATTGGAAGAACCCTCCCTACGGCGCATGCGCATTCAATTCTTCACTAATTGGGGTAGAAGGTTGACGAAGCTGATCCTTCTCATCGTAGTAGTTTTCAGGCAGACTGCAGGAGCACCGTCTTCACCTGCCAGCTGGGACTTGTAGGTTTTGGCTAATCGCACGGTGTCTCGATGCTTCTTTTTCTTCTTGGCGACTCGGCGTGAGATCAAGGATAGGACCATTATCCCCGTGGCACATACACAGGCGAGGGAACCTAGGGGAATGGATGCCACGGCACCCACACCGGTCAGAGCAGACCCCATGGTACCACTGGTCAGCAATAGACTGCCTACGCAGCACCCACCCAGGGCAATGGAGATGACCTTATCCAATCGGTTGTAGATTTTCAACGCATACTCATATCTCCGGATTTCTGCGGTGAGCTCCTCTTCCATGCATGCGATATGACTGGCATCTACTTAATCCATTTATTTATAGGAGCATACCGAGGAGGAAATATTTTGAAGGGCTGTTAGCACCTAAGATCAGACCGGCTCCGTCGTGGAATTGCTGACCACGCTTCAAGTAAAGTCCATCACCATAGGTGATCCGGGCGTTTGAGGGTTTGAGGTAGAGACCGTTACCACTAGGTTTCACTGTGCAAACGCATCCACCACGTTTCAGGTACAATCCAGACCCTAAAGCCTTGTTGACGGCTACACCACCCAGACCACTTAAGGCTCCAACACACAAGGCGGGTAGAATGGTTTTGCTAACATGGGAAGTAGTGCCTTCATTGCCAGCCCGGCCAGCATGGGTAGGAAGCCACCCACCTTCTGCATGTTTTCCTTCAATTGGATCGCACTCAACTCTAGGACCATGCCACCAGTACTCTTCTGTAGGAGCTTGGCGATTTTTGAACCTGGCGGGTGGTGAGCCACATCTTGTGTTCGCCTTGCAAGTTTGCGTGGGACAAACGAATGGAGACCGGACAACCTTTCTTGACAGCCCGTTGTAGTTTATCAGCTTGACCTTTGTCAAGTTCAAACCATGTTCATGATAAGTCATTTATTCATACCTCACGAAGATGAAAGCGGATGGTGAGATGTTCACCCTGAAATCGATGGGCCTACCATCTTGATCGGTGGGATACGTTTGCATGCGATTGATGGTTCGCAAGGTCACCGGCAAGTATACTAGATTCTTAGGGTTTGAATGATCTTCATACCAGGACCGTCTGCGGAAAGAAGCTGTAGATGGTAGACTGCTGTGTACCATTCATATAACTGCCATGGATGATATCACTATTCACCAAAATGCTGTTGATGCTGATGATATTTACAATGTGTTCCCCTTCCGTATAGCCGTTTGTGATCATATCGAACGTGTAAATCTGCCGCTCGAATCCCAAGACGGTGTTGATGCTATTGACAACGTTGAAGTCTACTTGATAGTGTCTGGCGAGTGTCAGCGTTGCTCTTAGGGTTGGCATCGATGATGATCTTCGTTTTGTTGAGCCGTAGCCGCCGCTGGATCTCATTGTTGATGTCTTCGATGTCATAGGAACCTGTGCTCAGTGCGATGGGAAACCAGTTGGCACCATCGTCGGGGAGTAGCGGAAGGAATTGTTACCTGTATGAATGTTGGGGATGGAGTTATAGGTTTCCAGGTTCACCCATGCCATTTCGTAGGTCTTGGATTCCTTGAGATGCAGTGGGGGGTTGAACCGGGTAAGAATTTGGCTATCGTTTCCAGAGACGATGAAGGAAAACCCATGCTTGGGGTCGGTGTTATTAGCAATTTGCTGCGTGTTATTAGCAATTTGCTGCAACAATGTGTTATTCATTTATTTATGGTAGACCATTGTCACATATTTTTGCTTCCACTCTTCGATACCGTCATACTGCTCCTTGAGCTGTTTTCCAGCCTTCACTACGATTGCATAGACTTCGGCGGGGCGACTGGCAAAGAGGAGTTGTAGGTGAATTTTATCAATTTACTTTTAGTACACAAATTTCATCTTCTGATCGTCGGATTCAAACTGTAGGATTCTGTCGGAAATGACAAGTGCAAACGCTTCTGTGTTGGCTGGAACATTGCGGGCGAATTCGGTCCGGATCTGAATGTCTACCGTAGATTCTTTGAGACGTTCAGACTGATGACTCACATCGATTACAAACAAGGGAAATCGGAGGATTAATACCACCATTACGGAGGAGACTGTCCATGTTGTGGAATTTCTTTCTGAAGTCGGAGGCCTCTTTGAACACTCTGGCGATCCTATTTGCGTTGAAAGCTGCATTATAGTCGACTGCTGGATAACGTTCAGCGTTGAGGGTGACATGGATATTTCGCAATCGACTGTGATCGAACACGGAAGCATTATGGGTTTGGTCACCACTTTTGTTGGTTTGGAAGGCAACAATGATATATCTAGGCTTTTCGTGACCACTCTTGGCAGCCAGGCGCCAGTTAAACTGTGAGGCTTGGGGAACGGGTATGGAATCACACTGTCTCATGCGAAATCCACAGTGGATCTTGGATTTACTTTGGATGGTTTTGTACAGTTGCATCTTATTTTCGTCTGAGGGGTGATGTGAGGACGAACCACGATACTTTACTCAAGCCGATCTTTGCCGGATCGTTGACGGCAGCTGCTCTCAGAATGGCATTAGCATTTAAATCGCGAACGAGTGAGAGTTCGTGCTTGAACCCGTACACTATTTTGTTGTATTCATCTGCGAATCCAAAAATATGTTTTAGGGGATGGCAAACGAAAACGATCCTTTGTTGGTGGGCTTGGTGATAATGTATCCATGACGGGCTGCAAATCCAGTGTTCTCAGCCTCAGCATCGGTGGAAGAACCCTTATACCACAGTTGGTTGAGACCCTGCGATTTGGAGAAGTCGTTGGGGTAGGTTAACATTCCCAGCATAGTGGTGGCGATGCCGGGGTCGTTAATATGTTCAATCTGCTGACCGGAAAGCCTGTAACTGATGCTCTTGAAGAGATACATGATACCATTATGGGTGAGCGACACAAGATCGCAATCGGCATATGCTGTGTCATCATTCTTGAGAAGTCGATCTTCCACCACGAGATAACTTTCGGCGGGGTGTAGGAACAAATCCTGGGTTTCGATGTTGATTCGGATTTCAGCACCGACATTGTTCAGCTGGGCACCGGCTTGTGGTTCGTATTCGCGAACCTGATATTCCTGGAGACTTTCGTCGAAGGTCAACCCTTCGGTGATTGTTAGGATGTCAGACATAATGTATTTATTTATAGCGTTGGACGAAGTCGTGGATGGTTTTGATACCAGAGCCGGAGATTAGATTGTTCAACCGAACTTGCTCTGGCTTCTTGCGTTGAACACTAGGCTGTTGAGGGTTTTACTGCGTTTTCTGGGGCGGGTCACTTTATCAACCACATGGTCGACGGCTTTGAGGCTCCTTTTAACACCTTTCAAGGCTGCATTTGTGGCAGCACTCACGGCCTTACTTCCTAGGGTTTTGGCGGCAGAGGAAGTAAACATGCGTCCAGCTAAACTGGCAATAGTGTCAAACAATCCTTTACCACCGTAGGCGTACTTTCGAGCATAACCTTTCTTGATTTGCAACATTTATTTATAGGATGCTACGGTAAAGCGCCTTATATTCATCGATGCTGATATGTCTACCCTTCTTCATAGCATCGATAATCGACACAATTTCGTTGCGCACACCATTATTTCCTGCTCGGTATGCTGCGGCACACAGTTCCAAGCGATCGAGAAGCTGCTTGAAGTTGGAAGGAAGAAATATGGTTTGCAGCCCACTACCAAACTTATCCTTCTTGTAGATGTGGGACACGATTTCCTTCCACTTGTAACCCTTATTCGCCTTCGGGGTTCTCGAGAGAGTGGAATTGCCTTGATACATGGCACCGGAACTTTTCAGGATCTGTGCATAGTCCTCTAGGTCTTCGGACTCGAACGATTCTGGGTTCTTTTCACCATGAGTTCCCAGAGGCCAAGGGTTCCTTTGTACCTCACACCATCTACGAAAATATCATCACCGTCAAAAGTAACTGGTGAGCTTCCGATGAAGAGACCATCGTTTTCAGATCGCCATCCAAAGGTGTGGTCGGCGAAAGGAGTCATACTGAGCTGCAAATACTGCAGTGCTCGGGGTCTGAGGACGGTGTCTGTAGGTGGTGCGATGGGTAGTGGATCGGCAAACTCGGGCGGTGGAGGAGGAGGGCTGGCACTGCTGCAGGAAGGTCTGCGATCGTTTTGGTGATTTTGAAGCTGCTTCCCGCTGAGCCTCAACCACAGGCTTGAACACCTTGGAAAGGTCTCGGCTGAGTCCAATCTTGTCGAGACGATGCTGCATATTACTGGCTTGAATCTCTCGCTTGGTGTCTTGCAACTCCATAGCAAGTGCCTCACGCTGATTAGGGTCGGTAATCTTGATAAACGTCATTTATTTATGGGATCGAACGCCGTTGAACGCCCCTAAGCGTTTGTTCGAACGCCCTTAGCGCTGGTTCGAACGCCCTAAGCGTTGGATCGAACGCCCCATAGCGATGGATCGAACGCCCTAAGCGAGGAATAGTATCTGCCAGCGTTGAGGAAGCTCATATGAGCCGCCCATGCAGCACTCTGAGGAGCAGAATGCTTTGCGAGATTTTTTATGCCTTTGAGGCGATTGTACTCCCCACTATCCGAACTTTTACGCCTGACCAGAGGGTGGTAAATTTGGGTATGCAAATAGTCTCCTCGTGAATACGGTGCAAAACCTTGTCGCGAGCAATCTTAACACCGCACCGCCAGCAATTCTTGGGGAAAGCTTCAAGTGCCTTGTGCATTTATTACTGCCCGATGGGGATGGGTTCGTACACTGATGGCCGCGGACGGTCTAGATGCAGCACTGTGGTCCAGGCGGCTGCCGAGGCTTGCGGTAGGAGTGGAAATTATAGGTCCGTCCTTTGAAATCCTGATCATCGATGCGTTGGTACCACTCAGCACCGCATCTACTGCAGCCGTATCCCGGGATCACACCGTAAATAAGCACACACTCCCACTCGTGCTCGCATTCAGGGGGCTTGGGAGCATTCTCAAACTCCCGATCCAAGTCCCGTTGATTTTCCAGGAAAATTCCTGTTTATTGATCCATTCTTTATCTTAGACTCGATAGAACTCATCTATATTGCATCGATACTTTCCTGCCGTCTTGGGACTCGTGAGATCGATGGTCATGAATCTGTGAGGCTTGGACCAGCAGTGGTCGCATAGGGCATCGAATTGAGCCGGGGTGAGATCGCTGCAATGATCCCGGCGGATATGATCGCGATCCTTGGCATCCTGCTTGAAGAGGCATTCTCCCGGATCGATTGCCGCGTCAGCTTGAAGTAATTTTGGCAGAAACAATTACCAGCAACGGGCGACGGAGGAAGTTTGGCAACTGCAAGGTGTGCGGTGCCAAGAAGTCTCAGTTTGTTGCTACAACCGGTGCAGGGTTCATGAACAAGCTAATCAACCGATTACCCATGGAAATGCATCTCCCCGGACACAACTTTACCGGGCCAGGGACTAAACTTAGCAAGCGACTACTCCCGATGGCACCCCGAAGGCTTGGTCCAAACCCATTAATCGAGTGGACCAGGCTGCATATCACCACGATCTTTGTTATGCCCAGCACAAGGATACAACCGCACGCAACTCCATCTGTGACAAAGCTATGCTAGCCTCGATTAACTCCATTCCCAACCCTACCACACGCGAACGCACGGACCGCAGCATTGTCGGACCCATCATCGGCACCAAAGCTCGATTTGGTCTGGGTGTTAAAAAAAGTTCGCTGGACCGATGATTTAGCTGAGGAGTTGCACAAACCAGTTCGACGCAAGTTTCAAAAACGCCGTGTGGTAGTGGGCGGTGTGGATGAGACCTGGGCGGCCGACCTTGTTGATATGCGTGCCTTTTCTAGGGACAACAAGGAAATAAATTCATCCTGAGCATCATCGATGTCTTCTCCAAATATGGCTGGTTGATACCGCTCAAAAACAAGAAGGGGTGACGGTGCGGGATGCCTTTCAAGCGGTGTTCAAGGAGCGTGTGCCCAAAAGCTTTGGACAGACAAAGGCATTGAGTTTTACAACAAGGATGTAAAACAATTGCTCCAAAAGCATGATATTGAGCTCTACTCCACCGAGAACAAGGAGAAGTCGAGTGTGGTTGAACGCTGGAATCGCACCATGAAAGAGAAACTACTTTTCAGCCAACTCCACGCACACCTATATCGATGTCCTGGACGATCTTGTTCGCCAGTACAATACCACCAAGCACCGCTCCATCAAGATGACCCCTGTCGCCGCAAGTCACAAGGAGCATGAAAACAAGGTGTATTGGAACCTTTACGGCAGCATACCTCCCATGAAACCACCGCGATTTCATGCTGGCGACAAAGTCCGAATCACCAAGAAGAAAGGTACATTCGAAAAGGGATACACACCCCGCTGGACTGAGGAAGTATTCACCATTTCCCTAGTGTTGAACACTCAGCCGCCGACCTATCGCCTCAAGGATTTCAGCAGTGAGCCCGAACTTCAAAAGACTGGTCAAAACATCTACCGCATCGAGAAGTCTTGCGCCGGAGAACCCGGGAGGGGTGAAAGAGCTTTACGTTAAGTGGAGGGGTATCCACGGAATTCAACTCTTGGGTCAAAGCCACAGATGTGCAATAGACTAGTCAAGTTTTCTTGTCCTAATTCATAGGACAGGAAAACTCTGCTGTGTTACCTTATAATTTCATGAGTTCCGCCTTGATTCTGTCGATGCGCTAGTCCTCCTCAGATGTTGAATCCAATTCGCGCCGGCTCCTGTCCGTCATGTGATAAGACTTCACCTTCTGTTCGATGGTGTTTATTTTCTTTTGAATCGCCATGCTTAGATCTACATAGTTATTCGCATACCATCCTTTGGTCACCGGTTCATGTGCCGCCATCCCCTCTGGAAGATTGACGATCGAGTGTCCCTGCATATCCAGGGCACCACTCATCTTACCGCCGGCCATAGGCAAACACTTCACCACATCTTTCTCGAGACCGTTCAGGTGTTTTTCATCGCCTCGAGCTCTTTTGAGATTGCTTCAAACGCAGCCTCTAGGTCATTGATGTCTTTATACCATCTTTCATTTGTTGGGTTACCCACCGTTTTGTCACAGCATCCGAGCTGTCCTGGGGATATCCTAGGCTAGAAATGCGATTGTCGTTCATATCCAAATCCTGTAGCATTCGCCGAAGGATGCACGCTTTCTTGCATGAGATCCAAACTTATCCATTTATTTATAGAGTGAGAAGATTGTATCTTCCAACGATTTTCCAGTCGCCAACACTTTCAACACGAATAGGCAAAGTGACCACACCCCACCGAGCCTCGCTGCTGTAATTCATCGGTGCTATAACGAATTTGAGGCTGTAAGTAGTTTACCATCTCGTCAGGCGCTAGCAATCCATAGGAGTCAAAGTAATACTTTACCGACCCACGTTTATACCAGCAAGTCCAATGCGTTCCAGGACCTTCCAGCTATCGTGATTCAAAATTCCACATTCAGTGCGGCGCGGGCTGGGTGGTAGGGCATCGCGCATGAATACTCCTCTGAATCGAGGGATGCCTAGGGCTGTGACGGCTCTCCAATTCCTTATTTCACAGGGGCTTGTGGGGAGGAGGATGCCGTGCATGCGTATGCTGCTCATTTATTTAGGTATGGGCATTCACACCCGTCAGAGACTGCCAAGTGCAGAAGAGGAGAGATGGGCATCCGCACCCGTCAGAGCCTGCCAAGTGGAGAGGGAGGGCCTCACCTCAGTCGCGGGCGTCAGCGATGCGATAGTGTCCGTGGGCGAGGGTGCTAATGCCGTCGGGTAGGATGTGGCGCTTGGTATCCTTGACAGAGAGGGCGACCTTGTTGATCTCCTGGGTGTAGATCTGGTGGAGTTGGCTGTGGATAATATTCATGGGCTTGTAGACCTCCTGCTGCGTGTCGAGGCATCTCTTGTAGTCGTCGAAGGTTATGTTGCGCTTGATGGTGGTCTTCGCGACTCCTTTGGCTCTCTTGGTGGCTGTGACGGCTCTCTCAATTCCTTATTTCACAGGGGCTTGTGGGGAGGAGGATGCCGTGCATGCGTATGCTGCTCATTTATTTAGGTATGGGCATTCACACCGTCAGAGACTGTCAAGTGCAGAAGAGGAGATGGGCATCCGCACTCGTCAGAGCCTGCTAATTGCAGAGGGAGGGTCCCACCTCAGTCGCGGGCGTCAGCGATGCGATAGTGTCCGTGGGCGAGGGTGCTAATGCCGTCTGATAGGATGTGGCGCTTGGTATCCTTGGCAGAGGGGCGACCTTGTTGATCTCCTGGGTGTAGATCTGGTGGAGGTGGCTGCGGAGAATATTCATGGACTTGTAGACCTCCTGCTGCGTGTCGAGGCATCTCTTGTAGTCGTCGAAGGTGATGTTGCGCTTGATGGTGGTCTTCGCGACTCCTTTGGCTCTCTTGGTGGCTGTGACGGCTCTCCAATTCCTTATTTCACAGGGGCTTGTGGGGAGGAGGATGCCGTGCATGCGTATGCTGCTCATTTATTTAGGTATGGGCATTCACACCCGTCAGAGACTGTCAAGTGCAGAAGAGGAGAGATGGGCATCCGCACTCGTCAGAGCCTGCTAATTGCAGAGGAGGTCCCACCTCAGTCGCGGGCGTCAGCGATGCGATAGTGTCCGTGGGCGAGGGTGCTAATGCCGTCTGATAGGATGTGGCGCTTGGTATCCTTGGCAGAGAGGGCGACCTTGTTGATCTCCTGGGTGTAGATCTTGTGGAGGTGGCTGCGGAGAATATTCATGGACTTGTAGACCTCCTGCTGCGTGTCGAGGCATCTCTTGTAGTCGTCGAAGGTGATGTTGCGCTTGATGGTGGTCTTCGCGACTCCTTTGGCTCTCTTGGTTGTGGCGCCGTCATCCATCTTGTAGGCGTACAGCTTCGGCCGGAGTCCCACGAAGTCAGTCATGCTCTTGCTGCCGCACTCGTCCTTGAACATGCCGATGATTTTCTTATTTGCGCCGACCGGAATTCCGGAGGGTGGTCGGCCGGATAGTTGGACGTGTCGAATTTCTCCTGGACGTGGGGAGCGATATCCTTGTAGAAATCCTCGGTTCGAATCTCGAATGCCAAGCTGTCGGTGTCGGTGAAGAGCAGCGGGCGTCGTCGCCATACATCTTCCGCACGAATCCGTAGTGGAAGTCATACATCAGTATTTTCGAAATATCCAGGATGCATGCTCCCAGGTAGACGGGCTTATCGAACTTGAGCTTCGTTTTCTTCATATGGACGGCTGCCAGGTTCTCGGTGAAGACAACCCGACGATCGAAGTTGGGCTAGGCCACGAGCTTTAGCGCCTGCTTCTCGTCGGTGACCAGCCGGACATCTACCCTCTTGCGGATATTTTCCATGGTCTTGCCGAAGTCCGAATTATTCATGAGTTTGAAGAAATCTTTCTCGGCGTCGGACTTGGCCACGGCTCTGAGCTCAGTGTTTTGTCGATGTACGGCTTGAGCCATGGGGATTGCCTGAATCCAATGATGCGATGGACCTTCTTCAACACCACCCCTGGGAGATATAGTACTTGAGGTTACGAATGTGAAGGGTATATTTTCACGCTTGCCTAGATGAGGCACCAGTTTACGCACCCGTCGATCTCCACATTCTCCGGCGCGAGAGGATAGTCGTTATGATCGTCGTGGAGGTGATGGGGTACTCTAGGTCACATTCCACCATGGCACCATATTCGTGCTCGTCCGGATGGCTCAAGATGTCCTCGATTTCTGACGGCTCCATCCATTCGAATTCCCCCGTGGGAAGGGGTTGCGCCATGGCCCACCCGTAGAGATTGTTGGCGTCTAAGTAGGCCAGATACTTGGTCGGCTGCGACGCATCGTAGTCGGTCATGTAGGGATTGTTGGCCTTGCCATATCGATGGGAGATCATGGCCACCCCCATTCCCACCCTGGAACATCATCAGCATGTCCGGATCTGAGAGAAGCTCCAGTCGGACCCCAGTAGATTTTAGCGCCGCGTCGTAAGCTAGCCCTGGAGATGTGAAGTAGTGTGCAGGGTCGAGCTTGTAGTGTTTGATGCACATATCCTGAAATCTTCGAAAACATCCTCCAATATTGCAACATCGCTCTCCAGGTAGAGATTGTGATAGTCCTGCATTGTCCGACAGCTGAATTTCTCGAATACCTGCTGCGCGTGCTCGTACTCCTCATCGCTGATGTGCGTGCCATAGAGTCTGCTGAAAATTCCTCCTTGGGCTGTAGCTGCGTTTCCTCCAGCTTGACGGGCCCATCCATATAATCGTAGGGATATACCCCTTCCTAAATATCAGTTCGGAGCGGTCGCCGAAGCACTTCTGCGTCGCGTTGAATTTGTCCTTGGTAAAATCCTGCCAAGGCTTTGAGAGAGCTGAGCATGAATCGCATGGAGTCGATAAACCTCATCTCAAGGTCTCCCACCTTCTTGGAGAAGCTGATGTACTTCTCGTCGGTGTTGGAGATGCAGGTGATTTTCCCTTTCCCAAATCCTAATTCCTTCACGAAAAGGTGGGCGTCGTACCCACTCAGGTTGTGGAAGACGATGGGCACGTATTTGGTGAGCTGAAAGTCAAGATTGCACTGGTTGTGTGCGGCGCCGCTATACCTACCCGTGAGGTGGTTGTGATCCCGTACCTTATCTTCACTCAATGCGCCACCGCAAATGTGGCAGAGTGTGCTTGCCGCGAAGCTCTCCTTATCTTCGTCCGTCATCGTCATGGGTTTGTTGTCCCGATAGATTTTGTCGATCTCCCCAACTTCCTTCTCCATGCACTCCATGAATTTCTTAGCCGCATCTTCCCCACAGTAGACGACTGATTCCTTGTAGTCGCCTTGGGCATACTTCACGCGGTAGCAGAAACCCGATGGTCGATGTAGCTGGTATGCCTTCGTGTAGGCTCGCGATGGGTCGGGTTGGCAGGTATCCATCTTTCCCGTGAAGCACTCGAAATCCGCGTAGATGGTGAATGGAACCCTCATCTGACGCTTGTGATGTTGGAAGCTGATGAAGGATCCTTCTTCCGGCATCTCGATTCTGACCGCATCCTTTTGCCGCAGTACTCCATATGATCGTCGAGGATGTCCTGCCTGGAAAAGTGGCACAGGCATCTGCGGCAAAAGAAGAGCTCGTGCCCGTGCTCCGTCACTTGCGAGCTCAAGAGTCGTGACAAGCTCTTAATCCAGCAGTAATGCTGCTTGCTATCGCTGGTTAGGAAAAGGAGATCTACGTGCTGCGCGCCGGTGTTCTTGGATATCCTTAGGGGATATATCTGGAGGTCCTCTTCCCCATCCTCACCCTTCTTCAGACCATCATAGCCAAAGACGTTGATGTTGAGGTCTGCATTCCGCCTCTCGAATTTATCGATCGCCTTGAGGGACACTGGGAAGTTAATATCATCGAATTTCAGCCCACCCTCCCATTTCTTGTACTGGTTCAGGCGATAAGCATGATTCCCATCCACCTCATCATGATGCAGGGCCGCCAACACTTCCCACTGGAAGCAACGATCATCCTCATTTCTCACGTTGACGATTGCCTTCTTTTGGCAAGTGCTGATAGGGTTGGTATGTAGAAGCTGCCCTAAGTGGCTTGAATTCGTTCCGGTGGATCTCTAGCAGCTCGATGCTGGCGAAGGTCCATCCACTACCCTCGCGCATATACCTTGAAATGCTTTCCTCGATCTTCCCTACCATGACTGCAATCTCGAAGTCGAGGTCTGCTGATTCGGTGATGACTGTCTGGGCTGATCTGAAGTAAGGGATGACGTAGGTGTTCCCCAGTCGCGGAATTCGTTTTGACCAGCTCCACTTTCAGCACTAGCTGTACCTTCAAAAGCCCTTCTTTCGGGTGAGGGCACCTTCGATCGTCCTGGAGATGATGCTGCGACTAACCTGGAAAAACGTTTCCAAATCATGCTGCTGGAGAGGGTCGATTCTGACTGTGCCAAAGACTCCTTTCAATGCATCGCATCGGTCGACTACTTTGATCTCGTCTTCCACTGGGGTATTTTTGATATCTTCTTCACCAAGTCGGTTAGGGCGGCTCTTCCTAGTCGGGAATATTTGGAGATTCCGCGTCTTTTGGCGATGGCCTTCAGCTCCTTCTTTGTGAAGACCTCTTCGCGGGCAAATTCCGGTTGGTTTTCTCCTCGATTAGTTTGACCAACTTCTCCTTCGACATCCTGCTGACCCCTTCAGACCCTCATCCTTAGCTATTAGACGGAGTGCATTCATGGTCTCTTTACCACGATCTTGCCTACGATCGGGATGTTCTCGTTATCGATCTGTTGGCGCGATTGCTTCCTATGCCTCCAGCAGAGACCGTCCATTCCTGCTTACTCTTGCAAAATTTCCTTCTTCCTCTTCAGGGAACACCGCAGGTGTGTCTCACCCATTCTTCTGGCTGGTCTTCAAATTTCAGCTTCGTCGACTGAGCGCCGCAGTTTTGACACATCTGGGTGGTCGGATCCATCTGTGCCATATTTGGGTTGTCGCAGCACTGCTGAGGGTTGGGGTTGGGGTTGGGGCGCTATCCTCCAAATCTTTCTCATTCTCCAAAAGAAATCTGCGTACTGATCCATGATATTCTTACACGATGCCATCCTTTTATTTATTTCAATTTGGGGCACCTTCCTCTAAGGTGTCTTCGCTGATGAAGTCATTTGTGTCGGTCGACGAAACCATTGTGTACAAAAGTCATGATTTATTATACGCTAAGAAGGGACACTGTCGGATTGCATCTTAGCCTCGGGGTTGGGGTCCTATGCAGGATTTTCCTTGAAATTGGGGAGTGGTGTAGAATCGGCCTTTTCACACTACTTCTGATATATCATTGTTTTTTTAAATGCATATATTTTAAAACCCTCTTATATATAACTTCATTGCTGGTCACAACAGTGAGTATAAGTTACATTTGTAATTGTATTGCATAGTTATTCCTCAACAATCAAAACGATAAAGATCAAATATATACGACAGTCTACTGTCTCCTGGCTTTGTACATGCACACACAGGAAGTCGTTCGAGGGTATACACATGATTATGAGCACTGGACCCTTTATGCACTCATTAACCTTAGAAATGTTAAACTTAAAAAAAAAAAAAAAAAAAAATGTAAAAACCCAAAGGAACACCGCCTTTACTGATGTGCTCAATTTAAAAGTAATAAAGAAGCCTTAACATTCAGTGAAGCCCTCATCGTTCTGCAAGTCAAACATGACCTCAAGATTTATTTAACGAAGATTTCGTTGCTGGATGTTGTTACCGATAACAGCTACATACTAAGTAATATGGACACATCAAAATATTGTTTAGCATAGGAAATCGTTAAAATACTATGTTTTCTTAATATAAAATGTATTTATAATTTTGATAATAATCACCGAGAAGAAAAAAAAGATTGAAATTAATAAAATTTAATTCAACCCAGCATGTCATCGATGTGCCCTATTCTGTCACATGTTTCGTTCTTGAACTTAACTTCGTCTATAATGTTTCCATTTACAATGTTTATATTGTGCCATTGTGCATATAGAATACCTTGTTTCAAATGAATATTGTGTAATATTATATTCAGCTGGTAGTGCTCCTTCTGTTCTAAATTGATTTACAATATAATCTTTATTGTCATATAAACATAATTAGTTTGTGATAAAAACAACAAAAACCCAAACTTAATATTGCAAAGACATACAATAAAATAAATATCAAGAACAATAAATGCTAACGTTAGCAATGTTTCAAATTGTTTCGTGATAATATTGTGATAATTATGGTAACTGGGCCAATTCTAGTGTTACATGTCCATATGGCATGTATGATAGACAAACATCATGAATAAGGTGCATTTAACCGAATGATATAATGCGATTTAATAACGTGTAAGAACGAACATGTAATTAAATATACATGTAAACTGACTGACCTTAAAAACGCAAGACATATTTTTGTGATTGAAAAAACAAAAACAAATCATGATAAATCTTCATACGATTGATTCCTATATACATTTTAATATACGTCATTCCATTGAATAACATGAGGTAATTGGATCGGATTATTGACATGACATTTGAACCTTTCCGGAATGATTCTGTGTGGTTTTCTTTGTAACATTTCTTTTATCCTTATCCAACCTTAAATCAGTATAATTGACATCCATGACCAGTACAGCATAAAGTGACCGCACCACGTCTATAACATTTCAATATGCAACACAATTTGCGAGACAAATTTACGCTTGCAACATCAACTGCTAACCAAGTCGTCCGATGTCATAAAACAGATTCACACCAAAATGATTCCATATACCGAAAGGCCACAGACCCCACTGCAAAAAACTATAGTATTTACAGTTAAAAATGGAAAATGACAAAGTACAATGTAAGGGTGGGAATGAAACAAAATCAGAAGACAAAACTGAACTACAAATTACCTCAACAGAACCGTGAACACTTCATTGTCAGTCATTAAGACGTTTAGTTCAGGCAGTCATTGTGTTCGACGTGTAAACAGCCGTAAATAGGCAACCATATTTTTAATACATACCACATGAGTTGAACACTACGCGTGATGTAAGGAATAAAACGTTCAAACTGCAAACTTTATTTAGACAATGGAGAAATTAATGACATGTATGTATTTATGTGTTTTTATAAGAATGCCAACACTACAAAATTAATTAAAACAAAACAAAACACTATAATTTTTCATTTTAAAGTCCGTCAGTATAATTGACACATCAATTATATAATTCTGTTATATAAATTTGATCAGATAAACCTGTTGCTATGGTAGCGACCTTTGAAACTGTCTTTTTATTTCTTTCCATTCAGATCTTTAACAATGTTTAACTCCTCTCTATTTTGGACTGTTGACTATGCAAATGTGTTTAATATTATAAAGGTTAACTACCTATTAAATTTAAAGCTATAATATAACGTATTTGTAGTTATATGCATAGATACATGTAATAGACAATTGTTGCTAGTAAATTTAACGCAGAATTAAAAACTGCGTTCAGGAGACAACAACAAATCAACACAAAAACAAAAGAGTTCGAAAACGGGAGTCTCTCTGAAAACATATTGAACTGAAAGGTAAATGCAAAGACAGGTATATCCATACAAAACTAACTCAAACAAATGTAGACTATATAAATCAACAAACAACTGGTTCTTCTCACTTAAACGTTTCAAATGGTTTGTTGCAGTACCATTTCCAAATGCTTATTTGATAAACATGTTCTTAGCCTATATAAAGTATTTAGTACAAATTAGCACATAAACAACTTAATTTTTTAAAGCGATTCTCTTTTGACATGACATATGACTGATATGTACATATTCTTAAATTATCTGTTAACCAGTTTTGAATTGTTCATATACCAATTTCTACTACAGGAATAGGTTACCTTACCCGTACTTGACAAAACTTTTCGATTTTTTTATCTAAATGCTGTTCTATTTCTTACTTGATTTGGCGTTTTTTATTCGAGTGTCTGGCGTATTATATTTTTTTATAATCATAGTTATACATAATGAAAACGAATCCACACAACAAGAAAGAACAATAACAAAATACAATATCAGGTGCTTCAAATATAAAAGCTATATTACTTTTCAGCGACTGCATTTAAATTACACATAATCTTTGTATTTCGTAACAAAGTAATATTGGTTTGAAATAAATACACCCCAAAAAAAAAAAAAAAAAAAAAAAAAAAAAAAAAAGATAAGAACAAAGTTTCTACTTGCAAGACTTACCAAACCAAAAACATTATTTTGATTTAAGATTTTGTGTATTTTGGACGTCCAACATGTCTATTAATTGCTTCAAAATGATTTTGCTATGCTTTATCTACCTTAATGACAGTTTTCTGTTCTATGTTCCTTTGAATTTCAACCAAAGATGAAGAACTGGATCTTCCATCACTGTATTGGATACATAAACTACATAAGTGTCCTTACAAACAACGGTATATTGTTGGGTCTTCCAAATGCTCCACGAAACCTCTTTCTAAATTATTAACATCTATTTTATCAGCAATCAAAGCCGGGCTTCAAAGTTATTGTGAAACTGCCTATTCTAGAGGTGGTGTGAATCAGATGTGAATACTGAAAAATCAAAAGATCTTTTAGAGTACATACAATGTAAGACTCTGTCATCTTGCAATAGTATTAAAACATTTGACTTTTCTACACTTTACACAAGTATTCCCATTCGAAACTAAAATAAAAATTGAAAACAGTTGGTATTGCATTGTTTCATAAAAAGAATGGCGAACAAGTATCTTGTCTTGGGAGGATAAATCCTACTTTGTAAAGAATAACTCTGATTCAAACAAAAATACTCTGAAACTGACATTATCAAGATGATTGATTTCTTGACTGACAACATATTTGTTACGTTTGGAGGACGTATTTTCAACAGACTGTCGGCATTCCAAATGGGAATCAATTGTGCCCTCTTCTTCCCGACTTGTTTCTTTTTATTATGAGGCTGACTTCATACACGAACTTCTTAGGAAGAAAGATAAGAAGTTAGCAATATCCTTTAACTTTACTTTCCGCTATATAGATGATGTTCTCTCACTAAATAATTCAAAATTTGCTGACTATGTTAAACGCATCTATCCCATCGAACTAGAGATAGAGAAAACAACAGATACAATTAAGTCTGCCTCTTATCTTGACTTACATCTAGCAATTGACAATGAGGGTCGGTTAAAACAAAACTTTACAACAAAAGAGATGATTTCAGCTTCTCAATTGTAAACTTTCCATTTCTATGTAGCAACATTCCAGCAACGCCTACATACGGAGTATATATCTCCCAATTGATACGATATTCCCGGGCTTATATTTCCTATCATGATTTCCTTGATAGAGGGTTGCTGCTCACAAGGAAGCTATTTAACCAAGAGTTCCAAATGGTGAAGTTGGAATCATCTCTTCGTAAATTTTACGGATGCCATCACGAGTTGGTTGACCGTTATGGAATGACCGTTTCACAGATGATATCGGATATGTTCCTTATGTCGTAACTACAACCCACTTCCCTTTTCAACACGAGTGTGACCTACCAAATTAGACTATTTACCGGGTTTGTAATAACATGAGCAACACGACGGGTGCCATATGTGGAGCAGAATCTGCTTACCCTTCCAGAGCATCTGTGATCACCCACAGTTATTGGTGGGGATCGTATTGCTTAGTCTTTAGTTTTCTATGTTGTGTCTTGTGTACTATTATTTATCTGTTTGTCTTTATATTTTTAGCCATGGCGTTGTCAGTTTATTTTCGATCTATGAGTTTGACTGTCCCTCTGGTATCTTTCGCCCCTTTCGGAAAAATTAACATTGAAAAGTTAATACACCTCTCAAACGTTGTTTTGGTTGAACTATCAAGAATATGGTATATTATATTAATAATGTTTCAGCAAAACTTTTGTGGGCGAGGTGTAACGCAACATGTTAAATCATGAATAAGAGTTTAAAAGTAAAGTAGATATAGAATTGTACCTATTAGACTTTCAAAATAATGCATTTAGCAATACCTACATATTAGATTTACTCATATACATGTAATTGAAATAATACCTTTATAGGCTCGTTTATTTGTGTTAATAACTTCACGCCATATATATATCGTTTTAGTTTTACTAAAAATCATTATGTGGACAGCCAATAATAAAATTTTGAATAACACAGAAAAACTTGGAGTCTTAATCAACATTAAAATGACTGAGCATGCTTACACTTCAAACTTTATAGTGTAATTGTAAACAAATGCGAAGATCTATCGTTTAATAGCAGCATTGAAGTTAACGTTTGAATTTCGAAGATGTATTAATCTCGATAACAATAATTCCTTTCTTGTGTCTCTTTGTAATTTAGACTAAATACACGATGATAACAGGTCGTTAAACGGAGTAACTATACGTATTTTAAGATGAATACTTCATTTCGTTCTGCAGTAAATCAATGGGTTTCAATATTAATTGTGATTTGGATTACTCGAATTAAGCAGCAAACGATGGTTTAAAAATGAATATCTACATGCAAAGTCTTGTATAATAATCATAAAGCTATTGTTTTAATTTCAAATCTTTAAATTCAAACACTTTTACTTCTTTCGCAATTTTCAACTTAGAAACTAAGATCTTCTTAATTCCTTGATCTTTAACTAAAACCGGAATTAAAATATAAATATAATCTCCTGTTTACTATATATTGTATAACTAAACCGATTCATACAAATAAAGACTTTATACTAGCATATTAATATGAATACCGAGTTATATGGATAAGCATTTTCCACAAACTGTCTTTATTCTTGTAAATACATGTTTTTCAACCGTTTTGCCAGATGCTTCAAAAAGAATTAGCAAAGGAACATTAATCGTTTTTCAAGTTTCTTTATTTGAGATTCGAATATATGTATATCAATTAACAACCAACACTTAAGGCTCTTCAGCGAGTGCCTTTATCATATCTATGCGATGTAACTTGACATTTATATTCATCCGAAAAAAATCCCCTTTAGTGCATGTTCATATGATATGGACATCATCGACAGGGTGTGATCTTTAAAAATTCTTCCAGTGAGGTTTTGATGACACGTGTCTGTAACGTACATGAACATTATGAGAGTCATTTAGTCGCATTGTTAGATATTCAATTCTAAATCATTTTGTTTTGTGATTAAATTTTAGCACACTAAAGAACTGTTTTGTGAAAAAATATTTACTTCTAAGGAAAATGCCACTTTTCATCAACCCGAATGAGATTTTGTTCAAAATTATCGTGACATTCAATGTTTTGTAAAAGTGTGAATTTGGTTTTCCAGCAATGTCGTTTATAACAACTTCTAAAGATTTAGTAGGAGGTAAAAGAATTAGGAAGACAAATTGCTTTGTATTGTGGATAACCTCTTACTAGATGGATAGATACTTTTCTCTAAAAGCTAAGTAATAATTTACAGAAAAGCATACACAATCAATAACACAAACACAATAAAGTTAAAGGTAAACAAATGCACACTGATAGAGGAAAACGAAGTAGAAAATAATGCTGCATATGTCTGTATTCTTTTATATTAAACTGCTAAACGGAATATAATTGAATAAAGTATGGAAAACACATTTACAAGGAGGGACTAATCCTTTATTAATACACTTAATGCATAAACACAATTGTCTTAAAACTAATAGCAATACATTTTATAACCGGGGTTTAAAGAAAATAACTATAATGTTTTTAATAATGTTACGAAAAACAATGCAGTTTACATCAAGTGCAATTACTCTCGTTTGTCATCAAATTGAGAATGGAAATGGGGAATATGTTAAAGAAACAACAACTCGACCAAAGAGCAGACAACAACCGAAGGCCACCAAAGGGTCTTCAACACAGCGAGAAAATCTCGCACCCGGAGGTGGTCCTCAGCTGGCCCCTAAATAAAATTGAGTACTAGTTCAGTGAAAATGGACGTCACACTAAAATGAACTTAAATTGAAAAACATTCAAGACTAACAAAGGCCACTGGCTCCTGGCTTGGGACAGGCGCAAAATGCGGCTGGGTTAAACCTGTTTTGCGAGATCTCAAACCCATACACCTCTAGCCAATGTAGAATAAAGAAACACATAGCAATACGCACAGTAAAACTCAGTTTAAAAGAAGTCCGAGTCCTTTGTCAAAATAGGTAACAAAAGAAACCAAGCAAAATGACAATGATACACAAATGAACAAATGACTAATAGCAGTTACTGACATGCCATCTCCAGACCTCAATTAAACTGATTGAAAGATTATGACTTCATCATATAAAATCAAGTACAATCCCTCCCGTTAGGGTTAAGTATCATACCATCATAAAATATAAGAGAAGATTATAACCGTATCATGCCAACATTCATGTATTCTTTTGGTTGTTTCAGACGTATGAAAAGACTTTTAATTTAAATTGGATTATCCTAATTAAGAGAGTGTCACCAATTACGTATATATACAGTTAAAATAATGAGAACAATTTGATAGATAACATGTGGTTTCTTGTTAGACATACATCAACGATATAATATTTGTTTTCTTTAATTCCAGAATATGCATACAATAAATGCTGTTGAATATTAAACAAACAATCAATTAATCAACCAATCCCTGGATAAGACGTCAATGTAACAAACTGCTATCTGAATTCAATACAAAAACTATTGACTAAATGAATGTTGTACATATCTCTTTGAATGTTAAACGAATTGAATATATCTTTCAGAATAACTATATTTGGAATTGAAATATGGACGTATTGTACTCCGAACCTGATGAAGAGAACGAACACATGAAATACCTAACAGGAAAAGCTTTCAAAAGGTAAGGTTTTGGAGTATAGTAACAACGTCTTTATCCTTTAATTTTTGAAAAAGCTATCAGTTCACATGTATTTGAGAAGCATCTCAACGAAAAACAAGTTAAACTGGGTACATGGACGCTGTTTTGGATTACAATAAGAGTCGTATATGCATGTAGAAGGACATAGATATCTTTCTGCGTTTTAGTATATTAAGGATGTTATAACGAGATTTCATGATTATTTTAATACTATATTGATAAAATACATTTACATGGAAAAACTCATCAAAGAAAGCAGGCTAGTAATTCTGTACTCTGAACGCGAGTTTCGTTTCCAGAAGAGTAATCAGATGTGTTAAATTTGATATGGGAACTTATACGAAGTTGTATAGCTTTATTTATCAAAATTTACAAAGAATATGCCAAATACAACTCATACAATATATATCTAAAGGTGGATACACCTTAGTGTTTCAAATAATTCACCATTTTATATACAATAAATTAAAGGAAAATAAACATATCAATGATGATACATAACCACAGAAACGTCCTGACTACTTGGCTGGTGGCACTGATATGGACATAATGTCATCGACTCATTGGTTGAAAAACTCATCAAAGAAGCCAGGCTTATACGTTAGACCATATAGTTAAACGGATTTTACACAATTATAAAGTATCTACAATATATGAGAGAGGCGACAGATACCAAGTAGACATTCGAACTCATTCACATGCCTTTCATATATTTCAATGTTTTTAAGGGATGTCAAAAGATCTAAAATCTACATGCCTTTCATATATTTCAATGTTTTTAAGGGATGTCAAAAGATCTAAAATCTAATACTCGATAATCGGTCATGAAACTCGCAAGTACTCGAATACACGGATAAATCTTTGATCTCAAGTGTAATTTATTTTATTTTTATTCGGCGGTGACATTTAATGAAAATAATTATTATATCATGATATCGCTTGACATCTTAACGAAAGAAATACGTATCGTTGCAGAACTGAAACACAAACTTTTTCGTTCGGACGTTTTGTAATTTGAATATACTTTTTAGTATTTTTAGATCAAATATTTGAATTTGACACAAATTGGTTAACATGAACTTGACAGTTAATAATCCTTTAATACAGAGTATTGAATTACTATATATAGTTATATATATGTGTCTGTAATGACCAGAAAATCAATAATTTGTTTCAACTCATAAAATATTAGTAATTTATGTAATTGACACAGTTATAATTAACCTTTATTGTATTTCAGTGAGTACGACGAATAAATATATTAAGCAACCTATATTCGTGAGTCAAACTAAGTATGCTTAAAGAATATATAAATAGGAGAAACAGATAGAGATGAAAGTTATATCAGAATCTATGACAAACGAATCGATTTTGATTTTGAAATTATCAATTTCCCCACCTTAGTTACAATATAACAACTTCGCCTGCATATGGGATATACATTTCCCAACTTATTCCGTATTGAAGAGCTTGCAGCTCCAACTCAGACTTTGTAAAACGTCACCAGTGTCTGAGCAGAAAGTTGATGAACCAGGGTATGTCAAAGAGCTTCTTGTCCTTTTCCAAAAAAAAAAAACTCATCGGAAGGTACCAAGACCTTGTTGATAAATATTCCGTATCAACTTCGTAAATAATACACGATGGTCTTGAAGTATAGATTCTGCGTACTGATGTTGATTTTGTGATATCCATTTGACGTGACTTTGAACTTATGCATCCTGTCATACTTTGAACGACAACATTATTGTATATCTACCGGTATGACATCCAACGCGCGGTTCTGCGTCAGCGTTAATGTGAATCTAACCATGTGTCTGTCAGGGTACGGATTCGGTCCCAGTACTTAAAATATTTCAATCCTTTATGGGTGGATTTTACATAGATAAATGAAATCGTATAATACAAAAGCATAATGAGGTTGTTAAATTTGATGTATGCCTTTTGTGCGTCTTTTTACATCATAAGAGATTATTGCATGTGAAATCAGCAAAATTATTTTGCTAAAACAGTGTTGGTGGATGCAGCGTACGTTTAATTTCATTTATTAATTATATAAAGAATTTAACTTTCTCCTGCAAACACATCTTATGTTCGACCTGCGACGCATAAACCTAAATGTTCATGTGTTATTTTCTCAATGTCCGTATTGACTATAGCGAATTGTCATATTTAAAAAAAAATGATATTACGTAATAATTATATTTGATTAGAATTATCCAATAGGTTCTTCATAGAATATTATTTTGAACAAATGTCCAATTATTTCTTAAGTAATAGTTCCGTTGAATACTGTCATCTATTTCTATCGATAGTTTTATGTTTTTTTTGTAGAATGAGTGCTCAATTCGAAGTCGTTTTCTGTTTATTTTATCCTATGCATACATATCGGTTAAAGTCGTCCTGAACATGCATAACATAGTTGTTGTTGGACGTTTAGCAACCAACAATCAATCAATTAACTCGAAATTAAACTCTTCCATAAATGGAATGTTACTGATTTTCCGCAATTTTAATGTCAAATGTAGTTTTGAATGTTGATGATTTTGTTCTCTAATGTGCGTTTATAGAAAGATTCCCCAATAATATTTTTATTGTCTTTAAAGACAAGTTTGTGGTATGGAATGTATTACGCCTAAGTACTCCCAAATACGGTAATGTACGGCTATATATACATATTTTATATATATTTTATTACATGATTTGAAATCAACAGTATCTTATATCTGTCGGAACTTTAATCAACTTTTTAAAGATCTTACAAAGTATCCTGATCCCTTGCAACCGATGCCATTATTGGTAAGAATGTTATTTAGTAAGGGTTTTCATTTAAAATCTAAAAGGCCGAAACATAAAAAAGAAATAGTTAATAAGCAAATTTGTGTTATATTATTTAGCAACAAATCGACTACTGTGTTCCTTCTAGTTGAAGGCTAGTGTAAAAGTTGTGTCAGACAGGGTTTATAATGTGACACTCTCGGATAAGGGTTTATACAAACACTTAGCCGGGAATGGTACATGATATTCTCTTTGTGAAACCTGATTTCAACACGTATTACGCAATTTGTTCTTCTTAATTCATTTTTCAGCACATCGTATTTATGAAACATTTACCTTCCATTCTATATAGTTATTACGCGTTTTTGTTTTTGTCTAATCTTAAATGGTTAATTAAATTTTGTATCTTTACGTGAGGAATATTTTTGCATTAAAGTATTTGGATAGCATATGTTTGTAGGCCGTACATTGACCTATAATGGTTTACTTTTATAAATTGTTATTTGGATGGAGAGTTGTCTCATTGGCACTCACACCACATCTTTCTATATCTATGCATGATGCACACACTTGATGGTACTCTTCATTGTTTACCCATTGTGTGCCTCTGGCATACGTTTTCTGTAATGTAGGTTTAGACTACGGCCTAAAGTAACTATTGTCCTGATTGACGTCATTGACGTTCCAATTGGTGTAACTAGCCTCATATATACATCGGCTCTTTCACATCTCTGTGTTGTTATCCTATTACTTTATTCGACACATTTGTATCCGCAATTTATAATAAAACCATTGAATATATAACATTTCTATTCAACTCAATTTTCCTTCCCAATGACTGACCTTTTATATGTGAGAAACGAACATTTTGGTCTACTTATTCACTTTACCATCTCAAATGAATCAAGGATTTTTCAACACAGTCAATCATCTGCTCTTCCAAAATTATACAAAATGTTAAATTATATCTCATATTAAAGTACACATTTTGTTATTGTCAATGTAATAATTATGTGAAGATCAAGCGTCTTCGTGTTATCTGTTATCCAATTTCTCTCTTTTAAAGTATGATGTTTGCGTTTATTTAGTCTAATACTTATCCCTTCGGTCGGTTGTCATTATTTATTTTTGAACCCCAGGAAATGAATACTTTGTGTAAACACAGAAGAGATGAATACTTGGCTGGTGCAATCCTCGGGAGATAGTCTCCACGAGATGTGACATCTAATAGAACAAAAGTGTGATTATAAACCTCCTCATATTCCCGACCGTGATTACATGTTCCTTTCCGATTTGAAATAGAAAGGTTATGTGTGCAAGGAAATACATAACGCGAAAAATTAAATATAAGATATTTTGGAGCAAAATGCTAGGAAAAATCGATCTATGGAAAATATTGAAAATAATTGTCGCATATATAGTATAGATAACAATATGTTACAATTTTTGCTTTACACATCTCAAACCTTCATGAAAACAAAATATTGGTCTAACCAATTCGTTTACTGTTCTTACTGACAAGTTATAGATGTAGGTGAAGCAATACGACATACCTAAATATAAATTAAGTTCATAGAGAATCATGCAAAAAAAAAAAAAAAATGTCACCATTCTATTTAGTAGGAGACTATAAATGGTTACCTTGATAATGCGTTAAACTATTTTTGGTACATCTTATCGTTCTTCGTAGGAAGAACGAAATTCTGATAACAGCGCCACTAAAACAATTTTTATATATCATGGGATTTTCTTTGGTTATAGATTTAACCTTTATGTGTATTTTCATAAAAGATGTATCGCCCTTTACATGTATATAAAACATGTATTAAGTATTTTTAATGTCTTTTTTTTCATTTTAGGGCCAGAAAAAGAAAAGTCGACCTTAATTTCTGAAAAAATGTACCGAAAGTGTCGTTTTGTCCACTTGTATGTATCCAAACATATAAGAATTATGTGTACTCAAACATGTTTTTGAAACAATGACGAAGTTTATCTGTTTATATTTTAATGCTTTTCACTGATCTGTCTATCAACTTGTCTGTTTCTCTATCTGTCTTTTTTTATCTTACTGCCCGCTTTGATTTAACCATCTTGTACAATTGTTATGTACAGCGTTAGTTCTGAACATAAATAAAATAAGATGCTAAAGGTTGCACTAAAAAAGGTAAGCTGTAAGTTCAGAACGAACCTGGTGGATTGCAGGATCCAAATAAAAGTACATGATGTGTCGTGCTTTACACAAGTTTGTTTTCTTTTTGATATAACAATGACCAAATTACCTTCGATTGAAAATGGGTTATAACATGAGAGTCGGCAGTATATACAAACCTTCACAACATGCAAATATATGTAGTAATTAAAGCAGGACAGAATCGGTAGGATATCGA
Source organism: Mytilus coruscus (assembly GCA_017311375.1). NCBI lineage: Eukaryota > Metazoa > Mollusca > Bivalvia > Mytilida > Mytilidae > Mytilus > Mytilus coruscus. Next base: position 40,985,803 of record CM029608.1, read on the forward strand.
ATGAACTCAAAATGTGGACTCTTGCTGCAGGAATAAGGTATCGTAATTGTTATACATCCATCACATGTCAGGAAAACTCTGTATACTAAACGTTAAATAATTTTATACGTCCGATTCGCTTTTCTTATCTTAATTCATCAGGAACTTTCAAAGCCGAATATTTGAAAGCTTTCGCTGCCGACACAGAAATTAGGCACGTCTATTGTGCTACAGATATATGGTCACAAAAATATGTTTCGTTATTTGAGACATACATGTATTATATCGGTTCACTGATTCGTTGTGTCCATCGTGAATCTGTTAAATTGTGAGAAGTAGTAGTGTATAGTAGACTCAACTTTATGAGTTCTTTGCTGGGCTTTAAAGGAACGGGCAAAGAAAAGATGTTTACGCCAATTTGTAGATTCTGAGTATTATGCTTTATTTGATAATCATATTGAAATTTATTGTCCTTTTAGTGTATTAGACTATCAAAATTAATAAGAAAAAGAACATGAAATCAAGCCGGAGGCATTCCTGTCTATCATTGGAGAGTCAGATGATTATCTGCCAAATGACACGATTAAGAATCAGCTAAAAAGTGGCCTAATTGAATTAATAAAAACAACAAGTGAGTGATCATCCTGTTAAATAGCGGAACTATTATGCTGACTACAATTGGTACAATTGTTTGATCTTTGACAGTTAAAATGTATAGGAGTATGTGACTCTACAAGATATTGTTTTACTTGAACAATTTTTGAACTTTACAAAATTTGTAATTGATATTTCGAAATGATCATTGAAAGCAAGACAGTTAACATGTACCAAAAACGTTCAAGCAAGAACATAAATTCGATGGGAAGAAAACACAACAAACCAGACCACAAACCTTACACATAAAAAGCAACATCAGAATGAAGACATGGACATACAATTATTGAATTAGGTTTTGAAATTTGAAATAATTAGTAAATTATATTCAGTGGAGCAGAATTTAAATTTAACTATTGAAACCAAAACTAAAACCCGTATTGTCGACTCTTCTTGAGGGTATAGATAGGAATAAATATCCAACGTATGATACTACAAGAAATTGCATTTTGAAAAAAAATGAACATGTCAATTGATGGTCATGTTTAGAAGAATCAGTATAAAGATTAAAACGTCAATGAAAGAATTATATATTTACACAAAATAATCCAACAGACATCCACATACTAATGTAGATTCATGAATATATAAACTTTAGTTTTAAAGATATAAATGTACAAATGTATAGATTTTATTATAGTTGTAATTGTTATTTTATTTTTCCCATACGAGATATCTGTGTTATCACAGAGGAAGATCTACTTCTGTTGGACAGATTGTTGAAGATGTGATTCGAGGAAAGAAAAGACAAGTAAATCAGGTGTTTTGCATAAAGGTTTTGATTATAGAACTAAGCACGAGGTAAGAGACGACAAAAGTTTACTACAGCATGTTTATAAGCACTACGATAAGATAGAAAAACTCATTGTTTCCATAACCCTCATTTGTTTTTGGAATAGGTAATTAATACCCATACTTAAGAAATGTTGTTGCATACCGTTCATTGTATTATCATAACTTCGAGTTGAGTGCATTTCTTTTACAATGTGTCTTACATCCAGACTTTCAAAGACGACCTTCCTATTATGATATTAGCTTCATACTTTTATTGAAAAGGATTATTACGTGGCTAAGTTTTTGTTTTCTAAAATTTATCATTTCGTCGATAAATTGTATGCCAGTTTGTTAATTATAGGAATAAATGGAAATTTATATACAACTTAATAACGGCGACTTACCAGTGTTTATGTTTGGGGATTCTTAAGTATGGTCAATACTGAAAACTGATTTGGATGCACCATATTTATTGATGTGCTGTTTTCTTTTCTAAAATGCGACCTTCTAAATACTTTCTGAATTCTGAAAATATAAAACTGCATATTGAGTTAACTAGTTCACTTATATTTTGATATTCACATAAGATAAAAACAAAATGTTTTTTTTTTACATAAATTGAAGATATATTTTCAATGTCACGTATTTTTGTCGTGATACAGTTACTTTATAACAACCTACGTTTCTACTAACACATTATATATACAGTCAGGGCATTACTTAAACAAGTAATTTTTTCAGTTACTTATATAGCTAATTTTTGTTTTTATAAAATATAAAATTACTCAATAAAGTTATTTTAAATTTCAATAGAAGGATGGACTAAATGTAGTTTTCATGAATTTTACATCATTTTATATCATAAAATGAAGAATGTATTAGATTTTAGAGGAGTATAGGAAAACAGGTTACGTTAAAATAATAAAAAATATTACTTGAACAAGTTATTTTCTACATCTTTGAAAGAATTGGAAAAACACTTATTTAAGGAACAAATGTAAGTGTTTTGGGTTACAAATAATAAATAACTTCAAGTCTTGATTAATGCACAAGTTTCTACCTATTTATATCTGTCTACCTTCAAGATTTTTGAGGAAAATGATATTTTAATAGTCCAAAGAGACCAATCTTTGACCAAAAGCGTCAATATGAAAGATAAGTGCATAAGAAAGGCAATTGGTGTTTCCGAAAGATTAGATTTTATATTGCATGGGAAAAATAACCAGATGAACGTGAAAATTTGTTAAAGCTAGTAAAATCTGTATAGTTGGACACCTATAAAAATAATATTTAAAAAGTTACTTATATAAGTAATATTTAAAATAGCCTCGTTTTCAACATTACTTGTATAGGTAATTTTAAATGTTATTTGTTTAAGTAATGCCCTGACTGATATATATATATATATATATATATATATATATACTCGTCTAAACATCAACCCAACAATGTTAGATCTGTAAATTTTCTTTCGCAAATTTTTGTTCTTCCCTCGCCGGGATTCGAACCCATGCTACTGAGATATCGTGACACCAAATCGCCTGCACTGTAGCCGTCCCGCTAGACCACACGACCACCTAGGCTTCACAAAATGAAGCTTTCGGTGGCCGGGTGTTACCTTCCACGTCAGTTTTAATCTAGCGTCGTACTACAGTACATGATATATAAGGCATGGAGATGTTATTACATGATATATAAGGCATGGAGATGTTATTACTTATATATACTATATATTTATATATATTATACTGGCTCAGACACTCTACAACAGATTTATCCATCGGATCACCAGCAGTGATGGTGATACATGGCTGTGTATATTATATATACAACTCGTCTAAACATCAACCCAACAATGTTAGATCTGTAAATTTACAGATCTAACATTGTTGGGTTGATGTTTAGACGAGTTGTATATATATATATATATATATATATATAGTTAGTAAATACGTTTTGTTTGAATATAATTTTCTTTTTTTGTCTTTTGGGAAATGTTGTTTGTACTGTATTTAGACTCCTCTAACAAGAAATTTGTTTTACATGCACACGTATAAAGATTTGCGATTCTTATCCAACGTAATCATAGGTTTGAACGTTGTTTTCAATTTAGACTTGTTTATATTTTTCTTTTGGGCGTGTATTATATTTTCCTTCGGGTTTATATGATCCGTTCATCCTGTTTCGACTCTTTAAAATTAAACAATCTAACCTAAATTGAGGTAAATTATATGGCCTTCCAAATACCGTTTCGACACCTAACATCACAGAAGAGACATTAATTGTCGAAAACCGGATATGGTGTACAAATTTGTGCACCTCATGTTTGCGGTATACCATCTTCTTTGCAAGTTTATTGTTTTCTGTTTGGTATTAAATTAATATTTAAGATCCATGTTACATCTCGTGATCAATTTATTTAGCAATTGTCAATGGCAGTCAGCAGGGTTTAAGAACATCAGTTGTTCGACCTGTTAGTCAAATGCGTCTTGTTTAAATATACTTTTCACTTTTTGGTCTTTTGGGAAAGTTGTTTGCGCTGTTTTAGACCCTCTAACAAGATGTTTTTTTTACATGCACACGTATAAAAATTTCGGTTTTATCCAACGCAATCATAGATTTGAACGTTGTTTTCAATTTAGACTTGTTTATATAAATATATGCATATGTATATATATATATATGATCATTTAAGTGTATGTGTTAGCGGCTGTGTTTAACAATTCAGACCGACTGCAATTAATATTATTTGGAACATGAAATGTTATGGCAATCCATTGTTTTATTTCTATCAGAGTGTCTGGAATCTCTTAGTTTTTTTTGTGATAAAAGCCTGCATTTTATAGATTTTCTGTATACCATAAATATATTTTGTTCATTGTTTTTTAACATAAAGTAGGCCGTTAGTTTTTCTGGTTCGAATTGTTTTACATTTGTCATTTCGGGGTCTTGAATTGCTAACTACAAATGTATGCAGTATGGATATTACTCATTATTGAAAGTCGTACGGTTATATCAAGCTGTTTACTTATATGCAATGTGGAGAGTTGTCTTATGGACATTTATACCACATCTTTTATTCTTATATTGATAATGATCAATTGATGGCAGATCAATTACAGCCTTTGTAAAGTTTAACTTTTCTGGTATCTTAGCGATATAAGGCTTTATAGATAGAGAGAATGACATTTGTTTTCTGTTGAAGAGCTAATATTGACTCACACATATTCTTGATCTGTTGATAGTTTGTCGTTGAGCTGCTGTTTTACTGATTGAGCCGAAAATAATAGTTTATTTTTATTTCTCATACTGAAATTGAAACAACAATGATCTCCATATATCGTTTTAGTGGTTTTCGTTTCTTATTTCGAGGCCTTGCACAACATGCGCTCAAGGGTTTGCTCATATTTAAGACCGCTAGGTAACCTATACATTTAAGCGTTTTGACTCTGGTGAAGAGTTTTCATATTGAAAAAAACTCTTACTTCTCATTTTATCAAAACTAGATTTCGATTCAGGGCAGTAACTCAAACTGTGTATGAATCATCCATCATACGATAACACGTCTTTGTATGCAGATAGTTTAATACCAGTATATCATATGCAAGAAACAGAGAATATTGATAGCAAAACATCCTTCTTGTATTACAGTTGTTGAAAGTTTCGTTTATTTGAAAAAAATAAGTGAGCAACCCAAACAGATATAACTGGTCAATGTGACAATAGTTGGGATCCAACAGTCAAAGCTGTGTAAACATACATACAAAACATGTAACAGACATAACACAGTATTGTCTAAAAATTTAAACACACATACGAATCAATTTGACAAAAACGCCAACAAAAATTATAATTGAAGTTCATATTTAATCTGACAAAGACTCCAACTAAAAAAGATGTATTTGTTAGTTCATACAGCAATGATGTACTGGATTGCAGTATACACTTTCTCGATATATAAATTAGGTAAAATTCAAATACATGGGTAAATAAGACACACTGAGGTTTCACTAAATGATAATACTGTTTGCAAAAGTATAATAATTATAAATACTACGGATTTTCTTTCCCAGGCGTAGAAAACTTAGCCGTATTTGCAAACTTTTGGAATTGTAGGTCTTCAACGCTCTGCAACTTTGTATTTGTGTGTCCTTCTCATTATTTTAATCTGAGCGTTACTGATGAGTCTGATGTAAACGAAACGGGCGTCTGACGTATCAAATTATAAGCATGGTACCTTTTCTAACTATTTAGAAAAAGAACAAATATGTACCAAAGGAATAGCATGTTTATTCCAGTTCATGATTTCAAAGAAAAAAAAAAAAAATTTTGCACTGTTAATAAATATCAGTAAGAATTTTGGCATTTTGTGTAAAAACACAACCCGAATTATTAAACGAAAGAAAATAGAAAGACTTGTATGTAAGAATCCATTTGTGAGCTACTATTGTCAGACAATATCTTGAATACAAAATTGAATTTATGCAAGTAGATAACATGAAATGATACAAAACATGTTAATATACATAATCACTTCTAAAATTGTTCTGATCCACTGCGAGCCTAAACTTTCTGATCTTATGTAAAATGAAACGCCAGTTCATGGTACCTTGTTCTTTTTATAATCATTTATAAAAAATGCATGAATAAGTCAACTAAATACATATTGTTTATTTCAATGTATATCAATTTAGTAAGTTTTACAATATAATTGTTATCAAAGTTATATCTTATCATACATGCAGAAAATCACAAATCTGTTTTAATACAAATGGATAATTGTCATCTATCACTCGTTGGCTTCTTGTGCCTCCTTTAGGAAGTAGCAGATTGCGGTGTTTACATTAGATGACATGATATGTTTGAACTGCTCCCAACTGCTTCTATGAGTAATGGCAAGGAAGAAGCTGCAATCATTAATCTGATATTATTTGAGCTTCCGTAAAGATCAGATGACAAATCCTTACCATTTATAATATTAAATTGCCACCTTACAAGAACACGACCGACATTGATTTTAAATTCAGTAGACTTACGATAACGCCAATATCATATAACGTATCAATGAACTGAGAACATTTGAAAAGGTTAATTTAAAGGAATATTGTTTTTGCAGAAATACAATATTTACCAATTTAAGTTTATTAGTCTCATTGCAGCCATACTAAAACAATTTTAGGGTCTTACTTTATGAACGTTTATGAACATGACACCACCTTTATTTAATGGCGCACATTTAAAGGCATTGGATAGTAATTTGAGGTTTCTTGTATTGATTCTTACATTGTTGTACATGAAGTCATATCAAAATATTGTCAATGAATATCATGAATATAACAGAATTCTTAAAAATACAACTGAAATGAAATTTCAACTGTTTTCCATGTGCTGAGCTGAAACTGTCATTACTACTTGCAGGTTGAAATTAGACATTATAATATCATATGCTCAAAACATATTGTGAATGTTAATACATGCACTTTTTCAAGGAACGAACAAGAATGACACCGGATGAACTAGACAGAAATGACATGGAAACTTGTATCACTAGTAAGACTACCTTTAGCATTTTCTTTTATATCAAAGATTAAAATGAGTAAATGATATTGAAAAACCAACAACATGCAAAACACAAAAAATAAGTTTTCAATCTAGTCCCATGTTTATAAAAGCGCAGAATAAGCTTATTTTTCAAGTGATACAATTATACGATAAGAATACTTCAAATATGGGAGGAGTTCATCATCATGCATAATCCTTACATCATATATTTGATTATAAGGACCTTCTGAACGGAATTAGTTTTCGTTTGTTGAAAATTATGCCGTTGAAATGCACCCGCCTTTCATTTCCTGACGATTGATGTGTGCATATTAGTAGACATTCATCTTGCCAAAGTACCTGGTATGCGTTCGATTTTGAGTTTGTTTTGTGAGATTTAATTTTCATAAGTTGCTATCCTCGTAATTTCTGATTATCTGTACAAAACATTAATATACATGATATAACATGTATAAGTAGATTCAAATTTAAATATTGTACTTTAATCACAAAAACATTAGTCTCCATTCTGTCAGCTTACAGATTGAATACATTAAGATATATTGTTATTTTTTGTTCTCTCGTCTTCATCTTGAGGAGCGGTAATGTATGCATTACTGTTTTCGTAATAGTTGATTTTATGGTCCCACCTTTTCGATGTATTTTTTCATTGAAAGAAAAATATTACATCTTAAAAAATTAAATTATAAGTATAAGGGTGAATTTGTAAGATAACTTAAAGTATGGGCCTTCTCAGAAAATAGAAAAGTCATTTGTACTAGTATCAAAACAGGAAAAAGACCAATGCACCTCGTTTTAAAGCTCGGATTTATTTTTTTTCATTATCAGATAAGGTACATATATTGTATATATCGGAGATTATCATTTTATCTTTTGGCTTTTCTTAAATATTAAACTAAAATGTAGTTATGATATATCGTACTAACTTGTGAAAGTATTACATGTATGTTCAGGAGTGGTCAATATGAATGATAATCAGGGTAAATCACTATTTAAATAATTCTAGACACAAGGAAAAAGTGCCGTTACAACAATACCACTCTCAAGGTTATTTCAAAACGGAAAGTCCCTTGTCAAATGACAAAATAAAAAATCAACACATCAAATGGATAGAAAATAACTGTCATATACCTGACTTGGTACAGGCAATTTTTATGTAAAGAAATGGTGGTTTAAACCTCTCATTTTTATAACAGTCGCATAGAATACCATTTTTCTGACAACAATGAGTGCAAACATTGACATAATAGGTGAACATGTCAACAAAAGAAGTACAGCAGTCAACATTTTGTCATCAACTTATTTATCTTTAAACAAATAAATATTTAGATAAAGAAAACCAAAACGGCATACAGCAAAATGAAAGACTAGACTACAAACATGACCATAGCACATTAAAAAATGTTGGGTGCGTAAATTCCGAGCCACGCTAAGTATATTACCAAATTTGGATTAACAGTTTAGGTTATAAATATACAATGACAAATAAAAAGAACACAATATACCTAGAATCTATGCTTCAAGACTATTAAAAGGGTGTGAACTCTTATTAAATGTCAACGTATTCTTTGAATCAAAATGAATGGGTTACGACATATTGTAGCTAATAATTAAATAAAATATTTTGCCAATATATCATATGATTTTTACAGAGAAACGATAATAAACCATCACAAGACATAACTTTGACCTTTGTCTTTTACTGCATTTTCATAGCAGAAACACCAGTATACAAGTCATATGATCCAGTACTATAAGCGTACCTTTTATTGTTGATTACTTTTAGAATAGTAAATTAAAGGTAAACATGACTTTTGAATATTCTTTTCTTAATAATAGAATGCACAGAGCACTCGGAGATCCCATTGATCTTGATTGTTGTTGGTGGCGAAGGATTTTTTTCACACTGCTATGGATTTCTTGAAGAGAAATTTTCATATTTTGGTAATAGATGGTTCTGGTAGAGTTGCAGACTTCATCTCTAAGGGATACAAAATGAGTACTAAAAAAACAGGTTCGTTTCATCGTTACTTATTTGGTATTTGTTTCTTCACTGTAATTTGTAGACTTGTGTCTTTGTTCCACTGGTTGTTACGGATTTTGAATAACACAAATGAGATGACAAGAAGAGGTCAATATCACAGCAATCCTATATCATAAATGTTCCAAAAATGTATTTTAAATGAGAAAATTTAGACTTACATGTAGAAATGTGTAACATACAAAAAAATTCAATAGGGAAATAATTAGATAAAGCACAATAGAAATATATAATGATACATGTGATTGTCGAAAAATAAATAATAAAATATGTTCATTATTGAAGGCCGTACGGTGACCTAAGGTTGTTAATTTCTGTGTCATTTGGTCTCTTGTGGAGAGTTGTCTTATTGGCAATCATACCACATCTTCTTTTTATATAAAGAACTTTGATATAAATATGCACTTAGTGTTGTTTTAAATACTTTTACAGGAAACACTTAGTGTTTTTCTGAATCGTTCGAACATGAAATGACAGAAGCAGCAAAAACATTATGCAAACCATATAATGAGCAGCAATTTATTGATCATAACACTTGCAAAAACTAACAGAACAACTAAAGAAAGGGTTGGAGATGTTTCGGGAAAATGTATGTATTATACATAAACAAGTAATCATGTCTGCCACTACAGGTCATATATAAATATCTCTTTTAGGCTATTGAGTTATGAATAATTTTCCGTCACCCATGTAAACTTTGGCGTTGCATTTAACATCCGTTTGAGGAGAAAAACAGCATTTCATTCTCTTAAGACCGCAGCCATGTTTGTTTTGTTTAATTTCATCTATTATTTAGTTTGATTCCTCTCGTTTTAAATAGATATAAGAAGATGTGGTATGAGTGCCAATGAGACAACTCTCCATCCAAGTCAAAATTTATAAAAGTAAACCATTATAGGTCAAAGTACGGTCTTCAACACGGAGACTTGGCTCACACCGAACAGTAAGCTATAAAGGGCCCCAAAATTACTAGTGTAAAACCATTCAAACGGGAAAACCAACAGTCTAATCTATATAAAAACGAGAAACGAGAAACACTTATGAACCACATCAACAAACGACAACTACTGAACATCAGATTCCTGACTTAGGACAGGTGCAAGAAATGCAGCGAGTTTAAACGTTTTAATGGTACCAAACCTTCACCCTTTTTGAAACAATAGTGTAACATCACAACATAGAAAGACACACTATAAAATATCAACTAAAATAGCTTAACTCAATCAAAGGACGTATTAACACCAGTGAACATACACTGAACAAATAAATTCGACCTATGATACAATGTAAATATAAAAGTTAAAAGTTAAAACGCGATTTAATACACATTCTATTTGTAGGTTAATGTAGCAAGTATTTAGATACGAAGGTCTTAAGTCAATGAAATAATTTGGATATATATTCTGTGTTTTTATTATGTTTTCCTGTTATCAAAGGAAATCTAAGTAGTAAGCCCTATATATCAATCATTGTACTGGCAACATCACAAGTTAGCATTCATTGAATAAATTTAACTGGTTCATTAATTATAAATTTTGTCAACAATTTTGAGTTTCTCTTCGATTGCAGACAACTGTAGTACACCAATTAATGTATGCATATCCGATAGTCATTTAGAACCTGCACTTTCAGGTTAATCAATAGAAAATAACGAATCACATGAGCTCCAAAATGATCGACGAGAATGTGTGGGTTTTCAAGATTGTAACGAGTTCCAAATTCTTTTGGGATGCATTGAATTTCTAAATTATAGATATTGTACATGAAACTTTGTTTGCTGGAACAACTTCATGTTTGCCGTAAAGAAGCATGTTCATATCAATTTAGAAATAATATTATCAGGTTTAATTTTCTATTATCGGTAATTTGTACATTTTCCTTTAATTTGTACTCGATGATATTGCCAGTATTTCATTCAGAAAATATAACACATATTTTTATCTCAGAAATGCACCAGATCAAGGTGAATAATACTAATTTTTAAGTAAAGTTAGGTTGGCCTTTTGACAATTTTGTCTACATTGTGTGCAAATTTAAAAGAAATATTACAAAAAACGCATAAACTTAACAAATGTGCGTTATCCGCAGTATCATTGATAGCTTACCTTACTATCCCGATCTGACTTTTCATATATAAGCTTGAGTGTTTGATAGTCTGGTGCTTCTCCAATGTGTCTTCTTTTCTGTTTCTTGAGAAGGATTTGTTCAACCTGTTCAGTCAACATTAAGTGTTACAATTAATATTTAGAAGCAATACATAAATTGTGACCACGGGTCATCTTTGGGTGAAGGCATTAGATTACCGCTATTGCACGAGGAAGCTGTATACACTTTCGACATTGTGTTTGAGAAAATCATATACAATTAAGGAGATGTGGTGTCATTTCCAATGCGCAGACAGATATCCATAGACTGAAGAACAAATATGCGAACAAATTACAGGTGACCGTAAGGCTTTCAACGTTTCCACAGTCAGGGTTGAAAAAAAATTGATATGACTTTAAAAAAAAACAACACGAAAAGTGAAAGTAAAAGACTAAAATGAATCAGTTGAGTCGATCCATTGAAATATTTAAAATAATTATTTAAATGAGGTCGACAAGAAATGAGCGATCAGATTATCTACAGACTCGCTGTCTACATTGAAAAAGGGTCTGCTTACACAATGCTTTCCTAAAATGAAAGTAATTGTCTCAACCAAATAACGACAAGATAAATGTGATTTATAATGAAATTATCCATTCCGTAATATACAAGCAAGTAAAATTTGAACTCAAACCTTCTAAAACAATGACAAATCTGCTCATTCAGATTGTATCACTCTTTACAGATTTCCTATCTTAAAAAATAAAGAATTTGACTTACCTGTTTCTTACTAATATATTCTGCACTGTTGAATGTATGTTTATAAAAGAAATAATTAAATGCATGCACTAATTATTCATTTTCAATACTTTGTGCAAGATAACGCAATGCTTACTGCACTGTGACAAACTTTCAAATGACGTAATACAACCTTCGAAGTCAAAAGTGATTCTCCGTGATTGGACGCGATAAAGTAGTTCGTATGATAATTTCTCTATTATAATAGTGATTTTCCATAATTAAAAAGGTCTTTTGGTTTTTATACCGATTTCATCATTGAAAAATATCAGCCTCGCCCTCGGGCTCATCTGATATTTTGCCGTGTTAAAATCAAAATCAAAAGAAAAAGTTCTTAATTCTTTATATATTTGACCTATAACGATGTAAATTAATCTGTTTTTTTTTGTTAGATTCACGTGCATTCTTTATATGACACCAGCTACACCTTAGTCATGACAATTCAAGATATATTATTCCAGTTGTTTTGCGAAGGTTAGATATAAAGGTTTTATCAATGTTATTTGTGACATTTAGGAATATAAGCTATCAACATCAACTTTCATGACTTAAAAATTGTTATTTCGGTTAAGAATTTAAAAATTCGGAAATAAAGAATATATGATTATTTCTATAGTTAAGAATATAACCAAAATTGTTTTTATTACTGACTCTTTTGATGTTTACTAATGAATATTTTCTTCTGGTAAAACGCATCTGCGAGATATTAAGTGTAAAGGAGAGAAAGAAAATATTTTTTCTAAAAGCAGTTTCAATGTTATTTGAAATTTAATATTTGACATGAAATCTATTTGTATAACAATTCAATTATATTTTGTTGAATGAAATGAATATGATGAATAGGCGTTAGTAAAGATATTTATGAGTATAGTCAAGTCGTACGATGTAAACATCCTATTTTATACATGTAGTATACATTTAATGTTGTACAAATGAAGGTGGTAGACTGAATGTGTGTATATGTCGTGTAGAAGTTACAATTTTGTACATGTTATAACTTTCACAATTCAAAAGTAATAACATGTACAACATTACCTAAAACAGGTTATAACATGTACAAAATATTGATTAAAATAGTTTTACGTGTACAAAATTTAAATAAATATATGTTTCTATTCCTACAACACATGTTACTAATCTCAATGATATTTTCAAAATCCTTGATGTGTTGAGAAAAAGTACTGTGCAAATAATACCCTGTTGTCAACGGAGAGGACAGAAAGTGAAAACATCAAATGACATTCGACTCATGCAATGATCTTATTAATTATAAAAAAAATTTGATGCATATATATATATATATATATATATATATATATATATATATATATATACGATTTACGTCAGTTGTGCTCAAGGCCAAACATGTTGAAAGAGCAGATCAAATAATTCCAAACTTATGTATAGTTTAGCATAGTCCAATAAAAGGCATATTCTCTCTCTGGCTTGTATAGAGTATATCTTTTATATGCATAGAAGACCTTGTGTTAATTTTGCATGTTTAAAAGAGGAGGGGAGAGGTATATTTCGAAATTTTAAGGCATTTTCTTAAAATTTCAGATAAACCTGAGTTATCGACTGTACCTGTGCTGTCATTTGGGAAAAGTATGCTTTAATTATACGTGAATCAAAGATATAATTGGCAATGTAAAAGTCTTCATTTCAAAAGAAATATCAGAGCGACATTTAAACTTATAAGTCGTAAAAACTGACAACGTCATGGCTGAAAACGAAAAAAAAAAAAAAAAAAACAATGACCAAACAGACATTTAAAGTACACAAAGGACAACATAGAAAACCACAGACTGAGAAAATTATCCTTACCAAATACTAGGGTGATCTCATGTGCTATGACATATGTGACAACGTTGTGTTGCTCTTGATAGTATGGACCCGGTGATAAGTCTAAGTCGGTAGGTGAAATTCGGGAAATAGGACGGAATTGTTGTTACGACATTAAGAATACAATACATTTGGAGATTGAACTTGTTTTACCAAAAGCATGATAAATGCAAGATATCAAATTAAATGTCGTCACATCCAGGAGAGGAAAAGGTAGAGCTAGGAAGAGCAAATGTACTGAAATATAATACAGCCCTTGGATGGCGTAAACTTCCCAAAAACGTGTATGGTGTAATGGTGTATGGCATATGGTGCAATTGTAGAAGGTGTATGGTGCTATGGTGTATGGAATATTGTAATGGTGTCACGAGCGATCAGGAATGGTCTGAATGAATGGTGTACGACATTTAAAACTGATTTTAAATTTTATTCATTAATTTACAATACTGCGATCAAAATTCTTTTTTTAAAATGAATAAGTAATGTTGTAGTCGCACGCTTTCTTTGAAATTCAATTGCATTATGGTGTAATGTGTAAGGTGTTTGGTGGAAAGGTGTAAAGTGTATGGTGTAATGGTACAGGGTGTATGGTGTAATGATGTATGGTGAATGGTGTAATGGTGTATGGTGTTAGTGAGAAGTTTATACCATCCAAGGACTCTACCGCACATTCTTAAAGTAATATCTAACTAATCTTTAAGATACCCAGTACATATAAGTGTTGGGTGCCATTTAAAAAAGACAAATAAAAACAGTTTTATAGAATTGAAACAGAATTTGTTAACAGATATTGTAATCTCGGAAAACTATGACAAAGATACTTTTCCAGGAAAAGAACAAGTTTACAAAATCGCAATAACTTAAAATAGAAGCCAAACCAGTAGGATCGACATAGTATGCGCGTCCTGCTTCGTATGTACCAAAAGCCAGGTGATTCCATACTCAAAATAAAATATATTTACATATGATACAGGTGGGAAGCTTTAAATCAGGTTTAACCACCATTTTTGACGGAAAACATATTTTGTAAGTCAGGAATAAGGCAGTTGTTTCCTTGTTATGTTGAGTGATAACATTTGATTTTGCTTGTTTCAAGAAATTTTCCCTTTTCAATTTACCTTTGAGTTCAGTTTTTGGAATACTCGTTTAGTCTCAATCAAGAATGTTTTAAGCTCATATATATTACTTTTAATGTTCACTGCAGAAGATCTACATGATAATCCCAATAGTGTTTATTATATGATGTATGTTATCGAATAGAAGACATCATATTCTCGAATGATTACGGAATATCAGATTAAAACTTTCTAACGTCTTCATTGTCTTTCAGAAAAAACAAAACTCAGATTATAAAACAAATGATGAAAATTTATAACAGCACTAAAACCTTATTTGAAAAGGGACAAAATGCAATATACTTTTGTACCAACCTACAATGTATGTTTGTACACTTTAAATTCAGAAATTATTGAAATGTTATTAATGCTAATAATGCGACTCGTTGAGTATCGAAATTACAAGAACACGCCTTCTGATATCTGAAACTTGTATGTATATGTTGGATTTTACTAAATCGCAATAATTTAACTCACCTCTTTGTTCATTCATAGGAAATCGCAATAAAAAAGGACGCAATATTTTTGAATTTACAGTTATCATTTATCCAAATCAGTGTTCCTGTTATTTCCTGACATTGACTTTGTATAAACCGAACACTGCAGTTCACAGTTATTTCAGTATTTATTTCTTATCCTTACTATGTTATCAGAGTGTTTTATAATACGTTTAAAAACGAAATTCATTCGTTTAACAGTCGCTTTATAATATTTCTATTATAATATTGAATTTATTCTTTTGGTATGATTTTGCGAATGTTAAAATGGTTGTTGTCCTCACCTCAATTAAATTCATTGCATTCACACTGTCTTAGTATCTATTAAAACAGCTTCAAAGAGATAATTGATGTAAATTTACTATTTCACACGATATGAAATAGATATTTTACAAGAAATATTTAGGAGTGTTTATTCTGGAAACCAAACAATAAAATGTGTCGGCATCTGACCAGAAATTGAATAGAGGCGCTGTATTAATCATATTATAATAGATTAAATATTTTACAAAGACCTACAAAGAGTAAAAATTCATGCACAATTAAATTAATGTAGCTTACCTGACTATGTGGTATGGGCTTTGTATTTACAAGGCTGTTTAATACTGTACGTCGCCCAATAATTGATCGTTTGTGTCATTTCTATCTAGTATGTGAGTAGTCGTTTCATTAAGACTGATACTACAAGCTTTTTTCGAATTGACCATGTGTAGATGAAAGCAGAGAAGAAAATATCACAGATAAAATATTACAATCAGCCGATTTATGGAACAGACCTGACATTGCAAGAAAAACCTTTTAATTTAGAAAACAGAAGAGTTTTGCAGAGGTTACAGGTACAAACTTAAATAAAATTTATAGATTTAAATCCCACAAAAGTCCATTCTTCAATTTTGATTGATCCATCCCTCTTTCCGTGCATCAGTTTTGCGTTACACCAAGCTTTAAAGAGGTTTAGTTTAACAGACTTGTCCTTGCTACATGAAAATGACCCACATAGAAGATTGCTTTAAAAAAGATTGAAAAGCAACATATGTAAGTTTGTTAATATATATCACAAACGTATATTTCTGTTTTGTTTCATTCACGATTTATAGCCATGAGGCATTCGTCAATCATTGATTATGATAATTTTCTCACAAAAATAGGTGAAGAATTGTGGGTATATGTCGATCAACCAGAAATTAAAATAGTGATAATACACAGAGTGCTGTTATAGCTTACATATTAGGAAATTCTTGTCCTTGTCTATTTTGGAATGAGCTCGGAGTTGTTATGACTTTTAAGGGATTATAGCTATAGTTCGTTTGTCCAACATATATTAAAGAACGTTTGTTGGTGTGGTTTGTTTTTCTTAATCGTTTGTTTTCTATGTTTTGTATTATGCGGTTTGTCTTGTGATCGTTTTTGTTTTACCTTGGTATTGTCATTCTGTTTTCGACTTATGAGTTTGAACATCCCTTTTGTATATTTCGCCTCTCTTTATATACCACTTTGCTTTGGATCAAATAACGAGAATATACCACAATAAAAGATCTCCCATGCATTGCTGACCTCTTATTATTTATATTGGAAATGAATAAGACATTATTTCGACTTTTCTTAAGGAAATATATTTTCTGGTGGGAGAAAGGAGAGGATGGGTGGGAGAAAGAATGAAAGGAACATGCGAAAAGAAACTAAGGAGTAGGAGAAAGACGAAAACTACATCTCATCACCTGATATTAAGATATTAAGAATGTCATGCTAGCATTCTAAAACATTTGCTCATCCGTTGGATCTTTTGGTTGATCTGCTTCCATGATATTTTCATTTAAAGTACATACAAAATGTTATATTGTTAGTATATTGTAAAATAAAATTAACCCATTTGATTGCTTGGAGAAATGTGTAGTTTAAACAGAAATTTACAATATCAAAACATATAAGTGTATAATTAAAAAAAATTTAAAGATAAATTTAAATGAAACAGAAAGTTATTGTCGAGATTAATTGCTTAACAAATAATAACATAATTTTCAATGTAGTTCGACGTTATGTGCCCTTGAGTATGCAGGTGTGAAAATTTGAAGAGACTGAAAAAAAGAAATTTATATCTTCGAATGTAATATGTTTTAATGATATGTGATTGAAAAAACTATAAGACATTAGATGTAAAGCTGATTCTAAGAAATGGATTCATTTGTAAACAAAAATGTTAGTTGCTCTAAAAATACAACAGTGCACGGCGGCAAAATGACCAACCATCTAGTAGTCCTGATAATGTATCCGCGTCTACGCAACAAGTAAAAATCTAGCAAGACTTGTAAGCCTTGATTTATCTCTCATTGACTCTAGCGTACCAAATTTTGATAGTAATAAAATATCTTATCCCCGGCTTAGTATATTTCTAGGATTTTGATTGGTTAACGCCCGTCGTTACAAAACCCATAGCTCCGGGTTGTTGCTAACCCATATATCCGAACGTTGCCACCCATTACACCGGGAACTCACGCCCGTTTTCCTTAGTTCCATGGTTGTTCCTTTTGAAATATCGAATTCTGCAGATTATCCATGATAAATATTAAATATTTAATCCACTAACGATTTTATCTTATTATGTCGATCATTTGCACTCATTTTATTAAATGCATCACTTGGCTGCCACATTGTCAATGAATGAGACTACTGACTTAGATATGCAATTCGACTCATTCCAGTGTCTCTGTCATCCGTTGAAAAGTTATTGGATGTAAAAACAAAATATTTTATGGATTCCATCATACCTCTTACTACTATAAAGGTCACTGAAATGGTAAAACCCATAATTGTCCAGATAGTATTTGAATGCATGCAGTCTCACGTGCTTAGTATTAAACATAACACAGATGCCGTTATTCTTAAAGATGTTGAACTTAACAAATATGAAGAGGAAATGAAAATGTTAAAAGCCATATAAGATAAGGTCTAGGACAGAACACGAACAGTATTCACGAAGAACAAGCTTGCGATTTCATAATGTTCCTGCTCCAACTGACGTTCATGGTGACATTATTAAACAACACAGAAGCCCTTGTTCTTAATAATTATAATAAAAGTCTCAGTTTGAATTTGGACACAAGAGACATTGGCAGGTCCCATCCAATTGGTGAAATCAATCATTGTACGCTTCCTGTTACACCGTCAGAGAGAACAAGTCTTTAACAACAAGCGTAATTGAAAAGGAAATACAAACACAATTTTCATTGCAGAAATCTCACAAAACAAAAGAATAATCTGTAACATAGATTAAACACTTTGCATGAAAAGATACCATACACTCCATTTGGACACATGACGAATCTAAACTAGTTAAAACAACAGACATTTCTCGTCCGAAAAGATTAACTCAAGGTAAGACACATACAGACTTGTCGGGAAGTCCCTGAAGGTGATGACCAGAATGAGGATAAGACGATCTGTTACCATCATGTTCTTCTTTATTTTGTTTGAATAAAGTTTACAATTTCACAATTTTACTCAGAACTGTATGATCAAGAGTAATATGTTCAATATATAATTGGTCAATAAACTATTTCAAGAAAGTGTCTTAACCATTAAGCAATATCTGTATTTACTTAATTCCATAACTGTTGTTTCAATACACGTGTTTAGTAACACGGGGTAGTGTTTATATACACTAATACACCTTTGTCAACTCCAATTGTTCAAACAATAAATTTAAATTCAACTCTACATCACTTGAGTGATAATCAACGTAGAGTGTAAAACATTCACGTGACAACCATTTCGGTTATTATGTTTCAGCTCAAATAATTAAATACCTTACCTGATTGAACATCAATATGCAAATAATTCTTTTCCTCTTTCGATACAATTCAGGAAATTGATCACGTATTTTGGATTATTTTATCAAATTTGTATGTTTTTTAAGTATCATTGAAACAAAACTTCGTTAAAATTCATCTCTCTGATATTTCCAATATCAACATCGAATATTGCCTTTTATACAAGTTCACATTTTTCCTTTACTTTTTATTCCTCGCAACTTCATGAACGGTCATTCGAATTTTATGTGTCCATATCATATATCATGTTTTACAATGCAGTTCTATTTTGTTATGTTTTCTATTGTATTGTATTTGTCAATGGGTAATGACATTGTAGCGTACAGAATAACAATATGACTGTTTATCATAAGACTAGTTTGGGCGGTTTGAAAAAAAAAAACAAAAACAGAAACACATTTAGTCTTTATTATTACTGATTACGATTTATGGGGTTTGAAATAGCAGTTCGAAAAGATAGAAATTCACATGGTTGTGGCATTATTACGTGTTAAAAATATGTTCACATAATCCGTCCACAAGATTTAGAGCATGTCGAAATTGAGAGCATGTGGTTTGAGTTAAAACCAAACTTCGATCCATTTTATTAATAGCATTCATAGGTCGGAAAAAGGGATTGTGACTTACTGACTTAAAGAAACAAAAGTACTTAATACTAATTGGAAAAGTTTAATTTATTATGCAATTGATGCTCATGTTGCTGCTACAAACTTCACTAAATTATTTTTTTAAAACTTTGCCACATTAGGAAGTTAACTTAGATAGTGAGGAGATAACTTAGATAAAGTAGTTTTATAATACGAAGTGTTGTGAATATTCCTATTTAATATTTCGCAAGAAAACATGTCCGGTGACCCCATTTTTTCTTTTTCTTATCTGAAAGCATGTTATAAGAGCTATCTTCTCACATTTTATTTCAAAATTCTATGGTATAGTTTTCTTCTTATCACACAAGATTGGATTTACCATTCATAATCTTTACAAAATTTTGACAATTTTGTATAACCTGCAGTGTGACCAAAAGTCCGGTGACCCATACTTTTATTAAATTTGAAAAACAGTATGATAAAACTACATTTTAACACATTTTACAAAATGATATGGATTTTAATGCCATCCACCTTAATAAAGCATCCGAGTGTTTTACAAGGGAAGTAATTATAAGATTCGATGATAAAGTTTGGTTCAATCAAATTTGTGGCGGAAACGTAAAACAGGACAGACTTTTTATTTATTCGTTCTAGAAGTATATCTGATGAACTTAAATATATAAAAGAAAGATACAAAGTTGAGACTCCGGTGAGCCTCAGGGTTCAGCATTCAGGTCCTTATTGATTTTGATATATATTAATGATATAGCTGATGGTTTTTCATACTGACCCAAATGAATCCATTCTAAGAAATTCAAATAGCACATATCTTGTTCATTTAAGTGAGTGGTCAAAAGATGACTAGTGAAGTTTAATTCAAATGAAATAGATATTATGATATATAGTATTAAACCTATACACAGTAACTCTTCTTTTGATTATGATGGCGTTTTATTAAATCCAGTTCATACGCATAAACATCTTGGGCTTATATTAAGTAGTCATTGTAAACGGAGTAAGCATGTCGAAAACCGATAGAAAAAAACTTCATAGCAGCTGAATGTTTTAAGAAAACTTAAATTAAGACTAAAGAGGAATATTTGGAAATATTTATATGACTTTTATTTGGCCAATTCAGGAGTATTTATCAGAAGTCTGGGGTAGCTGTGGGCAAGTTATTTCTGATCGGTTGGAAAATATCCAAATCGAGGCTGCTCGAAAAGTTACGAAATTACAAAGTTACGCTAGCCTGAACAGTATCTATGTGGAAACGGGATGGGAAAAATTAAGCATCAGACGGGAGGTTCAGAAATAAGCTATGTTATATACAATTATCAATATTAATTATTTACACGATTTCGTTCGGATTTTGTATCAGATATTAGTAATTATAACCTGTGTAACAGTCAAAATATTACTATTCCTGAAAATCGTTATCAGCTTATCAGTAGTTATATTTTCATCATCTATTACATTTTGGAATTTTGGACTTAATTATAAGAAAAATCCTACATTTTCCTTTTCAAACTAAATTGCCTAAA
The DNA here is from genome assembly GCA_017311375.1 of Mytilus coruscus. Lineage (NCBI taxonomy): Eukaryota > Metazoa > Mollusca > Bivalvia > Mytilida > Mytilidae > Mytilus > Mytilus coruscus. Next base: position 41,007,108 of record CM029608.1, read on the forward strand.
CTGTATTATAGAAATAATAAATCTCCAAGATTTAATTTCTGTTTTTCACACAAGGATGCGTAACAGATGTCACGCTCTGCATGCTGACTTGTTCAAAGCAAATTTGATACAAAATACCAATTGTTCATGTGGTTCTATTAATGAAAGTATCGAACACTATATACTTTATTGTTTTTAATTTTCAAATCATAGAAACCTGAAGTTAAACGAAATCAATGTTTTAATGTCAAAATTATGGTCGATTTATTAGTTTTTGTGATGATGCATTGAGTACTGAAATATATAATATTATTTGTTTATCTGTTCGAAAGTATATAAAAATATCAAACGTTTTTCTCTGCATTGACAACCATAACTCTATCAACAACACTTGTGATTAAAAGGATTTCTATATACATGTACTGACAATACAATAATCGAATGATCTTGACGAAGTTTTAAGGAAAGAATACAAAATTTGATTATAAATCAATCCGTACCGTTATTGTGTAGTTTACACCCAACAATGTTAGATCTGTAAATTTGCTTTCGCAAATTTTTGTTCTTCCTCGCCGCGATTCGAACCCATGCAACTGAGATATCGTGACACCAAATCGCCTGCACTGTAGCCGTCCCGCTAGACCACACGACCACCTGGGCTTCATAAAATGAAGCTTTCGGTGGCCGGATGTTACCTTTCCACGTCAGTTTTAATCTAGCGTCGTACTACAGTACATGATATATAAGGCATGGAGATGTTATTTTACAGATCAGCTAAATTATCTATAGTAAAGGATCCTACAAATTAATGTAAGATACATATATATAAATAATATGATGTGCTAATTTTTGCACCTCATGTTTGCGGTATACAATCTTTTCCGCAAGTTTTTGTTTTCTGTTTGGTAATAAATTAATAATAAGATCTATTTTGTTACATCTTGTGATCCGTTTATTTGGCAATCACCAATGGCAGTCAGCAGGGTTTAAGACCTTCTAGTCAAATGCGTTTTGTTTAAATATACTTTTCACTCATTTGGTCTTTTGGAAAATGTTGTTTGTGCTGTATTTAGACCCTCTACTAAGAAATTTGTTATGCATGCACACGTATAAAAATTGCGGTTTTATCCAACGCAATCATAGGTTTGGACGTTGTTATAATTTAGACTTGTATAAATAACATATCTATATATATAAAATTGCGGTTTTATCCAACGCAATCATAGGTTTGAACGTTGTTTTCAATTTAGACTTGTATATATATATATATTTGTTAAAATATATGCTTTTAACTTTTTGGTCTTTTGAAAATGTTGTTTGTGCTGTATTTAGACCCTCTAACAAGAAATTTGTTTTGCATGCACACGTATAAAATTGCGGTTTTATCCAACACAATCATAGGTTTGAACGTTGTTTTCAATTTAGACTTGTTTATATTTTTCGTTTAGGCTTGTATTATATTTGCCTTCTGGCTTATATGATCCGTTTATCCTATTACGACTCTTCAACATTCAAGAGTCTATCCATAATTGAGGAAAATTAAATGGCCTTCCAAATACTGTTTCGATTCCTAACATCACTGAAAGACATTAATTGTCGAAATCCGGATATGGTGTACTAATTTTGCACCTTTTGTTTGCGGTATACCATCTTTTCCGCAAATTTATTGTTTTCTGTTGGTATTAAAATTAACAGTTAAGATCCATTTTGTTGCATCTGGTGATCCGTTTATTTGGCAGTCGCCAATGGCAGTCAGCAGGGTTTAAGAACATCCGTTGTTCGACATGCTAGTCAAATGCGTGTTGTTAGAAAATACTTTTTTACTGTTTTGGTATTTTGAAAATGTTGTTTGTGGTGTGTTTACACTCCTCTAACAAGAAATTTGTTTTGCATGCATACGTATAAAACTGCGGTTTTATCTAACGCAATCATAGGGTTGAACGTTGTTTCAATTTAGAGTTGTTTATATTTTTAGTTTGGGCTTCTATTATATTTGCCTTCGGGTTTATATGATTCGTTCCTTTTTGACTCCTCAAAATTCAAGAGTCTATCCTAATTTGAGGTAAATTGTATGGCTTTCGATTCCTAACATCACTGAAGAGACATTAATTGTCGAAATCCGGATATGGTGTACAAAACCTTTGCACCTTTTGTTTGCGGTATATCATCTTTTCCGCAAGTTTATTGTTTTCTTTTAGTATTAGATTTATAATTAAGATCCATTTATTACATCGTTGATCCGTTTATTTGGCAATCGCCAATGGCAGTCAGCAGGGTTTAAGAACATTTGTTGTTCGACCTGTTAGTCAAATGCGGTTTGTTAAAATATACTTTTCACTTTTTAGTCTTTTGGAAAATGTTGTTTTGCTGTATTTAGACCCTCTAACAAGAAATTTGTTTTGCATGCACACGTATAAAATTGCGGTTTTATCCATATATATATCCCACAGATAACTACGAAAAATACACACACTTATTAATCTTAAAGTAATGTGAATATTTCTTGTCGTTTTAGAGAAGACGTTTATAAGTTGGGAAACTTGTGTCAGATTCATTTATCATTTTGAACAATAAAATATGTTTAAATTACATTAAATCAAATTAAACTAATTTAAAATTAATTAATGTAGTATAGAAATATTTTTACGATCATCTTTTCGATCTGATACAAATAACCTTAAATCATCTGCCATGATTAATTGAAATTCATAATTATTATTAATTGCGATATATTTTATAGGGGAATTAGAGCAAGAAAAGAGTAGTTTATCAAAGCTATTCGTCAATTCATTGGTGGAAAATAGAGTAGAATTTGTAAAGATGGTGCTTGAATATGTCCTGAAAGAGATAATTATAGATGTTTTTGGAAAAACATCTCAAGTATTTATATACGGTAAGTCCGTTACATTGTATCTTTGTAGCACAAAATGCCTAACCCAGTCAGAAGTGACTCGTAGACCGTACCATATAGCGACCACTACTGTCATGTGTTATTTAACGTTATGCTCATGATGTAAATGGATTTTGCCCTAAAAATATGATGAAACATTATTGTTCAGTTTTGCATTCATTTATCAAATGTTTATAGTAGAATACAATATTTGTTCGTTGTTATGTTTCACTTCAGTTTTCACAAACAATGTAACCCGGTTTTCGGCATGACATAACATACATTAAATAACCTAAATAAACTTTTATGGAGAAAAAGAAAAGAATATTTTGTTGACTGCGATTTAAAAAAAAAACTTACTACATAAATTATTTTGTTTTGTTTATGTTAGTTATATCTTAATTTCATTTTTGACATATAACATTAAAATACAACTTCATGTCTGGTACTTTTCTGTAAATTATCGGACGCGTCTGCAATGAGGTATACATGTATGTTTTAAAAGAAAATTTGGTAATCTGGTAAATTGCAATTACATCAATTGTTTTAGAAATTCGTAAAATGAAAATGTTGTGTTATTGTTGTGACATTGAGCAAATTTTGGTCGCTTACATGATTATTTTAGATGCAAATATAAAAAAAAGTGTTATTTTTACGAAAGGCTTTTTCGAGTAAAGAATATGAAATATGTTTGAAGTCTAAATTAGCGTATAACGCGACAGCTCTTTCAGACGCTACCTTTGATAATAGTGATAACCATAAAATAAAATAATAGTAATAGTAATTATAATACTCCTGCTTCTACTACTACTACTACTACTACTACTACTACTACTACTCTGTTAATAATAATAAAGATATTAATAATAATAATAATAATAATAATAATAATAATGATAATGATAATAATAATAATAAATAATAATTATAATAATGATAATTAGAAATAGTGCATTGTTTAGGTTTCTCAACCTTTTCCTGTAACAATGTGTAAGTCAATAAGATTTTGATGGTGTTTTTGTATGCCTACTGAGATTTTATGTTTAAATCAGTATATATATTGAAATAAGTTGTCACCTCAAGGTAGCTGGGATGTCTTCCTCCATTTGGGATTTTAAAATAGCTGATAATAATCAGTCTAGATCTTTGATGAAATGAGCAAAATTCGAAGTAGTATGTGATTTATGTGTAAGATTTTTCATGTAAATATAGAGAATTATGTTTTATCATATTTACGACATTATTTATATATTTTGTGTTTGATTCATTTCTTTACAACTTTACCACATACGGGGAGATAACTCAGATATAAGCGGAGATAACTCAGATAAGGTAACTTTTATAATAGGATGTGTTGTGAATTTTCCTATTTTATTAAGAAAAGAGTCTGGTGACCCCATTATTTCATTTTCTAAACCGAAGAGCTACATGTATCTTCTCATATTTCTTGGTGTAGTTTTCTTTTATCTCACCAAATTCAGTTTTCCATGCATAATCTATACCACATCTGACAATTAGCGTAAAACAGCCCGGTGACCCATACGTTTTATTCCTTTTGAAAAGCATGATATAAACTACATTTTGACAAATTATTTGACAATTCTATGGACTTTAATTTAGAAATCCCATCTTCCTCAACACAGTATGTTGCTACTTCTGATGAAGCATTACATTATCGATAATTTATAAAATCATGTGTTTTTGACTGTCATAAATGATAGATTTCAAGCTTAATTTTAGAATTACTGATTGAAATTAAACAGATATAAACAAAATAATGTTGAAAGTAGTTCCTATAAAAATCATTCAATGCACACACACATTATGATAGTATATCACTTTAACAAGTAGTGAGTTAAAGCCTTCTGATTTCAGAGTCATGGACATAAAACCTGTTATTCCACAACTCTCAAAATCAATAGATATAGTTAAACTAGTATGACATCATCGATTTGATCATTCGGTCATTTTATTTAAAAACCTTTTAAACCAAACCCTCCCCTCCCCAAAAAAAAACGAAAACAAATAGAATAAAAACAATATGAAGACGGAAATCAATGCTGTTACAAACAAGTATTTCAGCTAAGAAAAGTTCACTTACTACTTCACCCTAAACAGAATATTATAACTTGACCTTTGATATAAGATGTACACGATTTGAGGATGTCTTCTGTATTTCTGTATGTAATGTCTTGTATTAGTCCATTAACAATGATTAAGACGAATATTTAAGACTTTGTAATTACAAGTAAAAAATTCAGAATGACATTTCATGTAATAAATACAATGTTCAGTAAGCGATATACATTTGTCGGATACTCACCAAGAACTGTTGTAAAATTGATATGTCACCTGCCATGCATTTATTTTCCTATCAATATCATTCAGAGATTTTATCTGTTGCTAGATTTGAAGACTTTATGTTTTGCGTTTTGGCAAGTTCTTGTCTACCAACAGTCATTTCTTTTCTTTTAGAAAACCCTGGCCTGGCAGGAGAATTTATATCGACATACATTGACAACTTGAAGGTAGATATCATAATATTTGAGGTAAAAAATTAAACCAATGTCTTTGAAATTTGTTTGATATTCTTTTAGTGTCTCCACACTTTTGAACTTTTGCATACGAATAGAAGTAATGTCTTTATCAAAATCGATATAGAACTCATCAAAGAACTCATGAATATTGTTTCGTCGACATGAAACTGACCTTGCTGCAATCGATGAACGTTTCGCATAATTCTCGCGAGGCACTTTCTTACATGTAGCGAGAGGTCTGAGAAGCTTATCTTGTATAACTACATGGAGAATACCGGAAACACCGACTGACTACAGTTGTAATGTCAAAGAACACAAACGTATAGAGTCCCTCTTCAATGGCTACCTTATTTAAATTTACATGTGCAAGATTTCAGTTCATCAATACTTCGGCTGCGGATGTTATTTCTGGTAATTTTAACATTTTCAACGACTCTTTTCTATAAGGGTTTAGTCAAAAGAACCATGATTCTTTCAGGTTTATTCTTTAAAATAAAATCACTACATTACTTTAATATTTTAATGGATCAAGCCGAGGAATACACAATGATATTTACATTAAAGAAGGAATAGATATCTTTTATTATTGTGTAAGGGTATGAGGTTCAAACAATAATTCAACATATTAACCTTTTCTATTAATTAAAGCAACCGACATCAAAACACATGACCATTGTGGAAATGATAAACGATATTGTGATACAGATACTTGGAAGCCAAAATATGAAGCCTTTCCAGGACGGTAATTTCTAAAAATAAATAAATAACTGTCATTAATATTTCTTTCTATTATTTGAATGATTTTTTTGTTGCTTATGTCATTAATATATATTCTATCCAGCATAATACATGTTTTATAATGTATTACAGAACATGTCCACTATGAGTATGCTTTCTAATCGTATATTAAAGTTTTTCCAGTAATTCGTAAATATCAATCCCAATCCCAAGCCTTAACGAAATGTGCAATTTTAACAGGCTAGGCCAATTCTCATTATATTATCAACTATTCAAGTGATTATCTGTAAATAATTCTTATATGATTTGCACATTTATAAATACTTGAATGGATTGGTCCATTAAAATGATTTCCTTGGTTTACACTTCGATAAACCATGTTTCCGAAACTACTTTCGTAACCTTCACTGTGATGTATTCATGCGGGATACACATGCATGCATGGATCCGGGATTTTCAGCAAATTGAGACTGAAAACAAATAAATAACAGTCGACACATATATAATTAAAAAAAAATAATGCATTAGAGCTTTGAAAATGTATGAAATTAGAATTTAAATAAAATTCTGAGAAATTTCATGAATGATTAAGCGATTTTAATTCATGGCAAAACACGACGTCATACGAATGAAAACGTTCAGACGAAAGATTATTTCGTTACTTGTACGCTTTAAATTCGGACAATATCTCATTAAAATGAAGTTTTGGAGGTAGTTGCTATTTCATTGTAGATTCTGTTGCATTTATCGAACATTTAAGGATTTTAAAAGTCAATATGGCGGCTAACTCCTTAGTTACGACATGTCAATTTTGCATTTCATGGTAAATATAGTACTATTAAACAAACAAAAACGCAAATATTTGGATTAAGAATTATAAGGATTAAACACATTTTACTCTTTCGGACTTTTATTCAGTTTGTGAGTTCATCATCAGGGTTAACACATCAATAACCCCTAGAAAAATGTGTTTAATCCTATAATAATGACAAGGGTGGCAGAACATAATTGTATTTGGACCCTCCTATTATAACTAAAATTTAATGAACTTTAGATGATAATGATGATGAAAATGATTGTTTTGAAGGTGATGAGAAAATAAGAATGACATTAACACAATAAGGAAGGATGACACTTTTAAGCACCTGTTTATCTGGGCAGTGCTTATGAACCGTAAAGACTTGGCACTGTTATTTTGGAAGAAAATGATAGCGATTATATATGTAAGTTTACAATTTATTTCTTAGAATATGAATCAATCTTAAGAAAGCGTCAGTTAATAAAAACGTACATACTTATTAAATTCCTCAAAATGCTGAATAAAAACAAATAAAAACATGTTTAGGTGTCGTAATAAATGTTCATTTTAAAATAGTTTTTTTTTATTGGCGTGGACTTGTAATGATCAGCTAATCGCAGTCGTTGTTTCTGTAGTCGTTCAAAATGTCTTTGATTATTGCATATTTTAATATGTCGCAAATTATCAATAAGAATTTCAGAGACTGCATTAAATTTGAAGTCAATTTAAGTGTTTGTACTATTTTGCATAAAGACATTTTTTAGCAGTAAGATTAACAAAATCAGGATATTTCGACAAACACTATTGATTTTAAATTATAAAGTCTTTATTACAAGTCAAAATAAAAGAAATAAGTGGTTTATTTTTCTATTTTTCTTTTAATTCGTGATAATAATAGATAAAGGCAACAATAGTTTACCGCTGTTCAATAGTAATAAATCGATTAAGAAAAAAAAAAATCCGCGTCACAAACCAAAATATGCATTTTTTTTAACTGAACGAAATCAAAACACAGCATGTATTTCTATCAGCTTTAATATTCATTTTCTAACAATTTTTTAATTAATTTAAAGTGATAACATTCATACAATTTTAATTAAGTATTTCAAAACAATGTATTTAGGTTCTGCATTATATGCAAGTGCCCTTGCTAAAAGTTTGCTTCAAGCTAACTGAAGTGGCCAGCGTGATAGAATTCAATGATCAACTGGAAGATTTATTGGAAAGCTCTAGGTAAGCCAGAACCTACTGTATTTCATCAATTTCTTTGAATACTTAAACGTCTAATTTAACAGCAATGCCTGAATGTGTACAGAATTTCAGGTTCAAACAAAATCTCTATAATAAATAATTCAACGGCTAAAAGTCCGTGTGTTTTCTTTATTGTGTATTTTACGCGTCCGTCAATTTACATAAAATTGTTTTACAATTAGTGATTATTCGTAAAGTTTGTAAATAACATTGCAAGAGGATCGTTTTATAGACATTTTTATATTGTTTAAAGTATTATAAAATCAAAATATATCGCAATATTTCTTTACAGGTTTGAACATTAATGTTATCAAATTCTGTCCATACTTTGCTTTTGGCATTGCACAAATTATTTCTATTCTTGAAGTGTTTATGACATCTTATGTTTAATCATTTTGTGTAGTGATCAATATTGTAATCTAAGAAAAGATATGTTTTGGTTTGAATAGGCATTAGCTTGATCAGTACATTGTGTATTTTGTCTTTGTATTACTTATTATTGATAATTTTGCCAATATGATGAGTGAAGCATTAATTTACTTATTTCTAGTTTGCTCGTATAATGGACAACATTATCCCAGTTTAATTAATGAATATAACAATAACGTACGTCAACTAACGACCAAACATGTGAAAGCCAATGCAGTATAAATGCATGAATAGTAGATGTAAACACTAAAAGTACTTAGAAAGAGTACCAGCATTATGGTAAAATATTTATCTGAAGGAGTTGGGACCTTACGGTTGTCATATTTTTTAACTTTTCAGCATATTTACATTACATATTGTGATGATTGTGATAATCATATTATATTTGTATTAATCTATCATATAGACATTATGAAGACCTTGCATATAGTGTGATGTCAGAGCTATATCGCATGGATCGAAAGCACGCTCGCAAACTGTTAGTGACAGAAATTCTGCGATACGACTCGACTACAATTTTGCTATAACTGAAAAGTTCACACTGATGAAGTTTATGGGTCATGCTGCATGTCAAACAAAGCTTTTCAGATTTGGATGGGTCGTATTTTAGGTGATATGTCAGTGTTTCAGGTGAGTATGATAATGATGTAATTTGCATTTTCAAAATGTTTTGGGAATCTGAATATAAAGTTCAAACCGTAATATGATGAATAATAAACTGAAACATAGAGATGTATGAAGGAATTGAGTTGGTGTACGCAATGAACAAGTATTTGTTTATTTGCGTTCTAATAAGTTAGCACCTACAATAGATAGAGCAACAGTTTTCTGGACAGACAATAGTACCATACCTATTGTTTGATATTATATATTTCTGTAGACATTTTGAAATTATAAATTCACAAAAATATGAATTCATCTCTACAAGACTCACAAGACGATGTTTTAAGGTAAATTAATGCAACAGCAGTTCAAGTACATTACATCTATTAAGAACAAACAATCAAGTTGATAAACAAAAACTGCGGGATTAGCAGGAACTCCATTGTGTCGAGAGGGTAAGAGTTTCCTGTTATACATGCATCACCGACATGCGAATCCGCAATCAGAGAAAATGTCATAAACAGGAATAGGACAGGTAAGGGTAAATTTAGGATAGATCCTGATTTCCTGTGAAAATATTTCGAATAATGGTTTTGCATATACAAATTATTTTGTGTGCGGCTTTGTCTGCTGACACAACACCATATTTGTTGTAGATAGAGGATACAGCATCAACAAGCTCGTAATGACCACAAACTAGTGAGCTCATTGTATATCGTAGATTTTGAATTCGCTTCTTAATACATGACCGACACGATTAGATCCCGTCAGATGATGTGTCCAATTTTATTTAATTAGGCGCTCGCGTTACTTATTTTCTTGCATAGTTTTTAACGTTATAAGCGTTTGAAAGAAGGAGTAAAACAAACATATCGAATTCTTAAATAGTCGATTACATGCAAGCATTATTGTTAAGGAAGCTTCAAGTTGTGGGGAATTTTCATGAATTATCCAATTCAGGTACAATCACTTTGCAATTTAAGTTTTGTACATAAATCATCGATTTTTTTAGAGAAATTTATCTAAGAATAAAATGCTTCTTTTTATAAATTTATTGGGGTATAAAAGTGTTGACCAAAGTACATTTTGTATGAAACGCGGAAGCGCGTCACTGTAAAATGTGCGCACGGTCAACGCTTTTACAACCCTGTAAAATTACTAAAAAGCATTCAATACTTAATAATTACATTTTACTTGGATCATGAAAACACGATTTCTATCAAGTTTTTCTTTATTTACCTGTGCATTTTATCGTGGAAGCTCGTGTCTTTATGAATGTTACTATTTATTTTGAAATGAAGGTTAATATCAAAATGACGCGAGATTGCTGTTAGCAAGTCAAAATAACGTATTATAATGAAACATACATACATGTAATGCAATTATATATTAGTAATTTTATTTTGTATTGTATAGAAGTGATAGTATCAATACTGTGTACATCTATATCAAAGCACTCGAGAGGTTGATGGAAGTTCAATATAACATAAAATTTATTTATTTTTATCAATAGTACCGCTTAAGTCGACGCTAGGGGCCGTCTTGACCTTGTTGGGGGAATAAAAGCCCTGTTCATTGATAATTTTCTATGTTTTCTATGTATTGTGTGCGATTTTGTCCCATGTACATTTACTCCATATCCTTACATTTTCTACAGTTCATTGATTTTACTATGGATTGTCGATAATATGGTATATGAGAATATGTTGACCAAAACACGGTGGTTAATGCCACAATTTGCATTCCCCACACAGTCTCGAGTTGGATAGCCGTTATGGTGTCTGTTAAACAGATGTTAACATCACTAAACTAGAACTATCACCGAATACGTTATTTCACAAGCAACACCACATTTTGGAAGAGTATTTGTTTGCCATTTCCTTGCACATGAGAAAACCCACGATCCTAGGCTGGGTTAGTGTTGCTGAGTCTTCTATGTAGTATTTTGTCGACTGTTGTTTGACCTTTTGTCGTTCTCTTTGTATCCCACTATAGATTTTGAATATCCCTATGATATTAAGCACACAATGCTGCCATTCACCTCAAAACTAACAGAACCTTTAAACAGGCGTATTCAGAAAGGCTTTAGTTCCGATACTATATATATATATACTGCGCGTATAATTTTGTGCTTATTCTACATTTGTTAAATATATAGGGTAGGGTATTTAACCCGGCCGCATGTTTGTCTCTTTGATATATTCATGGTATTTATTTCAAATTTTACATATCTCATCAACACTATTAAATAATTTATATTAATGAAATATCACAATAGTTTGTGTCATACACTTTTGTTCTTTATTTTCTTTTCCTGTCTCTTGAAATGGAAAATAATAATCAAAGTTTGCAAAGGCTTTCAGCTTATATGGTTTGAATAAGTTTGCAAGTGAATACACTAACATGATTTTTAATTTTCTCTCAATGATCGGTTTCCTTTGATTACACTTAACCGATTTTTAATGATACAGTTGGATGTAGACCAAGCATTACATGTAGAACCGCGGAAAAAGTAAACGAGGCGTTTACTCCCGTGCAATTCATGTTAACACCGCTTAATTCTGCGTTAACTCCAAAATTTTAGTAGACATGAAAAGTCATAGTAAACGGGCGTTTTCCATTGTTTACCTCCGCGTTAACCTGAAAGTGGCGCGGCTTCTGCTTTTTGTATGAAATAAACTCACGTTTACTACTGCATGGTGGGCTAGACTAATGACTGGACCAATCATAGGACAATGATAGAACAATGACAGGACCAAAAAAAAATGCTGATTACCCTATTTTTATCATAGGATTTACTTTAAATTTGAAATATGATAAGATTTCATTATTAAATATTTATGAATACAAGAATAAAAGAAAAAATAATTTCAAAGCCTTCGAATACGTGACCTGAGCAACGTTGACATTTACCGAACAAATATCGATAATGACAGGACCAAATGAAGGTGCTAATAACTTTTTATTTCTCAAAGGATTCATCTCAAATTTGAACTTTATTAAGCCTGATTATTGAGTACTTTTTATCCCTCAGGACGGATTGTAAGACATAAAAGTGAAGAAATTTAGTTAAAATTGCAAAATTTGTTGTCGCATAAACAAAGGTGCCAAAATTTTCCATTTTGATAGAATATTATACAAAGTCATTCAAATTCTGTTTTTTGTCCCTAATCATGAATAGTTTTACACAAATTGAGAGCTCTATAAGTCTACGGTTACTAGTATTGATGTTGATAATAATTAAAAGTGACAATATTTCTTTTTAAAATAATATTTTCTTGTACTTGCCTAATAATTGAGATTATTAGACATAAAAGTGAAGAAATTTAAGTTTGAAATTGCAAAATTTGGAGTGGGATAAAAAGGGTGCCAAAATTTTCCATTTTGTTAAAAATTATACAATGGCATTAAAATTCTGTTCTTTTGTCCCTAAGGATGAATAGTTTTACACAAATTGAAAGCTCTATTAGTCTACAGTCACTAATATTTATGTCAATAACAATAAAAGTGACAATATTTCTTTTTATATTATATTCTTGTACTTGCCTAATAATTGAGCAATTTTATACCTAAAGATAGATTATCAGACATAAAAGTGAAGAAATTTAAGTCTAAAATTGCAAATCTGTTGTCTCATCAACAAAAATTGCCAATATTTTCTGTTTTGTTAGAATATCATACAACGGCATTAAAGTTCTTTTCTTTTTGTCCCTAAGGATGAATAATTTTACACAAATTGAGAGCTGTATATATATAAGTCTATGATTACTAATATTTATGTCGATTACAATACAAAGTGACTATATTTCTTTTTTTTATAATATTCTTATATGTGCCTGATAAATGAGTACTTTTATACCTGAAGATGTGTTGTTGGAAATAAAAGTGAAGAAATACAAGTTTAAAATTGCAAAATTTGTTGTCGCATCAATATAAGGTGTCGGTACTAAATTTTGTAAAAACATCATGTTACAACATTAAATCCTGTTCTTTTGGTACATTATAAGGGACATATTTACACAAATTGAGAGCTCTTTAAGTCTATGATTAATTATACGTATAACGATAAAAAAAAAATTGGGAATATTTTATTGATATGATTAAAGCTATTGTACTGGCGGGATGAATTCTCTTTTTAAACCTTAGGATGGATTGTTTGACATAAAATGGAGAGAATTATTTCGACTATTTGTTTTATGAAAACATTTCCTGATGTCTGTAGGGATGACAAATTTGATTAAATTGACATTATACATCGTATATATAATGTCGATAACCTAAATCATTTTAAATCCAGTAAACAATGAACTACGACAAATATTTTGAAGTTTGTGTATTGTCTGAAAACAAAATATTATAGATCATTTGATGTCATCTGTTTTATTTCAAGTCTTGAAACATTGGCTAGCTAATTCTACCGTAATGAATATTGTTGTAAACATATAAAACTTTTATTTCATGTTTTGCAGAGCTTTTAATTTTTAAGTTAACTTGTAACAAGGACAGCTCTACATCGATTTTTAAAAATATTCTTTAATGTCTTTGTTTCTGTGTATAACATAAAAAGTAAAGTGAAATTAATACTTCCGTGATACAAACACGATCAAATACATGTATTTGTAAATAAAGTACGCATAAAACTTTGCTTCTTATACGAATTTATCCGTGATCTGCCTTTCTATAAATTAAAATCGATTTTGGTTATAATGCTAATGGGCATTGAATATATTATTATTATTCCAATACATATCAAATTCTTTAAATCGTAAAACCATATTTGCACTTTATAATGTAAATCTATATAGCCGCATAGTATATCAGCAATATTTTTATGTCAGGATAGAATATATAATACAAATGACAGCAATATTGGAACACAATGACTACAAAATTTTGTCCGCTTAAATTAAGAGTGTCAATATGTCCTCCTTTTGTTCAATATATTGATACGTAACAAAAATCAGTAGTTTTGAAACCTCAGGCTGAATGGTACAACACAATTATTTGACCATATCAACCAAAACTTACAATATTTGCACTTTATCATGTAAATCTATATAGCTGCATTATAATTCAGTTATGACAGCAATATTGGAACACAATGACCACAAAATTTTGTACGCATCAATATAGAATCCCAGCATGTCCTCTTTTTATTCCAGTAGTCAGCACTTCGGTGTTGACATGAATATCAATTATATGGTCATTTTAATAAATTTCCTGTTTACAAAATTTAGAATTTTCGAAAAACTAAGGATTTTCTTATCCCAGTCATAGATTACCTTAGCCGTATTTGGCACAACTTTTGGAATTTTGGGTCCTCAATGTTCTTCAACTTTGTACTTGTTTGGCTTTATAGCTATTTTTATCTGAGCGTCACTGATGAGTCTTATGTAGACGAAACCCGCGTCTGGCGTATTAAATTATAACCCTGGTACCTTTGATAACTATTTCTTCAAAATATTGTCTTTCAACAAAATGTCAGTAGTTTTGATACCTCAGGCTGACTCCTATAACACAATTATTTGACCGCATCAACCTTAACTGACCATATTTGCACTTTATCATGTAAATCTATATAGTCGCAAAGTAAATCAGCAATGTTTTTATGTCAGGATTAAATGTATAATACCGATGACAGAAATATTGGAAGACAATAACTACAAAATTTTGTTCGCATAAATTTAGAGTGCCAGCATGTCCTCCTTTTATGCAATGTATTGATACGTAACAAAATTTCAGTAGTTTTGATACCTCATGTTGACTTGTACAACACAATTATTTGACCGCATCAACCTAAACTGACCATATCTGCACTTTATTATGTAAATCTATATAGATGTATAGTAAATCAGCAATATTTTATGTCAGGATAGAATATATAATACAAATGACAGCAATATTGGAACACAATGACTACAAAATTTTGTTCGCATAAATTTAGATTGCCAGCATGTCCTCTTTTTATTCAAAATATTGTCTCACAAGAAAATTTCAGTAGTTTTAATACCTCAGGCTGACTCCTATAACAAAATCATTTAACCGCATCAACCTAAACTGACCATATTTGCACTTTATTATGTTAATCTATATAGCCATTTAGTTATGAATCAGCAATATTTTATGTCAGGATAGAATGTATAATACAAATGACAGCAACATTGGAACACAATAACTACAAAATTGCCCGCATGAATTTAGAGTTCCAGCATGTCCTCCTTTTGTTCAATATATTGATACGTAACAAAATTTCAGTAGTTTTGATACCTCATGCTGACTTGTACAACAAAATAATTTGACTGCATCAACCTAAACTGACCATATTTGCACTTTATTATGTAAATCTATATAACCGCATAGTAAATCAGCAATATTTTTATATCAGGATAGAATGTATAATACAAATGACAGCAATATTGGAACACAATGACTTCAAAATTTTGTCCGCATAAATTCTGAGTGCCAGCAATTTCTTATTTGGTTCAATATATTGATACAAAACAAAATTTGAGTAGTTTTAATACCTCAGGCTGACTTGTATAGCAAAATTATTAGACCGCATCAACCTAAACTGACCATATTTGCACTTTATATTGTAAATCATTATAGCCATGGTAGCTGTATAGTAAATCAGCAATGTTTTATGTCAGGATTAAATGTATTATACAAATGACAGCAACATTGGAACACAATAACTACAAAATTTTGTCCGCATAAATTTAGAGTGCCAGCATGTCCTCCTTTTATGCAATGTATTGATATGTAACAAAATTTCAGTAGTTTTGATACCTCATGCTGACTTGTACAACAAAATTATTAGACCTCATCAACCAAAACTGACCATATTTGCACTTTATTTTGTAAATCTATACAGCCGCATAGTAAATCAGCAATATTTCTATGTCAAGATTGAATGGATAATACAAATCACAGCCATTTTGAAACACTACAACTTCAAAATTTTGTCCGCTTAAAGTTAGAGTGCCAGCATGTCATCCTTTTGTTCAATATACATGATATATTGATACGTGACAAAATTTCAGTAGTTTTGATACCTCAGGCTGACTGGTATAGCAAAATTATTTGACCGTATCAACCAAAACTGACCATATTTGCACTTTATTATGTAAATCTGTATCGCTGCATTATAAATCCAATATTTTTTAAGATGGATTGTATAATACAAATGAAAGCAATATTGGAAAACAATGAATGCAATTTTTTTTTGCATTAATTAACAGTGTCAGCATTTCATCTCTGTATTCATAATATTGAATATTTCAAGGGTCAAATTTCTTGGAACATTGCAGAACAGTAGTCATGTGATAGTGCTGAATTATTATATACACTTTATATGTTATATGATGATAATTTATTGTAGGTGGCACCATATGAAGCTGCAATTAGACTTTGGAGTTTTCACAATGGCCACTGTTACCATGGAAACTTCAAAATGTTAAAAATTTCAAAATGCTTCAAAGTGTATGAAACTTTACACAAATGTTAACTGGCATATGTTGATGTGCTATTTAACTTTGTAATTTCCAAAATGGTTGCGGTTATCATGGATACCACAGAACAATGGTTCGGGATCCGACTTTTGTGTTAGCATTCTTACACAGGACTACTAGTTACCTGTTGAAATAATTGATGAAAACAAATGCATCATGTGTCATATTTTTCTTTTGGTGTAAAGTTGTTTTCATTTTGGAGTACAAATAATGAAATAGCCCATAATCCATAATAGATTCTGAACGGATGAATTCCACTGTTTTCTTCCTACTAAAGTGTTCATAATATGCTTATCATCACTAATGCATCTTTTTATTATCATAGGCAATGTCTGGTGCTTTCGTCCCATTTTATTTAAAGAAAAAGGTGAGGTTAGATTTTGAGAGAAACAGAAACAGCGTAATGCCTCATACAGAAACTCAGGAGATAAAGCAAAATAAAAGACTTCACATTCTTCAGATCATGCAGAAAGAGATCGGACCGGGATGATAAAATGGTATTACTTTTATACTTCGCCTTCGACGAAGTTTGTTATTACCATTGTAAGTTTTCAAAATATTCATTTCTTATAATATGCGTTTATTACTAGTCAACAGGGAATATAATTAGAATTAGAAATACGCAATCACTTAACCAAAACGCTACAAAGAAACATTGCGAGGTCCTAAAATAGAAATACATATTAACAATACGTTAAGTTCTTAATCCAGACTTGTGTATATCAGTATATGATAAAATGAGAACTAAGTTCGAAGATAGACAATTATGTGTTCTATCATATCTACAGCTGTATTTTCTAAACAACACAATATTTGTTTTCAACTTTGCCAAATAAGGAAGATAGCTCAGATAGTTGGGAGATAACTCAGATAAAGTAATTTTACAATATAAAGTGTTGTGAAGAAAACAAGTCCGGTGACCCCATTTTTCTTTTTCTTATCTGAAAGCATGTTATAAGAGCTATCTTCTCACATTTTATCTTAAAATTCTATATGGTGTAGTTTTCTTTTATCACACAAAATTGGATTTTCCATGCATAATCTATACAAAATCTGACAATTTTGCACAACCTGTAGCGTGAAAAACAGTCTGGTGACCCATACTTGTTATTGTATTTTGAAAAAGCATGATAAAACTTCATTTCGACAAATTGTTAAACAAATCTATTGTTTTTAATTAAGACGCCCCAGCCACCTTAATTCATGGAACATGTTGGGCTGATGATGCGATTTTATCAGAAAATAGTTAATATTTTAACTTTGCTGTAAAGAGTACAGTCGGCAAAACCAGATGGACACGGTTTGAAAAAAAAAACAATTAAAATCGATCTTTTAGATATCAATAATAATTTATTCCTAATGAAAATAAGAAAATACATCGTAATACATGATGTGGCATATGTGTGATTTAGTTTCGGATCCAATTGATATCCGTGTTCCATCAAATATCAATTCAAGGAAAAGGAATTAAGTCAAAGTTGATGCTATAGAATTTTATTTGATAACATATAACTACTTTATTTCTGAAAATGTGAAAATAAATTCATTGTTTAAAAATGATTAAACCTGCATTAAATCTAAAATTGGATTCACAGACATCCGTATACTTTATAAGACAGGTTTTAAGAACATAAACGAAATTCTTGGAGTCTAAAATTTGCAACTTTTTAATTCAATTTCAATGTTACATGTATATAATTAAAGGCAACAGTAGTATACCGCTGTTCGAAATTCATAAATTGATTGAGAAAAAAAACAAATCCGGGTAACAAACTAAAACTGAGGGAAACACATCAAATATTAGAGGAGAACTACGACACAACAGAAACACAACATTAAAATGTAACACACAGAGAAACGAACTATAATATAACAATGGCCATTTTCCTGACTTGGTACAGGACAAAAAAAATGGTGGGTTAAACCTGGTTTTGTGACTAGCCAAACCTCCCGCTTTTATGTCAATGTTAAATATAACATTAAAAATGACGACATTACACGACAGGACTACAATACAAATAAATGGGAGAACATATAGGACAGAGAAACACACGAATAATAGCTAACAACTAACAAAAGATACCGGGTTTAAAATTTAATACGCAAGACGCGCGTTTCGTCCACACAAGACTAACCAGTGACGCTCGGATCAAAAAGTTCGAAAGCCAAAACAAGTACAAAGTTGAAGAGCATTGAGGACCAAAAGTTCCAAAAAGTGTGCCTAATTCATGATATATGTATATTTATAAAACAACATCAGTCAAATTTAGACAAAGAAAACCAAAAAAAAAAAAAAAATCCACAAATCATACTAAGTGTAAGAGCCGCGAGG
Source organism: Mytilus coruscus (assembly GCA_017311375.1). Taxonomy (NCBI): domain Eukaryota; kingdom Metazoa; phylum Mollusca; class Bivalvia; order Mytilida; family Mytilidae; genus Mytilus; species Mytilus coruscus. Next base: position 41,026,177 of record CM029608.1, read on the forward strand.
AGCCATTTGTCTGACCAGTTTTCCAAATTTAACGAAAAAGGCAGTACAAAGAAATTATTACGAACAATCTGTTAAATGAATTTCAGTCTTTATCAAAAGCTTTTTTAATTAACACCTGCCTATATCCAGTTTCCAGGTAACAAAACACTCGTCTTATTTATACAACAAAGTGTGTCCTTTCCCCATTATGACATATGCATGACGAGTGATATAACTGACGTATATTTAGTCCGTGAAATCATCAGGTCTCTCCTCATTTTGGATTTCATGCACTATTAACATTCTTTGTTTGTCTTATCTAGACTGATATTTTCGTAATGGAACTATGGGAAATGAACATCGGTTTACTATTTATGCTTTTAATTCATTCACCATTTGTTCATATAAAATATCAAACATGAAGTGGCCTGTATACCGGCAAGGTTTTAATTGATCTTTGAAAGGCCTTTCATTCCGTTGTCCATCATTCTTTTCAAACAAGCTTCAAACAATAGACGTTTATGACATTCAATGGTTCAAATCAAATTTGAATGAAAGAAAACGTTGATTAAAGTTTAAAATACAGACAGCACAATCTCAGGCAACAATTTGTTACCAGTAAAGTACAACTGAACCTTACTTTTTAGTTCTCAAGTCAACAACATATCAATATTTTCATCAACCCAGATTGTTAACTTCCTTTATATGCATATGATGGTAATATAATATGTTCATAATAAGGAACGTATCGTTATTTCCTTAAATCTCGGAAAAGAACTCGAATTATTATGATTCTTCCCGAAAGAAATTACTTAAATACAAATTCTTTCATTTGGATATTTGTAATGAATCGCTGAATAATATTAAGTATAAAGGCATACACATATTCCCAAACTTGTTCGGGGAAATTTTCAAAAGGTTGGTTCATGTTTAAGGTTTGTTATTAGAAAAGCAAGCTGTTGCAACGCAGACCACTTTGATGTACTTGATCCAAGAATGCTTAAATAGACATCGATTTATAATTTTATGATGGACATTGATGTGTATGTGTATTACTTTTACTCAGCGCATCTCTGTTGGTTTTATGATTACCAGATGATCTAAGACCCTATCAACATACTTGGGTAAATCCAAGGAGTGGTTTAAATGACCATCATATATTTATAAATTGATGTCCATTTAAGTATTCTTGCATCAAGTATATTCAAATTGACATTAACTTCATTACTGAAAAGATGTTTAATTCCTATATAGTTGTAAAAGACAAACGTATACAACAAAAACACCAATTAAAGAAATGTCGACACGGAAAACCAAAAATAATTAGTCGAAGAAAACTGACTTTATTATCAAAATCGATGTACCAGTTTAAAGAAAACTAAATTAACGGAAACAGAGAACGCAATTTCCACCAAAATAGGGAGGTAACCAAATGTCACAGACGAGTACACTGATTTGGTTCCTCATTATGAAACCTCGATGCTGTTTCTCTTCGGTCGGTATAGTACGTCTAAATCGTGATTCATTTTTTGAAGTCAAAGATATTTAGTTGAACGTAAAGCTTTCTGTCATTTGCACATTTTTCTTTTTTATTTAAAATAGTATATGTATATTGCAATGTTAGTGGTATTCAGCCTGTTTGTCTTGACGGATTTGCATCCCATATGTGAGAAATTTCCTCAGTGTATGAATATATTGTTTATGTATGGGCGGCATCAACATTGATAGAGGAAATTAGACAGGTACTGATAATAATATAAATACATATTTGAATTTTAAAGCTTATACTATTCATGGTATACGATGACCAGGTATTTTAAATAAATCATGAATTGAATATCAAATATGTCTTTATCTATGTATTAGCTTTGTACTAAATTAAACATGAACAACCTGTCAACACAGCATTATCCTTAAAACACCCCAAAATGAATACCATCAACAATCACTCCAAATAATTTATTGGTATATAACTTTAAATAAGAAAAAGGTTGGCTTTTGAAAGAACATTGTTATAAGGAAAATAAAATCAATGAAAATTATTAAAAGAAAGACGAAGGTATCTGTAAATTATATCACATTCACGTATTTCAAATTAACAAGTCCTCAATGATGTCAACTTACAGTTTTACTCAACAGACTTTTATCTGGATCATATGAAAGGTCGTTCATGTAAAAACCCGATAAAGTAACGCGTTAACATTTAAAGTAGCACAATACAAAAGAAACTAAATGTTATCAAAATTTCACTTTCAGTTGTTTTTGTTACTTCTTAACATTCCAAAACCACAGAAAAAAATATATGTCCATATCTTGCACTGCTGAGTTTTTATGATAATTAATTTTATAAACAAATGCACGTGACTGACTGATACAAGATAAGAAAATCTGGGCAGTAATTTGTAGTTAATCAATAGAATCATTTGATACTTTAAGACCACTAACCAGCAATAAAAATAACAGTTATGAAAAGAGGTGGATTAGGAATTTATTGAAAAGAGAAGATAATGTGTTCTAAATAAAAATACATTTCTATATTGGAGCTGCAAGGAGAAAAACAAAACAATTATTTTGAGATGTAGAAGGAATCAAAATATAAGTGTACAAATATCAAACAAAATATAATTGTACAATAATTAATGGTGCTGATGTAAGTGCTGGTGGTTATATTAGAATTTCTTGAGGAGAATGTTTAAATGTGAATGATTTTGAAAGAAAACACAAATTTAATGCTTCATTGTCATACTACAGAAATGAGAAAATTTTACTATGAGTAAAACACCGTATTGTCATTGTATACATTTATGATTCTAGAAATCCTCCAAAAGAATCCTCTAAACTAACCAACAGATCATTTCGTGTACACATGCATAACTTACATTTTGTGAAAATGTTAAAACAAAATATATTGTTTTATTACTAAATGAATAAAAGCCATATAAAAAGTTAAATGCAATGTGTAATTAAACTTCTGGGATCAATTCTATTTGATATGTATCCAGATGGGTGGAGTTTTGACCATATCAGAAACAACTGAATTACAGCAAGGTCAATAATGATATAACTTCTCCCCAGATCTGGCTTTTGATGCATAAGGTGTGCATTTACTTTATATATTTAATATTAATTAATAACAAAGAGGCTAATTCCATTCAAGTGTGGCTATCACAATCTAGCATCTATGTCATAATTATATAAAATGAAATTATCACCGTTTAAAAGATTGACCTTTCTTCTTTCTTTTGGTTTTCTCATTTATATATTTTAAAGCTGGATGAAATAAATTACATCAGTTTAAAGTTGTCTGATTGGGGTGAAAAAATCTTTGCTTAACGCGATAAAATCACACCTAACGCGATAACTACAGTTTTAACGCGTTAAGAAATCAATATATTTAACGCATTAAAACTGTGCATTGATTAAGTTTTAGATTTAGCCCGTAAGTGAAAAAGACATTTATCGCGATAAAATACCCGTCGCACTTGCCACTTGTGTCATAATGAATCACATTTAACGCGTTAAATTCAACACAATTACGTTACTACGCTACATTACTTTAACGCGATAAAACATTGCTTAACGCATTAAAACATTACTTAACGCGTTAAAACATTGGTTAACGCGTTTAAACTTTTTAACGCGTTAAAACAAAAGAAGCAAAAACCAAGTGAAGTATCGGATTTTGATATGAACGACCTTTCTTAATATTCTTTCAAACTCGATAAAATTGAGAATGGAAATGGGAATATGTCAGAGAGTCAACAACCTGACCAAAGAGCAGACAACAGCCGAAGGCCACCAATGGGTCTTTAGTGCAGCGAGAAAATCCCGCACCCAGAGGTGGTCTTCAGCTGGCCCCTAATTAAAATTGTGTGCTAGTTTTGTGAAAATGGACGTCACACTAAACTCCAAAACATATAAATGAACTAAAATTAAAAACATACAAGACTAACAAAGGTCAGAGGCTCCTGACTTGGGACAGGCGCAAAAATGCGGCGGGGTTAAACATGTTTTGTGAGATCTCAACCTCCCCTATACCTCTAGTCAATGTAGAAAAAGAAACACATAGCAATACGCACAGTTCAACTCAGTTTAAGTCCGAGTCCTATGTCAGAATAGGTAACAAAAGAAACTAAGCAAATTAACAATGATACGTACGTTACGATAGTATTTGTTACGTTTTGTGGACGCATAATTCAAACCCACAGTCGATATTTGTACAGCAATCAACCGGGTTTCTCCGTTTAAAGGTCTACATTATTTTATTCATTCGAATGATTGGTTGATTGTCGTTTGATAAACGTCCAACAGTAACAACCTATCATTCGTATTTCGAATACACACAGGAGCTACAGATGGAAAACGTGTCCAATAAATTACAACACAGCACAATCATGACGAATCTATTTAACGAAGTGGTAAAAGCAAAACACTATTATGTAAAAGTTATAGTCCCTTCCTCTCAGTTCGTCTTGCTTATTACATCACGGAATGAAATTTGTCACTGCATCTTGTTCAGTTATGATGAACACGATGGATCTTCAAATATGGCACTAGTTGATAAGGAACTAGTTACAGCTCAGTGTTAAACTGGAGTATGATAATTACATTTATATTGGTTGATCGTACGAATAACAGACAATATGAACAATGCGACTTCAAAAATAAACACTTCCTGATACAAAATGTCTAACTAAAATAACCCCGATCATAAAACAAGCGAAAAATCGACTAAAACCTATCAAAGATCAACATTGTGTTTTTATTTATTTGTTTGTAATTAACCGAGAATTTCGACGTTTGTAATTGATAGCGGTATTCACCGCAAGAGCTAACCAAACCTTTAAACAAACTTATTCAGAAGGGATTTTGTTACGATGCTGTTGTCAGGTCATTCAGGCAAAGGGCTTTGCATTGAAATAAACACATTTATTCTAAAATCAGTTGTTGGATTGGTTATTAATGTTCTTCTCTTATATTTTATGATGGTACAATACTTAACCCATAACAGGAGGGATTGTGCATGATTTTCATATGATGAAGACATAATTTTAATCAGCTGTTTAATTGAGGTCTGGAGCTGGCATGTCAGTAACTGCTAGTAGTCATTTGTTAATTTATGTATCATTGTCATTTTGCTTAGTCTCTTTTGTTACCTATTTTGACATCAAACTCGGACTCCTATTGAATGGAATTCAACTGTGCGTATTGCTGTGTGTTTGTTTTTTCTTCATATGCTAGAGGTATAGGGAAGGGTTGAAATCTCACATGTTTAACACCGCCGCATTTGTGCGCCTGGCCCAAGTCAGGAGCCTCTGGCCTTTAGTCTTGTATGTTTAATTTTTAATTTTAGTTCATTTATATGTTTTCGAGTTAAGTGTGACGTCCATTTTCACTGGCCTAGTACACATTTTGTTTAGGGGCCAGCAGAAGCCCGCCTCAGTGCGACATTTTCACGCTGTGTTGAAGACCCATTGGTGCCCTTCGGCTGTTTTCTGCCCTTTGGTCTGGTTGTTGTCTCCTTGACACATTCCCATTTCCTTTCTCAATTGTTTTGTCCCATTGATATATTAATTGTTTTAAATTTTATAAGTACCTTTAACGTCTAATTCTATATAAGAATAAACTCATATACTGTGATGGTTGGATATCTCTCTTTGATTTATTGGAGCAGAATAAGATATGAGGTTGAAATTGCATATGAACATCTTCTGTCGATGGGTGATACTACTTAAATACTCTATACTTCTAAACATACAAGACTCCAATCTATCGTTTTTAATTTTGAAAAAAGGAAAAGCAAAACACAACATGCACAGTGAGAAACCTATAGTAAGATTTTTGTCAAAAAAAAAAAAAAAATAAACGGATGTGTTGAGACACGCTTGTACAAAAGCAGCCTGTCGATAATAATAATAAATATGTGCATTATGTATTTGCCTGTCCCAAATTCAGTGGTTGATGTTTGTTGCTGTGTAACATATTTGTTTTTGTTCATTATGTTGTACATGCATAAGGCCGTTAGTTTTTTCTAGTTTGCATTGTTTTACATTTGTTATTTGGGGATTTTATATCAGACTATGTGATATGGGTTTTGCTCATTATTGAAGGCCATATGATGACCTATAGCTGCTAATTTCTGTGTCATTTGGTCTCTTGTGGAGACTTGACTCATTGGCAATCACACCACACCTAATCTATATACACTGTTTTGTTCTTTCCCAACCCCTTTGCCGATATGTAATCGTTAGGTGCAAGTCGATATATGAAGCAGATTTCACAGTGCTCGTGGTATCTGTTGTTTGTTACTCGATGGAGAAGAAGTGTAAGGATAATTTTAGTTTTGATACATCTTTCAACATGTTCAAAGAAGTCATGTACACTGCTTTTGTAAATAATGATGGAACAAGTCAACAAAATGAAAGACAATCGTTTCTCACAGGTATTCCGCGTGTTTAATGAAACATATAGCGTTCATGAACATGTTGTGTTTTTAAAGTATGATTTATATTTCCATAAAAGGACCGTCTGTATCTACATTGGCTATGTCTTATGGGGCAACGTTTGACTAAATCTTGAATGTACAATACATGTGAATAAAGTAGATAATTTGAATGTTTTATTCTATTGCAGAGAAAACGCATTATCTCTTCTACTCTGCCTTGTCCTACCAAACTATATTCGTCTTTTTCTACTCTTATCCAGCTTGTTTTGTTCAGCTCTGCTCTATTGTACGCTACTCTGCTCTGCTCGTATCTGCACTAATCTACTAAGATAATACTTTTTTTTCTCATGAGAATACCGAGTATTTCTTGAAAAATATGGCCTTAAAACACAATTAATATGTAGTCGATAGAACATATAAACATATTGATGGAATTCTTTCCTCTTATTATAACATAAGCTGAAACTTTCTCGGGCAAAATTAACCGTTTGCGATTAAATCATTTCTGTTTAATACTTTTATCTTTATAATGGTCTTGATTAATTCATTTTATTACTGGCCATTATATTTGTTTCGATTCTACATTTGTTAATATACATGATATAGAACAAAATGCAGTGAAAGCAAGGGATCAGTAAAACCATAAAACTCGTATGAAAGTTGGTATTTAAAACGTATGTGAGGAAGTATATATAAAAAGAAGATGTGGTATAATTGCCAATGATTCAACTCTCCATCGTAAACCATTCGTTGTTAATCTACTTAATCATGTAAACAATGCAGTTGTTGGTTTTGTGTTGGATTCACAACATATTCTTCAATACAGGGCGATGTAGTGTCTGATATATTATATAATAGCTGCATATTGTTTAAAACCCTATATTATTATTTGGTAGTATTTTTAGTTCGATTGCTTTCCCATAAACAAATACCCAAAATCTCGTTTTCATTCAATACCATGCGTTTACTTTCAGGCTCATGCATTCAAGACATTTTCTTTGAAGATTTTAAAGAACCGGTTCTCCTTTTGGACACTAGTTGACAAATTGAAATTCATTATGTTAATTATCTCTGTATGTCTTCGATTTACCTTGGAAGCGGATAAATTTTATCATGCACGAATGACCTACGCAATAACATTAGAATATTTATTATCAACAGCATGCAGTTTTGGCTTATTTCGAAACACATTGGACCAAAAGTTATCATGGTTGGAAGAATTGTAAGTTCAAGTTGTCTTCTTTAATAAATAATAATGTATTGATAATATGACCTCCCATTAACTAATTGGGTTAATGATATTGCCATACGTTTGCTTAAAAACAAAATGTATTCTTTAATACATTGATATTACACAAATAAAGAACAAAACAATGCAACATAAAATTAACTGTAGGTCAATTATATTTTCCTTAACTGCTCCGAATATATCTATCGTTCTATTAGGGCAAAAAGTAATTGATATCGATATAGCAATACACCTATTATAAGGCCTGTCTACACAACTGTGATGATGCTGATTTATCAATATAATTTACACTTAAGGTATTTTTAAACTAGGTTATAATATAAAAGTCAATAAACGTTTGAATATGTATATGCATCGTGTAAGATCGCTTGTTTGCACTGTTAACTTCCAAAATGTTCTCATTTGATAAAATGTAAATTTTTATCAGGAATCGATTAAACCGAACCGAACCAGCAACGATTTATTCTACTATGTCAGTTTTTTCTTATAGTTAACTTCCAGAAAACCTTTCATTTTCTTTGGTCTTAGTCAAGGTAGGAAAATACATTAACACAAAGTATACTTTGAGAAAAATAACTTTTTACATACAGTGACTACTATATCTCATCTTTGAGAAACTGCTTATTGACTGGCATAGTCCTGGTGTATTGTATTTTTTTTTTTTTATCTTTTAGAAAATTCCGATTTTAAGAAATCATACACATTTTATTCAATTTAAAGCTTACATGTAAATAGCATTGAATAATATTAACATTATCAAAACAGAAGATAGAATGGGGCGTTGTCGTGATCATTAAAGCCAAACTTTTACAACTCTTAATTTCTTTTCAGGTGTTGGATCTTATTGTCTTTATCTTAATATTTGCGGCGTTTGTATTTGGCTTCGGAGTTATTCACCAAGCCACTATGTACCCAAATTCCATGCCAGGATTTCAACTGTTTAAAGACATTGTATACATGCCGTATTGGCAGTTGTATGGCGAATTGTTCTTAGATCAATTTGAAGGTAACTTAAATACACAGTAGTAGGTAATAACACTATAATTAACTAAAAGCATAACTCAGTGCAAATCTTGTCATTAAACATATGATAATATCACACTTTGTAATGTAATATGTTACATTAGCATCTACATTTTGTTTCGAAACTTGTTATGATATTGTAACTATCATATTTATTTAGTTGGCCTAACTTGTTTTGTGTGGCTAAGAATGTTTACATTGTTTTATATTGTGTACAAAATAATACACATTGTGTTACAACTATGCAGTTTAGAAATCACTGGAACAATCATTGATACTCATGGAATGATTAGAACTTTCTATTTCACTTACATAACGTTTCCAGAATGATCATAACAAAAGATGCGTAATTTAAATTTCTAGCGTTGTCTAGAAGTTTCCGTTTGAGTATATATATAAGTATGCAGACCCTAAAGACATGAACATGGATAGACTTAGACATTGTTAGACATCAACATATTCTCAGCAGTTGGATTGACACTTTTATTTACTAACAACATCATACTAAATTGTGACTTATTGGACGTAATATTCTGTGGATTCCGTGAAGATTTCCAGATAAAGAAAAGATAAAAGATTGGACGCATATTTTGACAGTTAAGTTTACATTTCTATTTGTGTAATACTTCTTGTAAACTAGTGTATAATAAATCTTGTTAAATTTATTATTGAATTGTGCCTTTGTTGGATACAATTAAAGGCGATTTTTCTGTTCATATGAGAAGGCCGTCATAAGACCACCTAGTATTAGCAAGAATGTAATTATGCCATGGCCAGACGTAAACAGCCATTCATTAGACCGAAGGAAATTTGTCGAAGAACAAAATAAAGACCCTGAGGTTCTTTAGCTTTGCAAGAGGGCTCAACCACAGGAAGAAGCAGACAAAGTGGCCGAATGCAATTACCATCAAGACGGCATTTTAATGAAAAGTGGAGGCCCCTGATGCTACCCCAGTGGAGGAATGGAGAGTGGTATACCAAGTGGTGGTGCCTTAAGTTTATAGGCAAGACATTATTGGTCTTGCTCATGACACCCCTTGGCTGGACACTTGGGTATAAGGAAGACTTGCCTTAAGATCTTGCAGCATTTGTACTGGCCAAGACTTAGACATGATGTCGCAGAATACTGCAAATTTTGCCATATATGCCAGGTTGTTGGTAAGCCTAACTAGAAAATACCACCAGCACCACCTCTGGCTAATCTAGCCTTTGAAGAACCTTTCAGCCGAGTACTCATTGATTGCGTTGGACCTTTACCGAAGACCCAAGACCGGAAATGCGTATTTATTGACAATCATGTGTACCTCCACTCGCTTTCCTGAGGATATTCCTTTTAGGAATATCAAGACACCTACTATTGTCAAAGCTCTGATCCAATTTTTCACGCTAGTAGGACTTCCAAAGTCTATACAGTCCGACCAGGGTTCAAATTTCATGTCAGGTTTATTTCAGCAAGTCGTGTACCAGTTAGGGATTGCTCAGTATAGGTCAAGTGCTTATCATCTAGAATCTCAAGGTGCCTTAGAACGTTTTCATCAAACATTGAAGAACATGATTAGAACTTTTGTCTTCAATTTGAAAGGGACTGGGATGATGGTGTTCACTTTTACTTTTGCGGTCCGAGAGGCTGTTCAAGAATCCTTGGTTTTAGTCCTTTGAGTTGGTATTTGGTCACACTGTAAGGGGACCTTTAAAATTGATTAAGGAAAATGGCTTACTGAACACACTGACTTGAATCTTCTAGACTAGGTATCTAGATTTAAAGAAAAATGTATACTGCGTGTCAAATTGCTCAGAACAATTTAAAACTGTTCAGAATAAGATGAAAATATGGTATGATAAAGATGCCAGGGACAGAGTTTTTGAGCCAGGTGATAAGGTACTTGTATTTTGCCAGTCCCTGGACATCCATTACAAGCTAAATATTGTGGTCCTTATACCATAGAGAGTAAAATCAATGATTTGAATTATATTGTAACAACACCAGGTCGGCGTAAACAAAATAGAGTGTGTCACATTAATATGTTAAAACCATACTTTGAGCGTACTAATGAAGGTGAGAGTAAACCAGTTGCCACTTTAGCCATGGTTAAATTGGAGAACAATCATGACAAACCAGATGTAGTTGAACCACCTTTTAGTTCTAAAACTATGGAAGAGACAGTTAGATTGAAAAATTCAGAAATTTTGTCAAATTTATATTCAAAACTTGCACATCTGTCTTTTGATTGTAGAGAAAATTAAAAGCTTTGGTATTTTCTTTTAAAAATCTTTTTCCAGATGTGCCAAACAAAACCACTGCTGTTTGTCATGATGTCGATGTAGGTGATGCTTCTCCAATTAAGCAACATCCTTACTGGCTCAATCCACTCAAACTTGAATTTATGAGACAAGAAATTAAATATATGCTTGACAATGATATTATTGAGCCGAGTAACAGTGAATGGAGCTCTCCTTGTCTCCTTGTGCCCAAACCAGATAAAACCTTTCGTTTCGTAACTGATTTCAGAAAAGTAAATTCTGTTTCAAAATCTGATTCCTATCCGATTCAAGGATAGACGATTGCATTGATAATATTTGGCAAGCAAAACTTGTGAGCAAATTTGATTTATTGAAAGGTTACTGGCAAGTCCAATTGACACAGAGAGCTCGAGAAATATCAGCTTTTGTCACACCAGATGGCTTATTTCAATACACTGTAATGCCGTTTGTCATGAAAAGTGCTGCAGCTACATTTCAAAGAATGATCAATAATGTTATAAAAGATTTAGACTGTTGTTATGCTTATATTGATGATCTTGTTGTATGTAGTGATAGCTGGGAAGAACATTTAACACATTCATATGATACTTTTGATAGATTGTCACAATCAAAGACTGTTAATCTTAGTAAAAGTGAATTTTGCCAAGCCACAGCTGATTATTTAGGGCATACGGTTGGCCAAGGTCAAGTGAAACCTATAACGGCTAAAGTGGATGCAATTACTAAATTTCCTCCTCCTACAAATAAAAAAAAACTTATGAGATATTTAGGCATGATTGGATTTTACAGGAAATTCTGTTCAAATTTTGCTACTGTTGTTCGACCATTGACTCATCTTTTACGGAAAGATTCTAAATTCATCTGGAGTGAAAATTGTCAAAACGCTTTTGAAAATAGCAAATCACTTTTAATGAATAGTCCAGTTCTGATCACTCCAGACTTTGAAAAACAATTTAAACTTGCCGTTGATGCAAGCGATGTAGGAGTTGGAGCTGTTTTATATCAGGAGACAGATGATAATGTTGAGAAACCTATATCATATTTTTCTAAGAAATTAGATAAACATCAGAAAAATTATTCGACTATTGAAAAGAGTGTTTTGCACTGTTGTCTGCACTTCAACATTTTGATGTATATTTAAATCCCACTGTGCATCCTATTCTTGTTTATACTGATCATAATCCTCTCACCTTCATACATACAATGAGAAACAAGAACCAGAGGTTGACTAGGTGGAAGTTTACTGTTACATGAATATGATGTTATTGTAAAACATATTAAAGGTAAAGATAATGTAATAGCAGATGCTTTATCTGAACTTATTGAAACACTTTGTATATACTATGTATTTTTGTACATATTATTCATAAAAAGTGTTTGTTACACTCAAACTTTTTTAAGGGGAGGTGTTATGATATTGTAACTATCATATTTATTTAGTTGGCCTAACTTGTTTTGTGTGGCCTAAAAATATTTACATTGTTTTATATTGTGTACAAAATAATACACATTGTGTAACAACTATGCAGTTTAGAAATCACTTGAACAATCATTGATACTCATGGAATGATTAGAACTTTCTATTTCACTTACATAACGTTTCCAGAATGATCGTAACAAAAGATGCGTAAATTAAATTTCTAGCGTTGTCCAGAAGTTTCCATTTGAGTATATATATAAGTATGCAGACCCTAAAGACATGATCATGGATAGACTTAGACATTGTTAGACACCAACATTCTCAGCAGTTGGATTGACACTTTTATTTACTAACAACATCATACTAAATTGTGACTTATTGGACGTAATATTCTGTGGATTCCCGTGAAGATAAAAGATTGGACTCATATTTTGACAGTTAAGTTTACATTTCTATTTGTGTAATACTTCTTGTAAACTAGTGTATAATAAATCTTGTTAAATTTATTATTGATTTGTGTCTTTGTTGGCAACAATTAAAAGGCGATTTTCTGGCGTAACAAACTGGATAACTTGTTTTGGGTCGAAACTGGATAACTTTTTTTTTTAAAACAAAAGACAAAAACAGACTTCGTAAAGTTTCAATAATAACTAGTTAATCTTTCTTTTGATGTTGTTTTGTATATTAAATCACAAAGTTATCCATTGGTACATTTGAAATGCAATAATCTTTAATAAATTTGATTTCGTGTCAATTTACTTGCATACGGAGTATATATCTCCCAATTGATACGATATTCCCGGGCTTGTGTTTCCTATCATGATTTCCTTGATAGAGGATTGCTGCTCACAAGGAAGCTATTAAACCAAGAGTTCCAAATGGTGAAGTTGAAATCATCCTTCGTAAATTTTACGGACGCCATCACGAGTTGGTTGACCGTTATGGAATAACCGTTTCACAGATGATATCGGATATGTTCCTTATGTCGTAACTACAATACCCTTCCCTTTTCACGAATGTGACTTACCGAGTAAGACTATTTACCGGATTTGTAATAACATAAGCAACACGACGGGTGCCACTTGTGGAGCAGGATCTGCTTACCCTTCCGGAGCACCTGAGATCACCCTTAGTTTTTGGTGGGGTTCGTGTTGCTTAGTCTTTAGTTTTCTATGTTGTGTCATCTGTACTATTATTTGTCTGTTTGTCTTTTTATTTTTGGCTATTTCGTTGTCAGTTTGTTTTCGATCTATGAGTTTGACTGTTCCTCTGGTATCTTTCGTCCCTCTTTTACACTTCTTTTCGAAATACCAATAAATAGGTAGCATATTACTGGTGGATTTTTTAAAGAACATGTACGAATAACAACAGTCTTTGACATATATCTTTAAATGTCTGCTTAACATGTCCGTTCGTCTGCTTCAGATTTACAGTCACCATTATGACGATTTATAACTAATGGTTGACACATTTGACTGTTATTATTGATTTCTGCTTTCTAACCAATTCAAAATTGATTCATTATTGGCAGTGATATTTGGTTATACGATCGGTTTTCCTTATGCAGGATGTTGTTATTTCCGTCATGGGAAATATATATCACTCTGGATATAAATGGTAGTTTATCAATCCCAGGTATTCAAATCTATGTGTTTAGTTTGTTAGATAATGCACGATTTATGGTCAAATACGAAGTTCTTTAAGTTTCCTTTATAATTGCACTTTAAAATACGTAAGTATAATATATGTAGTTTTTTCTGTGTTTTGATATCTCTTTAGGGTTTTTCCCGAAATATAAGATTTATTAAACATTTTCGAAACACACCCACCTCAAAACGTGACGTTGTAATGAGATACTATCCAAAAGAAATCGTTCAACTGACGAAATAGGCTTCAGTTTGAGCGTTTTTATTTGTATGGCGTTATGTTTTGCAATGACGTTTATGCCCCAACCATTCATGAAGTTTCATGGAATTTTATGTTATCATAAATTTAAACATGTTTACAAGCTCTACTGTTCTATTTCTTTTGTGATTCATTAGAATGGGATTAACAGTTACTGTAATATTGTTGAAATGTTGTCACCGTCAACTGAGCTTAGAATGTCCTAAACAACCGTCATAAGTACAATTGAATTTGTGAACGTCAAATACCAATAACTAATTGACGATAGCAATTCTTCAACTAACTAACTTAATGCTATTACTTAAATATGTGATTTTCTAATTCCAATATTACGATTATCAACCTATTAACATTGTATAATTTCATCATCCATTCACATGATATAAACATATTCTTTCGTTTTGGTATGATATACAGGAACCGTTATTAAATTACGTTATTACGAAAAACATAGCAAACTAGGAATATTGTGCAATAATATAGAATATCAACACTAGTGGATTGAAACGGGTTTTTTTTTTTTTAGTTGGAGGTATCTATGCTCTACCAAAACACAAATACAACTTGTTTGAAAAATATAAAATTTCAAAGTCGAAAAGATAGATTTGAATTATTCCAATTAGATATGTTTTGATATCCACTTATTGGTTTGTATAATGTTTTAACATATTAGAAATTAATACAATAAAAAAATAATAGAAAGAGACCAATTTCTTCAACATACATTAATTCTAATTCATACATATTCGTGTTCAATGTTTTTTTATATACATTTGTTCAGGAATGGAACCATCTTCTTGTACGGATGATGTAGAACTATATCGTAATGGAACTTTTCCAAGATGTCCACATGTTAATCAGATAAACACATTATTACTTTCTGTTTACATGGTGTTAACAAATATAGTTCTTGTAAATATGCTCATTGCGATGTTATCGTAAGTATAATAAATGGACTATTGTTTAGTCATTGTCTTATTTTTAGTGATTTTATTCTCATCTATTCCTCCTAGAAACTGAATTTCTTCCATAACTACAGACTGTGTATACAACTGTTTGTCAGTCGACCCGTATGTATTCACCATTTACATTGATTAGTGACTGTTTTATTTGCTATGCACATCCAATAAACGTTTTTTCAAAACAAGGGTCAAATTTTCCTATTTAACAAGACTGATATGAGCTCCTGACAATGTATAATATAGTTGAATTCAATGTTCAATTAAATACTAAAATTAAATATCAGTTTCTGTTGTGTCA
Source organism: Mytilus coruscus (assembly GCA_017311375.1). Taxonomy (NCBI): domain Eukaryota; kingdom Metazoa; phylum Mollusca; class Bivalvia; order Mytilida; family Mytilidae; genus Mytilus; species Mytilus coruscus. Next base: position 41,041,720 of record CM029608.1, read on the forward strand.
AAAGAAACTTTCCTTATATTGTCAGTGAAATAAATGATCATTATAAAGTTTGTTTAGAATTAAAAAAAAAAAAAAAAAAAAAGCAATACCAGCCAGTAAGCCTCAGGCTGCAATGTCTTTTAGATTCAAGATTAGTAAAACATATAAGATGAACGTCAACCATTTGAACTTATTCATTACACAATGATATTAAACAGAATAAACTAATTGTCCAGCAGAAGTATGTATTAAACTGACTTACGGACTCTGATAAACAGAAGGCATTCCAGTAGTAAAAACACATTTAAAAGTTTATTTTTAGCTCACAAAGTTAGCACCATTCCTGATAAATGGTGTTTAATATTCTAACAGTCTTGAAAGTTATGTGATGATTTATTGAGGCCGGTTGTAGAAATTTTAAAAATTGCATGCTTTTCAATTTTTATATTTGTTTAAAGTGATATTTGTCGTACACCACAGCATTAACCAGATATATATTGGAGAACAACGCACTTTGTTTGTAACCTTAGTTGTTTTATTTTTTTTTTGTTACAGGTACCCAATACAAAATGAATGATATTCAAAATATATGTAATGGAAAAGCATGACACATTTTGAAAAGTCGATGTGTATTTAATTTCTGATGCAGAATACTGTTTATCAATAATATTTTGCTATTCCACTTTGCACCTTTTACAATTTAGACGTTTGTTATAACACCCAAACAGTAGGAGTATAACATCCAATGGCCTATCTCTAATTAAAGCAGACCTTGTCTAAAAAGAAGAAAAGCCATCGCCAGTCTTTGTAATATTTAAAGGTTGAAGCCATTTGTCACTTCATACCAAAGACCAAAAGTTTGGCGATGTTTATTGAGCACTTTTCTACCAATTAAAATGTTTTCTATGACTTGCTTTACCACTGTTCATCGATGTTCTGGTTAGTTTACCGATTTAAGAGATTCGTGTTTCATGCATGAACGATTCAAATTGTAAAGTGAAATCATCTCTTCGATTGCATTTCTGACGATTCCATGTTGAATGTGTCCATTATGCAATAAGTGTAACCAGAAACCCGTTCGTTTGCCTCAAATGTGACATTACAGTATTTTACTCGTAATATTTATATTTTATGTTTGTGTTCATTTTCGCTCTTATAAAATGCTATATAACGTTATGTTTTGGTGGTTGTCATTTCGTCTTTTATTTTTGCTCATGCTGTTGTTTATATAAAAGAAGATGTGGTGTGATTGGCAATGAGACAACTCTGCACGCGTAGTCAGCTATAAAAGGCCCTGAAATGACAAATGTAAAACAATTCAAACGAGAAAACTAACGGCCAAATTTATGTACAAAAAATGAACAAAACAACAAGTATGCAATACAGCAACAAACGACAACCATTTAATTACAGGTTCCAGACTAGGGACAGGCACATACATACAGAATGTTGCGTATGTTTGTTTACGTGACTTTCGACTTGTCCCTTTGTATCTATATATGTTGATAAGACATAGACAAAATTGTTAATTTTCTAACACTGACATTTTGAATGTGATATATGAGAAAAAAAAGCTCATTCTAAAGCTGTTTGAATTTATAATGTATCTATACCATGTTTAAGTTGTTCTTTCATTAAATAATGCCGATTTCAATTAATTTATTGTATATATATATATATATAAAGCTAACAATTTTGCATGCATGCTTGTACATGTAAACAATTCGAAATGATACTAATGCAGAGCTATGATATATACTTCCTTGTATTATTTAGACAAACATATGCAACAGAACAAGACACCAATGTTCTAGTTTGGAAATTCCGAAAATATTTGATCATTAAAGAGTATTATGATAAATCGTTGGTACCACCATTAAATATCATCAGTTACATTAAGAGGGCAGTTCAATATTGTACCTGTAATGAAAGAAACAGAAATAAGTTTAGTAAGTATCTATTTACATAATATAAATCAATTAGATGTAGGATATATGTCAATGAAAACGACACAAAAATAAAGATAGCAGAACAAAACTGCAAATTTTGAGACAGATTGGCAATTAATGGGTAAAAGCTATTTATAGGAATAAAGAAAAACAAATGATTTATTGCACTATTTAGACTGATTAATGAAATACCATAAATGTGTATATGTTCGAATCAAATTATCAATCTAGCCATTAAAGGGGAATAACTCAAATAATTTTTTTCAGGAATGATAGAGAATTTTCAATTCTTACTTGTAGCAAAAAACAAGGTCGATTACACCATTTTTTCATTTTATATTCTTACAGCTTAGTTTAAAACCTATCTTCTCATTTTTATTTTAAAATTCTATCTTAAAGATATCTTTTTATTCATATACTTTTTTATGAACAATCTATGCAAATTTTGGAAATCCTGCACGACTTGTAACTTGAAATACGCGCTTAAGACTTTATTAGCAATTGCTTTTCTTTATTTCTAAGCACGGTGACCATACCTTTTATTTCATTTTATTTTAGAAAAACAAACATGTACAAATCTACATCCTGGCAAAGTATAAGAAAATTATATCTGAGGAAATATATACCGATGATCCACCTTAATTCAAGTTAAAATAAAGTCATGTTACATCAAAAGTAACCTGATTCCAACTTGTGCCGAAAATACCAACGTACCTTTAAATGCTTATTAAAGCGCACTGATTTACGGAAGTTTGATTGTACTGGCACATGCACTTCTGATCACTGCAGCAGGACAAATATGCCCTCCGTTTTTAATTCAACTATTTTTGAAAATATTTAAAAGGGAATTAGAAGGTGCTACAGTAATTTCAAGTCTTTAAGCTTTCACCAAAATTACCCTTACATTTTACGTATAAACAAAGTAACAGCTATGCGTAAGACATATTTTGTTAAAATGTATACTGCTATTTTGTATGCACCGTCTAACGTGACCCGAATTAATGGTTCTATACCTAATTGATGGTACAGAAAATATTAAATCAAGTTGATTTCCCATTGTTGTGTTTGATATACTGAAATGGCGTACCAAATTATAAGCCTGGTATCTTTGATAGGTTTTGATCATTTGCAGAGTAAGAATCTCCATGCAAATATATAGGGCACGATAAGACTGAACATTGGCATTTGTAATGTTATGAAGAGCATTCAATAACCATATAAAACGTTGGAGTTATTATATTTTCGTTATAATTCCACCTTATGGAATAATGCTGTAATTTGATTGGATAAGAGAAATGGAATTTTCGCATTTTTTTATATAAATTGAGATTTTTTCTCTGTCGGTGTATTTGTTATTAATGAATTCTATTTGCCGAGGATATGCTAGCAAATACCACGGCAGATGGGAAATACAATGTGTAAAAATACCGCGGCTTTCGAAGACCTCTAGAGTCTTCGGTGAGATGGATACAAGAGCATTCGACGAAATGTAACAGTTATATCATGCTTACAAAGGGTATTTGCCTAAAATACCGGTTTCGAGGTAAACAAATTTCTTTCGCCTAACATCCTTGTAATTGTTTTTTTATTACCTCTTAACTTGTATTTTTGGCAAATACCGCTTGTAAGCATGATATATTTATATAAAAACAGTGTTTCTAGATAATTTACCTGAGTGAGTTCAACTATTATCGACCTGAATATGAAGGTAATGATTGCTGCTGGTCGTTTAACACCAACAAGCAAACTTGACAAAGGTTATGAATAAATAGAAATAATTACTACTTGTCAAATCTTAACTCGAAAACATTACAATATCATCTAAACAAGCTTGAGATGAGGTTCTTTAATTGTGACAGGCACATTGATATGTTTCAGGGCGGGACCAAATTTACCAATTTACGTAACAAAACTTAAATTTTAAATCTTCTTTTGTGTCACTTTTTGTCGAGTAACATCGAGAGAAATGAAAATTGCAATCTTATAATCTATTGCTATGCAATTCGTGTAAATATCATTACAGAAAGGAAGAGGACTGCTGCAAAAATGAAAAATTAGCTCGTCTTGAGAAAAATGCAGTAGACTGTCAATTTAATTCATCAACTCAACATAATGCCAAAAGCATGGATGCTGAAAAAGACGTGTATGTTCTGTTTTTTAATTTTTATCTTTGTCCATTTTAATTTTTGTAATGGTTTATTATTGTTTTTCAACTCATAAATATTATTCTAGTGGTTTCGTCGATTTTTAGATGCAGACCTAGGAACATATGTCACCTTATTTGAAATTGAATATCCACAATTTCGGCTTTTTTCTGTCTGAATAACGGAAAAATATATGCAAGTTCATGTTTACTTTGATTGGATCAATTGCCAATTGCAAACGAATATATATACATCCTTTCTTTTTGAATTTTAAGGTAAGGGTTGAAAGTAATGCTATTCGCTGATGTTTACATCTGCACACTGACTATTTTCAGGTTTGTTGATAGTAATGGAAAAGAAACAAATTTGCAAGACCAATTGAACGTATTGTCGTCGGAGGTAAATATAATGCAGAACAAACTGGAAGAAATTCTGAAAGCTGTAAAAATGATGCAACAAAATAGAATCTGTTGATACATGTGATAGGTGAGGTTACTAGAAATAACATAAGGAAACTATGAATAGATAGAAGAAGTTCCTAATCTGTCAATTAAACAACTTATAAACATATTATTCGATATTAACATTAACAATGGTAAGAAGCAGACATTAAAACATAGTAGAAGTTGTATTGGGAGACTTTTTATAGTGTTTTATTATTGTCACTAAATGTATCAAATGGTATCGTTCAGGTACTTTTACACGAGATATAATACAGAAAGGGATATAGATATATTTCTTCCTTATCTTGGATATTGATTTTCAAGAATATTAAGAGATATCTTCATCTTTGTTTTAGTGTAAAGTATTTTGGCGTGTCTAAAATTATTCAGCGAGATATTAAAATTGCTTGTCGCAGTTTCACTGAGTTTAGAGACGTATTAGTTTTCTGGAATATATTTTGATTTAAAATAATGTATTTGACTAACATTTAGTTTTAAGTGAATTTTTAGATCTTTTTTTTATATTTGTACATTTTCAATTTCATTTTCATCCTATACCCTTGTAACAATATCAGTTTTCACTTAGCGCCAACAGCATTGTCTTCCAAATACATACAGTGTAAACATAGTTTTGTTTGAGAAATAATTGCTTTATATCTTTATACAGACTTGAAATAGATTAAATTGTCATATACAATGTATATACGTACACGTTTAACATCAACATATCCTTTACTTATTCGATTAAATGGTTGAAAGAAAGCAGAAGTCAACTTTTATAGACCAAATTCTAAAACTAACCTATTCAAATGATCAGGACAATTACACAATGATAATTTAGAATTACACACTGAGATTTGTGCGCACTTTTTATGCGCATATGCCTAACTAGCATACTTAATCTGAATCTATTACAAGCTTAAAACAACCTACGGGACATAACTCGTTAGTCATTCAATTTGGCGCGAAAGGTTTAACAAAAGACATTAGAAATATAAGTATATAAAAACTTCTTTATTTAAGACCAATAGAACAAGAAAATTATACATTTACTATCATTACAAAATATAACCAAATGGTGGAAAACGTTATTAAAATTATAAGAAAACATTGCAACAATCTGCAAAAGACATACAATACAGTGAACAGTTTAACCCAAGTGCCTATTATAGTATATAAATGTTACAAAGATATAAAAGATAATCTTCCAAAATCAGGGTAACAGTTGAAAGATTTTGAAAAGGAACCAATGCTTAAAATATTTAAGCAAACAATCCCGATTTACTGTTAGTAACAATCTGAATCATAGGCAACAAACCTATGAATATGTGTTAAGTCGAAATATATTACGAATAATTGTTGAAGGAACCGCATTTCATTATAATGACGAGAGTTCTGGAGACCAAGATATTAATCTGTTGAATTGTTCACTTCATGCATATTCATTCGTAATGTGCATATTAATCTCAGTGTGTATTTTTAAAATGTCAGTGTATAATTAACAATACTCAGTATGTTTTCAATTCATTTCATCTCAGTGTGTCTTTTAAAATCTTAGTATGTAATTAAAGATTATCAGTGTGTGTTTTTATTTCTTAAATCTCAGTGTGTAATTCCGATTTCTCAGTGTGTAATTTTAGGTTTTAATGCTCAGTGTGTATTTATATTGACATTGTTTTGAGGAGAAGGGCTTGCCATACAATTGTTTGTGCATCATCCTCACGTCTTGGTTTCTGGGTATGGGACTGTCATTTTCATTTATACATGTACGACCACGTGACACATTATTCATGTTGGTAGATATGGTATTTAATATATAAATTATAGTTTGACATATGAGAAGCAAATCGAAATCTTTCAAAAGAGGCATTGTGAGACTAAACATATTCAATACCGTTGGTATCGGCATTTCTCATGTATGATTATCACTATCGCTATGGAGCAATATTCAAATATTTAAACGTTTTATCGCAGCTTTACTGATATTGATGAAATTTGTATTGATTAATTATATTCTATCTTTCAAAAATATTGAGGTCTTTTTAGACGTTTATTTTTTACTTTTATTATATGCTCATTTTCGTCCTTTATAACGGTCTGATTCCCTTGCATAAAATGTCGTTTCGTTTATAATAAGCGCCAATAACACATTTATATACAAAAATCTTTTGTGTGTGGAAAACACCAAAATCGGGATAAAACCAACAAAAATACAACATATGTAAGGTCATAAGAATGGCAAGTAAATGTCATCGTGTTTTTGTTTCTTGAGAATTTTGATCAAATGTTCGAAAGAAGGCAATGTTTTATTTTAATCGAACAAAATCTCCAATTAGAATAAATGAAATATTCTGATAGTCAGGACAGATAAATTTTCTTTATCAGACAAGAAAAATTGAATCTTTAAAGGTACACATAATTAATGACAGATACAAATTATCAAGATTTATACTGTATATGATAGATAGAATAGAGTACAATTTATTGCAAATAAGAAAGAATATTAGGCAATTTTATTTTGAATTTGTTCAATTGATGATATGTTTAACAGTAGCATATTCCTTTTTTTCTACAGTCCTTGGATGGTGTAAACTTTCCACAAACATCATACACCAATACACCATACACCCTGTGCCATTACACTATACACGTTACACCTTTGCACCATACACCTTACACATTACAGCATAATGCAATCTAATTTCAAAGAAAGCGTGCGACTACAAAATTATTTATTTTTTTAAAAACGAATTTTGATCACAATATTGTAAATTAATGTATAAAATTAAAATCAGTTCTTATCAATATTTTGCATAGTTTTAAATGTCGTACACCATTCATTAACACCATTCCCGATCGCGCGTTACACCATTACACCATTCCCTTACACCATAGCACCATACACCTTCTACCATTGCACCATATGCCATACACCATTACACCATACACGTTTTTGGGGAATTTTACACCTCCAAGGACTGTATGTGTTTTATTTATGGCATAAAACAGACAAACAAGGACTATTATACAATACTAGATTGTATGTGTTCAATTGAAATGGTGAACACAAATAGTTTACTCATGTTGTGTTTTTTTTCTGTGCTTATATCTATAATTAAAATTACAACAACAAAATAATACGATGTTATGATACATTATATGTTTTCAAGTAATGATATAACGAATAAAAATGGTGTATTTTGAGTACCTTTTATCTATGTTCACACTCATAGTGTTATGATAATGTGTTGATTTCATTTTTTACACCACTGAGTCGATACCTCTGCTGGTGGACTATCAGTCCCCGATGGTATCATCAGCTCAGTAAACAGTACTTCGGTACTGACATGATTTATAACAAAGTATCTAAAATTGCCCGTTGATAATTGTTGAAATTATACAGAAACTAAGGCTTTAACTCCCTCAGGCAAAGTTGGCCTTAGATGGATTTGGCTATTATTTAGGTCCTTTTGTTTTATAACTCTTTCGGTCCTTATACATCCTTGGCTTTCAAATATTGGGTTTGAGCGTTCCCGATGAAAGTTAATCCAGAAAAGTGCGTCGGACGCGAAATTTATAACGTGTTGTATTCATTTTTACACGACTTAGTCGATACATCTGCTGTTGGACTATGAGTCAGAACCTTAGTGCAGATATTATTTATAAGAAAGTATCCAAAAGTGTCCGTTTATAAATTTCAAATTAAACAGAAACTAAGGCTTCAACTCCCCGAGCAAAATGACCTTAAATGGATTTGTCCGTCGGATGGGGACGTTAAATCCGAGGTCCCGTGTTCAGGAGTACCACGCTCTTTCCACGTTAAAGATCCTTCTCAACAAGCTCCTTTTAAGTGGTGCATAACTGACCGGTTGTTTGGCAAAATTATTTCTTACTGGTTTTGGCTTTGATATATTTTACTGTGGTTTATAATTTAACTATTTGGTAACCTGGTTTTAATTGTCTTACTGTTGTCTATAACCGTTTGGTATTCATACTTTTTTTTCGGTGTGAGCCAAGGCTCTGTGTTGAAGACCGTACTTTGACCTATAATGGTTTACTTTTACAAATTGTGATTTGGATGGAGAGTTGTCTCATTGGCGCTCATACCATATCTTCTTATATCTATTTGATGAGTTGAGCCTTTTTCAAATAATGTTTTATAGTGTGTCCTTTTATATCATATTGTTACACCACTGTCTCAGGTTAGGGTGAAGGTTGGCGCCAGAAACGTTTTTTGTTTGCACCTGTCTTAAGTCAGGAACCTGATGTTCAGTGGTTGTTGTTTGTTGATGTGGTTCATAAGTGTTTCTCGTTTTTATATAGATTATACCGTTGGTTTTCCTGTTTGAATGTTTTACACTAGTCAGTTTTGGGCGCCCTTTATAGCTTGCTGTTTGGTGTGAGCCAGGGCTCCGTGTTGAAGGCTGTACTTTGACCTATGACGGTTTACTTTTACAAATTATGACTTGGATGGAGAGTTGTCTTATTTTCACTCGTTCCAAATCTTCTTATATCTATTGGCAATTTTTTATGTCCTTTTGGTTTAAAGTTCTTCAACAATTTCGGTCCTTATACATTCTTGGTTTTCAAATATTCGGCTTTGAGCGTTCCTGATTAAGGTAAATCCAGAAAAGCGCTTCGGACGCATACACTGTTGTTAATTAGAGTTCAAATCATCAGTGCTTGGCAATCCAGCTATCTAAAAATAGAAAAAAAAAAAATTTCTGATAATTGACTCACAAAACATATTCATGTATACTTTGTCATATTTGTATTTGTAAACCTGCAGTATACAAAAATAGTTGAACGTCATCAATTTTACCACAAACAGAATGGCCAAAGACAACTGACATGCTTTGATAATGTAACGATAAATATTTGTATGATATGTATAACTCATAAACAATAATTTATATGTTTGAACGAAGCTTGAATATTTGTCATATTTTATACAGTCAATCCGAAAAATTAGTGATACTATACGTGAATATCCATTTAATCTCTTTTCTAATTTATACACATGTAAGTAAAAACACAAAACATGCTGCTTCAATTGCTCAGATTTAGGACACACAAAAACAAAAGAAATACTATATACCTTGTGTGATGATAGAAATGTAATATCTTATAAAAATAAGAAGATGTGGTATGATTACTTTCCACCACAGACTAAATGACATTGAAGTAAACAACTTTACGTAACCGTAAGGTTTTCCACAAGGAGCTTAATACATACCGAAAAGTAAGCTATAACATGGTCCTAAATGAAAAAGGTAAAACAATTCAAACGAGAAAACTAACGGCCTGATTAGCGTACAAAATAATAAACGACAAACAAATATGAAATTCAGAAACAAACGACAACCACTGAATTACATGCTCTCGAGGACAGGCAAACACAGAATGGCGCTAGCTAGCTAACATGATTTCTAGCTAGCGACAAACCCTCCTCCTAACCTGCGACAATGGAATAACAGTACAACATTAGAAGAGTTGAAAGTATTTGTACTTCACGAAATCGATAAAAGCACAGAAGTAACAAAATAACAAAAGCGCAAAAGCGCAAAAGACGCGAAATACAAAATCTGAGATTGACAGAAAGCTATTTCAAAGCCAATTACAACTTTTACAAAATTATAAACAAAAACTTTTTCTAAGCCTATCTTTTACATTCAGGTATCATTCATATTGCATTGGTCAATTGTTAAAATAAAATGCAATTAATATTGAAACTATTGGTTAAACATACCATAGCTTTCGCATTTCATAATTCAGAGGCGTTTCTATTATAACTAAACAAAAACATAATTAATGAAACTATCGATAAAAGGGTAGGTTAATTTGAATCAATGTCGAAAAGACCGGACTAACTCAAACAAAGGAAAAATACATAGAATCGTCGTGTTCATCAGAAGCAACATATTTTTCTTGAATAACTTTGTTTATTCCCAAATGATTATGAGCGTCTGTGGCGTACTAAAGAAGTAAGTTCAGCAAGGGCCTTAATTATCCCCAAAAATGATTCCACAGTTTTAGATAAACAAATTCAAGTGGACGACAAGACGCGTTTAAACGTGGGAACGATTCTTTTGTAAAACTTTTCTTAAAAGCGTTAACATTTACAATTTAGATCAGCAAAAAAAAAAGAGATGTTGGTGACATTTGAAAAATTGTCTTGATTTCAACAAAATAAACATAGAGCACAGGCTTCGACCATGTTGATATTTCAGTCCGACACCTACGTTTGTATTAACAAACTTTATGTTAAATGGTCATTTTGTCGTCGCCTACGTTATATGTTTCCAGTAAAAATCAATGGAAATTGACAGATTTCAAGTGAAATTGCAATAAACCATCGAAATGTTTGCTAGTAGGAAATAATAAAACGTTAGGAAAAAGACCGATTTCTTATTTAGTAACTGAGTAAGCAATGATTTGGTATTGGACAATAAATCCTGATTTTAATTCTTAGTTAGAAATTGAGCAAATATAAGGACGTTATCGAACCTAATCCTTTTAAACATGATATATGTTGAGTTTTGTAAATCTAACAACATCATATATCTGTGTTCGTAGTTGAACAATGTGTATTTACTGAAATGTTCATGTTTTTCAATGTATTTTGACCACACTTATATTCTTGGTTATGAAGGTAAATCCTGACAAAACGCTTTGGAACGGCCAAATTTACGAATCGTAATATTTGAGGTATACATAAACGTAAATCGGGGACTTTTAATCATTATACTGTTGCATTCCAGTTCATAAACAGGTCAATCGATGTGTTTAGTAAAATGAATATATACAATATAAGCTCAATCTTAGAAAAACATAACTTCTTTCGTAGAAAGCTTAGAGACCAGGGTAGGCTGAGGTTTCAACAGTTTCGCGTATAATAAAAGTTCTGTGATATACGGTTTTCATTGCACATTTGTTGTCTTCTTTTTGCGCTGTGGCAAGAGATGTCGTAGTCGAACCATTAATGCGCACATATACAAATAAAACACTTGTAAGACATCAAATTGAAATTTCAAAGCAATCGTAGTCTAACCATAAACGATATATTGTAATACACAATTAACAATGTCTATTTATTGAACATATCTATTTGGGTACGGTACAAGCTAAGACGTCTATTTACGCTTTATCGTGTATCTACAAGAACAATATCAGGTCACAATACTCGTGTTCATGAAATGTCAATGACGTATCTTTACTATATCTATACATGACTTTGCTGATTTACTAATCAAATAAGATATTAAAAACTGATAAAAAAACCTGAAGCATTTTATACTAGTTTTAAGTGCAAAATAATTCTTAGCTTATCTTCTTAATTGATAATTCCTTTTCTTAATATACATTAAAGAATATTCCGGATCTGGTCTTTCATGAGCAACACGAGGGTGCCAGATGTAGAGCAGGTTCTAAAACCCTTCCTTCGCACATGATATCACATGATATCACCCACTGTACAGTTAATTTTAGAAATCGTGTTGTTCGACTAATAATTGTGAATGTCCCTTTGGTATCTTTCTCCTCTCCTTTGGAGTATGCTTTTAAAAGTCCAGAGTATATCTTACATCGTTCATGATCATAATGTGAGATCTTTTAAGAAATAAAATGTAATGTCGTTTTGTTTAAGCAAAGGAGACAAGGAAAATAATTTTAATAAAGATACACTAGTAACCAGAATTAAGATTTATCGGCCAAATAGGTATTATCCTCTTTAAAAGATTACTGGAATATTGAAAAGATTAACAAAATTAAAACGTTTTTTTTTATCTTATTCAATCCATTTTAAACTATTTTAATACCAGTCAAATAGTTTCCTTGCGGTCATTTAAGTTATTTTAAGATAAGGTTAACCTCCGTCAAGCTAATAAGCCACGCCCCGTTAAACAAATTCAAACTGCATGGTGTTCATTCCTTTTAAATTTTAAAGTGTCCGCCTCCTTGTAAGGTAAATCACTCAAGCAGAAAAGCATTCCCGATTGATATGTCTATCGTCTGTCCATTCAAACGTTATCGATTTTCTTGAGATAATATACTTTCAACAAATATTCACAATTTTAATGAATTAATGACAAATACATATCAGTAAATTAAGTAAATTATAGTTGTTAATGCAAGACTTTGAAATGTTGCAAAAAGGAAATTTTGTTGATATAAATAAAATTTTAATATTTAAACAAGGATTTGTATAGTCTTTCTATGCTATTGGATGCTATTCATTCGTGAGTAGGATCGTGAAAATACTTCAAATTCGACATTTTCTTTATCTAAATGACAATTTGATCCGTCCTTACTGTCAGAAAATGATATGCGTTTAAAATAAATATTCCTATAAAAACCGAAAAGTCATTTCACGATACGTTACTTTTGTACTTATACTATTTACAAATACTTATAGTATATGTTATGTTGTAATGACTTTCAAACAAAGAACTGTTGAACCTTTTCCTTTTTTGTTTTGTTTTGTGTGTTCTTTCTTTTAAAGCAATATCCAAATATGTTTTTGACTTGAGCCGTGTTTGATTACAAAGAATCTAGAACTGGGTTTGAAAACCAACACCTGATTTTACAAAAAAAAAAAAACCCAGATATTCTCAGTTTCATAAAAACTGTGATACTGCACTGAAACAGTATTTATCGCATTCAAGATGGGCGGGTTTAACCGGTTCGCTAATCATAGACCAGTTCATTCATAGTCCGGTGTTTTGGGATAAACTCATCAATGAAGTGTCCAGTTGTTGTCATGGATCAGGTTAAAATATGAAAAACTATATGTGTATTCGAAATGTAAATAGTTATACACAGCCGTTGATTTTCTTGGAAAACGGAATTAAGAAATATGTAAAATTGTCACATTTTGGAAATTAGGGTTATGCAAGTAAAACTATGACGACGGCAAGTGCTAAATATCGAATGTCGCTAATCTATAACGTTTTGATATACTTTTTCTTCCATTTATTCCGAATGCATTTTTGGGGAAAAAGGGGGGCAGGGAACTCTCCGTATAATATAGCCTCACTAACAAACGATATAGCTTCTGCAGTTCTGTTTGTAGAGGCATTTATTTAGTGGAGTGGCTGTCGGTTGCTGAATCTGATTCTCGAAAAACTTTGACTCGTTGAAAACTATTAAAATTTGACTGAAAGGAAAGTATCTGCTTACGCTCAGTCATGATTCGTAATACAGAATGATTTCTAAATAAAAATCTAATAAGCGGTAAAACATACACACGCGTAAATCGAAAAATTCTTTGAAATCGGTACGTCTAAACACTGGTAAGGACTCCTTATTGCACTAAGGACTTATAATATGTCACTAAGGACTAGAAGTGGTGCTGTTACATGTACATTGTTTTCATATTATGGAAGAAATTGATATGTTATGCATTAATTCCAAATTTTATAGAAAAGAACCACAAATAAAAAGTTATTGAAAATGTTTAGGCACGTGCCGGTTTTCTTTGCTATTGATGAAAATCAGTGAACGGCCGATTGACAGGAGCCAACTTACATAACAACTGATTAAACAATCATAATCTTTTTATTTTAAGTAATTTATAATTGTAAAGACTAGTGTTAAATATGTATAATCAAAATGTTTTGTTCTTATTTACATAGTTAAAATGACAAATCATTTTGCTTTCTTTATTTCTCTTCCGACAGAGTTATTGCCATAGGTGATTGGCTTTGAAGTGCGTCAACTATTAAGTTAGAGTGTGGTCAGCTTGTTAAAATGTTTATGTATTAAAGAGTTATCAAGCCAAAATGAATAGATATAATCTTATTTTAATTCCCGACAAAACCACGTGTGTTTTAACAAGTTTGAAAGCTGTTCATAGAGGCTTCATACGGTACTTATTTTTGTTTTTTTTTGTAATTGTTCGACATTTGTTTTATCAAAAGTAAATGAATTAAAAAATCAGTATTCCAACTTTAAAGAAATGAAGCTTCATTTTCAAATATATAAAGGAGACAAATGTTCAACTGTTTTAAGTACATTACATACAAAAATTACCAAAAAGCTAACTTTTGTCGTGATTGTATATTATATTATTGCTTATTTATTTACTTGTATAACATGAAACCATAATGTCGACAATGATAAAATTATTTATTCTATCCTCAAAAGCCTTAATATACGAATAATTCCATAGACTTAAAATGCAATGTTCTTATATTATCATAATCGTATGTGTTAATTTAGAGCAAAAGATATAATTTTGACAGCCAAAAGTATGATTTGTACAAATATAAATAGCTAAGAAAATATCTTTTACCAAATGATAAGAAAATCTTAACATTTGTAATTCTTTTAAACTACTTTATAATCTATTTAGTAAACAACTTCTTGTCCTGAATATGCAGTAAATGTTTGCCGATTGACGTTAAGCAAGCAACAATCAATCAATCAGATATTGCATTGAAAATGAATTAAACAATATAAGCAACAATTTTATCCAACACTTTGTGTCTGTCATCTGTTTGTACAGTACACATACTGAATTCGTTTTGTCCAGAAAAAATATTCCTTAAACGCGTTCAAGTATGTAAATAAATCTAGAGGGTATCTTGTGGTAGTTGAAATGGTTCAATAAAATTATCGGTATGATAAATTCAGTAGAATATACACTGTATCTCTGGATTTTGATCTGACAACAAGAATACATTTGTTTATATTTAGATTTATTCGGGTTTTTTATGTCCAAAACAATGCACAAACCATCGTATTTTCACACAATTACTAACATGTGTTGACTTTGAGTCTGTATCATGAACTTTTACCTAGAATTAACAGTTTTAAAAAGAACCATTAAAGAACTAATTTGTTTGTAATTTTTTTTTTTTTATTATTATTACAAATTTGAAATTACCATATACTTCAAGTGCCAATTGCGAACGGTGTATAGAAATACTGCTAAAGACTTTTAGTGCATCGTGCACCAAAAGCAAAGTTTTTGCATCAAAGACACTAAAACGGTATTTTGGTGCACACAAAAAAAACAAAAACATGGATTCAAGAAGATATAGCATATAAAGCATAAATATGAAATTTAGTATCAATAGATATTATGATTTTGAAGTTAAACGACTTTTTAATCAGCGCGTGCCACCCGGCACGTGATGAACAACACATGACACATGACTAAGTACAAATTCCCAATCATCATGTTCAATTAACCTTATCCAATAAAAATTGTCTTTTGATCGTTACTAATTGATTAGTTAATAGTAGGTTGATGAAATAATAATTGAAAAAAAAATAATTGATTAACGGTGCAAGTGTTTTATTTTTATCAATGGAAATTTTAAATAAAGTTAAACTTCTTTTTCAAGAAGTCAATATTGAGTTATAATTAGAGCAACAAAAAAAGGACGGATTTTCTCACGTTGGTTTGCAAGAAAGCAAGTAAGTAATTTGTTTAAAATAGTGACTTTTGAACATGTATAAATAAATACTATTACAAAGTTTGTAGTCAAATGTTGCACCCGGCTTATTGGACCTAAAAGTCACCTATTTGACAAATTTGCCAAGTTTATTTAGTATCAGGAACTACATGTAAATATGATATATCTCATTTAGTTCAAAATAAAATAAATTTTCGAATATTTAGATTAAATCTGGAAGTAATTTAAATGTTATGTGTTATACGGAAACTGGCGTCTTAAATGACATGCACGAAATTTATATTTTTCTTATTTGTTAATTCGACATTCAATATATAGAGGACAGTCAAAGATGAAATGGAACTCAGTTTTCGGTTTTCGATTGTGACAAAATATTATACTTGAACCTATTTGGGGTCCAGATTTGCAAATATCATTTTCATGCAGGAAATTGTTTTGTGTCGGGACCTTTATAGCTTACTTTTCGGTGTGGATTTTCTGAGGTCTGTATGGTGACCTATAGTTGCTTTCATCTATGTCATTTGGTCTCTGGTGGATAGTTGACTCGTTTTAAATCATACCATATCTTTTAATCTAAGTTTAAAAGATACTATAGCTATTATATCTGTGATGTCAGTGACGTTCGCTGTTTACTGGTATCATATGTGTATCTGCCTCCAGCACACACCAAGAGAAAGATAAATGGACTCAGTTTCTTTTTTTGCAGTTAACATAAGAAATTTTAAAGTATAAAGTCAATAATATTGTCCAACCTTCATGGAATTTATGAAGCTTTATAGACAGAAGTTTTTTTATGATCAAAAGAGTGTCCATAAATAAATATTTTTATTTTTATTTTCGTTTGTCCGTATCCACTGAAAATTTTAATTTCATATTCCAAATACAAAGACATAAAACAAAAAACAAAAACATGTTGAAATAACATAAACATGCTCAACCTGAATACACGTGCGTAATAAACTGGTCCTGGTTGAATGAACGTGATCTTTTCGATTACACAGGTGACAATCAATTGAATGTGGCACGTGTCGATTAAACATTGAATTACTTCGTAATTATTAAAGATATAATTATAAAATTGTTGGAATCGTTTATTTTAACATATTCTATTTCTATATTTCATGTCCTTTGTGACAATTATATCATCCCATCTGGTGCCTATTGCGGAAGCCTGTTCTTAGTGTACTAAGGAGGTCCTATTTCTACGGAACCTTTGTACGCTTAACATTTCCTAAAATAATTGCAGTTATTTAAAGAAACAAGTCGTTTAAGTTAATGTCGTGCTAATATCTTCAAAAACATGGTGCACTCCTATCAACAAACAATAATCAAAATAAAATGACAAGTATGCGCCAATCTAACATTAACCCAACAGCTATAAAAAAGAAAATCTAGTGGTCAATATTTTACATTCGTTAGCAATTCACAATTGTCTTTACATTTAATTACAGCTTTCAATCGAATTATGTCGTGAATAAAGTAAAAGACTACCATAAATTTGTTTTCTATCCCAATTCTTTGTAGGGAAATACACTACTCAGGAAGAGTTACCTTATTGCATCAAACCACTTTTCAAGAGAAAATTCAAAAATTGCCTGAAAGTATTTATATTTCTTGGCTTTCGTTCTTTCACGAATATTAACAGAATTTATAAATGTTATCAGGCACCCATCATTGTAGAACAATTGATTTGTTTAGGAAGAGAAATGAAAAGAACTGTAGACTTCGATTGCAAATTAGTTTTAAAATATATAACATGCACATTGATGTTTAAGAAAATTCCTAATATTCTAAACTGTTTTAGGAAAAAAAGTTTTATCTATTGAAAAAATATACATGTAGTTTGTTTCTAAAACATATGCTCCGCAAACACAAAATGAATGGTTGGTGCATTCAATTTATTTCTCTCTATAATTACCATGACGCTGCTGTGTGAAATCTACTTTTCAGTAGAGCTTTTATAGAACGAATAAAGGAATTCCGGGATACATTAATTTGATCGAACCTAAACCACTCTTTTATCTCTGTTATTTGGGATACGACGGATCAAATGAATTACATAAACCAATGATAAAGAGAAATCACAGCTGCACCCTGTACACGCTTCCCAAACAGTCAAAGTATTTGTGCTAAATACAACTGTAATACAATCGAGACATTTAAAGTTTGACATATTTTGTAGACAGTCTATTGTTGACGGGTTTTAGTTATTTGTGTTGTTGAGTTGCTATCTCCTTGACGTATCTATCACATCTCCTTTTATTCATAGGGTGTACTCGTCTAGATTTCGTCATGGTCACAAAACTTTTACCCAATGTATCACCAGTTATGAAAATTTTGTTAATTGGAGTCACGGTTGTCACGTTCCCTCGTTTATTGATTAAAGGTCAATTTTTCCGCACTCGTTTTCAAAAGTATTTGATAGCAACTGCTGGACGTTAGAATGGTTGCCTCTTCTTAAAGCCCGATTAATTTTGTGTTGTACACACATGTATGCTTACAAAATAGTACATTTCTATTAATATATAA
The DNA here is from genome assembly GCA_017311375.1 of Mytilus coruscus. NCBI lineage: Eukaryota > Metazoa > Mollusca > Bivalvia > Mytilida > Mytilidae > Mytilus > Mytilus coruscus. The sequence goes on from CM029608.1 coordinate 41,060,184, forward strand.
GCAGTTCAAAAATTGATTAACGATATTTATATTATACGTAAAACTATAATTATCTGGTAACCAGTCGACGAAAAACAATTCGGTTTTTACAAACTTAAGAGGATTTCATCATACACACATTCTAAAAATCAAATAAGATGCAAACATTTAAAGTAAAGGTGGCATGTAGTAGTTTCTATCTTTGCCTTTAAGTCGTTGATGGATTGCTGTATCATGGCGGGCTATCCATTGAAAGAAAATAGAAGGAACATAAGGTTCTGTTAAAATCGTACTATTTTATTAAAAGATTTACAGACATTACGCAACGATTTGTGGCCCTCATGTGAACTAAATGGAAAAACATCATCAACCAAAAATAATTTGGTGTGATATAAGTAAAGATTTACAAAATAATGTTGCAAGTAGATAGGCTAGCCAATTACAATGGAAACATTTCATAATATTGTATATACCGAAGAAGAGATAAAAATAAGTCCTACAGTCCAATGGGATTTGTTACTTTTGTAAGAATGGTTAAGAAACACAAGTGCATATTTTCGCAAATTGGATAAGTCACGAACATGACAAATGATGTTTAGTAGTTGTTTTAATAAGGTAAATTCATTTAATAAAATTTATCATTGCAAAATTTAAAACAAATTGGAGGAATCTATTATTCTGGGTATTGTAAATGAATCATAAATAGTGTATGTAATTTTAAATACGATTTTATTAACAGGGATATTTTTATTTTGAAAGGAAGGAACATCATTAAGTACCAAAAGATAAAAAACATGACAAAACAAATCAAAGAATGTACGGAAATATTTCAAATGGCAAGCATACAAAACTTAATGTTTATAACCCTTATGTAGGCATGTGTATTACAAAAACTATAAAACGATTTATCAATTTAAAAAAACATCCTTTAATCACACTCAGAAGAGGTGTAGACTCCCCTCCCCATCCTCATGTGTATAATCATTTCTACATCCCTGTTCTAAGTTGCTTTATGTTCCATGCATTCACAACTTTTTGTGGGTGGACGATTTAGAGCTTGACATATTTTCTATTGTTAAGGCAAAACGTAATAGTCCCAGAATTACTGTTTCAAAGGATTTGTCTCATATTATCATTGGGTCGTTGTGATAACGTGTCATTTACTCTACTGTTTCAAGTATATTAGATTCCGGAAACAGAGTTATTTCCTGAATACAGCGATGTACCTTGTATGAGGGTTTGATGAGGACTGAATTACACGATATTTACCAAACACAATCGTATAACCCGCTTAATTGTTTTGTTTTTAAGTTTCATTTTGATATTTTCAGCCTTTTCCGCTGTGAACGCTCTTTTGCACCAGTGACAAATATTACAACTTTAACACAGAGTTGAAAGTAGATTAATTAAATTTTGTTAATTTATTTATAACTTTCAACAAGACCACTGTTTACGGAAAAAATCAACAATTTTAACATTTTCACAAACAAAGGTTTCATTAAATAAAACTTTTAATAAATACTGTTGTAAGAGTCGGTAATTGAAAAGTATCTTTTTAACCTTATGGATACATATATCGATTGAATTTATATAAACAATTACCATTTTCTGTTCCTATTACATTTGTCCCTCCATTGATTATCAATAAAAATACCAATAAAATACAGACAAAGAGAACAAATTAAATATTCGGGAATACATAAATTTGACGCACAATACACGACATATTAACAGAAATATTAATAATAGTTTCACTACAAAGGAGTACCAGATTGACAGATTGAGTATTTTATTTATTTGTATTTTATTTTTTATTGTCTTTCACAATCCTTAGCCTCGCAACAGTGAGCGCAATTAAGTCTTTTGATTTAGTTTCTAGTTTTATTTTTAGTAATTATTGTTAAGAGACCACAACTACTGAGATTACATATTTTTCATAACAGTTATCAACACTCTTTCAGATAAATTTCTACTGTATGTGGGCATATTAAAATTATATTATGTATCTGAAATTTCTTTTTCAATTGGTTAACATTTTTGTTGCATTTTAAAAATATTTTGCATCAATAATTTTAGTTCCTTATTTGTTTATGTATTTGTCAATAATTCATTTAAATTGTGAATATTTGTTGGAGGTATATTACCTTACGAAAATCGATAACGTATGGAATGGAATGAAGATAGATATATATCTATCGGGGTTGCTTTTCTGCTTGCGTGATTTACCTTACAAGGAGGCGGACTCATTAAAGTTAGAAAGAACTTAACATCAGTTTGAATTAGTTTAACGGGGCGTGGCTTTTTAGTTTGATGGAGGTTAACCGTATCTAAAAATAACTTGAATGACCGCAAGGAAAACTATTTGACTGGTATTAAAATAGTTTAAAATGGATTGAATAAGATAGAAAACCGTTTTGAATTTTTGTTAATCTTAATAAATATTCCAGTAATATTTTTAAAAGGGTTAATACCTATTTGGCCGGTCAATCTAAATTCTGGTTACTAGTGATACCAAATTTGTGTTTGGTCCAAAAAAAAAAAAAAAAAATGAATGAAATGATTGGACTCATTTTTATGAAATGTTTTCATGTTTTGTGCTGAATATTATGTGCAGGTAGATAAAACTCGTTTGTGTTCTAATAAAACATATGATATAAAAATAAGAAAATGTGATTTGATTGTCTATAAGACAACTCTCTACCAGACACCAACTGACATAGAAGTTAACAACTATAGGTCACCATACGGCGTCAAAAATAAATCGATACCACTGAGTAAGCTATAAAGCCCGAAAAATGACTCATGTCAAACAATTTAAACGATAATACTAACGGCCTCATTTATGAACATATCAAGAAACAAGAAACAAAATTGATATCCAGCAACTCACGACAATAACTGAACTACAGGCCCCTGACTGCGGACATGCACAATCAGACTGTGGCTAGATTGGAAACTTTTGCTGGCCACCCCTTCCCCCACTCAATCTGGACAGTCTAACATAAGCACAAGCAATACAAATAGGCTAAATTATAACTAAAAATGGCTAAACTTATTACACAACCTAACAAAAACACAAGAGACACACAGTACAGAAATGGAAGCTGGTTTAAAGCCAAAAACTACTAAAAATCATATGTTAAGACCAAAATATAAATCAATACACATACAACATCCAATGAATTAAGTATGAAGACAGCTTTCACAGTCAGAGAAAAAATACCGTGTGCAATGCCAAAATATATGCATCGATATATCTATATTTCGTTTGGTTTAAGTTTACTGATAACAAAGTCAATATTTACACCAAAAGAAACTTTATACATGTTGTATTGGTAACTTTTAAGAATGTTATTGTTAGATAATCTATAAGTTTACTCGCATCACTGAAAAATAAGAATATGCTATCACGTTTGTCATAGATATGATAAAGATACAGACGAACTTCAAAAGCAAACATTTGTATTTATAAAAAATTAACAAAAGTTTCAAGTAATTTGTGATAACGAAATCCTTGATTCAATAGTTTACATGTGAAACATAGTTTTGTTGATTTGAATCCATAACGTCACTTAACATGCTTAAGACAGGCATAGAGAACGAGTTGGTATATACGAACACCGTAAAATGAAAACAACACGTTATAAATTTCATGCGTCCTAAGCGTTTTCTGGATTTACCTTCATCAGGAACGCTCAAAAGCCGAATATTTGAAATCCAATGACGTATAAGGACCGAAAACGTTAAAGAGCTATAAACCAAAAGGACCTAAAAAATAGCCAAATCCATCTAAGGCCAACTTTGCCTGAGGGAGTTGAAACCTTAGTTTTTTTAACAATTTCAAAATCTATAAGCGGTCAATTTAGAAATTTTTTATAAATCATGTCAATACCGAAGTACTGACTACTGCATTGATGATACCCTCGGGTACTAATAGTCCACCAACAGCAGTTTCGATCAGTGTTGTAAAAATGAAAAGAACAGTTTATAAATTGTATGCGCCCGAAGCGCTTTTCTAGATGTACCTTCATCAGGAGCGCCTAAATCCAAATATATGAAAGCCAAGGATGTATGCTGCTAAAGGAACATCAACTCAACATCAAGGAGACATTAACGATAGGGAACGATACATCGTCCCTTTTGTCGTAAATTTTGTGTAAAGTTTCCCGTGCTCAACTGAAATATTTAAATCTTAGAAAGGACAGTTACTACCGTTTATATTTAAGTTGTTTAAAGTAAGTTCTTGTGGAAATACTTGATTATTTAACAAACAAATATCATCAAGGTAACGGTAAGTGTAGTTGAAATTGTCAACTAGATGGAATTTAGTGACGTCTCTACTGAGTTATGTCATACACTGAAATTCATAACAGTACAAGAACAAGCCTGCTATGAAAGAGAATCAATTGGTGCCCATAGGTATACATTAAAACTGTCAATAAACCATATTGCCGAAACGTACATCGATGTTGTTAAGGAGAACATTTAAAACTTTAATTCTTTGATCACAAACCAAAACCGAAGGAAACACATCAACTATAAGAGGAAAACAACGGAATAACAGAAACACTGAATTACTACAAAACAAACGCCAAAATGACACTCTATGGAGAGCACGGACCTCAATGTAGTTTTCGTTACCACAAATTACTTAAGATTTTTACCAAATTCTTCCATAGATATAAAAATTTGGTTTTAAAGTTTGGTTTTACCTGTAAAAACTTCAAAACGAGATAATACATCCTCATTTTACGGAAATGTTGTTTACCGAGCCGGAAATTTAGAAACGATTCGGGTAAACTTATCGATCCTTTAAATAAACTTATTCTAAAAGGTTACCAATTCAACACTGTAAATAGATCTTTGAATATTGTTTTATTGGTATTAAGAAGGCCAATACTTTATCCACGGACAATAGAAATCAACTCGACTATACTGACAATCAAGACATATGTGAAATGTACCGGAAATACAGAATTCAAACCACAAACGATAGGACATAACACAATATCCAACCGAACCCACTAAAGAAACCTAACTAAAGACATGAATGTTACATGTATGAATACCGAGACACGTCGTATAGCAATGCAAATTCACAATCGACAAAACAGTCATATTCGGGAATAGGTCACGTTCGGTATTTAGCAGACCGACGACATAGAAGTTAAACCACAATTTTGAGACTGTCGTTTTGTCGTGGTAAATACAAAGTTTGTGTAAAATCTTATTTGTTGGTGTCAGAAGCAGGAAGAAAGGAAGAGATAATGCTTTTGACAATTTAAACATATCCTTGATCATCTGGACACTTATTTTCCGTTAGAGTCGAACAAATAATGAACACGCCTGTAAATTTTCCCCAGGGATGTCCTTAACTAGAAATGTCTGTTCCATTTGCTCTTTTTATTGTATGCAACAACCCTCTTTGAAACAAAAGCTTCGGAAAATAAAAATCCAAGTCTAAAACTGAAATTATTTCCTTTGTGGAAAAGCTTTGTTTTAAACCAGTCGGCACTTTTGATAAGTTGTTGATGCATGAGCGGATTTAAGGATAATTCACTCTATACGTGCACTTCTATTTTCAAGTTCAATAATTGTCTACATAGTCAACAACATTTGTATTAGTGAGTAGTGAGATGATAAAATCTGTAATGAAAAAAAAAGGTCTAAGGGTAAATATTTCGCACGTTTAAGGATACTGCTAGCGTCTTTTCATGTTTTGTTAGAATGCCTGTATGTATTTTCCTAGTATAAAATGAAGGATCAATTTCTCTACAAGAAGAACACAGATGATCAGTTGATTCCAATGGGAATGCCGATCGGTTTTGACAATTAAAAATCATCCAAATAATACAAATCATGTAACTTAAGAAGTTTTTGCGGTGTTTTCATAAATGCGATAATTGCGATAGGATAAATTAAACCAGAACAAAAACTAGGAAATAAAATTTCTTAATTTTTTTTATGTTGAAGTGTCTGAAATCGCAATAATCAAATTTGCGCTTGATTACAATGTTCAGCATTTGCAATTTAATTATATGAAAGTTAAAAAAAAAAAAAAAAAAAAAAAAAAAAGACAAGCTAACATTTTTGAATTAATAGTACACGGCTTGAGTAAAGTGATAGATTGCTTATCTAAAAGACATAATAATGTCCATCTAGACTTCTATATTCCTTTTAAAAAACCTGCAAAGGTTGCTCCTGTTTTTCAAATCACAACATAAATTACTATCCCTAATTTTCATTTTAACTTGTGAAGAAGTACACATGTTCGTAATGATGTTGCTTTCTAAAAGATATATTCAAAATGACGGTTTTAATTTTTGACCCCGATTTCACGGTTTACATACCATACATGTTGGGGTGTAACAAGCAAATTAAGTGTATCGCGGGTTGGGTCTTTTGGTGAACATAGTTTGCAATGAAGTTGTAGTCACAACAAGTTAAATCGTAATGTGCGTGTTCATTGGAAGGCAAACTAACGAATATCTGAATGGTAGCATTTCAGTTTTACCCTTTAAAAGTTAATTGATCTTTAAACTTTTACCATGATTATTGTTAAAGGGCCGGTAAAAACGCAACAATGCAATAATAAACCACATATCTGTCAATTTAGATCAAGTAACGTGTACTAGATGATTAACTTTTGTAAAATTATCCATCGAGCATAGATAATGTCATGAAGTTTGTGACCGAGAACGAGTTTCTACATTTTTAATCGAATTGTCTTATTGTCTTACACTGATAATTTTACAGTTAGGTATTTAAAATATTTATGCAATTTAAATACTGCAGACAAAACACATATTTGTTATAAAGGCCTTTCAATTTTACAACAATTCATTTTAGGATTAATACTTTGGGAAAACAAAAGAGTAGGTATTAATTTGATATGAAATCTATGTTAGCCACTTTCGGATTTATTATGCTGAATCGTGAGAAATTACAAATATTTCGAGTGAATATGTTTTTGTCTTATATAAATGTGCTATGGACGATACCCTCTCAATTAAGAATGATGTACTAAAATGTGAGTATATTTCTTATCTTCGGATAATACAATATTAGTGTGACCGTGTTAATGATTGAGAATTAAACTTATAGTATTGAAGAAACAAGTATGTTGATGTTAGAATACTCATTATAATAATGTCTTTTATGTATTTGTACGTAAGAGATAGTTTTGCCAACAAGCCTCAGTACTATTTAGCTTAAAGCAACAGACTCTGTTCCAAATGATTATTTTGTATTTTAATGACATGTGTGTCAGTCAAGATAGTTTGTACTTAAATTCACATGTGTAAATCTTGAACAAACATCCAAAGAAAGTATTTGCATTCTCAGAAATTCTGCAATACTGAAAACACTGAGGGCAAAATATTATCTTTAATGATAACAAAATTGGCATCAACGAAATTCTCTAAGTAACCTCAAATAACATTAAGATATCATATTGACCACTAATGCGATTCCTTATTTGAAAGAGGCAACTGAGTTTTTGATGAACTCTAATTAAACCATTTTGTTTGAGATTGTAAAGACCCCTTTTTAGAATAATGTACATAACAGGAGAAACAACGTTCTTAAATGCAGCATATATATCTCGGTTGAAACAATATACAAGGTGGTCTGTTTCCTATTATGATTTCCTTTAAAGAGAATTGATTATCATCAGAAAGATATAGAGAAAGAGTTTTTAGTCATGGCGTTTTCAGTTTATTTTCGACTTATGAGTTTTATGTCCCTTTGGTATCTTTCGCCTCTCTTTTAAGGTGTTTAATTTAAAACCCCAAAAATATTAAGAAATAATCAAGTCTTGGTTAATAGATAAAGAATTAAATTTAAAATCAAAAGAATATTACGAAATTAGCATGTATTGGTTGATAGTTAAAGAGATACCTTTGAATAAATTATTATCGACTTGTCGTAGCCACAATAACTGTCTGATTCCCTGATTTTAAACTACTGGCTGTGAATCATAACTTTTATATATTTTATACAAAACTAATATATAAAAGGGAAAGAATATACCACAGACAAAATGGCAAAACTCAATCTGTTATATTTGAAAAAAGTATTTTCGTACGGATATTTAACACAAAAGAAATATTTTATAAGTGGTAGAATTCGTCTTTGTTGCTACACTTCAAACATGCTAAATAAATGTCTATAAATTATATGTATTAAAGTCACCCTGATCACCATTTTATTTCATATCAGTTCTACACGTTTTGAATTCATCATACCTTGTTTATTCTAAGGATAACTTCAGACTATACCAGCAGAAATTCAGTTCTTTGGAATAACACAGAATTGATGTATAGCAGTGTATACTTATTTATCACCATTCACAGCTTCACAGATACAAGAGTTGACATTAAATTGAAAGAAAATTCAAATCGTTATTTGTTTACAATATGCATCCAAAATTGTCTAAGTATTACATATATGCGCAGTTTGTCGAACTATCTTAGTACTTTAAATTAATTAATAAAATTGCAGTATAATACTCAACGTCTGTGTTAAGTTTAATATGCTGATATGACATTAATTTCAATGTGGGCCCTCTTACAGGTGATAAGATTACCACACAATATGTCAAATATCACAGCGTCATTAATGTTTTGTAAAACTAAACTTTTGCATAATTCATGTAGGCATTGTGATTAAGTTTATTACCTCATTGTATTAGAACATGTAACAGTACAAATCAATCTTACCTGGTTAAGTACTTGCGAACTTTATTCGTTAATGTTGAATGGAATTGGTGAAAGCACTCACATGACTCGGTGTCTATTTCCGTTACTTTGTTTGGTATACTTTGTTGGGATTAGGATCTTTTTAGTATATGTTCAGACTTTTCAGTAGTTGTTATTGACTTGTACACATTATCAACATACTGAGTTGTCAAAAGCTACTGAACAGTACTACATTGATTGTTAGTGAATTGTCTGAATAGTACCAAATTTACCGCAGTAGATAAGTCTTAAGATTGACTGAAAGACTTAAAATTACTTTTTATTGATTTATAGACTTTTCAGATGATTTTAAGATCAAAATGACCGTTTGAGATTAAAACTAATAAACTAATACAGAGAATAGAGTGAGTAGTGTACTGACATTTGGAGGTCTCTAAACTATTGATTCCATCGGGTTTTAGCGCTCAGAGTTGTAGGATCCAAAATCCTCTCTTTTACTTCTAAGGACGTCCGACTTGGGGTCATTTTGATCGTTGAACTTCGATGATTTCAAACGACATATGGTGAACGTTGTGCCCTGTCTGGTTGAAATGTTCACCAGTAGGTTCCGATGACTTGTTTTGACATATCAGAGATGTTCGCCTAGTCGAGCTTTGAATGGACGTTTGCTTCTACCAACATATTGTTGTTTACAAGACTTGCATGTAATCATGCAACTGATATTGAATGTGTCGCAGTCACCAATATAGTTTTTTCTATATTTGCGTTCTGTGAATGTACTAAAGAAGGACATTCGGAAATTAATCTATGGACAGTAGCTACATTCATCGTTGCTGCATTTGGTCAACTTGTTTAGTCGGATAACTCATCCGCCGGTTAACCCATCGCCGGTTAACCCATCGGCTGGTTAACCCAACCGCCGGATGACACACTGGATTACTATAGGATTAAACACTTTTTCTAGGGTGATTGATGTGCAAACTGGGGCGATTAACTCACAAACTGAATAAAAGTCCGAAGGACTTTATGTAAAGTGTGTGAGTCAGCGACCAGTTTACACATCAATAAACTCTAGAAAAATGTGTTTAATCCTATAATTTTAACCCAAACATTTGCAATTTTAATTAACAATATTTGGTAATTTAAAAGTTAATGTTTAAAACATATAAAATTCATCAAGAGTAGACCGAACGGAAAACTATAATTTTCTAAAGGAGACGAAATTGTTATAACACTTGCGACATGGGAGTAGATCAAATGGAAGTAGACCAACTCGGATGTTACCATTTTCAGTACCTGCTGATACCTTAAGTTTTCTAATCAACATAAATACTATTTTATGGCACATGTACTGTATCGTACAATGTTTACGATGTGATATTTTGCAATTAAATACATTAGAAGGTCTTGTATCTGACTTGTAAGGCCAAACTGAAATTTGCAGAATTTAAATCAAAATACAGGTTGATCCAATATTCTGAAATTTAAATTGAATGCAAGACATAAATAGCAGTGCTTTAGTACTTCAGTATATCAGATGAAATAAGAGTAATGATATCAATAATGCAATGAATACATAAAATTGAGTCTGTTTTGGGTTATTAGTTTCGTCCCGTTTACACTGGTTGTAATGTGATCATTTGCAATGGTCATTATCAGTAGGCTTCGCACATGAGGAGGTGACATACCGAAACACTATTCGAATAGAAAAGAGCAAATAACACTGTTTTATATAGTTAAGTGTACAGGCATACATGTTTAAACTAAGGAAATGTAATTGAAAAAAGATAAAAAAAAAAAAAAACAAATTGTAAAGATAGCTATTCAGGGACCAGCATTTAAAATGTTACAGGTATAGGCAGTTTGATGTAATATATTAATATAACATCAACTTTTGGATTTAACATTCTGTACTTTCAATTTTGATGATTACTACTCTGAAATCATAAATGTTGCATGCATACTGCATAGTAAAATCACCAACATAAATAATATAAACGAGATTCAACCTAAAAATATGCAAAAGCATGGATGAAAAAAAGTAGTTTATATGTTTGTACAAATGTTGTATGATATATAATGTTCATGAAAGGGTAACTTTACTTAAACAGGTTTGCAGAAGATTATAAGCCTATGCGTTCCCTTTAGAGTGAGCTCCAGGATGTTGACATAGACGGCATCAACTACTGTTGATCAGCACCAGTAAAGCTTAAAATTGTTACTATTTTCAAAAGTCTATACCAAAACAATATCATAATAGATAAACTAAAAGACAAATTTAATCGTTTACAAATGCCAATATACAAGATCTATAAGAAATTCCTTTTTGACTTAAACTGAATCTCTCCTTTTGGGCCGGTCACCTGCGATGGAAATCAAAATATTTTCTTTGACAAATAGCACCCTATTGTTATTCCCTATCATCATTAGATTTAATTTTATAGTATTTATTAAATGATTTGCACTGTACACTCCTTATTTTAATTGTAAAAGACATCCAAGGTCAGCAATAATGATGTTCTTACTTATTGATTCCATACATCTAGTAGATAATTAAATTAAATGTCGGTGTGCTCAAATGTTGAATACTCATTAGTTTTTGGCACATCAATTCTTGTGTGGTAGTGGTGATTAGCTGAGATGTCATACCTTGTCATGTATTGTTTGAAAAAGGATATTACAGCTTTATTATACTATTTCATCGAGAATAATAAAGAGTACATTATTAAGAATATTAAGCATTTCAGATAGTATATTACCTATGATATCATCATATATTTAATCTAAATTTCTCAACAATGGCATATATTATGTTGCTAATGATAATAGTGACATATTGCAGTTGTTCACCCTGACACTCATCACAAAGTAAGTCCCCGATCCCCAAAACTTTGACTTTAATGCAAAGTTTGAAGGAAAAAGGTGGTCCCGCATAACCTCCACCTTTGTAGCTCCAAACGCTTAGCAGGTATGATACATGTATAACTGTATCGTAATCAAATACATCATACAGATATTACATATTATACAATCATGTATATCAACGTGTATAGATGACCTCAGTTGCCTAGTCGTATAAGCGCTCCATCTGCAATGATCACTAGTCTGTCAACTGAAGTTTGTGAGTTTAAACCCTCCCCGTGGCAGGTGATTGGTACCAAAAGTTGTTGGTTGTTTTTTTTTTTTTTGTAATCTAGGTTCTTCCGACAAAACAAATGGCAACATTGATATAGGCAAGAGTGTTGAAGGTAGTGTTAAACACCATAAATGAATCAACCATCGATGTGCATAGTCATTGTACATCGTCTTGCATGTATCAATGTTAATCTGTCAATTCCATGGAATTATATGGGAAATAGCAAACTACAGTTATACCTCAAAATTCATATATATATTACTTGTACTACCTTAAAACAGACATCATTTTCATTGTGATTACTGGGATCCAAATTTGAGGACTCCTACGTGTGTAAAATGTTCAAAATGATCTTATATTTACACCATTTCTGTTTCACAGGAACTCATTAAAGAATGAAAATCCCCAGCGACTACATATATTCCTATCGAATTCTAAGATCAAACGTACATATAACGTATAAACTGATATTTTTCGTTATGAACATACGTATCTTTCAATGAGTTAAAGGAATGGTCATATACTGTAATTATAAGGACACCTGTCTAGATTTTTAAATTAGCTAATGTCTTGTAGATTAATATTGGTTATCTATATCGTTAGATTGCTGTCTTATTGACGTGATCTAACAGGTTCTATTCAATAACTATATATTTTACTATATTTTGCGGTAGTTGTGTCTGCTCTTGATTTTAATTTAACATTAAAGCTTCGAGTGTTTATCTTATAGTCTACAATTATTATTGTGTGGGGTATGTAAAATCGCACTCCTTGCTGTTCTACCATTCCAATACGATACATTTTTACAGTTGGATTAACTAGTGTATTTCGGAGTAAACATCTCAACCACCGCGCTCTATTGACTTATCTAGTTATGTAACAAACTATGACAAATACAAATTTTGTAGAAAGATGCAAACAGATCAATCTCAGTTTGACGACTATTGAGTGAAGAATAATGGTACGTGTGGTCTTCATTTTACCGTTTTACGTTCCAAAAGGAACTGTATTGGTAACTAAAAGCAAATGCGTTTTATTTGCATGTTATGATTGCTGTATTTATAACATGCATGACCTGCCATTCTCTTCTGGCACAAATGCACACTCTGTTTGCAGAGTATAAACATGAAGGATTATTTCAGCTCCAAGGATTATTTCACTGTTTATCATTTTAGTTGATTAAGAAGATGTGGCCGTGTGATGCTCCATATACACTGAAAAATATATAAGTTATTAACTAATATATTTACAGTCTGACACTTCACTCAGTTGCACATAATTCAAATAGCAATACTACACAAATTGTAAATGACCGAATTGAGAGACGTTTTGATTATACTTCACTTATGATCACGAGGAAAAAGACTGATCGCATCATATAATGTAGATTTAATTTTGAATTTCATTTTTGTTTTGTGTTTTAAACAGAAATGTTTCATAATAATTTTACAACGTGATATGACCCATCCACATTTCATGTTCGTCAATGTAATAACACTTTAAATCAACTACAGACAAATTACAAATACAAATAGAGTTAAATAGTTATTGAAATCGTAGTTTTACATTATCGGTAATATTCGTAATTTTCTACATGTTACAAATTGTATGCTTGTATTTTTAAGCTACACTAAAAGAGTATTAAGAAAAACCTTCTGTCTCGTCGTTTCTATTATGTCATTATATTGCCTGTGAGATGCTCAATTTTGGTTCGGTATCTTTAACAAGTTTTCAGAACTCATCAACGAAACTATCCTTATATTCAATACTCCATACGTGCGTTACGTCTACATAGAACTCCTAAGCAGTGCTCGAATGAAATCAGTTGGAAGAACAAATCATTTACGACGTTAAAACCAAGTCATTAACGAAGTTGAAGGCATTTGCAAACCAAACTTTTAACTTCATGATAAACTTTCCAATTTCTCAGCACTAACATACCCTCTGCTCTATGGTTTGGCGTTGGCACATATCAGTTTATACGTTAATCTCGTCCATTTTAACACTTTATCTCATTAACAGGGCTGTACTTCTTTCACAAAAACTGCCCGAACAGAGTTATGAGGAATATTGACTTCAATCGATACACTTCATAAGTTTCACGGTCACTATCAACAATTGATCGACCGATGCATGTGTCGGTGTCTTAACTCACTAGCGACATGTTTTGAAGTTTCATATCTTCAGATTCATATTGTACCAGAAATGTAGTGTGATCTATAATTTTACCGATGGTGCCCAATGCCCGATTGTGCCATTTTGATCAAGTATTGATTTGCCTGGCCGGAGATACTTACATAGCAGGAAACGCTAAACGTGCCGACGCACCCGGCCTCGTTCTTTTGAAGTCATGCGATTCTATCAGTCTTTGCTTGTTCCTGCTTTCGTGTCTTCTTAATCGGTATATGAGATGTTAAGTGCTTTATGGATAATAATTGCAACTACCCTATCAATGCAATTACAAATGTTACATAATAAGAACAGTCTTTCTCTATGAATACTTTCAATCAGGAAATATACAACATTAAGACAATTATCAGTATTGTACTTTGTTAAACCTATGAAAGTTAATGATTTGATATTTTAAGTTTTATGGTGATTTATATATGTTTGTCCATTTAAAGAGAACTATAAATATATTGTGTTGTTAATGCTGTAAAATGATATCATATTTCGTATATAATCACGCCATCAGTATCATATACTCGTCCTTGGTAAATGAACATCGCAGATGTTTTCTTATTAATGACGCACTTGATAAATTTTTCAATCAAAATTTGGAACCTAAGCACAGTTGACATGTTTTCACATTCACATATCCAAGTGTGTATAATCTCGTAGTTTTAACTTTCCAATACCCGCTCTTTAACATGCCTGAGGTACAATATCCGAGAAACACATTTCTTTTATTAAAACATAGTTTGTGGTAAATTTTAGGATAACATACCAATCATCTTTAAAATATTTGTTTTATAATAGATTGAGTGAAGTTTTCTGAGATATTCTATGTACTTTTTCGTTTTTTTCTCTCAGTGTTAATGGGTCTTATGCCTGTCATCGCTCTCTGGATCCTGTTTATGAGCTGCTATAAATTAATATGTAGTCCTTTGCAGTTGATGGAAATTTAACTTGTAGTCCATTTTGGTAACAGTCTTATGGCGTGGCTCGGTACTTATTCATTCCGCCTTTGTGTTATTGTGTAATGGTATTTTTAAATTTTTTCCTTATGTGCTTTGACTATATGCCGTTTTGTTTTTCTTTGTTGAAATATTTGTTTGGTTTATAGTTATTAAGATAATAACACAACGTTGACTGCTGTTCCCCATTTTTGACATTTTACCTTTTTGTTCACACATTGTTGTAAATATAATGGAATTTAATACGACTGTCATACAAGTGAGAGGTTTAATCCACCATTGTCTACATAAGAAAATGCCTGTACTAAGTTGTTTTCCATTCGTTTGATTTGTTTGATTTTTGACTTTGCCATTTGATAAAGGACTTTCCGTTTTGAATTTTCCTTGGAGTTTGGTATTTTGTTACTTTTTATTAACAATATTCAAACACAAAAGAACAACAGACACACACTAGATTTACGTATCATTATGATACAGTTGTGTCGGTCATCTTCTTATGTTAAATCAGAATGTAGTATTAGGCAAGTTTTCAATAGAAGCATGATTATGTCTTCATGATAGATACTTGTTTAAAACGAAAAATCTTATATATCCAATGCGTTCGAAGTGCTTTTATCTTTACCAAGAATGCTCAAAGCCGCAAATTCAAAAGCAAAGGATGTTTAAGCAAACAGAAAAAACAAACCCAAAGTTACGACCTATATATCCAAAAGGGACCTAATAATAAATATTCTTTCACACCTGTGTAAAAGATAAAAATATGTAGAAGTGTTTTCCTTCTCAGTAACTGTTAATGACAATTTTAATTAAACGTATAAGGTGTTTTGCAGTATTCACTGCATGCGCTGCTTATCCTGGATAAGTTTTCAAAATAAAATACCCATCATATTTGAAACAGTTGTTGAAATGTTTTCATTTTGAGTGCTACATAACATATTTGTTTTAAATATCTTAAGTTGTTGCATTAAATATTTAAATGCAAAGTTTGGTCCTACGCAGTCATGTTTGCAAACATTTTTCATTTCAGTCTTTACTGCCTGTTTTGGAACACAACTCCAACCCGATGTTGGGTAAAAATGTCAGAAAGGTATTACTAGTAGTTATTGACAGTGTTTTTCAATACAAGTAATTGAAACACAGATTAAGTGAACACGGATATTTTTGTTGTATTTTTATGTGAAACCCGTTTGAAAGTATTTCTATAAATTTCTGGGGTTTTATTACAGTATACATCATAAAAAGTCTTTGTATGGAAACGATTATCTAAAAAAGAAACATTAGTTTAGATCAATGATTTAATTGCAATACTGGTCAAAGCAAATACATTTATCGATATCTGCGTTTATTTAAACCGAAACTTGTAAATTAGATCAATCACGTTTTAGTAATTTAAAGATCTATGGACAAACTGTTTCTTATAGGGATACAATAAGTTAATAGAGAATATCATATGGCTTTTCAATATCACATCCGTATCAACCCGAGACACCAATATAATCTCAAGAGCTCTGCTCAAGAGGTTAAAGTGGTTGAGGGTTATATACACTTGATTATATACTTCAAGGTGATGTTTTTTTTTCAAGTGAGAGGATGAAATTCAGAAAAGGGTTTTGATGAAGCCTTTACAACCGTGACTGATATCGATGATAGAGTTTAGGGGTTTGACTAAACTTTTGCAAGTGTGACTGACATCGATATCATCACGGATAGTTGATACAGCACGATTGCCATTGGTTTTATTACAAATACAGTGTACCTGTATTTACTCCTATTAAGTATATAATATATAAAAATATGTCGTCAAAGACCTTTCAGGATAACCCTTTATTCCTGTGCTCCACTGATTAGTACATATTATTTGTAATACATATATTGATAAGATGAATTAGAGCTATAGGTAGAAAATGAATGCTGAATGAAGTCGAATAATTTACTACAGTATCTAAAAGTAATTAGGGTCATTGTAGGAATTAGGTATGACTCCACAGTTTTCGTAACAAGGCCATGCGGACGGCCATACAATATATTTAGTGAAATTAAACAGCCCATGATTTAGTCAAGAGAGATAAAATCTAAGTCATCAGCAGAAAAGTAACTGATACATCATGATCGTCGTCTACTTTTATAATAAATATAGAAGTGTCATGTGCACGAAGTCTTATGCCATTTCAGTGCCATTTACCATATCATTATATAAATCAGAAAAAGAAAGAGTCCCAAAACTGATACCCGGTGAACATCTGAGTGTAAACTTTTAAGATTTGATGAACAACCTACTGAAACCATAACTGGCTGATCTAAAAGGACTTCAATACTGATATCCTATAACTCGTCATGTCTTTTCTGTTATTATCTATCTCCGTTTGTGTGTGTATATCTGACTATAATTCCAGTGTATTTCATTTTCACTCAAATCAATTGATATCCAGAACATCGACCCGGATCCGCTGATTGGTTTACTATCAAACAAAAAAATACATATACAAGTTAGAAAAGATTGATATATTCATTTTATTGATTTGTTATCATTTGCTTAACGTCCAGTTACAAAATGTCATACATTTTCAGGGAAGAACAACTTAACAAAATAAATCTTAAAGCTGGCAAGGTTTGCAAAGTTGGTCGACATTAATGACCTTATACATATATCATAAAATTATCCGTAATCTGGAAAATGGAAGGGACGTCAGGTTTGTTGTATGTGATGTATTTAGAGCTTTTAGAAAGCTTAAAGCTTGATACAAAGGATTTTATTTAAATTTTCAGAAATGTTTTCATCAATTCGTAAAACTTTACACGCAGGTGTCAGCTTTCGGACCCTTTCTGTTTCTGGTATACACAAATAATATTAGAAAACGGCATTGAAAATGACATAAGAGTTTTAAAATTTAAATCTACGTTATTTGATGCGATCAGTCTTTTGCTCGTGATCATGAGTGAAGTTTTATCAAAACGTCTCCTAATTTGGTCATTTACAATTTGCGTAGTATTGCTATTTGAATTATGTGCAACCGTGTGAGGTGTCAGGCTGTAAATATATTAGTTTATAACGTAAACAATTTTTTAAATGTATATGGAGCATCACACGGCCACATGTTCTTAATCAAATAAAATTATAACCAGTGAAATAATCCTTGGAGCTGAAGTAATCCTTAATGTTTATATTCTGCAAACAGAGTGTGCATTTGTGCCAGAAGAGAAATGACAGGTCTTTAAATACAGTAATCATAAAATGCATTTGCTTTTAGTTATGAAAACAACTCCTTTCTTAATGTAAAATGGTAAAATGAATACTAGACGTACCGTTATTCTTCTTCAAAACTCTTTAAACGGAGATAAATCTGGTTGCATCTTTCTACAAAATTTGCATTTGTTATAGTTGGCTACATAACCAAAGTAGTCAAAAGAGCTTTGTTTAAGAGATGTTTTCTCATACATAAACTAGTAAACACAACTGTAAAAAATCTTATTGGAATGGTAGAAGAGCATAGAGTGAAAAGACGATTTTACATTATCCATAATATAATACTAGTAGACTATAAGATAAACATCCGATACGTAAATGTTGAATAGTAATTCTTTTTGAAGTCTAGACCAACAGCAATATCATAATGAATAAACTAAAATACAAATTAAACCGTTTACACAAACCCATATACCAGATCTATTAGGATACTCCTTTTGACTTAAGCTGAATCTAACCCTTTTGGACCGGTCAGCTGCGATGGAAATCAAAATCTCCACTTTTGGACAACTATCACCCTAACGTTATTCCCTATCATCATCAGAGTTGTTTTTATAGTTTTATTGCGGAAACATGTTTTCCATCGAATTTTAAGTTCATGAAGTTTTATAAACTTATAACTTTCGAATTCTGAACATTTCGTTTGTCTATGAGTTTTAGGAATGGTCTAGTCCTGAAATTAACCAATGTCTTGTAGATTAATATTGGTTATTTATATCGTTAGATTGCTGTGTAATTGACGTGAATCGAACATGTTCTATTTCAATAATCGAATATATGACGTGTTTATGTAATTTGTGGTACTTTTGTCTGCTTTTGATTTTAATTCAACATTTAATAATTCATTCAAATTTTGCATGTAGACAGGTATATTCTAATTACGAAATTTTAAGCGGAAAAAAAATTGGGGTCACCGATGTTGTTTTCCAGATATGACGTCATCAATAATTAAAGAATAACGTTATTCCAAAATACAGATATATAGCGCTCAAAGATGCGAAAAAAGTCAAAACTATTTAATAAAAATATTTAAACTGTTAATGCAAATACAGTCAAATGTAAATTATACCTTATAAACATTTATTTGTCACAATTTCCTTATTTTTCAAGCCATTTGTATATTTCCGCCATTTTTATTGCTAATTTTATAATTTTTTCGAAATAAAAACCTACTAATGTTTTTTCTTCAAACTTCTGCATAAGAAGCAGCTTAAGGGTTTTCAGAAACATAAATAAAAAGGAGTCACCGATGTTTTAACACAGCTAAAACGTAAATAAGCTTATTATCAATTTTGGCGGAAACTAAAACTATTTCCTTATGTAACGTTATAGAACGGCATAGCAGCATTTCGTGCAACGCTTCCATTGGGTTGAATTAAACCCTTTATACTTTAGACTATAATATGATTGAACATTTTTCAGCTATTTTGATTATTCATTAATATTTTATCATTCTCCTATCGAATCGTTAAACTTACGGTAACAGTTTATTATAAAGTTATTTTCAAAGATGGAGTCATCTTAATTTTTTAGAAGTTGCATTTGTTGTATCGGAAAACGAATGTTGACCACATGCCGTATTATAGAAATAATTCTCGGTTGGCGGCTTAAGATCCCTTCTAGGAAGTCCAAGGGTATCAGGGCTGAAAAGTAACTCCTTCTTTTTCGACTGCGGGCAGAATGATTTCACTACCAACGCCCAATGGCACGGTGAAGGTAAAACCTGAATCTTCGTGTTAGAAAATGCCAAACCCAGCTCGTTAAAAACTATTTTCGAATGGTCCTAAAATTGATTACAGTTTCCGTACTTGCACAACGCTCAAAAATTTATTCGAACAGTGGCAACCAAATTTTTATCTGTGTCCCTCATCCCGAATTCATTTTTCATACGTCTTTTCATGCTCATTATACATCATATGTTTCCTGTCCATTGCCTGGATATAAAACCTTTACCTATAACTTAGATGTTACATTGTAATACCGTTCAATCAATCGATCATTTTGTGTATATTATGAGGAAATGCATCTGAGAAATATGTATACAGGCTAACAAAAACATATTCATCGCCATATTCAAAAATCTTTTCATTTGTAATAAACGGATCCGTTTTTTATCATATGACAAATGAGAGTGTGGCTAACTATCGAATTAGAGTTCTAGTTTGAGTAAGGCTTAAAGTTCGAGTTCAGGTTAACATTTGAGTTAGAGTTCGAATATAAGTTCGAGTAAGAGCTCGAGCTAAAGTTTGAGTTACACTTCGAGTTATACTTCGAGTAAAACTTCGAAATAGAGTAAAAATTCGGGTTAGAGATAAAACGAGATCCAATATAATTTAAAGATTGGAGTTTCTATTTCTACTCGTGCACCGTTTTTTTAATGAAAATTCTTTCACCAGATGTATTTTTCGGTATGGTATAAGTTTTGTTTGCCAATGATGATCAATGGAAGTTATCTACTAGATGTAGTTTGAAAAGATTGATTGATTGTGTGTGTTGTATGCCACTTTCAGCACTCTCTGCTATACCATAGTGGCCACTTTTTATTGGTGAAGGAATCGAGGTATCCAGAGAAAATCAGCTACCTTTGTATCTGTAAAGGATATCCTTGTTAGTTAATAATCGGAATCCGACGATCTCCCAATTTTCATTGTTGACAGGCATGTAATCACAGTGGTTAATCTAAACATGTACCTGCGTCTAAACTTGTTATTTGTTTTTCGTTGTTTTCTTTAAACCATCGATTGATTTGCTTCTGCTAAACTTTCAGTGGCAAATACTCTTTCACAAGACGGGCTTTTAATGTGTTGGTTAAAGTGTAGCAGTACTCAGGAAGACATGTTATTCTACATAAAATTGTGTCTCTGTGTGTGTGTTAAATATTCGTCTTGTCGGAGACTTTTAAAGCTAAACGTCGGAGTAACTAGATCGCAAATGGTGTCCAAATCTTCAAGTCAACATTGAAAGTGAAACAAGTCGACTGATTCGATCCACAAAAATATTCTTTACAGGTAAAAACGAGGTTTAACTTATTGTTTTAATCTTTAACATTAAATCAAACAGACCTAGAAAATGCAATTGCACGTGGTCGCCATCTATCTATATTTACAGTTATGTTTATATCGGGTTATATGACCGTGGGCAGTCTTCGGAGGTCATCTCGATGGTTAATTAGATGGCGTCTAGACTGAAATACACACGAAATGATAATATATATTATCGAGTCTATGGATAATTTTGTTAATTATTTATTTTAGACTTATTGTAATTTGGATATACGTTTTAGTATGTTATAGATCAAATATGAGAATTTGAGTCAAATCGGTGAACATAAATTTGAGTCAAATCGGTGAACATGAATTTGAGTCAAATCAGTGAACATGAATTTGAGTCAAATAGGTGAACATGAAATTGGGTCAAATCGGTGAACATGAATTTGAAAGCTAATGCCTCTTTAATAAAGGACAAACAATAGTTACAAAAATCATACGTTGATTATCTGTCCTTGATTTGAACTGTTTTTAAGGTATTTACTGATATCTATAAAAGTATAAAAGTTACAAAAACAATAAGGGCGGTAATGTGAGGATGAATGAAAAGAAGCCCATGTAAATTTTGGATCGATCCGAAGTCGGAAAAAATAGTCTAACTCCAAAACTCGCCGGCTTTTACCAGTACTGCAGTCACAAGCAATTGTCTCTGGATTTGTGTTTACCTATATACTTTAATATAACACGTAAAGTTTATAAGTAATTTTTTCAGAGACAAGTGCCTGTGATTTTAGTACCTGAGTTGTGCGACCAACTCCATGAAATTAACGGTCACCAACCAGACACCTGCTGGTAAATCATTGACCCTAAGTTTAAACCCCGAAGGTCACAATTTTTTTATTTAAAATAACTATGGGGTATAAAATAGCCAAAATGTACACAAATGATCCCGTAATTTGTAAACAAAGTTCATTTTTACATCCAGAAATACCTTTTTGCACCCAAATATTGAAAACTTGAAAGAATGTGCTTTAAGGTCAAATCAATAAATAATGTTCATGTTTGCATTCACAAAACCTATAAAATCTACATTTTATGAAAAGAAGGAAAGAACTTCTTTTCATTACATATAATTTTTTTCATCGGTATGCTTCGACATTGTTATTATATCAATTACATATGATACTGTGTTTTAATTTGTAGATTTGTTTTGCAATCCAATTCATAAAAAGGCAACTGTTTTTCCTTTGAGTGGGCTGCCATTTTAAAATCGACGATCTTTACAACGGACTCAAAAGCGCGACATCATAATACGGTTAAGACACCATAGCGGCGCCGAGAGCAATGCGTATAAACAATAGTGTGATTTCCTTTACGTGAAGTTACCTTTTCATGAACATTATGTATCATACAATACTTGTTACTTTTCCTTTTTAGATGGCGATGTTCCTTTGGCTCCATCATATGGTGTTTATATATCCAACCCCGCTCGTTATGCCCGTGTGTGTAGTGATGTCATAGATTTTAACGAACGTAATCAATGCATCACTGGTAAATTATTAAGTCAGGGATTTCTTACCATAAATTACGTAAAACTTTTACTGAATTCTTTCATAGATACAAATATTTGATTAGTAAATTTGGCTGTACCTGTAGAAAACTGATTAAAAACGGTATTTCACATCCTAAATTTTACGGTAATATTGTACTTAAAGCGCGGAAATCACTATGTGATCCGTGTAAACTCATCGAACATTTAAACAAACTTATTAGTAAAGGTTATCTTACCAATGTTGTAATTAGATCTTTGAATATAGTTTACATTGGCACTAATATCGATTTTGTCATCAGCAAATTAAAACATATTAACTAAATTTGTATTATTTTCAAACGGGATGTATAAAGACACACCCACGTTCATTTTGATCTATAACGAGGTTAACTCCTAACTATCCTACTGCCTGTCGATACATTTATTTTGGCATTACGCAAGTCAAGTCTTCTTTGACTATCCATGACGTTAAAATACTAAATCCCTGGGATATGTTTTAGTTGATTTTAGTCTCTGATGGATGATTTTTTATTATTAATTGTTTTGGCTTTTACCTAGCTGTCAGTAACTGCGAGTACTCTCAAATCATACTTTCTTGTTTATTTGACCTATTGATACTAATTGTAATGCTTTTTGTTATTTAATGTTTACTTATTCAGGGTTATATCTGGTCTATATACCAGCTTTGATAAGTGTTTGGTATTACTATACATTTTCACTTCTTCGTACTATGAACATCAAAATTATTTATTTTGTAAAATATTTTCTTTCTCCATTTGAACTGTACACGTATACCTAACAACAAAATTATTTTCATTTACCTGTGTTTAAAGTAATTGAAAATGGCTGATATTTTGTTCAAGCATATTGTTTTCTTAAATTGTTTAACATTTCACAGCGGTATAACATGTTACTTTAATTATTCTTCCCTTAGTTTATTTATTTTGTTTTAAAATTGTGTCATATATCAAATTTATTTGTTCAGTGTATGTTCACTGGTGTTAATATGTCTTTTGATTGAGTTAAGCCATTTAAATTGATATTTTATAGTGTGTCTTTCTATGTTGTGATGTTACACTATTGTTTCAGATAAGGGTGAAGGTTTGGTACCATTAAAACGTTTAAACCCGCTGCAATTGTTTGCACCTGTCCTAAGTCAGGAATCTGATGGTGAGTAGTTGTCGTTTGTTGACGTGGTTCATAAGTGTTTCTCGTTTCTCGTTTTTATATAGATTAGACCGTTGGTTTTACCGTTTGAATGGTTTTACACTAGTAATTTTGGGGCCCTTTATAGCTTGCTAGTCGGTGAGAGCCAAGGCTCCGTGTTGAAGACCGTACTTTGACTTATAATGGTTTACATTTATAAATTTTGACTTGGATGGAGAGTTGTCTCATTGGCACTCATATCATATCTTCTTATATCTATATCGTACACATATATACTACATTTTAAATCTACTTTTATTCATGCTTTCGCATATTTTTAGGTTAATTTCCATTTATATTATTTTTATTTTGTTGATTTTACTATGCAGTATGTTTGCAACATTTATGATTTCAAAATGTTTACATGTATACCTATACTATATGAAACATTGATGCTTGCTCTTTTCTATCTGAATAGTGTTTCTGTATGTCACCTCTTCATATGCGAAGCCTACTGAAGATTCCCATTGCAAACGATCGTATTTCAAGTGTAAATAGGACGAAACTCATAACCCCAAACAGACGCAATTATATGTATTCATTGTATTCTTGGTATCAGTACTTTAATTCCATCTGATATCCTGAAATATTAGAGCAATGCTATTCATATTTTGCACTCATTTCAAATTTTGAAATATTCAATCAACTCGCATTTTACTTAAGGTGGTAGGGAGTTTAAATTAAAATGATAGAATTTGTTCATACTTTGCCAAAAGCAGTATAAATTGTGATATGCTCAAAGATATAAAAAAATGATAGGTCACCGAGCTTTTCTCAGGTTGTGAAAAATGACACTTTTGTATGGATTATACAGGAAAAACATCATTATGTGAATAGAAGCTAAACTAAATGATATAATTGTAAAATAAAATACGAGAAGATAGCTTTTAGGAAATGCTTTCAGAATATCAAAACATTTAGATTTACCTTAACTATAAAACAAAAGAATTGTCAATTTGTATATTGATGTATCCAAAAGAGAAAAGGTACAAGTGTCAACAATTTGTCATGTGAAATCCAAATACAATTAGGTAAATAAATCATGTTAACTTGAGCATCATAAATAGTTTTTTTTTTATTATTTACCCTTATTCATATAAAATATAAAAAAAGTTTACAAAATTATCAATAAATTGCGGAAAATGACTTTAAAGGACAATCAGTCCAATAAAATGTCAATTGACGATTGTGGTCATGTTGACTTATTTGTAGATCTTTTTTGCTTGATATCTTTGCTGTTTATAGTATATCTCAATCTATAATGATATTCAAGATAATTAACAAAACTGCAAAATTTCCTTCAAACGAGATATCATTGCAAAAGAATACTGTTATGAAAGTCTCACAAACGAACACCAATTGAATATCCCTCCTCTCCAAAATTTATTTCACACAGGCCCTGTATAACGTGGAAATGCCTTCAAATGTTTTTGGGAACACCTTTCAAAATAAATTTGGACAGAGATTCCCGTTTAAGCCGGCAGCATTATTGTACCAGTCCTAACTCTTGCCGTTGTTAGTCTTATATTTGTTTTCATTTTGGTCCATATCTATGTTTCGGAGTATAGAGTGGCGTCCATTTTCTGAGTTAGTAAACATTAGTGTTTTGGCTATGTAGAAGGCCGTTTGGTGGTCTTGGGCTGTTTTGTGTTTTGGTCTCGGTTTAACTTCTTGTTCCTTATTTTTAAATCGTTAACCGCATACCAGAAGGATGAAACAGGAGTTAAAGCCCTAATTTGAATTGCAAAATGAGAAAGAATAAATCATAAGGAACATTTATTATTTACTTTCAAGTTGAAATGACTACAACTTCAACCTAAACACTTTAAAGACTATAACCTTATTAGGAATGGATTGAAAACAGATAGGAAGACGGACGGATACATTTACCAAAAATATGATACCCCTTCTATTGGAGCATACAACTAGCCTCACAAGATGTCATAATTGTTTGGACAAGCAAGATTAAAGCACTTGAACTAAAATTGAAAACCACATTACGTGACTAGACCCAGCCCCTACTATCCACTGTCGTAAGTAGGGGCTGAGTCTAGTTAGACTGCCTTTGTTGTCCTGTAGATTATTTCTTTTAAACTGTTTCATCCTGTCACAGGGGCCTGTTACTGTACTCGGATACTTTTTTCGGTAATTGCCAGCACCGATAATTCAATAATTTCAAAATCCCCTTCCCCATAACACAAACACAATTTATAGGCACATGGGGTAAAAGCTAAATGCCAGGTGACAACAGGCTACCTTGGTCTTTTACGTTGACCTGTCAAGGAATTTAGGAATATCGTTTCATTCAGGTCTATATATTTAGGATGAGAATCAGTATTACAAATTACAGTAACTATGTCCTAAATAACATCAGATTATTTACAGCTGTCAAACACCTCCAAAACATACAGATTATTGTATTAATGCTGCTAACATCAATTCGCAAAACGAAAGTAGAAAAAGTTGACCGCCAATCAAAATCGATTTTATAATCGGCAACGTTTCCGGTTTTAATTCAAGTTATCGAATTTACGACTCGTGTTTTAATTCACTTGGTCGAGGTTAACTATCATCATAGAAACAATTCGCATTATCAACTATTAATGCATTATCAAAAATTAACTATCATTATCTGCGCGCGAGTCACATTAATTAAATCATCTATGATGGTCGACCGTAAAGTATATTTTACGCCGACTATCTATAATGATCGACCGATAAATTATTATTATCCCCGATAAACTGTGATTATCTATTTATGTGGTTTCCGCGTTCCATAACCATGTATCTTGATTACTTCATGGATCAATGATTTTATTACCTGTTGATTTTGGCACGTGCCGTCGCACCTAAACTTAAACGACGGATAAAAATCAAATTACGCCAAACTACCATACGTACAAATTATAAATTAAATGAATTTTAAATACATCGATAACTTCTTCAAAAGCTAGAGGCGAGATCAGGATAATTGTCTGGAAGCAACAATACTTTTCCAAACTAGGAAACCTAACACTCCATTCTTGTAATACTACTGTATGAGCGTTATGATCCGTGCAGTGGAAAAGCTGTCTGCACCTGACTGTCGAGGTAAAAAAAAAAAACGTCATGCCATGCTTACACGCATAGATGTTATCAAATCCGTCCTTCACTTAGCATTTTGTCAATAATACTTTAAAATTACGGAGTCTGTATGATAACACCCTTCCCATGTATCTAGCTTAAATGTATACGCTCAATCCTTCAGTGTATGGCGAATGGATTTTAAAACAGTGTATGCTTGTGAGCATTAGCCACTTGCTGTTCTTTAACGATACATAAATAATGCATATTATTTTGATATTAAAATATGACAGTGCCACATACAAAAGAAAAATATATCCAATTACTATAATATTTAATTCTTAAGTTTTCAACTTTTCACCAATAATTGAATGAATCAGTTAATACTATCAGACAATTTGGGTTATGTTTAAGTTATGTTTGGAACCATACATATTACGATTATTACATGTACATAGGGACAGATATTATATTTCTTAACTTCGATGTTCGGACTTGAAGTTACCTACAATATATTGAGACTGAGAGATGGACAGTGATTCCGCGAGAAAAAGAACACTGTACATTCGTTACTTTAAGTAATGAGGAATAGGTGATGAGTTTCATGTATTGTTTACCTGTAAAATGCTGGTATTTCTGCTCTAAGATCGAAGTTTATACCATATTATTATGTAAATAATCCAAGTCTAATCAAATTTACTGGTCTGATGTCTTTCTGTAACGTACAAGTGTAGAAGAAATAATTTGGCAATTGTTCTTTTTAATTGATTAAGGATATTTAGTTTGACATTAACATACAATAAAATTCATTAAGAAATAAAATAAAATCACCTTCTTGCTATTTAAAAAAAAAATTATCTTTAATATTCAAATCTTTCTTTGAACAAAACATGTAATAAATGATAGATTAAATTACCTCTAGCAAAATTTCCAGCGGTATTTCATACTTGTTGATGATATTGGGTTCCATTGTTTTGACTGTCATTTCGCACATGTTTCATTTCATATAGCGCATACAAACACTTTTTTCAAAACTAATTTTCTAACAAAGCATCAAAGAAAAGAATGACAGCCTTAAGAGTTAAAATGAAAAAAAATGTAATCCCTCAAGATTGATTGGGTCAATTAACAAGGTGATCTGACAGACATTACACAAAATGAGCGTGTGTCGCTTAAAAACATGAAAAATGTAAATAAGTTTTAAATTTCCTTATTTCTTCTATCCCTTGAACATAATTTCTTTAATAATAAAATTAATCTTAATTCATGTTGTTGAGCATTTTTACCCTTTATTCACATCTTTAGTGCAGTGTTTAGTAATTCGTCAATCAACACCGTGATAACTTGGACACAATACACAGAAATCGGCGCGTGTCATGTAAAATGATAATAACTCTTTATTTCTTAGTATATTAACACCAAAATTGAAATTATGATCTTTATATGAAATTTAATCGTACTAAATGGCCTTAGTGCTTATATGACTGTTCTATCGCGGGCTTGGTGCAGTTTCAGGAGCTTAGTGCACCAAGGCGGCCTAGGTGGTGTTTAGACGTATGAGGTAATAATCAGTTATTGATAATATTTCAAAGCAGATTCCAGAATGTTCTCCTCATAAGTTTTGAAAATGCACGAAGTGGAGTGTTTTGACCTTGGTTCATAAGTCTCTGTTTATAAACAGTAGTGGAGTGTTCGGAAACTACTTTAGCAGTAGTTTTATAAATTGATAAGGCCATTGAAAATTGAATATTGGTTACCTAAGACAAAACAAGACAATTCATTACTACAACTTAAGCATACATATGGTGCTACACGTGGATAACAACTATAAATTAATAAATGAGCTGCTTCGGATAGAAATCGACTAATGAAAGTGAATATTAATACAGCTGTAAAGCTATTTCGGTTGAAAATCTCTTTGCAGAGTCTGTAAATGTTTGAAACTTGAGTTGATATAAGAACCCTACAAAACAGACAAAAATCATCTTTTAGTTCGTATTTGAATGTTCGAAAATCAATCAAAGTCATATACATGTACACGTATACAATCATGCACTTGCATATTACGGTCGATTCTATCAGACACAGCTCAAATATGTCACTTAATAATTATATGTATACAGGTTTGTCAATACTTTAATATACAATTAGAACAATATTATATTAAAATGTCTAGAACGATGCTTATATGATACTTATTATGAATACCTTTTAATACGTCTTAAAAAGTACACAGTTTTGTCAAAACTGGTACATTTACAATTTGACAATAGCTCTATAAATTCTACATGAGATGGATTCGTTCTTTTATAAGTAGGTATATATGTGTTAATCTTTCTCTTTATGACTTTATTTGATTTGTTCATTAATACATTAATTTATTTTGAAAACTATAATAGAAAGATTGAAACTTTAAAAGCAAAGACAAGATCTGCAAATAGGTCTACTAACATGTAGACGAACTTGTCAGTTGTCTTCTTATAGGAGATATTGCCCTTAACTGACGATTTTGACATTTTTTAGTTGTGGGCCAAAATGATAGCAGATAGAAACTGTAAAAAAAAAAAAAATGATCAGCATACAATTTCAACAAAAAGAGATTTTAGTCATGAATAATATTCTAGTCCAACATGTTGGCGTATCCGTTGTTGAAGATGCACATAGACTTAGGTGAACATCTAGTTTATATTTTCAAAAATTTGGGTTATTATTAAAATCTGTTGATGGATTTATTGTTGTTAATGTTAATGTCCAGTTGCAAATACTTCATGTATATTGAGGACAAAATCGAAATATAGTAACTGTCAAAACTATCCAGGCATCTCCACCTAAAATAAAACTTTATGGAATGCTACCTACTTAAAACACTTATATTTGATTTTCAAATATTTTATTTTTGTGTAATTGTAGAATGAGACGGTGTTTCACATGTTTTACAGTACTACTTTTAATCAATTATACATGTACATTAAATTTGAAAAAATGCTAAAATACTATTGTACATTGTATTCAAATTAACTTTTATTAAAAAGAATTCTCGTTTAAAAATATTGAGATCATCATTTCATGATTAAAGAAACGACAAATTGACATTTAAGAAAGACTTGATATTATGTTTACTTGTTGTTTTCCAATAACTTTTATGATGATCTTCTTTATTTTACAGCCTATCGCTTCAAATATATATTAGCTGGGTTCAGAGAACTAATTTTAGATGCAACTTTTTCAAGAAATGTAAGAAATTGTAAGAATCTGCAGCTCTTTTCACCAAAAATCTTAAGAGTAAAAATACTCGTAAGTCATACACATTTCAGTATAACGTACGATCAATTGTAATCGTAAGATTTTTGTGAAAATAGTCGCTGGAGTTAATTTATTCATTTATTATAAATGTCTAAACTTAACTTTCTTATGAGTATTTGTGTCACCACTGTCTGTCTTATCTGTCAGTCTGTCTGTCTAATAGTCCAACAGATAATTATCTCTCAAAACCTACCGAAAACAACGAATTCCTTTGTGGATAGCAGCTCAACAGAGATGAATGCAAACGTATGATTGCTTTTAAGATCTGTTGGACACACATATTTCCGACAAGCCCTTACTTTCAATTACGAGCTGGTTTCATACTTGTCCTCAACATCATGTGTTGTTTGAATTTGCTTCTGATTTTTTTTTTTTTTTTCACAGCTTAAATTTTGGTTGAGATGGTTTCATGCAAGCTCCAGGCTTGGAGTACTATTATCGAGAATTTTGTGTTATTGGTAGTAAAATTTGCATTTTTAAACAATGAAATCTGGGAATATTTGGTCAAATCAAGGATTTACTATTTAAATCCTTGGTCAAATAAAATAATAGTTTTACTAAGTAACAGAACATATAAAAGGTATTCTCTTTTCTTAGGTGATGTTCTCAAATTGGATTTTTTTCTCCCATAGGATATTTCTTTCTCCCATAGGATATTTATTTCTCCTGTAGGATTTTTTCTCCTGTAGGATCTTTTTCTCCTTATTATTTTCTTTAATCTCCTATAGGATTTTTATTCTCCTTAGGATTTTTTATCCCTTAGGATTTATTTTTATACCTTAGAATTTTTTTATCCCAAAGGATATTTTTCTGTAATGAAATCCTTAGGATTTTTATTAATCCTATCGGATTTTTTTATCCCACAGGATTATTTTATTAGACAAATATCCTTTTGGATAAAACATATCCTGTTGGAAATGCTTTTATTTCTCCTAAGGATTTTTTTAGTCCTAAGGAGAAAATATATCCTATGGGATATTTTTATTCTCCTTAGGGATTAAATATCCTGTAGGATATTAAATATCCTACGGGATTATGACCATATCATATAGGATTTCTCAAAATCCTGTAGGATTTTCAAAATCCTATGAAAGAAAACAATATCCTACATGATTTTGTCACTGTTTTCACTCGTATTGCCGAACCAGGCGAGCTACACTATAAATTTTGTATTGTTTACCTATCCCAGGGGAACATTATTGCCAAAAGTGATGATTCTACCGTTAAAAATTTGTGGTTCCAATTTGCACTCATATGAGAAGTGCAACTGATTTTGACGAATCATGGTATATGTTTTCCAAATATCGGTAACGTTTAAATAATTGAGACCTCTGACAAATAAGGATAATTTGACAAACCACAATATGAATTGAATCAAGTTGACGCTAACGATAGTTGAAAATTACCATTTGGCGCCTGACGGTAAAAGGCATTTCAACCATCTTGAAAGATTTCTAGGATCACTTATTACAACACGGTAAAGACGGTATATGTAAAGACCAATATATATCTGCTTGATATTTCATTGCATTGAATACAATTTGTTGTTTTGTATTTCTAATTGATCTTGTTAGGCAGTCATAAAACAATTTATAGTAACAAAACTTATTGAAATGAATCAAACTGACAAGTTGTCACAGCAAGCTAAGATGGTCAGTTAGGGAAACTGAGAAGAAAAAATCTAGACAAGAACAAACAAAAATCATATTAAACGTAAAACAATAAAAAAGTGTTTCAAACTGGTCCGAGTTGTCTTTCAAAATGGTCCGAGCTGTCTTTAAAAGTGGTCCGAGTTGTATTTAAATTGGCCTGAGATTCCACCTTAAGATGCAAAGAAGCCATTTTACCGATATTTCGTTGAAATCCCGTTGTTCAACTACAGAAAAACATCATAGGAGTTAGTCTTTTTTGAACCGACGGTTTATATTTACACATTGAAACGACTCAAGCTTTAAATGCTACCTGTAAGTGTACTTGTAATCCTAATCGTAGGTGTATAACAGTTTCTGCAAATGTCTAATAATATGACTACCAGTATTACACTTTGTTCTCTATCCGTATCAACAATAAATATTATTTTAATCATGCTGCACAATTGACCAAATTTATAAAATAGGATTTATATGCGTAAATAAACCAAACCCAATGTATCCTGTGTTTTGACCCCTCATCCATACCCTCAACCACAAATCGCTAAATGTAGATCAATGGAATCGAACTGGGTGAACTTCTTTTTGAAAAACCTTTTTCGGAGCATTCATAATGTTATAAAGATTGTGTAATCGATATCAAGTTTAAACATCAATAAAATTGTTAAATTGTCTTTTAATATTTAATTGACAATATCACAACGAGGTAACAGAGGTCTTCATTCAATTTAAATACTGTTGATACAATGATAAATTTGTATGGGCATTTTAATTAATGCCGCTTTGTTACCATTTAGAATTATCTAAAAGATCAACACATTCCAGTTGACCAACAGTAAGTTTTAATTTGTTTTGGAATAAATGCAAGCTACTTAAATTTTATAATGATGAATCGTGAGAAGACAAAATAATTTCTTATGAATATTCATCTATTTCAAAGATATTCTAACTCGTCTTGTTTTCATTTGTCCAAGATAATGTGATTGGGACTTAAGGTACGACAATTAACGGTGTGTTAAACATTGAGTATATTTCTTCTTTTTTTTATAACGAATGTCTTTTATTTGCACATGAACTTAATAGTAAATTATTCAAATTTTATGCATAATATAATATATAGGCAAACAGATATACAACATATTAAATAAACACATCTAAAATAGTTTGATGCATTAAAGAATATGATTGCAAGATAAAGGCTTCTGTATAGAAAACACATACTATTTTATTATTACGTGATTATTTCTGTATTGGCCTTGTTATTGGTCCGAGGCTTGCTGTATTGGCCTGAGGCGAAGCCGAAGGCCAATACAGCTGGCCGAGGACCAATAACAAGGCCAATACAGAAATAATCACGTAATGATATCTTTATTAATTAACTACAGTGTTTTTTTTTGTGTTTTATTTCCTTTCACAAGATTTTAACATGTTTTACCTTGAAATTGAACTATCCAAATCTGAGTTTCCTTTTATAAGCTGCAATGTCAAATGATCTGGTGCTGTTTAGAAGTGTCTTCTACATTTTTGATGATTTGTTAACCCTTTTCAGTCACTATAAAGTGTTACAATACATATTTAGATGCAACACATAAATAGTAATTGGAAAGGTACTGCCATTGCATGAGAGATTCAGAAACAAAAGGATTAAATAAAACTAGGAGTTGAATATGATTGCCAATGAGACAACTATCCATAAAGACTTGATCAATAGATTACAGGTCATCCTTCAAAAATCCATATGAGGTTCGGGTTGAAAAATATATGATACAAAAACATGAGAAGCGAAAGTAAACAGTAAATCGAAATAATCCTATTAAACTGATAAATTGTTTTAAATAGTTACGAGGTCGACAAAACATGAGCTTTGTGATA
Organism: Mytilus coruscus; assembly: GCA_017311375.1. NCBI lineage: Eukaryota > Metazoa > Mollusca > Bivalvia > Mytilida > Mytilidae > Mytilus > Mytilus coruscus. The sequence continues at coordinate 41,094,011 of CM029608.1, forward strand.
ATCTACAGACTCGTTGCCCAAACCTGAAATAATTAAATTGTCTGCTTAAAAAAGGCTTTTTTAAATGAATGTGACCGTCTTCAGCCTGAAATATTTGCCACACTGAACGTTTCGGCATGTTTATGGTGTGTAAATAAAACAGCGTCTTCCAAACAACAGTTTACATTAAGTTGGTGTTTATCATGACTTTCGATCTAAAAACTAGAGACGTTCCGAAATCCTGTATTGGCCGGATCAGAACTCGGCCAATACTGAAAAAAATCAATATTGGCCGAGTTATTTGTATTGGCCGAGTTGACACTTTAGTATAACAAAGGCAGTTATCATCATATTAAGTCCAATAACAGAGTAGTTAATTAATAATTGAATTTATACAACATATGGTGTCTGTTATTTATTTTTATTGTTATGACAATAAAGGAGTTCAGGGTCCAGCAGTTCTCAGCCCTACTAAGTCTTAACATATTTTTCTATTGATTAGTTTTCTTTCAAATATTTGTTTTAGTGCTTGAGTATATATATATGAATTATTGTCATTTCGTACCCTAACAATTTCATACGCCCCATTTCGTACCCTGGCAAAACCATTCCGTACCCTGACCGTTTCGTACCTTTCAATATTTATTGAAGTTGAATTTCAAATCTTATGAATATGTCCCTGTAGAAATATTCAAATGATATATATCAAACTAGAGAAGGCGGTACGTGCCTTTGTGACGTTATTTATCTGTAATCTGATTTACATAGAAGTAATAAATAAATATTTTATCTTTTGATTGTTATAAAAGTGCAATTAGTACTGATAAAACAGGAAAAGTGCTATTATCTCAAATGTTCCTGATACAGTAACACTTTCTGAAGGTGTTTTGTAGTGGATTTTGATTGAAATCTTATAGGGATGTTGCGACTCTGTTTCAAAATAACAAGCTTTTTAAAATACTGTTATAAATTGATAGTAAACGAATAAAGGAACTAAAAAGCAGAAAAATGAAGGGTCCGTGTGCTTGTTTTCGAGATATAAGCCATTGAAAATTTGGCGGAAATAATTCTCTCTAGACTTTTCATACATTTAACATTGGCACCCTTTTTCTTTAAAAATTATGAAAAAACAAGGATTTTATAGGATTTTCAAATATGGCTTTTAAACTATATGTAATAAAATCATGAAAAGAAAAGTAGGTGTTAGCGGGGATTTTTTTTAATGGCACTACATTGATAAAACCAGAGAATTCCGAATATCTGGCAAAAATATTCAAAACCAAGAGGAGCGAAAATCCTTATTTGCGTCTACTTTTTGTCATCAAATTGATACATTATCACTCTTTTTTAGTAATTTTAATGTACTCTTTAAGACCTTTCATTGGATATGCGTCAAGCATACCTTCTTAAAAATTTCACTTTTGCAATTAATGACCCTATCCACCTAAATTTTCGAGATCGGAAGTATGATATTTGTAATGCAGACTTGATGACCTTTCATTTGATATTCGACAACACCATCTTCTAGAAAGTTTGATTTTGCACTAAATAATCCCATCCAACTCTTTTTGGGAGGACAGGAATTTGATATTTGAAATGTACACATTATGACCTTTCATTTGATATATGACAACCTAACCATAGAAAAACAATTTATTTTTTCACCCAACCTATTTTAGGGGACGTAAATTGGATATTTTAAATGTACGCTTTATGGACTTTCATTTGATATGTGACAACCAAACCATCTCAAAAGTTTTATCTGTTTGCACTAAATGATCCCACCCTTCTCACTGGGATGGTTTGAAATTTTCATTTTGAGTGGAGCTCATTCAGACGTTCAATTTGATATACCAAATGACCCCATTTATCAAAGTCCAAAAATGATGCAATATCAGTTGTATAAATAGAACTTATGAAACTTATAAAGTCAATGCAACACATTAAAATTTCAAATTGCTTTTTATTATTGTACTGTTCATTGAATGTTTTTGGTAATTAGTCAAAGAGATAACCATACAATTACTACAATTTCTGAATATTTCATTCAGGTGGTAAGCTGTAATTGATTCAGAAATACATGCCTCCGCTCGCAAAATTTCAAACTGCATTTATCTCTAAAACGACATCAGATATCTCAAATCTGCTAGGTTAAAATGATCTGCAGTTGAAGTACAACATTGTAAAAAAAAATTGGGACAATTCCAAAGTTAATCAAGGTCACAATGAATAATCAAATATATGATGCAATACCAAACTTGAGAACCGGAAGTAGTAGAGACATGGGACTACCATCATTCAACTCAGGACCACTTGACCTTTAAAATGTCACAAGGTCAAGGTCAAAGTACACTCTCAAAGGGATGATGAAATCTTACGCAGCCTCATCTGGTAATACATAATAATGAGATGTACCTATTGTCATGACATCTTTAAAAACAAGGGGGTCATGTCGAAAAAAGGGAGATAACTTCTAAAGGCGGTGATGAAATCCTACACAGAGTCATCTGGTAATACTTTATGATGAGGTATATCGATGGTCCATATTTGGTCTTGATAACTTTAATAAAAACGGTTGGAGGGCATGTCAAAAAGTTGGAAGAAAAAAATGAAAAAAAAAACATTAGAAAAACAAAAGGTCTTCCTCACGTAGGAGAAATACTTTAAGTATGCTTTGTGTGCCATGGCTGTTGAATTTTCGACTTTTTCACCTTCACTTAGTTTATTCTACATAATATAAAAAAAACAGTCTTTGGTACTTCTATGAGAATCATACGCACCGATCGATTGTAATATTTGTCACATTTTGAAACAGTTTTATTATTATAACACATTTCCTGAGAATGTATTGACACAACGTTTTACTTTTGGTTTTGTTTTCGACTAATGCGTTTTGAATGTCCTCGTGATATCTTCCGCCATTTTTTAAAGGATGCATTTAATGAATTATAAAATATTTGTTTTCTTTTGAAGTTAGTAAATTATTCACAATGGATGTACACTGCAAATGTCTTCAATGCAATTTTGTAGTAATGAATAGCGAATCTTTAATTTAAACGGAAGACAAACTTTTGATTAATATCCATGATCCATGCTTCTATCGTTATCTACTTTCAGTGATTATACTGCAATTAAATCTAATATGTAAATATTATTATAATAACTAAATGAACACTTTATAAAAGAAATATTAGTCATGACACCAAAAGCACACACAATTGGCTGGTGTGATCATAGTAGAAGTCTTGAAAAAAAAGTGTCGGTAGGGTTTACATGAATCATAAATGATACATGTTATTTCATAAATGATATCTTAATATTTCTAATGTAAATAATGTTTTTTTTTCGGCTTTTCGAACTTTTATAACTTTGCATGTTGTATCAAACCGTATCATGCTGCTTGATTGTCATTTGTATAAAATGAGGAGATGTGGTATGATTGCCAATGAGACAACTCTCAAAAAGGGAAAACGAAACGAATTTAAGCAATTATAGAACACAGTACGGCGTTCAACAATGAGCAAAACCCATTCCGCATAACGTGTTTTAATCATCTGTAGTTATATATCAATTGTTTAACAAACTACACACACTTGTATCTATGAAAACATATATTAATAATCTATTATTATATAGATATATCAATTTGAAAAAAAATATTTTGACACCACACATTTATTGGCAAATATAGCAGCATATGTCTCCACTGTTGTCTGCCAACATATTCCTTTAACATCTATTAAAGGATGGTTTTACATGCAGATAACACGATATTCAAAATGCCGATCACTATGCTTCTTTTCACCGCCTCCAACTCCTGGTTACAATGTTCCATGTATCATATCTTTTCGAAGTTCTTAATTATAAAAAAGAAGCTGCTTCTTCGTTGTAAACGCTCTTATATTTAGTAATGTATCAATGCAAATTTATTTGTAATCCACCCTATTTCAGTAATTTTAATTGAATGAATAGCTCTATACAAATAGTGACTGTGGTAATGTTGAGTTCAGTGGCCAATATTACAAGTTTAATTATATCAGAAATGTAGTATTACCATGAGTAATGTAGTACGGGCTCAGATTGCACTAATCTGAACTATGATCACACGAATTAAAACCCTTGAATATGTCGACACTCAATCTTGTTTTACCACAAATATGTTCCGGATGAAGGCAAATCCAGAAAAGCACGTCGGCTCTGCTGGTGGACTGTAAGTATCAGTAGTGCTCTGGTACTGACATGAATAAAAACATTCTTTTCAAAAATGTTCGTTAATAAGTTAAGTTACTTAGAAGTAGATTCCAACTATCTCGGTCAAAATTGACCTTAGCCGAATTTGGCTATTATGTTTACTTCTACATTAGTTACATCGTTCATAATGTTTCTACGTTTTAGTACATTGCTTGTACGTCCCTGAGAGTAAATACACAAAGCGCTAAGGACGCAAAATTTGTATATATGGATTAATTATGTTTATATTTGATTATATTAAAGTAATGCACCTTACGATGGCAATCCCAAGCTCTAACTTCTGAAACACTAAAAAAGTGTCGGGTCCTATTAGTCAATATGAGATGCGTGGTTGCATGGGTGCTTTATAATAGCAAAAAGTGTTATTGCCATTTGTTGTCCCAGCAGACAACAAACCCTCAAAGAAGATATTTTTATGAAACAATGTTGTTGACTGCCTAACAACAACACTTGGTATTTACTGTAATCTATGTATCCTACTTAATCATCGACATTATTCAACGTAAAGATAAAATCAAAACTAGAACATATGCTTCATATTAAGATCTTGTTCTAGGAATAATAGTCTAATGGACGAACTTTAACAAATATCTACGACAAACGTTACGATTTCATTTTTCCTATTGTCAAATAACAATTGCTTTCGGAAGTACTAGTACCAAACCATCTGCCAAATGTTGCGCACTAACACATCTCAATTGATACGCTATGCTTGGCATGTTTACAGTGTACGGAATTCTTGAATAGGGATTTGCCTCTCACTAAAATCTATTCCCGCAGTGTTATGAAGAAGACTGAAACAATGTGTATGTTTGTCAGTTCAATAGAGACATTTCGCTGTGGTGTAAGATCTAAATACTTCTAGGAAGATGTCCTGTCTGTATTCCGAAACAGGATACACATAGCGGATGATGTCAGAGGACTCATACCACGTGGACGCACCTGGTCACACTTTGTGTTTGGTTCAGTGATATGCTAGATATTGTTGTCTTGTTCGATTTTTTGACGAAAAATATATGAAGCAATTTTTTCCTTTCAACATGTTCTTCTTAGATTTGTATTCAATATTATTTCTTTTCTCGATTATATTGATTCTGCAAATTTTTTTATTTCAAAGCCAATATATGTCTCTTGCATTATACTGTACTTGGGCATGACAAACTTTATTTATTAATTCAGGTAACTCTCCTTACGAATGAAAACAAACCCATCTCCAACACAATATGTTTCCTTTGAAAATCCTTACCAAAATACCCTTTTAACGAACCGTCATAGCAGTCGATAATATTATAACTTACCTCGTAGAATTGATGATATATTTGTTCATGTTCGAAAACGATAGGAATATTTCTTCCTGACTTTTAATCAAACAATAATCAATTAATCTATCGAGCAATTCATCAGTCAAACAAAATTGCATGTATATCTTGAATACCGAAAATAAAAACAAAATATACCTTAAAACATTATACGGGATACTAAAAATACCCTTAGCTTATATTTTCAGAAAGCTTACATTGATATTTGTTGCTTAGTAAGTGAAGATTAAAGCAGACTAGGCATCAAACAGACATAACAGGTGTGGTTTTCTAATAAAAGATAAATTATCTGTAAAATCTAGAATGAATTTATGGATGGGCACAGTAAAGGTGGCACGGTAGTATCTACATTCCGGAATTTAGGTTGCTCTTTTGTGTACCCTACTTAAGTCAATGTATCTGAACAGTGTGATTAGACAAAAATACAATATCTACTGAACATGCTTTCCCAAACTGAGGGATGAATCAGGTGTAGAAAATATGAAATAATTTTACATACATGTGAAAATGAATTTTGAGAATTTTTAAATTTTGTATTCACTGCATGATACAAGACCTATAAGCACCAGTGGCCTTAGGTTTATAAAATAGCAAAAAAAGTAAACGGTCATCATACATATTCAAATTTATTTCTGAAAATTATAATGAAAGTTCTTCAGTTTACTTTGTATGTAGAATATTGGGCAGTGTTAAAAGTGGTGAAAATTCTTAAAAGGCTATCATTATCCCTATGGGTCAGGAAGTACTACCGTGCCACCTAAAGACATATATGAGAAGATGTTAAAGGACATGAATAGATTCCCGGATATACCATATGTAACATGAGATGTCCTTAAGTTACAAACAATACTAGATGTAAAGTATCAACTTCCTCAGAATGTATGACTATGGAACGCCGCGGCTGTGTTTTAAGAGCTTTCTTACAATTTGACAAAAGGTACGTTTGTTTGACAAATCATACGCAAGACCCGTTGAGGGATCCTTTATTTTGACTTTTGAATTCTTTTTATTCAAAATTATTCACGGTCAATAAACTATAAATGGTTTAAACATTTAAAAAAAAAAAGACATGCTTGAAATATTCCCCTGCCAATGTACGTAATCGTGGTTAACATAAGCAACGTATCGCACGTACGTGTATTTTAAACTATTATTCGTTGTTGTCAGAAAATAGTAAAATTGAAAAAAAAAAAAATACTATGGGGCTCGTTTATTCATTCAGATGTTCAATGTGTAATACATGTAAATGAACAAAACCAGATCCATAATTGTTTGGTCTATAATTAAAGATCAAGGACGGATTCAGGAGTGGAGAGCACCTGCTGTGTCTCTACTCGGCAGACATATTCCTATTGTGGCATTGGTCTATTATATAGACGGGTTTATCCATGTCTTATCTCAAAAACATGTGCGCTGCCATTCAGAGGTCACGTGGTACGTCGGCCATAGCACTCGTGAATGATAACGCACGTGCAATCAATAATCTATATAGTCTATATAATTATCGGTCATTTATAATGTTTTTGTTTCATATATTTCATATACATATGACCATGGCAAATAACGAAAAATATAGGAAAGGGGTGGAAATTCTTGTGCTGTTAATTGATGTTATCCCCGGCTTAGTATATTTCTAGGATTTTGATTGGTTAACGCACGTCGTTACAAAACCCATAGCCCCTGGGTGTTGCTAACCCATATACCCGGACGTTGCTACCCATTACAACGGGGAACATCACGCGCGTTTTCCTTAGTTCCATGGTTGTTCCTTGTGAAATATCGAATTCTGTAGATTATCCATGATGTCTGTTATTAAATATTTAATCAACTAACGATTTTATCTTATTATGTCGATCATTTGCACTCATTTTAGTAAATGCATCACTTGTCTGCCACATTGTCAATGAATGGGACTACTGATCTAGCTATGCAAATGACCCACGTTGACGTCACACCGTCTATGATGTAACTCTCACAACAATGAGCGCCAAATTCGACCCATTCCCGTTTCTCTGTCTCTGGATTAAGAACGTCTTATATTTGACTTCCTGTAGGGTTCTACCAAAGGTAGTACCCTACACCCGTTAAAAGTATGTCAAATTCCCAAATTTCAATAAAAGATTTTTAAAAATGAAAAACGTTGCTTTCACGTTACATTTTGTGGTTGAATTTCTAAAATCGCAAGATTTGGACTAAGACCGGGATAAATTCGTTATCTACGTTCATATCCGTAGATATGGATATTTAACACAGTATATACACGTCAGGGTGTACTTGGATACTTCGAGGGTATGGAAAATATCCATATCTACGGATATGAACGTAGATAACTTATATTCTAATAACCGTCGTAAATTAAATGATTGGAAAGTATCCTTTTGTGAATTACATGGACAAAATCACGAAGACTGTTCTTGTTTGGTTCCATTTAAACTACATGTTATGCCCGCTAATGAGACAAAACGATTGCAGTGGATTAAAGCTTTAAATAGAAAAACACTTCCAAAGCAAGTATTCGTATGCTCGGATCACTTTTTAGACGGAGCTCCGACTGAACAAAATCCTTTTCCGAAATTAAATCTTGGGTATGAAAGCCAGACAACCCCGGTAGACGTAAACTGTCGAGACAAGAACCCGAAAGTAGAAAAGAAAACGTTTACTGGAAGAAAGCAGTAGTACCGAGATGTGTGTTGACATTAATCAGACTGAAGGACCGTCTAATTCTGAACCGCTTCCAGAAGTTTTTTGTGATTTTAATGTGGTTAATCCACCTACGGCATCAGTTGGAACACAATATGTCGATTCTGATTATATGATTTCACAGGATCACATGTATTTAAAACCCTGGACGGACACACAGAATACCTTTACCCAAACGAATACGGTGTTGACTGAAGAAAAGGGGGTTCAAGTCAAAATTGAAAGTAGCGCTATGTCCGCAAAAATAAGTATAGTAACGGACAGTGACTCTTTGTTATATACTGGCGTAAGTAAAGAAGTGTTCTTTACGTTAGCAGAGGTTATGTCAGAAGTAAATACATTTAACTTTCAACTTGAAGTCGCCGACCAGTTACTCCTAGTGTTGATGAAACTTAAATTAAACTTGCTGTTTGATGACTTAGCTCGTAGATTTGGAATTTCTAAAAGCTAATAAAATGTTTAATGCTTGGATGCAAGTCCTTGCAGAAAAACTTAAGATTTAGTCGCATGGTTGCCGAGGAAACAATGATGAAACTTAAATTAAACTTGCTGTTTGGTGACTTAGCTCGTAGATTTGGAATTTCTAAAAGTTTAGCTAGTAAAATGTTTAATGCTTGGATGCCTGTCCTTGCAGAAAAACTTAAGGTTTTAGTCGCATGGTTGCCGAGGGAAATAATACGAGCATGTTGTCCCGAATTTTTCCGAGAAAATTACCCTCGCACCACTGTAATAATAGACTGTGCCGAAACATTTATACAACGACCTACGAACTTGAAAACTAGAAGTGAAACTTTCAGTAATTACAAGTCGCACAATACCGCAAAATATTTAGTTGGAATATCTCCATATGGACCAATCATGCGTATGTCCAAAGCTTTTGGCGGAAGAGCTAGTGACAAGTTTATCGTTGAAAAGAGTGGATTTTTTAACTATTTATTGCCGGGTGACGAAGTAATGGCAGATCGAGGATTTACTATTGAAGATTTTCTTTTTCCTCGTCGTGTAAAATTGAACATTCCTGCATTTACAAAATGCAAACCCCAGCTTTCAAATGAAGACGTAACAACTACTAGACGTATTGCACATGTACGAATACATGTAGAGCGTGCTATTCGAAGACTGAAAGTGTTTAAAATTTTAAGTGGAACTGTACCAGTGTCGTCTTTAAAGAATTTTGATGACATTCTTATTGTTTGTGCCGCATTGGTAAATTTGAGATCAGATTTAATACGGGATGTCAATGTAGATACGGATTGAATATAATTACATTGTAAATTGTGTTTTTCGTCCTTCGTTTGTTTTTGATTACATTTTTATTCAACCTTCAAATTGTTTTATTTTAATTAATTGATTTCCATAATTGACTTGAATGAAATAATTCAGGAAGTGTGATATATGTCAATGAGACTGCAACCCAACAATAAAAGTTAAGATTAAATCATCAAACAGTCTTCAATGAACAATGGACTAAATCTCCTGTCTTGGAACAACATTAAATGTGAGTGTGTAAACTAGCTTGGAGACGATAATTCCTGGTCTTTCCTTATTATTATTATTGTTATGAACAAGTGAAAAATAAAAGATAATTGTATATTAAATCATATATACTGGTAATCCTAGACCTGCTCATAACTTTTTATTATTAAATTGTATCGAATTATAAGCATCTGGACTTATCAAAGTAGGAATTATGGGTCTCCTGAAGTGAACTCCTGGGGTAATACATGTTTATTACATAACAAGCAATTATGTTTACATGTGAAGGTAAACACAAGTCAACACTGTTTGCCTTTCCAACTGTGATTATCCCTAGTAAATTACACACATGTCTATGAAGTCTTCTTGTCCAAACATCAACATTGCATACCAATGTGTTATCTCATTAATATGAGATAATTATCAACATAAGAAGAGAAATTTAATTTTTTTTCAGACTAGTGTTTACTAAATAAGCATTTAATTCAAAATGAATTATTTACTCACAAGCTATTTTATAACGTGTGTGATTGATTGAGCTATTATGCACTACAAGGATGTATGTGAAGTTAGCAGCCGGTTCGTTATTCGTTATTCGATATTCAATATCCAACCGGCTGCTAGCAGTCGGTTCGATATTCAAAATTTAGTTGAAAATCATAAAAAATTAGATACTAGATAACATTAAAAGCATGATTTTCATAGTTAAGAGGACTGATAAGATACGCAGGAAATCGTTTAATGACCACTTCAAGCTGTCGTAAATTCTCGTTGTCCATAAACCCTTTTCTAAGTTGCATATTTGTCTTTATGTAATATAGATTTTATCAATAAAACAACATCAAAGGTGTACTTTTATATAGTATATTTCTAAAACAAAAGAAAACCCGATAAGGGAGCTACCATTTGATTTTTATGGGGGGGGGTGGGGTAGGATGAAATTTGAAAAAATAGGCAGGACAGGAGTTTTGAGTAAAAAAAGGCAGGATGAGATTATTTGCAAAAAAAAGGCAGGATGACAATTTATGTAAAAAAAAGTCAGGATAAACTAAAAAAAAAGGCAGGACCGAATAGAGTGAAAATAAAAAGGCAGGACTGAACAGAGGGAAAAATTAAAAGGCAGGACAACATTTTTCATCCTAGCCCCCATAAAAATCAAATGGTAGCTCCTATATAGCTAACTCTAGAAACATTTAGAAATATAAATAGAAATATTTATGGAAAGCCCAAAAAGAAATATATAGTGAAAACCTACCTGAGACCGCTTTAATGAGGGTGAGACCCCTGGTCTTCCAATGTCCATAAAAATTCAATTAAATCATAGACTGTGTATATATAAAGGTTGTATTAGAAGGATTTTCCAGAATAACGTCATCTTCGATATCTACGGAGGGCTTAGATTGTCACTTTTCAGCTAAAAATTGTCAAAATTTTAGGACAAAGGGCACAGGGCAATGGTGAGAGCCCCCTGATCCCTCAATCTGTCTAATATTATGCAGACATTTAGTTAATAGGTAGATACAAATGTGACTAAAAGGAATTTGGGTACACTTCCTGTCTTCTATGTTTACGGAGCGCCCAAAGTGCCAGTTGGATATTCAAAATATCTAGTGAAAACCTACCTGAGACCGCTTAAATGAGGGTGAGACCCCTGGTCTTCCAATGTCCATAAAAATTCAATTAAATCATAGACTGTGTATATATAAAGGTTGTATTAGAAGGATTTCCCAGAATAACGTCATCTTCGATATCTTCGGAGGGCTTAGATTGTCACTTTTCAGCTAAAATTGTCAAAATTTTAGGACAAAGGGCACAGGGCAATGGTGAGAGCCCCTGATCCCTCAATCTGTCTAATATTATGCAGACATTTAGTTAATAGGTAGATACAAATGTGACTAAAAGGAATTTGGGTACACTTCCTGTCTTCTATGTTTACGGAGCGCCCAAAGTGCCAGTTGGATATTCAAAATATCTAGTGAAAACCTACCTGAGACCGCTTAAATGAGGGTGAGACCCCTGGTCTTCCAATGTCCATAAAAATTCAATTAAATCATAGACTGTGTATATATAAAGGTTGTATTAGAAGGATTTTCCAGAATAACGTCATCTTCGATATCTACGGAGGGCTTAGATTGTCACTTTTCAGCTAAAATTGTCAAAATTTTAGGACAAAGGGCACAGGGCAATGATGAGAGCCCCTGATCCCTCAATCTGTCTAATATTATGCAGACATTTAGTTAATAGGTAGATACAAACGTGACTAAAAGGAATTTGGGTACACTTCCTGTCTTCTATGTTTACGGAGCGCCCAAAGTGCCAGTTGGATATTCAAAATATCTAGTGAAAACCTACCTGAGACCGCTTAAATGAGGGTGAGACCCCCCTGGTCTTCCAATGTCCATAAAATTCAATTAAATCATAGACTGTGTATATATGAAGGTTGTATTAGAAGGATTTCCCAGAATAACGTCATCTTCGATATCTACGGAGGGTTTAGATTGTCACTTTTCAGCTAAAAATTGTCAAAATTTTAGGACAAAGGGCACAGGGCAATGGTGAGAGCCCCCTGATCTCTCAATCTGCCTAATATTATGCAGACATTTAGTTAATAGGTAGATACAAACGTGACTAAAAGGAATTTGGGTACACTTCCTGTCTTCTATGTTTACGGAGCGCCCAAAGTGCCAGTTGGATATTCAAAATATCTAGTGAAAACCTACCTGAGACCGCTTAAATGAGGGTGAGACCCCCCTGGTCTTCCAATGTCCATAACATTCAATTAAATCATAGACTGTGTATATATAAAGGTTGTATTAGAAGGATTTCCCAAAATAACTCATCATCGATATCTACGGAGGGCTTAGATTGTCACTTTTCAGCTAAAAATAACTTGTTACCATTTGGTAAATTTCTATCTTGATACAATTTTTCAACCCATTTTTGTTTTTCAATTTCACATAATTTTGTTTTAATATCATAAATTTTATGTCTGTTGGAATATTGACTATCAATAATATCATTTATACCAAGTTTATGTGCTATTTCATAACATGTCTTGTCCTTCGGTCGAGAAATATTCATTCCCCACATATGGACCTTGTGTGTAATTCTATAGTCATACGTATATCAAAAATAGACTGTACGTTTCTAAAAGTTCGGCTGAATTCGTTGTTTTAAAACCCATATCACCTGAAACCGCTATATTCGAAGCATTTGATGAACATCATATAAAGAGTCTACATGCCTTGTTCTGAATCGTTTGAACTTCTCCAGTTGTTGTGTCCCCATAATCCGACTTTATGTAATAGCACGGGTCCAATAAGAGTTTTACAAAGTTTTGTATAAACATCAAATGACACCCTCCACATGTTAAGAATTTAGTGTATACTGCAGAAAGCGCCCGGCTTGCGGATTTTGTTATCTCTCGGATCGTATATTTGTGCTCCATAAATTCGTTTATATGTAATCCTAAATATCTGTACGCATTGTCAAAGCTAATAGACATATCACCACATTTAAAATTAAAATCTGATATCGGAGCCTTTTGTTACGAAAATGTATAATTTTGGTGTTTGTCTCATTTAAAGTCATTCTCCATTTCATACACCAACAGTTTAGCATACTTTGAAGACTATTTTCGTCTGGCGCGATAAGTGCGATATCATCAGCATATATCAAAACTGAAACATTCTAATCATCAATGTCAACACCAGCATTCATAGTGGGCGGCTTAGTACCGAAATTTGACAAAATCATGCAAATGGTGATACAAGCATAGGATTTGGCACATACGTTCTTTAGGGTGTACTTTAGCATATTAGAGGGGTAGCCAACATATTTTTGATTTTTTTTCGCGGCGGCCATCTTGAATTTAAAATTGACATCATTTTGCTTAATAGTGGAGATTGAAAACAAATCCACACCTTTTTTAACGTGATATAGGTGATGAAAAATATTTGAAATACAACAAAATGACCTGAAAATATTTCAAACAGACAGGAATTGTAAAAATATATCACCACTTCAGGTTAAGGTGGTAAAAGTTCATACAATCGAGTGAAATAATGGGGAGGAGGTAAGGATATTCGATAAAATGCTGCAATGTCATAACATCTTCTCCTTTTGTCACAAACATCATTTTGTCAGATGGAATCGAGCAAATTTTATCGGCAAGGAAATAAAACAATTCCGTCTTGTTTTCGTCCACTCTAAGGAATCTCGACCAAACTTTTGAAGTATTACTGTTGACACAACATTTCTGACCTTATCCATCGAATGGTAGCTACTGAGTGAGCCTGTTCCTGAAATAATGGCATTAAGCAGGTAAGACTCACTTCAACAGTCGGTCCTCGCTTCTCTGAAGAATAAAATAATGACCATGAAATATTGTCTGATGTAATATCTTCACCCGACAACCTAACCGTATTTAACCATTCATACTCATTCTGTAAACTCATTAATAGATAGTCATGGTTTAGAATGCCAGTTACATCCTCGGGCAGAATAAGGGGTTCTGGTTTTGTTTAAAGATATGCAGGTTTCATATTCATGTAAGCATCAGGGAGTTCAGGTGCCTTTTTAGATTTTGGTTTACTTGTAGGTAATATTATCTGATCCCTTCTAAAACCAACATTTTCTTTCATTGGATGTTGAAAAATAGAGATTCCGGTCCTATGAAAAGATGATTTCGATGTTGTTGAGCTTGGGTTGTGGTCTATGTTGTCGACCGCAGCTGTGGTAAACACTTTGCCCTTTAATTAAAGCGGACAAACCACACCTTCATTCAAATAACGTTCAATTACAGCTTCACATTCTAGTAGTTGAGTTGATATTTCCAGTACCCGATCATACGAGATGCATTACCCATGTTGAAATAATGTATCTATACGCTGTCTCTTCCTGGTTTTTGCAAAGAGTAATAGTCCAAGTTACGCACAAAATGGTGTCTCACGATAAGCTGAATGTATTTGTTGGACAGGAACCTTCTCGGTGTTTGAATGGAAATTAAACATTAATAGTTGGACCAGAGCTAAGTCGGACTTTGTAGAAACGTTGTCGTACTACGATTAAATATCAGGTCCATGCTCTATCATTTTCACCAACTGTAACAAAGGAAGTGGTAAGCTGTCATCGATATCTTCGGAGACCAAAGATCCAGAAAATGTTGTCTTCTTAGTAGCTTACTGGCAGCGAATCATTTCGGCCGTCTTTTCCATATGCATGGTGTCAATGTAATCACAAGCAAACGCGATAGCTGGTCCTATATCTTTTCAAACATCAAAAGGACATCTCTGCCTTTTGTGTGTGCTTCTAGTTCTGGCTAAAGCTTGTCCTTCAGGCGCGTAGAATGTACCTGTGCAGAAGAAGAACCAAGTTCTGTCAATCTTTCTTCGTATAGGTTGGGCAGGTCTGCTAATCGAAACACCAATGACCCTTCAGAATTTTTTGAGTTTCGAAGATATTGTATGTTACCAGCTTAGCTAATGCAGTTTCTTTCATCATATTTTCATACAATTGCTTTCGGCCTCTGTTTGACTCTTCTATGCTCTGTCTCTGGGGTATACAGCTGCGAGACAAGACGAGAAATACTTCATTTTTGGGCTATGACATAACCACTACTTAGTTTTGCCAACAACTGTTTATCGATCCTGTAGCACTGTTGCACATTCCACTAATTGTTTGTTCAGTTTCATTGGCATTGCCTCTCTTTAAGCGAATAAAGACGACTCTTTATCACAAATGAAACATTTATGTAAAAATAAGGAGATATGGTATGATTGTCAATGAGACAACTATCCACCAAAGTTCAAATAATGAAGTGGATGTAAGCAATTATAGGCAACCGTACGCATTTTAACGGGATCTGGTTATTGGTCTTTCGAACGAGGAGTACTTCTAAGAAGTTTAGAACTTACATTCACTCGAACTTCCAGATGGTATTGGTGACATATGTCGTTTCTAGGCTCTCTCAAGATTTGTATTGTTAAACTTTCTGAATAAATTATGGTACTTAGCATTTTCTTTTCATTGTGCTTTCTATTTCCTCTCCGTCGTGTAGTCGCCGAATATCTAGAGGGATAGGTAATGCATTTACTTCATGAAAAGAGGATATTTTGCCCAACATTTTATATCCTTCATCTGACGATTTCATAGGGTACGTTGTGTCTTCCGGGCACAAACAACATTTTGTCCAATCTGTTTCCCAACTATCTGTTGAGGAAGCTGACAAGCGATTTCTTTTCGCCATTTTAAAATCAACTATTATATAAATAAACTAAAGTGATCAACAATGTAACGATAGAACAATAACGCAAATATTGTCTGAGTAAAATATCCTAACACTTCTGATATTCAGGCCGAGGGGTTATCCTTTTACCACCTGTTTAGCACTTTGTTGAATGGGATAGAACTTAATTCGGTTAATCCAATTAAAATTTTGCCTTCATTCAGCTCGATCGTTCATTTAGTACCATTTAACCCCCGTGCAATCTGTACACCATCAATAGGAATTAGCCCTCCTCCTTGGCTCGGATTTTCCGCGTTAGCACATTATGTCGATTCAGGTACGACTCCATGACTTAACAGTTGGGGCAATCATGGAGTATTTTGGAGCACTTTAATCTTATAAAGTTGATACTGACCCCATGCCGAGATTACCGGCAGTGATTTATACCAGTGTGCCCTTGTAGTGCAAATAAATCACTTTCTGAAAGACTTCTAGTGATAAGTGATGAACATTAAGTAATGACTGGTAATGAATGACATTTGACAAAGTCAAGCAACATCACAATGGACGGATGCCAAGCAATGGTTAAGGACGCCAAGTAAAATCTAAACATTAAGAACTAATTAAGGTCCGAAGACGAATCCCAAACGATCATTAAAAAAAATAACTATCAAAGTACTATGATTTAAACTTGGCGTGGGGTAGTTTGTGTCAAATGTAAGATATTTATAAAACCGGAAGTAAGTTATCGACCAATATTTGACCGGACGTGATGTTTTATTACTACAATAAGACAAATAAACCTTAATTCACTCAACCTAGTAACATTTTGTATGAAATACAAGCAATATGTATGCAAAAGGGAACATACATTTGATGTGTTTTACCTGAATGGACGTCATTTGGAAAATCAAAGATGGTCGTCATGATCAGATGGATTTTTTCGTGGCTACCCCTTAATATGATTGAATACACCTTAAGGCATGTTCTGACAAAATTTCATGCTTGTATCACCATTTGCATGATTTTTGTGGTAAGCTGCTCAACTATAAGAGCACGTATGTCTTCAGCTAGATCATTCACATTAATAGAAAATAATGAACCATTAATAGTAGACGTGACATCATGATACCCATATGAAATCTACTGACCCCTACGGATCCAGAGGTGCGATAATAATAAATATACTGATTATATGTAGATGCCAAGCTATCAAATTATATAGTGAATGGCCATTAGCATTCATGGCACTTTAAGCCCTCCATAAACATAGAAGACGGAAAGTTTACCCAGATTCCTTTTGATGTCATTTATATCTATATATTAACTAACTAAAATTAAGAATGGAAATGGGGAATATGTCAAAGAGACAACAACCCGACCAAAGAGCAGACAACAGCCGAAGGCCACCAATGGATCTTCAACGTAGCAAGAAAATCCTGCACCCGGAGGTGGTCCTCAGCTGGCCCCTAAATAAAATTATGTACTAGTTCAGTGAAAATGGACGTCACACTAAACTCCAAAACATATAAACGAACTAAAATTAAAAACATACAAGACTAACAAAGGCCAGAGGCTCCTGACTTGGGACAGGCGCAAAATGCGGCGGGTTAAACATGTTTTGTGAGATCTCAACCTCCCCTATACCTCTAGCCAATGTAGAATAAAGAAACACATAGCAATACGCACAGTAAAACTCAGTTTAAAAGAAGTCCGAGTCCGATGTCAGAATAGGTAACAAAGAAACTAAGCAAAAAGACAATGATTCATAAATTAACAAATGAGTACTGGCAGTTACTGACATGCCAGCTCCAGACCTCAATTAAACTAATTGAAAGATTATGTCTTCCTCATATTAAAATCAAGTGCAATCCCTCCCGTTAGGGGTTTAGTATCATACAATCATAAAATATATGAGAAGAACATAACCCGTATCATGCCAACAACTGGTTTTAGAATAATAGTGCCTATTTCCGATGCAAAGACCCTATGAGTGAATCATTATTAATACCAAAATATGCAATCCTTAATAACCTGACAATAGTATCGTAACTATATCCTTTCCGAATAAGTCTGTTTAAAGGTTTTGTTAGCTTTTGGGGTATGATTTGTTTTTGTTATCTGTTTTACCAATTGAAAGGAGAAAAGAATGGCGTCCAGAATATAAACCAGCACACAGGAATATAATAAAGTATAAATGATAAAACTGTTCGGCTAAAGACGTCAATAATAACATAAACGGTACCAATTTTTCTGCACCAGATGCGCATTTCGACAATAAATGTCTCTTCAGTGATGCTCGAGGCCAAAATATTTGAAAATCAAAAGCTTATTAAAAGATGAAGAGCTATAAACCAAAAAGGACAAAAAGTATAGCCAAAGCCGGGCAAGGAAACGCTATCCGTCATTACCTACCCGACAAAATACGTTAACAACAAAACTTGAGGACAAAAACAAATGACAGGGTAAATTAGGCTAGCGCCTGACGTCTGACTTAATAGTAGAATGGGGCTGAATAGTGAAAACTGTGTTTTAAATAAATAAATATTCCTATAGTAATGAACATAGAGATGTTCTCGCTCGGACACACACTCCGTTAACTAGTATATAATAAGAGCATAAACCTGAAGCACGGGAATCACTCTACTGTCTCCACACGGCACTAAAGACAAACTCTGTAAAACAAAAATTGAGAATAGAAATACATTATGAATTTTGAGAGATCAAAAGATCTAGCCAACTCCTGTGCACTTTCACCTGAATTTTGACGATTTTTGGGAAAAGTTACACTTTAAGTCATCCGTATATATCGAAGATGATACTTTTCTAGAAAATCCTTTTGATAGTATCTGAATATACAAAGTCTACAAGATTGTAAAATTGTGTAGATATTGAAAAACCAGGGGGTCTCACTGTTTTTTCAGCAGTCTCCGGTAGGTTTTCACTATAAATTTTGAAAATCAAACTGGCACTTTGAGCCCTCCAGAAACATAGAAGACGAAAAGTTTACCCAGATTCCTTTTGATGTCATTTATATCTATATATTTACTAACTAAATGTATAAGATTATGAAGATTGAGAGATCAGGAAGATCTAGCCAACGCCCTGTGCCCTTTCACCTGAATTTTTGACGATTTTTTTTTTTTTTTGAAAAGTGACACTTTAAGCCCTCCGTACATATTGAAGATGACATTTTCCAGAAAATCCTTTTGATAGCATCTGTATATATATAAAGTCTACAAGATTGTAAAGTTGTGTGGATATTGAAAAACCAGGGGGTTTTCCTGTTTTTTCAGCGGTCTCCGGTAGGTTTTCACTATAAATTGTGAATATCAAACTAACAGTTTGAGCCCTCCATAAACATAGAAAAGGAAAAGTTTACCCAGATTCCTTTCGATGTCATTTATATTTATATATTTACTTACTAAATGTATAAGATTATGAAGATTGAGAGATCAGGAAGATCTAGCCAACGCCCTGTGCCCTTTCACCTGAATTTTTGACGATTTTTTTTTGGAAAAGTGACACTTTAAGCCCTCCGTACATATCGAAGATGACATTTTTCTACAAAATCCTTTTGATAGCATCTGTATATATACAAAGTCTACAAGATTGTAAAATTGTGTGGATATTGAAAAACCAGGGGGGTCTCAGTGTTTTTTCAGCAGTCTCCGGTAGGTTTTCACTATAAATTTTGAATATCAAACTGGCACTTTGAGCCCTCCATAAACGTAGAAGACGAAAAGTTTACCCAGTTTCCTTTCGATGTCATTTATAACTATATATTAACTAACTAAATGTATAAGATTATGAAGACTGAGAGATCAGGAAGATCTAGCTAACCCCCTGTGTCCTTTCACCTGAATTTTTGACGATTTTTTTTTTTGGAAAAGTGACACTTTAAGCCCTCCGTACATATCGAAGATGACATTTTTAGAAAATCCTTTTGATAGTATCTGTATATATACAAAGTCTACAAGATTGTAAAATTGTGTGGATATTGAAAAACCATGGGGGTCTCACTGTTTTTTCAGCTGTCTCCGGTAGGTTTTCACTATAAATTTTGAATATCAAACTAACAGTTTGAGCCCTCCATAAACATAGAAGACGAAAAGTTTACCCAGATTCCTTTTGATGTCATTTATATCTATATATTAACTAACTAATCGATAATATTATGAAGATTGAGAGATCCTTTGGCCCTCTTTCCTGTATATAGTTAATTATTTAGTCAATCGAAAATATCTTTTTTTTTGGCTTTCCATAGTTATTTCTATTTCATTTTATTTATAAATCTTACTAGAATGGCCGTTTGGTTTTGTTTCGTGAAATACATTATTGTCTTTTAAATGTACATCTTTGATTATATTTTATTGATAGATATCTATAGTTCATAAAGAGAAATATCCGATTTACATAAGGGTTTATATTTGAGGACAACGAGAAGTTATGATAACTTGAATTGGTCACAAAAGATTTCCTACATCTCTTAATTTTACAATTTTAACTAATTACTATCATGCTTTTTAATGTTATCGAATGTTTTATATTATTATTATATTAAATTAAGAAAATTTGAATATCGAACCGACTGCTAGCAGCCGGTTGGATATTGAATATCGAATAACGAATAACGAACCGGCCGTTAACTTCACATACATACTACAAGGTACATGTGAACCTACATGTAACACTATCCCAAAACATAAGTATTCACATTCTTTAAGTGCTTGTCCAAAATTTGAAGCGAGTTATTCAGTGGCTTTGTAATTGCTGTCTGCCATTTTTCTCTTTTGAATTTTTTTTGACTGTTTTTGACATGCACTTTTTCTAAACGATGACCTAGATTAAGTGATAGTGTTAAACGTCCAGTGGCAAATATTACATGAATATTGGGATGAGAATATGTTACTGTGATACATTCCTTGTACTATTAACCAGTGGAGCCTGTAGATCAGTGGTTGTCATTGGTTCATGTCTGTCATATTTGGTTTTCGTAGTTTTGTGATAAATTAGGCTGTTTGTTTTCTCAATTGAATATAATTGTTTCATATTTTTTTATGTTGGGGCCTTTCATTTATTGTAGCCAACTATAGGGTATGGGTCTTTCTCATTGTTGACGGTGGATATTTGTCTCATTGGCAATCATACCACATCTCCTTATTTTTATATTAATAGATTATTACAAGGACACATTATTTAACTCGGAGCCAACTAGTCTTTACTTCTAAACCTACATTGTAAATTCTGTAAAATATATATACACATGTATATACTGTATGTGTGCTTAGCAGAGAAGCTGCAAACACCAGTTAACAAGTCTGTGTTCTGACCTGGTAGGGGATTAAATCCTTAACCTCCATAAATTGATTTTACTAGTTGATAAAAGTACAAAAGCTTACATGGTCAATCTGAATCTTTAAGATAAAATGAACAACTTTAGAGCATAAAATTATTATTATTGTAAAAATCTATCTCATAAAATTACAAAACAGTCTACTGAAAGTGAGACGATCACTGTCTACTTCATCAACAATTCTGGGAATCATTTTCTCACATAAAAGTCTTTTAATCTTTGGACTTGTTCACAAACATATTCCTGGTCATAATCAACATTTATTAAAATAAAGTCATCCGGACACCTCCACAGGTACAGTTTGCCTTTTCGAAGGCCAGTACAGTACATAGTCAACTGAATCTGCATGTAATAACCCCTACTTCCTTTGACTTTAATTTGATAATGTCCTTCTGGGGGTTTTAATTACATCATATTTCCCACCATTTATCAGTTCTTCAAGTGTATTCCATTTTGTTGGAACTGGACATTTAACTTCAAGTAATGTGTCACCATTTAAAATTCCATCTGGACTACTAGAAAGCCACTGTTCCTCAATTGAGACATACATGCCGGTATCTAAAATAATATTACCTAGTGACCGTAGGTGCTCTTTAGCCACAGGTTCTTGCTGAGTGCCATGTCTCGTATATTTGTTCCCTGTAAATTTGGGATGCAAATGTTCCCGGATAAATGATGTTGCATCAGTTGTGTCTTTAATTGGCACTTTAGTTGCACTGCTTGCAGTTATGCGCAATTTCCTTGCATCTTTCCATAAAACACTGCTACTTTGACCTTTTGTTCCAAGTTCCAAGTTTTTCCTTTTTGTGTCATTAAGTTCAATATATTTGTTGAAAAAGGCATAACATTTCCTACATGAACTAACAGAAATATGTTCACCATGCTCCTCTTGGATAATCACATTTGACAAAGGTGTACAAGTAAAACTTTTGTAAACAGTTGTTCCCTTTATATCGAACAGTTTCGATATAGCTGAATTCTTTATAGCTGCTTTGAATTCCGCATCTGAGGAAAATAAAGGAGTGTCACGAATGCTTGGCACATAATCCTCATTATTTCCATGACAGTTTCACCAACCTTGGGCTTCTTAAATGTTATATTGGAAAGTGCCTTTGGTTCCACATTCCTGGTGGTCCCTTTATTCCATTGTGCACTTTCATCAGTGCAGGCAATCCCCGTAAGACTATTTCTCACAGCATGTTCCAATTTCCAAAGAAGAGCCCCAACATGACTACACGAATGACATCGGCCTGCCATACACGAACACCATCCATTTATCACTGTGCCATCTTGCGTAGAATGTACATATACACTGTTCATTCTCGATACTGTTTGAGAAGAACGGACTTCTGCCCTCATTAAAAACGTATTGTCAGTATAAACATGATGCGTTATAGCTCCGACATTTCCACTTTGAAAGTAATTATAACTTTGCAGGCTTTTGAAATTCTTCATTTCTTGACCATCGACAGCTTTTGACGAAATTAAAAAGTTGTACACATCACCGTACATAACATTTGGCCATACCCTCATATCGTCTGCCCATGTTGTTATTTTATCTAAGCCTGGTGGATTCAGATCATTCATTTTGGTTGTATCAACAATAAAATTGTGAGTGTTCAGATAACGTGCTTTCTCTAATGTTTACAATGTTTTACGACCTTAATGGCGACCGGACACCGATGACCTCGTGCGGACACGTGCAATACTAAGGGGGATAATTAGAAAGACCCGTCTATACACAACCAAGCCAGATACAGAATGATATGGTTTAACCTTCTGCAACACCTAAGTTTTCCGGGTTTTTTAGTATAACTTGTTACTCGATTGTATTTTTGTTTGGACCATTTAACGTTTGTTATACAGTCTGAGCTAAATAACGTTCATATTGAACTATAGTTGCAGTGATGTAGGTCATCATCTGTTTGCTGGTCGGTTATTAAATCAGCTGTTTGTGAGGGTGTGTGTGTGTGTTCATTGTTTTCTATGTAATTGACACTGTATGAGGTTTAACTAGCTATAAAACCAAGTTTAAACACCATTTTATACATAAGGAAATGCCTGTACCAAGAATATGACAGTTGTTTTCCATTCGTTTGATGTGTTTAAACTTTTATTTTGTCTTTTAATAGGGACTTTCCGCTTTGAATGATTTTTGAGTTTGGTATTTTGTTATTCTACATTTTTCACATATTCGCTCTTATCATACTGCTAGAATTTTATGTTAATGGTTTATACAATTAAAAAAGCAAGCTTGAAAATGTACGCGCAATTGTACGTTATCTTGGTAAACATAAGCAACGTATCAGACGTAAGTGTATTTTAAATAATTTTCCTTTATTTTCAGATATGGAATGCGAGTTTTATTCGCGTTATGATTAAATTTTTAACGATACATTTGATTTGGTAAAGGATGCCGTTTTACCGGATAAAACATAGACTTTCAGTGTTATTGTGGGAACGTAATATCTGCTCCTTTACGTTCGTTCGTACCTTTTATCAAAAGTTAAGAAGTTATAAGTTTATTAGGTTTCAAAAATCTATATTAAAATCACCAACTAGAATAATATCTGAATTATGATTGATGGCAGTTGTAATTTTTTCAAATTCATCAATCCAATTAATTTATGAACTAGGAGGTCTGTATACTGAACATAATAAAATGATTTTTGTGAACTGGTTTAATTTAAAACCACATTGTTTCAATGTCACTTATTTCAAATTCAGCTTTTCTATTAAATGTTACTTTTCTGAAAATAAGCAACCAGACCACCAAATTATCCTGGGTGTTACTGTCCAAAATGTTTCACAACAACAGTATATATCTGGAGGATTTTCAGAGAACATTAAATTGTATTTGATTTCATCTAGCTTGTGTTCAAGTCTGTTGACATTATGTGAACATATTTTATACCCTTTGTTAAAGAAAAGTCATAAACAATATCCTTTCCTTCAGATGTTTCTTGCAAATGAGTTAAGTATTACATTCTTGACAAATTTGATTTAAACATCAAAATAGTTTGTGGAAGTTTTTATTTTTAGAAATAAATTTTAAAGATGAAATGGCTATATCTTCGTTGCCATTATTTTAACTCCAATACAGATCACAAAATTTCTACTTATGACCAAATGATTTACAGGAGAAACAAGACACAGGTTTACCATGCCTACATGTATTAAGGTCATGACCTCTTTCACCACAGTATTGACAGTAATCATTGTTTGATGAAAGTTTAAGAATTTTACATATTGATCAATGTTTTGTAAAAATACCGTTGTTCCTATTTTTGTAAGATGAATGCCATCTCTTTGGAATAAAGTCTTTTGACGTAGCCATATTCACCATAGAAACATTTGTTATGATCTATATATTGCAAATTGTAATAGTTGCACAGATCAATTATAATTTTATTAAACGGTTCCACATCTACATCCTTTCTGGGGGTACACTTGACACAATAATGTTAGTGTTCATATCTGCTTTAGATCTGAGCAAATACAATACACTTTCATAGTTTCTCATAGTTGATCAGATTCAGGGTGACACCATTGCTAATATCATTCGCACCAATATGGACAATGATTGATTTATATTGCCTGATGTCTTTATCATTGACAATGTTGATAATATCAACAATTCTTGCACCTCTGGTTGTTGATACACTGGTGTCAATCAGGTCTTTGTATTTATGCTTTTAAGAAGGAACTTTCTATCACAAGAATGTTGTTGTTATTATGATTTTTATTACATTTCTGATGTTGGGATCCATTCCACGACTTTTACCCTTTTTTCCTGAGAGGGGATTTAGAGATGTTTTAACATCAAGAGTTGATTGTTTGTACCTTTCAACGGGGAGGGGGGTGTTTGCATGGCACTGTCCTTTGAATTAGGATGAATTTGAGTTCCAATGCTATAAATTTCAGGTTTTGTAGTTTGAAATCATCAGTTTTTAGAAGCATCACAAGTAGTAACTTGTGTCCCTTTGTCAGTTACAATGGGTTTATTGTTTATCAAATTCATTAGATGGCAAACAGTTTTGTCAGTTCAAATATTTCTTCCTGTAGATTAATACTTTCATGATGATTGATGTTTATTGGAGATGAAGTATTAAAATCTAACAAGGTGACTGCCTGCTGGGAGTGGAAATGATGACAGTATCTGTGTTGATTGATGTCATGCTATGTACTAATTTTGATTCTGTCTCTACACAGTCAGATGTCATGTACTGCACAACCTTAGGATTGGTCTCTGACACATTGGAATTTTGTGTAGATTCATTCTGATTTATAATACTGATGGTGTTTTCATTATCCTCATTATTTACATGCACACAAGAATTTTAAATTTCACAATTTTAGAATCATCCAGTCTCTGAGTGTTATATAGTTCTTCTGCAAAATCTTAAAATTATTTTTGAACCAAAATATACACCCTTTCCTTGAATATGTAGAGTGTTAGTGGACTCATGTATGTGTAAAACAACTTTCCCTTCACTATCATCAAAAGAATAGACAAGTCCATTTTTACCTCTGTCCTCAAATTGTTCTTGAGAGTAGTTTCCAAACAATATATTTTTAAATAGGTTGTATATTACATTATTTTTAAAGTTAATAACATAGTACAGAGTTCTGTCTGTACAGTCATCAATGTTATATAACTCACTTGATTTAAGAAAGTTAAAATCCTCTGAAACACTTTTAAATCCAGAAAAGTCTCCAAGAAAAGATGTAATGTTCTTAAAGAATGTTGATGTTAAATCCATATTTTTCAAATTAATTTAAATCATTATTAATCCTTAATTAGATGGAGCTTGCAGAAACACATCTTATCACTTCAACTGTCTATGCCTATGAATGATGAAATACCCTAATTGTTAACGTGGTATTATATGTGATAATATGCTGTAAACAATAGTAAACTGAGTATATACTCACAATAGATTCAGACTTTGAAAGAAAATGAACAAATATATATTACCGGTATGATACCATTTGATTTGAAAATAAATTTAGTTCCTTTATCTTCAATTACATGCCATCGAAGAAAGAACAACCATGTTCGTGTGGTTTTACCAATTCCTTTCATTTTTAGATTGCTTTCTTCCAAAATTCATGTGCACGCCCGGCGTTTTGACGTAAACGTAGCTACGCACTTCCTATTTTAGTTGTAGTGATAGAATTCTTAATATCATTGATACACGTTTGAAAAATATGTGCAGTTCTTCAAGTGCAGATTTAAACCATGTTAATATTAAACCCAATCCCGCATGCAGATGTGGCCATCCTGTTGAGGATAGTATTCACTATTTTTGAGTGCCCTTTTCACAACGAAGCAAGAGAAATATTGTTTTCAAAATTAGAAAGATATGCTATACTCCATCTTGCTTCTATTGGCAGGTGACGGTGACCTTTCATTTCAGCAAAACAAAGAAATGCCTTCAACGTGTCAACGGTTTGGGTTGAAAATGAATAGCATGACTTGGAAAAAACACCAAAAGCGAAATTAAATAGATGTAAATATTTTTAAAAAGTACAAAACGCTTTCCTAAAATGAAAGTAATCGTCTTCAGGACGAACATTGAGCGTATAATGACAAGTTATGTGTGATTTTAAAACAAATTATCCATCCGTTATTAACAAGTATAAAGTAAAAGATTTTACTTGGAACTTGAAACAATAACAAATCTCCTGATTCAGATCGTATCATACTATGTAAAAATAAAGAAATTGGACTTACCGGTATGTTACCATGATATTCTGCATTGGTTAAGACATGATTAAAGCAGAAATACCGAAATGCATTCAATCATTATACATTTACAATACTTTGTGCAAGAGTACGCCATGTTTACTGCACTGTGACAAAATTTCAAATGACGTAATGCAACCTGTGATGTCAAGTGTGATTCGCCGTGATTAGACGCGATAAAGTAGTTCGTTTGTTATTTTCTTTATTATTATAGTGATTTTCATTTTTCATAATTACCGATAAAAGAATAAAGGACTTTTGTTTTGATACTGACTTTATCACTGAAAATATCAGGCTCGCCCTTAGGGTTCACCTGAAATTTTACCGTGATAAAGTCAGTATCAATTATTCTATATTTACAAATGATCACGCCAAATTATCAAATATGTATTATCTATAATAATACCCTGCACATTAATCACATTTCTACCCACGAGTATACGGGTTAGATACCTGCATCGCCACATGCAATCACAAAACATAAATTTAAAGCTAGTGACAGTAGTAACTGACTTCTAGTCCTAAGGTCATATTTCAGTAAATAGACTATATCACAGATTTTTGCGAAAAACGTTTTAAATTTGTCTGAAAATCATAAACTATTCAATTTCAAATCCATAAATTTTTCTAAAATAAAACATGCTATTGATACATAAATTCCCGTTTTACTGACCCAATTAGTCATATGGCTACCGGCTTCGTATTTGGTGTATTAACAAATATTTAGTGGAAGACAAACGTTAAAATCGACATTTTCGGCATACAACGTGATTACTTAAGCGCTTATTTCGAAGTTATTTGCACTTTATGATAGACCTTTTATTGCTAGAAACTGTTTATTTTATACATTTGTTTTAGGAAAAGAACCATCTACCTGTTCGCATGATGTTACACTGTATTCTAAAGTGACTATCGCCAGATGCCCAGAGGTTAACCAGATCAACACCTTATTGTTGGCTATTTACATGGTTGTAATACACATAAATCTTGTCAATATTCTCATTGCAATGTTTTCGTAAGTATAATCATTGAGAATCGGTTCTGTCTTTGTCTATCAAATTAATACCAAGTGGTTAAACATTCTTTCCTACCAGAAATTACTACCCATAACCATTTAAACAAATAAACTGGACATGTTTTTCAGTTTGCAAATCAATTTTTTTATATTTACCACTATTACTAAGTTTGAGCTACGACAATACTACGTCCAAAGAAAACTGTACTCTATTGAAAGACTAGTAATAAATTACATGAATTATCTAGCATTCATTTATAGCACTCCATGCTTCCCGCCAAAAGTGCTCAATCAATACCGTCACAAAGAGCGACAAAATTAATTAGTTAAAAGATTAATGATCATTATCCTGAATTGCTTCCCAAAGAACTGTTTTTGTAACTCATAAATGTGACAAAAGAATCATTAGGATTCATTACTACATACACGTAACACCTTTTGATATACTATCAAATTTAACAGTCTACACAGAAGTACCTCGGATATAAAATGCATAACTTTATCGAAAAGGTCTTTAATAGATATCACTGACCATTTCGCTTACAAACGATGTATTTTTCTTGATGAACCCAAGAGAACAACTTATAACCGTCTATATAACACTGTTGAGTGCATAATCCTAAGGAATTTCTAATAAACGTGTTACGATAAGGTATATATTCGACGCTGAGGTTGACAAATAAGACTTTAAATGTGGGAACTGTGTTAAAACATTGACTATCGATTAAAACAGGTAAAATTCAGTTTGAGTGATGGTAACCAGGTATCCTTCACACTTCTGGGTTTATTAAAGATTATACAAATTTAGAATTATCATTTGCTGATATAATTGCTTGTGATTATAGGATTGGAAAGGTGTACGTGTTTGTGGGGTAAAAAGGTGTGTGTGTGTGTGTGGTGTGGGGGGTTCTAGTATGCACTTCTAGATTTGAGGAAAATCAAATAATAAGCCATTTCGATTTTTCACTTTATTAATTACCATATCAATCTGTCACTCCACTACTGAACCTCGTCCTGAAAATGTATGAATATTTGTCACTGGACCAAAACAAACAATATTCAATCAATTTCTGCAAAACCCGCACAAAGCTATACAGTCTGGTTGATTTTTTCGGATGTCTCCATAGGCTTTCACTAACTTTGAAAGTTTGTAAGCGTCTAATAGCGTGTTCCACATATACCTGACACCCAGACGATAATTGTAAGTTTATTTTTTACATTATATTCTTTCTGCTCTTATTCTACACGTAGCTCTAAGTTTATGGCACCAAAAGAGGATAACTAACGGAGAACGACATGCAGTATTTTTGTTTTACCTAAAATGACAAAATCCCAGGGAAATCTTATATCATACTTGACCAATTGAAGGCAGTTAATTAAACAGTTCCGCATCATCCTGTTGTCCTAGGAAACTACTGCGTGTGAACCTGATATGATTCCTATTGTCCACAAAAACCTGCGTAGGTATGCAATGCCGGTATTTGGAGTTAAATTGTTTGGTCAGAAAATGTCAATTACCGCTAACACTTCGGGCATTTTATGCCACCCTTCCACGTAGTTGTCGAGGATGTGCAACCGGCGAAAAGCGAGTCACATTTTACATAGAACCCATACAAGAGAAGTTACAATTTCAGTTTAAACTTTTTTGTTTTTGTTTTTGTAAAGACTTAGTTAGAGTTAAAGAAATACATAAAGAAAATACTTGAATTAGAGTGTATATGACAGCGAGTACTTTTCGGACTGTTTGAAAGGCAGGTCAAAAGGGTAAGACAATTTCAAACCTCAGAAATTACAATGCGGAATGTTTTGCAATTTTGCAGGAATATGTATAAGATGTCTTTTCCCAAAAATCCTCTGAATTATTTCGTTTGGTCGAACCAGTCACATTTTACATAAAAATAATATAAAGGAAATTAATCTTTTCCTGAGTAGGTATTAACAGATTATTATATATAAAATCATTTCCAATGTCTAATAATGGCTAGTGAGGCCCTAGAGGTTAGGAGTTTATTACTCAAAACGGATTAAGTGCATATATTATACATGTAGAGGCATCACACATAGACATAACATGTTCAGTACGTATAATTATGTAAATGAAGCAGAGTTAAAATTGAGTTAATTTGTCATGCTCAAAGTAACTTTGGTATGGTTGTTCAAAATGAACATGTCTGTTGGTGTTGCTCGCTAGGAAAATAAATGAAATCAGTCTAACAGTAAGAATACATGTATATAAACAAAAAAATTAAATCGTGATTTCTTCAACGTTTCTGTTTCATCAAAAGTTCTGAATTGTTCAATTAAAATAGAAATAGTTTTGAACGTTTGGTGTAAAAATATTGATAAATATAATGCTTGCCTAAGTTAACATGAGATGAAAGATTTATTTCTTAATTTTGCACTTGTGTTGTTAATAAGCATGTACTTTATTTACTGTATACTATATTTTTTTATTTAATGCTTTGTACCGTTATCTATCTTGTTGAAATCCTTAGACATTTTTGTTATGACTTTTGACCTTTCTGTTACTCTCACTTTAAATGTTATATTCCTTAATTTTTCATCGAATTCTGCTAATATTGTTTTTAATGCAGACAATATATCTCAATGTTTTCCGTATGCCTTTGTAAAGAAAGTGGCCGTTTTCTTATATGCACAACATTTGTTTGATACATGGGCACAAAATTATTGTTTATATTCTCGTTATTTTATTTTCATCCTGACAAAATATATATTTAACTTTTTACATACAATTTTATTACATATTGTTATTCAAATATCACATATTTACCCTGCTATTAGTTTTTAAACTTATTGAATATGGAAATGTAATGTACTTACTTCATGGGGAGAAGACTAAAATAGCCAAACATTCCTATTCTTTATTACACAAATGTTATGTAAGAAATAAATCACTACATTGTAATATCTAATAAAGAAACTTTAAATGACTAATACATAAACAAGTATAGTTCGACGTTAGTTAGGATCTGTTATAATGCATGACAATATAACTAGTAATATGAATGCAAACAGTGAGATCTTACTACAGTGTTGATTAGATACTTTTATTCGTAGGTTTCCTAAAATGAGCAATACGTTTGAACGAATCGTATGCACATTTAAAGGCTGTTAATTACATTTGTATTTTGTTGATTAGTTAAGAAATTATTAAAATTTAAATTTCAAAATTCTCAAGCAAAGTTGACATTAGTCGGTGAGCTATACCTGAATGTACTTTTAGGTAAAAGTGCTCCTAGCTTATTTGAACATGCTCGCCTTTTACGTTTTTAGTTTTGAGTTGTCTGAAAGAAAGCGCTTCGAATGAATCAAATTTGAAATATTTTTTTTTATATTCTGTTGCTCAATAACCTATTCAGGTATTGACATGATTCATGTGATAAATATCAATTCTATAACATGGATTATTTGTGTATTTGGTTGTCTCGTTTGTATGGTTTAAAAATTTGCGTGTCGAGGCCTTTTATAGCTGACGTTATGTGTATTTGTCTCTTTTGGAGGCCGTATGATTGCCTATAATTGCTAACTTCCATTTCTGTTTAACTCTGGTGAATAGTTGTTTCATTGGCAATCATACCAAGACATCTTTTTATTTCTATATTGCTGTCTAATTCAAATATACTAAACTGTTTCTTATATCGCTGTAAAATCAAACTGAACATTTACGTTTTATCAACATTTGATGAACTTAATATTACGTACATATACATCAATTACATATAAAAAAAACTAAAGGTTGCACTTTGTGAATACAGCTGTTTCACAAACCACGCCTCTTTTGGGGAGATATATAATATTCATAGATATTTTGTTTTGTTTACGTACTGGTTCCCAGATATGATCTCTATGTTTCATCTCATAGAGACATAACTTGGGAATGTTACCAGTATAAATGCACATGGAAGGCGGTAGACTTGAATTCTGAGAAAGACCTAAAGTGAAGTGAGGGGTAGTGCAGAATTTTAGTATAAGTTTAAACTCTTAGAAGTTCGGGCATATAAATGTTAAAAATATGCCTCACAGCCCTATGTTTTGACCTTTGAATAAAAAAGTAGTGCATATCAACTTTCCATTCTAGGATATAATTTTTACGAAACTTCATAGCAAAAGTGGTACAGTTTTAGCCGTAAATGGAGTTCCTATGGGAAATTGCATTGTCTATATTCACAGAAATGCAACCTATATTGGGTGAAAAAGATAACATGTAGAATTTCACCAAATCTGGTTTATCTCAGAGATTTTAATGACATTAAATCAAATATAAAGTTTTGTAAATATTTCATGAAGATTGAGAAAATCCTGGTCCTTTACTATAATGACTCAGCATAAAATCACAGTTTATAGTATGCATAGTTTACTTAAAGCCCTGAGTGCAAAGTAAATTCATAATATATGCATATTTGTTATTGAAATTGTTTAGAAGTGCTTTTATTTACTCTTCGCAGTCATTGAAACTCATAAATCCTTATTGAATATTGTTGGTGGGTTGTTTTGTCCTGACGATAACCCAAAAGTAAGCCGTAACACCTGAATATGCTTATTTGTAACCGTGGCATAAAAAAAAAATACAAGCTAGAAATACAAAATACCTCATTAAAACTAACAATAGCGTGTTCTATCCTTAATATGTACTAAATATTCCATATTCACAGAAACAGCAGAATTATTCAGCAAATTTGAGGCCCTAGGGCAAAAAAATAGAGAGAAATGCCTATCCTTGGTCATAAAACAGATAATTTAACCTGTAAATGCTATGATTTTATTATTATAAATGTCTTTTGTAACGAAAACAATAACTGTGCATGGAAAGTATGCCAAAAAAAAAAAAAAAAAAAAAAAAAACACAGATGTTAGCAGTTAATTTATAAAACTTTTAGTGAATGCATACATCAGACTGGTAACTTCATACAAACAACGTTTGCAAATATGGCTTTGTTTAAACACTTTTAGTTCATATATTAGCTAAATTATGTTAGATATACGGTTAGAAATGATATTGTTGTGACAAGATTTCTAAACTGACCACTTGATGCAGAAATAGTGAACTTTTTGATAAATAGGCATACAGTGAGATGTGGACTGGAGACAGAGGCAGGATTGGATATTTTATATAATCTTGAATGTTGGAATGATTAACTACTAACATTTACATATATAGTATTCTGAAATGCTTTCAATTTGTTATCAGAATAGTTTCAAATAGTTTCTATACATTGCATGTCAGAAAACATGCACATAGGGTAAGCTGACAATAATAAAAGTCTTGTTTTCAAATTTAAAAAAAAAAAGATGGAAACAGGGTGGGGTATAATATGTACTGTAAAAGAAAAGTTACAGTATATACAGTGATTTCTTTAAGGCTATGATTCTGATAAAACGTATTGTTGTGAGAAAAATGTTTTCAGGAGTTTTCTATTTGAATAAATGTTAGTATAGGTTGCACTTTGTAAATACAGCTGTTTCACAAACCACGCCTCTTTTGGGAGATATATAATATTCATAGATATTTTGTTTTTTTACGTACTGGTTCCCAGATATAATATCTATGTTTCATCTCATAGAGACATAACTTAGAAATGTTACCAGTATAATTGCCCATGGTAGGCGGTGGAATTGAATTATGAGAAAGACCTACAGTGAAGTGAGGGTAGTGCAGAATTTTAGTATAAGTTTAAACTCTTAGAAGTTCGGGCATATAAATGTTAAAAATATGCCTCACAGCCCTATGTTTTGACCTTTGAATAAAAAAGTAGTGCATATCAACTTTCCATTCTAAGATATAATTTTTACGAAACTTCATAGTAAAAGTGGCACAGTTTTAGCCGTACAGGGAGTTCCTATGGGAAATTGCATTGTCTATATTCACAGAAATGCAACCTATATATTGAAGACAACTGTCGCAATGAAGAACATTAATTTTCAGAGACGAAGAGAACTGATTTGACAAAACATTAGAAGAGAATGCAGTTTACAGATATTTCAATCTGCCAGCTCGGATAAGACGATATCATGCCAAGAACATGGAGGTCGAAAAAGACGAATAATTTACAATTTTCCTATCTTCCTGATTGTTTACTCATTTCTTTCATCTTTTTTTAATGTATGTTCGTAATTATGATCGTTTAAATCTTATTGATTGTTTCTGATATTCTTGGAACTATTTTAGATATAGAGTTCATATTGATTCGGCTATCCTCTCTTTAGACTTTTCAGCAGCTTGAATGAAGTTTAGAAGAAATTCATATCATATGCACATTTTTATTTTACTTCGATAAGATGGCAAAAAACGAAACACGACGAAAGGAAAAACAGCAGGATACAAAAAATAACAGAAAACAAAAAAACTTAGCAACACGATCCCCACAAAAACAAAGGGGGTGATCTCAGAGGCTCTTTTGTTTATTGCTTTTTTTGTTTTTCAGGTTGGAGACAAGTGATGAACAAGATACAGAACTTAATTTACAAGAGCAATTTAATTGATTTACTATCGTCGGAAATGGATTCAATGCAGAAAAATCAAATGGAAACTTTACAAGCTATTAATCTATTGACAGAAAAACAACAGAAACATTACAGGCTATTAACCTATTGAAAGAAAACAACAGAAACTTTACAAGCTATTAATCTATTGACAGAAAAACAACAGAAACTGTTGATCGTAGACATTAATTCCAATACACACGGTCGAACCTTTGTACCTAGGGAAGTGCCTATAACACGATCATAACTACCCTTTTGAGGACAAAACAACATTTGCATTTTTAGACAACCAGTTTTATTAACGTCAATGAATAATTTTTACCATACATTTGCTCAAATTTACATATAACAACATTACCAATCAGGGTAAAATTTGAACTACAATGGATCTTTATTGGGTTAAATTGTCAAGGAAATTCATAAATGAAAGTAATTTTGATAATTCATTTGTTTCAACTATTGCGAGATGTTCAAACTATATCTTTTTGTAAGGACCAATTATCAGGTGTGGCATTTAGTTGACCTCATGATTACTTCTAACATTGTTTGATACATTCTCGTTGTCACAACATACAAAACAAAGGCCTTAGTGGCAAGTCATCATTACATGTTTATGGTTGTTTTAAGTGGTATCGTTTGAAGCGATTTTCAGACATTTTCTCAAGCATATTAACATTCACTAGTAAACCAGGTTAGATCTGAATAGCTCCTAAAATACTTAACAATAAATTATTAAGTCATGTTCAGTCGTGCAGTCAATATTAAGTCTTAACCACTGCGGTAGATGCACTTCTGTTTTAACAATGTGCTGGCACTCTTATTCTTATGGCTCCGTAGTTGTTTATTTTCTGTACACATCAACATCACATGATTAGTATGACTAGCTGCTGAACAGTACTAAAATTACCTGTGTGGATAAGTGTGAAAATTTACTTAAAGACTGAACACCACTAAATAATTTATTGTTTAGACTTTTCAGCTGAAATTAAAATCATAATGACCGTTTTAGACTAATATTTATTTACTGGTGAGTTTCAGGATGGGGTTGTTTTTGTTATTCCTTATTCGTGTACTTAGCTTGTGTTTCATTGATTGTTTTATATTAAAATATTCATTACTGATCATTTATTTTTTTTTTCATATAAACTTTATAGTGTCTTGAAGCCCTCGAAACACTTTTTATCGGTCGTCCGTCCCTCCGTCGTTTGAAAACATCTATTTTACCTGGAACTAATGGATCATGGATAAATGATCTTTACTTGTATGTAATTTGGAGATCTAGATTAAAAACTGTATCCGAGGTTTAATACATCAACACACGGTGGCACTGTTCCTTAAAATGGAACACATGGTTTAAATTTAATGCTTTTAATTATATCTCGCAAAAATTGGCAGGCATAACGATATGAAATTCACTCATAAGTCAACATGGCCAACATCGTCAATTTACTCCTATCAGTGATAATGTCCTTAAATGATAATTTGTACCGGCAATTTTTATAGCGGAAAATATCTTAGTAGTTGGAGAGCAATTGAAAATAGCAAAATGATATATATTTATACATTGTATGTATATATAAATATTTTAACATTTTCTAAATTATTAACATCTATTTATCACTAATCAAATACGGGCTTTAAAGTAATTTTGAAAATACCTACTCTCTATGCGGCATAAACCAAATGTGGATACTTAACAATTCCAAAGGTCTGTTAGGGTACACATATTTTCTGACCCCATTCCAAACTAAAACCCATGAAATGAATTGGTCCAGCATTGTTTCATAAAAAAGAGCGACCAACGTAGATACAAGTATCTTGTCTAAGAGTGGGATAAGTTGTACTTTGAAAAAAAAAATCACTCTGATTTAAACAAAAAAATCTCTAAAACTGACATTATTAGGATGTTTGATTTCTTGAATGACAACATATTTGTTATGTGTGGAGACGTGTTTCCTACAAAAGATCGGCATTACCATGGGAAACAACGTTGCTCCTCTTTCTTTCTTCATATGGGGATGACTTCATACAAGATCTTCTTAGAAGGAATGAAAAAAAGCTTTAAGTATCTTGAAACTTCACGTTTCGGTATAAAGATGATATCCTCTCACTGAATATTTCAAAGTTTGGTGACTATTTTGAACGCATCTATCCAATCGCACTTGAAATAAAAGATACAACAGATACAGGTAAGTCTGCCTCATATCCTGAATTACATCTATAAATTGACTAAGTGGAATCAGTTCATAACAACACGTTATGACAGTCTACCTCGTCTTGAGCTGAGATTTAAGTTCACTATTAGTAAAGAATGAGAGATGGTGTGATTATCAATAAGATAACTTTCCACTGAACTCGAAAGGACAAGGATGTTAACAACTACATTATAGTTTACCTTAATCAAGCATGAATGCTCTGTAGAGACCGTTCATGGTTTTGATGATCTTAAATAATTTTGGTGCTTCTCTTTTTCAAATTTTGAATGAATATGGTTATTCCAATAACACATGTCTAAAGAATTATAAAACAGAACCACACGTTTACCTATTCCGAATATGACTGTTTTGCTGAGTGTGAATTCGCATTACTATAAGACGTGTCACGGTATTTGTTATCCAACATTCATGTATTTAGTTATGATGTTGTATTTGTAATTCGGATTGGATATTGTTAAATGTCTTATCGTTTGTAGTTGCAATTCTACCCTTTTTATTTTCTAATCGTATGTAAAAGTAAAGATAATTAATCACTCAGTTCATTTCTGAAATTTTAGTTTAAAGCAACAATATGTACACTATTTATTTGTTTTACAGTTTGATTTAGAAATAATACCGACATAGCTAGATAGTACAATTAATTATCTAATTACTAACACAATTCTATATTAATATTCTTGTAATTGTTATAAAATACATCAAATGACATAGTTACAAACCTGATCTTGAACAGTATCAAAAAATTTTAGAAATTTACCTGTGACGTCACTTTTGTGGCGTTGACCCAGTCGTGTGAAAGACAGTTCGTGGTTCTGTTGTGCTGTTTTGTGTGCTGTCCTATGTTGTTTTATGTGTTCGTTTTATTCTGCGGTTAGCATGTCGAAATGTAGTATTGTATTGTTTATTTGTGTATTTCTCTGTCCTGAATGTTCTTGCATTTATTTTTACTGTATTCCTGTCATGTAATGGTATCATTTTAGTGTTATATTTAACATTGTCATAAAAGTGCGAGGTTTGGCTATCCACAAAACCAGGTTCAACCCACCATTTGTTTCTTAAAATGTCCTATACCAAGTCAGGAAAATGGCAGTTGTTATCTTATAGTTCGTTTCTGTGTGTGTTGCATTGTCGTTTGTTTTTGTTCACTTCAGTGTTTCTGTTGTTTCGTTGTTTTCCTCTTATAATTGATGTGTTTCCCTCGGTTTTAGTTTGTAATCCGGATCTGTTTTTGTCTCAATCGATTCATGACTTTCAAACAGTTGTATACTACTGTTGCCTTTATTTACACTATGCCTTCAAATGTACCCTCCACTGACTACCTTCTCCAAAATCATGAGGAAATAATCATTGGAGTTGATAGATATAAAACTATAAAAGTATCAAGCTTTACTATCCTATATGTGCCAGTAAACTGTTATAGATTACTTGTACGTAATCGTGGTCTCTATTGATTTAGATGCATGTCAAACGCCATCTAGTTCGTTTTTCCGTATTCAAGATGCAACTGTCTTTAACATGTTTTAATCATTACTTTATATATATACCTAAATATAATGAGTTCTTAATGTAATAGGATTAAATAATTGATGAATATACAAATTGATGACTGATTGCTCCTTTTTTACAGTAATTTATCGTTTTCTCAAATATACGTCGTTAAATAAGTGAAACACAAGTAAATGTATGGTAATGTTTTATAAATTGAATGGAATCACAAATATCATGTTGATATATTATCTTTTGAAAAATGTAAAGATAAACTACGAGCATTCAAGAAACATACGAAAAAAGGAGATCTTTAGTACTAGCAACCCTGGGTATAAGTGAAAAACACATTTTACAGTTTGAAATATCGAAGATTGTAAGAAAGGTACATACATGTATAGATAAAAAAAAAAATGGAGATTGTTTCATGATCTTTAAATCCATATTAAGTTTGCCTTACATTTGAAAAAAAAAAAAAAAAAAAAAAAAACATAAGGGTTTTCAATCCAGATAGACAGCTATTAAGAAAGTGAAAAACAGTAACTATATGTTAAACAAAGCATTCTATGGTTATTCAAAAATTAAACTAGAAGATGTTCATTCTAGGCTGATCCTCTCTCTTGCAGCATACGGGTATTTGAGACACCCTTGTTGTCATCTGTCAGAGCTAAACAGATAAAAGACAGGGAATTAGTCTAATGTTCATTCTTCCTCACTTATACAGAATGCCATACTAGTATTGTGAAGTTGTTGTCCGTTTTCAATATCTTCGAAAAGTTTACGCCTCCATTAATGAAAGCTGATTTTTTATCAGAAAAAGATATACTGTGTTTGGGAAATTTTCATAATAGTCTTAAATATCACTTTTTAAGTTTAATAAAAGGGAACACAGAATCATAATCAGGAAGTTCTAATGAACATATTCATAGGTTCGTAAATACACGTACCCACATATATATATATATATATATAAACGAATTGAACCAATTTCTATATAATCCGAATTTTAATTCGTTAATACTTATTACTTTCTGAAATGTTAAAATTATTACAAAAACTGTATGTATGTAAATTTAAAACCAACTAATTTGAACTTATGAAAAGAATACTTATTATAAAAAAAAAATCTTTTAAATATGTATAAATAAATTTTAAAAGACTGTTTCAACAAGACCAAGGTCTTTAAATGTTTTTTGAATGACGCAAATTTGTTAATTGCGCTTGTGAAGTGAAATGAAAACAGTCGTATGTCCTACACAACTTATACCAAAGATAAATATCTCGGTTTTGATTTCAATAGAATAAAGGACGGCATCTGATTTGAAAGGAATGTAAGACACTGAAGAAAATATTTTGCTGTATCAATGACAACATATCTTCTAAATCGCTTCTCCCTTCTTCAACGATCCGTGTTTGGGATTTAGGATGATGTGCTAAAAGTGAGTTCCTTTTTCATTTCAGAATAATATTGTATTTACGGTAATGTCTTTTATATTTCCATATTTTATATGAAAAAAAGAGTATATTGTATAATTATCACGAGATAACTCTCCAGCAGACACCAAATGACATAGACATTATTCGTGTCGTTTTGCGAGTCACCTGTGTAAACATACATTAATATCAAATGGTATTTCTCATCATAAGTCCTATTGGTTGTCATCGATATAACTAGAATATTGAAATAAGGCATTTTCCTACATCTTCCAAGCAAATCATCTACACTCAATAATTCGTTTAAGTTTGTTCACTTTTTAAACGACCTTCATGAATACAGTGGATTTTAATGAATGTTACATGACCGGTTTGGAATATTGATTCTTATTATACTCTTAATTTTTCTTACGTATCCAACCGAATGTTTTTAGTCATCTAAAGATAGCTTTATGTAGTAGCAAAGTAAACGATAAGGAAATGTGGTGCAGTTGCAAAGAAGAAAACTATCCACCAGAGACTAAGGAACAGCGATATGAATAACTATATGGCATTGAAGAGCCTTCAACATTGAGCAAAATATTTCTGTAAATACAATACAATGCCATGGCAAAAAAAATGAAAACAAACAGCTTGATTTATGGAAAGAAAGAAAAAAAAAACAATCAAAGAAAGTAGATAAGGCAGATAGCTACCAACAACAATCACTGAATTACAGGCCCCTGACATAGGATAGGCAAAGAAAGAACTAAACATTCCCTCTTATCATGGACAGTGCCGTAACAGCGCAATATAAAAACACACTATACACATCAATTGAAAAGGTTTCACTAATTTGAAAAACGCTAAAATCCAAAGAACACTCGCATTTACTTACACATATTTTAAATCAAGTTCCAACTAATACTTTATCAATTTTTCCCACGCTAAAATTGTAATCACAAGTAAGCGAAATAATTAAAAAAAACATGGCCTTGTGCAGTGTCAAAAGAAAAGTATTGCCATGATGCAGTACTAAAAGGGCTCAATAATGTACAGCCACAGATATTTAGCACATACTATTAAGCACATAGTGACCCTGCTTTCCACAGTATGAGTCGTTAAGGCCTAAAGAGTTTGCATAGTTTGACCTTGAAAACCAAGTTTAATCCACCATTTTCTACATAAGAAAATGCCTGTACCAAGTCAGGAATACGACAGTTGTTATCCATTCGTTTGATGTGTTTTAGCTTTTGGTTTTGCCATTTGGGGACTTTCCATTTTGAAATTTTCTCGGAGTTCGGTACTTTTGTGATTTTACTTTTTGCACAGTTTAACGTAACCTCTATTTCTCCATTCCCGCAGAATATGACTGCATGGTCAATTTATTGATATGCAAACGATGTTAAAAACATTGATGTGTCACAACATTCGTCATAAACAAATATAGTTATGTATATCTATTCATAAATACAGTAAGACTATGTCACGTCTATATCTGCATTGAATCAAGCAATGTTTTTCTATCTTTTTACAACGTAGAATTAAATAGTCACCACGAGGGTTTTCAAAAAGGTAAATAAAAAGTAAAAAGGCAAAATCTTTATAAACTAAACATCTCTTAATCTTAACGAACAATCTGGAAATGTATATTTTCTTTTATAAAAACGTCCTTGTTACATAAAGATTTAAAAAAAAGATTGTGTCACCGAAAACACTGACATAGATATACTGTCAAATAATTTCCTTCTATTGAAATAACAAAGTCACAATCATTTTAAAGTTGATATTGCTGACATCACAGTTATTTGTATATCGGGGCTTTAAATATTGAAAAACACTTGTTCAAAATCTAAAAAAAATATATTTAAAACTGTAAATAATTTGGTCTTAACAAATAGTGGGTTATATTTGATTTGAAATTACCGTTTATGGTTTTAGAATTAAACGAATAGAATTTTGACGAGTCAGATAGTAATTTGTCTACTTGTATTCTAATTTATCTTTTTTCTTCTTTTATATTTGTGTTTGGACATTTAACCTAGGACGATTTGCTAAACAGTAAGTATTCAAAAAATTAATGTATTTGCGGACAACGGAACAACTTAAGGTATCTTGGGTGTCTAAACTTCTATACAATACTTTTAGGTCAATGTGCTTTCAAATGTCAACTACTGCAACATTCAACTTGTTTTTTCTTAAAATACATTGACATTAACGAAATCACAGTTATATTATATAGGTTATAAAGGGGAAACTTCGTTTACTGGGAAAAAAATAATTAATGTATTTGCGGACAACGGAACAACTTAAGGTATCTTGGGTGTCTAAATGTTCGCAGATATATTTTTCCCAAACTTCTATAAAAGACTTTTAGGTCAATTGTCAATTACTGCAACATGCAACTTGTTTTTTCGTAAAATACATTGAAATTAACGAAATCACAGTTATTTTATAGGTTAAATAATATTACAAAATTGAGAAATATGGACAGCATTCGTTTAGTAAAAATGTGCGGAATACTTTTTAGTATCAAATTTACAATTTCAACTATCTCCATTTAAAAAGAAGAACATGACATTGAGCAAGATGTAGAATATTTTTGCATAGGTATGCTCATCTCTACGAATTTGGCTTCGGACAAAAATATACTTTCTTGATTCTTGTTTTTAACACAATGTTGCTAGTTTGGTATACACTTACACTTTTATTTCCAAATTCGGATCATTTTCTAACAAGAGGGGTGGCAAAATACTCATATACAATATTTCGAATGCATACCGAAAGGGATTCATTATATGCAAGCAAGTGAAAAATATTAATAAATTCCGAACTCATAGATTATATCGGAAGTAGAAGCGTCTTTTCCATAAACGATAATTGACAAATTTTAAGACAAATTTAGCCTCTATCAAATATTAATTTTCAGTTATGTACCTACACTAACGCTCTACGCTTGATATCATATGAAGCAGAAACATTATATTAATTTGCTACTTGTTTTTCTATAATCCAATAAAGTTTGTTAGACATGTTGGTACATTAAAGTAAGCCATAATATTCTGCCTGAAGCATGTAAAACTCGTCCACTCTCATACAGACAATGAAGGTAAAACTTTGTTACATTCTACAATTATTTCTGCTATTACGATCTTCTGAAAAATAGTCCAAATAGAATATAATCCTAAAAAAAATAATTGTCGCAGCCTTTACACAAACCAGAATACCATAAAGTGATCGGTCTTAGTGTGTTTTACTTTAAAAACAAACTGTATCAGCTATGCAACATTCACTTTGTATTAGTACAGGAATTGGGGCAATCTACACTCCCCTTGTTGGTTCGTTCCTAGTATAGAAGATACTTTATATTACATTAAGCAATTAACACCAACTACATCAATCAATTTAAAATGAACAAGAGCTCAATCCAGCAACTTGTATAATATTTGATACATACAGCAAATTTTAGAGATAGATACTATACACGATGATCCAGAATATTACATGAATTGATGCTATTTTCAGAAAAAGCTTTCATTTGAATTGTAACATGACCTCAGAGGCTGTTAGTTATGACTCCTCTAGAGCAGGGACGACTACCTCAGGACAACTTAGGGGATCAGGACTTATGAACAAAAGTCTAAAAGACATGAACAAAAGTCTAAAAAACGTCACAAGGAAACAAGAGGTAAAGTTTTTGATTTATAGTTGAATTATATTTAGAATGTCATGAATGCATACACAGTAAATTGACTTAATTGGAGTAACTGGTACATAGAGCATATTATGTAATATTTTACAAGTGAATATAAATTTCTTCATTTAAAACCAACAAAGCCTCCTAACAGATGGGATGAGCCGACATTTATTCCTTAA
Organism: Mytilus coruscus; assembly: GCA_017311375.1. Taxonomy (NCBI): domain Eukaryota; kingdom Metazoa; phylum Mollusca; class Bivalvia; order Mytilida; family Mytilidae; genus Mytilus; species Mytilus coruscus. The sequence continues at coordinate 41,137,573 of CM029608.1, forward strand.
TATTTGTTTCAGTGTTTGGGTCTTTTGGTTGCTGTGTCGTTGTCAGACACCCACCTAATTTCTCCATGTAATTATATACATAATTGTATATAAGGGGATGGTAACTAGATATTTGACACGAGAACATTCCTGCATATAGAACATGTGTAGAATAAGATCTTTGAATATAATTGAATATGTGGTATGATTGCCAATGAGTCAACTCTCTACCAGAGACCAAATGACATAGAAGTTAACAACTGTAGGTCATCGTACGGCCTTCAACCTATGAGCAAAACCCATACCGCATAGTCAGCTATAAAAAGCCCCGAAAAGACAAATATAAAACAAATCAACATGAAAACTAACGGCCTGATTTATGTACAAATTAAAACAATCAACGAAAAACAAATATAATATACAGAAACAAACGACAATCACTGAATTACAGGCCCCTGACTTGGGACAGGCACATACAGAATAAGGCGGGATTAAACATGTTTGCTGATAGAAACCCCCTTTTTTACCTGGTAAAGTGTTGTATTAGTACAATATAAGAACACACTATAAAAAGCAGTTGAAAAGAGGTAAACTCATCATAAGAGGTATTTTCAAAGATACGTGATGCTTGCAAAACGTAAAAGATTTTATTTTTTCGAAAATATAATAGATTCATATTTGTGTCATGTACTTTCCCTAAATAATGCAAAGTTGGTCAAGGATGGTTTTGTTAAATGCATTGATCTCATTGAACTTGAAATAAAAAGTACCACAGAAACAGTTAAGTCTGCCTTATATATTGACTTGTGTGTATAAATTCACAATGAGAGTGGCATAACAAAGAAGTTATAATTTCAACTTTTTATTTCTATGTAGCAGCTTTCCAGCAGCGCCTGGATAAGGAGTTTATATTTTACAGTAGATAGCTATTCTAGAGCTCGCCTTTCTTATTATGATTCCTTTGGTAGAGAATTAGTTCTTACATGAACGTTATTTAACCCAAAGGTTTTTATTGTAAAGTCATCCCTTTGACAGTTTAACGACCGATTCATTATTATGTTGTTGGTTATAAATGTAAACAGGTATATCAATTTATGATGTGATTCACTTCCCGTGGCCAAAACCGTCCTCTTATTTTCGATTCTGACACTTGTTTGGCATAACCGAAAACCTTATGGATATCTGACATGAGGAACACGACGCATGCCACCTGTGTAACACAGGATCTGGTTACCCTTCCGGAGCACCTTATATTACCAACTATTTTGTTGAGTTCGAATCACTCACTCATTTAATGTCTGTGTAGTTTTTTTGTAAACTAATGTCTGTTGTTTTCTCATTTTTTTAAATATCCGCAGGTCTTGTGGTGTTTTTTTTTTTTTTTGGTCTTTATAAAGCTTTTTCATACGTTATGATTCATTACAGTAAAAGGGACCCTATGTGCTATACACTTTTCATCAGTGGCGCTCGAATAACGATATTTTGATGGTCAGATCAATTACGAAACTTTTGAGCGTTGAAGACAATAAAACTAACTTTGTTTCAAATCTAGCTTAGGCCATCAATGCTTGGCGATAGAACACCTTAGTGTTTCGAATGATTAAAACTTTTTACGAACAGTAAATTTACACCAACGGACCGTGTCGATGACATAAGATGCCAAAACGTAAAGGGTGACTACTTGGTTGTATTTGAATGAAATTCATCAAACAGTAGTATCGTCCCTGTGGTTGAAAAAATATATTATAATGTGGATAATATTCATATAATAAATGAGGATTGGTTCGAGTCCCCTATACATAGGAGTCACCAGCGCTCGAATCAAAACACTTTAAAGGCAAAATAAGTAACGAACTTGTCAATGATAATGTCAGAAAATAAATAAAAAAAAAAAAAAAAAAAAAACACTTCATAAATTGTATGCGTCCGAATAGCGTTTTCTGTATTTATCTTCACTAGGAAAGCTTAAAGCAATTTTTTTGAAAACCAAGAATGAATATGCACCGATACACTTATATATATCCAAATGTATCTATTTATAAATTTAGTGTAACAGCTATCATGATCTATTAATATTGATACAGTTTCTAATCTTTTCTATTTCAGTGAGTATTAAAACAATCTTCATACGTGAGTTAAATCATAATGTTGTTATAGATTTAAAAGAAGGTCAGCAATAATGGTCAACGTAAATATTATTATGACAGTGTCTGAATAACATATATACAAAATAACCGATTTCGCGTATTTTCAAAGGAATAATTATGGCTGATTTCATATGAGGGCACTGTTACTATTTGTTTACTACTATGCAAAGGCAAAATCATTCACAGATAAATGTTTTTTTTTTTTATTTATTTAAAATCCGATCAGAGTCATTTATTAATGCCTTCACTTTAAGTGCTATCTTGTCATTTTTCTAACATCTTGTGTTATAAACCTTTTGTAATCAAATTGATCGAGATTGAAAAGGGAAGGGTCGCAATCTCAAAGATTTCACCTACATGTTTTTAACCTCGCCAATACTTGTCCTATATCTTTGATTAAAAACAAAAAGGTATGTCTTTCCGAAGGACAGAAATGTCCAATGATCTTTAATATTGACTAAATTTTTAAAAGTTCGAAATTATTCATTTCTAAAAGTAGCAGAAGTACAGTACAACCTGTGACTTCCTCTTAGTAATGTCCAACCTCTTGTATGGTCACCATCGAATGGTGGCCATTTATTGGGTATTCAATCTTGAAATGTTGGCCATTTATTGGGGTCATAAAACATAGGTTGATGTTTTATCTAATCATGTTACCTGTTGAAATCAATCAGGGTTGAAGTTTTCAGCTTGTATGTTTCATTAAAATTTACCTGTACAGGTACCTCAGGTTTCTTCTCAAATTGACATTTCACCTTTTCTTGAAAATGTAAAATAGAATGTTGTTTTAGTCTTTGTTAATTCATATCATTTGTTGATTTTCTGTCTTTAAATTTACATATTTTCCTTTTTTCTAATGTTTTAATTTTTTATGTTATTTTTATTTTTATTTGTTTTTTGCTTCTATTCTTTTAATTTCTTCTAGGAAATAATCTTGAGTAGAAATGACAAAAATTCAAAGATGAGTTATTGACTAGCATTTGAAAACAAAACAGAGAATCCTTTAAATAATTATTTTTCAGTAAAAAGTTATTGTACATGATGTACATGGTATTCAATTGTCTGTGTGTATTATTTAATGAATTATTATTAAATATAACTTATAATCATGCAAAAGATATGTTTAAAGGAACCATGAAGCAAGTAATTTAACAAGCCTGTTTTTAACAATTAAAATTATCAATATCATGAATATCAAGCCTTTTACAATAAATTTTGTTAACAAAGTTGTACAATCTATTATCATGATTATTATTCAGGAAAACTACAAATATCATTATATGGTATAGGAATAAACTATTTTGTTTATCTTTTATATTTTCAAATCTCAAAACTGGAGTTGTGCATGAAGAATCACTAAAGAGACTTTATTTTTCCAAATGGCTACCTAGTTATCAACTTTGATAAATGCTAATCATAATGAAAATGTTCTTATCTCTGAATTAAATAAATCTGATGAAAAGAAATTATTTAAAGAAAAATTGTCTTGCTTTTTGAAACAATTGTAAACTTATCAAATATGTTATCTTCAGTTTGGCTATTTTGTCAGTTAACAGGCAAAATTTGTCTCCAGAAAAATAAAGTACACTTCTATATAGATTGTGACATTTTATGGTCTATTAATTAAATCATTTTTGTTCTGTGTATTATATTGTCAAAACTGCAAGACTGGCATATGCATGATACATATTCTTGGTATACATCTGCAAAGAATATTTCACTCAACTCAGGCTGTTTAGATAAAGCTAATAATTGCAGGGACTTGAATGAATTAGATTCTTTAAAGCCCTTGATTAAAATGAATTTTAAGAACAAAATAAGAATATTTTAAAATAAAATAAAACTTCTGATGAAAACAGTAAACTCAAATGCTTCACTTAGTAAAGAATTAGTGGTCATAATTTAGAAATAGAAAATATTTTACAGTAGATAGCTATTCTAGAGCTCGCCTTTCTTATTATGATTCCTTTGGTAGAGAATTAGTTCTTACATGAACGTTATTTAACCCAAAGGTTTTATTGTAAAGTCATCCTTTGACAGTTTAACGACCGATTCATTATTATGTTGTTGGTTATAAATGTAAACAGGTATATCAATTTATGATGTGATTCACTTCCCGTGGCCAAAACCGTCCTCTTATTTTCGATTCTGACACTTGTTTGGCATAACCGAAAACCTTATGGATATCTGACATGAGGAACACGACGCATGCCACCTGTGTAACACAGGATCTGGTTACCCTTCCGGAGCACCTTATATTACCAACTATTTTGTTGAGTTCGAATCACTCACTCATTTAATGTCTGTGTATTTTTGTAAACTAATGTCTGTTGTTTTCTCATTTTTAAATATCCGCAGGTCTTGTGGTGTTTTTTTTTTTTTTTGGTCTTTATAAAGCTTTTCATACGTTATGATTCATTACAGTAAAAGGGACCCTATGTGCTATACACTTTTCATCAGTGGCGCTCGCATAACGATATTTTGATGGTCAGATCAATTACGAAACTTTGAGCATTGAAGACAATAAAACTAACTTTGTTTCAAATCTAGCTTAGGCCATCAATGCTTGGCGATAGAACACCTTAGTGTTTCGAATGATTAAAACTTTTTACGAACAGTAAATTTACACCAACGGACCGTGTCGATGACATAAGATGCCAAAACGTAAAGGGTGACTACTTGGTTGTATTTGAATGAAATTCATCAAACAGTAGTATCGTCCCTGTGGTTGAAAAAATATATTATAATGTGGATAATATTCATATAATAAATGAGGATTGGTTCGAGTCCCCTATACATAGGAGTCACCAGCGCTCGAATCAAAACACTTTAAAGGCAAAATAAGTAACGAACTTGTCAATGATAATGTCAGAAAATAAATAAAAAAAAAAAAAAACAAAAAAACACTTCATAAATTGTATGCGTCCGAATAGCGTTTTCTGTATTTATCTTCACTAGAAAGCTTAAAGCAATTTTTGAAAACCAAGAATGAATATGTACCGATACACTTATATATATCCAAATGTATCTATTTATAATTTTAGTGTAACAGCTATCATGATCTATTAATATTGATACAGTTTCTAATCTTTTCTATTTCAGTGAGTATTAAAAACAATCTTTATACGTGAGTTAAATCATAATGTTGTTATAGATTTAAAAAGAAGGTCAACAATAATGGTCAACGTAAACATTATTATGACAGTGTCTGAACAACATATACACAAAATAACCGATTTCGCGTATTTTTCAAAGGAATAATTATGGCTGATTTCATATGAGGGCACTGTTACTATTTGTTTACTACTATGCAAAGGCAAAATCATTCACAGATAAATGTTTTTTTTTTTTATTTATTTAAAATCCGATCAGAGTCATTTATTAATGCTTTCACTTTAAGTGCTATCTTGTCATTTTTCTAACATCTTGTGTTATAAACCTTTTGTAATCAAATTGATCGAGATTGAAAAGGGAAGGGTCGCAATCTCAAAGATTTCACCTACATGTTTTAACCTCGCCAATACTTGTCCTATATCTTTGATTAAAACAAAAGGTATGTCTTCCGAAGGACAGACATGTCCAATGATCTTTAATATTGACTAAATTTTCAAAAGTTCGAAATTATTCATTTCTAAAGTAGCAGAAGTACAGTACAACCTGTGACTTCCTCTTAGTAATGTCCAACCTCGTATGGTCACCATCGAATGGTGGCCATTTATTGGGGTATTCAATCTTGAAATGTTGGCCATTTATTGGGGTCATAAAACATAGGTTGATGTTTTATCTAATCATGTTACCTGTTGAAATCAATCAGGGTTGAAGTTTTCAGCTTGTATGTTTCATTAAAATTTACCTGTACAGGTACCTCAGGTTTCTTCTCAAATTGACATTTCACCTTTTCTTGAAAATGTAAAATAGAATGTTGTTTTAGTCTTTGTTAATTCATATCATTTGTTGATTTTTCTGTCTTTAAATTTACATATTTTCCTTTTTCTAATGTTTTAATTTTTTTATGTTATTTTTATTTTTATTTGTTTTTTGCTTCTATTCTTTTAATTTCTTCTAGGAAATAATCTTGAGTAGAAAATGACAAAATTCAAAGATGAGTTATTGACTAGCATTTGAAAACAAAACAGAGAATCCTTTAAATAATTATTTTTCAGTAAAAAGTTATTGTACATGATGTACATGGTATTCAATTGTCTGTGTATTATTTAATGAATTATTATTAAATATAACTTATAATCATAAAAAGATATGTTTAAAGGAACCATGAAGCAAGTAATTTAACAAGCCTGTTTTTAACAATTAAAATTATCAATATCATGAATATCAAGCCTTTTACAATAAATTTTGTTAACAAAGTTGTACAATCTATTATCATGATTATTATTCAGGAAAACTACAAATATCATTATATGGTATAGGAATAAACTATTTTGTTTATCTTTTATATTTTCAAATCTCAAAACTGAGTTGTGCATGAAGAATCACTAAAGAGACTTTATTTTTCCAAATGGCTACCTAGTTATCAACTTTGATAAATGCTAATCATAATGAAAATGTTCTTATCTCTGAATTAAATAAATCTGATGAAAAGAAATTATTTAAAGAAAAATTGTCTTGCTTTTTGAAACAATTGTAAACTTATCAAATATGTTATCTTCAGTTTGGCTATTTTTGTCAGTTAACAGGCAAAATTTGTCTCCAGAAAAATAAAGTACACTTCTATAGATTGTGACATTTTTATGGTCTATTAATTAAATCATTTTTGTTCTGTGTATTATATTGTCAAAACTGCAAGACTGGCATATGCATGATACATATTCTTGGTATACATCTGCAAAGAATATTTCACTCAACTCAGGCTGTTTAGATAAAGCTAATAATTGCAGGGACTTGAATGAATTAGATTCTTTAAAGCCCTTGATTAAAATGAATTTTAAGAACAAAATAAGAATATTTTAAAATAAAATAAAACTTTGATGAAAACAGTAAACTCAAATGCTTCACTTAGTAAAGAATTAGTGGTCATAATTTAGAAATAGAAAATGGTAGATAAAATTCCTATAAAGGATAGAATTGTTTGTAAAATTAACATAACAACTTAGAGATAATCTATTTGAAAATTGTTTACCTTCTCATAATAATGTCTCTGACCAGTTTGTGAATAAAATCTTGAATCTTATGAATAAAATCTTAACCAAAACAAAAAGTAAACGAAATGCTAAACCTCTATAACATGGAACATGTTTAAAATATTAGCTCCTTTATAAAAAAAGTCATTAGAACTGAGGCAGAAACCTAATAATTTTTTCCATGTGTTTTGATTTTTATAGAATTTGTTATTTCTTTTATAATTATAATGTTTGTTTTGGTTTTTTTTGTCAGAAACTTGATTAAATTGTAATATGTTTATATGGAAGATATATCTTTTAACATTTATTGCATATTTGAATTAACTAGGTATACATGGTATAAATAGATTGTATTTATTTTTTTGTCAAAATATTGCAGTGGGATCAAAACTGTTTCATTTCCACCAAAATTACTCAGTGAGCAGGAGTTTTCTTAACAACGATCTGTGTAGTTACATAATGGCGATAACTATATTCATTGATTTCGAAGAGAAGCATAATATTATACCGGAGCCGATAAAAAAAATCAATTAATGTTTCATATTCTAAATCTTACTTTGATCAGTTACCATATGTTTCCTGTATATGGTAAACACTGTTTTGTATGTTTCAATGGCTCAATCGTACAATTGATTGTCTTAGTATTTTACCGGTTTGAATGCATAACATTCTGGCATATTAAAAAACAACCAAGATAGACGATAGACCACACATCAATAATGTATATGTGTTCAACTTGGGCGGACCATTTTAGACCATTAAAATGAATGTTTATACACGTGATCATTTAAAATGTATTGCGATATTTTATTTCATGTTTTAGGGAAGAACATGACGAAAAACCTGGATGCAGTTTACCGAATAATACGACATGTCCACTTGTATGTATCCTAATATAAAACAAATAAATGCTGATAAAACTTGTAGATAATAAATAAGAATACACAAATCATTTATAATGATTATATAGATAATGTATTATAGTCCATTCTACCGGAACCATTATATTAAGTAATCAGTTTGATATATTAGCAGCTTATAATAGTAAACTTCTTATAGACTTTTCCCGTTATTCTAATATGATGACTTTTTTCACAGAAACATACCGCGAAAAATAAAGTACAGGTTTTAGTAGAAATATAATTCCCTTAACAAATGCATAATCGTTTTGTGATTTAAGATATCACTCCCCTGAAAACACTGTAATGCTTAATAACTATTATCAATGTCTTAAATGGTTCTGCATAATTGGTACGCTATGTTTCTGTTGAAAATGAAGTATTTCTATGATTATAACGATAATTGCCTGTGTATACCAGCGAAACCGGCTTGGTATTTGCTATCCATCCATAAAGCCACCCAGCAAGCCAGTCATCCATTCATCTATTCATCAATCCATCTATCCATTCATCTATCTATTCATCTATCTATCTATCTATCTATTTTAAATTTGAAAACCATTATAACTTATGATTTATTCTCACCAAATATGGCGACTCATTAATAATCAAGCGTTTGACCAAAAACAATGATTCCTTGTGCATTATACAAAAGCAGAATTAGGAAACCGAATAAGAAAAACAACAAAGAAGCGATGAACATACCTCGCCTTTGCGAGGATATGAAATCAGCTACAGATTACATTACATTTCATGTCATGTTTTTATTTCGCGTTTTTAACAAAGCAATGACTTAACTTGTAAGGTATTGTGATATGTTTCGAATAAGAGACCACTTTGGATTTCCCTCAATCTTAACTTGTAAATCAATTTGGAAAATACAAATCAAGGTGAAAATATATAAGGAAATGGCATGAACTCAAAGTTGTATTTAGATCGGTTGCGTTGACAGGATGAGATATGCATGAGTGATTGTGTGTTGCTTGTGTAAAAATGCTTTATGGAAATTCAGAACCACAACTCATCAACAATCAATACACTAGGTAGGTTTTCACATGAAGGTTTTCGGGGATGAAGGGCGAGAAATTGTGAACGACACTGGAAAATGATGTTATGTTGGATAAGGGGTACATTTTGTCTTACAACTTGCCAACTACTGATCCCTCATAATTCTGATTCAAGGTTTAATTTACACGACGAGAGTGTTACACTTGAGCTATATGAGGCACCCCATGTAACAACAGAAAGTGCTTGTATATTAATACATCCCGCAGAGCCGAGTGAACGCTCTGCTCTAGCAAGGGCTGCATTGCAGGACGTGATAATTTTTGGATGCGCATATTATATACCCTAGTCAAGACTTTGCTTCTATAGATTATTGATATATTTTTGTTGTTTGATTCACGTCCAGTAAAGAATATTTCAGTGCGAGAACAAATTAACAAAAAATACTAAAGGGAGATCTTGCAGTAGTCTTGACGGGTATGATGGGTGGACAATTTGAAATGTCAATAAAACATGAGAGTATATTGGATATTGGATAGGGACTAACAATTAGTCTTTCAACAGGCTACATACGGACCCCTCAAGGAGATGTTGCATTGGTTCGCAATGTGCAGAGAGCATAGTATGATTTAATGTATGCACCGCATGGAGTTCTTAACCAAACGGAGTCAAAATGTTACGTCATGGATAAGAACAAAATTAATGATAAACATAGATTGCCGTATCAGACTTATTTGTGTCGTAAGAACAAACTTTATGAAATTGATATATATTAATGCGACACAGACACATTGCATCGGTCAACTAATTGTGATAACGACCGTACAATTGTGTAATGTCGAGTTCTAGCTTTATTTACCTGAATAATTACCAAAACAATCTTTACATTTCATGGAAAGGAATCTGATGTTCAGTAGTTGTCGTTTGTTGATGTGGTTCATAAGTATTTCTCATTTTTATATAGATTAGACCGTTGGTTTTCCCGTTTGAATGGTTTTACACTAGTAATTTTTGGGGGCCCTTTATATCTTGCTGTGCGGTGTGAGCCAAGGCTCCGTGTTGAAGACCGTACTTTGACCTATAATGGTTTATTTTTATAAATTGTGACTTGGATGGAGAGTTGTCTCATTGGCACTAATACCACATCTTCTTATATCTATTCGCTAGCCTTCAATAAAATAAGAAGTTAACATGGAATTTTTCTTTTAACCAATGGCAATTGTCAGTAATTATATTTCTATCTTATCAGTTGAATTTGTTTTTCTTCAGTGTATTGAATTGCACAAGGTAACAAAGACCAAACAAAAATTGGAAGATTGGGAAGAGGAAATACCAGCAACAGTGCTGTCGATCATAGGAGATTCTAAAAAGTATCTGCCTTGTGAAACGATTAAAAATCAACTTAAACGTGGTCTGCTTGAATTAATGAAAAAAACAAGTAAGAGTACATTCTATATTTTTATTTTACTTTCAGTGCATATGAATACAACTATATTTCACTCTAGATAAAATATTTTGAGAGAGTCAAATATTTATCATATAAAAGTTACTATAGTAAAGTTTACTAATAATTATTAAATATTATATCATTTTCATCACCATGAATAATGCATTATTATAAATATGATAATTAATATTATTATCAGTAATATTACCATTTTTATTATCATTTTTGATAATATATTATAATAGTATTGTGAATACGATAATGATGCTTATTATTTATTTTTCACTGTTAGATATATGGATAATAACTGAGGGAAGAAATACATGTGTTGGGGAAATCGTTGAAGAGGTTATTCGAGGAAATACAAAGAAAACAAAATCCCATGTTTTGCACAGGGATATTACTTCTACGTCCAAGGTAAGATGGAATGAAAGTCACTAAAGTTTAGCCATATTTTACAAAAACTAGAAGTACTTTACTATCTATATATTTTTTTACTTGCCGTTATTGTGATTTTAATTGTCGATTGATAGAAACGCTTTCGAAATTGATCGCCCTAATCGTATATTTTGTTTAGACATTTATTGAAATATTTCCTATTTCTTCATCTTTAAACACCAGTATTTTTTAGAGAGATACTCAAGTTGTAACAAAGTAATATGCAAACGAATTTAATCATTCTTTATATCGTCAATCGTACGTCGTATTCAAAAGGAATGAATATCTTCGATAACTTAGTTTTCTATAAAGTGTTTCATTTTCCATTCAGTGTGTTCACTTTGATAGTTTTAGAAATATACTTACTACTCGTTTATGTAACTGTGTTTTGAATTTGAGACCACTCACGTATAACTTATTTGTGAAATGAAATACATTCAATTAATTCGTTGTATACCTAGATCCGGTACAAATACTTGCGGCAATATAGGAGGAAACGCGTGGGAAACACATTGAATAGAAAGCAAATCGTCGACAGTGTTAAGATCACAAGTTATGAATACATTTTTTTCAATACATGCAGGAACAATGCAGACATCAATCGGGAGAAACCTTCATTCAACCAGACGAATGTAGCCTGGAAGTTTGCATCAAAGGTAAGACCATATTCTTTAGTTTCTTTTTGGCACATAACACTAACAAAATCCGTGTCGATAGACGATACATGAATTAATGAATGAAAAAGGTAACAAATAAACCAAAAAATCAGTGAACGAATCAATGAATAAATAAATAAATAAATAAATAAATAAATAAATAAATAAATAAATAAATATATTATTAAGTCGACTTCATTTGGCAAATCAGTCAACAAATAACTGATAAAGGAACGTTATGTAACCTGCCAAGACACAATACATGCATAGTTATTTTTCTTTTAAAGTAAGATGTAAGATGAACCAGGGTTATGTCAAAGAACGGCTCGTCCTTTTTCTAAAGAAGTTAATCGAAAGGCACCAAGACCTTGTTGATGAATATTCCGTATCAACTTCACACATAATACATGATGGTCTTGAAATATAGATTACTTACCGTTATCTTGATAATATTTTTTCGTTAAATAATCAAGAATTTTCTAAATATACTGCCGAAATGTACCCAAAGGAACTTATTGTAAATAAATCAAATACTAACGGTAATAACAGTCCTTTCCTAGATTTAGATATTTCAGTTTTATACGGGAAATTCTACACTTCAATTTACGACAAAAGGGACAATTTTCCGTCCACTTCCACTCTGTGTTTTTGTTGGATGCATTTCTATTTGTATCCATCTGATGAGTTAAAAGATATAAGAAGAAGTGGTATGTGTGCCAAGGAGACAACTCTCCAACCAAGTCACAATTTGTAAAAGTAAGTAATTAAACCATTATAGGTCAAAGTACGGTCTTCAACACGGAGCCTTGGCTCACATCGAACAGCAAGCTATAAAGGGCCCCCAAAATGACTAGTGTAAAACTATTCAAACGGAAAAACCAACGGTCTAATCTATATAAAAAACGAGAAACGAGAAACACTTATGAACTACATTAACAAACGACAACTACTGAACATCAGATTCCTGACTTAGGACAGGTGCAAACAAACGCAGCGGGTTTAAACGTTTTAATAGATACCAACCTTCACCCTTATCTGAAACAATAGTGTAACATCACAACATAGAAAAACACACTATAAAATATCAATTGAAATGGCTGAACTCAATCAAAAGACATATTAACACTAGTGAACATACACTAAACGAATAAATTTGATCTATGATACAATGTAAATACAAAATCAATAAAATTAGGGCTGAATGAATAAAGGCAACAGTAGTATACCGCTGTGAGATGTTAAACAATTTAAAAAAAAACAACAATAACCTTGAGCAAAAAGCCGCCATATACAATAATATACACATGTAAATGAAAATAATTGAGTGGTAAGGTATACAGTTAAAATGGAGAATGGAAATATTTTTTACAAAATAAATAATTTTGTTGTACATAGTACGAAGAAGTGAAAATTTGTAGTTATACCAAACATTTTGTAGACGAGATATAGCCCTGAATAGGTCATCATTAAATAACAAAAAAGCATTACAAATAGTATCAACAGGTCAAATTAACAAGAAAGTACGATTTGAGAGTACTCGCAGTTACTGACAGCTAGTTAAAAGCCAAACACAATTAATAATAAAAAATCATGCATCAGAGACTAAAATCAACTAAAACACATCCCAGGGATTTAATATTTTAACGTCATTGACAGTCAAAGAAGACATGACTTGTGCAATGCCAAAAATAAATGTATCGACAGGCAGTGGGATAGTTAGGAGTTAACTTCTTTATAGAAAAAAAAAAATGAACGTGGATGTGTCTCTTTACATCCCGCTTGAAAAGAATACAAATTTGGTTATGTTTTAATTTGCTGATGACAAAATCGATATTTGTGCCAATGTAAACTAAATTCAAAGATCTAATTACAACATTGGTAAGATAACCTTTACTAATAAGTCGGTTTAAAGGTTCGATGAGTTTACAAGGATCACATAGTGATTTCCGCGCTTTTAGTACAATATTGCCGTAAACTTTAGGATGTGCAATACCGTTTTTAATAAGTTTTACAGCAAAATTTACTAATCAAATCTTTGTATCTATGAAAGAATTTAGTAATAGTTTTAAGTAATTTATGGTAACGAAATCCCTGACTTAATAATTTACCAGTGATGTATTGATTACGTTCGTTAAAATCTATGACATCACTATACACACCGGCATAACGAACGAGTTGGGATATATAAACACCGTTTGATGGAGCCAAAGGAACATCGCCGTCTAAAAAAGGAAATTAACAATAGGGAATTGAAAATCGTCTCTTTTGTCGTAAATTTTAGTATGGAGTTTCCCTTTAGAAATTGAAATGTCTAAATCTAGAAAAGGACAATTACTGCTGATTATGTTAGATTTAGTTAAAGTAAGTTCCTTTGGGTAAATTTCGGTAGTATATTTAGAGAACTCTTGATTATTTAACGAACAAATATCATCAAGATAAAGGTATTGTTGAATGTATCAACCAAATGTAACAATGACGTGTCTTTACAGAGTTTGGTCATAAACTGAGATTCATAGCAATACAGGAATAAATCTGTTATTAAAGGGGCACAGTTAGTGTCCATAGGAATACCTACTACCTGTCGATACACGTTATCGCCGAAACGTACATATATGATGTTCGGGAAAAAATTTAAAGCTTCAATCATATCTTCACATTTCCAGTAAGTGTATCTAGCATACTTTTCTTTTTTGTTACAGAAAAAGGCTTTAAACGAGTTACAGCAAATAAATTTGAAATGAGATTTTTCAAAAGACCATTTAATTAAATATGAAAACTTGTTCTTGATAAGATTGCGTGGAAGTGTAGTGTAGAGAGTAGAAAAATCATAACTGTCAACAGAATTTAAAGGACCATCAAAAGCATGTATTTTATCTAAAACCTCTAAAGAATTTTCAACACTCCAAAAATAATTAATACCATTATTTTCATAAGCTTTTTTACAAAAGTTAATAACAAGTTCTTTGACAGTAGTAAGGGAGGTAGTTAGAAGCACTGATAGATTAGTAGTAGAACACTTTCTAGATGCGGAGATGAAACGGACTTTAAATAGTTTTTTGTGCAATTTAGGTAACCAGTACATAGTAGGGATTTTCAAATGTTCGGAAGAGGCTTTTAGCTGGGTAGTGGAGGTGATATGCTTGTTTACAATTTGACTCTCTGTGGAGCGTACGGACCTGAATGTAGAAGTAAAGGCGTCACACCACCACTTTATTATTAGCTGATTTGTCTGCCGGTACGAACACAATCCGCTTTGCGAGTACTTGGAGTTTATTTTTATTCTAGAAATGGGAATATCATGGACCCTATCATTAATTTCAGAATTGTTCTCAAAATGAGATAAACGAATATCAACAGTATTCATAATTTTATTCAAATAACTGTCTAGAGATTTTTTATCAGATTTTTCACGTTTACACCAATTTTTACAGTAGGCAGACAGAGCGTCCTTAATGGCCTGACGACACTGTTTCAAATCTATTATAGATGGAGGACGATATTCAGGTCCTTTCTTAAGAAAAGTTTCGACCTCACGGTCTTCGACGATGTTGAGGTCTCCTGTAATGACATGACCATAGGGAACATATCTAAAACTACATGTTTTACAGTCTCAAGTGGAAAGAACATTATTTTCTATATTGACGTTTGATGTAACTGACGTATAATTAAAAATTAAACTTCTGCTGGGTTTTTTATAGGAATACGAAATAATAGGTGGTGCTATATTATCAAAATATGGAGGTATTTGGCTTTGGATGGTAGAGTATGGTAAGCCTTTTTCAACTGATTTTTATAGTTTGTTCTTATGTTGTAGAGTTACACCACTGCCCCAGGTTAGGGAGGAGGTTGGCGCCTTCAAACGAGTTTAACCCCGCTACATTCTGTATGTGCCTGTCCAAAGTCAGGAGCCTGTAATTCAGTGGTTGTCGTTTGTTGCTGTGTAACATATTTGTTTTGCGTTCATTATTTTGTACATAAATTAGGCCGTTAGTTTTCTCGTTTGAATTGTTTTACATTTGTCATTTCGGGGCCTTTTATAGCTGACTATGCGGTATGGGCTTTGCTCATTGTTGAAGGCCTCTCAGTGACCTATATTGGTTAATTTCTGTTTCATTTGGTCTCTTGTGGAGAGTTGTCTCATTGGCAATCATACCACATTTTCTTATTTTTATATAGGTACTGACGTTGTTTATCATCTTACTTACGTGGTATAGTGTTCTTTTTATTTGTCTGTGTATATTGTTAACCTTTACTGTTTAGTACATTTTTGGAAATATCCTTTTAGCTTGGTTCGGTATATATACATTCCGCCATTGTGTTATTGTGCTATGGTCATTTTTTTTTGTATTCTTGTCTTTCATTTTTGCTTATGTGCTTTGTTTATAGAGTGTTTACACGCCATTTTGTTTTTCTTTGTTGAAATAGTTTATCGTTTTTATTTTGATTGAGATTATAACATAATACTGACTGCTGATCTCCAATTTTTAATACTTTTACTTTGGATTTCGGTATTTTTGTTATTTTACTTTTCATCGAATTGCGAAAAAAAATGAAACTAGTTTGATCAGTGTATATTTCATATTTTGTATGATAATAGATCACTTGAAGATCCCACTGATACTTATTGTTGTTGGAGGTGATGAAAACTCATTCAAAACCGCTATGACGTACTTAAAGATGAATTTTCCTGTTTTGGTAATAGATGGGTCTGGTAGTGCGGCAGACTTTATCTGTAAGGGATACCGAATGCATAAAAACAGGTTAGTGATTTATTCTTCAGTTGTGATTGGCTTTGAACTAGCTTACTGTACCTGCAAGTACTAGTTAGTGTTTTATGCTTCAGGCGCATCTAATGAGGCCAGCCATTTTCATCCGATGTTTACAGTTTGTTCTTATATAAAATATGGAGATGTGTTATGATTGTCAATGACTAACTTTCCAATGGAGTCAAAGATTTAAGCAACTGCAGGTCACCCTGCAGCAAAACCCATACCGTTAAGTCAGCTATAAAAGGACGGACACGACAATGTGTGAAACAATTATAATATTCATGATACCTAATCTGTAACAGTTCCTGTTGATTTTATTTTATATGTAAAAACTCATTTGTTGTACAAATTCAATATCATGTCAATTTCTTGCAATCTGGGACTCATTTAGGTTGCGTTTTCAGTGTCTCCTTGGTATAGCAGCCTCTTTGATGGAGCCAAAGGAACATCGCCGTCTAAAAAGGAAAATTAACAATAGGAATTGAAAATCGTCTCTTTTATCGTAAATTTTAGTATGGAGTTTCCTTTAGAAATTGAAATGTCTAAATCTAGAAAAGGACAATTACTGCTGATTATGTTAGATTTAGTTAAAGTAAGTTCCTTTGGGTAAATTTCGGTAGTATATTTAGAGAACTCTTGATTATTTAACGAACAAATATCATCAAGATAAAGGTATTGTTGAATGTATCAACCAAATGTAACAATGACGTGTCTTTACAGAGTTTGGTCATAAACTGAGATTCATAGCAATACAGGAATAAATCTGTTATTAAAGGGCACAGTTAGTGTCCATAGGAATACCTACTACCTGTCGATACACGTTATCGCCGAAACGTACATATATGATGTTCGGGAAAAATTTAAAGCTTCAATCATATCTTCTCATTTCCAGTAAGTGTATCTAGCATAGTTTTCTTTTTGTTACAGAAAAAGGCTTTAAACGAGTTACAGCAAATAAATTTGCAATGAGATTTTCAAAAGACCATTTAATTAAATATGAAAACTTGTTCTTGATAAGATTGCGTGGAAGTGTAGTGTAGAGAGTAGAAAATCATAACTGTCAACAGAATTTAAAGGACCATCAAAAGCATGTATTTTATCTAAAACCTCTAAAGAATTTTCAACACTCCAAAATAATTAATACCATTATTTTCATAAGCTTTTTACAAAAGTTAATAACAAGTTCTTTGACAGTAGTAAGGAGGTAGTTAGAAGCACTGATAGATTAGTAGTAGAACACTCTCTAGATGCGGAGATGAAACGGAATTTAAATAGTTTTTGTTCAATTTAGGTAACCAGTACATAGTAGGGATTTTCAAATGTTCGGAAGAGGCTTTTAGCTGGGTAGTGGAGGTGATATGCTTGTTTACAATTTGACTCTCTGTGGAGCGTACGGACCTGAATGTAGAAGAATTGATAATTTCGTTTTGGAGAACTTCCAGGTAGTAAAGGCGTCACACCACCACTTTATTATTGGCTGATTTGTCTGCCGGTACGAACACAAACCGCTTTGCGAGTACTGGGAGTTTATTTTATTCTAGAAATGGGAATATCATGGACCCTATCATTAATTTCAGAATTGTTCTCAAAATGAGATAAACGAATATCAACAGTATTCATAATTTTATTCAAATAACTGTCTAGAGATTTTTTATCAGATTTTTCACGTTTACACCAATTTTTACAGTAGGCAGACAGAGCGTCCTTAATGGCCTGACGACACTGTTTCAAATCTATTATAGATGGAGGACGATATTCAGGTCCTTTCTTAAGAAAAGTTTCGACCTCACGGTCTTCGACGATGTTGAGGTCTCCTGTAATGACATGACCATAGGGAACTAAAACTACATGTTTCACAGTCTCAAGTGGAAAGAACATTATTTTCTATATTGACGTTTGATGTAATTGACGTATAATTAAAAATTAAACTTTGCTGGGTTTTTATAGGAATACGAAATAATAGGTGGTGCTATATTATCAAAATATGGAGGTATTTGGCTTTGGATGGTAGAGTATGGTAAGCCTTTTAAACTGATTTTTATAGTTTGTTCTTATGTTGTAGAGGTACACCACTGCCCCAGGTTAGGGAGGAGGTTGGCGCCTTCAAACGAGTTTAACCCGCTACATTCTGTATGTGCCTGTCCAAAGTCAGGAGCCTGTAATTCAGTGGTTGTCGTTTGTTGCTGTGTAACATATTTGTTTTGCGTTCATTATTTTGTACATAAATTAGGCCGTTAGTTTTCTCGTTTGAATTGTTTTACATTTGTCATTTCAGGGGCCTTTTATAGCTGACTATGCGGTATGGGCTTTGTTGAAGGCCTCTCAGTGACCTATATTGGTTAATTTCTGTTTCATTTGGTCTCTTGTGGAGAGTTGTCTCATTGGCAATCATACCACATTTTCTTATTTTATATAGGTACTGACGTTGTTTATCATCTTACTTACGTGGTATAGTGTTCTTTTATTTGTCTGTGTATATTGTTAACCTTTACTGTTTAGTACATTTTTGGAAATATCCTTTTAGCTTGGTTCGGTATATATACATTCCGCCATTGTGTTATTGTGCTATGGTCATTTTTTTTTGTATTCTTGTCTTTCATTTTTGCTTATGTGCTTTGTTTATAGAGTGTTTACACGCCATTTTGTTTTTCTTTGTTGAAATAGTTTATCGTTTTTATTTTGATTGAGATTATAACATAATACTGACTGCTGATCTCCAATTTTTAATACTTTTACTTTGGATTTCGGTATTTTTGTTATTTTACTTTTCATCGAATTGCGAAAAAAAATGAAACTAGTTTGATCAGTGTATATTTCATATTTTGTATGATATTAGATCACTTGAAGATTCCATTGATACTTATTCTTGTTGGGGGTGATGACCACTCATTCGATACCGCTATGAAGAACCTAGAAATGAATGTTCCCGTTTTGGTAATAGATGGATCAGGTAGTGCCGCAGACTTTATTTGTAAAGGATACCGAATGCGTATGTATAAAAACAGGTTAGTGATATATTCATCACTTGTGATTGGCTTTGAACTAGCTTACTGTACCTGCAAGTACTAGTTAGTGTTTTATGCTTCAGGCACATCTAATGAGGCCAGCCATTTTCATCCGATGTTTACAGTTTGTTCTTATATAGAACATGGAGATGTGTTATGATTGTCAATGATTAATTATCCAACGAGTCAAAATTAAGCAGATTTAATCAATGCAGGTCACCCTGCAGCAAAACCCATACCGTTAAGTCAGCTATAAAAGGACGGACACGACAATGTGTGAAACAATTATAATATTCATGATACCTAATCTGTAACAGTTCCTGTTGATTTTATTTTATATGTAAAAACTCATTTGTTGTACAAATTCAATATCATGTCAATTTCTTGCAATCTGGGACTCATTTAGGTTGCGTTTTCAGTGTCTCCTTGGTATAGCAGCCTCTTTATTTTTAAAGTGGACGCAACACATGCTATATCTTTGTGTTTACCATGTTTACACTTTTAATAGATGTATCATTTTAGTTCCTTTTAGTTTCAAATATTGAATCAATGTTTGAAAATTGTTAGCACCTGTCCATTTTCTTAGCCTGCTACTAAACAGTTAATTTAATTAGTATAGCCCTAATGTTGCATTCATAATTGTACCAACAAGTGCTCTCATGTTCTTTTGACTTATATGCACAGAATAACCCTAGAAATGACAAATGAAACTAGTTATATAATAGACTGCACATACATTGGAGTGGTGTTGTGTTACTATGACGTAACAAAATGTTTAAAAAGAGTCAAGAATATCCCACATTCCAATGTTATTACTAGTATATAACATTTATACTATTTTATATATTATGAGAGCGAGTTGAATACTTTGAAACATAGCAGAATAATGTTTTGAAGAGACTTGCAAGATTTTGAAACTGTTATTTCTTTAGATATGTTTTTAAAAATGTTGATTTCAATTTGAACTTTTATAATGTCTCGCCTATAAAAGATGAAAGTGACTGTCGTGAAATATTTACACATTTGCTGAAAATATGTTAATGCGACTAAAATAAAATAAGATATTTTGTGTGGAGAAATCACTTCAGTACAATCAATAAAGTTAAATGAATTTGTATTTCCCTATGCAGTGTATATGTAGACAAAAAAACATGTTCGATGAAATGAAAACGCCACATTACTCCTTTTATCTAGTTAAAATTAGTAATTAGCTCTATGGTTTAATTACTATTTTTTCAGATTGCATTCCTGTGATTAGATATGGTTATTATAATTCTTTCGTTTTCTTCCCTGAAACACCACTTACATATGAAAATAAAGATATGTGGTTTGATTACCATTGCAACAACTTTCCACAAAAGAAGTTAAGGACGATGATGTAACTGCAGTTTAGATTTACTCTTCTGTATTCAATTATTCTGCTTATTATTGTAACATAATATAAGTTAAACCAATCTGTATTACCAACCTGAATATGCCTTTGATATTTAATGACGTTAGATGATAAAACGCTACCTAAGGAAGGGCCAAATGAAAATAAGCAGAAAAAGAAAAACTGATAAGAGAAGATTTGCATTACAAAGGTTTAATAATATGTGGTGTGATTGCCATTGCAACAACTATCTACCCAGAAACAAAGGACAAAGCTATATTTGCTGTTCAGATCTAGTTGTTTAAATTCAATTATTCTCATAACAACTGTAACAAATCATTAGTTAAACAACCTTGATTACCTTCCTGAATATGCATTTGATAGTTAACTACGTTATATGATAAACACGTTATCTACCGAATTAGACTATTTACCGGATTTGTAATAACATAAGCAACACGACGGGTGCCACATGAGGAGCAGGATCTGCTAACCCTTCCGGAGCACCTGAGATCACCCCCAGTTTTTGGTGGGGTTCGTGTTGCTTAGTTTTTATTTTTCTATGTTGTGTCTTCTGTACTATTATTTGTCTGTTTGTCTTTTTATTTTTAGCCATGGCGTTGTCAGTTTATTTTCAATCTATGAGTTTGACTGTCCCTTTGGTATCTCTCGTCCCTCTCTAATAAGGTACTAAAACAAAATAGTTAGAAAAGAAATCAATAGATAAAAAAGAACATTTGCATCTATTAAAAGATGTAATGAATCATAAATAAAACTTTAAAAAAAATGTCTGATCATGCATGAACAAGCAGATCAGTTATCACTATGCCCTTGTATATCCACAGTGCAGAAAAGACTGTGTTCTTGGATACATTCCAATCAGAAATGACAGAAGCAGCAACAACGATATTTTGTTCATTTGAGGAAAAACAGAATACTAATAAAACGTGTTGTGAGAGGCTAACAATGCAACTGCAGGAGGCATTGGAAGAAAATTGGAAATCGGTATGTATAAACATTCGTCAAGTTTGTCCTCCATTAATTAATATACTGTAAAAGTTTAACTTTTGTTTAAAAATCATCTCCTGTCTGAAAACTGAAACTTTGCATTTCATATCAATCGGGTACTTTTGAAATTAAATCTTGGTGTCAGCAGAAAAGGTTTTGCATAGCGTTTCATCTAAAACATATCAAAAGAGCGTTACGTCTTATAATTTATGTCTACAATTCAGTTATCGGTCGTTAATTTGTTTTGCCGCTAATAACAATTATCTATTATAATATTCCTAAACAGATTGACTTGTAAATACTTCCTAAAAATATTAACTGTATATAGACGTTTTTTTTTTTTTTTGGGGGGTCCTTTCTATTTTCGTACTAAGATATAATACATTGTATATATTTTTAATACTTTAAATTTTGAAATGACCTAGTATTCTGTTAATTTCTTTTCACAAGGTGTTAACTGTTTTGCATCAAATATCTTCAACTTTTAGAGAAAATCAAACAATTGTGTAAAAGTAATTGGTTAATTTAGGCTTGCAAGCTTGTATACAAAAGTAAACTTATTTATCAAAATCATTTAGTTTTTAATAGGTAATCACTATATTTTGAAGTATCAATACTTGTTATCGTCACATAGATTTTAACATTTGCTGATTACATGTTTGCGGTCAGAAATATTATCCATTTGCTTATGTTTCTGCTTGCTTATTACTTGAAATGAGGCTATGATGAAATTACAAAGCCAAAACAAAATCAAAGAACTATGATAATAATGATACATGCCGTTACTACAAGGAATCAACTAGACTTTATAATTATAAGAAGAACAAGTTTCGTTTAAATTATGATTCTAATTTATTTTGTAATTTTAAGAATTTAATAAAATATTTTCAGATCTACGTGTATTTGGTGAATGATACAACATACACATTAGACAGCACTATTCAAGATATATTATTCAAGTTTCTTTGCAAAGGTTTGATGTATTTTTAACAGTATACGATCTTACCGACCTGTTTACATAATTCATCAAATTCCACATCTATGACCATGTATTAGACAGAAAGAAAACACTACATATCTAAATACGATTTTCGTTTAACTTACTTCGCATTCAAAGATATGAAAAAATTTTTAAAAACATTTCAATGCATAATTCCAGCATTTGTTAAATGATTAAATTACGTAAATGTCATCATATATAGACACTAAAACGAATATCAGGAATTTAAATCAAATGTTTTCAACATAAGAATTAGCAATTCGAAATAAATAAAAGACCATCAGGTTCTCATGTAAGAGTCGGTTGATCCAATTGTTCTCGCTGCGATATCTCACTAATCGTTTACTTCTGTAAATTTTGAATTGAGTGTTTTTTAAACGAAGATTGCTTGTGAGGTAGCTGTTTGTGATTTCTATCATGTTCGATGGTTACTTAATCCATTGTTGAATTGGTCTCTGTTTTCCTCACGAAATGTAGGCCACAGGTGTACAATGTAAACTTGGTTATGTTCTCTGTCGCTTTGCTTATCCGAGCATAAAACTTTTCTGATTTCTTCAAAATAAAACTGAAGACTTGTATGGATTAAGAGACACACAAAAAAGTTTTATGAAATTATATAAGATAACAGGGAATGCTATAAAATATAAGGTAATAATGAAATTATTCAGTCGAAAACGTCAGACAAGCCTTGAATCATAATCTACAAAACAAATAATATGAATTAGAAAAAGAACACATTTATATACAAAGGCATAATAATAAGTAATACCTAGGTATAACTGTACAACTTACTTTGGTGTTTTATTGATAGTTAAAAAGGGACCAAAATAATTATATAGAGGTCTAAAACAGAACTAACGTATTATTTACAAAGAAAAGTAAAATTAATATTATAATACATAAGAAATATTAGTATTGAGTTCATAGTTTGAATTACTGTAAATGGTACAGCTTTGCTTTGTGAAGTTTTGGTGAGCTGTTGGCTTTTTCCGAGCTATACAACACAAATAACTCCTTCTTCAACATACATTGTTTTAGTCATCCGGAGGTATAGTGAGTTACTTTGTTGATACGGTTGTTATTAAATTATAATTAATCTATCAAATTGAGAATGGAAATGGGGAATGTGTCAAAGAGACAACAACCCGACCATAGAACAGACACCAGCAGAAGGTCACCAACAGGTCTTCAATGTAGCTAGAAATTCCCGCACCCGGAGGCGTCCTTCAGCTGGCCCCTATACAAATATATATACTAGTTCAGTGATAATGAACGCCATACTAAACTCCAAATTGTACACAAGAAACTAAAATTAAAAATAATACAAGACTAACAAAGGCTAGAGGCTCCTGACTTGAGACAGGCGCAAAAATGCGGCGGGGTTAAACATGTTTATGAGATCTCAACCCTCCCCCTATACCTCTAGCCAATGTAGAAAAGTAAACGCATAACAATACGCACATTAAAATTCAGTTCAAGAGAAGTCCGAGTCTGATGTCAGAAGATGTAACCAAAGAAAATAAACAAAATGACAATAATACATAAATAACAACAGACTACAAATCAATAGATAAAAAGAACATTTGCATCTATTAAAAGATGTAATGAATCATAAATAAAACTTAAAAAAATGTCGGATCATGCATGAACAAGCAGATCAGTTATCACTATGCCCTTGTATATCCACAGTGCAGAAAAGACTGTGTTCTTGGATACATTCCAATCAGAAATGACAGAAGCAGCAACAACGATATTTTGTTCATTTGAGGAAAAACAGAATACTAATAAAACGTGTTGTGAGAGGCTAACAATGCAACTGCAGGAGGCATTGGAAGAAAATTGGAAATCGGTATGTATTAAACATTCGTCAAGTTTGTCCTCCATTAATTAATATATTGTAAAAGTTTAACTTTTGTTTAAAAATCATCTCCTCTCTGAAAACTGAAACTTTGCATTTCATATCAATCGGGGTACTTTTGAAATTAAACCTTGGTGTCAGCAGAAAAAGGTTTTTGCATAGCGTTTCATCTAAAACATATCAAAAGAGCGTCACGTCTTATAATTTATGTCTACAATTCAGTTATCGGTCGTTAATTTGTTTTGCCGCTAATAACAATTATCTATTATAATATTCCTAAACAGATTGACTTGTAAATACTTCCTAAAAATATTAACTGTATATAGACGGTTTTTTTTTTTTTTTTGGGGGGGGTCCTTTCTATTTTTCGTACTAAGATATAATACATTGTATATATTTTTTAATACTTTAAATTTTGAAATGACCTAGTATTCTGTTAATTTCTTTTTCACAAGGTGTTAACTGTTTTTGCATAAAATATATTCAACTTTTAGAGAAAAATCAAACAATTGTGTAAAAGTAATTGGTTAATTTAGGCTTGCAAGCTTGTATACAAAAAGTAAACTTATTTATCAAAATCATTTAGTTTTTAATAGGTAATCACTTATTTTTGAAGTATCAATACTTGTTATCGTCACATAGATTTTAACATTTGCTGATTACATGTTTGCGGTCAGAAATATTATCCATTTGCTTATGTTTCTGCTTGCTTATTACTTGAAATGAGGCTATGATGAAATTACAAAGCCAACACAAAATCAAAGAACTATGATAATAATGATACATGCCGTTACTACAAGGAATCAACTAGACTTTATAATTATAAGAAGAACAAGTTTCGTTTAAATTATGATTCTAATTTATTTTGTAATTTTAAGAATTTAATAAAATATTTTCAGATCTACGTGTATTTGGTGAATGATACAACATACACATTAGACAGCACTATTCAAGATATATTATTCAAGTTTCTTTGCAAAGGTTTGATGTATTTTTAACAGTATACGATCTTACCGACCTGTTTACATAATTCATCAAATTCCACATCTATGACCATGTATTAGACAGAAAGAAAACACTACATATCTAAATACGATTTTCGTTTAACTTACTTCGCATTCAAAGATATGAAAAAATTTTTAAAAACATTTCAATGCATAATTCCAGCATTTGTTAAATGATTAAATTACGTAAATGTCATCATATATAGACACTAAAACGAATATCAGGAATTTAAATCAAATGTTTTCAACATAAGAATTAGCAATTCGAAATAAATAAAAGACCATCAGGTTCTCATGTAAGAGTCGGTTGATCCAATTGTTCTCGCTGCGATATCTCACTAATCGTTTACTTCTGTAAATTTTGAATTGAGTGTTTCTTTAAGCGAAGATTGCTTGTGAGGTAGCTGTTTGTGATTTCTATCATGTTCGATGGTTACTTAATCCATTGTTGAATTGGTCTCTGTTTTCCTCACGAAATGTAGGCCACAGGTGTACAATGTAAACTTGGTTATGTTCTCTGTCGCTTTGCTTATCCGAGCATAAAACTTTTCTGATTTCTTCAAAATAAAACTGAAGACTTGTATGGATTAAGAGACACACAAAAGAAGTTTTATGAAATTATATAAGATAACAGGGAATGCTATAAAATATAAGGTAATAATGAAATTATTCAGTCGAAAACGTCAGCACAAGCCTTGAATCATAATCTACAAAACAAATAATATGAATTAGAAAAAGAACACATTTATATACAAAGGCATAATAATAATTAATACCTGAGTATAACTGTAGAACTCACTTTGGTGTTTTTTTGATAATTACAAAGAGGACCAAAATAATTATATAGAGGTCTAAAACAGAACTAACGTATTATTTACAAAGAAAAGTAAAATTAATATTATAATACATAAGAAATATTAGTATTGAGTTCATAGTTTGAATTACTGTAAATGGTACAGCTTTGCTTTGTGAAGTTTTGGTGAGCTGTTGGCTTTTTCCGAGCTATACAACACAAATAACTCCTTCTTCAACATACATTGTTTTAGTCATCCGGAGGTATAGTGAGTTACTTTGTTGATACGGTTGTTATTAAATTATAATTAATCTATCAAATTGAGAATGGAAATGGGGAATGTGTCAAAGAGACAACAACCCGACCATAGAACAGACACCAGCAGAAGGTCACCAACAGGTCTTCAATGTAGCTAGAAATTCCCGCACCCGGAGGCGTCCTTCAGCTGGCCCCTATACAAATATATATACTAGTTCAGTGATAATGAACGCCATACTAAACTCCAAATTGTACACAAGAAACTAAAATTAAAAATAATACAAGACTAACAAAGGCTAGAGGCTCCTGACTTGGGACAGGCGCAAAAATGCGGCGGGGTTAAACATGTTTATGAGATCTCAACCCTCCCCCTATACCTCTAGCCAATGTAGAAAAGTAAACGCATAACAATACGCACATTAAAATTCAGTTCAAGAGAAGTCCGAGTCTGATGTCAGAAGATGTAACCAAAGAAAATAAACAAAATGACAATAATACATAAATAACAACAGACTACTAGCAGTTAACTGACATGCCAGCTCCAGACTTCAATTAAACTGATTGAAAGATTATGTCTTCATCATATGAATATCAGGCACAATCCTTCTCGTTAGGGGTTTAGTATCATACCATCATAACATATATAAGAAGAACATAACCCGTGTCATGCCAACAACTGGTTTTTAAATAAATGTGTTTAGTTTCGATGCAAAGACCCTATACGTGAATCAATATTAACGCCAAAATATGCAATCTTTAATGACTGAAAACAGTATCGTAACTATATCCCTTCTTAATAAGTCTATTTAAAGGTTTTGTTAGCTTCTGAGGTGAATACTGACATTTTTGTGCTTTATAAAGAATATTTCCATAAAAAAATGGATGCATGTTGAGCTATATTTACGAATGATGTCCTTATACCGATGATATAATTTAGTAAATGTTTTGACTAGTTTGTGATATCGAAAACCCTGGTGCAATAATTTTTCAGTAATACATAAATTTCTCTCGTTAAAATCTAAAACATTGTTACATACACGAGCCAATCGTACAAGTTGAGATATATAAACACTAGAATGTTTATGGTCTTCTGACGGCCATGACTGGTGATCAGGATAAACGTATATATATTTCGAGTGTTTTCATCTTTCAATGGACTTCTTGTAACAGTTTAACGTCATTAGGGGACGTCGTCAAGGAGAGGCGAAAGATACCAAATGGACATTCAAACTCATTATTCGAAAATAAACTGACAACGCCATGGCCAAATAAAAAGATAAACAGACAAACAGCAGTACCGATAACATAACATAGAAAACTAAAGACTGAGCAACACGAACCCCATCCCCAACTGGGTATGATCTCAGGTGCTCCGGAAGGGTAAACATCCTGCTCCACATGTGGCACCCGTCGTGTTGCTCTTATAAGTACAAATTCGGTTATAAGTCTAATTCTGTAGGTCACATTCGGGGAAAAGGAACGGGATTGTAGTTACATATTTGTCGTCATATATGAAACAGACATTCCATAAAGGTTATCCAGCTCGTGATGGCGTCCGTATTATTTACGAAGGGATGATTCAACTTCACCACTTGGAATTCTTGATTTAATAGCTTCCTTGTTAGCATCAACCCTTTATCATGGAAATTGTGATATCAAAGACAAGCCCTAAAACATCGTATCAACTGGGAGATATATACTCCGTATGCAGGCGCTGCTGGAATGTTGCTACATAGAAATGGAAAGTTAACAATTGAGAAGCTGAAATCATTATTGGTCAGGTACCATCTGTGATGTAATGTCATTGTTGTCTTCTCAGGGTATTATGTGTTTAGTTTTGGGTAGAAGTTATTTTGTTTTAAAAGTTATTGTCACTTTGACATTTATAGATATCAATTGTGGATATCTTTATCAACCACACAGTTCTAAATAGATATAAGAAGATGTGGTATGAGTGCCAATGAGACAACTCTCCATCCAGGTCAAAATTTATAAAAGTAAACCATTATAGGTCAAAGTACGGTCTTCAACACGGAGCCTTGGCTCACACCGAACAGTAAGCTATAAAGCTATAAATGTTTGCTTAAACTGATTTACCAATTTTTCATGTAGCTAATATATGTTGTTACATTTGTATCAGACACTTTCATCAAGTTTGCAGCAGACGTTATATATAGTTACACGTCATCTTGATTGATCTAGTTATAGCGTCTGTATATAATTCGCTTCACAATTCGGATAGTATGTATGATTACCTTTCATGGTACAGGGACGAAACACTACACAATGTCATATTCACCAAGACCTGATTTGACCCCACTTTAATAGAGACTTAGCAGTTGAAGAAAGTCAACTCAAAACGTGGCAACTAGTTTACCATCCATACAACATTAAGTTATTTCTAGTTAGAAATTAATTGATTGTTGAATTTAATTTGTATACTTTGTACACATTGTATCATGATAACAAACTAAACTGACCACTTGTAGACGAAAAGAACAAGGAAAAGCTCACAGACAACATACTATATTTTGTTGATTTATGGAACAGACCTGACATTGCAGGGAAAGAAATATTTAAGTTAGGAAATAGCAAAGTTTTAGAGAATTTAAAGGTAATTTAAATAAAAAATGTCTTGTGTGTAAACTGTAAATCCTGTTTTGCTCAATGTTGTGTATCTGGTCAGTTTAATTTTCAAGAAATTCTTCTCTTCATTATATTGAGCTAGCACGTCTAATATATGTATTACATACCCAATGTAACCAACTTTAAATCTGTAATCATATTATATTTCATAATGAAATAAATTTGATTATATTTTACAGGATAAACTTGGCATAAAACACAGCTATTTATCAAAGCTTTTTACAAATGCATTGGTGTTTAATAGAGTAAGTTTAGTAAAGCAAGTGCTTGAATATCTTTTGGACAAGGAACAATACAAACAGTTTTTAGATCACTCACTTGAAGACCTATATGAGGTAAGTTCAGATTTATGATATAATATGCATGTTTGTATTTCTTTGTGGAATTGTTTACACCCAACAAAGTCGTGCCGCGTGAAAAATGAATCAATAACTCTCAAATTAAAGCTATTGGTTGCAAATTTGGAAATAGGAATCCCAGTTTTGATAAATTGACAAATTCATAGTAAATTATTATGATGATGTTGATTAGTGATTAACTTTACATTAAAGCTATTGGTTGCAAATTTGGATATACGAATCTCAGTTTTGATAAATTGACAGATTTATAGTAAATTAGTATGATGATGTTGTTTAGTGATTAGCGTCATGTTAAATCTTTCAGGATTTGCTGTATCATTAACTAGAACCAAGGTATCCAATTCGATGGTTCGAATTAAAATATAACAAAATGTCAAATCACAGAAAAATCAGAGAGTCAACACTTTTTTTGTTTGTCATATAACATTTCATTTAAACTGCTTAAACTGTATCGACTATAATATACCAGTTACTGGGCCTCCATGACCGAGTGTTCTTATTAGTTGATATACAGTTTTTCCTAGACAATTAACACTAAAGTTGTGAATTCGAACCCCCCATCCCACCCCTTGTGGTATGCACTCATGTTCGAAGTGAGTCTTACTTCCTCGGTGGTTCTTCTGAGTACCCCGTCTTCCTTCATTAACACAATATGGCAAATTACTATTGAACCAAGAGTACTAGAAGTAGCATTTAACACAAACAGTCAATCAATCGATCAATCCACCTTTTCGAGGTATAACAAGTTCTTTCACACTTCTGCAGTGATTGCGAACATTTGTTTTCAACAGAAAAATGGGAGAAACAGCCTGAGGTTAATTACGGCTGTGACCAGGTATTGTTATCCTTTTGAGGAAAACTTCTGTCGCATGCTTGATTATTGTTTGATGCAGTCACAAAATTGCCAAATGTTTTTTATATTTATATATTAAAGGATAATTTCAATTATATACCTACAAAGAGTTATTTCCTTTTAGAACGATAGGTCATTTTTTGGAAACAACCCGACCGATACCAAGTTTCAATGAAAAGTCCTTCAAGGAATAACATAATCACCTGTATCAGGTCATTGTTTACCCCAAGTATAACATGTATAATGCAAACTTCAGTTTGATAAACATCCTTTGATAGTAGTCGTGTGCTGTTGTCAATTCAGGGTTTTCTTTAAATCTTCCATCTTAAATATTCCTCAAAGGTTTTAGACAGAAACAATCCTTAACTTCATTTATTGATTGAATACTAGTATCAGAACACGTCTTTTATATTATATTTATTAAAATTGAGATAGAATATTATAATATTCTATCTGATAATACATTTCTGAAGAAAAATTGAAGTGCCAAGCAAAAAAGGGAAAACAATTATTCTGAATAAGTTCCTTGTAAATTGTTGAAAAAATTTTACTGTTTCGAACCAAAGGTGCCATAAAACCCGAAACTAAAAGCATAACACCCCCTTTTTTTCCCGCAAATCATTGCAGTGATATTTTCTTACGGTATATAAGTCAGATGATGCATATTTTATGTGTTTTTCTTCCTTGTCGTATAAGACCCATTGGATAGTGCATATGTTTAGGTTTTTCGTGTCGTAAAACACACCAAGGGGGGTCAGGATTAATCAAATGAAAGACTGGCCGTGCATTACGACAAGAAAACCTTAAAATATGCATTATCTATAACATATACAGATTCCGTTACATATTTTACAGTATAAGATGATGTAAATTTTACAATTGTTTGCAGTCCAATTAAGTGTATTAGCAAACAAACACTTTTTGAACTTGCTATTTGAATTAGTATCATAAACATGTTTATTATATTAATATTATTGTTATCACCGGTATCGTTATTATCGTTTTAATAGTATGCAGCCTATTTGATTTGTACGGCTGATTTCTTTTCGTTTATTAGTTTCATACAGGCGTTTTTTTTTTTTTTTTTTGCAAAAAGAAGGAGAGGAACCAATAGTGTAATAAAAATAGAAGTCGAAGACATAAGACAATATAATGGCTACAAAAAAATACGCAAGCCATTTGTCTTTAAACAGTATACCCTTCATCTTTTCCGGTTTTTTTTAAAGATCAGGAAATAGTTATATTCCATTAAGAGTTGTATGCATACTGTAGTGTTTATATCGTGAAACAATGACAGTTTAAAATATTTTATCAATCAATGCAAAGCGATTCTGCTTATAAGTAAGTGCTTCGCAGATCACACCAGCAAACTTTAGAACAGGTCTTGTTCAATCAAAGTTGTTCTGGTCAAAGTTACTTTTTTGGAGGACTGGTTTCGAATTTACTTCATAAGTAAAGTTAACTTGTCGGCAGTAAAAAAAACAGTGATAGGACCAAATCTGCTCTATTTTGAATTGATAAGGCAAAATGAAAAATAAATGTTAGAGTCATGTTCGACATATTTACCTTTGCATGTTATCACTACTCCCAATAAACCATAATAAATATCGACAAAAGGTTTTACTTACATTGTTGTGAGTTGAGACTTATTGTAACTGCAATAATAGGTCAAAGAGGTCTGGTGGTATTTGATATACGTCACTTTCTTGTTTGAAATAAGATGTCTGATTAAACACACGTGAACCATTCATTTTGGAGCCACAGGGTCTTTAGCTTAATTATGTTTGCTTTACAATCTAGATATGTAGGGCAAAAGGAATAGTCAAGCTGGCGTTCTAACTGTTGATTTGTATAAGTCTGTACTTCAATTAAAGTATGAATATCATTGCATTGTTTTCATATCTTAATAAAAGTGAAAACAAATATCAAGAACTGCGAACACGCATGCTGAAATTGTTTTTTTTTTTATTGTTATTTGAAATCTTTTTCTTGAAAGCTCCAAATTTTTTTTTTCAGAACACCGACTGCATGGCAGGATATTTTATTTCGACATTCAAGGTATATATCATAACATTGAGGTACCACACCAACATCAGGTTTCATACTGTCTTCATGACTTCTCTTACTTTTGCAATTCAATAGAATAATTGTCATTATTAAAAATGACAGAAAACACTTATCAAAGATGCAAGGCTCATAATTTGGTTCGCCGGACGCGCGCTTCGTCTACAACCAACAATTTACAAAATACTACAAAGACACCTAGCGATTGAGAAACACAATTCCAAACAGAATGTGCAGATTGTTACGGCCAGAAAATCACCTTTAAGTTGTAGCCAACAAAAGACACAAATCAATAATAAAATTTAACAAATTTATTATACACAAGTTTACAAGAAGTATGGCACAAATAGAAATGTCAACTTAACTGTCAAAATTTATGTCTGATCTTTTTCTTTTCTTCATCCGGAAATCTTCTCGGGAATCCACACAGAATATTACGTCCAATAGGTCACAATCTAGTATGATGTAGTTCGTAAATAAAAGTGTCAATCCAACTGCTGAGAATATTAATGTCTATCGATGTCTATGTCTGAAAGTTTAACTTTAGTGTCTGTATATATATAGTTGTCACGGAAATATCTAGAACACTATAGAAAGGAAAATCTTAGAAAACTATAGAACGGAAACTTCTAGAACAATGTTGACGTTTAAATTACGCATCTTTTATTATGATCATTCTGGAAACATTATATAAGTAAAATAGAACGTTCTAATCATTCCATGAGTATCTATGATTATTCCAGTGATTTTTAAACTGCACAGTTACAATATAATTTTGTAAACAATGTCAAAATATTATGTAAACATATTATAAGGCCACACAAAACAAATTAGGCCAACTAAATAAATATGATAGTTACAATATCATAACAAGATGAAGTAATGTGCTCGAGGATTGAGTAATTCTGGCTTCCCATATTATTTTGCAAATATGGAATGTCATCATCATCGACTTCAAGCTTTACACTAAATATCACGCACCCTTCGTGTATGTGTTGAGGTTGTAATCATTATAAGGAATGTGATTCGTTTAAAATTTTCCAACACATGATCAAATGTTAAACTTTGCATTTAATTTACTGTGTTTGTCCGTCTTACTCCTCCCATAACTGTCATGCTAGAACTTTTATATAATTCAGATTGTTTGTTTATATATATGAAAAATACATATTTTCAGGATTGTGCTTTTATTCATATTTACCTCTAATGTCATAAATTATATGTATGTTTTTATTGTAAGTGTACATATTATTCGAATTTTGCGTCTCTGTTCCAAAGGACAGGAAATTAAAATTAGTTATTGCTATGTCCCTTTGAGAAAAAGTCCGGTAGACTGCCCTTCTAATCACATAATGAAAAAAAAGGAATAAAAAAAAATGAACTAATAATGACTTTTCATGTGATAGATATAATTTTCAGTAAGTGTTTTACATCAATTCTGCAATTATCAAGAACATTTGTGTTAAGTGGATATATCTATGTATTTATTTTTACATTAATAACATTCACTTTTTTATCGGTTGTTATCCTAGGAAACTATCATTTATGAAAGTGAAACAACATTGAACTGTTATTTGAAATGAAATACAAAAAGATTATTTGGGGATGCTCAGATTAGTCATTTCCATTTCAAGTGGTATTTCACATCAACTGTTAAATTATTATAATGTTTGTTGTACTACATCGATATCTTATGCGAGGACATTGTTATGTCTTTCTATCCTTTATTTTTTTTTAAGGTATTACTTGATTTATCCAAATTGACTGGGTGGGGCTAAATCGGTTCGCTTATCATAGACCAGTCCATCTTTAGACAGGTATTTTGAGATAAACTCGTCAATAAAGTATCCAGTTACAGTCATTGTTCCGGTTAGAATATGTAAACACTATTTGAGTATTCGCAAAGTTATTAGTAAAACACAGTCGTAAGTTTTTTTGAAACACGGAGTAAAAAAATGTCACATTTTGGCAATTTTGTATGCATTCGATCGTATTACTACGACGATGACAGTAACAAAATATTCATATGCATGTGTCATTATTCTAGAACGTTTTGATTAACTTTTATTGTCTACTTTTTATCACTGAATGCATTTTAGGTGGGTATTTCAGAATACTCTGACTATACCACATATAAATGCTATAAATTTTAAACTATATTATTCATCCCATATTATACACTCAGTTTTGTATCTATATGCGTTCGGTGACACTGATAAGTTATTAAAAATCAGTAACAATGGATCTAACAGAAATCATCAAATCATCACTGTTCTTATGCAAATTAAAACGTAAGCTCCGACCGTTGTTAAAAAAATGTTAATATCTTACAGGTATATTTTGGGGGTAATGCAAGATGAATGTATAGATCATGTTACAAATGTTAAATGTCCGCGATATTACTCCACCCAAAAAACTAATAATGGAAATCGGCAAATGGTTTTCATTATACTGGAAGTGGCAACAGGCTATAACTTCAATTCATTTAATTTATAGGGGTCTGGTTAAATTTATATTTATACCTTGTACGTTTAATATGGGCTGTACAAGTGTGATGCTTAACCGCATGAACCAAGTTTTAAACTTTTATATCTTTGCTTTCGAACCTTAAATTGATCTCAAGGTGAACCTTTCATTGGTCGTTCTTGATGTTAACCTTCGTTTGTCTGAACTGAAATTGAAGTCTGAATGTTTTCGAATCTTAATTAAGAACGTTTAAAAGAATAAATATATATATAAAAAAAAAAAAAAAAAAACCCGAGGTAGAGATAGATTTTTAATTGTTTTCTATTTGATCTTCTTCTCACGAGTTGAACTAACAGTTATCCCTTTCATTTCAGAAAACTGGCATCATTGCAAGATTTATCCCTTTAACATGTTTAACACGAAAGGTAAATATATTCCACAAATATAGATAAAGTCAGGTATTTGACACTTAATTCATAATTTTAAAAAGTCTTTTTACTTTATAAAAAGATATCAAAGATACGAGGCTGATAATTTGGTATGCCCGACGAGCGTATCGCCTACGTAAAACAAACATTCGGTGTGAGCCAAGGCTCCGTTTTGAAGGCCGTACTTTGACCTATAATGGTTTACATTTCAAAAGTGTGACTTGGATGGAGAGTTGTTTCATTGGCACTCATACCACATCTTCTTATATCTATTGATTCAATCAATGAGCGTTTCGAATAATCTTCGTAAAGTACGTTCATAACCAGAGGTCTAGTGAGCAAATGATGTATAACTACATGCTAAATACTGGATACAGCAACCAGCTCCTGTTGCTTTGTTAATATATATTATAAGTATGTATAAATTCCCTCCAGCATATCGATAACTGTTATCAATATTTTCAACTCTGATTCCCAATGTTGACGAAGCTGCATTCTACGCAATCATATATCATTTACACTTTATTATGATTCTATAAATGACCTTCTACCATTTATCCAGAAGTACAGAAGCCGTTCAGTTAACAACACATACGCACCAAACCATATTGACTTTCCTCTCAGAACTGAAATATTCATCAAAAGAATATATGCATGAAATCCCTGTTTCAGATCCCCATTCTACTCAATTTCTGATAATCATCTGATATAAACTTACTGCCAATCACAATCTTGTCAGAACTGTTTCCATTCAACAATATTACTTTGATGAACGTCCAATTCTATAACTTTCCTTTCTTCGTTAACATTTTAGTCGACTTGTGTATGGAGCTGTTGGAACAGTTTTTGTGCGTTAGCTGTAGACCCCTGTTAGTTAAGTTCGTATAAATGTAATTTGAACATGCATGCTAGTAACATATCAGTTGAAATATGTAAACACCATATATACGTTGGGTCGCAGAGCTAAACCTTGCATATGTACTACAGTTGTTTATAGTTCCGTTATATTAACAAAATTGGATGACCAACCTGAAAAGACATAAAAGTTTGGCAAAACCTATATACAAATGCAAACTATGGGATAAATTTTGGAAGTCTTAACAATCCTGCTTGTCTGAGAGGTAAAATTATGGTGGTTCAAATGTACACTCGGTCGTCAAGAAATGACAGAAACATAGTTTGGTTATTAGATTAAGAAAAAACAAATATTTCAGAAGATATCTATGACACATATATTCAATAATCTTCCAACCAAATTAAGATTGCGTCTGTTAACCATGTTCGAAGAGATCACGTTATTTTGTTACCATTAACATTATGGTTTGATATATTTATCTTATGCTGCTTATTTGTATGTTTCTTGAGGGAAATGGAATGGGATATTTAAACCCTTATATGTTGTCGTCATTTCTCAACCGATAATCGTTGGCTATGTCCATTTAAATACTTTTGTTCATATCTTAATAATTTGTTCTCCTAACAAAATGAGTTGGAAACCAAGATAGTTAAAAAAAAAAACAATACAACAAAGAGAATATCATTAATACAATGAAACCACAAAATATGTTTGTCGTCATATTATTTACTAAAAAATGCTAAACGTCCGGTAGTATTGTAGCATTAATAAAATTCACTGTGGTTATCCCTTAGTTGTCTGATATATGCTGTAGATGAGAACCTTTTCTGATTATATAGAAGCAAGAAACATACAAACAAAAGAACATTGTGAAAAAGATTAATGATGCTGTGATAAAGATACTCGGAAGCCAACAAATGAAGCCCTTTGATGAAGGTGATGTTGCAATATAAGACAATACTGTCATTAATAAAACTTTTCACTAATTATAAGATTGCTTTTGTTAAAGTTAATAATTCCTTAAAACAGGCACAATGTGTTCCCGGTACTGTGAAAGTTAGAACAGCTCAAGTAAATTTTCATTATAGTATCAACTGCTGTAATTGATAAGAATGAGTTTCGCTACACAATTTAAATTAGTCCTTTCTTCCAAATATGCCGATGTGTTAAATATCTATTTTATAATGTGTCGTGACATGGGTATTGCTTAAAAAAGTAAAACGTTGTATATAGGGTTATTGCATGAAAAAGATGGATATTGTATGCAGTAGATTTTCATATGTATTCTACGAGGAACTGTATTCATCAATAGTCATGCAATAACGCGTTTGTTTAACCCTATAAATGATGATGATGATGATGATGATGATGATGATGATGATGATGATGATGATGATGATGATGATGATGATGATGATGATGATGATGATAATGATGATGATGATTCTTTTGTAGGTGATAACAAAAATAATGATGCTATAAACGGAATAAGGATAGATGATATTTTTAAGCACCTGTTTATCTGGGCAGTGCTGATGAACCGAAGAGACTTGGCCATGCTGTTTTGGAAGAAAGAAAACAGCGATTATATATGTAAATTTTTAATTGTTGTTCAAAGGATGTGAATAAATATTTAACAATTGTCAGTGAATAATGAACGTGCATCCTGAATGGAATTTTTTTTTTAATATAGTGGTTGTCGTTCGTTGCTGTATATTATATTTGTTTTCTTCATTTATTGCTTTAAACATAAATCAGGCCGTTAGTTTTATAGTTTGAATTGTTTTACCTTTGTCATTTCGGGGTCTGATATAGCTTACGAGGCATGCGTAATGTGATTTGCTCGTTGTTGAAAGCCGCCCGGTGGCCTATAGTTCTATATATTTCTACTTCATTTGGTATCTGGTAGGGTGTTTTCTCATTGGCAATCATACCACATCTTCTTATTGTTATATTCATAAATTTAGGCTAAATACAATCAAAACTATATTTATATGTCATATTAAACGTTCATTGTATAGTGGGTTTTTTTTATCGGCTTGGACTGGAAAGGAACAGAGAAACGATGTCTAGTTGTTTTGTTCTTGTTGAAAATGTATTGTTCATTTCATACTTTTGGCTCAGTAGATCTCAAACAATAAATAAGGAGCTTGGGAGAATGTATAATTTTTTAAATTGTAACGAAATACGGCAGTTATATGGCTTTAATGTCAACACTTTCAGATAATTTCGACAAGCATTATGATTTAAAGAAATAAGGTTTTCATCTTAAAGTAGAATTTTAAATGATTACAACTAAAAATGAAAGTATTCAGTTGTGTATGCATTAAGACAAATCATGATTACTGAAACGTATTAGAACAACACATTAACTTTTAATATTCTATAATACATTTTGTGAGAACTTTTTTTTATCGATTTAAGCTGATAAAGCACATGGCATTTTACCTATCTATATTTTAAAACAACGTACTTAGGTTCCGCATTATATGCAAGTTCACTTGCAAAAAGGCTGGCTGACATGCTTGCTGGAGATGCCAGCGCAGAGGAATTCATGGATGAATTGGCTGGTCTATTGGAAAGCTCTAGGTAAGCAATACATATCGGTATTTTACATATTATATTCTTGAAACAGTTCAAATGCCTCTGTCAATATCAAAAGCTGTCGTTGAACAGATTTGAATGTTTTATTTTCAAACAGTAAACTCTGTACATATTTTTTTTCATTCTATGTTGTGTATGTTTTTCTTACAATTTAGATACGATGTTTGTAGAGTTTTTGATTTTTTTAAAAGAAAAAAAAACCTATTCATAAATGTTACAAATTTAGCATTGTAGTAAGATCATTACTACATGTAAGATTGATTAGTTATTAATAAATAAAAAAAACCAAATGTTGCTTAAAAAGTATGAACAACACTTACAATTTGGAATGGGCAATATCTTTTTGTCAGATTATTTATGACATCTTTACCTCTAACTAGTTATATTTGTACTGATTGATACTATAATATGAGAAAAGATGATTTGTTTGTCTTTGAAGTAGCTAAAGTAACTTCAAGTACTTTGAGGATGGTAGTTTGTTTATTTTTATCTTTTTAATACTTGTTTTTATTTGTTTATTTTTTTTATTTTCCTTCTTGAGTTAAGCCTTTTTGAACCTTTTTTTTTACTTTTAACTCTTATATTGTACTATGTAACCTTGTCCCCGGTTATTGAATGAAAAAAAAAAAAAAAACACTTTATAATTTATATGCGTCCGCAACATTTTTTTTATCTTCCTTCAGAAGGAAAGCTCAAACCACAGGATTTGCAAGAAAATGATGAATACATTACTTATTACGTGACGTATAAGACCAAAAGGAAAATAAAGCCAAATTTAGTTTAAATCGTTGCCTAGTGGAGAAGGAATCGTATTGCCGTATCGTCTTCATTTATGAACGGTAACTTTAAGAATTAAAAACCAATTGTTCAGGGAACAATTGACGGTCTTTCCACATAAAATTAGCACTTTCGGTTTCATCTAAAAGGTTATTTTACAGTGGTTTCCACAATTTAGGGTTTCAAATGTATTTCACTTGTAATAAAGGAAATATATAGGCACTTCCAATTCACAGAAGGTCACGTCCGGTTCCATAAGAAAGCCTACTTTACACTTATTCCAGAAATAAATAAATATTTCTATGCACTTTTCCTTGAAATAAAGGAAATAATTAGCTACATCCGGCTAACAGTCAGGGGCATAACTTAAACAAGTAACTTTTGAAATTACCTAAACAAGATATATTGAAAACGAGGCAATTCTACATATTACGTATAAAAGTAAAACATTTTTTTTATATGTGTCTGTTCATACAGATTTCACTTGCTTTAACAAATTTTCATAGATATCTGATTATTTTTCCCATGAAATATAAAAAAAAAACAACTAATCTTCCTGAAACGCTAATTGCCTTTCTGATGCACTTATATTTCATATCGACGCTTCTGGGTCAAAGATCGGTCTCTTGGGACTATCAGAATATCATTTTCCTTGAAAGTCTTAAAAGCTGACAGATATAAATAGATGCAACTTTGCGATTTCAGTTAGACTTAAAGTTGTTTATAATCTGTAACCAAATACCATTACATATATTTCTTAAATAATTGTAATTATTAATTTTTTTCAAAGATGTATAAAATAACTTATACAAATAATATTTTTGTCATTATTTTAAAAGTAACATTTTATCTCTATACTCATCTCAAATTTAATTAACTTTTAATTTTATGTAATAAATTGATGTCAAAATTCATAAAACTACATTTAGTCGATGCTTCTTTTGAAATTCAAAATAACTTTATTGAGTAATTCAATAATTTTTAAAAACAAAAAAGTACCTATATAAGTAACTAAAAAATAAACTTTTTTAAAGTAACGCATTGACTGGTTAGCAAAAGCTAGTTTCTGGGATCATTTTATAAGTTACTGTATGCTGATTCCAAAATATAAAGTTTATACGTTCTTTTTACTTGACTAAGTGCAAACATATCAATCTTCGGTTTGCATAAGGTTACTTCCGGTAAATATTGTTAAAGGTCGTGTGTCATCTATTCCTTTGCAAAAGACCCCATGCTTTTATAAAGTAACACTATGAAGTTATAATCAATTTGCCTCAAATTTAACAATTTCAGGCGCTATAACTCCTGTAAGATGTCATCAGATACATTTGGACCGAATGTACCACTTCTTCCTTTTAACAACCCAAACCTTTGCATCAGTTCATTTGAACCTAGCTTTTACAGTTTGATAAGAAATGCATACACATACAAAGGCAAATTTAGAATATGACCTTGACCTTTGACCTTGACCTCATTTTCTAAATTATGACTTAAGGATCTCAAATCAAAAGACCTTATCTCATTACAGCTTGCGGTTTATGAGTTACATACACTGACATACCGATGAATTAGATATTGACGGGTAGATACCTCCTGTAAAATGTCACCAGATCGCTTTGCTCTTTAAAAGACCAAAGCCTCATGAGGATATAACGAACAGTTTAGAGAAACTATTTTGTCGATATCTCTCTCGTTGCAAAGAAGATACACTCACAAGAAAAACAGTGTTCGTAGAGATAACTCTAACAAAGAAAAGTGTTCGACTAAGCAGGGTGAAATTTAAAAGTGCATAAACTGTACAATACAATATAAAAATATCTAAGCAACATATTGCGAAACAAAGATTTAACGCAAGAACAAAATTTAGCGGAATTAATAAAAAAAATACTGCTATAAATAATAATCAGAACAAAATACAAAGGTGTTTCCACTGAAAAGTGGAAAGACCTAAACATGTGCTTTGAAACAGGAAGATCAAAGCCGAGGATGTATAAAAATCGAAATAGTTGAAGAGCTGAATAACCTAAAAGGACATGTTAACAGTTATCCAGCTGTAGTATCAATACTACGTAAATAATAAAAAGAACGCTTCATATATGTTGTGCAATGGAATTCATGCTATTAGTCATGTCAGAAAGCACTGACTACTGTGCTGATTGTATCATCATATACTAAATAGAGGTATCGACCCAGTAATAGTAAATGCAACTTATGACACTTTATTTATGTTACTTTTAATTTGATCCGCTCTTCAACATTTGTATTAGATTTTAGATATTCAAATATGTTGGCCTTGAACATCACTGAAAAAGGTTCATTAATTGTCAAAATGCGCACCTGGTGCTTTAATATTGATACCAGTTATATCTGTTAATTTCCAAATTTATTGTTTGATTAGTTTCCTTAATTATTAACGGATTATACAAAAATGTATAGAATAACTCAAGTCAGTACCAATTTAGTCATTTCTCAGCTAATAATACCCTAGGGCACTTACAGTCCACCAGATGTGGTATCATCAAAATGCTTATAACTGAAAACGTAATGAGTATGGACAGAGAAGCTGAATGACACCTTTTTCATACTGTTTAATCAGCCATTTTGATTTGAATATGCATATCGTAAAATATCCATGAACAAAGAAGATACTAGTGGTAATAATTATGATCACATTTAACCTTTTGCGATAGAGGAACGATTGCGTCAAATACATTGAACTCATGGGACAATTAAGACATTGATTGTGCTTTGTAAGATTCAAAAAGAACTTTTAAATATTCAGATTTATCCCACTGTCTTTATCACTCTGTTCAGCTCTTCATAGAATTGCATATCACGACTTTGCGACGTAAAATAAGTTAATCTGACCTTAACAACTTTGACCCGGACATAATACCGACGTCACAATGAATTAACTGACGTCATTGATAAGTTTAACCCGACCTTCTCACGTCATCTTTCAGTTTACTCGTGCTCGACACAATATGAAGCCTGTTTGAACTCGCTCACTCTACAAAAAACTTTATATTGTGACTCGAAGCTGATACTTTACAATATCAATCTCCAGACAACCTGGAAATCGTTACGTACATGACAAATACTGTATGGCAATTTTATGATATTCATGTAAGATTTGTATTTATATTATTTTAGATATTACGAAGATCTTGCATACAGTGTGATGACAGAATTATATAGCAATGATAGAAAGCACGCTCGCCAACTGTTAGTGACAGAAGTGACACGATATAATTCGACTACAATATTTACAATTGCTGAAAAGTTCACACTGATGAAATTTATGGGACATGCTGCATGTCAAACAAAGCTTACTCAAATATGGAAGGGTCGTATATTAGGTGATATATCGATTCTTTATGTAAGTATTATAATGCTTTACTCTTATGTATTTATCACATGTAAAGAAAATCAACAAGATCTGAGGTACAACAAGTTCCTATACATGTTATATGTAATGACGGTA
This sequence comes from Mytilus coruscus, assembly GCA_017311375.1. Taxonomy (NCBI): domain Eukaryota; kingdom Metazoa; phylum Mollusca; class Bivalvia; order Mytilida; family Mytilidae; genus Mytilus; species Mytilus coruscus. The sequence continues at coordinate 41,180,886 of CM029608.1, forward strand.
CATGATTTCCCTTAAACATGGACAATTGAGACAACAACAAAAAATAACACATACAAATGATGTACTATCATCACTCTTACATTCTTGACATTTTCTGAAAAAAAAACTCATCCGAAAATTATTATTTCAAATAATAAAACCTGATTTCCAAAAACAAAAAGAAATGTTGTCACTTTTTCTCTTTCACTGATCATATTTTATGAATATTAACCCAACCTGATGTATGAAAAGTACAAATATAAAAAAGCGGTTCTTGATTTCTATTAAATAAACACATAATTGCATTTAAATAAACATAAACAAGAGTTGAACTATCTCTACTCTCATATCATTTAAATGTCATAAAGAAAAACATCCTAAGGTACCAAAGGTAGCAATATATATGGACGGTAAAATATTTCCAATATAGAAAAAAGATTTCTTTGCACTAATGTTCAATGAAAACAAAACATAAGAACCCGTATTTATATATCACATTTGATGAAAAACAAACCATCCAGGTACAACAAGTACATATATCCAATGACAGTTAATGAGTTCCATGATCATGATGATTGATTGATTATTTTAATTGGTGTTTTACGCCACTTTCAGCACAATTGTAATACTTTTGGAGGTAAGTTTTGTATTGTTGGAGGAAGCCGGAGTACCCAAAGATAACTACGGATTTTCGGTAGGAAAACTGATAATAGTAGTGCAGGATTGGAACTCACAATCCGAGTGTTGACATGTTAGTGATACAGTAGTTCGTCTACTTAGACCACTCGGCCTCCGCGGCCCTCCATGAAAATTAAGAAATATTTGAAGATAATTTCAACACAAACAAAAGATTTATATGATTAATTATCTACAGTGATATATCATTATCATATTAATAAAACAAAACTCATCCTGTGGCATTTAAATGATCGATTGCCAAAAAAAAAATCTTCACACAATTTTCATAAAAAAGAAGTTATTCTGACACCCTTGAACACGGACCAGTCTTCAAGTATCTTAATGTTCTTTTATCCATGTTATATTTATCATATTTAGCAAAACAAAACAACCAACCGTTAATGTACAAAAAGTACAGAATTGCTATGAAACGATCAATTTCAGTGTGCTTCTTCTTATAAAAGTTGTTGTTGATAATATAATCACCACCGAGTCATTTTTTTTTTTTTATGTTTTATATTCCTAGGCAATTATAGTTACTTTTTTACCATTTCTTATAATGTGGACAGTAAGGTTAGACAACACTGACGAGATTACAGTGCACAGAGTTATTCCATCTTTAATGACGGATACCAAAGATCAAGAGACACAAAAGTCAGTGAAATTGCTGAACTGGATGAGGAAAATATATTACTTCTACAACTCACCTTTGATTAAATTTTTTGTTTCCGTTGTAAGTTATCAAGATATCTATTGCTTTTATATTCAAATTAATTAACTCAAGGGAATGTAGTATATCGTTATTAACTGGATTTTTCTTAATCGAGATTAACGGTGTTGGCCCCGAGACTCGAAGAGTCTATAACAGGATCAATAAAGAAACAGCCAATTCATAACACTTTTATTAAAACATTGAAAACAACACGTTAAATAATTTCATGCGTCCGAAGCGCTTTTCTGGATTTACCTTCATCAGGAACGCTCAAAGCCAAACATTTGAAATCCGAGGATGTATAAGTACCGACACCGAATGATCTTATTATTAGATTAAGCAAAGAAACTTACCGTGCGAGAGAAGATAAAGGAATTCATATTTGATTTTGTCGTCTCGAAGCCGCGGCGCATTTTTGTCAACATTGACGACATTTCTGATCTCTCGTCCAAGTACTTAATATATGCTAATTTCCTGGGATGTGTTTTAGATGATTTAAATATCTGATGCATGATTTTTGTATTATAAATTGTTTTTTTTTAACTTTTAACTAGCTTTCAGTAACTGCGAGTACTCTCAAATCGTACTTTCGTAATAATTTGACCTGTTGATACAATTTGTAATGCATTTTTGTTATTTAATGTTTACTATTTTAGTGTTATATCTCGTCTCAGTATTTTTAATGTAAACCACCTTTGATAAGTGTTTGGTATGACGATAAATGTTCACTTCTGTTCTCGTACTATGAACAACAAAACTATTTATTTTGTAAAAAAATATTTCCGTACTCCATGTATACCTTACAACAAAATTATTTTATTTACCTGTGTACTTTATTTTATTTGGCGGCATTTTGTCCAAGGTTTTGGTTGTCTTTCTGATATTGTTTTACATCTCCCCTTCTTTTTATTAATTTTGTATTTACATTGTGTCAGAGATCAAATTTATTCGTTCAGTGTATCTTCACTTGTTTTTGTTAATATGTCTTTTGATTGAGTTAAGCCATTTCAGTTGTTATTTTATAATGTGTCTTTCTATGTTGTGATGTTACACTATTGTTTCAGGTTAGGGTGAAGGTGGGCGCCTATTAAAATATTTTAACCCGCTGCATTTGTTTGGACCTGTCCTAAGTCAGGAACCTGCTGTTCAGTGGTTGTCGTTTGTTGATGTGGTTCATAAGTGTTACTCGTTTTGTATATAGATTAGACCGTTCGTGTTCCTGTTTGAATAGTTTTACACTAGTCTCTTTTTTTTTTTGGGGTGCTTTATAGCTTGCTGTTCGGTGTGAGCCAAGGCTCCGGGTTGAAGGCCGTACTTTGACCTATAATGGTTTACTTTTACAAATTGTGACTCGGATGGAGAGTTGTCTCATTGGCACTCATACCACATCTTCTTATATCTAATTTAATTTATTTCATCTAGCAAATTTAAAGTACGTGAAAGAATAAATCAGAAATTTTAACTATTCTCACTCTTTAAATTTCTGCGTTCAGATTATTGATCGACGGAAATGAAACAGTGATAATAAAAGTTTCACTCGGAAAGACTGTGGAATATTTCCTTTTCGAATTTTAAATTAGGACGCTAGTTTTCTCAATTGAATTGTTTCATATTTTTCATGTCGGGGCCTTTTACAACTGACTATACTGTATGTTTTTTTCATTGTTGAAGGCCGTACGATTGCCTATAATTGCTTACTTCCACTTTTAACTTTGAGGATAGTTTTCTCATTGGCAATTATACCTCATCTCCTCATTTGTATTATGAGTATGGTCTTAATTTACCCTTTTTAATTAATATCATGAGGTACAAACAGTACTTACATCCCAGGGAAGATGATTTGAAATGAAATGAAGACATATTTTCAATCTTAATTTAATCTCTGTAGTATAAAATGAGAGCAAGCCATACAAAAACTGAGGTAATAAAAGTACTGATCTCAAATGATAACCTCTTAGTGCTATCAACTGATGCAGATAACATTCTGAGCATGTCATCATAATAATTATGCTGCAATCATGTAACACATTTAATATGTTCAACAGACAACAAAAGAACCAGATCAGATATTGAGTCAAAAGTAATTTATATATTTTTTTGGTCATATGTCAATGTAATTTTACTAAAAATAAAAGAAAAATAAAAAACACCATAAATATTATATAGGATTAGTCATTGTAACTAATATGCAATATCTATATAAGAGGTATCGAATCAACAACTTTTATCATAATGATATAAAATATTGGAAAAAGGAAAATCACAAAAATACTGAACTCCGAGGAAAATTCAAAAAGGAAGTCCCTAATCAAATGGCAAAATCAAAAGCTCAAACACATCAAACGAATGGATAACAACTGTCATATTCCTGACTTGGTACAGGCATTTTCTTATGTAGAAAATGGTGGATTGACCCTGGTTTTATATCTAGCTAAACCTCTTAATTGTATGACAGTCGCATCAAATTCAATTATATTGACAACGACGAGTTAACAAAACAAACAGACACAATAGGTAAAAATGTCAAAAATAGGGGTACAGCAGTCAATATTGTGTTATCATCTTAGTCACTATAAAAACAAACAAATTTAACAAAGAAGCACAAAAAGGCATATATCAAATTTAACATCCTCATTTTGCTTTTTTATTATACGATTTTATTTATCTATGTAAAATCCAGCCATAAAGGATGGAAGGTTTTAAGTACTGGCGTAGAATCGCGCGTTTGACGTCACACAGGTAGATATAAATAATTTTGTCGTTCAAAGTATGACGGGATACATAAGTACAGAGTCACGTCAAATGGATATCCCAAAAACAGACTTAACACGTCAGTAAAAGTAATATTAATAAAATAAAATAATTATGTCGTTCAAAGTATGACGGGATGTATAAGTACAGAATCACGTCAAATGGATATCACAAAAACAGACTTAACTGTAACAGTAATATCAATAAAGACAAATAAAAGAATACTTTAACACGCTATTAAGATGATAAACAACGTCAGTATGCAGAATCTATACTTCAAGGCCATCGTGTATTATTTGTGAAGTTGATACGGAATATTTATTAACAAGGTTTTGGTACCTTCCGATGAACGTGTTTAGAAAAAGAACGAGACGTTGTTCGACGTACCCCTGGGTCATCAACTTTCTGCTCAGACACTGGTGACGTTTTACAAAGTCTGAGAAGGAGCTGAAAGCTCTTGAATACCGAATAAGTTGGGAAATGTATATCACATATGCAGGTGAAGTTGGTATATTGCTACTAAGGTAGAGGAAATTGATAATTTCAAAAGTAAAATCGTCTCGTTTGTCATAGATTCTGGTACGGAGATGACTGTGTTTGTCAAATTCGAGGTATAAGTCTAAAAATGAGGCGGGGGAAGCCGTATCTGTTGTTTCTTTAATTTCTAGTTCTGTGGGATATATTAATGGAACCCAATAAGTTCGGATTGTTAATGGAAAGAACATCATCAATTTGTCTGAAATTGAAATTAAATAACCTGGCTTCTTTGATCTTCTTGTTTTTGACAAGTGTCTGAAGGAACTCCGATTCATATGAAAATAAGAAGAAGTCGGCAAGGAGAGGCGCATAGTTCGTTCCCATAGGAATGCCGACAATTTGTTGAAAAATTCTACCTCCAAATTCAACAAATATGTTGTCTATAAGAAACCCCAGCATACTGATCACTTGTTCCTCTGTGTATGCTACGATTTTTATGTTGAAAAGCATTGTTGATTATTTCTTTTAGACGGTTACATGCATTACATGATTCCATTAGAGATCCCTCAACCTCTGTATAGATTTTACAGGTAATACTTTGGATTAGGAATTTTTCTAGCACTGTTTTTTGTTTGTTATTAAGGCTTCAATGATTAATCAAAGGTGTAACTTAGTCACAATTTATATGACTTTTATTGAAAGTTAAAATACATTCTTTAAGCTAAATATAATAGAATGTAAACATGCTGTGATAAGTGGTACATGCAAATCATGTGTTTTGTTGCCATGGAAAAAAAATGAACCCTAGTGCTTAAATAGTCATCGATTTTTAGATATAAGATAAACAAACATTTTAGCAAGTTGCAGATGCAGAAACTCTTTGCTTTTGACCAAGTTTTGGGTTTGTATTTTTTTTGTTCAAAGATCGAAAAAAAAGGGTTGAATGGAGGATGATAAGATGCTGTCGGTGGACATCATAGCTTCCCTTCGGAATTAACCAGGAAGATAGAAAAGGTTTCCATGTTATCTGTGCTAGGGTAGGACACTGTCGTCCGTTTTGCTGATTGAAAAAGATACTGAAGCACAGCCACGATTAGTCTAAATATGAACTGTTTATGATAATTCCTAATCTAATGTGTCATGGTCACTTCAAGATATTCAATATTCCATTTTGAGAATTTAGTATGTGGTCCGTCGTTAATTAATAGCAAGGCTACATTTGTGCTGCTTTCCAATATGTCAAAATTTTCTTGTGCCAATACATATTTCGCGCCTTTCAATCTTGTCAAATCACTTGCCATGTCCATATATTTGATTTATTTGTAGTTTTTCCACTATATACTTTTAAATATTTAGTAAAGTACGGAAAGCAGTTGAAAGCATTCATTTGATAAAGACATTTTCAGAGTAATTCCACTTTTGTTCCGTTTAACATGATCATTGAAGAAATAAAGCAATATGTACCAAAATTAGGCAACACCAGTCACCGATGTACATATCTCGTAAATACATTAGTAAGACAAATTTGTGCAACAAACACAGGTTAATGGAAGCGCAAGAAAATTAAGAAGGAGCAAGACCCAACGTGTCGACTGGTAATACTCAAGACCATAAAGACGAAAAAGTAACGGCCAACAAAACACTACGTAAACTAAACACAGGACAACGCTATCTTCAAGAAAATTCGGCAATAACAGATGCCACGGAAGGGTATGCCGATATAGCTTCACATGTGGCATCCCTCTGGTGTGCTGCTCTTGTAAGTTGGCATTACACGTTGAAATCATCTTTAAATCTTTCAATGTAAAATAACGTTAGATTGGACAAAATGTTTTCTGTAATGTACACATGTCATTTTGGTTTTTAAATAGGTAACGTACATGGCAATGTTAGTGGTATTTAGCCTGTTCGTACTGACGGATTTATATCCCATGTCTGAGAAATTCCCATCAATTAAGGAATACACTGTTTATGTTTGGACCGCATCAACATTGGCAGAGGAAATACGACAGGTAATAATACGAATACAAATTGTATACTTGAATTGAATAAGGCTTTGATGCTGTTATGTTATATGATAGTAAGATGCTTGATATCTTAAACGACAACATATTGGTTACGTTTGGAGGACTTGTTTTTCAACAAACAATCGGTATTCCCATGGTAACCAACTGTGCCCCTCTTCTTGCCGACTTGTTCGTTTATTCATATGAGGCTGACTTCATACAGGAACTCATTAGGAATCATTCAACCTAACTACCCGCTTTATAGATGATGTTCTCTCACTTAATAATTCAAAAGAGCTTCCCAATTATTAGCTTTCCATTTCTATGTAGCAACATTCCAGCAACGCCTGCAAACGGAGTATATATCTCATAGTTGATACGATATTCCAAGGCTTGTATTTCCTATCACGATTTCCTTGATAGTGGGTTGCTGCTAACAAGGAAGCTATTAACCCAAGAGTTCCAAGTGGTGAAGTTGAAATCATCTCTTCGTAAATTGTACTTACGCCATCAAGAGTTAGTTGGCCGTTATATAATATCCGTTTCACAGATGATAGCGGATATGTTCCGAATGCCGTAGCTAAAATCTCGTCCCCTTTTCCCCGAGTGTGACCTACCGAATGAGACTTATTACCAGGTATGTACTAACATGAGATACACGACTGGTGTCAAATGTAAAGCAGGATCTAATTAACCTTCCGGAGCACCGGAGGTCATCCCCAGGTTTTGTAGGGGTTTGTGTTGTTCAGAGTTTAGTTTTTTATGTTGTGTTATGTGTACTGTTGTTTGTCTTCTTGTCTGTTTTTCTGTTTACCCAGGTCCATGATGGCGTTGTCAGTTTGTTTTTGAATTATGAGTTTGAATGTCCCTTTGGTATCTTTTGCATCTCTTTCATTGAAATTATGCATGGATAAATTGAACGACATAAATGTGTCAGTATTCAGTTGTTGGCTTGGTAACCAATCAAATTGATAGAATTGAGAATGAAAACGGGGAATTTGTCATAGAAACAATAACCTGACCGAAGTGTTGAATGAGCATTACTCCAGTTGCAAATAGTTTAATCATATTCATTATGCTTACATACAGGAGTTTTTCAAGAAAAACGAGTCTCGTTATTACTTACATCGCTCAATCTTTTGTCATTTCTTCGAAAGGTGGTCATCATAATTCGGTTGATCGTTTTTAAATATTTGCATTGCAGGTGAAATCGGAGAAAATCCATTTTCATTATCAAAAAGTAATACCACCATGATCATTTTTCCTCTATTAGTCTTTGTAAAATTGGCCTTTTTTATGAAAATTTGTGCAAATTTTTTTTTTTTTTTTTTTTTTCTAAATAATTTTAAAGAGATACTTGGCATGAGTAAAGTTTAATTCTATCCAGTACTACAATGAGCATGTCACATACAATTTATTTGCACATAATATAATAACTATCATCGGAAGTAAATCAATCTAATGTTGCATATAAGAAAATTAACATCATCGGATGTATATCGATCAAATGTTCACAACTTTTTTGAATTTCTTGTTTTAAAGTTGACAGAAAACAGTCCAAGACCAACACATGAGTCTTCAACACAGCGAGAAAATCCAGCACCCGGAGGCGGGCTTCGGCTGGCAATTACACAATGACGCAAAACTAAACTCCAAAACATATAAATGACTAAAATTAAATTAACACACACGACTGACAAAGGCTATAGGTTCCTGACATAAAAGCAGCGAGGTTAAACATGTTTTGAGAGATCTCAGCCCTCCCCTATTAACATTCGAAACTTGTCATTTAATTTTTGTCATTATTACCATTCATCAGGCCATTACAAATCCGCGACTAAGGCTATAAGTTTAGCTATGGAACTTATTTAAGAAAAACTCATTTGACTGGTTAGTTTTTAAATTATTTCCTTGTATTTTCTAAGCTGCAACTTCATGGGGAAAAATTAACCTTTGACGATTTATTAACTTCTGTTTAGTACTTTCCTAGTTTTCATATTTCAAATGTTTCATGCCTATTGCGTCCTATACCTTTTATTTTGATCTTACAATTATAATTTTAAAATATAAGACAAAGATACCAAGGGGATGCTTTCAACTCGTATAAAACAAGTGAGGGAAATATATTTTTACGTTGTATACGTATTCTGCGTGACCTCCGTAGTTTTGCTTTGTGTTGTTGTCATTCTATCTGTGTTGCTCAGTTTTGTTTGATACATTTTTTCATATTCTTCAGTTCAAGGCGAGGTAGTGCCTGATATAGTGTATGACACCTGCCTATTGTTGAAGAACTGTATTCCTAATTTATTATTATGTTGTTGTTCGGTTGTTTTCCACTTGACATATACCCAATATCTCTTTTTAAATAATTGATAACACATATACACTTTCAGGTTTTTGAAATCAAGCAAGTGAAGAATTTTTGGGCACTGTTTGAATGTTTGAAGTTCCTATCTTTAATCACCTCTGTCTGTCTCCGATTATCCTTGCCAGCTGAGCAATTTTTTTATGCACGAATGGCGTATGCTATAACATTGGGATTATTTATTATCAACAGTATGAAGTTTTTCCTTGTTTCGAAACACATTGGACCCAAAGTTATCATGATTGGGAGATTGGTAAGTTCAGATAATATATTGTTGCTGTTTATAAATAGTGAGATAAATAATCACCGCATACTAAGACAACCTTCACAAACTCATTATGTTACGGTATCATTGCGAATGTTCGCCATAAGACAGCATTATGTTGATCTGAAGAAATACTCGGATTCGAACAGCTCTAAAATGGCTCAACATTAAATTATTTAGTCATTTTCAGTCTTTTAATCAATTTTCAGACTTCGCAACTACGGTAATTTCAGTCCTGTTGAGACAATTAGCTTGCAGTCAATTATATGCTGTTCAAACTACGTTCAGACTCTTCACATGTTTTAGAAGTTGCAAATTACCGGTACACATGAACATTATACTGAATTTCTTAAACACTACCGAAGAGTACAGACTGCAAGAGAATGGTCAAGTAACTTTTATTTGGTTGCCTTGAATGTCAATGACATTTCAACACTAGTATACATTTATTGTTTAAAAGATCATTTGTTAATCACTTAATATTTCAACTTGATCGAATATAAATCCTGCACGCACGATAACGTTACGAGGATTACACCTTTCTACTACTTTTTTGTTTCATACTTTAAGAGATCTTCGGATTTAGTCGTTATCATACATTCAAAAAAAAAAAATAATAAATAAAGGTAGAAATTGCTTTTTTATAAGCTAAACATTTTATTTCTTTATAGATGATCGACCTGCTTTTCTTTATCTTGATATTTGCTGTGTTTGTTTTTGGATTCGGAGTCGTTTATCAAGCAACTAGATTCCCAAACTCCATATCAGGGTTGCCGCTTTTTCAGAATATCGTATACATGCCATATTGGCAGTTGTATGGAGAATTGTTCCTAGATCATATTCATGGTAAATATATTTACAATCGTGGTTAATAATTTCAGAATAGAATTAAATCATGATATCAATCGATGCATACCATTTTCATTATATAATTTATTTTATCATATACTTAGAGTAAATAACTTTTTTTACTGTATGATAAACGCATTAAATTTACGTGAATTCCATATTTTCTGAATTAGTGTTTAGTGGGCTGATATGAACAAGTTATCACATGCTGCCGATTACTAGAGATTTCCAATAAAATGACTAGTCGACATTACCAACCTATCTGACCGTATCTCGACCTATTGCATGGAAGGATGACGGAGGGGAGCATAGACTGCATGGATTTTTGGCTCGTTGAATACCCATACTTTGTCGGATTAGATGTTATAAAAAATAGCACAAACTACTATTTTTATTCTTTACATATTTTGTTATTAAATTAGGGATGTTTTTATTGACAATAACCTTTAAGGGAATAATTAGTTCAGTTACCGGTAATCAAATGCACTGATCATTAATTCGTCATTTCACTTGACCCATATATTTATCTTTCAAACGATCGATTCTTAAAGCTACTAAATCAAAATTAAGTTTGAGAAAATATAAATAATGGAATCTGAATCGAGATCATCTTCTAATATTTGACTTAAAAGTTATAAGATTATAACAAGAGTTTCAAACACGCCGCAATGAAAAAGGTGTACACGACTTTCTTCTACTTTTTTTTTCATACATCTATAAAGTAGGATGAATATTTAAGTTTTATGACCACCTTATGATAGCAAGGGGATATTATATTTAATGGTCTGTGCATCCCTCCGTCCTTCCGTTCTGTTTAAATTATATACTAAATTGACACGGATTAATGGAACGACCATCTAACTTCAAAGTGTGTGTGTGTGGGGGGGGGGTATGGTTTTTTACTACAAAACTAATCTCTGATCCCCAATTTGATGAAAAAAAAAATTTCTGAATCCAGATTTTCCCCATATCTAATAGTGTTAAATTGTGAAAAGAAATATTTTGATTGATAGCGTCGAAAAACTAAATAAAAATTTTCTGGTTCAGAAAAAAACCCTAACCCCCCTCCCCGGTCAAGTTAAATGGTTGCTCCGTAAGTGGTGCACTGTACATGGAAATATGATCATGTGAAGGGGCATGGTGTCTTAAGGCCTAGCATTCTTGTTGCAAATGCTTTGAATAATATCTTCCTTGTTCAATACTGTCTCTTTGGTCGCGCGCACGCCTCGACAGTTACCCCTCAAAGGTGTTCGGGGGAATAGAAATTTGGTCACTATAGGTCTTGTTCCGATCGGCAGCTAAATCCTTGGCAAAGTGGGGAGTCAATTTGGTTGTGCGGTATGTACAAGTACGCAGTCCCGTCAGGTCAAAGTGTGGACGTTAAATGCCACGCTCTCTACATGTCATTAATTATGCATTGGATATTTGCCATTGGACGTTAAGCAAGTAACTCTCAATCATTCGACAGAAGCGTAACTTGAATTTTATTTCTGGTGAGGTAATTGATTTGAATCTTGGCATTGATTGACGTAATAAATCAAATTCAGTGGTCGGAAATAACCAGTCCCATTAGGTTCGTACGTCGAGTTACGTACGTTTGTCATTTTATTGGAAATCTCTATTATCACATGCCTTTTCGTAACGTTTTCGCATGGCATTCCGTCGTTACTCGGCAATTTGTGGAAAATACAGATCAATGGTACGTTTTCAGTGAAAACATTACAAAGTAGTGTACAAAACAATAATTAAGAAACAGAAAAATGTTATGTAAAATTCTAAAGAAAAAAAAAAAAACTTAAATGCATTTTTCAAAGTTTCCTGCATAATTTAGAAAGTTATTTTACAAATGTTGACATTTCCAAGCAGTGTTCATTATGTTCTGTTGATTTTTTTTATCGTCAATATAACAATATATTATACTATTGTTTTTCTCCTCTGTTGAGGCATATGATAGAAAGATTTCATATCTGATGTATTACATTTGTTGTCCGACGTCCGTAAACTTGAGAACCACTTAAAGGATCAATATATTAAACTGTTATTTTTCTCTATTGTTGAAGCAAATGATAAAAAGATCATGCATATGATAAAAAGAGCATTCGGCTCTTGGGCTGATATTGAATCATGGGTTGTTTTTTTTTTTTTTTGGGGATTGAATAATAAAGTACTCTGTTGTCTTCAACTACAGTAATGTATATTAAAGTTGAAATGTAAGTGTCAATTTACACTGCCCTTAATACCAGTCTAACTATTAATAAGTTGCGTATTACTGTTTGATTTCTTCTAAAAGCATGAACTACAGTCAGAGAAAGAAAACTGTTACTGTTCCTTTATAATTATTTTCAAAATAAACGGCAAGAAGTTAATACTCGCAAGATCTTCATGTATATAACTGACTGTTTCGACTTATTCTCGTGTTTTAACTTATACAAATTTTGACTGACTGCTGGCCATGATAATAAGCAATACGGTTTGTTTTCCTTGTGTAGAATGTCATTATGTCCTTCCATGGTAATACATGGGAGTTCCTTTGTATTCTAATACATGTTATTTTTTTAAGTTCGTTTAATCATGTATGAATACATGGTCCAATAAAATGTTCTTTGAGTTATCGACTATTAAACGCGTTATCTTATGAGCAGCTTGTTTTTTTTAATTCCGATACACTAGACTATATAAGTTGATTTTGTCTTCTTTTAATGTGTAACACAGTTTTACTCTTTACATTTCTCGTTCACATGTCCAGATAAAAATATGAGAATGTAAAAAAAAATCACGTTCAACCAACACAAATATCTACATCGCAATCATCAAACTATTGAACAAATAACAGATTTACATAAAAAAAACAAAATACGTACTTTATTTGTATAGTTTAAAGATAAAGGCTCCTAGAATCTTGCGTGAATCTTCTTTATATATGTTCAGGAAGAGAGCCAGATCCTTGTACGAAGGATGTAGCACTATACAGTAATGGGACTATTCCAAGATGCCCAGAGGTTAACCAGATAAATACATTTGTATTGGCTGTTTACATGGTGTTAACGCATATAATTCTTGTAAATATTCTCATTGCCATGTTTTCGTAAGTACAATTAATCACAAAAATAGTTTATTTGATAGTTGTCTTATTTTAAATGTTTGCAATCAACTTCCTACTTTATTATAACTTTCCCTTTTACGAAAACAGTCTGGGCCGACCATCCCATTTAGGAGGAAACCGACCTTTTTTGTCCAACACTTAGATTGGTTAATGACCAGTTTATTTGTTGTGCACACTGAACTAATTCTGTACACAAGTTTTTCAAACTTAGGCAAAATTTCGCTAGTAAAGATTTAGAATAATATCAGGTCCTGACAGTATATCATATCATATATCACACAGGAAACAAACAAACTGACTTATGGACGCAGATATATCCATACAAATGACCTTTAATAAGGAAAAAATGAACTCAAGTTGCTTTTAGTAAGACAAGCTTCAGAGCTTTCATTCGGCACATATACAAATGATTCAGTCTTAAAAACAAAAATATCTGGCTGACAAATCTAAGTTATACTTTCTTCATGGATTCAAATCACTTAGTGCACTTAATCTAATGGGCACAGTAAACGAGTTTTGTCCATTCACAGCGCCCCTGGTCAAGCAATGTCGAAGTGCCTTCGCCAGTCCTTGTAGCAGGCTATGTCCCTAAGAATGCACACATGACAAATTCAGTTGATCTTTTATAACACAAAAGATTTAAAACAACAGCAGCTAGGCAAACATCTGACATCATATTACTGAAATCATAAAGATTGGTCACATATAACAACTACTCAATCACGTATATAAGAATAAAGGCTGTCAAATAGTAGGCAATTCTCTTCTATATTGACGACCGGGATAGTTCCCATTACCGAATAACCTCTCAGTGTCAGAAGTTGTCAATTGGCTAGACGATGTTCATCCTAAGGATTCTAGCAAACTTAACCATTATGTACCTAGTTTTATGAAATATTTACGACTTGACTTGTAGTCTATTGATTAGCAAGATTCTTGAGCAAAGGAAATAGATTCTGAGCAACTAGAACTGTTTGGTTGTTGGTCATGAAAAACCAACAGTAGTCAGTATTTAAAGAATGAACACCGAAACACAAGGAAGAAGCTTTTACGTCTGTTGCGAAATTGAACGCATGTAATAGATACCCAGAATAATATCTACAAACAATGTATAGACGAAGTGATCTGTTGTCTTTCTAGTACTCTCGGAAACAAGAACTCCGAAACCCATAGTTGAAATATTTGATTGGTTACTACTGTTGAGTCGTAACCATGTATTCAATATTACATTGTGAAATAAACATAAACTATTTAACGTAATCATGTTGTAATTCGTTTACCGAATTTAACTTATTGAAGTCAAAAGGGGGAAACAGTTGTTGAACACCAACTTTAATATTCCAGCAAAGATTGTTTCGATTCATTTTATGTAATACTTAGGTTCTTTAAAGTGAAAGTATTAATAACAATACAATGTATATTCAGAAGATACAAAAGATAGTATGTCGAAGTTCCTAAACTTTCCAAATTATATTACTGAGACTTACCGATTAACATTATTCACATAAATAAATCTCGCAGTAGCTTCTGAATTTACAGTTATTAAGGTCATGCAGTTACAGCAAATGGTACAGTTACCTTTACTACACACCATCCGTATTTTCACTTTAAGACATATAAAGAGTGTTTTCACTCTTTGACTGTTCAGACACTTTTCTTGCCATGAACTAGGACCTGCTAAGTTCATTTATAAATGGATGTATTATGCATTAATAAAACTAGTGAATGGCTTAAAAAGCTACTGAACTGGTAAGTGAGATGTCTCAACACTTTCAATTGTGCGACGTTTAATTAAAATATTTCTCGTAAGGTTTTAAATAAACATGTCTGAAATTTTCACTGTGAAAGATCTATCATAACAGTATTCTTTCACGAACATATCAAACTATGTACTATGTAAAAAAAAACTCTTTTATTTACCATGAAGTTAATCGAAATTGGCATCAACAAGGTGCTGGATTTTTTTCTGACAAGATGTTTTTCATTCTAGAGGTCATGTTATAGTATATCTCTGTAAGTGTAACCACAATCCCGTCTGTTGTGTCCCGATTGTGACATTACAACATTTAAACTCACAATGAGTAACAAGAAGGGTAAAATTAGTGCCCCTTGGCTACTTCTGATTTATGATAGGGTTTGTGTTGTGCTGAACCTTATATTTGGTGACACGTTATGTTATTTTTGTTCTACTTTTTGTTGATTTTCCATTGACCATGATGTATTTTTTTATTTAACTTGATTTTGTTTATTGCTACTTACAATATCTCTCACTTTATATCGTTATTGGCACCCCTTTTCATCGTCTTACACATTTATGTTTGAGTTGCTTGAAATGCTTGCTCAATTAAACACTTTTTGGGTTGAATATGTAACTATGACATGTATGAACTAAAATATTTTTTTTTTGTAAAAGAAAGTCGATTTGTTTTTATTATTTAAAGTATATTATAGAAATGAATTTTTCGCCAAAATGTCAATAAGCAAGGCAATTTAAAGTGATACTGAAATAGATTTATTGTAATTATATTATGACTTTATTAAATCCTAGGCATACTTTCGCAAAGGAACAACACAACAACGATCTGGTTTGGAAATTCTACAGATTTTCGCTCATTCAGGAGTATTATGATAAATCGTCGTTGTTACAATGGTTATTTTTCATCAGCTACGTTAAGAGGGCCGTTATCTATATCTTCAATACATGTAAAGATAAAAGAAATAATAAGTTTAGTAAGTATTTAATTATTAAAAGTCGGATATGATATATACAATAAATAAATTTGGTGTATTTACTGTCTTCTGATTGGTTAAAGTATTACTTTTATTTTCAATGAATTTTGTGGCGACACGCCCACTACGTTGTGTATTCATACGCCAACGTGTGTAGTATTGTTAATATGAATAATATAAAAGTTCTTTGAGCCTTATTTTGATGGAAATTATTTATAATGAATGGCGGAACCATATGATATTTACGTTATTATTCAATGAAGAGTCAACGACAACGACACTAATAAACAAAAGTTTGTAATAGTCAACATGGTCTTCAATAAATGATACATTTCTGTATCATATCTCAAATTCTATGTTGAGCTACGTGAGTCTAAAACGAGTGGCAATATCCGATATAGATTAATCACAATGAACAAATCACCGACCGACCATCATCATCAATTTTTTTAAAGGAAAACATAGTGACGTGTTTTTATATCAACTGTATTGGTCAAATGTTGGAGTGAGGGTTCAGGGTAAGAAAAATTCAGATATAAAAATCTAGTGTAAACCAAAGACATATCCATTATCATGTTTCCAGTCAAAATCGTCGCTATTGGTGTTACCCGACTCCAAAATAATTCTATCTCGGTAATCGATTACAAAACAAAAGTAAAAACAAGTTGTTTTCCTAATTATGATGTGTTTTCAGCCGTTGGAATTTTGCACTGTTGCTGTGTTTAATATGTAAATATACATAATTAGTACTTTTTGTTAAAATTTGCAAATCTTTGTGGGGAAAAAATTTTTTTAAATTCTTAAAATGTTTTTCACCAGGAACGCTCAAAACTAAATGTTTAAAAGCCAAAGATACAATAATACCGAAACACTTGAGGATATGTATGGCAACAATGGATAACTTTCTAACTTTACAAATACCGATCATACAATTTCTTGGGTCATTGAAAAATGGCAAAACCTTACACCCTGTGTTTAAAATCATACAATAAAAAATCATAAAAACCTTAATTAGCTTATCTGAAAAAAAGTGTTTGGTAAACTATTTCTAAATCTACATATATCTAGTCCTAAACAACTACGATGTGGGTTCTAAAAATAAGACAGTAATCTATCAAACGACAAGTTTACTCCCAATAGACAAAAATATCTTCCGATTTGCCATAATGTAATAACAATATTAAGATATAATACAAGACATTGACTAGGGTTTTAACTTCGGACTAGAACATGAATACATGCAAGATTGCACCTATTTTACCTTTTAGCGATACAACATTCCACGTGTATTTTCATGTTTTGAAACATTGAAACAAAGAAATTCCCATTTTCAAAAAAAAAAAAAAAAAAAAAAAATATGGAAAACAAATAACGAAACAATTCGTGTGTATATCATTACAGAAGAGAAGAGGAGTGATGCAGCAAATGAAAAGTTAGCTATTCTAGAAAAAGATGCCGTTTGTAGTTATCTTAATTCTTCAACTGGTTTAAGAAAACATTATGCGGAGAACATGGAGGCGGAAAAAGACGGGTATTTTCTGTTTTCTTATTTTCATCTGCTACCATTTTTGTTTTTTAAATACGAAACTTTTAATGGTTTTGTCCATCAAATATGCAGACTTCGAAAGCATTTGTAATTTTGTTTTAATTTACTATCAACAATTAAGGCTTTTCGCTTTCTGAACAAGGAGAAATGGATGTCGAATGCAAATTCGTTTTCACTTTATAGGACCAATTGTTTATCACCAATAGAGAATTAAGTCTACTTGTTTACGATTTAAGGTGAAGGTGTAAAAAACGTTTTGTTCTGATTTTTATAAATTTGTTGTGACTTTTTTTAGGTTTGATGCTAGTTACGAAGAAGAAACAGATCCACGTTTGCAAGAACAATTTTAATTTATTGTCATCTGATGTAAATATGATACAGAAGAATCTGATAGAAAGTCTGTAAAACAAATAATTGCATCAGTCTATTGATACACTTTAAAACAGAAATTACTTAGTAATTTGTCTGAACCTATATCAAGTAAAAATACTACTTGTTAATTTCCATACAATTATTTGTTATCTCGAAGTGTTACATAATATGCGTACGGAATTACTTAAAATGACCAAAACTGATATAATTTCGAAACTAAGTTAATCACTAACGCGAAACTAAAAACAAAAACCATTACTTACATTTACTAAAGGTATTTTAATTCAATAAAATGACGTAAAGCTCGGTGTGAGCCTAGGCTCAGTGTTGAAGACCGTACTTTGACCTATAATGGTTTACATTTATAAATTTTGACTTGGATGGAGAGTTGTCTCATTGGCACTCATACCACATCTTCTTATATCTATTGATTATTACTAGAAAAACTACTACGTATTACAGGGCATGCTTAGGGATCTAATAGATAATATTTAACTTGATTCAGCTTAAGTAAATTAATATCACTAATGACTAATATTGATAATATTATACTGACAAAGTTTTGTCATAAATATTTAATATACCATGTAGATTTTTATTTCGAAATGGATTGACATAATGAAAATAATTTGGTGTTTATTAGCTAGCTGACATGCAAATTATTACTTGTGTTATTTCTAAAGCAATATGATTTATTTTTATATATGGCTAACATTTGTTTTCATATTAAGTACTTAATTGTTAATTTCTGATTGATGGATGGATGAATTCGTGTTTCAACTCCAGTGACAATTATTACATGGATATCAGGACGATAACATGTTAATGTTAGCACATTATTAGGAATTTGAGCCCACCAGTCACTGGTCTTACTCAAAGAATTTCAAAATTAAGAGCTGGATCTTCCTTCACTGTATTTGTTACCTAAATTACTTTTAAGTGCAACACGAGATTTCTTTCTAAATTATTAGCATCAATTTTATCAGCAATCAAAGCCGGGTTTCACAGTTATTGTATTAAAGATCTTTTAGAGTACATACATTCTAAGACTCTTTCATCTTGCAATAGTATTACAACATTGGACTTTTCTATACTTTACACAAGTATTTCCCATTGCAAACTAAAAGACAAATTGAAAGAGCTGGTCCGGCTTTGCTACATAAGAAAAGAATAGCCAACGTAAATACAAGTATCATGCCTTAGGGAGGGATAAATCGTACCTTGTAAAAAAATCACTATGAATCTAACAAAAAATTCTCTGAAACTAACATTATCAAGTTGTTGATTTTTGATTGACAACATATTTGTTACGTTTGGAGGACGTGTTTTTCAACAAACAATCGGCATTCCCATGGAAACCCACTATGCTCCTCTTCTTGCCGACATATTTCTGTATTCATATGAGATTGATTTCATTAAGGAGCTTCTTAGGAAGAAAGAAAAGAAGTTAGCATTGTTCTTTAACTTCATTTTCGCTACCAGGAGTTCAAAGCGGTGAAATTGAAATCATCCGTTCGTGAATTTTATGGACGTCATCACGAGTTGGTTGACCGTTATGGAATATCTGTTTCATATGTGACGACGGATATGTTCCAATTGTCGTAACTACAATCCTGTCCTCTTTTCCATGAATGTGACCTATCAAATTAAACTTATCACCCGGTGTGTACTTACATGAGCAACTCGACGGGTGCCATATGTGGAGCAGAACTGCTTATCCTTCCGGAGCACCAGGGATCACCCCCGGATTTTTGTGGGGTTTGTGTTCCTCAGTCGTTAGTTTTCTATGTTATGTTTTGTGTACTGTTGTTTGTCTTATGGTCTTTTCCCTTTTTTTTTTTTTTTGCCATGAAGTTATTGAATTACCTTGTTTTTGCTTTTCATAGTAATATTTTTTCAACAGTTTCTTGAAGTATACGGAGTTCATTCTCTGAATTTTTGTTTTTGTTTTTGTCCTTGTAATGAATTAATACATTTCAAAATTATAGTACATCTAGTACAGATAATTTCAAATCAAGGCAATCGTTAATACTCTGGTCACCACAGACATCTAGTTGAGTGTATGCATTGTTATGAAGGGTTTTAAATAAGGATATATTTATCATATTTGAACTTTTTATTATTATATCTCATTTTACTTTATAGATCATGTATTATTTCACTTGTCTGTGTAGTATTGTTATCTAATAAATTCAACACCAAATAAGATTGTGCATGACTAAATATTTAGTACAGGTATTATATTAGATTATTTTAGATGATATCACATGTATTGTCATTCGTCCAGAAGCGAGCGTTTCCAAAGTAGCATGATTTATTTGGTACGCTTCCATTCAATACAAATATGCAATTTCGTTTAAACTAGGTTAAGCTTGTAACTCCTTCCGGTAAAGTATATCCTAGTCTGAGATTGTTCTGTTTGAATGTCTTGTCTGAGTGTATATTGTTGTTTCAGTGAAACTGTATAGCATGATTTTCGTTCAATATGTGTTATTGAAAAAAAAAATGTATGAAAACGTTATTGCTGCCTACAAATTTTCAATTAAATGACTCTTTGTTATGATCAACTATATAGGATGACAAACACTTTTCTAAGTATAAAAGTTGTCTTGTAAACGATCTTAGAGGAGTAGCGTTCACAAGGTGTATTTGTGTTAAACGTGTAACCAAACACAAAAAATGTCAAATGACAATAATGTTTTAGTATGGCCAACTTCTAGAGATGACAACAACCCTATTAAGCATTAAAAATCTCTCTTGCGAGCGCTGACAGAGGAGTTGTGTTCAAAATTTACCATTGTAAACAAAATCTTAGCTCCCGTAAAATTTACAATAGAACAGTGTCATGAGAAAATTATGAAAAAATAATTCTAACAATTTATTAAAGCTGTCTATCATGAGGACTGTTGTGATGAACAGAAAGATGGTACCAAGGCCGCCGTTATTATCACAACGATGTAGATGTGAATATTCCGCATGATTGGACTTCCGTATGCAAACCAAATATTTCTAGAATAACTTGTATTAGGTACATTCGACATAAATTTTTCATGTAACGATTATGAAATATCTGGAACCAATGATTTTGTCAGCCTATATTGGTTTTGCTCGATCTTTAGTTTTCGTTGGCGTGTTTAGTGGACTTTTACGTAGTTTTTCGTGTTTTGCTATAATGTTGTCGGTGTTTTTTTCGATATAAAAGTTTTGATGGTCCACCTTGTATCTTCCGCTGTGTTTTGTAATGTATAAAATATAATCAATCCTCTTTACAAATATAAAGAGCAGAGGAAAACCTACACCATACATTGTAATTATCAAATCTTGCCTCTGTTGAATTTAAATTGGATTAAAAAAAATAGACTGCTTTTGGTGTTTTACTGTACATCTTGACTGGGTAGGTAGAAACACTACCTGTTTATACTTTACAGCAGTATGACATACCATCTTCCCAATCGGACAGCGTTTACATGTCAAATTATGATTTACACTAGTGCATATTCACACTATACGGACTATGGGTTATGCGGAAGAACGAATGAAATCGGATCGACACAAATTTTACGGTCACCATCTTGAATGTGTTGATCGATACGATATGTCTGTGTTCAAACTCACTAGAAACATGTTTTCGCAGTCTTTCTATGACATTTGAACACCGGTAAAATACGGTTGTCTTAATGTATAGTAATACACAAAACACTATTTTAAACATCGATTGTATTCTATAAAAAGAGATGCATTCAATGCAAAACCAGAATAAAAATATGCAAAGTTAAAATTATTTTGTTCGTAACAACGTTTTTAAATGATATATATATATTTTATTATTATCACAGACGATCTGCGAGTATACATAAAATGAAATAAAAACACAACCGCATTGCTATAGCTGCTAGGTACATAAATCTTCTGAATATCTTCAAAACAACGGTCAAGAATGAAAAAATATATTAAATATACTGCAAGCAGAACTCAAGTGAATTGTATGATACTTAAAAATCTTTCAAATTCCGCATTCCTTTTTTTTAATTATAAAACAATTTTCTTGACAATTCATTGTCTGATTGATTGATTTGAGTTTTATCTTAATTTCAAAAGGATCTTGACGGATAAAAACAGTATGATAGGATATCCGTCCCGCAAAACAATTATTTCTTGAAAACTTGAATCAGGAATGTAATATTGATGAAATATATGGAACCAAGGAATTTGTAGGACTACTACAACTATCAGATTGATTAAGTAACTACTATACTAGTTGGACCAACAAATTAGATATATGTAATATGATTTTCGTTTTTTTTTTTTTTTTTTTTTTTTTTTTGCGTTCGTGTTGCTCGGTCTTTGGTTTTCTCTCGTTTGTTTTGTGTACGTGTTCGTCTTTTCGTCGTTGTTCGGGGTTTGTTTTCCATGACGTTGTTAGTTTTTTTACGACTTATGAGTTTGGAAGGTCCCTTTGGTATCTTTCTCCTCCTTATAGAATACAGTCAACTTGCTTAATAGACTACCTGTATTAAGCAAAAACCTGTGTTATAAGACCGTTAGTTTTAGGTCCTTTCATAGTTTATTTCATATCGACTGAATCTGTCTTATGAGACCACGTGTTTACTCTCCCTAAGTGGTCTCCTCAAACGGGTTTCACTATAAATAAAATACAATCAATCGGGTTATTTTTTAAATGAAAAGAGGAGGGAAAAACCTAAAACATAGTTATCAATTTTGCATCTGCTGAACTTAATTCAATGAATAAAATTACCTGTTTATTGATGAATTACTTTCCTATTTTAATGTATATCATGTCTGGGTAAGTAGAAAACGGTTGTTTACACTTCTCAGCAATAATCTTCATTCTTCCCAATCGTACGGCGTTTTCATATCAATTGACACTTTCCGTTCTTGATTGGTCAATCAATACGGACTCCATTAGAAGGGGTGTTCCTCACACAAAAATCTGCTTCAACTATGAGTTTGAATATTCAAGGCCATTGTGTCAGGCCATGAAACGCGAATAATTAAGGCTTCAAATATCTAACCGTCCTATGTAAGATCCAATCCACAGACAATCCCAACACGCAAATGACACGGTAAGCATGTGCGTGATATATTTTCTCGAATTATTGAAGATTGTTTAGAAATCATAGATTATATAATAAGTTGTATTTTCAGTAGTACAATATAATATTGCTAGTGCCTATATTACATATAAGGAGATTTGCTATTGCGAAATTGCGTCAAATTTTAAATGTTCTTGATGTTAATGCCTAGTCATTTTTTTTCTTAATTTTCGACTGCTCTTTCGCCCATAAAAAATTCTATGTACAGGTTCTGGTAACTTTATCTCGGTAATGATGAAAGGAATTACTTCTGAGACCAAAAGTTAACGAAATGATGGAAAGTCTTGACGGTCGATGAGGAATCGCTGCGTCGGTTTTTTTGGATGTAACTTAAGACATATCTTCAAATATTTATATCTTATGACATACTTTATTAATATATTACGACTATCATTAAGTATGACTAAGTCTGTAAATGTAAATCAGAACTGTCCTCATCATGATAGTCTCGTCTGTCTTACGATTTATTGATATTCAACTGAAATAAATTAATTTCGTGTTCAACATTAAAAGGATTTAATTTACTAGTATACTGGCAGTATTATTATGTTATCATAAGAAGTATCATAATTTAAATATTGAAAATTACGATAATGAAATACAAAGAGGAGAAAATAATCAAAGAAAACTGATTTATCATTAATGAATATAAATTATTGATGAACACAGATATCATTTGTGATGCGATATGTATGATAAATATTGGATTTGAAGTATCCTGTCCAGTTTTATTCGATTTTGAAAGACTGTGTTTAAAAGATATCAAGGCTTTAGAGATAAAGTTTGCCCGTCGTACATTTGTATACATGCAGCTTAATATTGAATCAACACTTACTTCCTCTTATAAGCCGTATAAATACATTACATTGTTTGGTTAATCTTTAGATGAATTGGTCAAACTGTTTATAAGACATGAAAACGATCAACAAGAAAAACCAAAGAATATAGAAAGTACAACAAACTACATCAACAACCAACAACTGACTCAAAGTCAATTCCGAATATATTGACATATCATGTTTTCCAAGAATAAAATTTCAATCAGTAAGCATCAAATAAATTAAGCATAAATACATCTTAAACAGTCTAAAAACAAATTGCTACATCAACGCCAAAAATAAAGGTGTCGACAGAATGTAGGACCAAATGTGTTTATGACAGTAATAGTATACCCGACGATATATATATATATTACCATATTGAGCAAGTGTTGATCAGGCTTGCCAACATATAAGCTGTGTCTTCTTTCTATTGCTGTTTAATCGGCAATCTAGTTGTCTGGGGACTTGTTAATGCTTAAATGTGTGATTTAGTTTAACAACATACGTCTAGGTAGCAAAAGGGGAACGTTTGTGCTCACGTAAAACTGGATTGACCCAATCACATTTTTGAGGCAGGCACATAAGACAATATATTGTTTGCTTTTCTGAGAACAGTCGAGTGTTATGTGGAAGGTATTAAATATTGTTTTATGGGGTATTTTTGATGAGTCCCTTTTTTGTTTTTTTTTTTTTTTTTTTTATATATCACATTTATTAAGCCGAAGTCTTGCATGATAATGTCTACACGTGCCACAACAATAAGAAATGTAGTATGCTTGTCTTATTTATGATACACTTATCCTTTTAACATCAATGGACACAGATGAGTGCAATTAGAGGTCATCGTGTTGCAATAAACAATACAAAAACCCAGATGCATAAGCAGAAGAAAGTATGAAAGTTTATGTATTTCGTTTAATACTTATGTTTACGTTGTTGCATGCATTCCCAGTAGGTTGAAGCACACAATGCGTTCCTACAGTTTTTGACTTTATGAATCTCAGTATTGTTTTTCAGCGGAACGATTTTGTATACAGTTAGTCTCAATATGTTTTATACGATTATCAACAGGATGCATGAGTTGTTGGAAGGAATAAGCCAATGAATTTGTCAGTCTTATATCGTTTACACCAAAATTTGCGGAAAGAGGAAACAATTTTTTGACTTCACATCATGTATGTAGAATGAGTGAAATATTTCGATCCCTTCTTTAACAAAATCATAACATCAAGGGCAATGCACAAGTATTCTGTTAACGCCTAATCAAAGTTTTGAAATCTTATCCTTATATTATCGCAACCCCAAAGGAAATGGAGTATTGTTTTCTATACAAATGTCGGCTGTAATAGATGCTTTCTCAAACAATCATTTGCGCTTGACTATTTGTTTATACGAGATACACAAAGCAATTCAAAATAACCAAGGTATGGTTGTCAAATATTTTACCAACATTATTTTCTGTTTTGTCTGGATATGACTGTAGTGACAACTAGTTCTTACAATTCAAATTCCTTCATTAAGGTGGAAGGAATAATGATGGAATCGTAGTTTGAAACAAAATTGCTATCCTGAACAAATAATGGAACTCAGGTTAAAAATTTATGAATGCCTTTAGTTGTTTTTTTTTTTTTTTCTGTTTTAAGGTTCACAGAAGATAGAGTATGTCTCCGTTAATAATGATTTGTACGCTTACATTTTGATATTTAAAAGCGATTTCTTTTAAAGATTTGGTGAGCTAAAAATGCCCCAAAATAACAAATGTAAAATAAAAATCAAACGATAAAACAAACGGCTTGATTTGTGTACCAAACAATAAAGAAAACTAAATATGAAATACAACAACAAGCACTAAAGTACAGTCTCTTGACTTGGGACAGGCACATACATAATGTGGCAGGGTTAATATAAATAGGAATATGTGGTATGAGTGCCAATGACACAAATATTCATCCAAGTTACAATGTGTAAAAGGTAAACAATTATAGGTCAAAGTACGGCCTTCAACACAGAGCCTTAGCTCACACTGAACAGCAAGCTATAAAGGGCCCAAAAAGACTAGTGTAAAACAATTCAAACAGGAAAACCAACGGTCAACGGTGAACATGTTTTCTGGCACCTTCCCCTCACCTTGGACAGTGGTGTTACAGTACAACATCAGAACAAACTATAGAAATTAGTTGGAAAGGGCTTTTTATAACTGACTGTGCGGTATGGGCTTTGCTTATTGTTGAAGGCTGTACGGTGACCAATAGTTGTTAATTTCTGTGTCATTTGGTCTCTTGTGGAAAGTTGTCTCATTGGCAATCCTACCACATCTTCTTTTTTATATTTACTCATCAGATTGATACAAATCACCAAAAAAACTAATAAAAACACAGAGACACGAAGTGCAGATCTGAGAATACTCGCAGTTACTAACACCTAGTACAAAGCCAATAACAATTTATTAAAAATAATGTATCTTAGACTAAAATATCAACATCGAATAGCGAGAAAATTTGTAAATTTCAAAATGGTTAATTGTTAAAATTTACTTTAATTTTTCTTGATGTAAATATATATAATCTATAATTGATAAAGTAAATTTTTAAAGGAACTGTTGTCTATAATTGTTTAGAAAATTGATTCCTCATCTGAATATTTAAAACCATGACCTTTATACTACATACTTACTGAATAATATGTTTCTGTAATGCATATAAACAGTCATGAATATAAATGTCGAAAACGTGTACAAAAATATACAACTCTGTACACGTACTAGTTTGTTTTATTCACGTTTATACATTATCACTCAAGAAATGTGTAGATAATGGCAAATAATCGAGAAAGGTTTGCAAACTATTCCACTGTCAATCCCAGGTATGTATGGAATAATACATTTGACAGTTTCATAATCAATATTGATGTAACAAAGGTGCATATAGCATATTAAAAAGTGTTTTTCATGATATAAAAGCTAAATTACAAATACTAATTATCTAAAGTTGTCATTTCACTAATGCAAAAATACATAAATTACAAATTTACGGTAACTGTATTCCCTACATTGATACAAAATGAAATGAGTTGATGGTCTTTCTTCTATAATCATACAAACTGTAATAATCTATTGTGACTAGTTGTCCTTATTTAATGTCTTCGACAAGCCTATTATTAACAAAAAGGCTGATTTCAAGACAATTTAAAGAACGTTTTTTGCCAATTCTGTGTGATTACTATACAAATGTTTATATATTTTGAAATATTTCATTCAGTAATATTTCAGAAAATAAAAGAGATAAATGCTTTCTTTTTCGATTTTCACTTTTGATAAAACGAGACAAAGTTGTGTGCAAACTTTCATTAAAATTTGTGACATAGCCCATTAACGATATCTTGACCTTAAGGAATAAAGAACACGGAATCGTAATTATGTTATCCTTGAGAATTCAGCATACAGTGCAACTATCAATTTGTATAAATGAATTGAATTCATTTCTTTCTTTTCCTTCAGTCTTACATATTATAAACTTTTCACTACGTCGGTTGTGTTAAGAAAAAGATCCACAATGATAAAATGAATACACATTCTTTAAAATTAGATCAATGAAGGGCAACTGTTGAATTGGATATTTAAAAAAAACTTGTTTGTTCAAACAGATGTTTAAAGACTGTGTTAACAAGATCTTTAAATATGTCTGAATGACGCATATTTGTTGATAGGGCAAATTAACTGTAATTTTAGTTAAAAACTATTTTAAAGGACTATTCAACAGATACATATTTCGTTTTTGATTTGAAAAAAAAATGTAGGGTTGTATTTGATTTGAAATTAATCATTGACGATGAATATTTCTGTTTAATATTTGTTTGTCTTGCACATGTCCTAATTTGTTTGTTCTTTCATCAAATATCTGTGATTGGGACGTTAGACAATTATATTAGGATGATCTGTTAAAAGTGAGTACCCTTTTTTTATTTCAAAATAATATTTTATGTGTAAGTAACGGTTTACTTTATATCTAATACACCATTAAAAATTGTTTCAAATGTACATCTAACATTTAATTTGCATATCAATGCATTTACTAAATGTACTTCTCCTTTTTTTTTGTTGTGGGGAAAAAGGGGAGGGGGGTATTATCTGCAAATGTTTTATTGAACTTCTGGAATTGAAACAAAGTCATTAAGGACATAAAAAATATTAAACTAATGTTAAAAGCATTTGTACCGATATGTACTAAGCGATTATTTTCGACTATATCGGACATTTTCGTACATCATCTATACTTTCAAGATTAAAGATATGTTATAAGGAATATCACTCTGATACAGAGTTCTGAAATAATTCGTGTGGTTTTGCCTGTCAGTTATATAACCATACATTAATATTAGACAGTTTTCTCGGTTTTTGTTATTATTAAGTTATTGAAAGGCTGAAATAGGAAAATTTCTTATAGCTTTTAACCATGGATGGCAATAATTCAAACATCGTTGTTCATTATTCCGATGACATTAAGATTTTACCTGTCACCAATACTGCTGATTTTAATAAAGTGTTTGAGGTGACTTCGGTAAATCTGTTGAGGCTGTTGTATCTGTGTTCTATGTTCCTGACCGTCACTATCGAACAAACAGTTGTAACCATCTAATGCAGCTTCGTGTAGTATCACATGCAAAAAAGAAATAATACATCCAACCACATGGCCATATATATATATATATGTGGATATAAACACATATATAGCACTATATGGCCTTAACATGGCGCACAACCAATTCCGTATATACTATGCAAGGTTTGGTATGACAAAAGTGAAAACAACACTTCTTTAGAAATCTAATTTATGTTAAAAACGACAAACAAAAGCAAATTAGCCAGACAACAACCAACAAAAAAAAAAAAAAACCCACTGAACTCCTGACCCAGGATAGATAAATGCAGAGTTTAACCCAATAACTAAAAGTTCCATGAGTTATAACTAATAAATAAACCATGATTTACCAGACTAAAATCTTAATCAGTACACATCGAAAGGATTAAGAGTAAAGAAATCAGTGAGCTTGACATTGTACACAGCCATGATATAAGTATCGACATGATGCATGACTGTGTATAGACGTAGATATTAAACACATACTATTAAGCAAATCACGACTCTGCTTTTTCATGTTACTAGTCGTGTCTTGATTTCTTGTTGTACATGTAATCAGGGGTCATCTTGTTGGTAAGTGAATGGGTATGTTTCAATTATGTGTTTTAGGACCTCAATCCAATTTTACTTACAAAAACAAACATCGTTCTTAATAAAGTTTTTATTTTCAACTAATTCGTTGGGTCGGATGGGGTCTTCGTTTTTTTTTTTTTTTTTCTCTCTCGCCAATTTACAAGTTTGCATAAAGCCATTAACTTCCCAGTTTATATTACACAAATGTATCTGAATATAAACGAATTATTTGGAATTGTACAAAACATTTAAAAAACTTCAACAGAACATAAATATTTTTTAAAAAGATTGTATCAACCTGAACAAGGACATACATTTTCTTCAATGGTCTGATTTCATTTAAATACAATATCATGACTACAGTTATTAGAGATTGATTTCAATCGATATTCCTGACTTCACATTATCTTGTTCATTGGTTTGTGTTAACACAAAACAGACATTGTAAAAATATTATCATTTTTTTTTTCAACGATAGATAATTGAGTTAAAACGCGGGTTGAATTTCATTAGATATAAATGTTTGTCACTTAAGAATTATAATTTGTGGAATTATGAGGAGTCGGATAGTATGTCTAAGTATATATATTTCAATTTAAATCTTCTTTTGTTTTAGATTTGTGCTCGTGACTTTTGGACATTTAATTTAGGATGATTTGTTAAAAGGTGAGTATTTTTCGTATCTCAAAATGAAAATATATGTGTGGACAACATAATGTTACTCAATATATTATCAACGATTCTTTGTTTTTTTAAAAAAGACAACATTGGTTTTAGATACGACATACGACTACTCAATTAACCCCTCCCCTCTTTCCATTAAATCATAATACTTTTTTTCGGTTTTAACGTTAATGTTTGATTCATCATGTAAACATTTTAAAACTTTCAAACTTTTCCAAGGAATAATATAAACTAGACCTCAATACCAATTATGTCGGATTTTTGTACTGGGTATAACTGTATTGTGTATTGTTCTTTAATAAAAGAATATATTCATTCATTCAATTTACATTTTTAGAATATAATTTTATCCCTGTTGAATATTTTTAGTTAGTTAAATCCATATACGAATTTTGATATTTGTTTAAAAGAATTAGAAGGCAATGTGCTTTCGTTTTATTTTATATTTTATTCTCATATATTACGCTTTTAAGAATTAGAACAATAATACATAAGAACATTGCAGTTAGTGTCCTCAATGCTGTTCAATGGTTTGTAGAGCATAGGTAGCGAAAAGGCGCAATTACCCGTACAAAAGAATATAAACTAAGAATGAACAAGGATGATCAAACAATTCAAAACGAAGGAATACCGATTGAAAGGGAGCACGTCGTTCCTTAATATAGATTTAAACAAACAAGAGATAACATTTCTTCCACCAGAAAATATGTTTTAGATTTAATTTTCCGAATTTCTTATAGAATATTTGAAATAAATTGGTAGCCTAAACGACAGTCTGATTAAAATCAATCCTCTCACTTGCTATCGTTTATTGATGTATCGCGAGTGGGAACCCACGCGTCATATCAGAAAACGGGAGCGCTGTGAGGTTTGATTTTAATCGATTGCCTAAACGCAGCCGTCGATATAATAATCAATAATCTCTTTTCGTTATATCCTTTTTATTTAAATCCCACTCAATTGAAAACCTAATTCAATTGAGTATGCAAATTTTAGCAATATTCAGACCAAAGTTCAGAAAAAACAGGTTTGATATTATGTAATGCAGTTAAATTACTTTAGGCAATATGCATTCCCGCCTTTACATGTCGATAAGAGTAATACAAATTGGTGCATACAGTGCAAATCAGCACATGAAAGAAATTTAACTCTTTTCTAATTCAAAAATATACTAGCATACGAGTATAAAAGCAAACAAATAATAAAACAAAACCAGTGAATACGCTCAGGGTTTCTCACCAGTTGTAGCCTTAACAGGTATCGCTTCTCATCATAAGGGTAATAAAAATATTTTAGAATTTTGTGTTACCAGTGACTGACAAATTCCGGACTGCTATGCTTTCTTATCACGAGATTATTTATACATGTCTGAGTACAGACACATTTAAAATCCATCTTTTAAGTTGACAACTGATTTGTTTAGTTAGTTCTTATGTTGGACTGTTACACCACTGTCACAGGTTAGGGGAGGATTAGCGCTTTCAAACGAGTTTAACCCCGCCACATTCTGTATGTGCCTGTCCCAAGTAAGGAGCCTGTAATTCAGCTGTTGTCGTTTGTTGCTGTGTAACATATTTGTTTTTCGTTCATTATTTTGTTCATAAATTAGGCCGTTAGTTTTCTCGTTTGAATTGTTTTACATTTGTCATTTTGGAGCGTGGCCTTTTATAGCTGACTATGCGGTATTGGCTTTGCTGATTGTTCAAGGCCGTACGGGTACCTACAATTGTTAATTTCTGTGTCATTTGGTCTCTTGTGGAGAGTTGTCTCATTGGCAATCATACCTCACTTTCTTTTTATATTTACCATAGATATAAAAAAAAAAAATTGTACACACGTTAACTCACACAAATGTAGTTTAAAAGTTTAGGGAAACTGTCGGGAAAACATAGGAATTATTTATCTTTTTTTCTTTTGTGCATTCCCGTTCGACAATTTGATCGTTAAACCGATGTTTTCATATGACTAATAATACCCTTATGGTACTCTCCACAAGCAGAGTATTTCGACAATTAAAGTCTCTTAAATTGTGCTCTAATGCCCCAATGCTTATTAAACAAGGAAGAACTTATAGACCAAAAATGATGAAATGTATAGCCATAGCATGGCAAGGAATCAGAGCTATGCATGACGGAGGTTAAAAAATTTCCACAATATCCGTATTTTCAGGTAAGTACCGACGTACTGGCTACTGGGCTGGTCTCGAGGACTAACAGTCCACCATAAGAGGTACCGACACAATGGTAGTAATAAAATTATCGGTGCCATTTCAACTGCTCAATACCTTAATCCGGCAAACTTGCATAAAAGTAAATTCATACCGACCAACAGTTTAAATAGGTGCATCAAAAGATATCATAAATGATGCTTTTAAATGTTGATGAATTGAATGGTATTTTCAGAATATCTGTAATTGAAATTGAAGTATGACATCAGTGGCTGCCCGTTCTACCTCCTATAGAACAGACACGCCTCCTTCAGGACAAATTTGGGAAAACGGACGTATGAAGGAATGTCGAGAGGATGTCTCAAAGAAACGAGAGGTAAGATTTAAGAATGAAAATTTGCATCCTATTTGAAAGTTTATGAACGAATAGAAATTAACTTAATATATATTAATTCCACTTCATTTGAACTTTGGTGGATAGTTTTCTCATTAGCAATCATACCAGATCTCCTTATTTTTATATAAGTGTAGCATTACTCCGTGTTAATGGTGTGATAATTTACAGGTTTAGTTGAAAATCTGTATTTACAATCAGTAAAGCCTTCGAAAACGTAGAATTAAATGAAATTTGTTTCTTTATATTGTCTAGATCTGTAACCAAAAATGGCAATATCTTCGTAAAAGTAATAACCGAGAAATATGTATGTATATCCTTCACCAAATGTGTTTGATTTATGAATTAAAGATAACAATTATCATTTAAATGATACAGTTTTGGTCGTTTTCTTTTCAGTGAGTATGAACACAACCATTATACGTGAGTTAAATTATAATGTTATTAGAAAGTTCAAGAGAACGACAGCGATTAGGATCAATGATCTCTGGCTCTATATACATCATAGTGTTCATTCAATAGAACTGATGGTGCGAACGTCTATATGACATCATTTGCTTTTTTTTTAGCTACCTCATTTTTAGCTCACCTGGCCCGAAGGGCCAAGTGAGCTTTTCTCATCACTTGGCGTCCGGCGTCCGTCGTCGTCCGTCATCGTCCGTCGTCCGTCGTCCGTCGTCGTTAACTTTTACAAAAATCTTCTCCTCTGAAACTACTGGGCCAAATTTAACCAAACTTGGCCACAATCATCATTGGGGTATCTAGTTTGAAAATTGTGTCCGGTGACCAAGCCAACCAACCAAGATGGCCACCATGGCTAAAAATAGAACATAGGAGTAAAATGTAGATTTTGGCTTATATCTCTAAAACCAAAGCATTTAGAGCAAATTTGACGGAGTAGAATTGTTTATCAAGTCAAGATCTATCTGCCTTGAAATTTTCAGATGAATTGAACAACCCGTTGTTGGGTTGCTGCCCTGAATTGGCAATTTTAAAGAAATTTTGCCGTTTTTGGTTATATCTTGAATATTATTATAGATAGAGATAAACTGTAAACAGCAATAATGTTCAGCAAGGTAAGATCTACAAATAAGTCAACTTGACCAAAATGATCAGTTGACCCCTTAAGGAGTTATTGTCCTTTATAATCAATTTTTAACCATTTTTCGTAAATTTTTGTAATCTTTTACAAAAATCTTCTCCTCTGAAACTACTAAGACAAATTTAACCAAACTTGTCCACAATCATCATTAGGATATTTAGTTTAAAAAATGGGTCCGATGACCCCGCCCGCAAACCAAGCTGGCCGACATGGCTAAAAAATAGTACATAGGGTAAAATGCAGTTTTTGGCTCATATCTCTGAAAGCATTTAAGCAAATCTGACGATGATAAAATTGTTCATAAGGTCAAGATCTATCTGCCCTGAAATTTTCAGACCAACTCGCAACATGTTGTTGGGTTACTGCCCCTGAATTGGTAATTTTAAGAAAATTTTGCAGCTTTTTGGTTATTATTTTGAATATTATTATAGATAGAGATAAACTGTAAACAGCAATAATGTTCAGCAAAGTAAGATCTACAAATAAGTCAACTTGACCAAAATGGTCAGTTGACCCCTTAAGGAGTTATTGCCTTTTATAGTTAATTTTTAACCATTTTTCGTAAATTTTGTAATCTTTTACAAAAAATCTTCTCTTCTGAAACTACTAAGACAAATTTAACCAAAGTTGTCCACAATCATCATTAGGGTATCTAGTTTAAAAAATGTGTCTGATGAACCCGCCCGCGAACCAAGATAGCCGACATGACTAAAAAATAGTACATAGGGTAAAATGCTGTTTTTGGCTTACACCTCTGAAACCAAAGCATTTAGAGCAAATCTGATGACGATAAAATTGTTCATTAGGTCAAGATTTATCTGCCCTGAAATTTTCAGACCAATCAGGCAACACATTGTTGGGTAGCTGCCCCTGAATTTGTAATTTTCAGAAAATTTTGCAGCTTTTGGTTATTATCTTGAATATTATTATAGATAGAGATAAACTGTAAACAGCAATAATGTACAGCAAAGTAAGATCAACAAATAAGTCAACATGACCAAAATTGTCAATTGACCCCTCAAGGAGTTATTGCCCTTTATAGGTATTTTTTACAATTTTCATAAATTTTGTAAATTTTTGTAAATTTTTACAAAATATTTTCCACTGTAACTACTGGGACAAGTTCATTATAGATAGAGATAATTGTAAGCAGCAAGAATGTTCAGTAAAGTAAGATCTACAAACACATCACCATCACCAAAACACAATTTTGTCATGAATCCATCTGTGTCCTTTGTTTAATATGCACATAGACCAAGGTGAGCGACACAGGCTCTTTAGAGCCTTTAGTTATTTAACGAAGTCATTCATTAATGTTTTTCTTTTCTAATATGAAATACTTTTTATAGTGCTTTATACTATACATTGTTTTATCCACTTTATGATATTATTGGTAGAAATAGCATTATCTCTACGAACACTACACCGTGATCCTAACTCTTCTGGATCAAGAACATCGCCAGCGCTTATCTTCCATAAACTATGAATGTTTTTGTCATTTACGGAATTGTTGTTGATGGTATATTTTGTATTTGTTAGGTCATTGGTAGTATTACTTTTGACGTCACTCGGGATTTGTGTATCTAGCAATCGGATTGTTGTCTTTAAACGCTCCTGTTGCATGCCGGTCCAGATATGCGGATATGACGTACGAGTTGTTTGCACTGTTGGTTTCATTTTATTTTCCCTTGTTTTTATATCTAACTTAGTTTGAACTTTATGGAGATGGTTTATAAAAGTACGGTATTTTGTTTTTTTTTTTTTTTTTTATAAACTATATCACTACCAACTACAAAAACAGTTTTTACTGGTCTCTTTGTTAGATTTACTATCAACTACTATAATGTTTTTGCTGGCGTCTCTGTCAGATTTGTTTGTATGTTTGTTTGAATTTTAATCAGTTGTGTTGTGTGTCTGTGATGTTTGTTCACACATGTATTTTTTAAAGCTGGATCAAAATTATTTTCAGATTAACCTATTATATAAATAAAGGCAACAGTAGTATACCGCTGTTCTATAGTCATATGTCCGTTTGCAAACCCAATGTTGTCAATATAGTGAAACAACAAACAAACGTCATACAAGTGGGCGGTTTGGCTACCTATAACACCAGGTCACTTCATCATTTTCCTTGGAAAATGCCTGTATCAAGTCAGGAATATACCAGTTATTTTCAATTTGTTCTGTTTGTTAGTATAGTCTAATGTTTGATTTCGTCAAGTTTTATGGACTTCCCCCTTTTTAAATTACCTTGGAGTTCGATATTTTTGTTTATACATTTTTTACATGTATTCACAACTTTTCTAGAATCCCTAAAATTAAGAACTTGACATACGCTATGTTCTTTGTGGTATTGTTCACAAACCCATATTGTATTTATTTGCTTGATGTAAATATTGTTTTGTTCAACTTGGTTCGAACATTTTAAGAACATATCGTTGCATTTTCTACATATAAGCATGCATGTCATAGGCGTTACGATAACTGTTTTCTTGTTTTAGGAAAAAACGTAAGGAAAAATCCTATAACAGTTTACAGAACAAATCGATGTGTCCACTCGTATGTATCTAAATATAAAACAAATGATTGTGACTCATCAATATAAGATGCATCACAGCAATACAACAATCTTATTAGAAGAATTGTGGCTAAGGCAAAATATAACATCATCGGGAGGGGGGATAGAAGAGCTTATATATAATGCAGAATCTTTTATCGTATTAGTGAAGGCATCGATTATACTTTCTATCCTTGTGGATTCAAATCATTGTTGAAACAAACGTCACATGAGCCTCATCATATCTGATATGTGCAATCAAATAGGAGTGGTAACATATAGATTCTTTAAAGGTTTTGACAGAAATAAATGATTATATACATGATATATAGTCAAATCACCGGATTCTTTATACATGGTATATTAAGTTAACCGTTCGAAATTTGAGCAGCTTATTTAACTCCATTTCTCAGACTATTCCATTTTTAAAGACACGAACGATGTGATGATGTTTCACAGAACCAAACCGCGACAAATAAAGAAACGGTATCTATCAAAGTACAATTTGATAGTTTTGTGATATATTGGTCAGATTTAACTTCCATGAAGAACCTTTGACTCTTCGAAATGCATTTATCTATTGTGAATGTCTTGAATGTTTCTGAAAGATTGTTACTTTATATTCTTGTTCAACATATGATTTTTCCCCGGTTTTAACGATTAATAATTGTATATACCCGTGAAACTTAGTGAAAACTAGTGAATAGTAGAAAAATACATTTTGAGTGATTTTTTGTAAATATTTATTTGATCTACAAATGTACCTATTTTTCTTTTTTCATTTTTTTCATTTTTGGCTTTTTTCTTTCTTTCTTTCTTTATTTCTTTCTTTCATTCTATCTATATGATATCTGTATCTCTATCAGTCTGTTTTCAATTTTAAAATCTAAAAACAATTCTTACTTATTCTGTGTTCTTATCAGATTTGTGACTCATAAAAATCCCGCCTTTGACCAAAACAACAAAACAATGGTTCGTACTACACAAAAAAAATGTAGGAAGTATAATTTTTTGCAGATGTAACATGTTTAAGAAACTGAATGGTAAAAATAAAAAATGATTTGTCGAACATGTCCTTCGAGAGAATGTGGAATCAGCTTCTGATTCAATTAACATTTTCGCAAGTCAGGTGTTATTTTGCGTTTTTAATATAATAATTAAAACATTTGGAAGGTATTCTGATATGTTTCGAATAAGAAACAACACTAAATATCCCCAATTCTGAACTCATTAATCAATTAGAATTATACAAACCTTTATATAAAATGGTTGCTGGTAACAGAGAATTGCTCTAAACAATAAATACAACGGGAAGGTCTTTCAATAGAGGGTCGACCGGGATAATGGGCTGGATATTTGGAATGCCGTTGAGAAATCAGGGTATATTCGATAGGAACAGAAATTAACCCTGTCAACAGGTCACATGAGAACCCCTCAACAGCAGTTTCTAACGTGCAGACATCGTAGCATGATATAATGGACGAACAGTTGTTCGTTCGAAACATAACAGAATTAAAAAAAAAAGGTAACATCTTTGAGAAGAATACAATTTTAAGCATAGATTACCGTATTAGTCGATTTTTTTTTTTGTATCTCAAGAACTACGCTTACGAAAATTGTATCTTTAAATGCGACACACACACATGGTATCGGTTGAATATAGGTGATTTCGACCGTAAAATTGGGAAGTGTCTTATTCTAGCGTAAAACAAATGTAAACTCATGTAATTACCATTACATTCATTGCTAGCCTTAATTAGAATGTGAAGTTAAAATAGATGCTTTCTGTTATCAAATGGCCATTGTCAATAATTTGATTCCGTAAGTTTAAGATAGAAAATTATTTTCTTTTTTTCAGTGTATTCGATTGCTCAAGATAACAAAAGACCAACATAAATTGAAAAACGGGGAAAAACCAGTAGCAGTACTGTCTATCATAGGAGAGACTAAAAAGTATCTGCCTAATGAAACGATTAAAAATCAACTTAAAAGTGGTCTGATTGAATTAATGACAACAACATGTAAGTGTACATTTTGTATTATTCATTTTCTTTCTTCATGTTCTGTGACTCCGTATCTCACTACTTGAGCTAATGTTGTGTATACATGTAATATGTCCCTTCTAGTCTAAATTCGGTTCACTCAATCATTTGAGAAGCAAACATAATTTCTGTTTATACATTGGAGAAAAATTAGTATGACATGCTGTATTTAGTTCGAGTTCGAAAGTACAGTGCTTTTATTTTTATTAATTTACAAATCATACGCATGACCATATTGAACTAATTTATAAATATAACTTGTGTAATTTTTTCAACAAAATTAAACCTTTATAAATTGTCTTTTCAACACATATGGTCTGAATTGATGTGCTTTGTCTATATGCCATTTTGTTTGTCTTTGTTGACATATTTGCTTGTTTTGTAGTGATTAAGATTGTAACACAATGTTGACTGCTGTACCCCTATTTTTGATATTTTTACCTATTATGTCGGTTTGTTTATTTCACACATCGTTGTCAATATAATGGTATTTTATGCGACTGTCATACAAGTGAGAGGTTTAGCTAGCCATAAAACCAGGTTTAATCCACCATTTTCTACATAAGAAAATGCATGTACCAAGTCAGGAATATGACAGTTGTTATCCATTCGATTGATGCGTTTGAGCCTTTGAATTTGCCATTTACTTAGGGACTTTCCGTTTAGAATTTTCCTCGGAGTTCGGTATTTTTTGTGATTTTACTTTTTTATATAAAAACATAATACTATTATAATAATTACTCATTTTAATACTATTAAAGTCATAATTATTTGGTTACTTTCAGGCATATGGATAATAACTGAAGGACGAGATACATGTATTGGGGAGGTTGTTGAAGAAGTGATTCGAGGAAAAACAGACAAAAGTCAATCTCGTTGTTTCCACAAGGATGATATACATGATATAGTAAGGGACAATTGAAAGTTATAAAAGATTTACTCATATTTTACAAACAATAGAATAATTTTCACTACAATTACTTATAAAACACACTATAACAATTTTCAAAACACACTACAATTACTTTCAAAACACACGAGAATTACTTTAATAAAAGACTATAAAAAATCAAAACAGTAATTACTTGTATTAGCCTTCATTATGATTTAAAATGACAATTTGTCAGAATCAAATATTATGTGTAAATATTTCAAAAAAAAAATGTAATATACGTCCTATTCCTTCTTATTCAGACACCAATATTTATAGAAAAGATTGCTACGTTGCGATAAAAGCAGCATCTGTATTTTTGTTTAAATGTGTACGAACTTGAACATTATTCAGTGTTAAATATTTAAAAGTATTCATTTTTAAATAGCATAAATCAGAATAGCATTTTTATGTTTTTATTTTGCCGCCGAAAATGTCGACAAAAAGGTTACATCTAGATTTTTTTTTTAATTTGATGCCATTTAAAATCCATGTTATTCGTGAAATGAAATACATCAAGAAAGTACTAATTATGTTAGATAAAAATTTAAATTTATGATTTGTCGATTTTAAAGGTCATGTTTCAAGTTTGAAACCCTTCAATTAGTTTTCTGTTTACTATTATTAGTATATCTTAATCTTAAACAGATATATATATGTTGGTATCATATCATTGATTGTCATTTAAAATTTATTTACAAAGTTTGTTGACTTTGATCGATGTAGGGCTTGACATATAGTATACCTTATTGTCTTTTTAAGGGGACCTTATGTTGACTTTCATTTTTGTTTTGTTTTTGTTTTTTTTTTTTTTTTCATTTTGGTATTTTTGATTTGTGTATGTTGTTGAACTGCTTTTTCATGGACGTATATTCAATACTTAAAATAATTCGTTGTTTATCTAGATTGTCACACACATTTGAGTGATAACAAATAGAGTAAGGCTCTATGTTTCGACGTAGTTAGTTTCACAATTTATGAATCAATTAGTTCAATACTCGCAGGAACGATACAGACTTAGAACCGGAAATCAGTTGATTCAACCAAATGAAAGTCACCTGGAAGTGTTCATTAAAGGTGAGGGAACATATTTACCTTTGGGCTCTTACGATTCTAGTCGATTGAAAATATGAACACATAAATTAGTAGATGAGTAAATATTTAAATCAATAAAAATGAATACATAAACACATTCTGACGATTTTTTCATATCCGGAAACTGTATGGATGCTTT
This sequence comes from Mytilus coruscus, assembly GCA_017311375.1. NCBI lineage: Eukaryota > Metazoa > Mollusca > Bivalvia > Mytilida > Mytilidae > Mytilus > Mytilus coruscus. Next base: position 41,220,975 of record CM029608.1, read on the forward strand.
AATTAAATAATGAAATAACTTGTAAATCATAAAGTGATGGATTTCCTTCCATCAAATAACTTAACACATACTTAATTGTAAATGATTCGGTTTGAAATTTTGGATATTTCTGTAGAAAACTTTTTACGGGTACATTTTCATGTCATATATATTTTACAACAGAGCACTTGAAGATCCCGTTGATAGTTATGCTTGTTGGCGGCGCGGAAAACTCATTCGAAGCCGCTTTGGTGAATTTAGAGAGGAGTTATCCTGTTTTGGTGATAGATGGGTCTGGGAAAGCGGCTGACTTTATATGTAAGGGATACAGAATGGGTATGCATAACAACAGGTTAGTGATTTATTTATAAGTACGAATGCTTTGAACTTACGTTCCGTAACTGGGAGTAACTGCGAGAAATCGTATATGCGTATTCTTTGTCTATCGTAATTCTGTAGGTTATTTTTTGTGCGTTATATCAATCTAATGAGTTAAGCTAGTAGCAACCAATTCTTACAGTTTGCCTGTTTGCTGTGAAATTAAATCTCTGTCCCGGAAAAAGGGAGGGTCGAAACATTTTTTTACTGTCAAAGGTGTTAGAAGGCTTGATGAAATTCAAATATATTGTCTAAATATAAACATGTACATGTATGTTTATAAGAATTTTTCCGTCATCACTATGTCTTTTGTATATTTACAGTGAAGAATTAAAATCTGAAATGATAGAAGCAGCAAAAATGCTATATGGTTCAAATAATGAAAAAGAATATACAATACAAACTAAATGTGAGAAACTAATAACGCAACTACAGGATGTAATGGAGGGAAATTCGAAATCGGTATGCATTATATATTGAACAAGTATGTCCGATATAAACACATACAAGAAAATGTTTTCAACCATGACCTTTGCATAAGCTTATTGTCGTTTAAGACATCTAGGACTTTGCAGAGATTACAAAATAAAAGGTTTTTGAGTAATGTTTCATCTAAACAAAAAAAGTGTGTTCCGACTTGAAAATTAAAACAACAGTATTGACTCTGTTTGAATAAAATAAATTTACATTTCAAAGCAATTCAATACAAATGGCAAAAAAATCCGGTTCATTTAAGTTATGCAATAGTTCTGCATATTTATCACATTTGTAAAATCATCATTTTAATTTTCAAGAAGAAATGAAATATTGTCTAATTGAAGCAGAATTTTTTAGCCATAAAATCAAATTTAAACATGCACTATTTTCATTTATGTGGTAGTAAAGATTTAAAATATAATCACATGCGTACGTAACGTGACGTGCGTACCTATTGGGAATCGGTTATTGCCATTTTATAAATTTTGTTAAAGGCGCATTAGCTACGAGATGTAAAAAAAATAATAAGATATGATTTTTTTCTTCAACCATTAATGAAAGTGAAAAAGTGAAATAATAATTCGCTTTTAGCAGACAATTTGGGTTCAATTTTGTAAAAATAAGCTAAGAAACATCACTGATGAATTATTCACTTGCAAGTGAATAGTTCGACGTCATTGAATCCGTATTCATATGACCTTCAATTTAACTCCTTAGCTAGAGATGGGTTACGCATGAATTAGGAGTGTTCATTTATTAAATGGAAAAGAATGTCAACATTGAAATTTGAAACAAGGGTTAACCATTTAATTGTCTGATTCGATCCACACAATCCCATGCTTATACAGGTTGAAACGATGATAAACATATATTTTAAACCTAAAATATGAAATCAAACAGACCTAGAAAAATACAATTGCACGAGTTCGTTATCTGTCTATATCTATATTTATGTTTTTATTGGGTTATGTGACCTCGGTAGTCTTCGGAGGTCATCTCGAAGGTTAATTAGATAGAGTCTAGACTAAAACACATACGAAATGCTAATACATATTACCAAACCATTGCATTGTAAATTGTTTATTTTAGACTTTTTGTAATTTGGATACACGTTTTAGTATGTTATAAATCAGAAATAAGAATTTGAGTCAAATCGGTGAACATGAATTTGACAGCTAATGCTCCTTTAAATACGTCGCTAAAGTTTAAACAAAGTATTCAAATACGTTTAAAATCATACACTGGAATTTTTATCCATATTAAATACTTTTAACATGATGAATAATGATGAAAATTATGTATTTATATTAGTTACGTGGTTCTCTAATTTCCAGCCAAAATTTTTACTGACACAAGATCACGGATAAACAAGTATCCCTTACCTATGATACGATCAATTTGAGTTATCTTTCATGGATTTGATATATGTATATTTTATTGGTGAACAAGACAATATTCTATATTTTACCTGCTTATTTTTTTCGTTATCCGATGTTCTTTCTTTCTTTCTTTCTTTAATTCTTTCTTTCTATCTATCTTGATCTGCAATTGGGTGCACATCAAGCATAACATGTAGACGGGCTGAAAACGTTAACGCGGCGTTTACTCGCGTGCACTATATGTAAACGCCACGTTAACTCTAAAATTTCAGTAGACATAAAAAGTAAACGGGCGTTTCTTTCACAGTTACCTCCGCGTTAACGCGAAAAGGGCGCGTCTTCTAATTTTGTAAAGAGTAAACGGGCGTTTACTTCCGGGTTAACATGATAAAAAGCGCGTCTTCTATTTTTGTAAAAGGTAAACGCACGTTTACTGGTTGTAGAAAACGCACGTTAACGCAGTTTGTCATGGTAACCAGGATTACACTGACCTATCATATCACATGCCTAACTACGTAAAAATGTCTAACTTCACATTTTCGACAAATATATAGATAAACGATTACAATGAATGATATTACAAGTATTTAATCAATTGAAAATACGAAACTATGCATAAGTAACAAAAGGATAGTTTCCGGAAGCGTAAAACCTTTTTAATCTATTTTTTGTCAGTGGTAATGGATTTTAAAACGATAACATGATCCGAAAACAAAATTTTAAGATTCATGATCTTTCTTGAAGCCTGGCCAAGATAAATTTGCCGTAAAGAATGTTGTCAACAGTTGACCACTTACTCCTGGCACTATCTTGAATATTTTTTTTCACATATACATACAGTTTTGCATTGCATGTATTTAAGTTTGGCATATTTTTTTTCAAAATGTTGTGTAAAGCAATACCCATTCATTTATTGTTTGCAACATAAATATTTACAATTTAAGCTAAAAGTTATTTTTTTTAATATCCTTGTACTGGCCTGATAATTGATTACTTTCTATACCTACGCATAGATTGTTTGTCGGCATCAACAACGTATGCCAATATTGCCTTTTCGTTGGGATATTATACAACGGCATAAAAATTCTGTTGTTTTGGTCCTTCAGGATGAATAGTTTTACACATATAGAGAGCTCTATAAATCTACGGTTACTAATATTTATGTTCATTACAATAAAAAGGGACAATATTCCCTTTTTTTAAATTAATAATCTTGTAAAAGCCTAATAATTGAGTACTTTTTGTACCTCAGGATGGATTGTTAGACATAAAAGTGAAGACATTTAAATTTGAAATTGCAAAATCTTTTTCCGCATCAAAAAAAGGTGCCAATATTTTCCATTTTGTTAGAATATTATACAAGGAAATTAAAATTCTGTTCTTTTGGTCCCTAAGGATGAATAGTTTTACACAAATTTAGAGCTCTATAAGTCTATGTTTACTAATATTTATGTCAATTACAATAGAAAGTGACAAAATTTCTTGTTTTATTAATATTCTTGTACTGGCCTGATAATTGAGTACTTTTTTTTCGCAGGATGGATTGTTAGACATATAAGTGAAGAAAGTAATGTTTAAAACTGAAAGATGTGTTACTGCATCAAAAAAAGGTGGCAATATTTTCCGTGTTGATAGAATAATATACAACGGCATTAAAATTCTGTTCTATTGGTCCCTAAGGATGTATAGTTTTACCCAATTGAGAGCTCTGAAAGTCTACAGTTACTAATAATTATGTCTATAACAATCAAATGTGACAATATTTCATTATTATTATTAATATTCTTGTACTGGCATGACAAATGAGTACTTTTTATTACTCAGGATGAAGTGAAGAAATCTAAGTTAAAATTTGCAAAATTTTATGTCGCATCAACAAAAGATGACAATTTTTTCCCCATATTTTTAGAATATTATACAAAGGCATTACAATTCCCTTCTTTCGGTCCTTAAGGATAAAAAGTTTTACACAAATTGAGAGCTCTATCAGTCTAAGTTTACTCATTTATATGTCGATAACAATAAAAAGTGACAATATTTCTTTTTTTTTATTATTAATATATACCTCAGCATGAATTGTTAGACATCAAAGTGAGGAAATATTAAGCTTAGAATTGCAAAATGTGTTGTCGCATCAAAAAAACGGTGGCAATATTTTCCATTTTGTTAGAATATTATACAAAGGCATTAAAATTCTGTTCTTCTGGTCCCTAAACATGATCAATTTTACTCAAATTGAGAGCTCTGAAAGTCTACAGTTACTAATAATTATGTCTATAACAATCAAATGTGACAATGTTTCTTTTTTTTTAATTTTTGATATTCTTGTATTGGCCTGATAATTGAGTACTTTTTATACCTGAGAATGGATTGTCAGACATAAACATGAAGAAATTAAAGTTTAAAATTGCAAAATTTGTTGTTGCATCAAAACGAGTTGCCATATGTTCCATTTTGAATAATATACAACGCTTTAAAATTCTATTCTTTTGAGTTTCTAAGGATGAAAAGTTTTACGCAAATTGAGAGCTCTATAAGTCTACCGTTTTTAATATTAATCTTGATAACAATAAAAAGTGACATTATTTCTTTTTTTTTTATTATTAATATTCTTGTACTGGCCTGAAAATTGAGTACTTTTAATTTCTCAGGATGGATTGTTAGACATAAAAGTGAAGAAATTAATGTTTAAAACTGCAACATTTGTTGTTGCACCAAAAAAAGAGGTGCCAATATTTTCCATTTTGATAGAATATTATACAACGGCATTAAAATTGGTCCCTAAGGATGTATAGTTTTACACAAATTGAGAGCTTTATAATTCTACAGTTACTAATAGTTATGTCGATAGCAACAAAAAGTGACAATATTTCTTTTTTATATATATAAATATTCTTTTACTGGCCTGACAGTTGAGTACTATTACTCAGGATGGATTGATGGACATAGAGGTGAAGAAATTTAAGTTTAAAATTTCAAAATTTAATGTCGCATACACAAAAAGGTGCCAATATTTTTTCATTTTGTTAGAATATTATACAATGGCATTAAACTTCTGTTCTGTTGGTCCCGAAGGATGTAACGTTTGACACAAATTGAGAGCTCTATAAGTCTAAGTTTACTCATTTTTATGTCGATAACAATAAAAAGTGACAATATTTCTTTTTTTTTATTAATATTCTTGTACTGGCCTGATAATTCAGTATTTCTTTTTACCCAGAATTGATTGTTAGACATAGTGAAGAAAATTAAGTTAAGAATTGCAAAATTTGTTGTCGCATCAAAACAAAAAAAGGTGCCAATATATTCCATTTTGTCAAAATATTATACAATGCATTACAATTCTGTTCTTTTTGTCCCTAAACATAAATAGATTTACACAAATTGAGAGATCTACAAGGCAACAGTTAATAAATAAAGGCAACAACAGTATACCGCTGTTCAATAGTCATAATTAGATTACGCAAAAACAAATCTGGGTTACAAACTAAAACCGAGGGAAACATATCAACTATAACAGGAAACCAACGGAACAACAGAAACACAGAACTGAAAGCAAACGCCAACATACAGAGAAACGGATTGTCTGATGACAACTTCCATATTTCTGACTTGATACAGGACATATTAAGAAAAACTGGTGGGTTAAACCTGGTTGTATGGCTAGCCAAACCTCCCGCTTATATGGCAATGTTAAAAATACCGCTAAAATGACAAAACTACGTGACCGGAATACAGTACAAACAAACGAAAGAACACTCAGCACAGAGAAATACAGAAATAAATAATATGATAGTACATTACAACATGTAAACCGCAGAATAACAACGGACACCTCCCATGAATTCACGACAGCGACCCAGGACACTACGAATGAAATATAAACTGTGTGTCACACGAATGAATCAACGTCACAAAAAGTGACGTATTGTTTGTGACATTAATATTATCACGGTTAAATTTCTAAACATAAAATAGATTTGTTTTATATAGACACGTTCGAGAATATTAAATTGGGATTGCGTTTGTAATGATGTTATTTTATGTATTTTTAACCATGACAAGAATATCAAAATGGAATTGTGTTTGTAATGGTATTATTATTTGTAAATTCTAACCATGTCGGTTTTCCTTCTAAATCAAAACTGTGTATAAACAAAAAATCCCGTGCATATAGTGGCATTAAACTTAAAATCATATAAATGAAGTAGCTGATTTTTTATCTTAACTTTTACATACATATAGAAATTAAAAATAAATTAACTGTAATATAAAGCAAGATCATGAAAGACCAAACAGTAAACACACATGAAAACAAACAGCAAAAACAAAAACCATCTAGACAAACCACGAGTTACTCGACTATACTGACAAATAAGACATATGTGAAATGTACCGAAAATGCAGAATTCAAACCACAAACGAAATAAACAGCAACAACTCAGCACAAAATGACCCACCGGACTATCTATCTATCTATCTATCTATCTATCTATCTATCTATCTATCTATCTATCTATCTATCTATCTATCTATCTATCTATCTATATCTATATATATATATATAACTATATATCCATCTATCCATTTATCTATCTATCCATCTACCAATCTTTTTCCTTATTTTTTTGTGGGAAATAGTTTATTTAGACAGATGTTTTCCGGACAAGTTTAGAAATTTCGATATCAGTGTTTGTTAGAATTTTTCTTTTGTTAAAGGTTTGCAATTGAGATAAAACCACCTGTTTCCATATAATTTATAAATAAAAATATGTTCTTATGACTAAAAGATGGATAGATAAACAGAATCCCTATATAGGTATGAAAGGGTGTGTTCCATTACGTATTGTTCTATGTTATTTTGTATAACGGGAATGGCAGTTTAAAATGCTATATGAATCCAAATTTAAAAGACATTTCCAGGCAAAATATTTCATAGTCATTGAAGTTCATTAACTTAAAGTATGTTATCAATTATATTGATTACAATTTAAAGAGGGTGACCGAATATGTGTTTACTGCATAACCCATTTAAGTGTACATGTATGTACATGTATGTGTCATAAGTAAGAAACATAGAAATAAAAACATAATAAGATGTCGATCTGCAATGCAGTCAAAACGGCATCCTATTTATTTTCCTTTACGATGTTTTTATTCCCAATACTGTGTCGAATACCATGACTTTATGCAATGCATAAGACACCGTGTCTAGAAAATATTTTACCCCCTTAAGCTTGCTATCATCAATTGGTCATAACAATCAATGGATCCTAGTTAACGAAACTGTAATCAAATATTTCATGCATGTCCGTTTTTCAGACGTTTTTGTATAAGTTCAAGCCAAATATTTCACAAAAACAATTTGTAATGATTGACTTTAAATACACATACAGACTCTTCCCAGAACCAATGTATGATTATAATTAGAGACGAGTAGTTAAATATAACTGATTTAATAAATGAGGGACGAAAGATACCAGAAGGACAGTCAAACTCATAGATCGAAATGAAGTGTAATCAATTTTTTGTCTTGAAGATGCATCATCATAAACTCCATTTGATAAAATTCTCCGGAAAGTTGACTAAGTTCTTTCAAAAAGATGCATCAGTCATCTGAATGTATGCCTCTGACAAAAGTATCTTGGCATAAATTATAGAAATATGCTAGGAAAGAAGTAGTTGTGAAAACCTTTCTCACTCCGGTAGTCTGGAACACCTGATTTAACCTTATAACTCATAAATGAAAAATATGAAAAAACATGTCGCTTCAGATTTCATCATTTGTTTTTTTTTTACAATTTTGATTATGTTCAGTAGTTTTAAGAATTCATCTTATAATAACTCAATATAAAGGTCGAATGAAATTACTAAGTAATGATTGGTGCATTTGAATACCGGTAACTGGATGAATTATTCCCTTAAAATTATTGTCAATAAAATCGTCAAGAATTAGATACCAAAATATGTAAAGATTTTAAATAGCAGATTGGGTTACTTTTAACGAGCAAAAAACTCATGCAGCCCCCTTCGTCATGCTTCTGTGCAATAGGAAGAGATAACTTACGATAGGTTGGTTATGTCGAGTAATGTCATTTTTTTAAAAGTTTTGAATAGGTATTATATATTTATATGTTTATTTATATATATTCCTTTTTATTAGAAATAGAGCTTAATATGATAATGAACTTGAAAAACAAGACAATATGACAATGCGAGTACTCTGAGATCTGTATTTAATGTCTTTTTAATGGGAGGATGTATAAGTACCCAGCCACGTCCGTTCTGTGTTTTTATTATATGTATTTTTGCTTCGTATCGATCCGATGAGTTAACCACTTTTCAGCTGATTTTTATAGTCTGTTCTCATGTTGTACTGTTACACCACTGTCCCACGCTAGGGGTTGTTGTCGCCTTCAAATAAGTTTAACACCGCCATATTCTGTATGTGCCTGTCCCAATTCAATAGCCTGTAATTCAGTGTTTGTCGTTTGTTGCTATATATCATATTTGTTTTTCGTTCATTATTATGTACAATAATCAGACGTTAGTTTTCTCGTTTGAATTGTTTTGCATATGTCATTTTTGGGGCCTTTTATAGCTGACTATGCGGTAATGTTTTTGCTTATTGTTGAAGGTCGAACAGTGACCTATAGGTGTTATTTTTTATGTCATTTCGTCTCTTGTTGATAATTGTCTCAATGGAAGTCATACCAGATATTTTTATTTTTATATTAATTTTTCTATCATTTTTTTCAGATTCATGTGTACTCGGTACATGAAACAACATACACCTTAGACAGGACAATTCAGGATATATTATTTCAGTTAATTTGTAAAGGTTTGATTATTTAATTAGCATACATTCATAAAGAACTGTTTACATCATTTGTCAAAGTGCCATTCAATAACAATTTATTACATTATATTCATGAAGAAAACTTATATTTTACAAATAAGAATATATTTACGTCGATTTTAGTTTAAGCTTCACAGCACATCACATCCGATAAACTATCTTTGAAAGATCAGTACACATTCATTTCCAATAAAACTAGTTTAAAAGTAAAAATGATCAAAAAAATCAATCTAAATGCAAAATTCCTGCAAATTTCAAATGCCATTTGCATACCAGGTATAAATACAAAAAGAATATATCGGCTTAAATAAAATCAATTAAATGAATTAACAGGCAGAATAATAGGCTAGATGGCACAAAAGAAAAAAATAACCTATCAACTTTGAAAGTATAATGTAAAATAAATGAATACCGAACTCCAATGAAAATTCAAAACGGAAAGTCCCTTATCAAATGGCAAAGTCAAAAGCATCAAACGAATTGAAAACAACTGAAAACAAATATTACACTTTTGGACAAACGAGTTTCCATACATTGTAAACGCTGAGTTTTAATAAAAATCGGATTGGTCAGTTCTCTCATGTATTACATATGTCACAATTGAATGCTTCTTTTTGCAATCTGATTTCGGAGTAAACGCGTTGATCGAATCACGCTTCATAATCAAACTGTGGACACATTCAACGCTTTTACAAACCTAAAATTACAGAAAGAAGAATCCAATTATTATAATTACATTTATCTATAACTATACAATTACGAGTTTAATCAAGTCTTGTGTACGTTGTTCTGTGAATTGTTCCAACATTGTCATGTAGATGCATTTTTGTGACAAAATGTACACATTGTGAACAGTTATTTTTTTATATATTAATTCTGTATTTAAAACAATAGTTTTGATATCTCAGGATTGATTGTTTTGCATTAATTAGAGTATTTGTGTACAATTACTTCATGTTTTGTTGACTCTTTTTGGGGATGTCAATGCGGTTTCTTTTGATTAAAAATCATACACCGGCCTTTGAAATAGTTATCTTGGTATCATTTTTTACAATATATTCGGGTATATGTTTATGGTAAAAGAGACACACAAATACTAGCATATATGTTAACGAATGATTGTCATCTGGAAATACAAAATTATTTTTAATTGCCACTCAGATTGTCTTAAGTAGACCCATCCCTGTAGAATATTAACAGCCAGTCTGTGGTAAAACCATGCAAAATGGTCCGAATCCAAAATTATCCAATCAGACTGATATTTTGTATTTTTGATACCTTATATGTAATAACTATTTGTGCAAAATATTTTGAACAAATATTCAGCCATTATTTGTGTATGCAGAACATTCGATAATTGTCCATTTTTGTACTGACAAAGGCCATTTTAAGCCTATTTTAGGGTATTTTGACCTGCTTTTTTTTTTTTGTATTGTTATAGAAAGGTTGCAGCTTAATGATAACTAATACCTTAACAAACAACTTAGAATGAAATAAAATTAGGATAGTTTTCAAAGTTTTGACATTTCTCAATACCCCTACTGGCAGGTTGATATTGAAAAAGTGCCGATTCAGCAAAATTTGTCTTTTTTAAAGACCTGAATCTTGTATCATGTTTTGTTTTTAATAAAATGTAATACAGCATGAAGCTTATATATTTATCTACAAAATACAAGAAAGTGGTGCTCGGCAAAAAATACCTTCTTACGATAAAATAACAATTTAAGATGGACATGATGGCAATTTTGCCGTATTTAAGATTCTTTTTATTGGTTACGTGAGAAACTTTACAAATGTATGTAATAGTCAAAACATAAGAAAATAATGACAGAACTAATGTTTATTGCTTATCTTGTTTTATCAAACGCAGTTTAACTTAGTTTTAATTGAAAATATACTACAGAAGTAGTCCTGGTAAGACCCCTTGTCAGCCCCCAAAATTAGCATTTTTACAATTTGTTTAAAATACATGTATTAACTTATCGCTACTTATTGAAGTTACTTTTCAAAAGTAGAATACTTCAGTTACTTTAAAATCATTTTTAAAAGGGCTGTTTTTTTAACAATGCTATGAACATTCAACAGGTACTATCATCATTAATTTATGTAAAATTTCTGAAATCTTCACAATTTTAGCATTTGTGCTAATTTTAGACGTTTGTTGTCTAAAATGGATATGGCCACTTTTGTTCAGTCTTGATATTTACATACATGTTGTATTTGATGATATTACATACACATATAAAGATTGAGACTGAGTGCTTCTTACTTAGAAAAGGGGGTCCATTTTTTTATATTGGAATTAATCTTTATAAGCGATATGTCAAATATCAAGCAGATGCTGCGAAAAGTGTTACTTAAATTTTGTGACGCTGACATGAATGACAGATTCTAGGATAACAGTCAACATAACAACAATGTTAAGTTTCCTGATAGAATGTAATCTCCAACATCTTGAGGCATGTGAATAAGACATGTAAGATGTAGTTAGCCTATTACTACCACAGACAAACAAAAATATTTCAAATGGAAATAAAATTTATTTTATCCCTACATGAATAAAAACAAATATACAGATAAATGATTCAACTGTGGTGCAGACATTTTCATTAAAATGGTTATATAATTATTCAGGCTGTTTGCTTATAATTTTACTGTCATATAATATTAGCGAAGTCTGCCATAAAGAGAAACATGCAAAACCGTCTGAATACATGCAAACAGTGATAAGATCTGAAGCCAGGTCGGATGACTCTTCAGGTCTAAGTATGCATCAATAAGAGCTTCAGTCAAAATATCCTTTTGTAATATTGACTGTGTTTTGTCTGTTTTCTTCTTTTCTACTACAGATCAGAACACTTTACCGACTTGTATTTTGCAGGTACAATATAATTCAAAATCAAATCAATAATTTCTGATGATAATTTTGTATAAAAAGCCGTTGGTACTTTTTGATATATCATCCCACGGCAGATTCAGTTGGTTCCTAAATGGTGGATACTTTCCATTTTAAAGGAAATGCAAGCCTCTGTTGAGTTTGTCCCGGTCATAAATATTATCTGTTTCTCAATCTTATGCTAAATATCATGAAAAGTTAGTTGATGCTGTGAATACACTCCTATGAGAATCTAAGCATCTTTAATTTGGTTTCATCTCCATCTAAAAACATAAAAAAAATAAATCTACAAATTTACTTAAAAAAAAAATATATATCCCTTATCAAATTAAAGATAAATGAATTTTCAAATATACAATGTCCATGATATATGAGATAACTATGAAATTTATTTGGTTGGGACCCACAGCAAAATATATATAAGATAGCTCAACTGGTGGAGTACAATCATTGCTTTACAACATCTAGTATATCTGATAAGACCTCAATGTCTTAATGCAAAAACTTAACCAAACCATTCAAGCAAAAATTGTAGGCCAAAGTGACCTTATCAGCAGTAACCATGTTGTACTACCCAAGATATTTATACACTACTCAAGTATCAATGCAATACCATGTCTATAATCTTACAGAGAGACCTAAACACACAAAATTAACCAAGTTGGAAAACTTAGGTCAACATTACCTTTATAAAAGTGAATCAAGTTGGACTATCCAAAATTTATCAACTGGTTAAGTATCAAAGTTATACAATTGTGTACCCGGGATATTGACCTTAATGCAAAAAACTTAACCATGTCACTCATGTGGAAAATATAGGTCAAAGTGACCTAAATTTTATTATTATTCTTATTGCCCAAAACCTATCCACTGGTCAAATATCATTGCTATACTACATGTTTCATGACTATATCTAGTGTCACTCAAGTGACAATGTAGGTCATAATGACCTAATTATAAATGTTTATTAGGAACTAATATGAGGTCCTTGATTGAATCTGAGTCCATGATAACACTAATACACGCTATACCAAGTACTGTAAATTCAGAAATTATTGCGTGCATTTATAATTGCGATTATGAAATGTAATTATAGACTGAAATGCGAATTTATTTTTTGCCATATTGAGAACAATCCTGTTTAATTTCATCAAAAAAATTTCAAAATGCGAGTTTAAATTACTGCGATTATAACCCTGTCGCATTTTTCGCAATAACAAAAACATTGCAATAATTTCAGAATTTACAGTAATATTTTTGATAATTATTATCCATTTTTTGGTAATGGTTAATTTTTTTTTACCACTGGTCGTCTCATGATTCCCTAACCCCCATCCCCTCCCACTCAATGTATCTCTGTAAATTTTACAATCAGTTTAAAATTTTCAAAATGCCTTTCAATTGCCCTGTAAATAAACTATGTGGAGATGTATATAAAGAACCCTGCCACATCCGATCTCTGACTTTGTTAGAGGAATTCTGCTTTGTATCAATCTGATGAGTTAAGCCTCAACTGACACATGACTGACTTTTAAAGTTTGTATTTATGTGGTACTGTTACACTACTGTCCCAGGTTAGATGAGGGTTGGCGCCTTCAAACGAATTTAACCTCAAAGTGGTTGTTGTTTGTTGCTGTATATCATATTTGTTTTTCGTTCATTGTTTTGTACATAAATTAGGCCGTTAGTTTTCTCATTCTAAATAGTTTAACATTTGCAATGTCTGGGCCTTTGATAGCTGACTATGCCGTATGGGCTTTGTTCATTGTTGAAGGCCATACAGTGACCTATAGTTGTTTATTTCTATGTCATCTAGTCTCTTGTGGAGCATTGTCACATTTGCAATCAATTCAAATCACTTCTTTTTTTTTATAAATGCAATAACATTCTCATACATGTATGTTTCCTAACCATAATCTTTTTTGTATCAGCTTTGATTCCTCCATCAGCTACTGTTTGTCTAATCTTAGTAAAACACTGCTTGAAGAGACCTACAATGTATGCTTTTGTAAAAAAAATGAAATAATGCAGGTAGTCAATGGTACCATACACACTAAAAACATCATTAAAGCACAATCATGTCAATGTCCAGATGAACAATGTTTCAGGTGTGAACAATCAATCAATTTATAAACCTGTTACTGTAAGGCATAATGCCAGTGAATAAATTATAAAAGACAAATCTGTTTTATCAAATTAAAGGTTAAAACTAATTCATTTACAAAAAGGCATGCCTAATTCGAATACATGGACTTGATGGAGACATTATTAAAGTCAGTAAGCAGAATGAACATCAAGACTACATGTAAAACGTTATACATGTACAAGTGAGAAACTCACACCCTATAAAAACCTAGATTTTGTGTTTTCATTTCAGACAAATAAAAGGGGAATTGAAATTTTAGTGACAAAAACAAAACAAGTTTAACCTCACTTCATTTATGTGTGCCCTTTCCAATTAAGAAATATATTGTAGGTTGGTTTTTACATGTAGTACCGTTGTATCTTGACATATATATATACATGTACATGTAATGCAGGTTTTTTTTTATATTTGTCGACTCATTTCTGGTAATTTACAGCTCGCAATTAGATGGTGGTTGTGCGTGTTGTCTACATGTATTAGAAATAAATGCCTTTTTGGGTCCGAATTTGGACCCTAATCCCACAGAGAAATATGCTCTTTTTTTCCCAATTTTCAGCTCTAAAATTTCCAATTGTATATAGGCATCTTCGCCAGATTTTGTTGGTGTCGTATCGTGTTTTTTTTTTTTTTTTTACAAATCTATTGAATCTTGTTTGCAATTCATGCAGTTATTCCTTCTCAGAATGCAGAATTTTGTACCTAATTTTTCTAAATTTTCTTGGAAGGCATGTCCCAAAACCCCGCTAACAAGTTGCACACAGGTGATGCCGTGTGCCCTCCGTATAAACGGACTAATATATTTTCCCCAAAGCCAACATTTCACGAACATTTCTTCCCAATTGCATGGGCACTGGGCCCCTTCCCCTAAGCACTAGGAAAATCACCGATATATATATAGCTTCATTGTATTACAAAATACCTAGCCACTTTGTCATGTATGTCATGCATACATGTATGTGGCAGTTTTAAAAATGAATCTTTTCATAATACATAGGTGGATCCATCCAGGGAGGGACAGGTGGTCAAAATAATTATGACGTCTTGAAAGGCCATTTTATTTTTTGGCTATGGCGCCTGCGTCACAGTAAGGCTTCAAAGCAAAAAAAAAATAAAATAGCCTTTCAAGACGTCATATATATTTGGACTAGGGCCAGTAGGGGACCAGTCGGTTAGAACCTTCCCTTTTTTGCTGATTAAGGCTTTTGAATAGGGACATATGGATGGACCTCCCATTTTATCCTGCTAAGAATCCCCCCTCCCCCTTTAAAATTGGGTAGATCCACCCTGTCATAACTAACTAATTTATTTTTGTCGTTTACCTCACCCTTTTGGAGTTAGTTGTCATTACAAAAGTCAGTATTACTATGACAGGGTTGGTGTGGTTCCTCCATCACTATCAGCTTTTCACCTTTTGCAAGTTTTTGAGTTTTGCCTTAATGTCAGCAGGATGATCTTTGAATCTACACTTTGTTGAATAGTCCCGCCAATATATCACAAGAAAGTCTCTGTGCCATTGACATGGACATATTGACAATGTTATAGCAGCACGATCAACAGAAAACAATTTCATGTACTGTGTATAAAAATGTCCTCCTGGAACATGTGGAAAGTTTGATAAACAGGCCTCACTGCCCTCAGTACTGTGGATAAATTTTAAGGTGGTGGTTGTGTCCTATATACAAAGATAAACCTTGTCTAACAGATGGGTTGTATAGTGCTTTGATTGTCCACAACAACATCCAAGATTAGAAAAATCGGACCGAACAGAGACGTCTGTTTTTCATCACTGGAAGCTGCCATATTTGCCAGTGAAAGATTTCCACTAAAGGAGACAATTCAACCACAAAAATAACATTGAGGCTACGTTTGGGGAATTTAATGTTAATTTTTGCGAATTTACAAGAAAAAAATAATATAATTAGCCAGAAATATTTTTCAACATAAAATAAATCAATTTAAGCCCAGTTACCTCCTACTTTAAGCAATTTTAGTTAAATAACAAGGCACAAAAACTATTAGAAATATTGCATTTTATGGTTATTTTAGGAGTATTTTTGATCAACTTTCCATTATTTGCCAAGCTAAAATTTTTTACTTGTCTTAGAACTGATATACACCTTTCAAAATATTATAAAAGTTAAGAATAAAAAGTATGATCTTGAGAGAAAACTGCTATTGAATACATGTAGTATATGCAGGTTGTTTATTACATCTGTTGCGCGAACTTTCTGGCAACCTGCCAAAAGGTACAAACTTCTCAAAAAGCTATTTTTTGGTTATAAACTAATGTTCTTTGCAAAATATGATAAAAATGAAATTTCATTTAAGAGCTAAATCAATTATCCAGACCATTAAAAAGTGCCTAAATAAGGTGTACTTTTTAGCCATTTGTTTAAATAATTCACTAATATGCAAATTAGGCTGTTTAATGGAAAATAGCCCAAATCAACAAAAAAATTTTTTCTTAACTCCTGAATACCCAAAGTTTTTAGAAATATATATAATTTTGGCAAGTTGTAACTACCAATTTGGACGAAATTTGGGATTTTGCATGGTTTTATGGCAGACTGGCTCTTAATTATGATTGGTGGGTTTATCGTTTATGCTCAATTCGGACAGCGTTCGTACATAATTCGGTACATGATACGTATTGTTATTTTTTTTTTTTTTTCGGTTCGGTTATGGACACGAGGCACACAATAAGGATATAAACACCAACATGACCAAGACATGTTCATTTCCAAAGAAACTATTTAAACAGTGAAATAAGTCGGTACAAAATATTTCATTTACTGTCAATCAATCACAAATTTTTAACCTGCAAATTTAGACCTAGCCAGATGGTTAATGCAATTGAATAAATACAATAAACAGTAGTATACCGGTGCTCAAAAGTCATAAATCGATTGAGAGAAAACTAATCCGGGTTACAAACTAAAACCAAGGGAAACACATCAACTATAAGAGGAAAACAAAGGAACAACAGGAACACTGAATTGCTACAAAAACAAACGCTAACATACATAGAAACGAACTATTTGATAACAACTGCCATATTCCTGACTTGGTACAGGACATTTTAAGAAAAAATGGTAGGTTGAACCTGGTTTTATGGCTAGCCAAACCTCTCGCTTATATGACAATGTTAAAAACATCTCGTCAAAATGACAACACTACGTGACAGAATTCCAGCACAAACACACGCAAGAACACTCATCACAGAGAAACGCACAAACAAATAATATAATAGTCGACACAACATGCAAACCCTAGAACAACAACGAACATCTTCCATCATCGACAGACACCACAGGACATCACAAATAGTGACACACTTACGTAACGAACATGCAATCTCGAACTTGTATTTTACAATTATTTTCACAAAACCAGTCCAAACAATTTCATGAAAATGATGGTATTGAAAGATATAAAGGTATACAAAATGTATTATGGTAACAAACTAATCTGACCACTTTTAGACGAAAAGAACGAGGACAAGCTTACAGACAACATATTACATTTTGTTGATTTATGGAACAGACCTGACATTGCTGAGAAAGAAATATTTAAGTTAGAAAACAGCAAAGTATTGGAAAACTTACAGGTACATGTATATGTTACAATTTGAGTTTTTGTCCATTCCTCGCCAATAAAATTTCAGCTATCATATCCCTCTGTGTATACTTCTTGTAGCTAGACTGAGTCTGCACTCTGACAAAGAGTAGTATTGTTTCAGCAAAAGCAAGTTTGCTTTAAAGTGATGCTGCTTAATCGTGCTGACACAATAATGCTTGATCTAAAACAGTGATACAGCTTAACAGAGCTTACACAATAGTGTAGCCCAGCTGAGATTGCCCTTGCTACGAGAGCTCATTAAAAAGAGATTAGATTGAAGGTTGAAGAAAATTTGAAACTCTTTGAAATACATTTAATCTGTATCGCGGTGTTTTGATAAGTATAATTTTCGTTATAATATGTATTATGGTTTCAAAGTCACAAACGAAGATATGAGAGCGCTTTGTGTTTTTCGTATCTATGTTATTTGTGATTCGTGCCAATCTGAGTTAATGTATTTCCAAATAAGTTTTGCAGTTTGTTCCTATTCTATACTGTTACACCAGAGTCCCATGCTAAAGAGAGGGTTGAGCGCTCACGAAAATGTTTAACCACACCAAATTATGTATGTGCCTGTCGGGAGTCGGGAGTTTGCTGTTGGTTGCTGTCTGTTATATCGATGTTTCGTTTATTGTTCTTTCGTTAATCAGGCCTTTGATGTTTTTGTTTGATTTGTTTCACATTTAGTCATGTCAGAACTTGTATAATAGATTTTATCTTATGGAGTTTGC
The DNA here is from genome assembly GCA_017311375.1 of Mytilus coruscus. Classification (NCBI taxonomy): domain Eukaryota; kingdom Metazoa; phylum Mollusca; class Bivalvia; order Mytilida; family Mytilidae; genus Mytilus; species Mytilus coruscus. The sequence goes on from CM029608.1 coordinate 41,239,438, forward strand.
TCATTGTTGAAGGCTATACAGTTACCCATAATTGCTTAAACTACGTTATTTAAACGGATAACCACTTCTCTTTATTTTAAACTTTACTCCTGCTACGCCAACGGGAACGTGGATTTCCATGCAACAGATAGCCTAAAACCGATTTGTACCATGTTATATCGGATACGGAATTACATAGAATATGTCATAAATTAAATATATTGTACTATTCAGATACCTATTGAACATTAAATAGTGAATGGTAGCAAGCATTTGTAATTGAAACAGAACAAAATCTGACTTTATGACAGGTTTTATGATTTTTCAAATCTGTCAACCGTAGGCTTAATAAGAGAGATTGTACAATTTCAGTTGATTAATTTTAAAGTTTTTATTCATCTCAATTTTGTTAATTCTTTTGTGAAATTGATGGACAAAAATAATAAAAGGGGACTAACAAATGCAAGTCAAAGATAGGGCATGTCCAAAAAAGGACTAAAAGGCATATAACAATCCATAAAAGATTTTCAACAAAAACTAAAGATTCAGCGAGACATATTCAAAAACTTTATTTGATACAAAAGGGTAAGTGTGTCTGAATCTCGTCGTGCCCAGATTTATTTATAAATTCTGTTGAATTTAAATTTTATTGAATTCTATGGTAAGTTATAAAGTTTAGACCATCTGATTCAATACGTGTGTAATTTATGTCAATAAACATCATAAAATCTTCATTGTGTAGTTGATCATAAAATAAATATGATTTTATTTTTTAATAGAAAGAACTAGGCAAAAAAAAGAGCAGATTATCAGAGCTTTTCATCAATGCATTGAAGAAAGATAGGATTGATTTGGTTAGACAAGTGCTCGAATATAATTTGGATAAAAAACTGTATAAAAGTTTCTTAGATCACTCACTTGAAGGCTTATATGAGGTTAGTTAAAATTTTAGTATATGCTATAGATATAAGAAAATGTGATATGAGTGCCAATGAGACAACTCTCCATCCAAGTCAAAATTTTTAAAAGTAAACCATTATAGGTCAAAGTACGGTCTTCAACACGGAGCCTTGGCTCACACCGAACAGTAAGATGTATATTTCCGTGATTGAAATAATGTCAGGATATTGAAACTGCCTTAATTTGAACCATCTAACATCGGGCTAAAAGTTTTATCATACTGATTCTGTGTGCATGTATTTAAAGTGTATTTTGAATTCTCAAAAATTGTACTCACAGGACAAGAAGTCCAAATTAGTCATTGTCCTTTTGACGAAAGGTCCAGCAATTTTTTTTGTAATTATGTAATAAACTAAAAATGCATTTATAATGACTCTGCATGTGAGAAATAGGATCTTCAGTTAGTATTTTGCACCGGTCCCACAATCAACAGTTGTTAAATGGATACTGCACTTACCATGTAGGTTCATATCACTAGCAACATTTTTTTTCTTTCAGACCGACGGCTGTATTGGAGGGAGTATTTTCACGAAATTGAAGGTACAGTAATATGATAACATTAAGGATCTACAAATAACAACATCATCAGATATTTTATATTTGGTTTTATTACTATAGTGTCATCGTAGCAATCTGAATACAAAACAGATAAAGTATCAACGTTTTACAATCATCAAACAAGGCTCCTTTCTACTCACTATAAAATTATTAGTGGCAGAAAAATTTCATTTGCAGACGAAATTATTACCAGATCAAAAATCATACCAGTGTGTTGTCAGATGCTTTTAAGCAAAGCTTGGTGTGAATAAAGGAACGAATTGTTAATTTTGCCAAAAGGAATCATTGGTTCAAAAAACTTCCTTGTCAGTAGCAACACTCTATGAATTAATTACTTATAGTAACCGCAAGATCTATAATATCATATGAAATATACCCCATACAAGTGTGGAGGCTTATGGAATGTTGCTACATATAAATGAAATGTTCATCTTTAAATTCTATACCACACAGCGACTATGATTTTCAAAATAAAAAGAGTTGCAGCCGGTTCAAAATATTGAAGCTGTCAGGAATACTTATCCTGATTTATATGTGCAAGATTCCCGTTCATGTATACTACAGCTGAGTGAGCTTAACATGGTCAACACCACTTTTCTATGAAACGTATAAGAATACAGGACGTTCAGCCTTTATCTATATTTTATGTTACTACACAACACCAAACAACTTTTGAATTCTGTGGAGGAATATGCAATGACTTAACATGAAGAAATAAGTAGTAGGAACCTTTACCGAATTGCCTAACGCATTAAAGTCATTTGTACAAGCACCAATTAAATAATATAATTGGTCTAAATAAACTACAGTGACATTTATTTTTTTAAGATCTAAATGTGATGCAACAGTTGATTACCGTTGATAAAATGTATTACGAATATACAAAAGGGTTAATACGAGACATGAAGGAAAATGTTAAACACAAAACGGAGCGAGACGGAGTAGGTCGACAGGTTAATCATAGCATGCTTTTCATATATCATCCGTCATGCGAATTTTCTCTCAGTCAAAACGTAAGTTGAAAGAATGGGACATAATCTACCAGAATACGAATCAGACGATTTATCTCATATTTTAAGATCTAAGACTGCAAACCATGTCTCTTTTGAGTTAAGACAAAGACACAATGAATTTGTAAACGAAGACGTGATCGTAACGGTTAGAATTGTTAATTTCCGTTAAAGTTGTTCTTCTGCATCAACCTGTTGCAGCAGTGTTTGCGACATGACAAACCCCTGCTAAACTTCTAATTTCGGTAGTATCCTTAATTTCCAGTTCTATTGGATATACATGTATTAGATGCATGTACTCACTCAATGATTGGTTATAGTACATCCCCTTTTCATTTTTATAAATACTAGGTAAAACCAAAAACTTTACAAGACACTTTTTATTTTATTTTGGAGAGTTATGTTTCAAATGAGTAGAAACACAACTCGGCTAGTAATTAAGTTGTACAATTAAACCATGTCTTTAACATCGTACATTCCCTATATAAATATATAAAACATTAAAATAAAACATCAAAGTACAAATAAAAAAAAAAGTTGAAAGTAACTCAGCATAAAGTAAGGTACACACATCCGCGCTGAACAATGACTGTATTAGTTGAATGTGTAACCCTCATTCGATGATGAATAAAATAAGAAGTTGCAAAAGGTACAGTGGCATTTAATTAATGATACATAAACATACGATAAGAAAGGGCAAACATATAAAGGAGGCTGATAACAACGGGCCAATCAAAAATCATAAGTCGAAAGCACGGACCGCAAATAGATCAAACAAAAAAAACCTACAACACTGAATGTTTTTGCCTGGCGAACCACATAAAAAAAATGCTAACTATTGGATATCTTTCAGAAGGATTAACAATCCTACTTTTCTGACAGGTAACACTATGCAAGACAAATGTAAGTCACATTCGGTGTTGTCGAGAAATGAAGGAAGATTCATGTATTTTGATTATTAGGATATGAAACAGGTCCGCGGATATCTATGACACTTCTATTCAATAACTTTCCAGCCAAATAAAGTTAGCGTCCGTTAATCATTTCCAAAGAGGTCACATTGTTTTGATTCTCTGAACCCCATGGTGAAATATCTTTTCTTAAACATGTTTAAGCAGTAACCCAATTTCGACGAAACCATAGTACAAAACGAAAGCCCAGGAATGATTAAAACACTCCCTGCACTATGAGATATATATTCTTGACGAATGTGCTGCTTGTATGATTTTACATGTAAATGGAATGGAGAATTTTAGCACTTCGTATTTGTCGTAGTTTCTCAACCGACCGTAGTTGTCTAGATGAACACATTTCAGGATATTTTTGTTTTATCAACAAAAAGAGTGGGAAACCAAGTTAATTAAAAAACAATACTGCTAAGAAAATATCGATTATACATTAAAACCACACACAATATACATTTCTCGTCATGTTATTTACGTACAATGACCGATGATATTGTAACAATAATAAAAAGCAGTTACTAGTACTTTTATCTACCTTAAATTGGTACCTGCTATATCTTTGATATCTGAGATATGCTCTAGATTAGAATTATTACTAATTATATTTTAGGAAAAAACATCCAAACAAAACAACATTGTGGAAATGATTAATGAAGCTGTGATTAAGATACTCGGAAGCGAAGAAATGAAACCTTTTGAGAAAGGTAATGTTGAAATATTAAGAGGAAAATATCATTAATATGTATTTCCTCTGTTTGAAATTATTGTGTGATTGCTTCCAATTTGTCTTTGATATGTTTTCTATAAGTTGATAGTTCCATAAAACAAGCCTGAAGCTTTACTGTTGTTATGTTATTTTTAACAGGTCACCTTATTCTCATTTAAGTATCAATTATTCAACTGGTCATTTGTAATTGATAACAATGAGTTGTATTACAAATTGAAATTAGCCAATCCTCCCAAACATTCCAGATTTTTCTAAATATCTATTTCATTTGTGTCGTGAAATATGTTGTTTAAAAAATTAAAACGGTATTTGTATGAACTTATTATAGATACCAGGCTTAAGATTAAAACAGACGTGCGTTTCGTCTACAAAAGACTCATCAGTGACGGTCGAATAAAAAAAAGGAATACAGGCCAGATAAAGTACAAAGTTGAAGTGCATTTAGGGCCCGAAATACGGCTAAGGTTATCTAAGAATTTCGAAACATTTTTTTAAACAGTCAATCTATGATTTATTTCAATTCATGTCAACACAGAAGTGCTGACTACTTGGCTGGCTACGTTTACATTATCTTCTCGTGTATTTAAAAAATGTCTCATCCTAGAAATTCAATTATTTGCGAACATTAAGAAAACTCGTAGTTTTTCAATCTTATTTTTATGAAAATGTTCTCTGTATACAAGTGATTAACCTCAATTAACTATCACACAAAAGCAACATGTCAAATTTCATGGCAGAGATATTATTTGTTTTTTGTTTTTTTTTTTTTTGCAAATTTTGTTATAATAAAACACCCATGCAACCATGCATCCCATATTGCATGATAGGACCCGACACTATTTCGGCAGTTAAGCTTGGGATGGTCATTTTAAGATGCATTATTTGAATATAATCAAATATGAAAGTTATTCATGTATATATTGATATATTTATATTTAAATTCTTCTTCAATATATCTAGTTATTATGACAGATCTGCCATCATCAGGGGTCCAACTGTCAATTTTATGTTTAAGTCTTTAACTTTGATCTACAAAGCATATCTCCAACACTTTTGTGTTTGCTATACGCAACTATTGGTGCTGTATTGAATATTTGTACACATTCTTCGTCAAACTGTAATAAATGCCAGTGTTTCATTATACGTTTCTTTATTTAACGTATATATGGATTATATTTAGTTATTAAAACTAATGGAATAATTTGTTTTTCTTTTGATTTGTTTTGTTGTAGTAATTCAGTACGGTCAATTGATAAAGCATCAGTAATACTGTCATCTATTTCAACGTTATCATAACCCCTATCTAATAATTTCACTTTGAAATTAGTTAGATTGTTTATTAATTTGTTATGGTCACTTGTGTTTCTAATTTGCCGTATTGCTTCACCTTTAATAAATCCTCTGAATACATGCTGTGAGTGACAGCTATTTCTGTGTAGAAACAGATAAGAATTGGTTTCTTTAAAATGTATTTCAAGGTCAAGAATGCCATGGGTGTTTTATTATAACAAAATGCATCGATATTTACATCCCAATAACTCATTTAATTTGTCTTATTAACTTTCACAATATATAACATATGTGAACACTAATCCTATTTCAATTGACATGGTTGGTGACATTGTGTAAATATGTTTTTCTTCATATATAATTCAAATTTGAGTCAAACTGTTCGAAAAAGTCCTTTCATTGAAGATTTTATCGTGTCTGAATTCTTGTCAACTGTGTATCTTTTCAACACATTGCTAAACTTGCACATGTACCTGTGTTATGCATTTCTGTAAATAGAGACAGTGAAGGGGGATAACCACTCTTCAAATTTTTTTTTTTTAATTTGAATATTAAGTATGTTCATTTTTTTAGAAGAAAAAACATTTAAAATTTTCACACAATCAAAAAAATTTACTTAAACTATATCGAATGATATAGATAATTAAAAAATGATAAGTCAAAGGTAAATCTGCTGCGTTCAAATAAGATATCGTTGAGGAAAATCATATTTTTTTACCCCGAACGTATGGTCGTACTTTTTATACAGAGACAAGTTCTGATATGACCTTAGTGCAAATGAATATATAAGTTGTCTAATTTACTTTGTCTAAAAATAACCGTTTGGGAGAATTGATTTGAGAAACAAATAGTTGTGGAAATGAGAAAATGTCCTTTTATTCTTTTTTTTACTTTGAAAAAGACGACTGTCCACATTCTATAAACATATTCGTCGTGATTTTATTTCATGTACAGAGCTGATACCAAATCAATAAGAAAATGTCCAATATTTGCACGTGTCTTTTCTCCACCAGAGTATTACTATTATCCAATGAGCTGTCCGTTTTAGACAAACATGAATAGTCATTATGACAGTTATAGTTTTAAACCAATGTGTAGCTCATCCAACTGGGTTCCTCATATAACAAGTAAAGTTGATTTTCAAAATGTGCTTCGTATCTGGTGAGACGAAAAGGAACATACAATGTATATAGTATATCATTTCGTCATAATGACTTTTTGTTAACAAATTGCCTAAGATAGCAAATTTAATTTGTTTAATTAATTTACTTTACATAAAGCTTGCTTTGAATTTTGCTTCTCGCATACACATGTTGAAAGTTTAAATGCTGCTGCTGCTGCTGCTGTTGCTGATAAAGTACAAAGTTGAAGTGCATTTAGGGCCCGAAATACGGCTAAGGTTATCTAAGAATTTCGAAACATTTTTAAACAGTCAATCTATGATTTATTTCAATTCATGTCAACACAGAAGTGCTGACTACTTGGCTGGCTACGTTTACATTATCTTCTCGTGTATTTAAAAATGTCTCATCCTAGAAATTCAATTATTTGCGAACATTAAGAAAACTCGTAGTTTTTCAATCTTATTTTATGAAAATGTTCTCTGTATACAAGTGATTAACCTCAATTAACTATCATACAAAAGCAACATGTCAAATTTCATGGCAGAGATATTATTTGTTTTTTGTTTTTTTGTTTTTTGCAAATTTTGTTATAATAAAACACCCATGCAACCACGCATCCCATATTGCATGATAGGACCCGACACTATTTCGGCAGTTAAGCTTGGGATGGTCATTTTAAGATGCATTATTTGAATATAATCAAATATGAAACTTATTCATGTATATATTGATATATTTATATTTAAATTCTTCTTCAATATATCTAGTTATTATGACAGATCTGCCATCATCAGGGTCCAACTGTCAATTTTATGTTTAAGTCTTTAACTTTGATCTACAAAGCATATCTCCAACACTTTTGTGTTTGCTATACGCAACTATTGGTGCTGTATTGAATATTTGTTCACATTCTTCGTCAAACTGTAATAAATGCCAGTGTTTCATTATACGTTTCTTTATTTTACGTATATATGGATTATATTTAGTTATTAAAACTAATGGAATAATTTGTTTTCTTTTGATTTGTTTTGTTGTAGTAATTCAGTACGGTCAATTGATAAAGCATCAGTAATACTGTCATCTATTTCAACGTTATCATAACCCCTATCTAATAATTTCACTTTGAAATTAGTTAGATTGTTTATTAATTTGTTATGGTCACTTGTGTTTCTAATTTGCCGTATTGCTTCACCTTTAATAAATCCTCTGAATACATGTTGTGAGTGACAGCTATTTCTGTGTAGAAACAGATAAGAATTGGTTTCTTTAAAATGTATTTCAAGGTCAAGAATGCCATGGGTGTTTTATTATAACAAAATGCATCGATATTTACATCCCAATAACTCATTTAATTTGTCTTATTAACTTTCACAATATATAACATATGTGAACACTAATCCTATTTCAATTGACATGGTTGGTGACATTGTGTAAATATGTTTTCTTCATATATAATTCAAAGTTGAGTCAAACTGTTCGAAAAGTCCTTTCATTGAAGATTTTATCGTGTCTGAATTCTTGTCAACTGTGTATCTTTTCAACACATTGCTAAACTTGCACATGTACCTGTGTTATGCATTTCTGTAAATAGAGACAGTGAAGGGGATAACCACTCTTCAAATTTTTTTTTAATTTGAATATTAAGTATGTTCATTTTTTAGAAGAAAAACATTTAAAATTTTCACACAATCAAAAAATTTACTTAAACTATATCGAATGATATAGATAATTAAAAATGATAAGTAAAGGTAAATCTGCTGCGTTCAAATAAGATATCGTTGAGGAAAATCATATTTTTTACCCCGAACGTATGGTCGTACTTTTATACAGAGACAAGTTCTGATATGACGTTAGTGCAAATGAATATATAAGTTGTCTAATTTACTTTGTCTAAAAATAACCGTTTGGGAGAATTGATTTGAGAAACAAATAGTTGTGGAAATGAGAAAATGTCCTTTTATTCTTTTTTTTACTTTGAAAAAGACGACTGTCCACATTCTATAAACATATTCGTCGTGATTTTATTTCATGTACAGAGCTGATACCAAATCAATAAGAAAAATGTCCAATATTTGCACGTGTCTTTTTCTCCACCAGAGTATTACTATTATCCAATGAGCTGTCCGTTTTAGACAAACATGAATAGTCATTATGACAGTTATAGTTTTAAACCAATGTGTAGCTCATCCAACTGGGTTCCTCATATAACAAGTAAAGTTGATTTTCAAAATGTGCTTCGTATCTGGTGAGACGAAAAGGAACATACAATGTATATAGTATATCATTTCGTCATAATGACTTTTTGTTAACAAATTGCCTAAGATAGCAAATTTAATTTGTTTAATTAATTTACTTTACATAAAGCTTGCTTTGAATTTTTGCTTCTCGCATACACATGTTGAAAGTTTAAATGCTGCTGCTGCTGCTGCTGCTGTTGCTGATTATGATAATGATGATCTTTTGCAGGTGATGAGATAGGGATAGATGATATTTTCAAGCACCTGTTTGTCTGGGCAGTGCTTATGAACCGCAGAGATTTGGCAATGTTGTTTTTGAAGAAAGACGGTGATTTTATATGTAATTTTTTTACTGTAATTTAAAGGATATGAATCAATCTTTAAAAGTCGCAGTGAATAATAAACGCGGATCCTAAAGAACCTTTTATGAACTTCAGACCAAATTAAATTCAATCATAAAGGTGTTATATTAAACGTTCATTGTATAATACTCTTTATATTAACTGGGCTTTGTTATGAACACAGAATCACTTTCTAAATGTGTCTGTACTAGTTGAAAAAGTGTTTTTAAACCCCCACCGTGTAACCTTTGACCGTCCGTCCTTCCGTCATTCAGTCCGTTCCATTTTTTGTTTCCGCACTATAATTTAAATTGTACTTATCTATATCTTTTGTAACTCATACACAATGCTGAGAACCAATACTCGTAAACAGAGTTCAATTTAGGCAGTAGGTCACTTACTGTTCTAGAGTTATCCCCTTTTATAACTTGGAAAATTGCAAACTGGATTTTTTTTCGTTTCCGCACTCTATCTTGAGTTTGCCTGATGCAAATTTTAGGAAACACATATTCAGAAATTCAGGAAATTCCGATAAAAATAATGATTTTAAAAAAGTAAATTCTTCACATAAAAGTGAAAATCTGATTGATTATTTTTATATTTTTTCAGAATAAAATACATCATTGTTTGTTTTTTTTTACAACATAATTTCTGATTATTATCTCAAAGTAACTGTAATTAAAACACTACATGTTATTCTGACTTTGTAATAATACTTTGTGTGATTGCTTTTTTTGAATGAAAGTAGACACAAACACTAAACGCGCGTTAACTTACATGTTTAGATGTGAAATCCGCTCATTTGATTTCTTTGTTAAAAATCGTCTTTTTAAACTCTCTACGAGATACGCGTTAACTCATGTCGTCATGGTATCCTTGATACTGTAATTCATCACATCACATTATCAGTGACATTTAATTAATTTATAATTACTATTTTGTAAAAGAAACATGAAAAAAAAAAATATTCAAAAGAAATATTTTAATTGATTAATATATCTAAATGTTATATAAGATATTGCATACTTACGCGATGTGAGCTGTTGACAAACAAATCTGCTGAAATAAATGTTCATCACTAAAAAGAATTGTTTACATACAAACTGGAGGTATTTTATTTTCGAATGCTGTCTGTAAATATTTAACAGCTAAGAGATAATTTATCTATTTGTGAATTGTATGAAGAAGATATAAAAAATCAAGAAATAAAGGTGTTCAATTTTATGGTAAATGAACCGTTGTAATATAATGTAATATATGCAAATAATCAAACAAAAGTAACTTTAACAAAAGAATGTAGTCTATTTATTATTTTCCCAATTAGTGAACACGAAGAGTAAACGTGTTTTTACTTTTAAGACACGTAAAGTTAAAATTTCGAAATAATAGTAATTGCTCGTTGACTACTAACGAAACGACACACATTAAACACGGCCTTTAATCGGATAGACACTAGACATGACCACGCGTTAACGTAAAGATGGTAAAAACGCATTTATTTAACTAAAAAACGCAAACGAAATATGCACACGCGGCGTTAATTTGCATTTAGTTTATGTTATGTTTTGTCTGCACCTAACTGTACGTATTTTAAAACGACTCATCTAGGTTCTGCATTATTTGCAAGTTCACTTGCTAAAAGGCTGGCTGAAAATGCCAGCGCCGAAGCATTCATGGATCAACAGACTGCTCTATGGGAAAGTTCTAGGTAAGCCATAATTTACTGTACATTTTTACATTATAAATATAATTTGCCTAAAACACTTTAGATACGTCTTATATCACCAACAATACTTGTCATTTCACAGATTTCCATATTTCCGTTTCAAAACGTAAACGTTGTTCGTAATGGAGGAGGTACGATAAGAGCCGTTATTTGGTCCCTTAAAATGACAAACAGCTCTATCCAAAATATATCATATACATTATCATATTTGTAAAATACAGTTATTGGCAAATTCTGATACGCCAAACGCGCTTTTCGTACATATACTGTGACTTTGAGATGAAGAACAGCAATAAAAACGCTATTCCTTTGCTTTTTGTGTGTTTTTTGTTGTGCATGTACTGAGTTTTTGTCATGGTTGGATACCCGATACCCTTTGTTTTTCTATTTTATAGAACGTATTAGTGGCACTCGAATCAAACAATATAAACCGTATAATGGATGGGATATCACATCGTATCTTTTACGGTAATGCTGTATATAGAGCTAGATGATTTTGATACGATTCTTATACAGTTATTTACATTCAACAGATTCTTATACAGTTATTTGCATTAAACAAATACTATTTGTAAAGGTTATAAACTTAATATTGTAGTAATATTTTGAATAATGTTCCTTATCGGTTCTCATATTAATTAAGCATAAGTTAATTAAAACGTAACTAAATATTGCTAAACGTAGATTTACACTTATGGTCCTACATTCCGTCGATATTTATATCTTGGCATTGCAAACATTTATGCTTTTCTCATACTATTTAGAACATCTTAACACAAATATAAGTACTCTTTGAACTGTAATCGACACTTCGTGTCTTTTAACTTTTTCGTAGTTTTCGAATTTTGGTCCTTCGTGCCAATCTGTGAAGTCAAGCCTTTTCCACTTGAGTTTACCAGTTTGTTTATAAGTTCAGCTGTACAACATTGCCTCATGCTTAAAATTTTCAGTGGTGTCTACCCAATGCCAGTAAATGAAAATAAAGCACCTTTTCAACAGTTGAAGAAGAGAGTGGGGCAATTTCGGAAAGCACAAATCTTTAAAAAGAACGTATAAGAACAACACAATTCTTGTGGTTGTGGTCTTATTTTGCCTTTTTAATTAGATGATATGATTAACATGATTAAGTTAAAACACTAGCAACAAGTTCGATTCGAGCTGTCACTGACAAATAAAGGCATCAGTAGTATTCCGCTGTTCATAAATCGATTGAGAGAAAACAAATCCTGGTTACAAACTAAAACCGAGGGAAACACATCAAATATAAGAGGAAAACAACGGAACAACAGAAATACTGAAGTGCAGCAAAAAACAAACGCCAACATACAAGTTTGTTTTTGACGAAAAGCGCGTTTGGTGTGGCGTACACAATTTTAATCATGGTATCTATGATGAGTTCGTTATAGAGCCAATTTAATTAAGACTTGTGCTACGCATGCACATAAACATGGCAATGACATAATGCCAATTATAATGATATTCATGTTTTATTTCGTAATGATATATTTTTTCAGACATTACGAAGACCTTGCATATAGTGTGATGACAGAGTTATATTTCAATGATAGAAAGCACGCTCGCCAACTGTTGGTGACAAAAGTGAAAAGATATAATTCAACTACGATTTTTGAAATAACTGAAAAGTTCACACTGATGAAGTTTATGGGACATGCTGCATGTCAAACAAAGCTGAATAAAATTTGGAAGGGTGGTATTACAGGAGATACATCAAATCTTAAGGTAAACATTTAAAAGCTGCACTTAAACAGATAAATCGATCTTTAAAGAGTCGATTGCATGTTTCACGTGTGTGAGAATGTTTCCGAACTGTTGATTCTTAAAAACTGTGTAAGAGTATCGTGGAGAATCACTTTAAAGGTTCTACAAGTTGGGGAGCATTCTCTTACTTATTCTATCTCACAAACACTGTGTAGTTTTTATTTAGAAAATGAATCAATTGAATTGTTAAGGACAAATGTACAAAAAATGTTTGTACATGTTGTAGTAATTCTATTCTTCATTTTGAAGCATATAGTTATCGCTCTGTGCGTCAGTCTGTTCGTTCATCCGTATATGTGTTCGAAAAAAATGTTTTCCATTCCCCATTTCCATTCTCAATTTTATTTCCAGTAACTTGAGATTTCTTGCTTGATTAGAATTAAATTCATTTGATTTTCGGGTCTATTTGTCAACAATCAGGGACATTATTACTAAAAATGAATCGATTTATACAAGTGGTATTTGGATGATGACTTTTCTTTTCCTTGTCTTCATTAGACTTGCTAGAATTATACTTTTACGAAAGGAACATACAGGGAAGATGATGACGCCTAGTGATGTTTTGGTCACTATGTCCAAGTTCTATGTCACTTTAAAGAAATTGATTATAGCTAAGTTTACCTTGGTTTTTTGGAATGACATTTGCATAGATGGAAGATATCAGAGAGAGAAGAACACCTATTGCTATTGGTGTTATTGGTCATTTCAAGTACAATGTTATTAATTATAAAATCTTTGGAATAATATTTTTACAACGGTAAACTGAGATTCACCTGTTTCATTGAAATGAAACCGCAGTAGTTGGAAGCTAGGAAGTAGGAAAAGGCACCTACCGATTCTGGAGTGAATAAGTAAACGTTCATTGTTACTGTTACTCAAATAGTAACTTAAATGAGTAGCTTTAAAATAAACCTTTTTTTTTATTTCAAGCAATTTAATTAGCCATTTGCACCCGATGTGGAATGGTTTTTCAGTGTCAGAGGAGCTAACCCCAACCTAATTAGTTCAAAGTGGATGCACAATTTTTTGTTTGATGCTCTAGATAAAATATCAGTAAAATTGTTTGTATAGAGATACCTGACTTATGTCAGGGCGGTTTGCATCTGTTGGAGCAAACTTCCCAATCTGTTGCTAATATGAGTCTTGGAGCCAATACAACTTACCTAGAATTTATACCAGGGCAAATACAGAAACAGCCATTTAATAACACAATGTTATCGAAATCCCTGACGTAATTATATTTACAGCTATATATAGACTGAGTTCATTGAAATGTAAAATTTCAATACGGACTAGTGTTAAGTTAACGAGTTTAGAAATATACATATCGTTAGAAAGGGCAAAATGAACTTTACCGTCCAATAAATGAAATTAATAATAGGAACAAAAAACGTCCCCTTTATCGAAAAGAATGGTTCCTTGGTTGAAACTGAAATATTAAAGAAAGGACAATTATATGAGATTAAATATCAGGAAGTTATTTTGGGTATATTTTCTTATAAGTAGAGCATTATTGATCATTTGGTTAGATCAAGCAAAAATACCATCATGGGAAGTATTGTTAGATTGATCGAGAATTTCATTTTTTTTTTTAAAGATGTTTGTCATCGCAAACAAGTTTCGTTTGTGTTTTACAATGTTAGTTTAAATACTAGTAGCTATCAGACGACAATTCAATTTCTGGTAATTTTCTGTTTTAGTATTCCAAATTGAGTTATTTTAGGCCTTGTATTTTCTGTCATTTTCTGTTTAATCATATAGAATTTTCATTTTCAACATATATTGTATTCTTCAATTTTGTTTTTCAAGATACACGAAGTACACCAAAACGTTGTGATTGGTTAAAATCGTCCTGTACAATGACAATCTATCCAATGGTGTGGTGTTATTTTCATTTTGGGGTACGCATAATGAAGTTAGCTGTAGTCGTTCAGATTCTGGAGCAATACATTTCAATCTGTTTCTTCTTATACAATGTTGTTAATATAATAATAACAACTGTAGCATTTTTTTTTTTTTTTTTTTTTTTTTTTTTTTTATACTGATAGGCAATAGTTTTTGCTGTTACTGTTCTCCCTATATTGAAATGGAATATAGTGAAGTCAAACAAAACTGGTGAAAGATCAAACAACAAAGTCATTCAATCGGAGAGGTCGGATACAAAAGAACAGGAGAAAAATACAACATGGTTACAATCGGCACCTAACTGGATTAGGAAAATATATTACTTTTACAACTCACCTTTGATCAAATTCCTTTTTTCCGTTGTAAGTTATCAACAATTTTTTTCGTTTATATTATTTATTGTTATTACAATGGAAATAGAAGTATAGATCCACATTAATAAGAAAGAAGGAAACTCTACAAAACAAATGAAATCAAGGGTTGGAACCCATTATCACAAAACAAGAGGATCAACTGTTAATTGAATTGTACAAGGGAAGAGCGGGAAAGAAATGTTATATCTAGATAACACAATATTGTTTGTTTAAATGCTTGAATAGCGTGTTGTTAATGTGAATTTGGTAAATGTTATCCCTTACAAAAATCACGGCCATGACTTTTAATCTTTATTTAAGGGATATTCGTTTTGTTGAATTCATACTGAGCGGCAATATATTTGACCTTTAATATGCTCTCATCTAAATGTTATGTAAGTCGAAATAAAGTTTTCTAGCCAAATGTTGTACTATGAAACCACGCTATAGGTATAATGCTACCTCAGAAAGGTATAGTATGGATGTGCAACGTCTATTCGGGTGTACTTAAAGCAAAAATCGAATTTGTGTGTTCTAACAGAAATCGAGATGTATATATTATACTTTGCCGGGCTTGGGGGTTTGGTTTCGAGATCGAAGTTCAAACAAAAAAGGTATTAAAGTATGATGATAATAAGCAGTAGGTGGAAATCACAACATTTACCACCAGGATTACCCCAGTATAATTGAAAAACGGTCCCAAATTTATCTGTTCTGGGGTCGGACTCCCCAACAAAGGTCTTCTGTTTATCTGTGTGAAATGTTGCAACATACGCACGCACAATCACATCTAGTCGAACTTTGGACAGTTAATCAGACGTCTGATGCAATTATGTGCATGCTTATCTTCTAGATTTAATTGTTATTTTAGAACTGAGTATTCTTGAAATATTGCCACAGGACCGAATGCAGTTTGCAATCAATCAACTAAAAAGACATCTTCAGATATCGAATAACAATGTATGTTCATTGTCAGATAAACATTTAGAATTAAAGGAGAATGTACCAAAGGCAAAAGAAGAACCATAAGTCGAGAAAAACTGGCAATACCTTGGCAAAAAAAATACGAAAAAAGAACTAATAGTTCGCAAAATACTTCATAAACTAAAGGCTGGCAACATGACACCAACACAAATTCGAAGGTGATATCCAGCGCTCCGGAAGGAAAGGCAGATGCTATAACAAAATATGAACCGTGTTGCATGTTGCTCTCTGCTCATTAGTCCAAAACAAACTGACAATGTTGAGGCAAAAAACGCAAAACGACAAAAAGACAAACACTAGTTCATGAAACACAACATAGAAAACTAAGGTAGGTTTGACTGTATGTAAAATCGAACCACAAATGTTTTGTCATTTTCAAATGTTCTTGTTGATTTTAAATAGTTAACGTATATGACAATGTTGGCGGTATTCAGCCTGTTTGTACTGACAGATTTACATCCCATGGAAGAGAAATTTCCCTCAGTGTATGAATATATTGTTTATGTATGGGCTGCATCAACATTGGCAGAAGAAATACGACAGGTAAACCATGAGTGCAGTTATATGACGGTCAGGTCATTGAAGATATTCATGGATACATTGTATGACATCAAATGAGTAAATATTCAGTTATTGGCTTGGTAACTAATCAATTAAGAGCAAGATACAGATACAGTTAAGTCTGCCTCATATATTGACTTACATCTAGAAATTGACAATAAGGGCCGGTAGAAAACAAAACTTAACGACCAAAGAGATGATTTTAGTTGTGAACTTTCCATTTCTATGTAGCAAAATTCCAGCAGCGTCTGCATACGGACTATATATCTCCCATTTGATATGATATTCCAGGCCTTGTATTTCCTATCATGATTTCCTTGATAGAGGGTTGCTGCTCACAAGTAAGCTATCAAACCAAGAGTTCCAAGTGGTGAAGTTGAAATAATCCCTTCATAAATTTTACGGACGCCATCACGAATTGTTTGACCGTTTTGGAATATCCGTTTCACAGATGATAGAGGATATGTTCCAATAATCGTATCTACAATCCCGTACCCCTTTCCCCGAATGTAACCTACCGAATTAAACTAATTACCGGGTTTGTACTTACATTAGCAACACGATGGGTTTCAAATGTGGAGAAGGATCTGCTTACCCTTCCGGAGTACCTGAGATCGCCCCCAGTTTTTGGTGGTGTTCGTGTTGCTCAGGCTTTAGTTTTCTATGTTGTACTTTGTGTACTGTTGTTTGTCTTTTTCTTTTTTAGCCAAAGCGTTGTTGGTTTACTTTTTACTTATGGGTTTGAATGTCCCTTTGGTATCTTTTGCCTCTTTTTCACTGAATTGATTCAATCATCAATTTTAAAACAAGTGAAAAATATTCATACGAACAGAAATGATGTGAAAAGAGATACAGATAGACGTGATAACCGAAAGTCAGAAAGGACTCATTGAATTGAAAATACATTTTTTTTTCTTCAAAAGACAAAATTAGCGTCCATACCAGATGCAAATTTCTAACTTTTTAAACACTGGACCATAAATAACGTTTTGTGAACTGATAGTTGACATGCTTATAACAACTAGTTGAGTGTCGCCCTTTATTGATTATTTCTTGATTGATCGACTGATTGTCTTTTTTTTTTTTTTTTTTGCTAAACATCGAGTAGTAAATTGTTCAATCATATTAATAATGATTACATACAGGAGGTTCGCTAGGAAAACTTGTCTCTTAAGTAATAGCATCGCTCAATCTTATCAACCCAATATTACGAAGTTACAATACATTATCATGAAATTTCAAATATATAAGTTGTTGGCAAACAGGAAGCAAGATAACAGAGGAATTGACAATTTGTCTCACAGTATTGCAGCTCTAGAGATATTGATAAGAAACTTATATTCCTACTTCAGGTTCCGCTAAATAGATGATATACTCAAACTGAACAATTTAAAATCTAATGACATTGTTGATCGCATTTATTCCGTTGAACATACATTGAGGAATATTTCAGGTAGAGGTTAATATGTTTCTTATCTTTAATTTCACTTTAAATGAGGATAAATGTCGAATAAACAAGTAAAGAGAATTTGATGCCAATCTGAACAATGTGCCTTTAACCTCCAAATTGTTAACACTAACACTACAGCTGCATCTGATGTTTGAATAGTCTAGGGCTTACGTTACCTAGCAGGATTTCTAGTACAGATTATTAGAAAGGTATATCGTGTAAGAAAGATGTTCAACAAATAATTGATTGATAAGTGAAGTTATCAATTCAAAAGATGTCAAAAAGCTGACCGTCTTTAGCAGAATTCGCTAAATGAAATTTGACAATCAAAAGTATTTAGTCTAATAAAATTCGAAAACTTATAGGCCTTGAACTACTAACAGTTTAAACTATACTAAAATTCTGTAAAAACCCACCCTTTACTTTGAGTCCTCCTGAGAATTTAATTCGTCTGCTGAGTTGTATCACTATGAGATGAACATGGAGATCATATTTGGGAACCAGCAGGTAAACAAAACAAAATATCTATCAATATTAAATAGAGGCGTGGTTTGTGAATCAGCTGTATTTACCTATAGGTACATGTAAACTATAAATTTAATGGAAACGATACCAAAGTAATAATCAAAAGTCATACCACCCGTACGAAATTTATTCCCAAACAAAAGATATCTTATGTTTTTTAAACTTGCCATGTATTAATTTACTTGTATTTAGCCCAGTAACCTAATCACTGGTTGGGTTTTTGTGATCATGATAGTTCTTACTTATGTTGTTTATGACTTATCTTTATCGTTTAATCTCACATAAGGGTATACCATGTACTATTAATTAGTATTCTTCAATACGCGGCAAGGCAGTGACTACATATATGGTATGATACCTTTTGTTGAAGACCCTATATTCTTTTTAACCTTTTAATCTGCTGTTTGATTGCTTCACTATTGACGTATACCCAACAACAACTTAACGTATGCAATACAATACATTTCCTTTCAGGCTTATGCTATGAAGCACTTCCAAGCTTTCGAATTAAAACAACTGTCCCTGAATGCAATGACCTGGTTCTCCTTTTGGACATTGTTTGAAATGCTGATGTACTTAATGTTTATTACGTCTGTATTTCTTCGATTGACATTGTCAGCAGAGAAGTTTTATTATGCACGAATGATGTATGCAGTAACATTAGGAACATTTATCATCAACAGCATGCAGTTTTTTCTTGTTTCAAAACACATTGGACCAAAAGTTATAATGATTGGAAGAATGGTAAGTTAGGATAACATAGTGTCTCTGTTAACAAATGATTTAAATAATGGGTCTTCACGTTATAACAAAATACTGTGGATTCATTATTATTCGTTGAATACCAATTTTCGAGGATTTCGTTGGTAGATGGAAACCATAAATTTGAATTATTTTAACGTGGCACGAATTTCCTAAAGACTTGTTTTGAAACTTTTGCAATCCCACGAAATATTTACGAAAATATAGATTTTTCTTCAATCAACGAAAATTGTAACCCGCGAAATAAATGATTATACACTATTCAACAAGGTCCTATTTTTACACTAATTGGGTTAGGGGAATCATAATAAATATTTGCCATTAATCTGCTAGAAATACAGCATTCTATCTTGAATATAGATATAAAACTTACTATTAATTAAACAATACAACTTTTAATGTAAGCATAGGACACTTAGGCTCTGAAAAAACAGCTCCTACGAACACACTTTATCCCTATTGGTCAATGAGACGAAACGCGTTATAAATATTCACAGAAGACTTTTAAGAGATCCTCGTGTTTTATATAATCATACAGATCTTCAAATTAATGTATGTCAAAAATTCCATTGGATTCTTTAAAATCTATTGGAACTGAAGGTAGATTGGATTCTTGTTATGGTTTTTTAAGACATACTTATAGAAGTCTTAATTTCTTTGTAGATGTTCGACGTCATTTTCTTCGTCTTGATATTTGCTGTGTTTTTATTTGGCTTCGGAGTCATTTACCAAGCAACTATGTACCCAAATGAATCACCTGGATTACCACTTTTTCAGAATCTCATATATATGCCATATTGGCAGTTGTATGGAGAATTGTTCCTTGAACAATTTGACGGTAACTTATGTATTTACAGCCGTTGTTAACGACTACATAATTTAGTGGAGCAGGATCTGCTTACCCTTCCGGAGCACCTGAGATCACCCCCAGTTTTTGGTGGGGTTCGTGTTGCTTAGTCTTTAGTTTTCTATGTTGTGTCATCTGTACTATTATTTGTCTGTTTGTCTTTTTATTTTTGGTCATGGCGTTCTCAGTTTGTTTTCGATCTATGAGTTTGACTGTCCCTCTGGTATCTTTTGTCCCTCTTTTAGTTAAGTCATGATATCAGTCGATGCAAATACTATCTTTATCAAATGTATAATACCATACTAGTGTAATGGGATGATAGTTAACATGTCATTAACATTCTGATTCGATTCAGAATAATCTTTTATAGAGAAACATTTTTTTTTTTTTTTTTTTTAAGATATTAGATCATGAAAGATAATGAATCACCTAGTACTCTATAGGTATACTGAAAAAAATGATATGCTGATATATAGAAAAACTGAAATGATTATGTCAATCGTATTTGGCCATTCTTTCACGTTTATTTCTAACATATATGGAAATCAGTCTGCAAGAGATTTACCACGCGATGATTACTATTATAAATAATTGTAGAATCTTTCGACTTTTACGACTTCAATCCTCTTGTTTAACCAAATTAGATTTGTCTCATTATTTTGAAAATGGAGTTTTTCATTCCCAGGCATCAATGATATTTAGATAACATTTTTTTCTTTTGTTCTTGTAATTATGTATGATTTCGTTGTCAAATACGACGTTCTTTGGGTTTCTTTTCTGTTATTGGATAAATTCTAAAACAGGTTTTTATAAATAATTTCGTAATTGTCTATGTGTTTTATCCGTTATTTTGATATAGATATAAGAAGATGTGGTATGAGTGCGAATGAGACAACTCTCCATCCAAGTCACAATTTGTAAAAGCAAACCATTATAGGTCAAAGTACGACCTTCAATACGGAGCCTTGGCTTACACCGAACAGCAAGCTATAAAGGGCCCCCAAAATGACAAGTTTAAAACCATTCAAACAGGAAAACCAACGGTCTAATCTATATTATAAAAAACGAGAAACGAAAAACACTTATAAATCATATCAACAAACGAACACCACTGAACAACAGGTTCCTGACTTAGGACAGATGCAAACAAATACAGCGGGTTTAAACGTTTTAACAGGCGCCAACCTTCACCCTAACCTGAAACAATAGTGTAACATCACAACATAGAAAGACACACTATAAATTATCAATTGAAATGACTTAACTCAATCAAAAGACAAATTCAAAAAAACAAGTTTACATACACAGAACGAATAAATTTGATCTATGACACAATGTAAATACAAAATAAATTAAAAAAGGGAGTTGAGATGTAAAATAATATCAGAAAGACAACCATTACCTTGGACAAAATGCCGCCAAATAAAATAACGTACATAGGTTAATAAAAATAATTTTGTTGTAAGGTATACATGGAGTACGGAAATATTTTTTACAAAATAAATAACTTTGTTGTTCATAGTACGAGAACAGAAGTGAAAATTTATCGTCATACCAAACACTTATCAAAGGAGGTGTTTATTAAAAATAGTGAGACGAGATATAGCACAAAATAAGTAAACATTAAATAACAAAAATGCATTACAAATTGTATCAACAGGTCAAATTAAAACGAAAGTACGAGTTGAGAGTACTCGCAGTTACTGAACGCTAGTTAAAAGCCAAAAACAATTAATAATAAAAAGCTCATGCATCAGAGACTAAAATCATTCAAAACACATCCCAGTGATTTAGTGTTTTAACGTCATGGACAGTCAAAGACGAAATGACTTGTGCAATGCCAAAATAAAAGTATCGACAGGCAGTAGGATTGTTAGGAGCTATCCTTTTCATAAATATGTATAATATTTATATATAGATAAAGTAATCTCTGTATAGAAAATGAACGTGGATGTGTATTTATACATCCCAAAAATAAAAACATTTGAAAAGAATACAAATTTAGCCATGTTTTAATTTGCTGATGACAAAATCGATATTTGTGCCAATGTAAACTATATTCAAAGATCTAATTATAACATTGGTAAGATAACCTTTACTAATAAGTTTGTTTAAAGGTTCGATGACTTTACACGGATCACAAAGTGATTTCCGCTCTTTAAGTACAATATTACAGTAAAATTTAGGATGTGAATACCGTTTTTAATACGTTTTTTACAGGTACAGCCAAATTTACTAATCAAATCTTTGTATCTATGAAAGAATTTTGTAAAAGTTTTAAGTAATTTATGGTAACGAAATCCCTGACTTAATAATTTACCAGTGATGCATTGATTACGTTCGTTAAAATCTATGACATCACTACACACACGGGTATAACAAACGAGTTGGGATATGTAAACACCGTATGATGGAGCCAAAAGAACATCGCCGTCTAAAAAAAGGAAAATTAACAGTAGGGAATGAAAAATCGTCTCTTTTATCGTAAATTTTAGTATGGAGTTTCCCTTTAGAAATTGAAATGTCCTAAATCTAGAAAAGGACAACTACTGCTGTGTATGTTAGATTTATTTAAAGTAAGTTCCTTGGGTAAATTACGGTAGTATATTTAGAGAACTAGATAAAACTGAATCAAGTGGATATTTTCTCCATTGAATTTAGTGTACACTTATACGATAAGTATTCACAAGTCATGATAGTTCAACCCATGCATGTAATTATCCGGCATTCAAACAAACTGTATTGCTGCCAACTAAAATGTAAGTCACTGTGCGCATTTAATGCTGGCATATATACCAAAAAGAACGCCATCTTAAGGTACTTAGATTGCGCTGTTTCAATAACTGTCAATGTTGGGAGGATGGACAATACAGTTAGAAACAACCTAAATATATTCGAACGGGGAACGGAGTGTCCAGCTAACAAATCCGCTTAACTACATTTTGATAAAAGAAAAGACATGGCTGTTCTAACAGTATTTCAACGCAAATGTTTATTAAACCGACGTTTACGTAGCCTTGTTTTTATTTGTCTACAGTTAACACAGTGTAAGTATTCAATTTCATAAAATTTAAGCCTTTTAGTCATTTAAAAACTATTTTGCATTTTATTGCATTTCAATACACACGCATATCTATATTTTAACAAAATGGTGCTTATCCATGACATTTGTTTTCCATACATGTCATAAAAGCTTAATCTGTTAATAGAAAATTTTGATTTAATTGAACATGTGATCTACTGAATCAATGTTTCCAGGATATCAAAACAAACTGTGTTAACGCACGTTTTGGTTCATAAGGTAAACATGCGTATACGTTTAACAGAAATAGAAAATGCAAGGTTTTCACGTTAACGTAAAAGTAAACTTGAAAGTTAATGTGCTGTAACTTCATGTGTGTACCATAATTTTGAAGTCAATACGAAGTAAAATTGGCGTTTACATGCGATGCACGTGAGTTTATGGCTATTTATCTTTGGACGGTTTGTTTTGCTTCAGACCTATTATAATCTTTATCTATCTCATTGGCGGAGTTTCTAGAGAGGGGCTAATTGTGAGTCTGCAATCTAATTTGCCATTTCTCCGTTTCAGAATATAAACAATTGTTGGTGATTTCATTGTCCACTTCTTCACTTATATGGACATATTCTGTCTATGTTGGTGTTATATCCATTGTTTAAAAGTGTAAACAAATTAAAAAGTTATGATGGACGAATTTGACAAAAAATATTTAAAAAAAAACCTTAGTCTTTTTTTCTAAACTTAAATTGTCATTGGTTTGTTATGTTCTTTTGTTCGGCATTAAGCATTCCATGATGATGGTAAATCCAGAAAATCGTTTCGGCCGCATGTTATTGTTATAAAATTGTTTTCATTTTATTCAATCGTATTCGATCTTAAGTTATTTGTTTTTGAAATTGCAACAGCAATGCATGGAAACAATTTATATGTTTTATGCAAATCATTCTACCAAAATATAACTTTAAATAAAGACAAATTTTAGAAAAGCTTATAAAAGGAGATTCAAATATTGTTATGAAAATCATAATATTGGTTGGTACAGGTACATGATGTATGTTGAATTAAAATTTATAAAATACTCACAGAATATCAATCAATAGACGAAGTCAAGTTCTAAACAATACAATAATCTTAATATACATTGTAAATGCCTTATTTTCATATATGTTCAGGAACAAAATTAGATCATTGCACTGATGATGTAGCACTATACAGTAATGGGACTATGGAAAGATGTCCATTAAGAAACCAGATAAATACATTTGTATTGGCTGTTTACATGGTTGTTACACATATAATTCTTGTAAATATTCTCATTGCGATGTTTTCGTAAGTATAATTAATGATTTAGACGGTGTGTTTAACAGTTATCAAATACTTTGTTGTTTATCTTTCATTTTCATCCTACCCTTCAAAAGAGAGGAGAAAGATACATGAGGAATATTGCATCTCAGAAGTCGGACATAAACTGTCAACGCCATGGCAAACAACGAAAAAGAACAAAAGACAAACAATAGTATACAAAACACAACAAAGAAAGCTAAAGAATGAGTAACATGACCCCCACCAAAAACCGGAGGAGATCTCAGGTGCTCCGGAAGGGAAAAGATATCCTGCTCCACATGTGACATCTGTCGTGTTGCTCATGTAAGTGCAAACCTGGTGAGAAGTCTATTTCGTTAGGTCACATTTGTGGAAAAAAAGACTGGATTGTGTTAACAATATTTGAACGTATCCGTCGTCATCTGTGAAACAGATATTCCATAACGGTCAACCAACTCATGATGGCGTCCGTGACATTTTCAAGGGACGATTTCAACTTCACTACTTTGTTTAATAGCTTCCTTGTGACAGCAACCCTCTATCATGGAAATCATAATGCGAAATACACGCTCTTGAATATCATATCAACTGGGAGATATATAATCAATATGCAAGCGCTGCTGAAATGTTGTTACATAGAAACGGAAAGTTCATAATTGAGAAGCCAAAATCATCTCTCTTGTCGTAAGGTTTGTTTTCACCCGATTTTCAATGTCAATTTCTATATGAAAGTCAATATGAAAGGCAAACTACACTGTGTTTGTTGTATCCTTTATTTCAAGTTCGATGGGATAGATGCGTTCAGCGTAGTCACCAAACTTGGAATAATTTTGTGAGAGGATATATCTATAAAGCGGAAAGTGAAGTTTAACACTATATAAGAAAAAATGTTCTCCGTCTTTAATACTGTTTGCTGTGGACAATGTAACAATTGCTTTGATTAGAATTATTGAAATGAAGCCAATCTTAATTACTATTGCGAATATCTATAACTTGAACAGTTTCGCGAAAATTCTGATAAGCAAATCAATGTGATGCTCATGTAAACTTATAAATTTTTCATTATGTCTTCTTTAAATCCTAGACATACATTTACAAAAGTTCAAGACAACAACGAACTAGTTTGGAAATTCCACAGATTTTCGCTCATTCAGGAGTTTTATGATAGATCGTTTTTTGTTTCGCCATTTACTATCATCAGTCACATATTGATGGCCATTTTGTACATCAAAAATGGATGTACAGATAAAAGAAAAAACAAGTTTAGTAAGTAATATATATTTACATAAGATGAATAAGTAAGATGGGGGTAATACGTCAATAAGCAACGGCACAAATAACAAAAAGATATCGATATGTCAACATGGTCCTCAACAAAAGATAAAAATCCATTAAGTCTGCCAAGCGTTAAATATTCTCGAGTGAGTCTGCTATAACTTTGATTAACTGTTGTAGATAAATCAAAAAGAAAATATCAATGACCTGCTATCATCACAAAAAGTTTGGTTATAATGTATAACGCTAAAACGTGTTGTTTGTGGTCATATTGTAGGTCACTTGTAGTGGGTAGGGATGCGAAATATTGATATGTAAAACAACTAGTGCAACGATGAAACATATTCATGTTCATATGCTAATTCAGGAACGTCATTACACGTTATACCAAAGTCAAATACTTCGCCTCTTTTACTTCATGCCGCTGTTTCTTTCTCCCTGATGCTAAGCAGAATGCCTCGCATATTTATAAGAATAAATACATGTTGATAAAAACTCTTCGCTACTCACGCTTTCTGTGTACTGAAAGCAATCTCCAATCATTGATAGGTTAATGATGCAAATCAAAAAAGCTCATAGAAAACTATGGATTTCGAACATCAAAGTATGAATATCAAGTGAAAATCATTTAAACAAGATTATTTTGTCATATGTACTCTTTTGCCTGGCGAGGTTATCGACCTGAGTTTTTCCACAGAAGTTTTGCATATAATGCGATAAGCCAACTGCAACAGTAAGAAATTAAATTTATTGTTCAGTAAGCCAAGGTCAAACCAGGCTTCATTTCGTCGGACAGTAAACTTAGTACACTTGACAATGTTATGCATAACATTATTCTGTGTTAACAATACATAATTATTAAGAAAAACTGATGAAAACACAAATCCAAAAGTATGGATAAAAAGCTCATAACATTGTTTACAGCTGTTACGTATATGTAGATCAGCAATTAATTTAGGAAACACACTTATTTTGTGTATGAAATCACTGGTTTATAGAAACATATTTTGAAAACACAAAAACTCAAACAGCTTGGTTAGGATACTGATGTAATGTTGGTAGATGTTTGCATAATATGTTGATGTGAATATGATGTTTTAAAGAAAATTTGCAATTTTTCTTTGCAAAAAGTTTTGTTTTCAATTACAAATTTGGTAAAACAACTTTCTGTGCCAAGATTGCCACGAATATTGATTAATAAGGATAGCATACTATTCCTGACCGATTCATTTTGTCAAGTTTGAATAACAAAAATACACATTACTGAAACATATAGTAAACTCTTCATAGATACAAGGCTGAAAAATGTGTACGCAAGACGCGTTTTTCATCCTCAAAAGACTTATCAGTGACGCTCAAATAAAAAAGTTAAAAGGCCAAATAAAATTAAAAGTTCAATAGCATAGAGGACCTTAAATTCCGGAAGGTTATGGCAAATACAGCTTATGTTACCACTACATGGGGTAGAAAATCATAGGTATTTCAAACAACTCAAAGGTTGGTAATTGATAATTATGATCATATATCTTACCTTTATTATTTGATTCCCGTTGACTAAAATAAATTTTGTCGAATCATCATGATCATAAATAATTTGTTGAAAAATTTAGTTTTTTGTTAGAAAAAAATATTTTTACATCTTACTGTGCATTTTGTGATAGGATTGCATTAACAACTGATACATATATATAAGAATAATTTTCTATTTCAATTTGTCCTATTTTTAGAATAAAATTATATTTCAATGTTACTGTTATGTAGGTATAAAAGCTATTACAAACTGGTTCCCTGTGTTAAAAGTTATCTGTCTGCCTCCATTACTGATGTGGCTGCAAAATACATAAAATAGTCATAGTCCCCTGAATTTTTTTTTTTACAATTTCTATTTCCGTAGACCCTGCCCTGAATTGTTTCCTAGTTTTTTAAACGCAAAAACTCCAAAGTATGATTGTGAAGCCTGATTTAATTTGCACACTTGTTGTGCATAATACATTGTAATATGTGATTGACATTTCATTTTGTTGTAGTCAAAATTGGTAATTTCTCATTTTTGTTTGTTTGTTAAAAAATGCAAATTTTAAGAAATATCTGTTTGTGGTAGAATTTCAATTGAAATTGCTTTATAGCAAAACTTTAATAATCAAATTAATTCCCTGTTTACAAATGATCTGTCAGCCTCGATTTTAAAGTTGCTACCCAAACAAAAACATTTAATAATTCACAGTTCTCGGATTTTAAAACCTTGTATTGCTTTGTTATGCCTCACATAAAAATGTGCATTCTTCGGATATGCATGTCAAATCCTATAGCCATATCCACGCGAAGCTTGTCAGATTTCTAGTTAATTTTGTTTTAAAAAAAAAATTTAATGATGAGACATTTTAAACAATGTTAATTTTTTACCATTCATTTTGAAGTCTGAATAATCCTTCACGCTGGCTTTTTCAAATGTATTAGGAGCTTCTGTGACATTTACGGGAATTTGCATGTTTAGAAAGAATTTTGGCGTCAAAATACAAATATAATGTAAATCAATATAAAAAAAAAACTGGACATCGATTGTAGATTTCTTTTATGGTAATTTTATTAATTGGTTGCTAAATTTATTTATGTTTTGTTGTTTTTCCTGCTGGTCGAACTTCAAGGGCAAAGGTTATATGCAATAGGAAGGTTCTGCAAACGATTCCAACGATATGAAGGTCTGGAATTTTGACTGGCACTGGAAAATGGTTGTATGTTTGAAATTTTTGCCATGTAGCAGGCCATTTACTAGCCAATCAAAGAGTTGTTTCAAGGGTTCTTTTACATGCAGAAATCATAAAACACTCTTTGCATGAGCTATGGAATTTATTTTCCCGGTCCGACTATACGCGGTTGCGAATTTATAAATCCTGCACAGCAAAAAATTACGTCTGTGTGCATCAAGTGGTTTACCTCTGATAAGAAAACCATAGTTCTTTATAAGAGTTAACATTTGAGATGCCTATCATTTTGATGTATTATATAAGCAAAAAAGATTGATTCCTTACTAGCATCTTCGAATTTTAGATACGAGTTTAATCGTCCGCTCAGTAATTTTACCAACCGTGTCCTAATTGCAATTGTGAAATTTTGACTTCGCGTAGATTTGCATGTAGAATGGGGCATGCATAGCAGGAGAAACTAACTCTTTTTCGAGTTTCTGCAAATCCCTCAGTGTTTGATTTTATCTTGTTTTGTCTCTTAACAATCATTTACAAGATTTGCACATCGAGAAATTAATGTTGCCTTAATTTATAAAATTTATAGCCATAACTTTTCTCACGTGTAAAGGACATTTGTTATTATTATACTTCATGTCAAAATGCCAGATTATGATTGGTTAATACGAGGGAGACAATTTACTCTATCCCATGGCAAAAACTCTATTACCCTTCACGGAGACGCTTGCTCAAGTGTGCGCTTTAATAAATACGGATGATTGTTATTTACAATACGGCATAGTTTATTACTTTGAATTTGAAATTTAATAGACAGTTATAACAGAACATTCAGTATAATAAATTAAATAACACATATATGAGAGAGTGATAGAGCAGATTGTTACCCCTCGAAAAGACATTGTCAACCTTGGCTTTGCCTCAGTTGACAATGTTTTCTCGGGGTAACAATCTGCTCTATCACCCTCTCAGCTATGTGTTATTTATATAATGTCTATCCTTAAGGGAAATCAATCCAAGACAATGATAAGACACCTTAATGTATGTCTCTGACTTCAAAAATTTTCTATGACAAAACATCGGAAAAACATGTTTGAAAAATCTCTTTTTGGACCAAGACATGTCTTCAAATGGACATAAGACACACTCTAGTCTTCAACCCATTCGATAAACATGGCACTGGTTAATTGACATTTACAGCTTGTAGAGACCCCTGCTATAAAAAAAAAAACTCTTCAAAGCCATAAAAAGAGCGTCGTATTACAGATGTAAAGCATATAACCAAATCGAAACCAATTGACAAGGGATGATTTATATATATATGTCTATATTTTATATAAGGTTGCGATCAATGGTCCTATATATAGAAGAACTATCCTTTATATTGTGTATCTATTGCACCATGCCGTGATCATTTTTTCTAACACATAAGTCTTACCACATCTCCTTATTTTTATAGAGGGTGCGACAAACAAAACTGCAGAAATGTTTTTATACAAAATGACAACTTCTAAGTCTATAAATGTGGTCAATAGACAGAATTAGTTAAAATACTAGTATTCAAAATTTACCAACAAGTTAAGAAATGTTTTAAAACAACCAATAATAAGGTTAATAAAATCGGACATGTGCATGAATAGACGGCTAGGTAAAACGTTTCTACTTATTTACATTACCGGATTCCACTTAAAGTATATTCAACTTACATGTTTTACATTATTGTTGAGAAACATTGAAAGAATAAACATATCCTTCTTTCAAGTCATGTGTAAGAAAAATATTTCATTACAGAAATTAAGGAAACTGATGCCGAAAATGAAAAATTAGCTATTCTAGAAAGAGATGCAGTATACAGTCATTTCAATTCATCAACTCGGTTACGAAGACATCGTGCCAAAAATATGGATGCTGAAAAGGACGGGTATTTTCTGTTTTCATATTTCGTTTTATTTTTTATTAGGTCTTTTCACTTTTCTGTGGAAAGACCTATTGGTTTTGTTCTGATTATTATTTTTTTCTTCTTCCGCCACTTTTATTTCTTGCGTGTAAATTTTGTTTCGCAAGATGTCGCTTTGATGTTTGGTATATGATATCGCACAGTTTATGCGCTTTTGAAATTGACCCCCCTTAACCGAATACTTTTTTCTGTAGGAGTTATCTCCCCGAACACTGTTTTCCATGTTATTGCATCTCCTCCGTAACAGTAAAAGAAGGCGACTAATTTATTTTACGAAATTGCTCGCTATATCCTCAGGTTTTTTTGTCCAATTTTGACGGAAGCGATACGAAGACTCCATATGAGATTTGTTTCCCCTTCTGTATTTGACATAAGTGATACATTAATGTATGGCATGAATGGTGAGTGATAGAGACCTAAGGTATATGTATTTAGGTCTTTAGTTCATTAAATGAAATTGAGGTCAAGGTCAAAGGTCAAGGTCATATTCTAAATTTGGACTTTTCCTTGTTTTATGATCTCCTTTGTCACTTTTAAAGATATATGTAAAAGAACTAGTGCAAAATGTTTGCCTCATTGTGATGAAGATATGGTACATTTGGTCTGATTCAATCCAATGACATCTTATAGGAGTTATTGTCCCTGAATTTATTAAATTTAAGGTTAATTGATTAATACTCTAACTTGGTACATGATAAAACCATAGAGTCTTTTGCAAAATGTTTGGTGACTTATGACCTTGAAAAATGTCAACCGTAAGTGACCTTGAGTGAACCGGAAGTAGTCATTTTGCACTTATTTCATGTAAAAGTACATACAAACCAAATATATTTAGTGAATGTTCATACATTAATCATTTAAGACCGGAAGTGATATTTTCTTAACCGGAAGAAGCATATTATCTCCCTTATTACAGGCATAAGTATATACAAACTAATATTTTTGGAATCATTGTGAATAAAGCTATCATATGAGACCAGAAGTGACATTTTATAAACCGGAAGTAGCCAATTATCTCCCTTTTTACAGACAAAAGTATATATTAACCATATATTTTTGGAATCAGTGTAAATAAAGCTATCATATTAGACCGGAAGTGACATTTTCTAAACCGGAAGTTGGCAATCATCTCCCTTTTTTAATGCAAAAGTCTATAGAAATCATATGTTTATTGAATCTGTATGAAAAACTATGATTAGACGCCAATAGTAGCTTTAAGTAAGCCAGAAGTAGCTTATCAATTATTTAGAAAATTGATGTGGAAAGACGTTCAATTGTTCTTTGAACAATTGGTTGTTAAATTACTTTTATATCCCTTTTTTTTTTATTTATTCGTAGACATCATTTCAATGTCATGTTTACCATTATTTTAGTAAAATTTTAGATGATAAGTAATATATATTTTGGCAAACTGAAAAACGATTAAGGGAGAATTAAATATAGAATGCAGAATTCTTTTCATTCGTGCGACTAATTATGAATAGTTAATGAACAAATGAAGCCTTTGTTTTTAAAATTAGTTGTGAATGTTTATAGAATTTTTTTCATTAAATATTTTCAAATTCCTATTCTCATATTTACAGGTTTGACGCCAGTTATGAAAAAGATACAGATCTAAGCTTGCAAGAACAAATTAACGTTTTGTCGTCGGATGTAGATATAATTCAGAAAAATCAGGAGGAAACTCTGAAGGCTGTAAAACAGATAATTGCAACAAAACAGAATATATTGATAGTAGAAGTTCCTAGAGGTATACGCAGTGAAAATATGAACCAATAAAAGTAGATATACGGCCCAGTGAAACTCTAATAAACATGCTATTTGATAAAACGATTAGATACAAATCAGAGACTATAGCAGAAGTTGCACTATAAGACTCTCCTGTGCATTAACGTTAGTATAGGTATTGTTCATATATGATTGTCACTATCAGTATTGTTTTTATTTGAGTGTCACTATCAGCAGATCGGCTTCCAATCTTATCGTTTGTAGTGCTTTTCATAAAGCCTAGAGTTATAGGCAGAAAAGGTCTTCGATTTAGTTCTATTCAATAACGTATTATAGATAATATTTTCGTTTGAATATATAATATTTACGTAATTAAGGTGGTACCAAATACCTTGACTAAAATTAATTTGACTCGTTTAATTTCCATAAAATTTTGACAAAATATTTACTTTTACCCTTTGACAAAAATATAAAAATTTCATAAAACTTAAATCACATACTTTATTGGAAAAATTCCATGGGATATATAGCAGTTTGACAAACACTAATTATGATCATTTAGAAGCTTAATATTTTCTTAACAATAGAACGTGATTAAAATGTTCAGCTGATTTTTACAGAGTTATCTTTCTGTAGTGTTATGTACCACCTTAAGTGGAATTTTAAGATATCTATATATCAATGCATTGTTATACATTATGGAGGTGTAAATTTAAAAGCAATTTTCAATCTTCTAACGGTTAATTGCAGCTTTAATGATAGTGAAGATGTAAATGTATTTCAAAATATTTATTGGTTTATTATATTATGTTTTTCATTAACAGTTAGTTTTAAAGTGCTGTCTTTCAAAACTTTATTGTAATTCATTTTTGTATGTACTTTTTTGTATTTCGTAACGATCCGACGCCCTTTTAGGAATGACTGTTGACAACAACATGTGTCAATAATATAATTTTGTAAAGTGTTGATTGTGAAAAAAAATGCTTTATGAATTTAAACAGACTTATGACAGGTTAAAGGTAATACGACTACGTATACGTCTCGTATATACCAACATGTTTTACCTTGATCGTTTAACAGGTCAAATGAAACCAGCAATTCCTTTTATTTAACCAAAATCTCGAAAAAGTAAATTCTAATAAACAGGAAATACGCATTTTCCTAATCAGACAACAGAAGATTTCATCTCAGAAGGGTACTAATGAAAATTTTATTGGACAATTTTCCCCACTTGTTGTTTTCTGACTTACCCTTTTCTGTTTGTTGTTATTCAAAATGTGTATGACCTGTTATGACTTTCACAATTTAAGAAAATTATAAATCATTCAGTTTAATTAATTTCAAATCGAACATTATTTCGAAGAATGTGTTCGTCTAGGTAACCAAAACCATTTAGTTGAGCATATGTATTGTTAAAAAGGGCTTTCAGTACGGAGATATTTGCATTTTATCATATCTGTACATTTACTTTGTAATTGTGTATTTTTACCTTAACCATGTATTCTTTTACTTGTCTCGGTAGTATTGTTATTTAAATAAATATACTTTTAACATCAGCTGCTCATGACTCAAGGTTAAGTACATAGATTATATTAGATGATATAACATAGATAATGATTATATCATCCTTTCAAACACTAGTGCTTCTAAACCGGCATTATTTGTTTATTAATTGATACGTTTATATTTCTTTCTACCTAATTGTGCTAAAATTATATAATTTCAACTGTCTCCAGTGAAGTTTATCCTAGACTTCGGTTGTTCTGTCTAAATGTCCTGTGGGAAAGGGTATTGTTGTTTCATGAAATATTCTACTAGAAGGATTAATTTTGCATTTAGAATGTGTAAAAAATAGTCAAAGCTTCATTGCTCCCTTTAAATTTCCAAATCAAATGACTTTGTGATATGATTAAATTCAGTCTTTAGTTTTCTAGGATGTCTTTTGTGTACAATTGTTTGTCGTTTGAGTTTTCATTTTTTTTTTTTTTTTTTTTGTCATGGCGTTGACAGTTTATTTTCGACTTGAGTTTGAATGTTCCTTTGATATCCTAGACTTCGGTTGTTCTGTCTAAATGTCCTGTGGGAAAGGGTATTGTTGTTTCATGAAATATTCTACTAGAAGGATTAATTTTGCATTTAGAATGTGTAAAAAATAGTCAAAGCTTCATTGCTCCCTTTAAATTTCCAAATCAAATGACTTTGTGATATGATTAAATTCAGTCTTCAGTTTTCTAGGATGTCTTTTGTGTACAATTGTTTGTCGTTTGGAGTTTTTTTTTTTTTTTTTTTTTTTTTTTTTTTTTTTGTCATGGCGTTGACAGTTTATTTTCGACTTGAGTTTGAATGTTCCTTTGATATCTTTCTCCTCTCCTTCACAGCAAGACTATCACATTTCCTGTAAAACTTGTCAATATAGCATCATCAAGAGAATATGACGAAACATGATGCTGCCAAATAAAGCGCTCTATCGTGAGGGTTTTGAAAATAATTGCGAGGACGGAAAGATGCAACCTACAGGGCTAGGCGGGAAAAGTCATTTTTAAACAGTGTTCCTATAGATTATAGACAGTTGTGATCTGGTTCGCTTTACAAAAAGACAGAATTCCTCAATAAAATGTGAGTTAAAAGTAAGATAGTGTTCATTTTAGAAAGCGTATATCCACTTAATATAATTTTATATTATACAGTTGTTCAACCAGAATAATTATCGATTCTAAACTTCTGACCATGTTTTGGTCACTCTACGATATTAAAAAACAAAAAAGTTCGTTTTGTCTACATCACTTTTGCAATCCCATTTTTTTTTTTTTCAAGTTATCAAGTCTGCATCAAAACATTTCTAAGTTGTCGGGATTTACTGTCAATTTTAATAAATGTATCATTATTCAAAAGAAGTTAGGACTCTATTAGACGTGTTACGAAAAGGTATATACTCGACGCTGAGGTTCACGAATAAGACTTTAAATGTGGGGACTGTGTCAAAACATTGATTATCGATTAAAACAGGTAAAATTCAATTTGCATGATGTTAAACAGATATCCTACACACTTCTTTCGTTCATTTGATATTATATTAATTAAGAAAGATTATTTTCTGATATTATTGCTTATGATTAAAGGACGGAAAAGGTGTACGTGTGTGCGGGGGAAGGGGTTGATGGTAATTAAAGTATGCACTTCTAAATTTGAAAAAAAGAATCATATAATAAGCCAGTTTGATTTTTTTTAATATTAATTACTGTTCTTCGAGCATAATTATCAATCTGACACGCCACTACTTAACATAGTCCTGAAAATGCATGAAATATTTGTCACTGGACGAACAACAAACGACAATCAATCGATCTCTACTAAACCCACACAAACCTCCACTGTCTGATCTGGTTGGTTTTGAATTTGAAAGTTTTCAAGCGGCTAATAGCGTGTTCAACATATATCCGAAATCCTGAACAATAATCGCAAGTTCACTTTTTACATTATTTTTTTTCTGCCTTTGGTCTACATATAGCTCTACGTTTACGGCGCTTATAGAGGGTAACGAACGGAGAACGACATGCGGTATATGTTATTACCTAAAATGACAAAATCCTGGGGGAAATCTAATTCCATACCTGGTCAATTTAAGGCAGTAAATTAAACTGTTGAGCATCATCCTGTTGTCCTATGAAACTACTGCGTGTGATTTTTAAAAATATAATGCACATGATTCCTATATATTGTCCACAAAAACATGCGTATGTATGCAGTGCCGGTATCTGGAATAAAATTGTGCCCGAGGCTCCGAGTGTGGACTGTAAATGGCATGACAATTGCTGTCAATTGCCCCCAACGGTGTAGGCATTTTATGCCACCATCCACGTAGTTGTCGCAATTTTTCTACGGTCGACTAAGAAGTATTTAGTGTATAAATTTCACAAAGAATTGGTATCTAAGCATGTATTTGTGAACTTGAAGCATGAATAGAAACATCAAAGAGAAATATGCTGAAACATGTATTTAGGATGTCAAACAGGCGAAAAACGAGTCACATTTGACATAGAACCCTTACAAGAGGAATTACAATTTCAGTTTAAACTTTTTTTCCTAAGAGTTAGTTAAAGTTAAAGTTAAAGAAATAAACAAAGAAACATCATGTATTAGACTTTTTGGACTGTTTGAAAGGTTGGTCAACGGGTAAGACAATTTCAAACCTCAAAACTACAATTCGAAATGTTTTAAAACTGTGCATGAATATATATATAGGATGTCTTTTTCTGAAGATTCTCATTTCGTTGGGTCGAACCAGTAACATTGTACATGAAAATAATATAAGGGAAACTAAGTTTTTCCTGAGTAGACATTAACAGATAAGTATACTATAAAATCATTCCCAAGGTCTAATAATGGTAAGCGAGACTATAGAGGTGTCATTTTGGTCATATGCATGATATGTACAATTGCCAAAAATTCACGAAGGTTCAAACTACGAAAAAAGGCAAACTATATCCAAAATGAATCCATAAAAGGAGTTGCACATTTTCTATGTATATTAATACCGTGGCACTGTACAAAGTTTAGAAGCTCCTAGGTTAGGAGTTTATTACTCAAAACGGGTACCTCTTGTCCCGCTCGCCTGCACGTCCGCGCGCCCGCCTGCTGAACTCATCATTTTATAAAATAAGTCCGTTCTACATTGTTTGCAACACGTCCAAAAGTTCTGACCTTGGGTAAACACCCCTTAAAGTTAAATGGTCCGACGCTGCTGATTTCGAAAACTCCAAAAATTAAAAATAGAAAGTAAATATTGATTTAATTCATAAGGGTTGGTGCGGGGCGGGAGTAGGGGTTGTTTCTTTCATCTTTTACTTCTTTTTCTCGGTTTTCCTTCTTTCTTTTTTTCTGGATTTTATATCCTTTCTGCACTACTCTTGCCTCCTGTCAGTGTTTCAAAAGGAAGAAATACTATGGGATTCATCATTTCTATTCCTCAACGAATTGTTGTTATGGACTTTTTCTTCCATTATGAATATTTATAATGAAATATCCATAATAAAGGGATCAAAGGGATGTCTGTTATAAGGAACAAATATACGTGGACATCAGTTCTATGCAGTTTAAACATAAGATTCAATTCATTTTGTGTTTTGATACGATACCCGCATTTTAAGTCTAATTTGTCAACCTCAGCGTCGAGTATATACCATTTCGTAACATGTCTATTATTTTGCAAACAAACATAATATAAAACGGACAATATTTAGATATTTTTCTAGACTATTGGAGGAAATTGTCCGACGACTCCTTTTTGGAGTTATCGCCCATAAATGACGATTTTCACCATTTTTTTTTTTTTTTGCATTTTGCATTTTGCATTTTATCATTTTGCCTTATAATATATAAATTCTAATAGATAAATAGACACTTTAAATCACAAAATGATCAGTAAGTCAAGATCTACTAACAAATTGTGCTGATAACGTTAGTAGATTGCCACTCTTTATAGGAGTGATTGCCTTTAAATGAAGATTTTGTTTGCCCTCTTTTGTGTTTTGAGCAAAAACTTAAAAAGATAAGAGAGAAACTAAATAGACTAAATGATCAGCATTACAAGATTAACAAAACCGAGATTTTTGTCATGAATTCTATTCTCGTCTATAATGTTGGAGAGTCATTTTTTCACCGACTACCTGCATTTTTTACAAATGCAAGATTTTAGATCAATTTTAAGAAAATACATTGAACATAGCTCGTGCAATATGAATTACTGCTCGGGGCAGTATTCATGAGTATTAGTTTTGTCATGCTATAGTATACGACATTAATATAAACTAGAAGCTCTTAAGAGCCTGTGTCGCTCACCTAGGTCTATGTGCATATTTAACAAAGGACACTTTCCAACATTGTAGACGAGAATAGAATTCATGACAAAAAAAAATGTCTTTTTAGGTGATCGTGTATCTTCTTTAATTTTTGCTTAAAACACAAAATAGGGTAAACAAATCCTCATTAAGGACAATCACTCCTATAAATACTGACAGTCTATTAACTATATTGGCGAAATTTGACTTGTTCGTAGATCCTGCCTGTTGATCATTTTCGTTGTTTAAAGTTTCTTTTTATTTATTTTATTTTTATCATATAGGGCAAAACACAAAAAAAAAAATGGTAAAAATCGTCATTAAAGGGCAATAACTGTAATAAGGAGTCGTCGGACGATTTCCTGAATATGTCTTAATTGTAGATCTTGTCTTGCCGATAAGTTTTGCTCATCTAAGTTTCTATCTATCCATTACAATCTTTACGATATAAGGCAAAAACGCAACAAATTGTTAAACATCGTCATCGAAGGACAATAACTCTAATAAGGAGTCGACTGACGATTTTCACCATCAAATTTATTTGCTGATCATTTAAGCAATTCAAGTTTCTCTGTTTCTATTATAGTTATTAAGATAATAGGCAAAAATGAAACAAAATGGTAAAATTTGTCATTTAAGGGCAATAGCTTCTATAAGAAATCACCTGACTGTTTTGAGGTATATAGACAATTGGTAGAGCTCAACATTCTGAATATTTCTGCCCCTGTCAAATTTTCTCTATTTAAAACGGTTTTCAAAATAATAGACAAAATTTGCATTTTACCCCCTATGTTCTATTTTTGGCCATGTCGGCCATCTTGGTTGGCAGGTAAGGTCATCGGGCACATCTTTAAAACTAGATACCCCAATGATAATTGTGTCAAAATTTGATTAAATTTGGACGTGTAGTTTCAGATTTTTGTAATAGTTAACGGACGAAGTACGACGGACGCCAAGTGATCATCAAAGCTCACTTGACCCTTGTGGCCAGGCGAGCTAAAAAAAACAGTTCATACATATATAGCTGCTGTTTCTAAAAAAAGTAAAACTTCCTAGATGATAAAACTTTTAAGGGTTCAAGGACTTCATTTTTTGTGTATTCATCATTTTATAACTCTATTCGTAGTATGAAAAATCGAAAAATTACGATTTACTGCTAATAAAAGCTAGAATAACACGCTAGCTCATTTCGTTATTTTAGAGGTATTTGTTCATCACTCGACCACTTTAAATGATTTATACATCAAAGATGTAATGACAATATCTTACACTATTTAAGCAGAGTTTATCTGACATCATCAGATCAACTTTGAAGAAAATATATGAACTGTATAATTGTTTACACTGATTTTTCAAAGGATTTACGAGATTTAAACATCTGATAACCACTATGGCCTCTTATCAATTACCGATTTAAATTTTACGTAGTTCTACACACACAGCTTTACGCCTATTTTAAAAATCATCATTCTATTAGATTTAAGAAAATAAAACATTTAAAAGAATATTTATTTCGGTCAATGTACGGTTTTTTTTTTTTTTTGGGTATAGAAATATGCCCATCAATAGTATTCGTCAAAAGTTTAATCCGATGTTCTTTCGTATTATATGTGTCTTGATGGAATGAGATAAAATCTGTTTTCTGAAAATGTTTAGACCAATGTTTTTCTATTCTGTATTTTGAATGCCCATTATTTTCTATGCTTTACATTTCAGTATCAAATTTATCTATTCTTTATTTTTTGGTCCAGATTCTCTATTTTTTAACCTCCATCTAGACCTTCATATCATGGATTTGAGTGTATTGTGAACTGATTTGTATCACGCGTTTCTCGCTTTGTGTTGAACTGAAAAAGACAAAAGAATAAACAGTTTAATATCAACACATATTTATGGTTGTTGAATTTCAGGACCATCAGAGCATTAAGTCAAGGCGACCTTATTTTAGTAGTCGCTTTGAAAAGTCGATGTGAAGTAAACCTCATTACATCATATACACTATTCTCTATTGTAAAGACTTGATTATCTTTTTTGTTTTAATTGTGTAAATATGTTACTGACAATAATTGCTGAATCTTTCATTCATATAGTAATTGACAAACACTGACAATTTTATCCATCAGATCTGTGTTATACTGAAGTGGAATCAAAAACAGTAGGTAAAAAAAAAATCAAGACTTCACCATGGCCAAAAGAAAACAAAAAAGCCTTAACAAACACAACCCGTTAAGAGTAAGGGTAAACTCAAGTTATTTAGTTGTCAAGAATCAAAGATTTTTATATCTTTTAAAAATAAACAAAGTCCGTTTTATGACAATAGATGAATTGAAGACTGGTATATCAAGTTTATTTGAATCAGAGTTTGTGGAAAAATAATCATAAATGTAAATGGATTCAACAATATAATCTATCCAATCTAGTAATGGTAAAACCTAACCAGAATTGTTAACACTCCAAAAATAATTTACGCCATTTTTATGATAGACTTCCAACATTTTCCAACATTGAACAATAGAATATTTGATGGTATTAAGTTAGGACAGATAATTAAGTAGTAGTACACTTGCTAAAAGCTGATATGAATCTTGATTGTTAAGACGATCGTGCATTTTAGATGACCAAATTAACCATTTTAATTACTTAGTATGGAAACTGGGATGTTGTCTTGATGCTTGAAGATACTCAGTTTCAACCTCTGCTGGTGAAACTTCGATTATTTTGTGGTAGGGATGAGTCCATTAGACATCCAGTACCCCATCATTTTCATATTATTTGGATAACATAAAATCATACCCTATTTAACGTCATTTTGTCCAAGGCTATAGTTGTCTTTTTGACATTGTGTCATAGATCAAATTTATTCGTTCAGTGTATGTTTACTTGTTTTTGTTAATATGTCTTTTTGATTGAGTTAAGCCATTTCAATTGATATTTTATAGTGTGTCTTTCTATGTTGTAATGTTACACTACTATTTCAGGTTAGGGTGAAGGTTGGCGCCTGTTATAACGTTTTAACCCGCTGCATTTGTTTGCACCTGTCATAAGTCAGGAA
Source organism: Mytilus coruscus (assembly GCA_017311375.1). NCBI lineage: Eukaryota > Metazoa > Mollusca > Bivalvia > Mytilida > Mytilidae > Mytilus > Mytilus coruscus. Next base: position 41,280,414 of record CM029608.1, read on the forward strand.
CGTGTTTCAGGGATTGTCGTTTGTTGATGTGGTTCTTAAGTGTTTCTCGTTTTTTGTTTTTATATTGATTAGACCGTTGATTTTCCTGTTTGAATTGTTTTACACTAGTCATTTTCGGGTCCTTTATAGCTTGCTGTTCGGTTTGAGCCAAGGCTCCGTGTTGAAGGCCGTTCTTTGACCTTTAATTGTTTACTTTTAACACATTGTGACTGGGATGGAGAGTTGTCTCATTGGCATTCATACCACATCTTCTTATTTCTACCTATCATATATTATTTTACAAAAAATACCATATGTGGCTATCATGATTGATTATGCTATTGCATTGAGATAAATATAGATTTGAAGGCCGTACTTTGGCCTATAATTGTTTATTTTTTATACATTGGGACTTGGATGGAGAGTTGTCTCATTGGCACTCATACCACATCTTCTTATTTATATAATATTGACAAATATCATATATTGTTCCGAATGTTGTTTTAATTGAATCTGTGAAAAATATCGAAATCTGATTAGTTTCAGAAACTTTTGATTTAATCAGCAACCTTGTGATATAAGTCATCATAATATCTCAGCCTTATCATGTATTTTTAAGTTCGAAAAATCGACTTGTTCCAGCGGCTCATCCCTACCTCTCATTACATAGTAAATGGACCCGAGGTTTCACCTAAGTGCTTTTATATCAAGCCCTTTTGTGGAAAATTCGTAATATTAAATGATTTATAATTTTGATTTTATTTACGTTTTACATTGTATGTAGTTATTTCTTTAAACAAATACGAAATGAATTGCTGTTTGATCGGGTAAATATATTATGTTGGTGTTTTTGTTTAGATTTCTTCTTATTTTTGGTACAGAGACCTTTTGATAGTCATTCTCTACATAGCTTTGTTTTTGGTATTTAAGGTAGTACATACAAATACAGGGGCCTCGGTGGTTGAATGGTTTAAGTAGTTCAACTACTGTATCATTAATCTGTCAACACAATATTACAGTTAGCTAAGATTTAGAGATTTTTGAAACTTTTGATTCTGATACAGTTTTTAAGTTATTAGACATATCTGACATAGGATCCTAGCTAAAGTTGCTTTTAATGTTGGTGGAATACGGTCGCCTTAGAAAACCTAACAAAGCCGTAATAACACTCTTAACAGATTTCTAGTCTCATCATAAAATTAAATTGAAATCGGCTGTACTTTTGAGAGGCCAGTGTTTAAAATTAGCAGATTATCCGGGGATAGAACTATTGCACGGACTATTAATAGTGGAGTGACCAAGCCAACAAATTTTCAACTTTAATGGAACACCCTAACTGCAGCCTATATAATGATTTTTCGTTTAGAGAAATGTTTAAACTTTAATTTCTGCCTGGTGGTAGAATCGTAAAATGGTGCATTTTTTTAAAATTAGAGGCCAAAGTTCGGTAGTTGAGTTTTTCATTGATGTTTAAAATTTTCACATGGGGTCAGAAAATAATATCTGAATTGTGAAAAAGGCAAGACGTTACTCCTTTAACGAAAGAATAAACAATAGCAATTCATTTTCGAGTTAGTTTGAAACACCAAATGCATATTTTTTAGAGAAATTTAGGTGGGCAACAAGAAAAAGCTAAAGACGAAAGAGGAAATGAATTTCAATTGATATTTTTGACAAAACATTTAAAGATAAATTCGTGCATTTTAAGCTGCATCTTATAAAAGAAGTTTACGTTGATTCTGTTTGATTATATACCGGTTACCAGCGGCAAGTATTTCACTGGGTAACTGAATACAATGGTTTAGATGAAGTACTGATTGGTTAGCATATATTTTATTGTAATGACTATTGCGATTGTATGGGTAGGAATTGTGACATCAGCAGTTAACTATGGACCCCTCAGAAAGAGTTGCTGCAAGGGTCTTTTAACTTGCAAGGAGCACAACATTTTCAGAACACCAGGCTTCTCAGTGTTAATCCGTAGGTTTAAACATTCCACATAGTCAAAGCTGTATCCATCCTCAAAGAGTTCTACTTGATATATTTGTAAGAAATAATTTTCTCAATATTTCTGACTTAACATATTTGAATCAAACATTGTTTTCATCGTCGTTTTCTTAAGACATTGTTTGGTGATTAAGATGATTCCTACATCCCGAAATTCACTGAATTAAAATGTATAATTTTGTCCAAGGTTATAATAAAAATATGTCGAAATGAATTTGTTAGAATAACTGAGCCGGGATGTTCTGATAACTTTTCAAAATGAAATTTTATTACTTTTTAAAAACATTTCGAAGATATCGATGCAATGTAAATTTACAAATGTTGTACCCACTCCGTGGAAATAAAACTGAGTGCATATTCTAAAAACTGAGTGAAAACCAAAAAAATAAGGCTAAATAGAAGGATTTATAGTTTTAGAAAATGAATTAGCACTAAAACTCTTGATAAAATGTAAAATCAAGAGATCGAGGACTATAAAAAAGAAACAAAAATAAAATATTTTGTCGAGCTGCATTTTGAAGAAAAAATCAACATGTCTTTTTCTTTACATGTATGAAAAACTGCACCGTCAGAAATTGCTACGACTGGGCCAAAAAATTTCCAGCGTTTTAGTTCATCTTACGAAGAAGTTTAACAACTGTATCACTAGCCTGTCAACAATTACATGTAGGTTGTGAGTACGAATCCTGCACATGGCAGGGGCGTTCGACTACCATCCTTATTAACTAGGATTGTCAGTAAAACTGACCGGCACGAAATAGCCACTCGTGTTTAAAGTATCGTTAAACAAAAACAAAAAAAAACTATCTTCTTTTTAATCATTTCTTGTTACTTCTAAATATTCCAGAACCACAGAAGAAAAGCAAATGTCCATATCTTTTCTCTGTTGTCTTTGTTTGAGTTAGTTTTGTAAACAAATGCGCGTGACTGACTGAAAAAAAGAATCTTATAGCATGTAGGCAGTGCTAAGTGGTTAATCAACAAACAGAATAATTTGATAGCATAATTACAATTGCACAGTACGTAAAGTGTCCGGCGGAGATCGTGTTTTTTTTTTCGAGTGAATCGGTTCAATTTTTTCGAGTGTAGATCAGGTTTATTCGAGTGATGATACACGCGATCAGATCAATTTACTGCTATATCGAGTACATAATAGTTTTATTCATGACTGGTCATCGTATTCTGAATACTAATAATAAAACATGTTTTGAGCACAAACGACGCACATTTTCCTTGTAGTTCACTAACAATTCAATTTTTTACATTGTCCGTGTTTTTTCGAGAGCAACAATTAAAACGTTCGGGTTTTTAAACAAATGGTCCGAGTTTTTCAAAGAAAATGTGAATAAGATATTAAGCATTCTTGGGCTTAAAAACTAACTTTTTCTAGTTTGTAACTATAATTGGGCGAAGGGCAATATTATATATTCATAATAAGTAATAAAATATATTACGATGTTGATCAAATTTAACCCTTCTAAATTTAATGATAATTTTCTGTTCTGAAATCATTTTACCATAACCTTGCAGTATTAAGATATATTAGAAATTATTGGATTCTTTGTAAAACTGCCTTTAGAACCGAGAACAGGGGACTTATAATCTTTTCAATATCATTTCATGCTACAATATGTTTTACAATAAATAATGGTTTATGATTTATATATATCACAGTGGCGAAACATGGAGTTTAAAAAATAGGGTTAAGAAAACAAAGGGACAGAAGTTATAAATTCAGTAAAATGCAATATACCACAAATATTCTTCTAAGAGAGGCTTGGGTTCAGCCAAGAAACCCCCCTCCCTCCCCTTCCCCTAAAAATATACTTAATCCGCCCCTGTACTATTTCCTTTTGACAATTTTTTTTTTCTATTGAATGGAATACATGTTTATACTTAACAACGTAATAATTAATCTATAAGTGTAAGCTTTAATAAGCCCCTTTTGAAATGATAATAAGAAAAATGTGTTTACACTAGCGTAAACCTCGTGTATTTGATTCATGTCTTTCGCAGAGTTCCGTAGATATACATTGGTAATTGTAATTTCTAGATAGAGAACCGTATTTTTCATTTCAATCTTTAAAACACTCTAACTGATGTTTTATTGCTGGGTGATAAAGTATAACATACGCTAGATCATACTCCTCACCACAGTAGTAGCATTTGAAAATTGTTCCTGTTTTCCATTCATAGACCGATAAAACAAATCATCATCAAGAAAAATAGTAAATGAAAAATCTAAGATGTATTTTCTGTTATAAAAATACACATAACCGCTTAACACACACAATGTACATACGTCTCAATCAAACATTGTACTGCTTGATACTTTAGTCTGTAAAACACTATTTTTTTTTATTTGTAACTGGCTTTGAACTAGTTTTTCAGTAACCGCGAGTACTCTTATATTGATACTTTGTATCTATTGTTTTTATGTAAGTTGGTTTGTCTGTGTTTCGTACCGATCTATTGAGTAAAGCCATTTGTAACTGATTTTTACAGATTGTTCTTATTTTGTGTTGTAACTCCACTGCCCAAAGTTAGGGGGAACCCACCACAATCTTTATATAGATATAAGAAGATGTGGTATGAGTGCCAATGAGACAACTCTCCATCCAAGTCAAAATTTATAAAAGTAAACCATTATAGGTCAAAGTACGGTCTTCAACACGGAGCCTTGGCTCACACCGAACAGTAAGCTGCCTGTCCCAAGTCAAGAGCCTGTATTTCAGTGGTTGTCGTTGGTTCGTGTCAGTCATGTTTGGTTTTATTTCGTACTTTGTATTGTATAACTTAGGTCGTTATTTTTCTCGTTTGAATTGCTTCATTTTTTTCATTTTGGGGTCTGTAAGAGGTGACTATAAGGTATAGGATTTTCTCATTATTGAAGGTGACTTATATCTACTATATCTACTTTTATCTTCGTCATTTGAACTCTTGTGGATAGTTGTCTCATTGGCATTCATACCACATTTCCTTTTCTTTATATATATTTCGGTGTTCCCATTAATATTGTTTACAACACGAATATTTACTGTATGATATCTATATTTGGTTGACTCGACATCGACATATGTATGTTTGGATCGATACAACATGTGTACCTAGGCATTGACTTGTTGGATAGTTCCACAGTGGTCGTGAACATGTTTGATCTATCCAAATATACCAATGCCGGAGTCCAACCAATTTATAAGATGTGGCAAACAATAATATATACAAATATACGATGCTTTTTACGAATGTACGTGTTACGTATTATAGCATTATCAAACTGGTTTAATGCATTGGTTTCGTGCTTTGAAAAGTATTTTATTTGAAATTGTTCATTGTTTTTTAAACGTAATCGCACTGACATATAACATTTTTATTTCGTAATATATATTTTTATTTTCATATCATTCTCAAGTCTCATCTACAAATAAAGATGTACAAAAATAACTTTTCAATAACTCATAAATATATGGTTAACCATAATTGTTACAAAATAATACATCTTTAAGCTCTATTTCCGTTAATAATATTATCAATATTTGACCATTTTTCTTTTTTTTTTGTATTGCTTTATTGGTCGAGCACAAACTCATAGAGACCATGTCAATCCTATAATAATATCTAAGACATTCAATTGCTTCAGTAGCAGATGGAACTGTAAATTTAACTCGACATAAGTTAACATATCTCTTTAATATCAAAATATATGTATTAAGGATATCTTTAAATACATGATATTTAACAGCCAAGATTATACTTGATAAAGTTGGGTGAAAACTTATTTTACATACCTGTTCCAACTTTTGAAACAAAAATTAGCCAGAAGGTTCGAACATATCTACATTAAAAAAAGAGATGTATATATGTTTCTTTTGTTTCTGTACAAAAAGTGCACCATTCTGTTTCACTATATTTACATTTCATAAGTAAAGTATTTGTTCCTAGAATTCTATGGAGTATTCTATATTGAAATGCCCCTAATGTGGGATCATCGGTTATAAGTAAAGGAAGACTAAAACAGAAACTCCATTCTTCGAGCACGATATCGATTCCCAGTTTTGTTTTCCATTTCTCTTGTATATGAGATGGGGTTTCCTTTATTTTATCTAGAAAAATAGAAATGTTTTGATACTTTATCTACTGTTTTTATGGAGGTTACAATTTTTTGACAGACTGTATTTAGTTTGAAAATGACTTGTGAACGGATAACATTTTTCCATTCCTTTGGAAGTGCATAAATAAGTCCGTAGAACTCTAGGAAAGTTGTTTCTATATTGCAGTTTCTAATAAATTCCTCAAAATTGTAAAATTTTCCATTTTCCTTTATAAAATCATTTATGAAAAAATTATTTTTCTTTATCCAACTTTTATAAAAAGCTGTTCTCCCACCAATCATAATATTATCATTTAAAAACAATGGTTGAGACAAGATGTCACTTGGGGCTGTGGACAGAGGTTCACACAGTGAGGCTCATGATGAAATTACATTTTGCCAAAAGGGGTTAAATTCGTTTTTAATTTTGTTTAGTGCTGATTTTGATAAATACCAAATAGTTTCTGCACCATTTATTTCAACATGATCTGCCAATAACACCTTCCATGAAGAATAATTTGAAGGGTCTAAAACTTTTTTTATCCAGGACAGCTTACAACATTTTAAGCCATTGAAATTTTGTTTAATCACTCGATCCAAACATGGACCGCACAAAAAAAAAAAAACGGACTGCTCTCGAGAAAACACGGACATATAATTTATTTTAAAAATGTCATTCTCAATGCAATAACAAGAATTTTTATTAAGTGTCTGTATATCTAAGGTATATAGATTCCAAATATACATTTCCCTTGACATTTGCATTGGTACTTGTAAAAAAGTAGCTGTATACTATATTTTGGAATAAAAGCATTATGAAGCTAAATTAAACTTGCGATCTTGTATGTTAAAATCACAAAATAATGGGGGAAAACACGGACATGGCAATAACAAGGTGTCTGTAGATTTCTTTTATCACTAATACTAACTTACCTTGTTCGATCTTGTATGTTAAGTTTAAGCATCTATTTCACGTCTTATAAAAAATAAAGAAGTATGTTTATTTACATTTTTGATCATATTCACTCGGAAAAAACGTGGTCACATTCGACAAAAAACCCGATCAAATTATTAAAAAATACACGATCCCAGCCGGACACTGTACCTACTGTGCACTTGTTGAAAATGAATTTTCGGAAGACACTGTTTTCAAAAAGGTGGCTGTATATCACATTTGTTTTTCGTCCATTGTTTGGTACATAAATCTGGTCGTCAGCTTTCTCGTATGAATTGTTTTACATTTGTCATTTTGGGGCGTTTTATAGCTGACTATACGATATGAGTTTTGCTTATTGTTGAAAACGTACGGTGACCTATAGTTGTTAACTTCTATGTCATCTGTTCTCTTGTGGAGAGTTGTCTCATTCGTAAGCATGCCAAATCTTCTTATTTTGATATCTATGATCAGTTTCCGTCATTGATTAGCATTCTTCAAGTATAATCGGGTAAAAGCACATCAAAAATTTATGTTTAAGGATGTTCGCTACTCTGCTTCAAAATAACAAGCTTTTAAAAGACTGTTATAAATTAACAGCATAAATATAACGGAACGAAAAAGGCAGAAAAATATGTAAGTTTCGTGTCCTTGTTCTTGAGATATAATCCATTGAAAATTTGAGGGAAATGATTCTCTCTGGTTTTTTCGTACACATAACCTTGGCATTTTTTTTCTCTCAAAAACTATGAAAAAAAGAACAAGGATTTTATAAGATTTTAAAAATTGTTTTGAAACTAAATTTTATAAAATAATGAAAAGAAAAGTATGGGTAAGGTGGCATAATTTGTTAATGGCAACACATTTTAAAACCAGAAGATTCCGAATACCTGACTAAAAGTCAAAAACAAGATAAGAGAACATCCTTAAACAATGTCCGAAATAGTTAAACTGGATTATGCTGATCATGTCTTTAGGTTCATAATTGCGAGCACATATTTGAGAAGATGTTATGAATTTCTTCGTTATCAAAAAAGTTTTCCTTTTAACTTTAAATAATTGAAAAACGATGAATCACAACCTGAAACTTGTTTGATGATAAAAAAACAACAAAAAAAAACCGACTGACACATTTGTTCTGCATAGATTTATCATTTATCGTGCTACGTACAAACTTTTGTAACATCTTTGGAACTCATCTTTGTCCATTATATCAATGATGTTAAACAATGTCTGTGTTTGTAATGTCGGATATAAATAATGAAAAATTGATTTGAATGAATCGTTAAAATCCAGAAAACATCTAATGATTGTATAAAACAGTTTTATTCAATTAAGGAATGACTTTAATATGTTTTCTGTCTATGAAGAAATATCATAAAAACAATATGGTGCACACTGAATAAACCGCGTAGCGGGTTATTTAAAGGTGTTAACCACATTTTGAGGTTATTTCTAATAGAAAGAAAAATATTACAGTCATTCCTTATAATTTAATTCTAAATTCCATTTTTGGGAGTAAATCATTAACAAACGCTGATGACGTCATGGTCACATGACAAAATTATGTCTATGAGCTGATAAGCAAAAACTTGCAGCCAATCAGAAGAATTGTTACATCCAGAATAAAGTTATTGAATGATCATAATAATGATTTTGTAAATACAATTTCTGAGACCAGACTTAGTTTCAAATTTATAATTTTCACATAGGGACATTATAACTATATTATAAGTTTCGATAAAAGTCACTAGACCGGTGTGCTGGAAAACACAGCGGTTAAAAAGCCGGAAGACTTTGGGAAAATAAGATTGTCAGAACAACTTGAAAATAAATTCATGTAAAGAGCTTAACATTTTTTTTTTTTTTTTTTTTTTTTTTCTAGATCAATTTTACAATATGTATCAAATAATCTATATCGATTATATACTGTGTTCATTTTTTTTTTTTTTTTCTATTATTGCACAACATCCTTTTTTTTCATTTTGAAGTAAAACTTTGGATTATGTATAATGAACACTTTCATAACGATTAAAACAAGTTGCTTTTATAAAAAGAAATGCAATCGTGAACCTAAATGCCTGTTTGGTATATAAGATTAGGTAATTATTATATAAAGATGCATGATTTAACCTCATTTTTAGCTCACCTGGCCCAAAGGGCCAAGTGAGCTTTCTCATCACTTGGCGTCCGTCGTCCGTCGTCGTCCGTCGTCGTCCGTCGTCCGTTAACTTTACAAAATCTTCTCCTCTGAAACTACTTGGCCAAATTTAACCAAACTTGGCCACAATCATCATTGGGGTATCTAGTTTAAAATTGTGTCCGGTGACCCGGTCAACCAACCAAGATGGCCGCCATGGCTAAAAATAGAACATAGGGTAAAATGTAGATTTTGGCTTATATCTCTGAAACCAAAGCATTTAGAGCAAATCTGACAGGGTAAAATTGTTGATCAAGTCAAGATCTATCTGCCCTGAAATTTTCAGATGAATCAGACAATGGGTTGTTGGGTTGCTGCCCTGAATTAGTAATTTTAAGGATTTTTTCCGTTTTCGGTTATTATCTTGAAAATTATTATAGATAGAGATAAACTGTAAACAGCAATAATGTTCAGCAAAGTAAGATCTACAAATAAGTCAACATGATCAAAATGGTCAGTTGACCCCTTAAGGAGTTATTGCCCTTTAAAGTAATTTTTACCAATTTTTGTAAATTTTGTAATCTTTACAAAATCTTCTCCTCTGAAACTACTGGACCAAATTCAACCAAACTTAGCCACAATCATTATTAGGGTATTTAGTTTAAAAATGTGTGTGTGACCCAGCCAACCAACCAAGATGGCTGCCATGGCTAAAAATAGAACATAGGGTAAAATGTAGATTTTGGCTTGTAACTCTGAAACCAAAGCATTTAAAGCAAATCTTACAGGGATTAACTTGTTTATCAAGTAAATATCTATCTGCCCTCAAATTTTCAGATGAATTGGACAACTGGTTGTTGGGTTGCTGCCCTGAATTGGTAATTTTAAGGAAATTTTGCCGTTTTTGGTTATTATCTTGAAAATTATTACAGATAGAGATAAACTGTAAACAGCAATAATGTTAAGCAAAGTAAGATCTTCAAATAAGTCAACATGATCAAAATGGTCAGTTGACCCTTAAGGAGTTATTGCCCTTTAAAGTAATTTTTACCAATTTTTGTAAATTTTGTAATCTTTACAAAAATCTTCTCCTCTGAAACTAATGGACCAAATTCAACCACACTTAGCCACAATCATTATTAGGGTATTTAGTTTAAAAATGTGTGCAGTGACCCAGCCAACCAACCAAGATGGCTGCCATGGCTAAAAATAGAACATAGGGTAAATGTAGATTTTGGCTTGTAACTCTGAAACCAAAGCATTTAAAGCAAATCTTACAGGGATTAACTTGTTTATCAAGTAAATATCTATCTGCCCTCAAATTTTCAGATGAATTGGACAACTGGTTGTTGGGTTGCTGCCCTGAATTGGTAATTTTAAGGAAATTTTGCTGTTTTAGTTATTATCTTGAAAATTATTACAGATAGAGATAAACTGTAAACAGCAATAATGTTCAGCAAAGTAAGATCTTCAAATAAGTCAACAAGACCAAAATGGTCAGTTGACCCCTTAAGGAGTTATTGCCCTTTATAATCAATTTTAACAATTTTCATTAATTTCGTAAATTTTTACAAAATGTTTTCCTTTGTAATCTTCTTTTCTGAAACTGCAGTAGAAAATCAATATAGAAAACAATCTACTAATGTACTGGCAATAAAAATAATTGATAATTCTATAACATGAAAAAAACCACATTAATACCTGATGATGGTGTTTCTTTCTTTACATTGAAAATGATGTCACAACTATAATCCCGAACAATAGGTCGAATGTCAGATATGTTTCAGTACTTTGGCTTCATTTTCTACAGATTCCGAAGTGCAAATGATGCTTGAATTCCTACACTAATTTATACAGACATCATCCCTTTCACAGGTAATGCCTGTCTCATATTATATTTAAAACTTTAATAGAATATCAGAAATTTTGAGAGAAAATTAATCAACCATGCAAGATCTAAAACTTAATTAATATTGTTCAAATTATCAATTAACTATTAAAAAAAATTCTCATTAAAAAATATAGTTCTTCATTTTATATTTTATCAGAAATTTAGGAAAAAATTGAATTTAATTGTGTCCCTTGTTCTCATTTCCTGGGATAAATCCAATACAAATTAAAGTATTGGTATTGAATTAATAATTAAGAAATATTTCAAACCTTACCATTTTCTTCACAAGAATGAAGACCATATTTTCAGTGTCATGAGTATCAGTCATCATATTTGTTGTACTTTGTTGTTTAAAAGTTGAATACAAAAAAAGATCAACAAAGCAATTCAAAAACCACTTGAATTTTGCAACAACAAATGAGAGTTTTTAACGACCTCAGGTGGCTATACAACCCTTGCACAATCAACTGAATTTTGCAGAAATTATTAATAGGAAAGATTGCCCTTAAATGATAATTTTTTATTACCTTTTTGTTTTTTGGGGGGGGGTTGTGCAACAACAAAACTTCACAACAAACTTTCTCATCACTTCGCATTTCTCGTTAGATAAATTTTACAAAATTCTCCCTGAAACTACTGTCAAATTAAACCAAACTTGGTTTAAATCACCACTAGGATATCCAGGGACCACTGTGTATGATGACCCTCCTGCCAACATGGCACACATGGCTGAAATAAAATGCACTTTTAGTCTTATATCTCTGAAACTTAACGACAGTACAACAGTTGCATTTATCATGCATCAATTGTAAATAAAAATATCAGGTGAGCGACACAGGGTCCTTGGAGCCTCTAGTTTATATAAGATGTAGATAAACTGACATGGATTTTCTTAATGAAACTTCTGTTCAATGTTGGGCATAATTTTCTTGTTAACAAAGTCATTTCTCTATCTCTCCCATCCTCCTCTTCTGAAAGATAACATCACAACATCTTAAAAGGGGCAACCACTGTATGTTCAATTCTGAAATGCTGTTTTGAAAATTAGAGGTAGTTTCCTGGCTATAGTCGACATGTAAATGTCAAAACAGTCTTTGTTTTGAAGAAATTAATAAAACTGAATCATGATTATTTGTTTTTGTAGCAAGTTTGAAAATAGTTCAAAACCCTAAGCTATATTTTTATATGTTAATCCTGTACTAAAACTGTTCTGGAAAACCAATTACACTGGTTTATCTTGTTTAGTTATTAGCTATCATATTCAAGATATACTTGGTCTCAATTTTAAAGGCAACAAACTCCAATCAGACATTTTGAGTAGAAATAATTTGAAGCCTCAGCTTTATATATTTTACTTAAATTAGTTTGTTCAAACAAGTATCACTTTTCATTTCATAACTTGTCCATTTGTAAATTAGCTAAAATATAAAAAAATATAAAAACAAGTTGTTGATTTGTTGTTTTATTGTGTGACAGACAGAGGAAAGCAGGAATAACAGTGCCAATTCAGTATATGTTCGATCTTGTATGTTAAGCTTAAGCATGTATTTCACGTCTTATAGAACATAAAGAAGTATGTTTGTTTACATTTTGATCATCGAAAAAACGTGGTGACATTCGAAAAAACCGATCAAATTACTCCAAAATACACGCTCCTAGCCGGACACTGTACCTACTGTGCACTTGTTGAAAAGGAATTTTCGGAAGACACTGTTTTATTAAGGTTGCTGTATATCATATTTGTTTTTCGTCCATTGTTTGGTACATAAATCAGGCCGTCAGCTTTCTCGTATGAATTGTTTTACATTTGTCATTTTGGGGCGTTTTATAGCTGACTATACGGTATGAGATTTGCTTATTGTTGAAAACGTACGGTGACCTATAGTTGTTAACTTCTATGTCATCTGTTCTCTTGTGGAGAGTTGTCTCATTCGTAAGCATGCCAAATCTTCTTATTTTGATATCTATGATCAGTTTCCGTCATTGATTAGCATTCTTCAAGTATAATCGGGTAAAAGCACATCAAAAATTTATGTTTAAGGATGTTCGCTACTCTGCTTCAAAATAACAAGCTTTTAAAAGACTGTTATAAATTAACAGCATAAATATAACGGAACGAAAAAGGCAGAAAAATATGTAAGTTTCGTGTCCTTGTTCTTGAGATATAATCCATTGAAAATTTGAGGGAAATGATTCTCTCTGGTTTTTTCGTACACATAACCTTGGCATTTTTTTTCTCTCAAAAACTATGAAAAAAAGAACAAGGATTTAATAAGATTTAAAAAAAATGTTTTCAAACTAAATTTTATAAAATAATGAAAAGAAAAGTATGGGTAAGGTGGCATAATTTGTAAATGGCAACACATTTTTAAAAACCAGAGGATTCCGAATACCTGACTAAAAGTCAAAAAAAAAATAAGCGAACATCCTTAAACAAAGTCCGAAATGGTAAAACTGGATTATGCTGATCATAACTTTAGGTTCATAATTGCCAGAAACATCATTCTGACTATATCAGTAATTGTAATTAAATTAACGTCTAATGGCACATATTTGATATCACTTCAGCATATATATATATATAAAATATGATACAAGTAAATCTCAATTGTAAGAGTTGCTCGGTAGTTTTGTGAATGTTGCAATTTTGCTAAAAGTTTTTCCTTTTAACTTTAAATGCACAGTTAAGAACAAACACACTAAAGGACATTCTTGGTATCAGCCTGAGAAGATGTTTTGATTTCTTCGTTATTAAAAAATCACAACAAAAACTTGCTTTATGATAAAAAAAAAAAATTCCGACTGCTACGTTTGTTTTGCATAGTTTTATCACTTATCGTGCTACGTACAAACTTTTGTAACATCTTTGGAACACATCTTTTGTCCATTATACAATTATATCAATGATGTTTAACTGTGTTTGTAATGTCGGATACAAATACTGAAAAATTGATATGAATGAATCGTTAAAATCCAGAAAACATCTAGTGTTTTGATGATTGTATAAAACAGTTTTTAATCAATTAAGGAATGACTTTAATATTGTTTTCTGTCTATGAAGAAATATCATAAAAAATGTAGTGCACACTGAATAAACCGCGTAGCGGGTTATTTAAAGGTGTGCACCACATTTTTGAGGTTATTTCGAATAGACAGAACAAATATTACAGTCGTTCCTTATAATTTAATTCTAAATTCTAGTTTTTAGGAGTAAATCATGAACAAACGCTGATGACGTCACGGTCACATGACAAAATTATGTCTATGAGTTGATAGACAAAAAAACTTGCAGCCAATCAGAAGAATTGTTACATCCAAAATAAAGTTATTGAATGATCATAATAATGATTTTGTAAATACAATTTCTGAGACCAGACTTAGTTTCAAATTTATAATTTTCACATAGGGACATTATAACTATATTATAAGTTTCGATGAAAGTCACTAGACCGGTGTGTTGGAAAACACAGCGGTTAGAAAATGGAAGACTTTGGGAAAATAAGATTGTCAGAACAACTTGAAAATAAATTCATTTTAGCTCACCTGGCCCAAAGGCCAAGTGAGCTTTCTCATCACTTGGCGTCCGTCGTCCGTAGTGTCGTCACAATTTTACAAAATCTTCTCCTGAAACTTGGCCAAATTTAACAAACTTGGCCACAATCATCATTGAGTATCTAGTTTAAAATTGTGTCCGTGACCAGGCCAACCAACAAAGATGGCCACCATGGCTAAAAAATAGAACATAGGGTAAAATGTAGATTTTGGCTTATCTCTGAAACCAAAGCATTTAGAGCAAATCTGACAAGGGGTAAAATTGTTGATCAAGTCAAGATCTATCTGCCCTGAAATTTTCAGATGAATCGGACAATGGGTTGTTGGGTTGCTGCCCTGAATTAGTAATTTTAAGGATTTTTTTCCGCTGTTATTATCTTGAAAATTATTATAGATAGAGATAAACTGTAAACAGCAATAATGTTCAGCAAAGTAAGATCTACAAATAAGTCAACATGATCAAAATGGTCAGTTGACCCTTAAGGAGTTATTGCCCTTTAAAGTAATTTTTACCAATTTTTGTAAATTTTGTAATCTTTTACAAAATCTTCTCTCTGAAACTACTGGACCAAATTCAACCAAACTTAGTCACAATCATTATTAGGTATTTAGTTTAAAAATGCGGTGACCCAGCCAACCAACCAAGATGGCTGCAAATGGCTAAAATAGAACATAGGGTAAAATGTAGATTTTGGCTTGTAACTCTGAAACCAAAGCATTTAAAGCAAATCTTACAGGGATGAACTTGTTTATCAAGTAAATATCTATCTGCCCTCAAATTTTCAGATGAATTGGACAACTGGTTGTTGGGTTGCTGCCCTGAATTGGTAATTTTAAGGAAATTTTGCCGTTTTGGTTATTATCTTGAAAATTATTACAGATAGAGATAAACTGTAAACAGCAATACTGTTCAGCAAAGTAAGATCTTCAAATAAGTCAACATGATCATAATGGTCAGTTGACCCCTTATGAGTTATTGCCCTTTAAAGTAATTTTTACCAATTTTTGTAAATTTTGTAATCTTTACAAAAATCTTCTCCTCTGAAACTACTGGACCAAATTCAACCAAACTTAGCCACAATCATTATTAGGGTATTTAGTTTAAAAATGTGTGGTGACCCAGCCAACCAACCAAGATGGCTGCCATGGCTAAAAATAGAACATAGGGTAAATGTAGATTTTGGCTTGTAACTCTGAAACCAAAGCATTTAAAGCAAATCTTACAGGATTAACTTGTTTATCAAGTAAATATCTATCTGCTCTCAAATTTTCAGATGAATTGGACAACTGGTTGTTGGGTTGCTGCCCCTGAATTGGTAATTTTAAGGAAATTTTGCTGTTTTGGTTATTATCTTGAAAATTATTACAGATAGAGATAAACTGTAAACAGCAATAATGTTCAGCAAAGTAAGATCTTCAAATAAGTCAACATGACCAAAATGGTCAGTTGACCCTTAAGGAGTTATTGCCTTTATAGTCAATTTTAACAATTTTCATTAATTTGGTAAATTTTGGTAAGTTTTACAAAATGTTTTCCTTTTGTAATCTTCTTTTTCTGAAACTGCAGTAGAAAATCAATATAGAAAACAATCTACTAATGTACTGGCAATAAAAATAATTGATAAGTCTATAACATGAAAAAAACCACATTAATACCTGATGATGGTGTTTCTTTCTTTACATTGAAAATGATGTCACAACTATAATCCCGAACAATAGGTCGAATGTCAGATATGTTTCAGTACTTTGGCTTCATTTTCACAGATTCGAAGTGCAAATGATGCTTGAATTCCACACTAATTTATACAGACTTCATCCCTTTCACAGGTAATGCCTGCCTCATATTATATTTAAAACTTCAATAGAATATCAGAAATTTTGAGAGAAAATTAATCAACTATGCAAGATCTAAAACTTAATTGATATTGTTCAAATTATCAATTAACTATTAAAAAAAAATTCTCATTAAAAATATAGTTCTTCATTTTATATTTTATCAGAAATTTAGGAAAAATTGAATTTAATTGTGTCCCTTGTTCTCATTTCCTGGGATAAATCCAATACAAATTAAAGTATTGGTATTGAATTAATATTTAAGAAATATTTCAAACCTTACCATTTTCTTCACAAGAATGAAGACCATATTTTCAGTGTCATGAGTATCAGTCATCATATTTGTTGTACTTTGTTGTTTAAAAGTTGAATACAAAAAGATCAACAAAGCAATTCAAAACCACTTGAATTTTGCAACAACAAATGAGAGTTTTAACGACCTCAGCTGGCTATACAACCCTTGCACAATCAACTGAATTTTGCAGAAATCATTAATAGGAAAGATTGTGTTTTTTTTTTTGGGGTGTTGTGCAACAACAAAACTTCACAACAAACTTTCTCATCACTTCGATTTCTCGTTAGATAAATTTTTACAAAATTCTCCCTGAAACTACTGTCAAATTAAACCAAACTTGGTTTAAATCACCACTAGGATATCCAGGGACCACTGTGTATGATGACCCTGCCTGCCAACATTGCACACATGGCTGAAATAAAACGCACTTTTTAGTCTTATATCTCTGAAACTAAACGACAGTACAACAGTTGCATTTATCATGCATCAATTGTAAATAAAAATATGTCAAAACAGTCTTTGTTTTGAAGAAATTTAATGAAACGAATCATGATTATTTGTTTTTATAGCAAGTTTGAAAATAGTTCAAAACCCTAATCTATAATCTTATTTGTTAATCCCGTACTAAAACCGTTCCGGAAAACAAATTACACTTGGTGATATGGTTTGGTCATTGGCTATCATATTCAAGATATGCTTGATCTAAATTCATTTATACCTAAGGCAACAATCTTCAATCAGACTTTTAGAGTAGAAACAATCTGAATCTCAACTTTATACTTAAATCAGTTTGTTCAAACAAATCTCATTTTTTCATTTCATAACTTGTCCTTTGTAAATTAGCCAAAATATAATGAAGTTGTTGATTTGTGTTTTTATACGATTGTGTGACAGACAAAGAAAGTAGAGAATAACAGTGCCAATTCAGTATAGCTCATGTCCAGTACGCAATTTAAAAATCCTGTTTTTGCAATCGCATGTCCGTTGAATACGGATATTGATTTTAAGAAAAATAATTTGTTACAAAGATGTACTATTGTTTGCTTATGAATACAAATGTTTTTGTATCGGCTAATTTGAAAAGATATCGTCATATTTTTTCGCCATTTTGTTGTTAGGAATGAGGGATGAATAAATAGTTTTATTAAATTTATACCCTGCCACGTTCGATCTGTGTTTTTGTTTGGTGCTTTTCTGCTTTGTATCGATCTGATGAGTTAAGCCCTTTTCAACTGATTTTTATAGGTTGTTCTTATGTTGAACTATTACACCACTGTCCCAGGTTAGGGGAGGGTTGAACGCTTACAAACATGTTTAACCACGCCAAATTCTTTTTGTGCCTGTTCCAAGCCAGGAGCCTGTAGTTCAGTGGTTGTCGTTGGTTCAAGTCTGTCATATTTTTTTTTTTTTTTTTGGTAAATTGTTTTGTTATAAATTAGACCGTTAGTTTTCTCAATTGAATTGTTTCATATTTTTCTTCTCGGGGCCTTTTATATCCGACTATACGGTATGAGTTTTTTTATCATTGTTGAAGGCCGTACAGTTGCTTTAATTGCTTACATCCACTTCATTTGAACACTTTGGTGGATAGTTGTCTCATTGGTAATCATACCACATCTCCTTATTTTTATATAGATCCTCTAAATTCGCTTATGAATACAGATTGCCTCAACTCCTTGACAAAAAATTGACGGAATTCCAAGAAACTTACACTGATTCTTCTTAAGGTTGGACATGAAGTTGTGGCCCTGCTACTTTAACTTTTAGTCTGATATTTTGTGTATGTGTTGGGTGGCGGGGAAAAGGGGAGAGTCAAATACCACAAGGAATATCACTCAGTGTGTCTGAAAATAGTTTCATATTTATAGAATTATTCTAAGGACTCAAACGCATATTCATTTATGGACTGTTTCGATAATTTCTGCATTTCACACAACTAATAGGTGCCTTTAAAATTTTGTCGCAATTTCCAGGGTTAACTTGCATTTTTTTGGTAAGATTAAGTATGGTTTCTTTATGTATACAAAGGGGAAGATGTTGTATGATTGCCAATGAGACAACTCTCCACCAGAAACCAAATGACGTAGAACTGAAGTTAACGTCTTCAAATATGAGCAAAACCCATAACCTATATATAGTAAGCTAAATAAGGCCGCGAAATGAAAAATGTAAAACAATTCATACAAGAAAACTTACCGCCTGATGTCATCGAGTTATCGTTTGTTATTGTTTTGTTTCCTTATTTATATTTTGATAAAAAGTGTAGAGCCTTTTTAAATTACTATAAATAGAAGTTCATTATATTATCTCTGACTGTATCTCACGGTCATCACTCAGTCTCTAACAAAGACATTCATTTTTTTTTTAAATTTCTGACCCTGTATTAGTATGTCACCACTGCTATTGCATATTCATAATGTCCGATTTCACAGACCTTACGCCCAAACATGTAATCTTTCGGAATCGTTGTCATACTGCTAAAAATATTTTTATAACTTAAAAATAAAATGTTTCGTTGTATCATCTTATATCTGCATTTTACACATCTCAACGATTTTAAGGTTCAGTTTGTTATTCTTTAATTTATTTTCTATTTAATTTAATTTATATTTTGATAACGATAAAGGAAAGTTTGTTCCGATATTTGACCAATTAAATTAATGGACTTCTAATAATAATTCCATTTTTGCTATTTGAATTAAAATAGGAACAATTTAAGAAACTCCTAGCTTGTTTGTTCGAATCTTTTCTGGACGTAGAATTTCAATTGCTGCTTAAACAGACTTTGCACTTTTTTAATTACGCTAAAATGGTTCAGTTTTACAACGCCCTATCCATTGACCGTCACTAAATCTGCAAGGTGAACCCAGCTTGTAATTTTGAAAGCTTAACATATTTGACTCTAATTTCATTAACTACTGATGTAGGATATCAATCCGCCTTGATTAACACTTCATCTCTATAGCAACTGTAAAACGCTAATACATATTCATTAGATCAATTAATTACCTATTACGCAGGCGGCCATAGAAAAGAACAGATGTATTTCGAAAAGATAGTAGGCATTTCCGGTATTCCGAAAGACTATAGCATCAAATAATATATATGCGTGAACCCTCAGGGGTTCACGCAAAAAAAGAAATGCAATCGTGAACCTAAATGCCTGTTTGGTATATAAGATTAGGTAATTATTATATAAAGATGCATGATTTAACCTCATTTTTAGCTCACCTGGCCCAAAGGGCCAAGTGAGCTTTCTCATCACTTGGCGTCCGTCGTCCGTCGTCGTCCGTCGTCGTCCGTCGTCCGTTAACTTTACAAAAATCTTCTCCTCTGAAACTACTTGGCCAAATTTAACCAAACTTGGCCACAATCATCATTGGGGTATCTAGTTTAAAATTGTGTCCGGTGACCCGGTCAACCAACCAAGATGGCCGCCATGGCTAAAAATAGAACATAGGGTAAAATGTAGATTTTGGCTTATATCTCTGAAACCAAAGCATTTAGAGCAAATCTGACAGGGTAAAATTGTTGATCAAGTCAAGATCTATCTGCCCTGAAATTTTCAGATGAATCAGACAATGGGTTGTTGGGTTGCTGCCCTGAATTAGTAATTTTAAGGATTTTTTCCGTTTTCGGTTATTATCTTGAAAATTATTATAGATAGAGATAAACTGTAAACAGCAATAATGTTCAGCAAAGTAAGATCTACAAATAAGTCAACATGATCAAAATGGTCAGTTGACCCCTTAAGGAGTTATTGCCCTTTAAAGTAATTTTTACCAATTTTTGTAAATTTTGTAATCTTTACAAAAATCTTCTCCTCTGAAACTACTGGACCAAATTCAACCAAACTTAGCCACAATCATTATTAGGTATTTAGTTTAAAAATGTGTGCAGTGACCCAGCCAACCAACCAAGATGGCTGCCATGGCTAAAAATAGAACATAGGGTAAAATGTAGATTTTGGCTTGTAACTCTGAAACCAAAGCATTTAAAGCAAATCTTACAGGGATTAACTTGTTTATCAAGTAAATATCTATCTGCCCTCAAATTTTCAGATGAATTGGACAACTGGTTGTTGGGTTGCTGCCCCTGAATTGGTAATTTTTTAAGGAAATTTTGCCGTTTTTGGTTATTATCTTGAAAATTATTACAGATAGAGATAAACTGTAAACAGCAATAATGTTAAGCAAAGTAAGATCTTCAAATAAGTCAACATGATCAAAATGGTCAGTTGACCCCTTAAGGAGTTATTGCCCTTTAAAGTAATTTTTACCAATTTTTGTAAATTTTGTAATCTTTACAAAAATCTTCTCCTCTGAAACTAATGGACCAAATTCAACCACACTTAGCCACAATCATTATTAGGGTATTTAGTTTAAAAATGTGTGCAGTGACCCAGCCAACCAACCAAGATGGCTGCCATGGCTAAAAATAGAACATAGGGTAAAATGTAGATTTTGGCTTGTAACTCTGAAACCAAAGCATTTAAAGCAAATCTTACAGGGATTAACTTGTTTATCAAGTAAATATCTATCTGCCCTCAAATTTTCAGATGAATTGGACAACTGGTTGTTGGGTTGCTGCCCTGAATTGGTAATTTTAAGGAAATTTTGCCGTTTTAGTTATTATCTTGAAAATTATTACAGATAGAGATAAACTGTAAACAGCAATAATGTTCAGCAAAGTAAGATCTTCAAATAAGTCAACAAGACCAAAATGGTCAGTTGACCCCTTAAGGAGTTATTGCCCTTTATAATCAATTTTTAACAATTTTCATTAATTTCGTAAATTTTTTACAAAATGTTTTCCTTTTGTAATCTTCTTTTCTGAAACTGCAGTAGAAAATCAATATAGAAAACAATCTACTAATGTACTGGCAATAAAAATAATTGATAATTCTATAACATGAAAAAAAAAACCACATTAATACCTGATGATGGTGTTTCTTTCTTTACATTGAAAATGATGTCACAACTATAATCCCGAACAATAGGTCGAATGTCAGATATGTTTCAGTACTTTGGCTTCATTTTCTACAGATTCCGAAGTGCAAATGATGCTTGAATTCCTACACTAATTTATACAGACATCATCCCCTTTCACAGGTAATGCCTGCCTCATATTATATTTAAAACTTTAATAGAATATCAGAAATTTTGAGAGAAAATTAATCAACCATGCAAGATCTAAAACTTAATTAATATTGTTCAAATTATCAATTAACTATTAAAAAAAATTCTCATTAAAAAATATAGTTCTTCATTTTATATTTTATCAGAAATTTAGGAAAAAATTGAATTTAATTGTGTCCCTTGTTCTCATTTCCTGGGATAAATCCAATACAAATTAAAGTATTGGTATTGAATTAATAATTAAGAAATATTTCAAACCTTACCATTTTCTTCACAAGAATGAAGACCATATTTTCAGTGTCATGAGTATCAGTCATCATATTTGTTGTACTTTGTTGTTTAAAAGTTGAATACAAAAAGATCAACAAAGCAATTCAAAACCACTTGAATTTTGCAACAACAAATGAGAGTTTTAACGACCTCAGGTGGCTATACAACCCTTGCACAATCAACTGAATTTTGCAGAAATTATTAATAGGAAAGATTGCCCTTAAATGATAATTTTTTATTACCTTTTTGTTTTTTTGGGGGGGGTTGTGCAACAACAAAACTTCACAACAAACTTTCTCATCACTTCGCATTTCTCGTTAGATAAATTTTACAAAAATTCTCCCCTGAAACTACTGTCAAATTAAACCAAACTTGGTTTAAATCACCACTAGGATATCCAGGGACCACTGTGTATGATGACCCTCCTGCCAACATGGCACACATGGCTGAAATAAAATGCACTTTTTAGTCTTATATCTCTGAAACTAAACGACAGTACAACAGTTGCATTTATCATGCATCAATTGTAAATAAAAATATCAGGTGAGCGACACAGGGTCCTTGGAGCCTCTAGTTTATATAAGATGTAGATAAACTGACATGGATTTTCTTAATGAAACTTCTGTTCAATGTTGGGCATAATTTTCTTGTTAACAAAGTCATTTCTCTATCTCCCATCCCTCCTCTTCTGAAAGATAACATCACAACATCTTAAAAGGGGCAACCACTGTATGTTCAATTCTGAAATGCTGTTTTGAAAATTAGAGGTAGTTTCCTGGCTATAGTCGACATGTAAATGTCAAAACAGTCTTTGTTTTGAAGAAATTAATAAAACTGAATCATGATTATTTGTTTTTGTAGCAAGTTTGAAAATAGTTCAAAACCCTAAGCTATATTTTTATATGTTAATCCCGTACTAAAACTGTTCTGGAAAACCAATTACACTGGTTTATCTTGTTTAGTTATTAGCTATCATATTCAAGATATACTTGGTCTCAATTTTAAAGGCAACAAACTCCAATCAGACATTTTGAGTAGAAATAATTTGAAGCCTCAGCTTTATATATTTTACTTAAATTAGTTTGTTCAAACAAGTATCACTTTTCATTTCATAACTTGTCCATTTGTAAATTAGCTAAAATATAAAAAATATAAAAACAAGTTGTTGATTTGTTGTTTTTATTGTGTGACAGACAGAGGAAAGCAGGAATAACAGTGCCAATTCAGTATAGATCATGTCCAGTACGCAATTTAAAAATCCTGTTTTTGCAATAGCATTGATTTTAAGAAAAATAATTTGCTACTAATATGTGCATTTTTTGCTTATGAATACAGACGTTTTTGTATCGCCTAATTTGTAAAGATGTCGTTATATTTTTCGCCACAAAAACTCTCTAGGCCACTTTGGTGATAGGGATGAGGATGGATAAATACCCTGCCACGTCCGGTCTGTGTTTTTGTTTGATATTTTTCTGCTTTGTATCGATCTGATGTGAAGCCTTTTTCCAACTGATTTTTATAGTTTGTCCTTATGTTGTTCTGTTATACCACTGTCCCAGGTAAGGGAGAGGCTTGGATGCTCACAAACATGTTTAACCCCGCCACATTCTTTCTATGTCTGTCCCAAGTCAGGAGCCTGTAGTTCAGTGGTTGTCGCTTGTTCGTTTCTGTCATTATTGTTTTTTTTTTTTTTTTTTTTTTTGTAAATTGTTTTGTTATAAATTAGGCCGTAATTAGTTTTCTCAATTTAATTGTTTCATATTCTGCATGTTGAGGCCTTTTATAGCCGACTATACGGTATGAGTTTTCTCATTGTTAAAGGCCGTACTGTTGCCTATTATTCCTTACATCCACTTCTGTTTAACTTTGGTTGATAGTTGTCTCTTTGGCAATTATACCAAATCTCCTTATTTTTATATAGATCCTCTAAATTCGCCTATGAATACAGATTGTCTCAACTCCTTAAAACAAACTGACGGAATTCCCAGAAACTTGCACTGATTCTTCTTCAGGTTGGACATTACGTTGTGCACCTGCTGCTTTAACTTTTAGTCTGATATTTTGTGTTGGGTGGGGGTGAGGTGGGGTCAAATACCACAAAGAATATCAATCATTGCGTCTTAAAATCGTTTCATATCAATAGAATTATTCTAAGGACTCAAACGCATATTCATTTATGGACTGTTTCTATAGGGTGACTGTAGAATTTTGTCGCAATTTCCGGGTTATCTTGCATTTTTAGTAAGACTAAGTATGGTTTCTTTATATATGAAAAGAGGAAGATGTGTTATGATTTATAATAAGACAACTCTTCACCAGAGACCAAATGACGTAGAACTGAAGTTAACAACTATATGTCACAATACGGCCTTCAAAAATGAGCAAAACCCATACCCTATAAGAAGCTATATAAGGCTGCGAAATGACAAATGTAAAACAATTTATACGCGAAAACTAACTGCCTGATGTCATCGAGTTGTCGTTTGTTATTGCTTTGGTTTCCTTATTTATATTTTGATAAAAATGTTGAGCCTTTTATTATAAATAGAAGTTCATTATATTATCTCTGACTGTTTCTGTTATCACTCAGTCTCTTTAAAAGACATTCGTTTTTTTTTTTTTTTTTTTTTTTATATATATATATCTCTGACCCTGTATTAGTATGTCACCACTGCTCATGATTGCATATGCATAGTATCCGACATCCCAGACCTCATGCCCAAACATTTAATCTTTCAAAATCGTCATCATACCGCTAATAATATTTTTATTACTTAAAAATAAAATATTTCGTTGTAGCATCTTATGTCTGCATTGTACACATCTCAACGATTCTAATGTTCAGTTTTTTTTTTTTTTTTTTTTCTTTAATTTAATTTGTATTTTGATAACGATAAAGGAAAGTTTGTTCCGATATTTTACCTATTAAAGTAATGGATTTCTATTTAAATTTAAATTTTTTGTTATCTTAAATAAAATAGGAATAATTTTAGGAACTCCTTTTTGTACGCATCTTTCCTGGGCGTAGAATTTTAATTGCTGCTCAAACAGACTTTGCTAATTTTTAAGCGCGCTAAAATGACTGTTTTAAAACGCCCTATTCATTGACCGTCACTTAATCTGCAATGTGAACCCAGCTTGTAATTTAGAAAACTTAACATATGCGACGCTAATTTAATTAACTACTAATGTAGGATATCAGTTCGCCTCGATTAACACTTATCTCTATAGCCACTGTAAAACGCTAATACATATTCGTTAAATCAATTACGCAGGCGGCCATAGAAAAGAACAGATGTATTTCGAAAAGACAGTAGGCATTTCCAGTATTCCGAAAGACTACAACATCAATTAATATATATGCGTGAACCCTCAGGGTTCACGCAAATATTAACCAATTCCCCTTTAAATCAACACCACAGGCATAGTGACATATGTTTATAATAATGTAACCAACTGTTAACAAGTTTTATTTAGTTACATTTATTATACTTAATATGTTTAATTGTTATTTTTATTTTCTGACTCGTGTGACTGTTTAACTTTATTTCTTGACATTTGTCATGTTCTTTCGCAGTTTTAATTTCAAAGTTATCGAATAACTAACTACATGTATTATGTGTTTACATAATTCCTGACATCTTCTTCTAATGTGTTATAATCACCGTTTTTGTAGACGTTCATTTATATTTGTTTATGAAAATTCATGTTTAAAAGAGTTAAAGCCAATAGACATTTAATATATTTTCGTACATCTAATATATTTCATTCAAATGCGTTCTTCAAACGCTCTGATCAATTGTTATTCTTTCTACCGTTTTACGTTCGATGACGTAAGAAAAAGAAACTGAAAGGTTAAAATGTGTTATAGGCAATGTAATACCGATTTAGTGGCGTTTGGTACGTTTCCGGCAAATATTTGACGCATGTCTAAGTAATTATAAAAACCTATATTCGACACAATTTGTACGAAGCCCCTAGATTCACAACAAGGTAGAGATATTTAATAGAAAATATAAAAAGGTATGATACGGACGACAATTAACATCCCTTTTTTCTAATAAAAAAATCTGGAAACAGTATGATATACTCTGTAGACATTTTTTATATCTTGGTACGGTTTTGTTGTTAAATATTCTGATCAAAAATGAGAAGATGGGGTATGATTGCCAATATGACAACAATTCACCATAGACCAAATCAACTATTAGTCACTTTACGGCGTTTAACGACTAGTCTTTTCTAACAAAAGGTTTTGTTTTAGCCATAAAATAATTAGACAAAAGGCAATGCAATGAATGATTTTTTTTTTTGTCGCTATTTCGTTGATCTCAGAGTGTTTTTTTTTTTTTTAATCCTTTCTACTGTATGTAATTAAAACAAGGACTCTTCTTTAAAACATGTTATTACCTACAATATCCTCTTTTTTATTGTTTAAATTGTGAAAGGTGACTTTTGTTCTTTAATCATATAAGAAGGAGTTTTGCTTAAACGCTACCGATCTTGATAGCGGTAATGTAAGTAAACCATGATAAATCGTTGTGCATTTTTATAATGCCGTATATACCAATTTAATCAGTTGTTGAACCATATCATGATAATCCGATCAGGGAAGTATTATATTGACAATACATTGTTTACAGTAACTAAATAAACAAAACCATACCGTGAAGAAAATAAACAAATAACAAATCTAAAAGTAAAAAAAGAGATATGATAAAGGTTCTACACGCGGTAAATAATGAAAATATTTGCATTTACAAAACTAGTAACAAAATATGCTTTGAGCTGTTAAATTTAATTGTTATTTGTAATTATTTTAGTGAAAGATGACATCATTATGTATTATATTAACATTGCTTGATAACATTTTATTTGTTATTTTATCAATGTTTGATATTTATTGTTTCAACATGACAACCGACATAAGGTTAGATTTCTCTTATAATAACTTTTATTTACTATATTCATTTTAAACGACTTCAACTAGATAATTCAAGATCTATAAAAGGGAATTAAAGTATGCAGCTGTAAATCACATACAATATAGAAATATAAAAATACACAACATCAACCTTAGATTAATATTCACACAATCTAAATATTAAAGAACTATAACCACAAGTTGTCTTTTTCAAAAAGACAAAGTTGGTTGTCTACCATTGTCAAGCCATCAAAAACAATAATAAATCCACATGTGTGGAGGCTTTTTCGTCGTATCGTAGAAAATCTGATCAAAAAGACAATTATACACAAAAACAAGTAAATATACACTAAACGAATAAGTTTGATCTATGACACAATATAAATAAAAAAGATGTTTCAATGTCAAAAAAACAACTTTAACCGAGGACAAAATGGCGTTAAATAAAGTAACATACAAAGGTAAATTTAAATATAATAATTTTGTTGTTAGGTGTACAAGAACATTTTTTACAAAATAAATCTGTTATTCATAGTACGAGTATAGAAGTGAAATTTTTTTTTCGGCATACTAAATTCTTATCAAAGGTGGTATATATTAAAAATAGTAAGACGAGATATAACACAAAATAAGTAAACATTGAATAACAGAAATGCATTACAAATTATGTCAACAGGTCAAATTAACACGAAAGTACGATTTGGGAGTACTCGCAGTTACTGAAAGCTAGTTAAAAGCCAAAAACAATTAATAATAAAAGATCATGCATCAGAGACTCAAATCAATTAAAACACATCCCAGGCAGGGATTTAGTGTTTTAACGCCATGGACAGTCAACGAAGACATGACTTGTGCAATGCCAGCATAAAAAGTAACGACAGGCAGTAGGATAGTTAGGATTAGGATTTAACATTATAATAAATATGTATGATGTTATGTATACATGTAGATAAAACAGTTTCTAAATAGAAAATAAACGTGGATGTGTATATATACATCCCAAAAAAAAAACATTCGAAAAGAATACAAATTTAGTTATGTTTTAATTTGTTGATGACAAAATCGATGCTAGTGCCAATGAAAACAATATTCAAAGATCTTATTACAACATTAATAAGATAACCTTTACTAATAAGTGTGTTTAAAGGTTCGATAAGTTTACACGGATCACATAGTGATTTCCGCGATTTTAGGACAATATTACCGTAAATTTAGGATGTAGAATACCATTTTTAATAAGTTTTCTACAGGTACAGCCAAATTTACTAATCAAATCTTTGTATCTATGAAAGAATTTTGTAAATGTTTTAAGTAATTTATGGTAACGAAATCCCTGACTTGATAATTTACCAGTGATACATTAATTACGTTCGTTAAAATCTATGACATCACTACACACACGGGTATAACGAACGAGTTGGGATATATAAACACCGTATGATGGAGCCAAAGGAACATCGCCGTCTAAAAAAGGAAAATTAACAACAGGGAATAAAAAATCGTCTCTTGTGTCGTAAATTTTTGTATGGAGTTTCCCTTTTAAAAGTGAAAAGTCTAAATATAGAAAAGGACAACTACTGCTGTGTATGTTAGATTTATTTAAAGTAAGTTCCTCTGGGTAAATTTCGGTAGTATATTTAGAGAATTCTGGATTATTAAATAAAAAAAATACCATCAAGATAACGGTAGGTATCTAAATGTGTCAACTCAATGGAACAATGACGTGTCTTTACTGATTTCAGCCATACACTGTGATTCGTAGCAATATAGGAATACATCTGCTATTAAAGGGGCGCAATTAGTGCCCATAGGAATATCTACTAACTGTCGATACACTTAATCGCCGAAACGTACATATGTGTTGTCCAGGAGAAAATTTAAAGCTTCAATCATATCTTCACATTTCCAGTAAGTGTATCTAGCATACTTTCCTTTTTCGTTACAGAAAAAAACAATCTTTAAACGAGTTACAGCAAATAAATTTGAAATTAGATTTTCAAAAGAACATTTAAAATTTAAAAAATAAGATTGTGTAGAAGTGTAGTGGAGAGTAGAAAAATCATAACTGTCAACAGAATTAAAAGGACCATCAAAAGCACGTATTTTATCTAAAACCTCTAAAGAATGTTAAACACTCCAAAATAATGAATACCATTATTTTCATAAAATTTATTACAAAAGTTAATAATAAGTTCTTTGATAGTAGTAAGGAGGTAGTTAGAAGCACTGACAGGTTAGTAGTAGAACACTTACTAGATGCGTAGATGAAACGACATTTAAATGGTTGTTTGTGTAATTTAGGTAACCAGTACATAGTCGGGACTTTCAAATGTTCGGAAGAGGCTTTAAGCTGGGTAATGGCAATGATATGCTTGTTTACAATTTTACTCTCTGTGGAGCGTACGGACCTGAATGTAGAAGAATTGATAATTTCGTTTTGGAGAACCTCCGTGTTGTATATGTGTCACACCACCACTACATTATTGGCTGCTTTATCTGCCGGTTCGAAAAAAAAAAACCGCATTGCTAGTACTTGGAGTTTATTTTTTATTCTAGAAATGGGTATATCATGAACCCTATTATTAATTTCAGAATTGTTTTCAAAATGAGATATACGAATATCAACAGTATTCATAATTTTATTCAAATAACTGTCTAGAGATTATTTATTAGATTTTTCACGTTTACACCAATGTTTACAGTAGGCAGACAAAGCGTCTTTAATGACCTGACGACAATCTATAATAGATGGAGGACGATATTTAGGTCCTTTCTTAAGAAAAGTTTTGACCTCACGGTCTTCAACGATGTTGAGATCTGCTGGAAACATATCTAAAACTAGATGTTTCATAGTCTCAAGTGGAAGGAGCATTGTTTTCTATATTGACGTCTGATGTTACTGACATGTAATTAAAAATCAAACTTCTGCTTGGTTTTTGTACGAATACGAAATAATAGGTGGTTCTGTATTATCAAAATATGGAGGCATTTGGCTATGGATGGTAGAGTCATTGAATATACTAAATAAGTTAATAAAATCAATACCTCTATTTATATATTCTAATATTAAAAAATGCCGTTGATGATTTTCAGGTTCATCGATACTAGGAAACAGCCTGTGATGAAAAAAAGCTGTAATAATACGGGTGTATTCATACAACGGGCTGAAAAATGAAATGTTATCACACTCCAGAAAAATATCATATAGTTTACTTATTGGTATATGACCAAGTTTGCATAGTAATTGATGTTTACCATTATTTTTATTATAGATAACAGATCAGCAAGTGTATAATTTATACGATATCTAAAACGTAGACCATGAGACCTATTATTTCTTAGCCGTTTATCGACAATATTCATGACATCGATAGAAGTTTTAGATATGTTCCCCTGTCCCATTTTTTTGTCATTGAGACCGAGAGGATAAGCTGTTTGAAGTCTTTTCATTCAAAATAATTCGCGAACTTCACGGGATTTTTCAAATTGTTTGTGTGATTGTCCTGGTTGTTTCTGAATGGTTTCAAGTGGTTGGAATTTTATAAATTTAAGATTGTGATTATGCTTATCTAAATGTTGGTATATCAAACTTTTGAATTTTTTAGGTCTTCGAAAGCGGAAAAGGCGCTCTTGATTTCTTTTGTAATATGCTCGTCCTGTCTGTCTCACATATTGAATACCACACTTAGGCTGGGTTCAAGTTACTAGATAAATAAGGTTTTGCGTTTTTCAGGTAATGTCACAGGAAAAGGAGAACAAAAAAGCACTCCCGTTCACTGTTGACCCAACAGTATCGTGTGAAGTTAATCTGAAACAGGTCAGTCATTTTCTGGCATTGCACGGAAATATTTGTGGATATCCACGTGCATTTCTGTTTAACAATATGGCTGCTGATGCATTGTATCCTTTGACACAATTGTACACAGTGCTAATTGTAGTAGGATAATTTTGATAGGCTGCTGTAGAATTTATATTGTAAATACGATTATTTAAGCACGTTGATATCCTAGAAGTAGGATTGTTTTTTCAATTTCTTTCCATTTCGTAATATCGTGATTATTTAAGTAGGGGTATAGGAAGAATAAAAACAAAAAAACCGGAGGTTGTAACGTTGAAATGGAATGGGTGGCGCCACTTTCAATTTTTCAGAAAACTGTCATAAATTTTGCAAAATTCTGCAAACAAATGGTTTTTACGAAATTCACTTACATTTATGACATCACAAATACATCACTTATGACGCAATTGGTAAAAAATCTTTTTAAACTGAAACAATTGGACATTTTAACATATGTTTTTTTTTAAATATTTACATGATTATCGCAGTAAAAAAAAATCCGATTTTTTAAGGCCAAAATTATGAGTTAGTTAACCAGCTCCTTTGTTACAAATGTAATATGAATGTGCATAGCATTTCAGACCCGTGTCAAACCATACCATCAGAATATCTCAAACAGTCAATGGTTGCCTTTCTGTATACTTTTGATTGTGTACTTTATTTCATCTATCTTTTATATTTTCTGTTTGATTTATTCGTATTATCAATACACAGCTATATATTATATATTCTTGGCTATTGAATAAAACCTCATTCATTTTCGCAGGCGTTCACATAGGTTGGGCAAATGCTAATTAGGTTACGTATACCCACTTACTTTTCTCTGATTTGAATCAATTTTTTGAGGCTTTCGTGATTAAGCAAATATATTTGAATCTTATGACTTGGTTCAGTTTTTAAAACTTTTGAAATCGTGATGTATAGTATGTTTACTACTTCTGTAATAATGCGACTTACATTGTTAGCTGATGATTTCTATCATGCACGAATGGTGTATGCTATAACATTAGTTGGTTTAATATTCATCATCAACAGCGCATACAGTTTTTTCTTGTCTCTAAACACATCGGACCAAAAGTTATCATGATTGGGAAAATGGTAAGCTCCGTTAACACATAGTTGAAATATATAGAGGAAATAAATTATAGTTTACAGAAAAGTAATGTTTAAATCATGTTTGCAAAACCTCTGCTTGAACTACATATGACAACTACCAATTTTGAATTTTAAAAAAGTCAAATGCATGGTGTATAGGAGGCAGCTCTTGATATGTATCTCATTACAGACTAATGAAAATGATTTTATAGAATAAAACTGTCGCACCGGAACGCACAAAAAGGATGTCTCTGGTAAATGCATGCTAATTAAGAGGATGAATTTTAGAGGCCAAACTTAAAACGACAATACGCATTAATACATTTTCATTGACTTCAAACATTACTTGTTCACAATGCTAAAAGCAATAATTGACGTTAGTGACGTCCAAATAAAAGTAACTCCTGGTAGCACTAACTTACGATTTGTGGATTTGTTTTCTTGTACAATTAACAGAAAATTGTTGTACAGCTTTGCAAAATGTTGTTTCATTCATCACTTACACATCTCCTTATTTTATATTAATAAAAACGGAAAATTAAAATTTCTTCCGTTCGCAAAAATGAAAATGTGTACAGCATGGCTTCGTACAATCCGTAGGGCATCTGCCTTTTGCTATGCTCTCAAACTCGATTAATGAATCTGTTAGTCTCCCCGATATAAGTTTTGATGCACCTTGACAATTCACACAGTACGATGGTCTATTGCATTAGGAATTTGGAATACATGTAGGATTCATTTTTAGTCTGAAATATAAAACAAGCAAATATAATTTTTTTTTTCAAATTCTTGTATGTTATTTCCGAAGTCTTTGTCGAATATAATGAGTAAATAATTCAAAAGCTTATCTCCTAGGGGTACATTGACAACGAATGCATATGATGGTGTCATTTTTTTTTTTTTTTTTTTGTCGATAGCTGTTCTGTTTGTAGATAATTTTGATTATCAGAAAGAAAATGGTTGCTTTCGTATGCTACTAGCTAGTAATTAAAGTACTTTTAGTATAGTGTCGACATTAATATATCTAATACTTTGTAGACAGTGTACATTTTCCTCCTAATGTGAATCCTTCATATGTGGGGGTTATATCCTTTTTCTGTTTCAGACTAACGATTCTTCTCTGTCTCTTTTTTGTCTCTTTTCGATTCCTATCTGAAATCTCCAAATTCGGTCATTTTAGCATGTGTTGTAGTTTTGAAACCCTATTGCTAATAAACATAAATACTGTTCACTTACATGCTACTTTCCGATGAATATCAAACAGATTATATTTGGCTGATTTATACTTGATGTTAAGATTCAAAGAGCAAAAATTATAAGAAGAAAATGCATAATACAAACAATATCAGCGAATAATTTCAGAAATGCATATCATAAATCATGTCTTTCTCAAAACTCGGACACCTGAGCTGATGATATCCTCAGGTACAACCGTCAATTTGTAGCATTTAAACTCGTGTTAACATAACGTAATAAAATGTTTGTGCCTGTATTTGTCCTTGTTTTAATGTAAGGTAGTCAGCTAATTTTGTCCCATGACCCGGAGAGTCGAGGACAAAAACCTCTGGTGTTTGTCCCAGAGAATACACAAATGACCGAAATGCAATATTTGAGTTCAAATAACGTATCAGGATAACAAAAAATAAACCCAGGGCTAATACAATTGATCGAGAATCCCAATTGGAATCAAAACAGCTAATCAAGTTTCTAAACCAGGGAAACTACAGTGAACCAAATATTCAAGCGATATACAAGTTACCTGATAAGGGATTCACTTATTAAGCCTTTTTTTTATTTTTTGTGGATGGTTGTTTTAAAATGGGCTATCTGTTTTTTTTTTTTTTTTTAAGTAAATCATTTTTAATCGGAACTTTCGAAACTTACAATAAACTCACATGTTGTTGAAGACCGAAAGTTTACTTTTTCAGATTTAATTGAAAAAATTTTCACCATTTCAGATGTTTGACATTGTTTTCTTTCTCTTGATATTTGCTGTATTTTTATTTGGATTTGGTGTTATTTACCGAGCAACGATGTACCCAAATTCAACACCAGAGTTTCAACAGAAATTTTATACATGCCATATTGGCAGTTATATGGAGAACTATTTCTGGATGAGTTAGAAGGTATTATAAGTATTCGTTTGTAGTTTTTAAATGATTACATTGTAAACATGGTTAAGTTCACCCAACAGATACAAATCATCTATTACAGAATTGTTGATACATTCCTTATTCGATGCGATCCGGGTACGTCATAATTTTGATTAGAAAAAGTATCAACTTTTTGTAGATCGAAAGAGAACTTATTTAAATTAAGTTATGGTTTTACCTTAAATCTAAAATCTACATGTATGTGTTCATGCAAGTGGATGTGCTATAGATATTAGATTACAAGACAATATATAAGAGTACATACAGGAAATTGAAAAGTAGAAATAGCAGTTTTGAGATTTAAATGTGCTATGACCTTCTACTAAATACCAATCTGCCTACATACAGGTGTCATACTACTATTAGGTAGCTTCTTAAAACCATGGGCTATCTACGGTACATGTAGGATAACATTTTGTTCTCATTCATTACTTAGCCAAATTTAAAGGATTAAATCCTGAAACCATGAATAAAGGCAACAGTAGCATACCGCTGTTCAAAAGTCATAAATTGATTGAAAACTAATCCGGGTTAGCACAACATTTATGCTAGATCATACAAAACACAATATTACTATTGGATTAGCTCGCCAGGTGAACAGCTAATTTTATGAAGTATATTAAACATGATAACGAAAAAGTGTACCACATATGAAATTTGCAGTGGCCGTTGCCATGTTGAAATATCTACAAACGAGAAACTGTCACTATACAAATAAAGGAATACAAAATATATATTCATCATACAAATAATAATGGTTGGGAGGCAGTGTCAGCTGCACCGAAAACTGTGCATCATGTTATTGTAAATACCGTCTTATCAACGGGGTAATTCTTAATTTGGAAAGAAAGTTCCAACGGAAAACCACGTCAACGCAAACGATTCTGAAACTTATTCTTAAGGATTTTAAGGAAATATTTCAATTGGCAAACAAAAAAACTATCAGTTTACGAACATAGTTAACTTTTTAAGTTTGAGCGAAGTGTACTCTTATAATTTTGTATGTATTCATAAGATACTTACTTCCGTTCGTTTGATGGGTTTGAGCTTTTGATTTTGCCATTTGATAAGGGACTTTCTGTTTTGAATTGTCCTTTGAGTTCGGTAGTTTTGTTATTTTACTTTGTTTTATATACACATGTACTTAATGCTTTTTAATGATTTATTACTTTGGCTCTCAACTCTGATTGATTAATTACTTCAACGCAAATTAAACTTATCTTAATTTATGCAATTATAATACAATATAATAACAACTGCATTTACGACTATATATGTCCATAACTTAATATAAATATTCATCACTAGAAGCATATATATAATCATGAAGTATAGAGTTCTTACTCTTTCTATTCTTTTATATTATTACATAATCCATATTTTTGTAGTCAATAAGATTAGAAAAATTATTACTTTTACTATGATCCAAGTACTTATGCTAGTAATCCATTGAACGATGTTGTTCGTAAATTAATCTGTTGTATTTTATGCTTGAATTGTTAAGAGTAACACGATGTATTTAAATTGAAAAAAAAATGGTTGTGTTCGAAAAAGTAAAATATTGGCGTTTAAATTCATTTGTCATTTTTTGGGGTTTTTTCATATGATTGAAAAAATATATGTCCTTTATTACCCTGGATAAATGCAGAATGTAATATTAAAGAGCTCAATAAGTATGCTTTCCTGGGCTGCTTAGAGATATTGCATAACAGAGGACATCTAGATAAAACGATTTATCAATTTAAAAAAAAAAACTGACCATCGAAAAATTCATGTAGTTAGATATGAAAAAAGAACTCTACTCTCGCTTTTGAAATTCGTGCAACGGGAGTTGCAACTTTAAATCCAGTATTTAGCATTAGTTAATTGTCCAGTTCCGACCAATGGAAAATATTTATGAAAACAAATAAACAAATACATGTATACGTGAATGTACACGCGAAATAGATAACATAGCCACGTTTATTAGATAACAGAAAAAATACAATTGATTCGCCACAATAACTGTCCAGACAATTGACGTAGGGTCAAAATAGTACTGTTCAGTAGCTTTTCAGATAATTCAGTTATGTTAATGTATACAGGTAAATAACAACTACTGAATCGTCTGAACATAGACTCAATAGATCTTCATTGACTGCATGCAAATTGTCGAAACAGAACTAAATTTACTGCAATGGCTAAGTCTGGAAAACGACTGACAGGTTTATAATGATTTGATAATTTATTGTTCAGTCTTTAAAGAGCTGGTCAGATCAAAATTGCCATTTCAGATCAAAGTCTGTTATATGTGATATTCCAGCCCCATTAAATGGGACAAGGGGTATTTTTCTTCTGTGAATTGACATTGAAATCCCCCTCCCTCCAAAAAAATTATGGTAAAAAGCTGAAATTAGATGTCAGATGCAAGAATGTAAATCCAAACATTCGGGAATTTCCATCAATAAAATCGACAGAGATAATCTTAAGCTTGACGCAAAATTATGGTCTACTGTCCGTAGTTAACCGATGTTCAAACCTTGTAAATTCATATAGAAGATACAAATCTGAACCATAACAGACCATAACACTAGTAAATGCATTCTAGTGTTAAACGGTCACTTTGATCTTGAAATCATCTGAAAAGTCTGAAGAAATTATTTTTGCAATAATATTCAGACCTTCTGTCAATTTTCAAACTTTAGTTTTTGATAATATTTTCAAAAGAGTACGCCAATACTTTCTGTTTGGTCAACACGTTTTAAATATTTAGAATCTAGCTAATAAAATGTATCATCATAAAAGACGCTATATTTAGCTTGATATGTCATTTTGGAAATCATTTGATATACTACTTAAGCGACCATAACACATTGTTTAGTTGAAAAATCCAAATCTCTGACAAACCTCTGCTCTTTCAAAATTAATATGTATTGTAATTTCCCAAAATGAATATTCAACCCAAAGAAGTAAAAACTAGGAAAAAAGATAGATTTTATATGTATATATTATTTTCTGTGAGTCTATAGAAAGCAATCAATCAGCAAATTTATTAAGTACAATGCAGTCTACATACGACGATGTCCCTTAAATGCACCACTATAAAATTTAAAGATTTTTTCTTTGATACTGATAAAATATAACAAAATAAACAAAATAAAATGAAATACAAACATTTTGGCACGAATAAAAGGGCTTTCATCAATATCAGTTCATTTTCAGACCTTGGTTAAAAAGATGGTCTTCGTGATTGTTGTTTTTTTCTGAACGTTCAATGACAAAATATTTCACACAATCCTGACAAGAACATAAATTAATTAACGTAATAGTTGAGTAACGAAAATTAGTCGACCTGGAGGAAAAGCAAGAATTTCGACTGCCACTAGAAAATCGGTATAGGGGATTCTCCAAGTACGCACATGCTCTTTTTAAAATGAAATAAAACAAATGCAGTGTAGTTTAAATACACTTGCGAACAATTTCTAATATTAAAATAAGAAGATGTGGTATAATTGCCAACGAGACAACTCCCCACCTGAGACCAAATGACAAAGGAGTTAACAACTTTAGGACACCGTGTATGACCTTCAACAAGACCAAAACCCATACCACATAGGCAGCTATAAAAGACCCCAAAATGAGAAATGGAAAACATTCCAAACGAAAAAAGTAACAGCCTGATTCATGTACAAAAAAACCAAAACAATGAACGAAAAACAAATATGATATACAGCATCAATAAGCTAAACCTGCATTAATACAAAATTGCGACGTGCAAGTGTGAAGGTCTTTGACATATCTGTTTTCATCAATTTATTTAACTTTTCCAAATAATCCGTTTGAAATATATCAAAAGTTTATTGTACAATGTATGTCACTCAGTATGAAGTTGAGACTTATAAGGAGAACATATATATCTAGATACATCTTCATTGTAATTTTTTTTTCTTTATTTGTAAAGGAAAAGAACAATCTACTTGTACGAATGATGTAGCACTATATCATAATGGGACAATTGATAGATGTCCAGAAGCTAACCAGATAAATACAATAGTGCTAGGTGTTTTCATGATGATAACACACATAATTCTTGTCAATATTCTCATTGCAATGTTTTCGTAAGTATGATTATTAATTAATGACCCTATATCCTTTGACTGATCAGTTGTGAGTAACATTCAAAAGTATATTCTGTCTTAGGATACGTAACAGATTCTACTGGGATTTTTATTTAACCTCAAAATTCACAACTCTTTATAATCAAGCGGCTTTATTAATTTGTTCTTTAGGTAGATTTTTATTTACATTTTTCGGCATACTACTAAATTGTCGAACTTTACTATAAAACAAATTGGATATCTTAATTGACACTGTATTCTATGATCAATCGAGAATAGAACATGCAACAATATGGTCGACATGCGTGTAAATGGTGTAGATCCCGCAAAAAAAAGGTTTATATTTAAAATTCGTTTATACGGCAACATATGCCGAGAGGTCTCGATTGCTTTAGGAAGACATTGAAAAACAGGTCAGAAGTTTGGTTTCTCCGTTGTGTTTTCAAATGAAATAAACTCATCATAGATACAAGGATTCTACGCCAGACGCGCGTTTCGTCTACAAAAGACGCTCGAATCAAATAAGTTTAAACGTCAAATAAATTATGAAGTTGAAGAGCATTGAATATCCAAAATTCCGCAAGATTTTGCCAATTACAGCATAGGTTATCTATTAGTAGGATTGGAAATCCTTAATGTTTAGAAAAAAAAAACTCTAAGCTTTGCAAACAGTAATTTATAAGTATGCCCACATTAATAATAGTTCATATTAACACAGAAGTGATGATACTGGACTGGCAATATCCTCGTTGAGGAAACCTTCACTAGCAGTGGCATCGACCAAGTGGTTGTAATAAACTCATCATAGATACCAGAATTAAACATTTAGTATGCCAGACCGGCGTTTATCTTAAAAAGAGTCATCTTTGACGCTCGAATAAAAAAAGTTTAAAAGACCAAATCCAGTACGAAGTTAAAGAGCACTGAGGACTCAAAATTCAGAAAGGTTTTGCCAAATACAGGTAGGATAATCAATTCCTTGGGTAGAAGATCCATGGCATTTCCAAAAACTAAAAGTTTTTTTAACTGTCTTTATAACTAGCTTGTCAATTAATCACACATGCATACTCCTACGACTACTAAACATTGTTCAGGTCAATCTCTACGTTTACTCGATGGTGTTACTCAACATGGATTACCTCAATCCGCTATCTAGAAAAACTGTATTTTCCAGCAGTATTGCTTCACATTCGACCTCCAGCTAGCTATTAGAATGTGTAAAGGGACAATTTTCTGTAGGAGATTTTCAATAAGATTTTTATGTTAATCACTGAAATTTGCATTGTGAATTTTGTTTCAATCCCGGGATCCAAACCTAACATTTACGACCTCGAAAAGTTCTTTGTGTTCTTGTAAATTAATTTTATCATTAGCATTATGTCTGAAATAACATTGTGACAATAAATGTCTTTGAGTTTAAACAGTATTTAAATCTAAAATCGTTTGTCAGGGTTTTTTTAATCATCATCCTTCGTTATTAATATGCATGCCTGGTAAGCGTTGATATATTTCTATTCCAAATTCATTGTTCAATTATATGTAAATCTTAAATTTACTCAAATAATGATTAAAAATACAACATTTGTCCAGTTTCGATAATTTACATAATAGTATTACTTATATAGACCTTATTAAATCCTAGGCATACATTTACAAAAGTTCAAGACAACAATCAACTGGTTTGGAAATTCCACAGATGTTCACTAGAGAAGGAGAATTATGATAGATCATCATTGGCTCCACCTTTAATTATAATCAGTTACCTGAAGTGGGCCATTTTATATATCGTCTGTTAAAGTACAAAAAGAAAAAATGACAAGTTCAGTAAGTTTTTTTGTTTTCCGTTTTGAATCAATAGTGAGCAGGTCATGGGTCACTGAGTAACCCCACAAATAACCAAATGACATATACTGGTCGTCACATAGTATACAATTTAAAAACAAATCTATGTCATTTCGGTTTTGAAGAAAATAGAAAATATTGAGAATAATTTGAGCCAAATATATCATAGTTCCACCATTAAACTGAGTTCATAGTAAGTATTTGTGTTTCCAATTATGAATAAGGACTGAATAAGACATAGGTCACTCGGCAAAGACAAAACCAAAAAGCCATATACGGGTCAAAACTATATATGTTCTCGAAATATAATTACCGGAAAACTATAAGATATAACTATCCCTTCCGACCGCGTTGTCATCGGTTGTAAGATCGATAGTATAAAAATAACAAAACATATATTGGCATCCACTTTCAAGACAGATTTGCACGCTCGATTTTTTTATTGTGTCTTGATTCTGATTGTGAAATTTAGACTAAGTGAATTTCCATGGCTGGTGAGTCCTGTTTTTCTTATCTTATCACCCTGTCTATCTCCGTTAAAGGAAGATGATCCGTTTCCATCAGTATTTTTTTCTCCATTTCGAAATAATCTGATATCGTAAACCACATTTTCTGAGGAACATGCTTATAAAAGCAAGTGGGCCAAATATTATGAGCCGACATCTATCAACTGGAAACTACATAAAATTGAATCAAATGTAATATCCAAAACAGTAAACGAATATACATTAGAGCACATATTCTTTAAATCCCTTTCCTGATCAAAACGTTTACTGGATCGGTACCGCTGCTTATGGCCTACTTTTATCCGAAAGTATCATCGGCTCAGTAGTCAATGGCTAGGCCCAAACATGCTTTATAACAACTCTATTAACACAATGCTATTTTCATTCCGGACATATTCTTATATTGTCTTAAGACGCAACATTTTTTTATAAATCAGATTCGTCCTTATTTTGTCTCTATACGGGGGTTTACTCATTGGAAAGTATATCGCATCTTCTTTCTTTAAGACATGTCCTAGTCAATCTACAGCTTCAATAAACGGAGCACTGTAATTGACCTTATCAGCTTTCAGAGATCGAAATACTCTACTAAACAACCAACAAGTTAGGAAAAGTAGACGAAATGAGCATATGTCCACGGCAAAGCTTAACGCCTAAAAATACATGTGTCTTTTCTAAAAGTTGTGCACAAACATGCCTGTATAGATACATCTATCCTCTATAGGATCATTCCTGTGTATAATTTATCGTATGAACCATAGGATGTTTTCCTTTAGTAGATATTTTTCACTGTAACTGATACGCATTTCCGAATAAATTTACAAGAAATGCATTGCATATTTTTCATCCACTCGGTTGTCTTTCCTGTTTATATGTGTTATATTTGTCGCGTCACGTGAGTCAGTCAGTCATCAATTGATCAATCCGTGTACGTTTTGAAAGTGGTGTAGTTGTGATCATGTGCGTTAGTTGTTTCTCGTTTTGTTCTGAAATATCTTTATGCTTGCAATTCTTATGCATAATGTAATAGTTATATCTAAATTGTAAGAAATTAGTAATAATTTCCGTTTTGAATTTTCCACGGAGTTCGGTATTTTTGTTATTATACTTTTTAATATAAATAGCAAGCTCAACTCATTATAAACAATATTGAAAATTATATGTCATTACAGAAACGAAGAGTACTGCCATAGATAATGACGAATTAGCTATTTTAGAAGACGATGCAGTACATAGACACTTTAGCTCATTAGCTCGGTTAAGGAGAAATCAAGATGAAAACACGGTGGTGGACAAAGACCGATATTTTTGTATTCAAATGTTTTTTCTCAACGTTTTACCATGTTCTTTTATAGATTTTTTTTTTTATTTGTCAAGTAAACATTGTTCAGTTTTTGTCACCAAATAAAGACACTTTTTGAAAATCAAGCTCTTACTTATTACAATGTCCAAGCTTTGGAATCTTAAAAATCCGAGAAATTATTAAAGGGTAAATAAAACATTCATTATACCAATTCATAGCCAATAAACAAATAAATCGTCCGTTTCATATTAAAGTTGAACGTTTAGATACCACTTATCATTATATGTTTACAACTGTTTACTATTGTTTTCAGGTTTGAAGCAAGAAACGAACAGCAAACAGATCTAAGCTTGAAAGAACAATTAAACTAGTTGTTCTTTAAAGTAGATAACATACAGACAACACTTACTAGAGATTAACCAAATTGGATAAAAACCAGCGAATGACTCTGTAACGTCAACTCTTGTGTCACCTATGAAGCCACTATAAAACTTTCGAAAACATGATATTTGATATCTACTTTTTTTTTGGAGGAATTTATAAACTGAGGCGGCATTGAGTTGTCCGCCATTACCTATATTTTGTTATAATTGTCACTATATGTATCATTTCGACTCTTCACACATGGGACACCAAACGAATAAGAATATAGATTTGTTTAGAATTTACCTTTATATTTTGTTGATTATTACTTATTACTTCTTTTTGAACATATTTTGTATTGTGTGTATTATATTGATGTTTTACCGTATGACATTAAGATACACACCTACTTTGACACCTTTGGAGCAGAATCTGCTTACCCTTCCGGAGCACCTGAGATCACCTCAAGTTTTTAGTGGGTTCGTGTTGCTTAGTCTTTAGTTTTCTATGTTGTGTCTTCTGAACTATTATTTGTCTGTTTGTCTTTTATTTTTAGCCATGGCGATGTCAGTTTTATTTTCAATCTATGAGTTTGACTGTCCCTCTGGTATCTTTCGTCCCTCTTCTTTAAGGTAAAAATGTGTTTAACTTATTAGCAGCACAATTTACGAAGTATATGCTATTTTTCATTTTACAGACATTGAAGAAAGATATTTCTAGTTTGTTTATTTGTATTTTCATAAATATCTTTATTGGGATGTTCGTTTTTTTTTTCTTTTTCTCAATGCTAACCTTATTTTTCATATGTGCAGTGGCTTGCATTTCATACCTGTCTTCTAGAAAGGTTCGCTGACACTTATATCCATATATAACCAATCACAACTCATCATTTAGAAAATATTCAAGTTGGTTGTTCCTGAAATAAGAATAACTTATTGAATCCAATCAGACATTCTACAAACGTTACGGTCATATAAATGTATACACATGAAAAAACAACATTCTTGTTAGTTTTCTATGTTGTGTTTTGTGTACTATTGTTTGTTTTTAAGTCTTTTTTTTTTTGACATGTTGTTGTCAGTTCATTTTCGACTTATGAGTTTGGCTGTACTTTTGGTATTTTTCGCCTTTCTTTCACATCATCGAATGGAATCGGATATTCAATTATCTAGAATAATGCAT
The DNA here is from genome assembly GCA_017311375.1 of Mytilus coruscus. Classification (NCBI taxonomy): domain Eukaryota; kingdom Metazoa; phylum Mollusca; class Bivalvia; order Mytilida; family Mytilidae; genus Mytilus; species Mytilus coruscus. The sequence continues at coordinate 41,323,846 of CM029608.1, forward strand.
AATTTAAAGTCGTGGTCTAACATATTCTGATACGCAAGGCAAAGAAGTGTGTTGGATCCTCCATCAGATGTATTGTGAAACTAATGCACTGTCGATTTCAGTCGTTCTTCCTGTACGGAATAGGTGCTCAAAACTGACATGATCAAGTATATGTGTATTTCACGAAATTGTCTGGTTGGCTTAAATTTAGGGTATCTTATAAGACAATTTTGACTGTTCTGATCAGAAGTTTCTCTTTGTGACCATTGTATTTTGGCAAGAAAACATTATAACGTGCAGTTTTTTTTTTTTTTTTTTTCTTAAATCGTTCAGTGCGTTAATCTTATTTACTGTCAACTAGAAACCCACAGCTAAATTATATGAACAAGAGATCACAGTCAAAAATCAAAAGTAAAAAACAGATGTTCTACACATTTTCTTTGCGTGCAAATATATATTATAAAAGTATAAGGTATATCAGATTCAAAACAAACAAAAGCTTAATTAAGAGCCCTTGAGTTTTTCATATTTGAAAGGCTGATTTAACAAGGCATACAATTTTCGTACTCCTTGTTATAATAATACATAATACTTAGAGTATACACACAAACTATAAAAATAGTATAATGCATTTTAGCTTTAAATATGCTTTATTTTCCCGAAACACTGTAAACCTCACTGCACGGTATTGGTTTGATCATAGTAGATCACAGTTCGACGACTTGTATTTGTTAATCATTCATTTATTTTATCATTTTATGACCAGCTATCGCGTTGCCGAACATGCCATCTTCTTTGTATATAATATGCTGTACTGATATCGAAATGTGTTTACGTATTGTGCAAATAGATAATTTGTTTGATATTTACTTTATTTAGTTTCATTTGAAAAATTTAATTTGATGACTGTTTAGAATGGCATTTTGTGTATTGCCACTATAGAGTATATAACATACATTCTTACAAACACTATAATATTTATGTTAATTATCTTGAAGCAAAAACGATATTTAACGTAATTGTGGTTCGAGACTTGTGGTGTAATGTTCCACAACTGTCTCAGGTTAGGGTGAAGGTTGACGCTAGTTAAAACGATTAAACCCGCTGCATTTTTATGCACCTCTACTAAGTTAGGGGCCTGTTATTCATTGGTTGTCGTTTGTTGGTGTGGTTCATAAGTGTTTCTAGTTTCTCGTTATTTTATATAGATAAGACCGTTGGTTTTCCTGTTTGAATTGTTTTACACTAGTCATTTTGGGGCCCTTTATAGCTTGCTGTTCGGTGTCAGCCAAGGTTCCGTTTTGACGGCCGTACTTTGACCTATAATTGTTAACTTTTTTTTACATTGTGACTTTGATGGAGAGTTGTCTCATTGGCACTCATGCCACATCTTCTTATATCTATCTAGTAATTAGGTTCTTCAATTAACCCAGGTCTTTAACATCTAACATTCCTGTATAAATGAATATAACATTAAAATAAAACACCAAAGTAGAAAACCGTTGTCTCAACATTGGCACTCATGCCACATCTTCTTATTTATATTGATACGTAAAAACTGTTTCATATTGGAGAACATTTATATAGTCTACCAAACCAAGTTCTTCATATATGAGAAACAGGCAATATATGACTTCGATTCTAAAATTCATTCACTCATTTGTGTATTATTCAAAAGTATCAGTCAATATGTGTTCTACAAGGATCACCAGTCCTTCACCTTTCATTTGATACCTTAATAACTAAAAGACATTTTACATAGTTTAAAATGTTCACCTATGCGTAGGAGCTATTTTGTTTTAAATAGTTACATTCTCTGTATGCTATTTTTTGACCGAGTCTGATTTGCTGGTGACAAATTTTACAAAGTTTATCAGAATCATTTTGCTAAGAATTTCCCTCAAACCGGTGCTAAGGGCCGGCTTACACTTACAATGAGGTGAAAGTTTCTTTTGCTCCGTGTTGAAGGCCTCACTGTGACTTTGAGATGGAGAACAGTAATAAAAGCGCTGTTCCTTTGCTTTTGTGTGTGTTTTGCTGTGCATGTACTGATTTTGTGTCATTGATGGATACCCCATATGCGTTGTTTTTCTATTGTATTATAAAACAATATGATTATATGTAATACATTTTAGCTATGACGTCTTGTTTGACAGATATTTCAAAGTTATGTTGAATGCACCTAACCCATCGGACTGGAAATACAGGATACATCAGATACATTCTGTGTCATCACTCAAATTACATCTAATAATTACCAATAAGGGTCGGTTGAGAGCAAAACTTGAAGACAAAAGGGTTATTTCTAGCTTCTCAATATTGTGAACTTTTTATTTCTAGGAAGCAACATTCCAACAACGCTTGCATATTGAGTGTATATATCTCCCAATTGATACAATATTTTGAAGATTCCGTTTCCTCTCATGATTCCTTGATAGTGGAATGCTGGTTACAACATGTGCAAGAAAGCTATTAAACCATTGGCTCCAAGTGGTAAGGTTGAATTTATCCTTTCGAAATTTTGATGACCTATCACGAGTTTGTTGACCGCAGGGACATATATGTGAATGAAGATGAATTCGTTTCAATAGTCGTAACTACAATGCCGTTCTTTTTTGCTTGAATGTTCCATCGAAGAATAAGACTTATCAACGATCTTGTATTTACATTAGCAACATGAAGGATGCAACATTAAGAGAACTTCTGTTTGTCTTTTCGTCGTTTTTCATTTTTGTCATAGCGTTTACAGTTTGTCTTCAACTTATGAGTTTGAATATTCTTTTGGTGTCTTCGGCCTCTCGTATATGCGACCTCATCTATTTAAGTACTTGGTTTTCCGGGTCTGAACACGAAAAGACATGCTGCTTGCATTATTATTCCTGATAAATCAATTAAGTTTGATATAAAATTTGTTTATAGTAACAATGCAGCCTGTGTAGTTAAACAGCGATTGCGATTATGTAGAATCCAGTCATCTGTTGTCTTTCTCTATAACAAAAAAACTTGATGTACTAATATGCTGTTTTCCATCATTTTGGTAAAAAAAAATTAATTATGTAATTAACAATATAGTTTTCATCTTAAATGTCAGGCTGGATGCCTTTCGGAAATACAGTCTGATATACATAAAATGTATAATATAAAATTAAAATATATATTTTCTCTCTCTCTCCTTATCATGTATATGTACTACTAGGTTCACTTATCAAAATTGTGTTTTCATGATGGTTATCAAACCTTCGATGGGTCCTTAATTGTTAAAATACAAATTTTGTATTGTGTTGCATATCTTCCGTAGAATAAAAAATGAAACCACACGAGAGCTATTGACGAATATATGAAACAGATAACAGGAACTACTACCTATATTTGACCCTACAACAGATCAAGCATCAAGCAGAAATAATCATACAAAAACATCAAAACTGAACACATTTCCGGATATTCATTCTTAAGTAAACGAAAATGGCATGAAAAATAACCACTATCAAAGTTGAAGGTACAACATGAGCTTTTATCTTGCCCCTAAAATTGAAAATGATATGTTTTAAAATTATTTATAATCTCTTAAGAATATGTTGATGTTATTGCCAAATATGTAGGACAACATAATTTGGAGTTTTCGTCCAGGAATATCATTTCTTAGGTAACTAGAATATTATAGATGTGTTGAATTTGACACAATTGATCTAGAAATGCGCTTTTTACAGAGTTTTGGCAGGCTTTTTTGGTAAATTTACTCTTGTCATGAATTGTAAAAATTTGAGATACAAACACAAAATAAGATATCAAATTCTACATTAAGAAAACTAGTGTCCTATAATACACCACAATACAGTTAAGTTTAGCATTTGGTCATACAACAATAACATCCCAGCATATTGTAAACATACAAACTGTAGCGCCCCATTTAATTGGCCGAAATATACAGACACTAACAAATTTGTGTTGCGAGCTTGAATGATGCAGTTGTTATTTTTAGATGTTTTACAAACAAGTATTTTTTTCATGCAGTTGACCTGTTTCTACAACGAATAAAATAAAATGAATGCGTGTGTGTGTAATACTGCGCTATCACCAAATTACAAATACATGTAATTAAGGGGATCAAATTGAACCTGAAGCGTGGATTGTTTCTTTTTAACTTTTGTACAGTGAAAAATGTTCCTGTAGTGAATAATGAAACTATAATGATAAATACATATTCCAATTATTCTTTCACACTGACGGGTTGCAATTATATCCTTGAGGTTATTGTCTCAAATGTCAGCATAAATCTGATTGGTATGTCGTATTTAAAACATTCAAAAGGGTGCATTTCTTATTACTCCACTTCAATGAACCTGATAAAAATAGATTTTTTATTTCCTTTAAGAATTATTTGCAATAGTTACCCTGAATAATTTACAGATGAAAGGGTGTTTATCTCAAAGACAGAATAACATGTTCGCATAGAGTGATCTGTCATAACGGTTTAGTACGTTTGGGCTTTTTCAATATCATATTGCTTTGCAATACTTTTACCTTTCAATATTACGAGCTCATACGGAATTATTTTCAAGATGAGGGTTTTATTACAACATGTTTTTTCTCGATTATATATCCATACATAACATAAATGATCATAAATTTTGGTTCCTTTTCATAGTTTTTACTTTTCATCTGTGACTGCCCATCACAAACATACAAACATACACACAAACATCAACAAATATGGACTTAACACTTGCCTAATTCGAAAAAAATCATTCTATAACACATTAACTGCTGAAAGAATTTCTAGATAAAAACGTTTTAACCCTGTAAATTGCTGTTTCCCTATTTTGTCACTCGTGTTATATACATTGCATTTTTATCAACCTGTTTATGTACATGTCAGTGTATTAACATATGTCCCGATCATTTAACCAAGTTCTAAATGAATAAACTATTTTATTCCGTATCAGGATATTTATACAAAAAAAAAATATTAATGTTTTAATTGTACAGACTTGAAATTAGCGTAGGAATAATCAGTTACGATAAAAACGTAATGTAGACGATGTAACGATTCAATCTTGTAGCATCTTTAAGTATTTTAGAGCAGTCATATATTGATAAGCATGATAAGTACGCCCAAATCTTGACCAAGCATTCATTGAGCCTTTATCAGATGTGAAACTGTTAAATTGTTCAAAAACTCAAGATCTCGTCAAAATAAGTCGTGTGTCAAATTAATAATCGGAACATTATGATATTTTTGTTCATACATGTACCTGGTGTCACTCGAGTCTAATATAACAAAGCTTTTTGATTTTGTACCATTTTTACATTCCAAATAATTAGTAGCATAAACATAAAAGTTAAGTTAATAACAAAACATCATACAGCAAGGCATATTTTCTTTTTTTTTAAGTTGTTTGTGATCAACGTAAATATGGTGCTCTTTAGGAAAAGTAATTTTTCCAGAAAAGTGTCCAGCTTTTCTACGAGAATTCACGGATTTTATTTCATTGATGTTTATGTCGCTGTCGAGAGTCTTTCCCTTGAATTCATGATTTCATCTTCGACCAAGAAAAAAACAAGGGTGACAGGTGAAAGAAATTTCTTTTAGTGATAGGGAAAGAGGACTTTCTTAGGACAATTATAAAATACATTGTATGAATTAATTGAACATCAAACCTGTTTTATCCACGATTATCTTAAGACTGTCCATAGTTATTATATAAATAACACTAAGATGGGAAGGTGATATAACCGATTGTTATTCTGAGAAAATATTGTCAAACATTTGTTTTCGAGGGGTAAAAATCTACTCTATCACCCTCTCAGCTATGTGTCATTATATCGTCAAAAATGACTTTATGTTTCGTCTTCTTCTTCTTCTTCTTCTTCTTCTTCTTCTTCTTCTTCTTCTTCTTCTTCTTCTTCTTATAATTATTATATGTACACATACTTGTGATATTTTGAAAGAGACATCTTTTGAAGACATGGTTTATTATATTATAAAAATAGGATGGTGTGGTATGATTTCCAGTAACAACTCTCCACAAAGAAAAAATGACGTACAAGTCTACAATTATAGGTCACCGTATGGCCTTCAATAAGAAACAAAACCCATACCGCAAAGTAAGCTATAACAGGCCCGGAAAGGACAAATGAAAAACTATTCAAACGAGAAAACTAAGACCCGATATATGTACAAACCAATGAACGAATAACAAATATTGCATACAACAACAACAACAACGACCGACAACCGCTAAATTACAGGCTCCTGACTTGGGAAAGGCACATACAGAATGTGGCGGGGTTAAACACGTTTGCTGGCACATAACCTGCCCCCTAACCTTGGCCAGTGGTTAACAGTACAACATCAGAACAAACTATAAAAAGCAGTTGAAAATAAACTTAACTCATCAGATCTGTGCAAATAGCTAGAAAAAAACTAACAAAAACACAAAATACAAAGTACAAATCTGCGAATACTCGCAGTTATTCAATGCTTTTCAACTTCGTACTTTATTTGGCCTTTCTATCTTGTTTGATTCGAGCCTCAATGGTTAGTCTTGTGTAGACGAAACGCGTGTCTTGCGTACAAAATTTCAATCCTGGTATCTATGATGAGTTTATTTACTGACTGCGCTGGTTCAAAGACAATCACAACTAATAAAAAAAATCATGTATCTTAGACTGAAATACCAATTAGTGCACATTCAACAACCAATGGATTTAGTGTAAAGACGTCATTAACATCCAGAGAAAAACATGACCTTGTTCAATGCCAAACTGTAGGCATCGACAGGTTTAAGGACCGTGAATGTAAATATGTGTATAACTATAATCTGTAGTTTGTTTTAATTTACTTATAACGAAATCGATTTGTTTACCCATAAAAACAATATTCAAAGATATGATTACAGTGCTGAATTGGTAACCTTTTAAAATAAGTTTATTTAAAGGATCAATAAATTTACTCGGATCGTGTCGAAATTTACATGCTTGGTTAATAACATCAACGTTAAGAGTAGGAATTTGCTACCCCGTTTGCAATAAGTTTTCTACAGGTGCAGTTAAACTTCCAAACCAATTGTGTGTATCTATGAAAGAATTTAGTAAAGTTTTTATGTAATTTGTGATATCTAAATCCTAACTTTATAATTTACCAGTAATACATAGATTATTTTTTTACATTTTAGATATATGTGTCCCTGTCCAATAATATGATGCTTTAAACAGACTTCCAATGGAGTTTTCAGGGGTTTTTTTTCCAGGAACGTTTACTACATTTTGTTCGCCCTCAATATTGTCTTTTTAAAAGTTTAACAAAAATACCCAAGACAAAATCAAACGCTATCATTCAACGAAACAAGTGAAAAATAACTGCCATATTCCTGACTTGGTACAGGCATTTTACAAACAAAATAGTGGGTTAAACCTGGTTTTATAGCTAGCTAAACCTCCTACTATATAACGGTTGTTGATAGTACCGTTTAATTGACAAAATCAGTCGAGCAACCTAAACAGACATTACAGAGGTGAAAGTATTTTTGCACCATGTAGAAGTCATCACTGTGACTTTGAGATGAAGAACAGCAACAAAAGCGTCGTTACTTTTCCTTCTGTGTGTTTTTTTGCTGTGTTTGCTCTGTTTTTGTGTCATGGGTGGGTATCCAATAGCCTTTGTTTTTCTATTATGATATGTTTATATGACAATAATTGGGATCCAGCAGCCAAAACTGTGGATATATAAATCACAACAATCATACAAATTAATTTGACAAAGACGCCAACAAAAAAGGTGTAGTAGATGGTAAGTTTCAAATTTGACAATAACGTAAAAAAAAGTTTGTGTTGTTGATGGTACATACAGTAAATAGTACACATTCTCGAAAATTAGGTAAATATAAAAACAAGGGTCAACAAAATTGAAAAAGAAGTTGTAAAATCGTTTTGTGTCCGAATCGCACCGCAGGATCCACCTGCACAAGGAAAATTCAAAGTTAAACAGTCAAAAACCAGATGGCGGGATATATAAATATCGAGTAACGTCAAAAGTCATACGACCAAAAAACATAACAGCACTTATTTAAAAAGGACGAGTATATGGAGGAAACATTTCAGATAACTGAAATAGTTTAATTTAACCAAACATTTCTTGAAGGTGTCAGGTATAACAATGAGAGTACAAGAGAAAAAGTTGCAATTTGATCCAAATGGTAAAGAACAATAGGCGATCGGGATATCCAATCAAATACAAATTATTGTTAACATATGAGAACTATGAAAGTACCTAAAGAGTGGCATTGTGATTAGAATATACTTAACTGAGTATTGAATCTGTTTTTGTTTTGTTTTGTTTTAGGATTCATTATAGTCTAGTGGAAGGAAGCCATCCTCATTGTGTACCAATTAATAAATCGTTTATAGAAGGATATAACTTATTTTCCGTATAACCTGAACTCTATCAATTATAATGAAAACACTTGCTACGCTAAAATCGCATAACGAGACTGTCAAATTGTTAACAAACTGAGTTAATTTCATAATGATTAATTTGCTAAAATTTTGTTTCATTTTTCTTGAGGTTAATGTATAAAATGGTTAATTGATAAAGCTATTTTTTAAAGAACTGTTGTCTAGAATCGTTTTGAAAATTGATTCCTAATCTGAATGTCTAAAATTATGATCATTGGTCTTCAGATTTACTGAATAATATGTTTCTTTTGTGCATTAAACAGTCATGAATATAAATGTCGAAAACGTGTACAAAAACACACGACACTGTACACGTACTAGTGTTTTGGTGTTGTTGTTTTTTCTCACGTTTATGCAAAATCACCCGAGAAATGTGAAGATAATGACAAATAATTTAGAAACATATGAAATCAGGTATAAGTATGACCTGGGACTATTATACTAACGGGACTGGAAACTGATCGATCTGTTGAGATTTCATTGTCCCGATAGCGGATTATTGATTTTTGTTTTGATTGACAGCTTATCGTGCCACGTGGTTAATTAGCCTTCGGTACATGTAAACAATTGATTTCGGCGAACAAGTCAGCTTATAGAATACCGTTAAAATTGGTGGACTTGAAATTGAAAAAATAATTAAATGCAAAAAAAAATTAAAATATATGAATAACAAAACTATTTTAACAAATTAAATATATTTACTTGAAATAAATGTTTTCAAACAGGAATAAACTAATGCCGGTTAAAACTGGGACAAGTTCTTGGAAAAAGTAGTTTTGAAAGATAAATACTTTTCTTATTGTTAACGAAAATTATTAATAAGTAGTCAATATATTAGTGTTGAAAATAAAACAAATAAAGTCGAAATGCCGGCGCTTTACTTGACCGCTAAGAAAACAACGTGTCGCCGAAAGTTAACAGATCATAATTAATCCTAATAAAACAATAAATGTGCAATAAAAACAATGTTGGCAATTTCAGTTCATAATTAATCCCTATAACAAAAGTTACCCGTGGTCTAATAAAACATAGCCACATTGTTTTGAACTTTTCTAAATTTCGTGTTTACACCTAAATTTCAATATGGCAGAAATAGCAGTGAAAGGGCCTACTTTTGTAGTTCTGATTGTGGAACTTATTGAACATATTTTCACGAAGTCATATGCTTATGCCACCCGAAGACCATTACTAAGCAAAAAACACCCCGATTTTAATACAAATATTGCACATATAAATAGGAGTAAGCAATTTTATAGGAACAGTATAATTTATTTGAACCCTGCATGTGGTTTCCGTTTGTAATGAGAATGAGATTTATATTCCACTTTTCACTTTAAAAAGTGACAATAAAAAATAGGCCAATCCAACCTATAACCTATAAATATGATTTTACAACAAACCGAACTCGCGTATCTCTTTTCAATCAATAGTTTTAAGAAATTTTATGAATCATACTTGTTTTCCCTGCGTCCCGACGCTATTATCATCCTGAAAAAATTCAACCTTTAGATGTCGTTTTTTACACTTAAGCCGGGATTTGGTGATTAATAACAACTGTCAAAGATCGAGATATCTTTTATCATTAAAGTAATCGTGTTTACATTAAGGATTATCATTTCGAATAACTATTAAAAATAAAACAAATTACAAAGATTATACGATCAAGACACGCTGTCACTGTCAAAACAATATGGCGTATCGATAAATCTCGCGCAGGTAAAGTCTCGTTCTAACGACCGTGATGTTGAGTATGATTACACTGATTGGTGTAACAGTTTCCAGTCCCGTTAGTATAATAGTCCCAGGTATGACACTGTTACTCAACGGTATGTATGGACAAAGACATTTGACTGTTTTATAATCAGGTATTGTAAACAAAAAGTACATATATCATATATAAAAGTGTTTTTCATAATACAAATTCTAAGATACAGATGCTAACAATTTGCATTTGTCATTGCACAAAGCAAACATACCTAGATTGCACATTCACTGTGTCTGTCTTCTTAAAATAACGTCCCCAACATTGATGCAAAATGAAATGAGTTGATGGTCTATCTTCTTCAATTATACAAAATGTAATAATTGATTGTGACTTGTATCCTTATTAAATGTCTTCGAGTAGGCAATTCTTCAAAAAATAAAAGCTGATTTTAAGAAAAACTGAAAAACGTGTGTTGCCATTTCTATATGATTTCTATACAAATGTTCATCTATTTTGAAAGAATTCATTCAGTAATATTTCAGAAAATATAAGAGACAAATGCATTCTTTTTTGTTCTTATTTTATTATTATAATAAAACGAGCCAAAGTTGTATGCAAACGTTTATTAAAATTTGTGACATAGCCCATTAAGGAACAAGGATCACGGAATCTTAATTATGTTCTTCTTGATAATTTAGCAGAATCGTGTTTCGTATGTTCGTAAATACATACAATTCATATATTTTTCATAAATGAATTGAATCCACTTCTTTCTATCCCTTAGGTCTTATGCATTATACATTTGTCACTACGGCGGTTTTGTTAAAAAAAGATACACAATGATAAAATGAATACACATTCTTGTAGATTGAGACCATTGAACCGGAACTATTGAATTCGATATTTACAAAAAAACACTTGTGTGTGCAAACAGATATTTAAATCTGTTTTAACAAGTACAAGGTCTTTAAATATTTCTGAATGACGCAAATTTGTAAATAGGGCAAATTAACTTTGATTTAAACAGTCTTATATTATTTAAGAACTATTCAATAGATACATTTTTTTTCATTTTTTATTTTTTTTTTTAATGTAGTATTGTAATTGATTTGAAATTAACCTTTGACACTGAAGAATAATAGATTGATGAATTTTTGACGATGATTATGTTTAATATTTGTATGTTCTAATTCGATTGTTCTTTCATCAAATATTTGTTTTTGGACTTCTTTCTATCCCTTAGGTCTTATGCATTATACATTTGTCACTACGGCGGTTTTGTTAAAAAAAGATACACAATGATAAAATGAATACACATTCTTGTAGATTGAGACCATTGAACCGGAACTATTAAATTCGATATTTACAAAAAACACTTGTGTGTGCAAACAGATATTTAAATCTGTTTTAACAAGTACAAGGTCTTTAAATATTTCTGAATGACGCAAATTTGTAAATAGGGCAAATTAACTTTGATTTAAACAGTCTTATATTATTTAAGAACTATTCAATAGATACATTTTTTCATTTTTATATTTTTTTTTTAATGTAGTATTGTAATTGATTTGAAATTAACCTTTGACACTGAAGAATAATAGATTGATGAATTTTTGACGATGATTATGTTTAATATTTGTATGTTCTAATTCGATTGTTCTTTCATCAAATATTTGTTTTTGGACTTAGGACGCTTAACGTAGGCTGATCTCTTAAAAGTGAGTACTATTTTTTTTTTTTTTTTTATTTCAAATGATATGGTAAGTGTGGATAACGGTTTCATGTGTTTACTGAATACATTGTATCTAATACACCATTCAACAAGTTGGATCAAATGTACACCGTACTTTTTATTTGTAGATCTATGCATCTTCTAATACCCCTTTTTTGTTGGGAAGGGGTATCATTTTATTAGGGGAAACACACTGATACATGTTTTGAAATAATTTGTGTGATTTTATGGGTCAGGTATATGTCCATAAATTAATATTAAACAGTAGTTGTCACTTTATATGCAGTTGTTAAGTCATTGAACAACTTAAATGCCGAAACATGCACATTTCTTATATCATTCAAACATGGGCGGCAGTAATACAATAAAAAACGTTGTTCAATATTACGATTTTAAATACTTACTGACATATTACCAATACTGCCGATTGTAATTAAATGTTTGAGATGACTTAATCAAATCTGTTAGGGCAGTTTCTGTTTTCCGTTTTCCTGATAGTCACTATCCAACCAAATGCTGTAACCATCTAATATAGCCTTGTATAGTAGCACAAACAAAAAATAAGAAGATTAACGACATCAATCAGAAACCATATGACCAATGATATAAACAAGTATATAACACTATTGGGCCTCAACATGGCGCAAAATATATTCCTTATATGTTACAAAAATGAACACAAGTCCACGGCACGACAAAAGTAAATAAAAACATCATAAAAAAGGAAAACAACACTTTATCAAAATTTATGTTATAAGCAGCAAACTAAGAGTAAATAAGACTGGCGACATCCAACAAAAAATTAACACCTGACCCTGGATAGGTAAATACAGAAATTTGGCCGTGTTTCACGCAATAACCAAAAGTTAGTTCTACCTAAGAAATAAACCATGTTTCCAGCACTAATATTTTGATCAGAATAGAGAATTGAAACGGGAAATGTGTCAAAGAGACAACAACCAGACACTAGAGCAGAAAACAGCCCACCAATGGTCTTCAATTCAGCGAGAAAATTTCACACCTGGAAGCAGTCTTCAGTTGGTCCCTAAACATAAGCGAAATGGACGTCACACTTAACTCCAAAACATCGAAAAAAACAAAATCAATTCAACACACAAGACAATAAAATGGCTAGAGGTTCCTGAATTTGGACAGACGTAAAAATGCGACGGGTTAACATATTTTGTGAGATCTCTACCCTCCTCCTGTACATCAAGTTAATATGGAATATGGACAAACACAGAGCAAAAAGCACAGTAAAAATCAGTGTTAAAAAGTCCGAGTCCAATGTTAGAATAGGCAACAGAAGAACCAAAGCAAAACGACAACGAAAACATAAATTAACAAAGGACTACTAGCAGTTACTGACATGCAGTACACATTGAAAAGATTAAGAGTACAGAAACCAGTCTGAGAAAAGCATGACATTGTACAAAGCCAAAATGAATGTTTCAACAAGATATTTGACTAAACGTGTATAGCCAAAGATATCAGGCACATTATATTAAGCAAATTGTGATTCTGCTTTTCAAACTATTAGCTACTTTTTTTTTTTTTTTTTTTTTTTTTTTTAATCAGTGGTCATTCTGTTGAAAAGTGAACGGTGTATGTTTTAATTGTGTGTTTTTCAGAGTGTTAGTGGTTTATCTATCGATCTTTTTGGTATGTTTGGTGATTTCCGTTATTCCGTTTGATGTATTCTTAAGTCAATGAGAAAGACATGCACGCCACTTTTTATAACATCAAATAATATGGCATGATTGCAAATGAGCCACCAATCTATTAAAAATCAACGCATAAAAGGAGTGAACAATTACAGGTCACCGTTAAGCCTCCAACAATGATCGAAAGCAAAACCATTAATGGGCAATACAATCCCTTATTGCACAAGCAAGAATAACTAAAATGTGTGCATCTTTGATGCAATTGGTAAGCTTTCGTGAGTAATTCAAGAAGCCGATACATACTGGGCAGATGGTGTTTTTCAGGCTACATTTTCATTTTTTTTTTTTAAATTGTGTTTATCATCAGTTTTATTTGCAGTAACAGTTAAAGGTATGAAATAACAGTACACAACTTCAGTATTTCAATTTACAACTTACCCCAAACCTTCAGTATTTCAATTTACAACTTACATTCAAAAACGTAAACATTGTTTGCTGTTTTATCAGCAGGTTAAGTCACAAACGCTTTTTTGCGGTATTTATATATGCATTTAATATTGTTTGCAATTTCAGATGCAAATTAATGGCTTTTACCTCCCTCTTTAACTATCGTTCTACTGCTCGCATTTTATACAATTTATACACCATAGTTTAAGTAATTCCTACAAATTTTATGACATGCATTAACCTAAATACGACCACATATGTTTCTGTTGTTGGTTTGTATGTACCATTACTCAGGCATGCAAAGATTTCAATTTTCAAATTTGTTTGGATTAATTTTTTCGTATACATTTCTGATGACAAAATGACAATAAGATCGACTCAACAAGTCTGAGATTTTTAATGTAATGCATGGAATCATATAATCCGATAAATTCGAAATGTATCACGTTTATTTGCTTCTGTACAAACATTTGAATTATTTTGAACATATCGAATCTAATTTTCAATGTATCGTTAAACTTTCGACGAAAGAAATAATGTTGGTGCAATTGAAAACTTTAATCTAATTCTACTTACAAAACATGCAAAAACAAACATTATTTTATTTTCAGTAACTTCGTTGAGGACGGATGGGGCCTTCGAATATGTTCTCCAAGTTTGTATAGTTTTTTTTATACATGAACATATCATTATGAAAATGGTTACCACGGTTCGACGTTGCAAAGTTAAGTGACGATGATGTATTTTTAACATTTCAAAACAGCAAAACAGTTAAATATATATATATCCATGTAAATTGCCGATCTATTTACAATTTCAAAGTGTTTTAGTAAAATTTTAAAATGTAAAGGGTAGATATAAAGTGATTGTACACTTTATATTAACAAAAGGCATATACACATTAACTAATTATCTGGAACTGTACAAGGCATTTAAAAAACTTCCACCGTACATAAAGATTTTTATAAAAGATTTTGTCAACGACAACAAGGACACACATTTCTTCAATGGTATGTTTTCATTTAAATAACAACATCACAATATCAGGTCTATAATTATTAAAGATTGTATTCAATCGACATGCCTGACTTCACAATAGTTTGTTCATTGGGTTTTTGTTAACGCATACACCCTGGTTAAAATTTTATCTTTTTTTTTTTCAACGATAGATAATTGAGTTAAAATGTGTGTTGAATTTCATTTGATATAAATGTTTTTCACTTTAGAATTTTACTTTGCTGAATTATGAGGAGTCTAAGTAAATATATGTCAATTTAAATCTTCTTTTATTTTAGATTTGTGCTCATGACTTCGGAAATTTAATTTCGGATGATTTGTTAAAAGGTGAGTACAATTCGTATCTCAAAATGAAAATATATGTGCGGACAACATACATGTAACTTCATATTTTATCAATGATTCCTTGTATTTTAAAAGCAAATTACATTGGTTTTAGATAAGACCAAAAGCCCCCTCCCTTAAATCACTTAATATATTTTTTTGTTTTGTTTTAACCTTAATGTTTGATTTATCATGTAAACATTTTAAAACTTTCAAACTTTTCTAAGGATTAGTACAAAATTAAACTTTAATATCGATTATATCGGATTTATCTTACTGGGAATAACTGTATTGTGTATTTTCTTTGATAAAATGATATATTCATTCATTCAATTTAAATTTTTACTATATAATTATGCCCTGTTGGACAATTTAGTTAGTTAAATGCATATAAGATTTTTAAAAGAACTAGAAGGCAATGTGCATTCGTTTTATTATTTTTTATTCTATATATTACGCTCTTTAGAGTTATAATACATAAAACCATTCCAGTCATTGTAATCAATGCGGTTCATTGTTTTGTAGATAATAGGTGGCAAAAAGGTGCAATTACCTGTTCAAAAGAGTACAAATTAGGAATGAACAAGGATGATCAAACACTTCAAAACGAAAGTATGAGGATTGAAAGGGAGCACGTTATTCCTAAAAATAGATTTAAACAAACAACAAATAAAATTCTTACATCAGAAAATCTGTTTTATATTTAATTTTCCAAATTTCTTATTGAATATTTGAAATAAATTGGTAGCCAAAACTCAGTTATCTAAATCATATCTAATAACTTCTTGTATATTTGTCGATCTCAAATCCAATCAACTTAAAAATTAATCAGGTTTGATATTATGTTTTACTGTTGAACCGCTTTAGGCAATATCAATTCCCGCTTTTCATCTCGGTAAGAGGAATAACAATTGGTGCAAACAGTGCAAATCATTACATGAAAGAAGCTTAATTCTATAATAGTTCAAAAATATACTAGCATACGAGTATACAAGCAAACAAATAATAACCAAAACCAGTGAATAAGCTTAGGGTTTCTCATCAGGTGTAACCTAAACAGGTATCGCTTCCCATCATACGGGGAATAAACATATTTTAGAATTTTGTCTTACCAGTGACTGACAAATTCCGGACTGCTATGCTTTCTTATCACAAGTTTATTTATACATGTCTGAGTACAGACACATATTTCTTATAATGACTAATTTTGAAATGTAAAAACCAATCACCGAATTTAGCTTTGCCTTTTAAATCCATCTTTCAAGTTGACAACTGATTTGTATAGTTTGTTCTTATGTTGTACTGTGACACCACTGTCTCAGGTCAGGGGAGTGTTGGCGCCTTGAAACGAGTTTAACTCCGCCACATTCTGTATCTGCCTGTCCTAAGTAATGCAGGAGCCTATAATTCAGTGGTTGCCGTTTGTTGCTGTATAACATATTTGCTTTTCGTTCATTATTTTGTTCATAAAATAGGCTGTTAGTTTTCTCGTTTGCATTGTTTTACATTTGTCATTTCGGGGCCTTTTATAGCTGACTATGCGGTATGGGCTTTGCTCATTGTTGAAGGCCGTACAGTGATCTATAGTTGTTAATTTCTGTGTCATTTGGTCTCTTGTGGAGAGTTGTCTCATTGGCAATCATACCACATCTTCTTTTTTTATATTTACCACAGATATAAAAAAAACAAATGTGCACACGGTAACTCGCACAAATCTAGATTACATGTTTAGGGAAACTGTTGGGAAAACATAAGAACTATTTATCATTTTATCTTTTTCGCATTCCTGTTCGACAATTTGATCGTTACACCGGGTTTAACAGTCCACAAATAGAAGTTTCGACCAAGTGATAGTAATATCAGTTTTACTGCACAAAATGCGAATTTCGTCATAAATGTCTCCTCAATTGTGCTATAATGTTCAAATGTTTATTAAATAAGGAAGAGCTAATAAACCAAAAATGTATAGCCATAGCATGGCAAGGAATCAGAGATATGCAGGAGGGAGGTATACTCTTTAATTTAGAATAATTTCCAAAAATTTATAACAACAAATTAAATTTTAAAAACACAATATCCGTATATTCAGGTTAGTACCGACGTACTGGCTACTGGGCTGGTGATACTCTTGAGACCTAACAGTTCACTACAAGAGGTACCAACCCAATGATAGTAATAACATTATCGGTGCCAGTTTTAACTGCTCAATACCGAAATCCGGCAAACTTGTATAATATTAAACACATACCGACTAACAGTTTAAATATGTGTATTGTATCATATATCAAATTTATTTGTTCAGTGTATGTTCACTGGTGTTAATATGTCTTTTGATTGAAATTTCAATTGATATTTTATAGTGTGTCTTTCTATGTTGTGATGTTACACTATTGTTTCAGATAAGGGTGAAGGTTTGGTACCATTAAAACGTTTAAACCCGCTGTAATTGTTTGCACCTGTCCTAAGTCAGGAATCTGATGTTCAGTAGTTGTCGTTTGCTGATGTGGTTCATAAGTGTTTCTCGTTTCTCGTTTTTTATATAGATTAGACCGTTGGTTTTCCCGTTTGAATGGTTTTACACTAGTCATTTTTGGGGGCCCTTTATAGCTTGCTGTTCGGTGTGAGCCAAGGCTCCGTGTTGAAGACCGTACTTTGACCTATAATGGTTTACTTTTATAAATTTTTACTTGGATGGAGAGTTGTGTCATTGGCACGCATACCACATCTTCTTATATCTATATAAAGATATAATACATGATGCTTTTAAAGGTTGCACTTCTGTTAAGATAGACAATGCAATTTCCCATAGAAACTCCATTTACGGCTAAAACTGTGCCACTTTTACTATGAAGTTTCGTAAATATCCTAGAATGGAAAGTTGATAAGCACTTATATTTTATTCAAAGGTCAAAACATAGGGCTGTGCGGCATATTTTCAACATTTATATGCTCAGAACTTCTAAACGTATACTAAAATTCTGTACTACGCTCCCCTCACTTTGGGTTTTCTTTAGAATTAAATTTTCGCCGCTACCATGTGTATTTATACTGGTAACATTCCCAAGTTATGTCTCTATGAGATGAAACATATAGATCATATCTGCGAACCAGTACGTAAACAAAACAAAATATCTATGAATATTATATATCTCCCCAAAAGAGGCGTGGTTTGTGAAACAACTGTATTTACAAAGTGCAACCTAAATGTTAATGAATTGAACGGTATTTTCAGAATATCTGTAATTGAAATTGAAGTATGACATCAGTGGCTGCCCGTTCTACCTCCAATGGAACAGAAATGCCTCTCCCAGGACAAATTTGGGAAAACGGACGTATGAAGGAATGTCAAGAGGATGTCAAAAAGAAAGGAGAGGTAAGATTTAAGAATGAAAATTTGCATCCTATTTGAAACTTTATGAACGAATAGAGAGTAACTTAATATATATGGCATCCTCTTCAAATGAACTTTGGTGGATAGTTGTCTCATTGTCAATCATACCACATCTCCTTTTTTATTAGTGTAGCATTACTCCGTGGAAATGGTGTGATAGTTTACAAGTGAAGTTAACAATCTGTATTTACAATCAGTAAAGCCTACGAATACGTAGAATTAAACAACATTTGCTTCTTCATATCGCATAAAACAAATTGAACGTATCCTTGCATATATGAAAACAATATTTGACACAGTCTAGATATGCAACCAAAATGTCAATATCTTCTAAAAAATAAAAACCGAGATACATATATGTGTAACCATCACCAAATTACTTATAAATTAAAGGTAACAATTATCATTTCAATGAAACAGTTTTGGTTGTTTTCTTTTTCAGTGAGTATTAAAACAACCCTTATACGTGAGTTAAATTATAATATTATTAGAGATTTTAATAGAACGACAGGGATTAGGAGCAATGAACTCTGGCTCTATATACACATCATAGTGTTCAGTCAAGAGAACTGATGGTGCGAACGTCTATATGAGATCATTGTCTTTTTAAGATAAGACATTTTTATTTTACGAAGTCATTCTTTAATGATTTTTTTTCCCTAATATTAAATACTATATGTACAAATCATAGTTTTCAGTCAATAGAACTGATGGTGCGAACGTTTATATGACATCCTTTGTTTTTTTTTGTAGCTACCACATTTCTATTTTACAAAGTCATTCATCAATGTTTTTTTTCTATTATTAAATACTTTTTATTGTGATTTTTACTATACATTGTTTTATCCACTTTATGGTATTAAAGGTAGACATAGCAAGATCTCTACGAACACTACATCGTGACCTTTACTCTTCTGGGTCAAGAACACCGCCAGCGCTTATCTTCCATAAAATATGAATGTTTTTATAATTAACGGAATTGTTGTTGATGGTATTTGTTACGTCATTGGTAGTATGACTTTTGACGTCACTCGGTATTTGTGCATCTAGCAATCGGATTGTAGGTTTTAAACGTTCCTGTTGCATGCCAGTTTAGATATGAGGATATGACGTACGACTTTTTTGCATTGTTGGTTACATTTTGTTAGCCCTTGTTTTTATATTTTACTTAAGGGTGTACTTAGGTGAGGTTTAGTGATTTGTGTCAGATTTTCGGACTACTTGGTTTTTTTCCTTCAATACAGGGTAAAATATTTCGCCCCATAACACCCATTTTTCTTTTCATTTAAAACTTCAATAGCTCATATAAGGTCATTTACCAAAATTTAAGTAGGTTCTAGATTTCTTTTCTTTCGATTCGAGACCCAAATAATACCAATGCAAATATAAGGTAAAAGTCCGAGTCAGCCGTTTCCCGCCATTTTTTAAAAATCAAATATCTCGAAGAGGAGCTCCATAACCTATCAATATTTTTAGCTTATGGTGTTCCTTAACTAATGCTCTTCCGACTAATAGTATTAATCTTAAATTCTAGATTTTTTTAATTTCACCTAAGTACATCCTTAATTGAACTTTCTCGATAAAGTCTATTTAAGTACGGCATAATGTTTTTATAAACTAATTTCACCACCAACAACAAAAACTGTTTTTGCTGGTCTCTTTGTTAGATTTACTATCAACTACAATAAGTTTTTTGCTGGCGTCTCTGTCAGATTTGTTTATGTGTTTGTTTGAATTTTTTTTATCAGTTGTGTTGTCTGTCCATGTTGTCAGTGATGTTTGTTTACACATGCATTTTTATTATGCACTGCTGGATCAAAATTATTTTCAGATTAACCTAGTATATCCACTTTGATTGCACGCCCAATGTTGTCAATATAGTGGAACAACAAACAAACGTCATTAGTCGGAAGTTTGGCTACCTATAAAACTAGGTCACTCTATCATTTTCCTTTGAAAATGCCTGTATCAAGTCAGGAATATGCCAGTTGTTTTCAATTTGCTCTGTTTGTTAGTATATTTTAATTTTTGATTTCGTCAAGTTTTATGGACTTACGCCTTTTTAATTTACCTTGGAGTTCGGTATTTTTGTTTATACATTTGTTTACATGTATTCACAACTTTTCTAGAATCCCTAAGATTAACTTGACATACGTTCTTTGTGGTATTGTTGACAACCCAATATTGTATTTATTTGCTTAATGTAAATCTTTTTTCGTTCAACTTGGTTCGAACATTTTTAGAATATATGCTTGTATTTTCTACATGTAAGCATGCATGTCATAGGTATTACGATAATAGTTTTCTTGTTTTAGGGAAAAACGTCAGGACAAATCCGGTTACAGTTTACAGAACACATCGAATTGTCCACTCGTATGTATCTAGATATAAAACAAATGATTATGACTCATCAATATGTGATGCATCATAGCAATACACCAATCTTCTTAGTAGAATTGTGGCTTATGGGCAAAATATATCATCATAAAACAAGTGTACCGAAAATAAGCAGTCATCGGGTGGAAAATGGAAGAGCTTATTTATAATGTAGAATATTTGATCATATCAGAGAAGGCATCGATTATACTTTCTATTCTTGTCAACTCAAATCATTGTTCAAACAACTTTCACATGAGCGTCATCATATCTGACATGTGCAATCGAATAGGAGTGGTAACATAAAGATTCATCAAAGGTTTCGACGGAAATAAATGATTATATATATATTCACATCACCGGATTCTTAATAATAAGTTAACCGTTCGAAATATGAGCAGCTTATTTAAGTCATTTCTCAGACTATTCCATTTCTAAAGACACGAACGATGTGATGAGGTTTCACAGAACCAAACCGCGACAAATAAAGAAACGGTATCTATCAAAAGTACAATTTGATAGTTTTGTGATATATATTGATCAGAATTAACTTCCATGAAGAACATTAACTCTTCGAAATGCATTCATCTATTGAGTCTCTTAAATGTTTCTAAACGATTTTTACTTTATGTTCTAGTTCAAAATACGATATTTCCAGGATTAGAAGGCTTAATAATTGTATATACTATACCAGTGAAACCTAGTGAATAGTAGATAAATAAAGTTTGAGTGCATTTTTGTAAATATTTGTTTGGTCTTCCTATCTTTCTTTCTCTATTTTTTTTTTCTTTCTTTCTTTCTTTCATTTTTTATTTCTATATAATATATGTATCTATCTACCTATCAGTCTATTTTCAATTCTAAAATCTGAAAACAATTTTTGCTCATTCTGTGTTCTTATCAGATTTGTGACTCATAAAACTCACGTTGGACTAAAACAATGGTTCGTTGTGCACAAAAAAAAATGTAGAAAGCATAACTGTTTGAAAATTTAAGAAACTGAATAGGAAAAATGAAAGTTGATTGGTTAAACATGCCCATCAAGAGAATGTGAAATCAACTACTGATTCAAGCAATATGTTTCCATTTCATGTCAAGTTTTATTTCGCGGTTTTAATTTAAAAATTAAAACATTTGGCAGGTATTCTGATATGTTTCGCAGAAGAAACAACACTTAATATCCCCAATTCTGAACTCATTAATCAATTAGAAATATGCAAACCCTTATGTGAATGGCTGATGGTAACAGAGAATTGCTCTAAACATTGAAAGCAATGGGAAGGTCTTTCGATAGAGGTTCGACTGGGATAATGGGCTGGACATTTAAAATGCCATTGAAAAATTAGGGCATATTGGATAGAAAAAGACATTAAGCTTGTCAACAGGCCATTTAACGACACCTCAAAGAGTTGTTGCAGGACTTCTTAACGTGTAGAGATCGTAGCATGCTATAATGGACGAACAGTTGTTTGTTCGAAACCTAACAGAATTAAAAAAATAGATAACATCTTGGAGAAGAACACAATTTATAGCATTGATTAACGTATTTTGGAGAAGAAAACAATTTATAGCATAAATTACCGTATCTTGGAGAAGACCACAATGTATAGCATACATTACCGTATCAGTCGACTTTTTTTGTATCTCGAGAACTAAGTAAAATAGTATCTCTTAATGCGACACACACACACACACATCGTATTGGTTGAATGTTGGTGATTTTGACCGTAACATTGGGTAGTGTCTAATTCTAGCGTAAAACAAATATATACCCATGTTATTATCCTAACAGTCATTTCTAGCCTCAAATAGAACGTGACGTTAAAGCTTTTTTTTTTAAATGGATATTATTAGTAATTATAGTCAGTTATATAAGATAGAAAATAATTTTCTTTTTTTTTCAGTGTGATCGATTGCTCAAGGTAACGAAAACCAAACAGTCATTGGAAAATTGTGAAAAAGAAAAACCAGTTGCAGTTCTGTCTATCATAGGAGAGGCTAAAAAGTATCTGCCTAATGAGACGATTAAAACTCAACTTAAAAGTGGTCTGCTTGAATTAATGAATACAACATGTAAGCGAACATTTTGTATTATTCATTTTCTTTCTTTGACTTTGTATATAAATTGTCACTTTAAATCTCAATTCGGTTCACTCATTCGTTGGAGAAGCAAAAATAAACTTTGTTCATACATTTGAGAAAAATAATTATGGCGTGCTGTATTTAGTTTGAATTATAAAAAACAGTGCTTTTATTTTGTTAATTTTACAAATCAAACGCAAGGCCATATTGAACGAATTTACATATATGGGATTACTCGTGTGATTTTCTTTTCAACACTTATAGTCTTAATTGGTGTAAAAATAACTATATAATTATTCCAGTACTATTATAATCATCATTATTTGGTTACTTTCAGATATATGGATAATAACTGAAGGACAAGATACCTGCATTGGGCAGATTGTTGAAGAAGTGATTCGAGAACACACAGACAAAAGTCAATCCTGTTGTTTCCATAAGGATGATATTGTAAGGGACATTTGAAAGACACTAAAGATTTAGTCATATTTTTCAATACACACTAGGGTAGCTTATAAAACATACTAATATTGTTTTTAAAACACACTAGAATTACTTTCAAAACAGACTAAAACATTGTGAAAACAGTTATTACATGTATTTATTCTTGCCTTTATCATTATTTTAATTGACAATTCGTCAGAATCAAATATTTTGTGTAAATATTTCTAAAAATAGTCAATTCACTTCCCATTACTTACTTTAAATCTTCTATAGTTCATCAAATGATTAGCAATTTCTATATTGCAACTGCAAATGTCGGAAAAAGATTACATCTAGATGTTATCATCATGGGACGATAGTTAGAACTATGTTTTGAATTTGGTGCCATTTGAAAGCCAAATTATTCGTGAAATGAAATGCATTTATTCAATAGAGTACAAAAAATTTTAAAAAGATTTTAAAAGTGAGGCGAAAGATAACAAAGGGACATTCAAACTCGTAATTATACAATAAATTGAAAACGCCATGGCTAAAAACGAAAAAGACCAACAAACAAAAAACAGTACACAAAAAGTACACACTCATAGCATAGAAAACAAAAGACTGAGGGTGATCTTGTAAATAAAAATTGGTGATTAATCTAGTTGGTTTGTCAGAATCGGGGAAAAGGGGACGGGATTGTCATGACAATTTAAAAATATTCCTCGTCATCTGTGAAACAGATTTTCCATAACGGTCAACAAACTGGTGATGGCATCCCTAAAATGTACAAAGGGAGGATTTCAACTGTTCTAATCGGAACTCTTTGATTGATTCCCCTGTAATATCGTATCAACTGGGAGATATAAACTCCGTATGTAGGCGCGACATAAAAATGAAATTCACGATTTGGAAACTGAAATCATCTCTTTTGTCGTAAAGTTTTGTTCTCAACAGACCCTCATTGTTAATGTCTAGATGTAAGTCAAGATATGAGACAGACTTAACTGTATCTGTTGTATTCTTTATCTGAAGTTCGATGGGATAAATGAGTTCAAAATAGTCACCAAATTTTAGCTAGTTACTGAGAGAACATCATCTATATAGCGGAAAGTGAAGTTGGAGGATACTGTTATCTTCTTTTCATTCTTCCTACGAAGTTCCTGAATGAAGTCAGCCTCATATGAATAAAGGATCAAGTCGGCAAGAAGAGGATCACAGTTGGTTTCCATGGGAATGCCGATTGTTTGTTGAAAAACACGTCCTCCAAACGTAACAAATATGTTCTAAACTAAGAAATCAAGCATATTAATAATGTCAGTTTCAGAGAATTTTTTGTTTGAACCTGATTGAATTTTTACAAAGTATGATTTATTCCTCCTTAAAACAAGATAGTTGTATCTACATTGAACATTCTTTTTATGAAACAAACCAGGACCAACTCTTTCAATATCTCTTATAGTTTGGAATGGGCAATACTTGTGTAAAGTGTAATGAAGTCAAATGTTTTAATACTATTGCAAGATGAAAGAATCTAAGATTGTATGTACTCTAAAAGATCTACTGTACATCTGATTCACGCCACCTCTAGATTATGTAGTTTCACAAAAACTTTGAAGTCCGGCTTTGAATAAGATTTGTCAATATAAAGGGTTCTGTCTCAAGTAAGAAACCTTTTAATTAATTTTCTATTTTATATATTAATGTTAGTAGCAGACCATTGATGGTCCCTGTTCGATGTTTTACAACGTTTAAAGATCTAATTAAGGCGATGTAGGACATATTGTATAGACTATTGTCTTTTTAAGAGGACTTTAGTTCGTATAAGTTATTTGTGTGTGTTCTTGATTTGCTTTGTCATGAACGTATGCACCATAATGAAACTTATTGTTAGTATACCTAGTTCTAGATTGGCAACAAACATTGGAGTCATATCAGAAATTTTTAGTATATTCATTAATGAACGCATTAGTTCAAAATTTGTAGGCACGAACAAGTAATAAAAATGGAATCACAATACTTCAACCACACAAAGGTAACCTAGAAGTTTGCATTAAAGGTAAGGCACCATTTTTTAATATAGAAATAAGGAGATGTGGTATGATTGCCAGCGAGACAACTCTCCACAAGAGACCAAATAATACAGACATTAACAACTATAGGTCACCGTACGGCCTTCAACAATGACCAAAACCTATACCGCATAGTCAGCCATAAAATGCCCCAAAATGACAAATGAAAAACAATTCAAACTAACGGCCTAATTTAGGTACAAAATAATGAACGTAAAACAATATGTTTCACAGCAACAAACGACAACCACTGAATTATAGGCTCCTGACTTGGGATAGGCACATACAGAATGTAGCGAGGTTAAACATGTTTTAAGGTGCCAACCCTTCTAACCTTGGACAGTTGGTGTAACAGTACAACATAAAATCAAACTATAAAGATTAGTTGAAAAAGGCTTCACTCATCAGATGGACACAAAGATAAACACATCTAACAAAAAGACAGAATGGACGTTGCAGGGTACTTATATATCCCCACAACAAAAAGACACATTATACAGATTTGAGAGTACTCGCAGTTACTGACAGCTAGTTCAAAGCCAATAACAACTAATAAAAAAACATGCATCTAAGACTAAAATATCAATCAGTACACATCCAACATCCAATAGATTTAGTGTAAAGACGTCATTAACAGTCAGAGAAAAAAACATGACCTTGTGCAATGCCAAGATATAGGTATCGGCAGATTGTAGAGCCAAGAATGTACAAATGTATATAAAATAAATATTTAGTTTGATTTCAATTAATTCCAAAATGTCACAACAGACACAGGCATAGCGAACGAGTTGTGATATATAAACACCATAAAATGATGCAAAGGACCATCACCGTAAAAAAGGAAATTTAACAATAGGGAACGAAAAATTGTTTAAGTAAGCTTTCGGCACTTGCAATGTCTAATCGATGAAAGATATCAATAAATGAATGCAAACACAGTAGATGTGTAAATATAGAAATTACTGAAAAAATGAATTCATGAACATGACTATATTTTTATAAGTAGAAACTTTAAGAATGCCATGAATTTTAGTAATGAAAATTTCAAAAGTGAAACTGCAAATATGAAATGGGATCCAGTAATAAATTATGTGTATACTACTTCAATTTGATAGGAACGATGCAATTTTGATGTTCTGATAGTGAAGAGGTAAGATGAGGGCATTATGTTGACTTACAATTTGTTTTGAAGATTTGTATATTATCTGTTTAAAGTACCAATGGTATTTTAAATATGTTTTTGTTCGATAATCTTGTGAGTTATGATTATATACCGTTTAAAACGGTTTAAAACAACAAAAAATCAATTTTGTTTTTCTTTAACGTTTAACTTGAGCATGTTTTAATGCAGATGGAAACTAAAAAAAACATTTTAACATTTAGATAAACACTAACAAGCATTACTTTGAATGATTGTACTACTTCGATTACACAAAATATGTTACTCTTGAGTTAAAGCGAAGTTTTAGTCGGTACTGATCTGATTTGTAACAAAGTTTTTTTTTTATTTGTCCTTTTAAAAAATTTTAAAATTATTAAGAAACTGAAATTAATTTCGCTATTATTTTTATGTAGGTCCTTTTTGGTAATACAGCTCTTCAATTGTTTTGGTTCTTATACATCATTGCTTTAAAATATTAGGCTTTGAACATTCATTTATTAAGTGTTGTAATACATTTTAACGCACTAAGCCGACACCGCTGCTAGTGGGCTATCAGTCTCCGAGGGTACCATCAGCTCAATAGTCATTACTTTAGAACTGATATGATTTATAACGACCCGTTCTTAACTTGTTCGTTTTCATATTATAAAATTATTAGGAAACCAAGGCTACAACTACCTCAGGCAAAATGGACATTAGATTAATTTCGCTATTATTTAAATGTCCCTTTTGGTAATACAATGTACAGCTCGTCAACTGTTTTGATGCTTTTGCATCCTTGTCTTTCAACTATTCGGCTTTGAGCGCTCATGATGAAGGTAAGTCCACAGGAGTGCTTATATAAAAACATAGCAAAACACCAATCATTTAATCTAGTGTCGTCCTTAACATATTTGCGTTGCTTTATGCGTTACTTATATACATAAAATGAAGAATTACACGATTCGAATAGTTTATGGTGTTTATACATGTTACATATGCCAATCAGTTTGTTAGCACGTGTCTGCGGTGACGTTATTGATTTCAACGATCGTAATATATAAATCACTGGTAAATTAAAAAAGTCTGGGAATTTTTTTCTCCATAAATTGCTTAAAACCTCTAGTAAATTCTTTATTAGGTAAAGTGATTTATATTAAGAGTTTGACTCTGGACAACTTATTATAAAAGGATATCCTATCCTTACTTTTACGGTGATGTTGTTTATAGAGGTCGTCAGTGTCAAGGATTTGCCGCTATTATTTAACGCACTGTAACTAACGTTACCTTTGTAACGTCAACGCGTTTATGGCGTTATTGTACATATACAAACAAGTTACAGTAGTTGTCGTTTGTTTATGTAATTTATACGTGTTTCTCGTTTCTCGTTTCTCGTTTTTTATATAGACTAGACCGTTGGTTTTCCCGTTTGAATGGTTTTACACTAGTAATTTTGGGGCCCTTTATAGCTTGTTGTTCGGTGTGAGCCAAGGCTCCGTGTTGAAGGCCGTACATTGACCTATAATGGTTTACTTTTATAAATTGTTATTTGGATGGAGAGTTTTCTCATTGGCACTCACACCACATCTTCCTATATCTAAGTAGTCATTATATACAATTAGAACTGTTCACACGTATTCTGTTTACACAAGCAAAGTACTACCACCTAAAGCCACACATTGGTGCCGTGACTCAAGGAGAATCTGAAAGCAATTTGTGGTGGACACAGAAGCGCTGTCACAAGACTAATAAATAGGACTAACGACAAAAATTCGGAAAATGGCATCGAAAATCAAAAACTTTCGGCAGCCACAGAAACACTGATGAAGAAGAGGAACTTACTTGAAACTTTGGACACAGATTTTAAATGGAACAGAAGTCGGAGATATGGAACAGGAAATATTGGATAGTGAAGAATAGAATTTACATTTAGAAGTGTCAATTCACAAATAAATCCAAAGACGTAATTTCAAACTCAGGAGCTAGCGTTCTTAAACCTACGGTGAGTGATTTTTTAAATTAAGGTCCAGCAGCACATATCTCAAAATTTCCAACAATTATCAATATTAATCACAACACAAATCAGACACAGGATGCTCTTCAAAACACTTTTGTCAATCATGGAGCAAACGCAAATTATAACCCTTCTCCGAATTTCAATCACAGACTACCAAAATTGTACTTGCCTTCATTTTCGGGGATATTTTACACTGGCAGACATTTTGGGATTCATTTGAATCAACCGTTCACCAGAACCTTGCCCTTACAAACATACAAAAGTTTAGTTATCTAAATTCACAACTCCAATACGAAGCAGCACAGTGTATTACAGGGTTAGCCCTCACCAACGCAAACTATGACCAAGCAAGTAATTTACTATAAAAGGAGCGTTACAGACAACAACAGAAAATTATCAACGTACACATGCAAAATCTTCTTGATTTACCAAGTCCTTCATTTACCCTAAGATGTATTAAGTCATTTTATGACAGATTGGAAGCGAACAGGGGACTTGAATCCCTAAGTCAGACGCAAGATACATATGGATCCTTTCTTGTACCCATTGTTTTCAGGAAACTACCCGCAGAAATGAGGAAAAACTTAACACGGGAACACGGAAAAAATGGCCGGGATATAATATCGCTGCGTGAAGCTTTATCAAAGGAGATGTATGTACAAGAGGCTGGTAATGTTAATATGTCCGATAATATGACATCAACTGCGTCTTTTCACACGGGAGCCGTACCTAAGACAATCACAAATAAACAACAATTTTGGGGAAATCAGAGCAAGACCATGAATACACGCTTGACAGCTAAACCATATGTATATTGCGAACAGTCGCATTCGTCAGTAGATTGTACAAACATTGTAAACTATGAAAAACGCTTTACCATTGCTAAACAGAAAAACCTTTGTTTCAATTGTCTTGGAAATCATAAAATTTCAGAATGCCGTTCTAAATTCAAATGCCGTAAATGTAATAACAAACAGCACACAAGCCTATGTAATAAAGACAAGACAAAATTACACGATGAGCAGACAACCGCGTCTGTAAATACAGTTGATATCGAAGAGGGAAATAGTAACACATCTATATTTTACACTTCGTCAACATTGCCTATGCAATCTAGAGCTGATGTACTACTGAAAACATCAGTTTCGCCAGTTTGGACAGGAAACCAGACCGTAGCTGCAAATATACTGCTAGACGAAGGTTTACAGAAATCTTTCATTTCCGAATATTTAGCTACAAAATTACAAATTACACCAAAAGAAACCACCACAGTCAGTCTAGATGCATTTGGAGACGCAAACAGGAACGTACGTAACCTTGATAAAGCGGTTATTGAGTTGGAAACCCAACAAGGAGAAAGATTACCAATGGAAGTGTTTATTTTACCCACAATAGCTACCCCTTTACAGAATCGAATGAATTACGAAGCATCTAAACTTCCTTATTTACAAGGTTTAAGATTAGCACACCCCGTTTCTGAAGAAGATAAATTTGAGATTTCTTTGTAAATAGGCGCAGACTACTATTGGGACATTGTGGAAAACAATATAATCCGCGGAAATGGTCCAACAGCTGTGAAATCAAAAATTGGATATATATTATCAGGACCAATGATCAACACAACAGGTAGTACAGTTGCAGCTGCAATGATGAATATTTTGGTGCAGCATAAGAAAGAGGAGATTGATTTAGAGCGTTTTTGGAAGCTGGAATATATGGGAGTTACAGCAGACGATGAGTCAACACAGACAGAGACTTTTATGAAACATATCAGAAATCTAGTATTATGTACAAAGATAATCGATATATTGCCAAATTACCGTGGATAGACGATTTTCAGGACTTACCAACTAACTTCAATATAACAAAACATCGTAATGAAAATTTAATAAACAAGCTCAGTAAGGACCAAGACATGCTGAAAATATACGGAAGTATTATTAAAGATCAAGAAAAGCGTGGATTTGATGAGAAGGTTAATGAGGAAACCGACAGAAGTACAAGAATTGATTACATTCCAAATCATGCTGTTAAAAACGACAGAACAACAACCCCCATACGCATAGTTTACGATTGTAGCTGTAGAGAATCACCAGACACAGCCAGCTTGAATGATTGTCTCATGTCAGTACCACCACTTATGAATGATTTGACAGGAATTATCACAAGATTCAGACTACACAAGTTCGCAGTAACAACGAGAAGGCGTTTTTACAGATTCAATTAGACGAAGAAGACCGAGATGTAACAAGATTTCTTTGGTTGATCGATCCGGGCGACCCTACTAGTCCACTACTCACCTATCGTTTCCGAGTAGATCTATTTGGAACAATTTGTTCTCTATTCATGTTGAATGCCACAATCATGAGACATCTGAAAAATAATTTGTCAGATACTGCTAGAGTATTGAAGAGAGACCTGTATGTAGACAACGTTTTGTCGAGCTTTCATAGCGAGGAAAATTTACTATCGTTTTATAAGAATCACGTCAACTCTTATCCAAAGGAGGATTTAATCTTAGGTCTTGGACATCAAATAATATGAAACTACGCAATATAGCAGAGTCGGAGGATTACATGGACAAGGACAAAACTATTAACATTTTGGGACTTCGAGGGAACACTGAAACTAACACGATATCGTTTCAAAACAGCATTACAATTGATAACGAGAAATCTGTTACCAAGAGATAAATTATTCAACAGTCGTCAAGGATATTTGACCCATTATGAGTATTAAGCCCAATCACCGTGCAAGCTAAGATTTTGATGCAGACTATATGGGAGAGGAAATTTGACTGTGATGCGCTCTTACCAGATGATATAAAGAGTAAATGGTACGCTTTATTTGAGGATTTACAACAAGCAGACACACTTGAAGTACCTAGATTTTATTTCACCAATGAATCATCTGTAAATATCAACACCAAGTTAAGGAAACTACATGTATTTACCGATGCTAGTCAAAATGCATCTACATGCACCTACATTGTGGACGGTTATGGCGAAAAACAGAGTGGCCCCTTTAAAGCAAATAAAATTGCCAAGAATTGAATTAATGGGAGCATTAACAGGAGCGAGACTAGCTAATCATTTACTGGAAAATTTAGGAGACATTGAAGTAATATTTTGGTCTGATAGCCAAGTTGTTTTAGCATGGATTGCATCAATGAAATCACTGAAGAAATTTATTGCTAACCGAGTGACTTAAATCAGAGAACTTGTTAAAAATCAGCGATGGAAATATTGCCCGACGGACATGAACCCTGCAGATTTACAAACAAGAGGTACATCTACAGATAAATTTCTGAACAACGAATTATGGACACAAGGACCAAAGTGGATCATCAACGAAACTGAATGGCCGACATGGAACGGAAACAAAATGGCATTGCTAAAAAATGCTGAATATGACAATATTGTCACTACTCACATCAACACATAATCAGAATGAAGAATCGAGACTTCACCGGATTAGTGATTTAGACCATTTCAGTAGTTTAAGGAGACTTTTGAGAATTACCGCAAATATACATAGATTTATCCAGCATTGTAAACTACAAAAGAATGAAAGGAAAACATCAGCACTAACGGTAGAGGAAATTAACCATTCAACATTATTATGGATCAAGAGCACTCAGGATAATTCATTTCATCACATCAATTCGACTAAAAGTCCGTCAATATTAAAACAGTTGAAACTTTATAAAGACGACCAGCACATTTGGAGATGAGGAGGCAGAATTAACAAGGTAGTGGTGGCGGGTCCGGTTTTTTATAAGCCTATGTGCCGGAAGGCTTATCAAAAACCGGACCTGCCACCACTACCTTGTTAATAGAGTTCAAGATACATTTCCGTTTACCGTGACAGGCATAGACTTTGCAGGACCACTTTATGTAAAAAAATTCCGATACTTCAAGAGCTAAATATTACATCTGTTTATTTACTTGCGCCTCTACTAGAGCCGTACATTTAGAGATCGTTTCAAACTTGACAGAGGAGTCTTTTATTTTAGCATTCAGAAGATTTGTAAGTCGTAGATCGTTACCAAAAGCAATGATTTCAGACAATGCATCAACCTATATAGCCACCAGTACTGATATTCAACGGAAAACGAATTCGCAATCTTTACAAGAAAAATTACAAGATCAAGGAACAGAATGGTATTTATTCCAACAGGAGCACCTTGGTACGGATGATTCTTGGAGCGTATGATCGGACTAACCAAAACAACTTTAAAGAAAGTATTAGAGAGTAAATGTATACGCATGGAAACATTACAGGCAGTCATCACTGAGATTGAATCTACATTGAACGACCGACCAATCACGTACGTTACATCAGATGTCAACGAACCTGAACCATTGACACCTTTTCATCTTCTTTGTGGCCGCAGAATAAGATGTTTACCGTATCCGTCTACAAGCATAAACAATTTGATTGAATTTGAACCAATTGCACATAACAACTTGACTCACGTCTACAGGATCAGCATAACATTATTCAACATTTTAGGCGAAGATGGAAATATCTTTCATCATTAAGGGAATACCACACGACTTTCGGACAAAATTGGTGATGTGGTTCAAATACATGAAGATTTGCCTAGAATTAATTGGAAGCTAGCCATTGTAGATAAGCTATTGGTTGGCAAGGATGGACTCGTTAGAGAAGTGAATTTGCGTACAAACAATGGACATACAAATCGTCCAATTTCAAAGTTATATCCGATAGAGGTTTCTTGCGATTTGTTTCAATCAACATTTGACACCAAAGAACGTAAATCAAAGAAGGACACCAGGGAAATGATTCGCCAATTGATGTCTTAATTTCATACTTATACAGATTTTAATTTTCCTAGTGATATTTATTTTCTACATACATTGACTTTAAGTTTATCTGTGAATATTTGCGATATCTATGTATTTATTAAGAATTTTTATCATTTTCACTTCTCGGCGCCATCAGTGTCGAGGATTTGCCGCTATTAGATAAATCACTGTAACTAACGTTACCTTTGTAATGTCAACGCGTTTATGGCGTTATTGTACATATACAAACAAGTAGTCATTAAATCAATTAGAACTGTTCACATGTATTCTTTTTACACAAGCGAAGTACTACCAACTAAAGCCAAACAGTCAGTTAGATATGGAAATCTGCGTAAACTTGTCGATCCGATAAATAATTCTATTCTTAAAGGCTATTAGTTTAACACTGCAACATATCTAATACGAAGATTCAATATTGTTTTTAACATGACAAACATTGATCACTTAATTTTAACATAAATGAATAAAAAAGCTAGTTTTCCTGCCAAAGGTCGGGAATACGTCCGGGCACCACGTCTTCCTCCACCACGAAATAGCCAATAATGCTGAAAGTGACATTAAACACCAAAACTCAATAAGGCAATTTATTTTTGTAAGAACTACTGCTGGCAAATGTACGTCTTGCAAAATCGGAAAACACATATATGCTTATAACAGTTTATCATTGAATTAAAAGAAGTAAACTAATTGTTAAAGTACATGTCATATATCTTTGACAATAGAACACTTAGAGATCCCGTTGATAGTTATGCTTGTTGGTGGCGAGGAAGGCTCGTTCGAAGCCGCTATGGTGAATTTAAAGAGGAGTTTTCCTGTTTTGGTCATAGATGGGTCTGGGAAAGCGGCAGACTTTATATGTAAGGGATTCAGAATGGGTATGAATAACAGCAGGTTAGTGATTTATTTATAAGTAGAAATTGGCTTTGAACTTATGTTCCGTAACTGGGATTAACTGTGAGTAATCTTTTATGGGTATTCTTTGTTTTTCGTAACTGTGTAGGTCATTTTTGTTGCTTTATATCAATCTGATGAGTCAAGCTAGTTGCAACCGATTCTTACAGCTTGCTCGTTTTTTGTGCTATTAAATCATTGTCCTGGATACAAGACGGGTTACGCGATCGAAACATGTTTAACTGTAGACGGTATAAGATTTGATGAATCCTAAACTAAACAAATTTTGTCTTTATATATGCATGTACATGTTTATTCATAAGAATATATCCATCATCACTATGTCTTTTGTATATTTATAGTGAGGAATTTAAATCTGAATTGATAGAAGCAGCAAAAATGCTTTATGGTTCAAATGATGAAAAGTCGAATACAATACAAACTAAATGTGAGGTGTTAATAACGCAACTACAGGATGAAATGGCGGGAAATTCAAAATCGGTATGCATTATATATTGATCAAGTATGTCCGCTAAAAACACATAAAAGATAATATCTTAAAACATGACCTTTTCCATTAGCATGTGCATGAATAACAATTTGGTTACTTTTAAAATGGAACCTAGGTTTCAACTGCTCTTTAATTCCTTTAAAAAACTTTATTTTGGTTATTACAAAAGAACAGATTTTTAAATAATGTTTCATCTCAAAACAATTTGTCCCGAATTGAAAATCAAAATTCCAATATCGACTGTGTTTGCATAAATTATATTCACATTTTAAAGGAAATCAAAACACATGCTTTTAAATGTTGGCTTATTCAAGTTCTGCAAGCTTCTTCATATTTATTACATTTGGATAATCATCATTTCAAATTTTAAGAAGCAATCACTTACTCTCTAATCTGACATTAAATAGGATTTAAGCATTTGTTATGTTCGTGTATGTGGTAGTAGGTATTAATTTAGAATTTTTGAAAATACTTCAGCATGTTGAGATTTTCTACCCCCGGAATAGATAACCTTAGCTGTATTGGGCAAAACGTTTCGTAATTTCGGGTCCACTATGCTCTTCAGCCATGTACTTTATTTGACCTTTTTAACTACAAATGTATATTGATTCGAGTTTTACTGATGAGTCTTTTGTAGAAGAAACGCTTGTCTGGCGTACACAGTTATAAGCCTGGTATCTATGACGAGTTTATCTATAGGTTTATTTATCTGCCTTTTTGTTTATTGAAAAAAGAAGAGGCTATAAATTGTATTGAAATTGCAGAATAAAAACAAAAAGTTATGATACTAATGACGCGAGCAGTAATTAAAAGGAGGCAATGTTGCTTTATAACATAGCAAAAATGCAGAAAAACTGAAATTTATCCTTAGAATTTTTATTTATTATTTTCAGATTCATGTGTACTCTGTACATGAAACAACATACACCTTAGACAGAACAATTCAGGATATATTATTTGACGTATTTTACTTAGGTTTGATTATCTTATTAGCATACGTTCTTAAAGAACTGTTTACATCATTTATCAAAATCATATGGCAATACATGCCCATCTATTACATTGTATTTAGAAAGAAAACATACATTTTACTGATATGAAATTCAGTATATTTACATACATTTTTTGTTTTATCTGCACCCAAATCCACTTATATCAATTTGAAAAGATCAGTACACACCCATTTTGTATAAAACTAATAAGTTAAAAATGATCAAAAACATCAATTTCAATGCAAAATTCCATGTATAAATACCAAAAGAATATATCTGCTTAAATAAAATACTATCAATGGAATGAAATAACAGGTTGGAATAAAGGCTAGACAACACAATAGAAAAAAACATAACACATCAATTTTGACAGTATATTGACAAACGAGCTTCTATACATTGTAAACGCTGAGTGTTGATAAGAATCGGATTGGCCAGCCCAGTCATGTATTTTTTTATTAAAAATTTAATGATTATTTTTTGTAATCTAATTTGAGAATAAAGAGTTGATTAAAAGTACACTTCATAATCAAACTGTGGGCATATTGAACGCTTTTATAACCTTAACATTATAGAAAGAAGCATCCAATTCTTATTATAACTTTATCTACAACTATACAATAACGAGTTTTATCGTTCTGCTGAATTTGGACAGCGTCCTATTTAATTTGGGACATGATACGTATTGTTATTTTTTTTATTTTTTTCGGTTTAGACACGAACACAAAATTAGGACATGAACACCAAGACATGTTCATTTCCAAAGAAACTATTTAAACAGTGAAATAAGTCGGTACAAAATATTTCATTTATTGTCAATCAACCACAAATATTTAACCCGCGAATTTAGACTCTTTCAAATGTTTAATGCCATTGAATAGATACAAAACGTATTATGGTAACATACTAAACTGACCACTTTTAGACGAAAAGAATGAAGACAAGCTTACAGATAACATATTACATTTTGTTGATTTATGGAATAGACCTGACATTGCAGAGAAGGAAATATTTAAGTTAGAAAACAGCAAAGTTTTGGAAAAATTACAGGTAAATATAATTGTTACAATTTGATGTTTTATCCATTCCTCGCCAATAAAGTTTCAGCTATCATGTTCCTTCTTTGTAAACTACTTACAGCTAGACTGAGTCTGCGCTTTGACAAATAGAGTAGTATTGATTCAGCAAAGTCTCAACTGTGATGCTGCTTAATCGTGCTGTAACAACAATGCTTGATCTAAAACAATTTTTACAAAAGTAATACAGCTTAACAGAGCTTAAACAAAAGTGGTGTAGTCTAGCTGAGATTGTCCTTGCTACAAGAGGTCATCAAATAGAGATAAGAGAGAAGGTTGAAGAAAATTTCAAACTCTGTGAATTAGATTTAATCTGCGTCCGATGTTTTGTTAAGTAAACATTTAGTTATAATTTGCATTATGGTCTCAAAGTCACAAACGAATTTATGAGAGCGCAGATACTGGTGCTTTGTGTCTTTTGTATTCATGCTATTTGTGTTTGTGCTTCGTACCAATCTGAGGGGTCTATATTTTTCCAAATGAGTTTTGCATTTTGTTCATATTCTATACTGCTACACCAATGTCCCAGGTTAGGGAAAAGGTTGAGCGCTAAAAAGAAAATGTTTAACCCCACCATATTATATATGTACCTGAGTCAAGAGTCTGTACCTCAGTGATTGCTGTTGGTTGCTGTCTTTTATATATGTATTTCTTTTATTGTTCTTTCGTTGATCAGGCCTTTGATGTTTTTTGTTTTAATTGTTTCACATTTAGTAGTCATGTCAGGCTTTGTATAATTGACTATACGGTATGGAGTTTGCTCATTGTTGAAGTCTATACAGTTACCTATATTTGCTAAAAGCTACGTTATTTAAACGGAAAACCATTTTTCTTTATTTTAAACTATTTTTCCATGCAACAGATATCCCCAAACCGATCTGTACCATATTATGTTCTGTTTAATGT
The DNA here is from genome assembly GCA_017311375.1 of Mytilus coruscus. NCBI lineage: Eukaryota > Metazoa > Mollusca > Bivalvia > Mytilida > Mytilidae > Mytilus > Mytilus coruscus. The sequence continues at coordinate 41,361,878 of CM029608.1, forward strand.
ATATGTTATTGGGGTTTTTTTTTTACGTTGTATTGTTTAGACCATCTGATTCGATATACGTGTAAATTATATAACAGCATACATTCTTCATTGTATAGTTCATCATAAAATAAATGTGATAATATTTTTATAGAAAAAACTATGCATAAAAGAGAGCAAATTATCAAAGCTTTTCACCAATGCATTGAAGGACGATAGGATTGAGTTGGTTAGGCAAGTGCTCGAATATATTTTGGACAAGGAACTGTATAAAACGTTCTTAGATCACTCACTTGAAGGCTTATATGAGGTAAGTTCAAATTTGCGTATATGTTATACATGCTTGTATTTCTAACCAAAATAGAGCGTATACCTCAAAAAGATGTGCCGCATGGCACGGCCATGTGTCAAATATTTATATATTAATGGTATTTGTTGCAAAATCGGTAAATAAAATCAAATAATCTTTATTAAACTGATAAATTCCCATTTCATTATAAACTCTCTGTAGATTGGATGATTATTGTCATCTGAATGAATTACCGTATTATCTTTCAGGTTTGAATGAATACTATCTTCTCTAAACTATTTCACATGCAGAGAACATATTTAAATATTTGTCGATTAAATGATATTTTCAGATTACGGATTCGATAATGATTGAACAGTATTCGATGATGTTTACCGTCCAAGTATACAATCCAAAGACCTTTTGAAATTGCTATCATTATCATCGTGTTGTTGTCATTATGTTGATCAATATTATGATTAATGTAAAGCCAAGTTTGTTGGAGTTTTTCCTGTATTTTTATTTTTAAGTTATTTTTTTATTTCTTATCTTTTCTGCAAAAAAGAGAAAAAAGCTAAGAGTGCAATACACATATAAATAAAGGCAACAGTAGTATACCGCTATTCGTAATTCATCAATCGATTGAGAAAAAAAACAAATCCGGGTTACAAACTAAAACTGAGGGAGACAAATCAAATATTAGAGGAGAACAACGACATAACAGAAACACAACACTAAAATGCAACACACACAGAAACGAACTATAATATAACAATGGCCATTTTCCTGACTTGGTACAGACAATGCCATGGCTTAAAAGAAGAACGCCAAAATGGAAAGCAACAGTCCACAAATCACTACAAATACAAATATTGATTGAGTAATAAAAACCCGTGTGTAAACACAAGTGCTCCTAAAAGATACGCAGTTCCTGCTGCCACAGTGACACCAACATAACCCTACTATATCGAAAAGATGATACGTCTTCGTCATCATTGCTTTGTATGTAACCGAAAAATCTCTTTTGGGAGTTATCTGGTAACATATTTTCCATATGTTGCTACATGTTTAAAACCTTATGTCTTAATTTGTTTTCAAAAAGTTATATAATAATCTCACGACTTTAATTCTTTTTGATGAAGCGAAATGGGACTTCTTACGGACGGGTGCCACATGTTGAGCAGGATCTGCTTACCCTTCCGCAGCACCCGAGATCACCCTGAGTTTTATTCGGGGATCATGTTACTCAGTCTTTAGTTTTCTATGTTGTGTTTTGTGTACTATTGTTTGTCTGTTGGTCTTTTTCTTTTTTAGCCATGGCGTTGTCAGTTTATTTTCGACTTATGAGTTTGATTGTCCGTCTGGTATCTTCTCTCTTTTACGGGTGTTTTTTTTTTTTTTTTTTTTTTTTTTTAATTGAGAATAATTGGTTATTTCATGTAACTCATGCACAATTTTTCATTGAGACAAAGTGTCTTCTGATTTAAACTTAGAGTTATCTAACATAAGCAAGACATTGAGATAAGGTTAAAGTCTAAAGTACAATTTAGATTTAGACCTTTGATAGAAATCCCTACTCCTCTGAAATCATACCCCTTATCAAAAAATGTTGGTCCTTTGTTTGTTCGTCAGATTGACACATCTGATTGTAGTATAACATATAAAAACTGTACAGACCAGGTTGCAGATCCATTGGTCCGTATATCTGTCGGTTTGTCCTTCCAATGGCCAATCAAACGTGCACAAAATGACATTGATGTGTGGCCTACTCCTATTAATATAATAATAAGAACAAGTGATATGATTGCCAATGTAACAATTATCAACCGGCAAAACCTTTATGTAGATAACATCAGCTATAGGTCACCGTATGGTGTTTAGCAATGAGATAAACTCATACTATACGCATACCAATGTTGTACATTCTATCAGAATTTTATTTTTCTTTATATTTTGAAAAAAATAGTTTTTTTTTGTTCTATTTTTTTTAAAGAAACGATATGGGATTTACGGTTTACCTAATTACGACTACAGATTTCAAGCTAAATCACAAATACTATACAGGATGAATGTGTGTTCATGTAATGAGGGTAGAATCATTATAATAATGGTTTTGACTCATTTCTGAATTTTAACTAAATAATGAAATGTTGAAGTTTGTCAATTTTATTTGTAAGAATAATGCATGCAAACACATGTTTATTCCTGTTTACTTCTACTATTGTTGTGTAAGCCACAACTATCATAATATTAAAAATACGTGTACATGGATATTTCCGTAATTGAAATAATATTTTAATTTACCTTAAGGATGTTCGCTCCTCTGTTTAAAAATAACAAACTTTTCCAAAGACTGTTATAAATTGATAGAATTCAAATAACACAACTAAAAAAAAAATTTTTTAAATGACATGTCCGTGTCCTTGTTTTTGAGATATAACCAACTGAAAATTTGGCGGGAAATAATTTTCTCTAGATTTTTCTTACATTTCACATTGGCACCTTATTTCTTAAAAAAACTATGAAAAAATAACAAGAATTTAATAAAATTTTTACAAATGTCTTTTTAAACTATATGTTATAAAATTATGAAAAGAAACTTTGGGGTTAGCAGGCAAAATTTGTATTTGCGCTACATTGATAAAACTAGAGGATTCCAAATATCTGACAAAAAGTTAAAAAACATTCATGTATTTTCCAACATTCATGTATTTAGTTATGATGTTGTATTTGTAATTCTGATCGGATATTGTTTAATGTCTTATCGTTTGTAGTTGTAATTCTACCCCCTTTTTTATTTTCTATTCGTATGTAAAAGTAAAGATAATGAATCACCCAGTTCATTTCTAAGATTTTAGTTTATAGCAACTATATGTACACTATTTATTTGTTTTACAGTTTGATTTAGAAATAATACCGACATAGCTAGATAATACAATTAATTATCTAATTACTAACACAATTCTATATTAATATTCTTGTAATTGTTATGAAATACATCAAATGACATAGTTACAAACCTGATCTTGAACAGTATCAAAAATTTTCAGAATTTTACCTGTGACGTCACTTTTGTGGCGTTCACCCAGTCGAATGAAAGACAGTTCGTGGTTCTGTTGTGCTGTTTTGTGTGCTGTCCTATGTTGTTTTACGTGTTCGTTTTTATTCTGTGGTTAGCATGTCGAAATGTACTATTGTATTGTTTATTTGTGTATTTCTCTTGCATTTATTTGTACTGTATTCCTGTCATGTAATGGTGTCATTTTAGTGTTATATTTAACATTGCCATAAAAGTGCGAGGTTTGGCTAGCCACAAAACCAGGTTCAACCCACCAATTGTTTTCTTAAAATGTCCTGTACCAAGGCAGGAAAATGGCAGTTGTTATCTTATAGTTCGTGTCTGTGTGTGTTGCATTGTCGTTTGTTTTTTGTTCAATTCAGTGTCTCTGTTGTTCCGTTGTTTTCCTCTTATAGTTGATGTGTTTCCCTTGGTTTTAGTTTGTAACCCGGATTTGCTTTTGTCTCAATCGTTTTATGACTTTTGAACAGCGGTATACTACTGTTGCCTTTATTTTGCATGTGATAAAAAGGACCATCAGTTAGTATTTTACACCGGTCCCACAGTCAACGATTGTTAAGTGGATACGGCATTTGCCATGTATTTTCACCATGTTCATATCAATTGCCATTTTTTTTTTTTCAGACCGACGGCTGCCTTGGAAAATTTATTTTCCCAGAATTAAAGGTACAGTAATATGATAACATTAACGTTCTACAAATAACAACACCATCAGATATTTGATTTTGTGTTTATTACGTAAGTGTCATAATAGACAAAATACAAAACAGATCACATATCCACGCTTCATTTACAACCATCTAACAAGGCTCCTTTCTACTTACTATAAAATGATTAGAGGCAGAAAAAAATATTATGCTGACGAATGTATTATCAGAACAGAAAGTAGTCCAGTGTGTTGTCAGATCCTTTTAAGCTAAGTGTGGATACAATATTAAAATCAGACTGTCTTCAGATCGTTGAACTTTTTTTCTTTAGAATAGAAATCTCCTGTAAAGCTCAAAACAAAACCTATCTTGTTCTAATTGGTAAGGGTTTTGCATTATCTTTATCACTACATTGAAAATACTGGCAAATTTTAGACTCTGTAGTTGCTTTGACGAAATATAATAAGGCATACAACAGTACATTCATATATATATCTCGATATATGTGATGAACATTTTCAACTCCATTTCCCAATGTAGACGATTATAAGGTCATCATTATCATACATTGCTTCCACTTCATTATGTTACAATAACGGAATATTATAAAGTCAGTGGCAGTTCGATTATCGTCACATCCGTATGAAACTACATTCACTTCTCCTTTCGACTCTGTCATCTTTTTAAAATATGTATGGCGTCCTAACATAATTGATGAGATGACTATAACTTCATGACTTGGAACCTTAAGTTTAATAGCTTCATTTAAAGTAGAAACCATCTATCAAAGAAATCATAATTGAAAGTCATGCTCTAGTATATCGCTTCTATTGGAAGATATATAAAGTATACAAGCACTGCAGGAATTTTGCTACATAGAAATGGACGGTAATAATTGAGAAGCTACAAACAATTTTTTTTTTTTTTTTTTTTTGTCGTAAAGTTTTGTTCTCAATTGACCGTCATTATCAATTTCTTGATTTAAGTCAATATATAAAGTAGACTTAATCGTATCTGTTGTATGTTTTATTTCAAGTTCGATGAGATAGATGCATTTAACACAGTCATCATACAGTTTATTATTTAGTAAGAGGACATCATCTATATAGCGGATAATTCTTGCTTTTTTTCATTCCCCCTAAAAAAAACTTCTGTATGAAGTGTGCTTGATATGAATGTAGGAACAAATAGTTAATTTTACTAAAAGGAATCGTTGGTTTAAAATCGTCCGTGTCAGTAGCAACACTCTTTGAATTAAATATGTATAGTAACCGCAAGATTTATCATATAAACTGAGAGAAATATACCTCATACGTGTGTGGAGGCTGTTGGAATGTTGCTACATATAAATGAAACATTAATCTCTTAATTCTGATCTACCCAGTTTGCGAATATGATTTTCGAAAAAAAAGAGTTGCAGCCGTTTTAAAAAGTAAAATAACAAAAATACCGAATTCCGAGGACAATTCAAAACGGAAAGTCCCTAATCCAATGGCAAAATCAAATGCTCAAAAACATCAAACAAATGGATAAAAACTGCCATATTCCTGACTTGGTACAGACATTTTCTTATGTAGAAAATGGTGGATTAAACCTGGTTTTATAGCTATCTAAACCACTCACTTGTATGACGTCAGGTATATTTATCCTCATTAGTATGTGCAAGATTCCCGTTCATTTTTACTACAGCTGAGTGAGCTTTACATTGTCAACAACACTTTTCTATGAAACGTATAAGAATATAAACCTTAATCTATATTCTACCAACAACAAACAACTTTGGAATTCTTTGGAGGAATATGCAAAGGTTTAACATGAAAAAAGAAGTAGAAGAAACTCTTACCAAATTGTTTAAGGCATTTTGGTCATTTGTACAAAGACCAATTAGACCATGTAGATGATACAATTGGTCTATAAAAACTACAGGGACCTCCATTTTTTCAAGTTCTAAATTTGCTGCAACAGTTGATTACCGCTGATAAAATGTATTAAGAATATACAAAAGAGTAAACATGAGACATGAAGGAAATTGTTAAACACGAGTGGGTCGACATGTTAATAATGGCATGCTTTTCAAATATCATCATTCATGCGAATTTTTTCTCAGTCAAAATGCAATATAAAAGAATGCGATTTAATTGGTTAGAATACAAATCAGACGATTTATCTCATATCTAAAAAAAAAAATAGACCGCAAAACACACACAATGAAATGGTACACAAAGGTTAATTTCCTTTTAAGTCGTACTTCTACATTAGCCTGTTTTTTGTTTTTTTTTTTTTTTGGCAGCAGTGTTAGCGACATGAGCACACTCCTGTCAAACTTCTAATGTCGGTAGTATTCTTAAGTTTCAGTTCAGTTGGATATATTAAATGCATATACTCACTCAAAGGTTGGTTATAGATCGACAAAAAAACATAAACTTTACAAAACATTTTTTTTCTTTTTGAGAAGGTTGTTTGAATTATTGTTCAAATAAGTACAAACGCAAGTCGGCTAGCCAACTTTGATAAGTTGTTAGTATGACGATAAATTTTCACTTTTGTTCTCGTACTAGGAACAACAAAATTATCTATTTTGTAAAAATTATTTCCGTACTCTATGTATACCTTACAACAAAATTATTTTTATTTACATGTGGACGTTATTTTATTTGGCGGCATTTTGACCAAGGTAATGGTTGTCTTTCTGATATTGTTAAACATCTAACCCCCTTGTTTTATTAATTTTGTATTTATATTGTGTCATAGATCAAATTTACTCGTTCAGTGTATGTTTACTTGTTTTTGTTAATATGTCTTTTGATTGAGTTAAGCCATTTCAATTGATATTTTATAGTGTGTCTTTCTATGTTGTGATGTTACACTATTGTTTCAGGTAGGGTGAAGGTAGGCGCATATCAAAACGTTTAAACCCGCTGCATTTGTTTGCACCAAAAGAACAATACTGTTAAGAGAATATCGATAATACACTAAACCCCAAAAAAACGATATATTTGTCGTCCTATTATTTTCGTACTAATACTAAACGATCGATGATATTGTAGCAATAATAGAATGCACAGTTACTTTTATCTACCTTAAACTGGTATCTGCTATCTTTCTGATATCTGAGATATGCTCTTGATTAGAATTATTACTAATTATGTTTAAGGATAAAACACTTAAACAAAAGAAAATTGTGGACATGATTAATGATGCTGTGATTAAGATACTCGGAAGCGAAGAAATGAAGCCCTTTGAGAAAGGTATTGTTGAAATATTAACAGTAAAATGTCATTAATATGTATTTCTTTAATTTGAAATAATTGTCTGATTGCTTCTAATTTGTCATCGATGTGTTTTCTTTAAATCATCTCTCAAGTTTTATAATATATCACTTAACTGCCTACCCTTCCGGAGCACCTTAGATCACCCCCAGTTTTTGGTGGGGTTCGTGTTGCTCAGTCTTTAGTTTTCTATGTTGTAATTTGTGTACTATTGTTTGTCGTTGGTCATTTTCTTTTTTGGCCATGGCGTTGTCAGTTTATTTTCGACTTCAGAGTTTGAATGGCACTCTGGTATCTTTCTCATCTCTTCTTTAACATTTCTACTAAGTTTACTATTTAAATTTGCATTCTTATAGTAAATGATAGTTCCATAAAAGAAGCGCGAAACTTTACTGTTGCTATGTAATTTTTAACAGCTCATTTTAATATCAATTATTCAATTGGTCATTTGATTGATAACAATGAGTTGCACTTCAAAATTGAGTTTAGCCCTTCCTCCCAAACATTCCAGATTTTGTAAAATATCTTTTTCATTTGTGTTGTAAAATATATTGTTTAAAAAATTAAAACCGTATTTTTATTAACTTATCGTAGATATCAGGCTTAAAATTCAAACTGACGTGTGTTTCGTCTTTAAATTAATCACTCATTAGTGACGGTCGAATAAAAAGGAAAACAGGTCAGATAAAGTACAAAGTTGAAGTGCATTTAGGGCCCAAAATTTCATTCAAGGGGTAGAAAATCCTAAGAATTTTGAACAAGTTTTTTCAACAGTCAATCAATGATTATTTTAATTCATATCAACACAGAAGTGCTGACTACTTAGCTGGCTACGTTAACATTATTTTCTCGTGTATTCAAACAATGTTTCATCCTTGTAATTCAGTTATTTGCGAACATTAAGTTGATTAAGAAAATCCGTAGTTTTTCAATCTTATTTCTATGGAAATGTTCTCTTTATGAAAGTGATTAACCTTATTAACTATCATACACTAGCGACATTTCAACATGTCAAATGTCATGGCAGAGATATTATTTGGGTTTTTTTTTTTTTTTTTGGTAAATTTGCATTCATTGATGTTTATATCCCAATAACCTATGTAATGTTCTTATTAACCTTCACAAGATATACCATGTGTGAACCTCAAACCTATTTCGATTGACATGGCTCAGGACATTTTGTTAATATGTTTCTCGATATATAATTCAAATTTGAGTCAAACAGTTCGAAAAAGTCATTTTATTGAAGATTTTATCGTGTCTGATTCTTGTAAACCGTGTATCTTTTCAACACTTTGCTAAACTTGCACATGAACCTGCGTGCATGTACCTGTATTATGCATCTCTGTGAATAGAGACATTGAAGGGGGATAACCACTATTCAAATGCACATAGCGATTTCATATTGAATGTGTTGATTAAAACATTCCGGAAAACAAAAAAGGGATATCAATAACTTTTTTATTGTTTTTCATATATCTAATACAAAAAAAAATTGAAACGATATTTAAATTTGACATAAAAAAAAAACAGATATGTTGTTATCAAATTATTTAAAAAATAAAACGCTCATCAAACTCGGATGGTCCCATATACAAAAAACATAGACTGCAATATCCAACTTGATTCAGCTTTTCAGCGTACTATCTCTAAAATTTAAGTTTTTTTTTATTAAGTTTAGATATTAAGTATGTTCATTTTTTAGAAGAAAAGATTTAAAATTTTCACACAGCCAAAAAAAAATTTAGCTTAAGCTATATCGAATGACATAGATAATTCAAAAATAATAAGCAAGACGTAAATCTGCTGCTTTTAAATAAGACATCAGTAAGGAAAACTTTTTTCTCAGACAAGTTATGATATGTCGTTAGTGCAGATGAATATATAAAATCTCTACATATATCTAAAATATATCTAAAAATAAACGTTGGATAGAATTGATTTGAGAACGAATTATTGTGCAAATAAGAACATGTTTGTTTGAAATAGACGACTGTCTACATTCTATAAACATCGTGAGTTTATTTCTTGTACAATGCTGATGCCAAATCAATAATGAAATGTCCAATATTTACATGTATCATTTTCTTGTTGATAATTCCCTGAAATGCAATATAAAAAAGTAAGGAAATGAGGTATAATTGCTAATGAGGAAACTCTCCACCAGAGTGTCATTATTGACCAATGAGTCGTCCGTTTTAGGCAAACATGAATATTCATTATGACAAAGATATAGTTTGAAACCAATTTGTAGGTCATCCAATTGGGCTCCTAATATAACACGAAACGTTAGATATTGATTTTTAAAATGTGCTTTGTAACTGGTGAGAAACGGAGCATACAATGTATATTGTACATCATTTCGCCATAATGACAATAAATAATAATTTCTTTTTTTAACTGATTTACTTTACATCAAGCTTGCTTTGAATTTTTCCTTCTCGTATTCACATTTTGAATGTTTGCATGATGATGATGATGATGATGATGATGATGATGATGATGATGATGATGATGATGATGATCTTTTGCAGGTGATGAGATAGGTATAAATGATATTTTCAAGCACCTGTTTATCTGGGCAGTGCTTATGAACCGCAGAGATTTGGCCATGTTGTTTTGGAAGAGAGACGGTGATTATATATGTAAGTTTTTCACTGTAATTAAAAGGATATGAAGCAATCTTTAACAGTCATAGTGAATAATAAATGCGGATCCAAATGGGTGTCCAAGAGAAATTTTTATGAACTTTAGACTAAATTAAATACTAGCATAAAGGTGTTATATTAAACGTTCTTTGTATAATAATCTTTTTGTTGACTGAGTTTTGCTAGGAACAAATAAGCACTGTCTAATTGTGTCTGTACTGGTAGAAAATTTGTTTTAATGCCACCACCGCTTGGCAAAGATGGCATTAAGTGTTTCTTTGATCGTCCGTCGTTCCGTCCTTTCCATTTTTCATTTCCGCACTATAATTTAAGTTTTACTTATTCAAATCTTTTGAAACTCATATACAATGTTGAGAACCAAAACTCGCAAACAGAGTGTGAGCCAATGCTCCGTGTTGAAGGCCGTACCTTGACTTATAATGGTTTACTTTTATAAATTGCTACCTGGATGGAGAGTTGTCTCATTGGCACTCATACCACATCTTCCTATATCTATTTCAAGTTTGGCATTAGGTTGTAAACGTTTAAACGTTAATCCCCTTTATAACTTGGAAAATTGCATTTTGTTTTTCGTTTCCGCACTCTAACTTAAGTTTGCCAAATGCAAATTTTATTAAACTCATACACAATACTAAACATCACAGCACACAGAGTTCAAATTTGGGCAGTGAGTCTTTTACCGTTAGAGAAATATGCCCCTTTATAACTTTAAACATTGCAAAGCTTTAGCGCTGGCATTCGTGTCCTCAGACACATCCTTCTTTTATTTTGTTCTATGCAGACTTAGCTCAACAATGAACTATAAAAACCATTAAAGAGCGGCTGTATGATATTTCGAAGTGAAATTAAGTGCTTGTACTATATGACAATCATGGGAATTATTTGGTGGTGTCATCGACATTTTAATTAAATTCCGGTAAAAATAATGATTTTAAAAAGTAAAATCTTCGCATAAAAGTTAAAATATAATTGATAACATTTTTTTTTTTCAGAATAAAATGAATCATTGGTTTTCACAACATAATTTCTGATTATTACCTCAAAGGACTTTTACTCAAACGTAATTGAAACAGTACATGTCATTCTGACTATGAAATAATACATTGTATGGCTGTGTTTTTTAAGTAGACACAAATATTTAACGCGCGTTAACTTACTTGTTTACTTCTGCGTTAACGTGAGAACCGCGCATTTTATATTTTTGTTTAAAACATTGTCTGTCAAAACCTTCTACGAGGTACACTTTAACACATGTCGTCATGGTATCCTTGATACAATTATTCATCACATCATATGATCAGTGAATTTAAAATGGTAGTAATCTGTTTTCTTTAAAATGATCAAGCGATTATGTGCGACGTGTAGGTATAAAACCACTAATTTGACCCGGTCAGAAAGAACATACAAGAAAGTAGTACATGTTTTAAACACAAAAGTTCCTACGCATAGCTGTATCTTTGTCAATAGGTGAAATATTTGGGTAGTTTGGGTATCAAATGAAAGCTTGGGGACTTGGGCTCACTGTAGAACCCTGTTAAAAGCTTATTTTGAATAATAAAAAAATATATAAAATTATAATAGGAGGGCACATTTGCCGTGTTGTTCAGATCAGAGGTTTTTGTACTATCAAACTTCTGGGAACCAGTACGCTCTAATGTGCAATTAAAAGTATTTTGAATTTTTCAGCACAAGTCAGGATAAGGTATACTTTTGACATGAAATGGCTGCCACCTTTTTTTAACTTAAAACAACGTAGCCATTAATGCTTGAATTTGCAGAATTTAACAGAGAAAGAAATTGGACTATGAATTAGTGGTTTTATTCCATTTATATTTTATTTATACTTACGCGATGTGAGCTGTGGACAAACACATCTGCTGATATGAATGTTTATCACTAGATTAACTAGATTTACATACAAACTTGCTGTATTTTATTTTCAAATAATGTCTGCAAATATTTTACTGTTAAGAGATATTGTATCTATTTGTGAACTACAATATATGAATTAGCTAAACAAAAGAGAATCAAAGTGTTCACTGTTATGGAAAATGAACCGTTGCTGTATATTGTAATATATGCAAATTATCAAACAACAGTAACTTAAACAAAAGAATGTACATATGTAGTTTATTTTTAATTTTCCCAATTAGTGAACACGAAGAGTAAATGTGTGTTTACTTTTAAGTGAACGTCAAGCTAAAATTTCGAAATTTACAGTAAACCCCCTACTGACGAAACGACACAGATTAAACGCGGCCTTCTATCGGATGTCCACGCGTTATCATAAAATTGGTAATGACGCATTAACTAAAAAACATTGAAGAAAACAAACGAAATATGTACACTCGACGTGGCGTTAATTTGTATTTAGTTTATATTATGTTTTGTCTGCTTCTAACTGTGTGTATTTTAAAACGACTCATCTAGGTTCTGCATTATTTGCAAGTTCACTTGCTAAAAGGCTGGCTGAAAACGCCAGCGCTGAAGCATTCATGAATGAACAGACTGCTTTATGGGAAAGTTCTAGGTAAGCCATAAATTACTGTACATTTTTTTTTCATTATGAATATAATTTACATCAAACACTTTACATAGGTCTCATGTAACCAACAATACGTGACATTTCACAGATTTGCATATTTCCGTTGCAAAATGATAAACGTTATACGTAATAGATGATGTACGATAAGAACCATGTTATAGGCAACCATACGGCCTTCAACAATGAGAAAAAAACCCATCCCGTTTAGTCGGCTATAAAAGGCCCCTACATGAAAAATATGAAACAAATCATTTCAAACATTGTTGAAGGCCGTACGGTTGCCTATAATTGCTCACATCTACTTCATTTGAACTTTGGTGGATATTTGTCTTATTGGCAATCATTCCACATCTACTTATTCTTATATGACAGACAGCAATAGTATCGAACTAGTGCTAACAACCGAAAACATAATTAGTGGGGAAGAGACACTAAAGAATACTGTTACAAAAGCTTTTTTTTTAATTTGAAATGTAATCGGAAAGCAAACATCTTTAAAAAGAACGTTTCAGAACAACACAATTCTGGTGATTGTGTTCTTATTTAGCCTTTTTAAATAGATGATATGATCGTGTTAAAACACTGGCAAATAGTTTGAGGTATCACTGACGAATCTTTTGTCGACAAAAAGCACGTCTGGCGTACACACAATTTTAATCCTGGTATTTATGATGAGTTTATAATAGGGGCACTATCATTAAGACTTGTGCTATGCATGCACATAAACACTGCAATTACAGCATGCCAGTTATTATGGTATTCATGCTTTATTTCGTAATGATATTTTTTAGACATTACGAAGACCTTGCATACAGTGTGATGACAGAGTTATATTTAAATGATAGAAAGCACGCTCGCCAACTGTTGGTGACAGAAGTGAAAAGATATAATTCAACTACGATTTTTGAAATAACTGAAAAGTTCACACTGATGAAGTTTATGGGACATGCTGCATGTCAAACAAAGCTGAATAAAATTTGGAAAGGTCAAATGAAAGGGGATACATCAAATTTAAAGGTAAATTTGTAAAAGCTGTGGTAAAACAGATAAATCGATCATTAAAGAATCCATTGAATGTTTTACGTGTTGCTTCCGAACTGTTGATTCTTAAGAACTATGTACGAGTATCATGGAGCATTACATTAAAGATTCTACACTTAGGGGAGCATTCTCTTTCTGAATCCATTTCAGGTACAAACACTGTGTAGTTTAAATTTAGAAAACGAATCAATGAAATTGTTAAGGACAAATGTATACTGTAGTAATTTGATTCTACATTGTGAAGCGTATGGTCATCGCTCTGTGCGTCGGTCTCTTTGTTTGACCGTATGTGTGCTTGACTAGAATGAAATTCATTTGACCATTGTTGATTTTGGGGTCTATTGGTCAATAATAAGGACATATATCACTAAAAATGAATCGATTTAGACAAGAGGTATTGGATGATAACTTTCGTTTTCTTTGTCTCATTGCTAGATTTATAGAACTATACTCTCAATAGTTGGAAACTAGGGAGTCGCAGAAGACAGTTATCGGTTCTTGAATGAATAGATAAACGTTAATTGTCACTGTTACTCAAATAGTACCTTTAGATTAAAAAAAATGGTTGGCTTGAAAATAAATCTTCCTTTTTTTTATTTCACGCAATTTAACATTTTTGATTAGTTCAAAGTGGATGCATAAAATTTATTTTTGTGGCTCTAAATAACATTTCTGTAAAATTACCTAACTTATGTTGGGCGGTTTGCATCTGTTGGCGCAAACTTCCGAATGTGTTGCTAATATGAGTATAGGAGCCAATACAACTTACCTAGAATCTATACCAGAGTCAATACAGAAACAGCCATTTATTAACACTATAAAATCGAAATCCATGACGTAATAATTTTACAGGTATAAATAGACTAAGTTCATTGAAATATTAAATGTCAATATAGACAGGTGTTTAGTAAACGAGTTTGGAAATATTCACATCGTTATACAAAGGACAAAAGGAACATCACCGCCAAATAAATAAACATTAATAATAGGAACAAAAAGCGTTCATTTTGTCGAAAAGTACAGTTCCTTGGTTGAAACTGAAATATTAAAGAAAGGAGAATTATAATGAGATTAGATGTTAGTAATCTATCATGGGTATAAGTCATAGAGAATTGTTGATTATTTAATTAAATCAAGCCATAATACAATTTAGGGAAGTGTTATTAAGTTGATCAATAATTCTTGTTTTTTAAACAAAATGTTTGTCATCACAAATTAGCTTCATTTGTGTATTACATTGGTTGTTTAAACAGTTAGGAGACAACAATTCTATTCTGGTAATTTTCTATTTAAGTATTCCGAATTGAGTTATTTTGGGCTATGTATTTTCTATCATCTTATCTTTAATCATTATGAATTTTCATTTTCAGTATATATTGTATTCTACTATTTTGTTTTCAAGATACACGAGGTACATCAAAACGTTGTGATTGGTTAAATCGTCCTGGACAATGACAATTTAACCAATGACGTGGTGTTATTTTCATTTTTGTGTACGAATAATGAAGTTAGCTTTAGTCGTTTAGATTTTGAAGCGAAAAATTTAAATAAGTTTCTTCTTAAAAAATTTGTTGTTAAAGTATTAATTAGAACTGAACCATTTGTGTTTTTTATATATATATATATATATATATTTATAGGCAATAGTTTTTGCTGTTACTTTTCTCCCTATATTCAAATGGGACATATTGAAGTTAGACAAAACTTGCAAGAGAGCAAAAGTCACTCAATCGAAGAGGTTGGGTACAAAAGAACAGGAGAACAATACTACATTTTTACAATCTGCACCTAACTGGATGAGGAAAATATATTACTTTTACAACTCACCTTTGATCAAATTCCTTTTTTCCGTTGTAAGTTTTCAACCATTTTTTTCGTTTATATTATTTATTGTCATTCCAATGGAAATAGAATTATAGGTATGCATCAATAAAAAAAAAACAACCAAAAAGCTACAAAACAAATAAAATGAAGGGTTGGAATCCATAACTACAAAAGAGGGACAGATGGCAATTAAAATGTACAAGAAAGTACAAGAAAAGAGCTTCAACGAAATGTCATATCTAGATAATGCAATGTAGTTTGTTTTAATGTTTGAATGACTTATCTTCATTCTTTATTTCCTAACACCATGTTCCCTCTAATATTTGATTTATGACCTTTTAATACCCACATTATGTCGATGCTTTCTAAGGCCTTCTTGTAAATAAGTTGAATGACGTTCATGGTTTATACTTGTTTTATAAAACCAATATTCAGCTTGTTTGTTTGGTATTGAAGCTATAATGATCATTCAACGGTTTTATATTTTATCTTATTACACATTGTTACATATGTTGAGTAATGGATCTTTAATCACCTGTGTATGTTGTTGATATTGTTACCTAAATATACTTTACTTTTTACTTTAACATTATATATTTTCAATATTAGTGACAATCGGTGTGCTCGGATCTAAGTGTCACTTAAGTTGAAATAAAGTTTTCGAGCCAAATGTTATACTATAAAACCACGGTGAGCTAAGTGCTATATTGCTACCACAGAAAGGTATAGTAACTGTCTGGATTTGCAATTTCTCTTCGAGTGTACTTAAAGTAAGGATCAAATTTTTCTGTTACAACAGAAATCGAGTTATTTATTTTATAAACTATATTAGAAAAGGCAAGGATCAGGAAACACCTTTGCCAGTTTTAGGGTTTTGATTTCGTGATTGGAGGTCGAACAAAAAAGGGATTCAAGGAGGATGATAATAAGCAATAGGTTGAAATCACAACATTTCCTCTCATAATTACCCCAATTTAATAAAAAAAAATCCCAAATTTATTTTATCTAGGGTCGGACTCCCAAACAAAGGACGTCTGTTTATCTGTGTGAAATGTTACAATACGCACGCACAGTCATATCTAGTCGAAATTTGGACAGTTAATTAGACGTTTCATGCAATTCCTGTGCAGGCCTATCTTTAAGATTTATTTGTTATTTAAAACTGAGTATTAATGAAACATTGGCAACAGGACCGAGTGCAGTTGACAATTAATTAACTAAAAAGACATCTTCAGATATTAAGTAGTTTCATTTTCGGATAAACATATAGAAATAGGGGAGAATGTACCAAACGGATGAGAATAACCATTAGTCGAGAAAATTAGGCAATACCATGGCAAAAAAGACGAAAACAAAAGACAACAGTTCACAAAACAATTCATTATCTAAAGACTGGCAACACGACCACAACGCAAATTCGAAGGTGTTATCCAGCGCCCCCGGAAGGGAATGCAGATCCTACAGCAAATATGTGAACCATGTTGCGTGTTGCGTTCTGCAAGTCGGATTTTCAAACTCATTAGTTTACGTTAAATTGAACCAAAATTGTTTTGTCATTTTCAAATGGTCTTGTTTATTTAAAATAGATAACGTATCTGACAATGTTGGTGGTATTCAGCTTGTTTGTACTGACAGATTTACATCCCATGGAAGACAAATTTCCCTCAATTTATGAATACATTGTTTATGCATGGGCTGCATCATCATTAACAGAAGAAATACGACAGGTAATTATACGAATACAATATATTTTTGAATTCAATATGTCTTGAGTGCAGTTATATGACGGTCAGGTCATTGAAGGTTATGGATAACTTGTATGACATCTAATAAGTAAATATTCAGTTATTGGCTCGGTAATATATCAATTATGAGCAAGCTATCACACAATATTGTTAGCAAAACGTTCCTAAATGATTACCATCAACAATCATTTCACTGAATTGATTCAATCATCAATTTTTAAACATGTGAAAATGTTGCCTTTTTACGAAAAGAAACGATTTGAAAAGAGATGCGGGTAAACATAAATACCGAAAGCCAGAAAGGACAAATCAAATTTAAAATACAGTTTTTATTTCAAAAGACAAAATTAACATCCATACTAGATGACAATGTCTAACTTTTCTAACACTAGACCATATACAACGTTTCGTGGACGCAGTGTTCAACTGATAGTTGACATTCTTATAACAGCTAATTGAGTTTCTTCCTTCATTGATTTATTTCTTCATTGGCATGATTGATTGACTGATGTCTTTTTTTATTTTTTGCTAAACTTCCAGCTGCAAATTGTTCAATCATATTATTAATGATTACATACTGGAGGTTCACTAGTAAAAAGTGTCTCATTAGTTATAGCATTGCTCAATCATATTTTTATAGTATTACTGAAGTTGTTATACATAATCATGACATTTCTAATACATAAGTTGGTGGGAAACAGGAAACAAGCCAACAACGGAATTGAAAATGTGTCTAACGGTATTGCAGCTTCGAAGATAATTATAAGAATTTGTATTATTACTTAAAGTTCCGCTATATAAATGATATACTCGAATTGAATAATTTTAAATTTTTAAATTTTAAAAACTAAGGTTTCAACTCCCTCAAGCAAAATTGACCTTAGATGGATTTAGCTATTTTTTAGATCTTTTTTTGGTTATATAGCTCTTCAACTGTTTCGGTTCATATATATCCTTGGCTCTCAAATATTCGGCTTCGAGCGTTCCTGATGAAGGTAATTCCAGGAAAGCACTTCGAACGCATGAAATTTATTACGTTTTCTTTTCATTTTTTAATGACGTTGTTGATCGCAATTATTCCGTTAAACATACATTGAGGTATCACAGTAGAGTTTAAAAGGTTTCTTATCTTTTATTACACTTTAAATGAGGATAAAGGTTTGATAAACAAGTAAAGAAAATTTGATGCTTATCTGAACAATGTGCCGTCCTTTCTCCAAATTAACACTAACACCACAGCTGCATCTGTTGTTTGAATAGTCTAGGGCTTACTTTACCTAGCAAGATTTCTAGTACAGATTATTTGAAAGGTATATCGTGTAAGAAATATGTTTACCAAAATGATTGACAATTGAAGCTATTGATTCAAAAGATGTCAACATGATTTGGCCGACCGTAGAATGCAAAACATTTGGCACTCAAAATTTTCTAGTCTAGTAAAATCCGAAAACGTGTATGTCTTGAATTTGTAAGAGTTTAAACCTATACTAAAATTCTGTACTCCGCAATCCTTTACTTTGAGTCTTCCTGAGAATTCAATGTGTCCGCTATCTAACAGTATTTATACTGGTAATAGTCCTAAGGTGTATCTCTACGAGATCATATTTCATTGTAGAATTTAAAATAGACATGCAGAATTATGATAGATGAGACAACAATGCTGCAAAATGATTTTTTTGTTAGCAAATAGGGAAACAAGTTCTTAACAAAAATATGTTTGTCTTACTTGCAAGAGTGGCGAAAAAGATATTGTTTCGACGAAAGAGGTGGCGAAAAACAAATTGACCCAGGGGAAACCCTAGCCAAGGATTTTTGTCAATCTTTGTGAAATATTTATGAAATTCTATATCGGAGTTAGTTTCATTATAATCGCTGAAGATTAACCAGATTTGGTAAAATTCTATATGTTCTCCTTTGTACCCAATATAGTTGCACTTCTGTAAATATATAATGTAATTTTCTCATAGAAACTACTGTTATTGCTAAAACTTCGACAATTTGATTATGAAATTTTGTAAAAAAATCAGGGAATGTAGAATTCATATGCACTTATATTTTTCGCAAAGGTCAAAACATAAAATTCTATACTTCCCCTCTTTTTACTTAGAGTCCTCCTGAGAATTCAATTTGTCCGCTATCCAACAGCATTTATACTGGTAAAACACCCAAGTTCTATCTCTATGACTTGAACATGGAGATCATGCATAGTTATATGCAACCTATAGATTAAATGGAGACGATACCAAGTTTATAATTAGAAAATACCACCAGTATGATAGTTATAGCCAAATATGCGTGAGGAAAAAATTATCTCATGTTTTTCAATCTTTTCGTATATTAATCTACTTGTCTTCATTCCCGTTACCTAATCACTGGTTGAGTTTTTGTAATCATGATAGTTTTTACTTTATATTGTTGATGACTTATCTTTATCATTTAATCACATGAGGATATACCTCATACTATTAACTAGTATTCTTCAATACGAGACAAAGGCAGTGACTAGATATATGGTATGATACCTTTTGTTGAAGACCCTTTAACCTTTTTTCGCCTTTTGTTCTGTTGCTGTACTATTGATATATACCAAACAACAACTTTTACTATGTAATACGATACATTTCCTTTCAGGCTATTGCTATGAAGCACTTTCAAAGTTTCGAGTGGAGGCAACTGACCCTGAATGCAATGACCTGGTTCTCCTTTTGGACACTGTTTGAATTGTTGATGTACTGTATGTTTATCATGTCTGTATTTCTTCGATTTACATTGTCAGCTGAGCACTTTTATAATGCACGAATGATGTATGCAGTAACATTAGGAACATTTATCATAAACAGCATGCAGTTTTTTCTTGTTTCCAAACAGATTGGACCGAAAGTTATTATGATTGGAAGAATGGTAAGTAAAGATATCATAGTTTCTTTGTTGACAAATGATTTGAATAATGGATCTTCACGTTATAAAAAAATACTGTGGATTGATTATTATTCGTTGGATACAAGTTTTCGTGGATTTCTTTGTTAGATTGAAACCACGAATTCAAATTCTTTTAAGGAGGTTTGAATTTGCTAAAGGTTTGTATTGGAACTTTGGAAATCCCACGGAATTTTCACGTAAAATATATTTTATCTTCAATTCACAAAAATTGGTACTCACGATATAAATGATGATACAGTATTCAACGAGGTCCTATTTTTACATTAATGATGTAATTGATTTCATGAGAAATATTTGCCGTGATTCTGCTTGAAATGAAGCATTCAATCTCAAATGTAGATATCAAACTTACTACTAATTAAACAATATAACTTTTAATGTAAGCATAGGACACATAGGCTCTAAAATAACTGCTCCGTCGAACACTCTTTATCTCTATTGGTCAATCAGACACTCTGTATCCTATTGGTCAATAGGACAAAAAAGTGTAATAAATATTCACAGAGCAATACCATTAGTATTTTACATGTCGATTTAAACGTTTTAATACTGAATTGTTTTTATAATCTACATGTAACAAGTCATGTTTAACTGGGTTATATGTTACAAGTTAATGACGTTTCACTATTTATCTATCTTTTAAAGATAGTTTGTTTGCCTCTGCTAGATGTTTCAATGTTATCAAATATAAATCCTATGTCCAAAGCTTCGCTTACAAGTTCCTGATAACTCTTTGTTTCACTTGTTGTTCTGAATTTTTTTTAAGAGATCCTTATATTTGTATATAATCATACAGATTTTCAAATAAATTTAAGGCAAAAATTCCATTGAATACTGTAAAATCTATTGGAACCGAAGGTAGATTGGATCCTTGTTATGTTTTTAAGACATACTTGTATAAGTCTTATTTTCTTTGTAGATGTTCGACGTCATTTTCTTCATCTTGATATTTGCTGTTTTTTTATTTGGCTTCGGAGTCATTTACCAAGCAACTATGTACCCAAATGCATTACCTGGATTTCCACTTTTTCAGAATCTCGTATATATGCCATATTGGCAGTTGTATGGAGAATTATTCCTAGAACAATTTTACGGTAACTTATGTATTTACAGCCGTTGTTAACGTGCACATAATTCAGTTATGTCATTAAATCAGTCGGTGCAAATACTATCTTTATAAAATGTATAATACCATACTTTTGTGAACATGTCATTCAAATTCTGATTCGATCCAGAATAATCTTTTTTTTTTTTAGATATAAGATCATAAAAGATATTGAATCATCAAGTACTCTATAATTATACTGCAAAAACATGGTATAATAATCTATGGAAAAATTGAAATGTTAGTGTCAATGTACCTCTGTTTTCACTACCTATCTACCTAAATACATACCGTTGGCCATTCCGTAAACATAAATAGAAATCAGTCTGCAAAAGATTTATCACGCCATAATTACTATTATCCATAACTGTTGACTAATTTTATTGACTGCTACGACTTTTTTCACTTTTTGACAAATCTTAATTTGATTCATTTCCGGTCATGGCATTGAGCAATACGATCCGTTTCCTTTGCGTGTCTTGTTATTATACTTATCTCATTCTGTTAATGAATGGGAGTGTTTCATTTCCATGTATTCGTGATATTCAGATAACAATTTTTGTTCTTTCAATCATGTATGATTTCATTGTCAAATACTAAGTTCAATACAGCTATTGAATGCATTTTAAAATACGCTATTCTATAATATTCAAATTAACTTTTTCTGATATGTCGACATTTTATTTGTGTTTATCCGTTATTATTATCTACTGAATTAAGTAAACATGTTCTCTATTGAATTTCGTGTTCATAAATCTTGATCAAAGGTTTAGGTATGCGTACTTACAAGTCATAATTGTTCAACCCATGCCTGTACTTATCCCGTATTCGTTCATTATCATACAAATGACAGATTCAAAGATAAAGTGTCTTGTTGTCGATATAATGGAATTCAATGCAACTGTCATACAAGTGAGAGGCTTAACTAGCTTTAAAACCAGGTTTAATCCACCAGTTTCTACATAAGGAAATGCCTGTACCGAGTGAGGAATATGACAGTTGTTTTCCATTCGGTTGATGTGTTTGAGCATTTGATTTTGTCAATTGTTAAGGGACTTTATGTTTTGAAATTTCCTTGGAGTTCGGTATTTTTGTTTTTTGATTGTTGTTATCGGCTTGTAACCTTCTTTTGTTAGCATTAAACGTACTTGTTTTCATTTTATTCAATCGTATTCAATATTATTTGTTGTTGAAATAACAATTGCATTTCATGGAAACAATTATATGTTTTTAGGCAAATCGTTCTTTCAAAATATGACTTACAATAAAGATAAATCTCTAAAAGTTCAAGACAGGAGATTTAAACAATGTTGTGAAAATAATAATATTGGTTGGTATGTTGAATTTAAATATATAAGATACTATACTCAAATAATATAAATCAATAGAATAAGTCAAATTTCTAAACAAAACAATAATCCTTATATACGTTGTTACTGTTTTTTTATATATGATCAGGAAGTCTGCCAGATGATTGTACTGAAAATGTAGAACTATACAGTAATGGGACTATGGATAGATGTCCTTTAAGAAACCAGATAAATACATTTGTACTGTCCGTTTACATGGTAGTAACACATATAGTTCTTGTGAATCTTCTAATTGCGATGTTTTCGTAAGTATGATTAATGATTCAGACTGTTTGATGTATAGTTATCTAGTACTTTGGATTTTTTTTGAAGAGAAGCGAAGAATACTGAAACTCAGCAGTTGAAAATAAACTTAAAATGCCATGGCAAAAAACAACGAAAAAAGAACAAGAAGACGAACATCAGTATATAAAAAACCATCGAAGAAAACTAAAGACTGAGCAATACGAACCTAACAAAACCAGCGTTGTTCTCACGTCCTTCGGAAGGGTAAACAGATCCTGCTCTACATGTGGCACTTGTTGTGTTGCTCATGTAAGTGCACACCTGGGAATATGTCTATTTCAATACTTCACATCCGATGACAAGAGGACATGATTGTGGCTACGACTATTTAAACATATCCGTCGTCATCTGTGAAACAGATATTTCATAATGGGTTAATTAACTCTTGATGGCATCCGTAACTTTTTCGAAGTTATTGATTGAACTTTGAACTCTTGTTTAATACCTTTCCTGTGAGCAGCAATCCTCTATCAAGTAAAAGGCAAGCTCGTATCAACTGGGAGATATATATTCAATATGCAGGCCGGAATGTTGCTACATAGAAATAGACAGTTCATAATTGAGAAGCTATAATCTCTCTAGTCGAAAAGTTTTGTTCCCAGAGGAACCTCATTGTCAATTTCTAGATGTAAGTCAATATATGAGGCAGACTTCACTGTATATGATGTATCCTTTATTTCAAGTTCGATAGAATAGATGCGTTCAACATAGTCACAAAACCGTTAATTATTTAGTGAGAAAACATCGTCTATGTACATGTACGAAATAAGCATCATATGACTAAAGAAAGAAGTTGACAAGGAGAGGGGCCCATTTGGTTTTAGTGTGAATGTCGATTATTTGTTGAAAAACACGTTCTGCAAATGTTATGTTGTCAATCAATAGTTTAAGCATCTAGAATATGTCCGTTTCAAAATATGTTTTGTGTGAATCAGATTGATATTTTACACGTACAAAGTACGAGTTATCTTTCCCTAAAGCAAGGTACTTGTTTTTCCTTTAAAAAAAATAATTCTCCAAATTAAAACTTACCATATTGTTTTTGTAAGTTTACCATTGTGTATATACCATCTTCATTGGTTTGAAATCTTTTGATTTGTTGTTCACATACAAATTATGTATTCATTTTCAATTTGGACCAAATTGCACTAGTTAAGAACAGATTGAGAATAAAATCAGCTTTTGTAAGTAAATGATGTATTGCTTCAAAACTAAACTTAAAGTTATAAATTTAGTGCATCAAAAGCGCTGTTCTTCATTAACCTTCATCATAAGCGATCATACCAAAACATTTGAATACCTGAAATATATGAATAACTATAAAAATCAAATTAAATATAAAATATATTCATGTTTGTTAACGGAAACATAATGCATCATTACTCAATATGAAAAGCTGCAGTTTTCGAGTTTTTTCGACAGTGTTTAACGGCCTTATCTAAAGCGCCAAATTTCCATTCAAAAGAATCAATACGTTAGATGAACGTTGACGTTTCGCACGTTCCTAAAAATAATAATATTGAACACAACAGACAATGTTAGATCTTTAAATTTGCGTTAGCAAATTTTTCTTCAGATAAAGCCGACGAGGAATGGCATTACATTGACCACCGTGAGCTATATATCTATGTAGCCTAGGTGGTCGAGTTGTCTAGGGCGCTGGACACGGTGCAGGTGGTGTTTCCACGATGTTACAGAAGCAAGGGTTCGAATCCCACTGAGGGAAATTTGAAGATCTAACATTGTTGGGCTTAATTTGAGACGAATTATATATATATATTATGGTGTTAGCTCTGTATAACCACGTGTTATCCGATGGATAATGTTTGTCATAAAGAAGGTAACACCTCCCAAAACGAAAGCTGATTTTTATCAGCTATAGTTAAAGGAGGGGGATAAGGCGTCTGCGTAATGCTAGGCGGTGATGTCGTAGAAGTATTAAGTGAAAAGTACAGGTTCCAGGCCCGGTCGGGGAGGAAGTAAAGAATCAGATCTACTCTAACATTGTTAGGTTGATTTTCTAGGCACTTTATATATATATATATAAATATAGAAACATTGTAAAAATTACAACAAATTCGTAAAAACCTACGTTGAGTAAATTATGTAAGTAGAGCGTGTATTCGACCAAAAACGTTTTCACTGTCTAATTGAATCAGGAAGGGGTGTACATAATAGAGATAAAGTATTGCACTGAGAGCTTGTAGTTGTTAATATCCGGATCCTTTGTTTTTATAATATTTTTTACCATGTTCACTGAATATGCATATTAATCAACGACCTCAATTTAGTGCTATTTGCAAAATAATTTAAAGCAAAATACATAGGCAAGTCAATACTCAAATGTTGAAAAAACAACAAAGACATGGATGGCAAAAACCAACAAGTCCACAATATACTACATAGAAGACTTAAAAGTGTTATCCACGAAACAGATAAAAAAATTGCTAGTGCTTAGGATGTATAAGTAGATCCAACACCACTGTAAGCACCGTTTGAAGTTATGTCTGTAAGTTCATGTTATGGCTTATTGAGGTCTCGTGAACATGACATCCCGAAAAAAAACATTAAAACATGTGAGTTTTTGCAACAAATTTAGTAATAAGATTTATTGAGTAAGAGGATTCAAAGAAACGTAAGTAATCAAATGAACTCCGAATGTGGTGTCTACAATGTTATGTTTGTATCATTTGCTTTAAACAGCAGAATAATATTTATTATCGCTATTTTACGAATTTTTCCTTTGATCTTCCTGACTGATAATTTCCGTTCTCAGCGGAGTCGAGTGATATGCAAATTATCGCTAGAAACTAAGGGAACACGTGCCGTTGTCAAGGAAATTAACAACGTCTTCATAGGTAAAATAGCGATAAACAGATTATCATTGGTCATCTCAACTCGATTGCTTTTCTCGCTTTCGCCGTACCGGCTCAAGTGAGAAAATGAATCTCGTTGAGATAACCAACGATAATCTATAATTATTTTTATTCTCAAACTCTTGAGAGTATAACATGAGCTGAGACGGATATAAATTGACCTTAAGCAAGTGCACGTACACATGTGCATATATAAGACTTTGATTGATTTTTGAAACATTCAAGTACGAAATAAAAGATAAATTTTGGTATGTTTCGTAGGATTTTCAATTTTCAAACAGTTAAGACTTTCCACAGAGATTATTTCAACCCGAAAGAGGTTAGCAGATGTATTTATATTTATTTGCATGAGGTCGGTTTCTATCTGACGCCGCTCACATGTATAATGAGATACTTTAAGTTTGGATTTTTTTTCAACTAAAGACGTAATTTCTTATTTCGAATTTTTCTTTTGGATTTCAATTCGTTAAACATCCAACAGATCAGAGTAAAGACATTAACACAAAATTGAAATTTTCACATTTTACACATTCTCTTTTTTTAAGCAACATTCCAGCAGCGGCTTCATATAGAGTAGTATCTTCTCATCGATACGATATCCCAGGGTTTGCGTTAAGGGGAGTTACTGCTTACATGGTAACGATGTTGTTTGTTTTCACTTTCCGTTTGATTTTTTTTTATTTGCACTCGGAATCCCCTCTTTATATCCGACGTCGAGGGTTTTTTTTAACTACCTTGACTACCATGAGGGTCTTGCACGGTCGGTATCTTTACATAGGTATTGACATCACTGTTCATATTCTTATAAACAAAAATCAATTATACAGGATCCGGAATGCTTACTTTGCCTAACAATATGAGAAAAGATGTCCCCATGTTGAAAACGTTTTGTGTTGACGATGTAACAATTGGTTTTTGATTAGAATTTTTGAAAGGAGGCTTATTGTAATAATATAAGCGTAGATATAAAAAATGAACCTTGTAGGTAAAAATCTGATAAGCAAATCAATATGATGCTTAAGTATACTTATAAAATTTGCATTATGTCTTTATTAAATCCTAGACATACGTTTACAAAAGTTCAAGACAACAACGAACTGGTTTGGAAATTCCACAGATTTTCGCTCATTCAGGAGTATTATGATAGATCGTCATTGGTACCACCATTTATTATCCTCAGTCATCTCAAGATATTTATTTTGTACATCAAAAATAGATGTACAGGTAAAAGAAAAAACAAGTTTAGTAAGTAATACGTATTTATAGAAGATGAATAAGTAGGATGCGGGTAAACGTCAATGAGCAACGGCACACATAACAAAAAGATATTGATAGGTCAACATGGTCCTCAATAAAAGATAGAAATTTATTAAGTCTGCCAAGCGTTCAATTGTCTCGAGTGAGTCTGATTTAAATTTGATTAACTATTGAGGATAAAATCAAAAAGAAGAGAAAATTGACCTGCTATTATCACAATTTTTCCTTATAATGTAAAACACTAAAACGTGTTCTTTGTGTTCTTTTTGTAGGTCGTTTTAGGGGGGCAGGGATGCGGAATGTTGATATAAAAAAAAACTAGTGCAACGATGAAACATACATGTAATCATGTTCATGTCCAAATTCAGGAACGTCATTACTGGTTAAACCCAACTCAAATCTTTCACCTCTTTTATTTGTTGTGGTTGTTTCCTTCTCCTTGATGTCAAGCAGAATGCATCACACATGTTTTAGAATACCTACATTTTGATAAAAACACTTCGCTACTCACGCTTTACGTGTACCGAAAGCAATCTTCAATTATTTATAGGTTAATGATGCAAATAAAAAAAGCTCATAAAAAATAAGGATTTCGAACATTAAAGTATTATTATCAAGTGAAAATCGTGTAAACAAGATAATTTGTCAAATGTACACTTTTGTCTGGCGAGGTTATAGACAAGAGTTTCTCCATAGACATTTTACATATGATACGATAAGCCAACTTCAACAGTAAGAAAACAAAATTTGTTCAATAAGCCAAGGTCAAACGAGGTTTTTCTGTTTGGTCGGACGGTAAACTTAGTACCCTTGGTAATATTTTACATAGCTTTATTATTTGTTAACAATGCATAGATATTAAGAAAAAATTGTGAAAACACAAAATTAAATTAAAAGTATGGATAAAAAGCTGATAAAATTGTTCACATGTGTAGATCGGCAATCAAATCAAATTAGGCAAACAATTATTTTGTGTATGAAATCACTGGTTTATAGAAATATATTTTAAAAACGCTAAAAACTCAAAACATGTGATTAAGATACTGACTCAGACGTAATTCTGGTAGATGTGAATGTATGATTTTTCTTTGCAAAAAGTTTGTTTTAAATCACGGTAAAATAACTTTCTGTGCTAATATTGCCAAGTGTATTTATTTATAAGTATAGCATATTATTCCTGACCGATTCATTTTGTCAAGTTTGAATTACAAAAATACACTTTACGAAAACGTTTCTAAAAAGATTCAAACAAAAATTGACAAAAGTTATATGCAATAGGAAGGTTCTGCAAATGATTCCACCGATATGAAGGCCTGGAATTTTTACTGCCACTAGAAAATGGTTGTATTTTTGAAACTTTTGCCATGTAGCAGTCCATTTACTAGCCCATCAAAGAGTTGCTTCAATGGTTCTTTTACATGCAGAAATCATTAAACACTCTTTATATGAGCTGTGGAAATTATTTTCCCATTCCGACTACACGCGTTTGCGTATTTATAAATCTTTCACAGCAAAAACCTACTTCTGTGTGCATCGAGTTGTTTACCTCTGATAAGACAAAACTCGGTGCAACCTTAGCTCTTTATAAGAGGTAACATTAAGATGTATCATATACGCAAAATATATATTCCTTACTAACATCTTTGATCTTTAAATACGAGTTGAGTTGTCTGCTCTGTAATTTTACCGAACGTGTCTTTATCACGATTGTGACATTTTGACTCCGCTCGTTAATTGACATTAACAGCTTGTAGAGATACCTGCTATGAAAATACTCTTCAAAGCCATATTAAAGTTCGTCTCGTTACAGATATAAAGCATAAAACCAAATCCAAACGAATTGACAAAGGATGAAGTTTGTACATGTAATAGAAAAAACAAAGGATATGGGGTACCCATCCATGACACAAAATCAATATATGCACGGAAAAAAAAGCAAAGCAATAGCGCTTGTATTGCTGTTCTTCATTTCAAAGTTGATATTTTATAAATGGTTGCACTCAATGGTCCTATATATAGTACACACATATCATGTATAAGTACATCCCTGTATGTAATTTAACTATTGGACCATTTAGTGCTTATTCATTCTTAAATATAAGTCTTACCACGTCTCCTTATTTTCATAAAGGGTGCGACAAACAAAACTATAGACATGTTTTATACAAAATGACAATTTTTCAATCGGACTGAGTCTATAAATGTTGTCATGAGACAGAATTAATTAAGATATGCAAAATTTACCAACAAGTTAAGAAATGATTTAACACAATCACTAATAAGATTAATAAAATGGGACAAGTGCATGAATGGGCGGCGAGATTAAAAGTTTCTTCTTGTTTGCATTACTGGATTCCGCTTAAAGTATATTCAATTTTCATGTTTTACATTATTTTTGAGTAACATTGAAGGGATACACAAATCCTTCTTTCACGTCATTTTGAAGAAGAAAAAACTCAAGCTTTGAAAATATTTCTTTACAGAAATTACAGAAACCGATGCCGAAAATGAAAAAATAGCTATTCTAGAAAAAGATGCAGTATACAGTCATTTAAATTCATCAACTCGGTTACGAAGACGTCGGGCCAGAAATATGGATGCTGAAAAGGACGGGTATTTTCTGTTTTCATATTTCGGGATCTTTTTTAACATTACTTTTATATCCTTTTTTTTTAAATATATTCGTAAACATCATTTCAAGTTATGTTTCCCATTATTTTAGGAATATTTAAAATAAATAGTTATATATATGTTTTAATATGTCACTTCAGACATCGGGATTTAGCAATCTGATAAATGATTAAGGGAGAGATGAATAGCGAATGCAAAATTATTTTCTTTCATGCGACCAATTATAAAAAGTTAAAGTATAAATGAAGCATTTGTTTTTACAATTAAAGATGAACGTTTGTCGAACTTTTAGTATTAGATATTTTCCAATTGTTTTTGTCATGCTTTCAGGTTTGAAGCTAGTTATGAAAAAGATACAGATCTAAGCTTGCAAGAACAAATAAACGTTTTGTCGTCTGACGTAGATATAATTCGGAAAAATCTGGAGGAAACCCTGAAGACTGTAAAACAGAATTTGGCAACAAAACAGAATGTATTGATAGTAGAGGTTCCTAGGGGTATACACAGTTAAAATATGAACCAATGAAAGCATCTATAGGGCCTCTTCAAACCATAATAAACATGACATTTAATAAAATGATTAGATGCAAATCAGAAAATCTAGCAGAAGTTGCACCGTGAGACTCTCCATTCCATTCAGATTGGTATCGGTATTATACTTATATGATTGTCACTATCAGTATTGTTTTATATGAGGGTCAGTATCGGCAGATTTGCATCCAATCGTATCGTTTGCAGAGCTTTTCATAAAACCCAGGGTTATAGGTAGAAAGGGACTCCAATTTTTTTTATTCTATAACTTATTCTTGCTGATTTATTCGTTTGAATATATAATATTTATGTATTTAAGTGGAATTTTAAGATATCTATCTATCAATGCATTGACTGTTGACTACTGTTCCCCTAGTTTTGACATTTGTACCTATTATGTCTGTTTGTTTTGTTCACACATCGTTGTCAATATAATGGAATTTTATGCGACTGTCATACAAGTGAGAGCTTTAGCTAGCTATAAAAACAGGTTTAAACCACCATTTTCTACATAAGAAAATGCCTGTACCAAGTCAGGAATATGACAGTTGTTATCCATTCGTTTGATGTGTTTGAGCTTTTGATTTAACCATTTGATTATGGACTTTCCGTTTTAAATTTTTCTCGGAGTTCGGTATTTTTGTTATTTTACTTTTGTTTTGGTATACAATATGTAGGTGTAAATTTAAGAGCAATATTCAATCTTCTAACGGTTAATCGCAGCTTTAATGATAGAGAAGATGTAAATGTATTTCGAAATATTTATTGGTTTATTATATTATTTTGTTATTTTACTTTTGTTTTGGTATACAATATGTAGGTGTAAATTTAAGAGCAATATTCAATCTTCTAACGGTTAATCGCAGCTTTAATGATAGAGAAGATGTAAATGTATTTCGAAATATTTATTGGTTTATTATATTATGTTTTTCATTAACAGTTAGTTTAAACGTGCTATCTTTAGAAACTTTATTTTAATTCATTTTTGTATGTACTTTTTTGTATTTCTTAACGATCCGACGCCCTTTTAGGAATGACTGTTGACCACAACATGTGTCAATAATATAATTTTGTAAAGTGTTGATTGTGAAAAAAAAAGCATTATGAATTCAAACAGACTTTTTACAGGTTAAAGGTAATACGACTACGTATACGTCCGTATATACCACCATGGTTAAACTTTGATCGTTTAACAGGTCGAATGAAGGCAGTAATTACTTTTAGTTAACCAAAATCTCGAAATAGTAAATTCTAATAAACAGGAAATACGCATGTTCTTAATCAGACAACAGAAGATTTTATCTCCGAAAGATTTGAATGAAAATTTATCAAGTTATTAGACCATTATCCCCACGTGTTTTTTTCTGACTTACCCTTTTCTGTTTGTTTTTATTCAAAATGTGTATGACCTTTTATGACTTTCACAATTTAAGAAAATTATAAATCATTTAGTTTAATTAATTTCAAATCGAACATTATTCCGAAGTATATGTTCGTCTAGGTAACCAAAACCATTTAGTTGAGCATATTTTATTGTTAAAAAGGGCTTTAAGTACGGAGATATTTGCATTTTATCATATCTGTACCTTTACTTTGTAATTATGTAGTTTTACCTTAACCATGTATTATTTTACTTGTCTGTGTAGTTATTCAAATAAATATATATTAATATAAGCTGTTCATGATTCAAGATTAAGCATATGGATTATATGGATATTACATTTAATGCCATATGTTTCGTTCAATATGCAATTATGCTTAAACTACACTGAGGTTGGCACTCACTCAGATAACGTGTATTTTATACTTCGGTTGTTCTTTCTAGATGTCCTAGAGCATTGTTGTTTCAGGGAAACTGTCTTGGAGGATTTGCGTTCCATAGGTGTTATCGGAAATAATTGTAAAAAATAGTCAAAGCATCATTGCTCCATATAAATTGTCTAATCAAATGACATGGTGATATGATCAGGTTCAAAGCATGGTACGCGATTCTAACAAATGGTGTCAGAGGAGTGGCGTTCAGAGGATGGACCTGTGTTTAAAGTATGAGAACAAACATAAAAATCCCAGTAAATCCTTCTAAAAATTATTGTATGATAAAATTAAGACAGCTGCTAATGATGACAACAATAATACCAAGTATGAAACCTTTCTTGAATCTCTCAGAAAAGGAGTTGTATCCAAAAGATGTCATTGTGCAACCATTTTGAACAAATAGTAAAGCATATCTAATGTAAAATATTTTTATATAGCAGGGTCAGAAGAATTTGAGGCCAAATAATTCTACCAAATAAGAATATTTTGATGAACCATAAATTGAATCCCTCAGTACAGGTTGGTAAAAAAGGGATTGTTTTAAAATGTGTTCTCATATTGACAGTCATGGTTTGGGTTTGCTTTGAAGAAGACAGAATTCCCAAATATGATACTTGTTAAATGCAAACATTGATAAAGTTATAAAGCATTCCACTTGATTTATTTTATATATCAAAGGATATGTGTACACTTAAGGCGACAGTAATTGTACAATTAAGGAAACAGTAGATAGACATAGAGGTGTTAATTGTCAAGACTTTTAACAAATATTCCCCATTCAAAGCTTAAAACAAATTAAAAGAATTGGTCTTCGTTTCATACAAAATGGCCAACGTAGATACACAAATCTAGGGTAGCGAGGGATAAATAATACTTCTTTGATTCACACAAAAAAAAACTCTAAATCTGACATTATCAAGATGCTTGATTTTTTTATTTACAACATATTTTTTACGTTTGGATGACCTGTTTTGTAACAAACAATGGGCAAAGGAACAAACTGTGTTCCTCTACATGTTCGACTTGTTCCTCTGTTGATATACGGCATATTTCACATAAGAGCTTCTACATGTTCTTAGAAGAATAAAAGATGCTAGCTAGTTTTATGTCCCTTTTGTATCTTTCGCCTCTATTTTAGTATTAACCTTAAACGTTACGTTCCGCTGTATACGCAATGTCTTCTCATTTAAACCTTCAAAGTTTGGTGCCTATATTTAACGCATTTATCCTATCCAACTTGAAATAAAGGATAAAATATTTATAACGGTTTTCAAAATAATAGACAAAACTTGCATTTAACCCCTATGTTATATTTTTAGCCATGTCGGCTACTTTGGTTGGCAGGCGTGTTCATCGGACACATTTTTTAACTAGATACCCCAATGATGATTGTGGCCAAGTGTGATTACATTTGGTATTGAAGTTTCAGGAGAAGATTTTGTAAAGTTAACAAACGACGGACGTCAAGTGATGAGAAAAGCTCACTTGGCCCTTTGGGCCAGGTAAGCTAAAGAAAACAATTCATACATATATTATAGCTGTTGTTTCTAAAGAAAAGTAAAAATTCCTAGATGATAAAACGTTTAAGGTTCAAGGAATTCATTGTTTGTGTATTTATCATTTTATAACTCCATTCGTAGTATGAAAAATCTAAATATTACGCTTTACTGCTAATAAAAGCTAAATATTTCGCTAGCTCATTTCGTTATTTTAGGGGTATTTGTTTATCACACGATCACTTTAAATGATTTAGACATCAAAGATGTAATGACTATATTTTACACCATTCAAGTAGAGTTTATCTGACATCATCATATCAACTTTGAAGAACATATATGAACTGTGTAATTTTTACAATGATTTTTCAATGTATTTACGAGATTTAAACAACGAATAACTTCCATGGCCTCTCATCAATTACCGATTTAAATTTTACGTAGTTCTGCACGCACATTGTTGTACCTATTTTAAAAACCAGAATTAGGTTTCCACTTTTCCAAAACTACTGGGGCTTCTTTTCATTACCGCTTTAAATTTTACGTAGTTCTACACGCACAGCTTTGCGCCTATTTCAAAAATTAATCATTTTATTAGATTTAAGAAAATAAAACCTTTAAAAGAACATTTATTTCGATCGTTCAATTTACAGTTTAAAAAAGTAAAATTAAAATTCCAATGTAGTTTG
The DNA here is from genome assembly GCA_017311375.1 of Mytilus coruscus. Lineage (NCBI taxonomy): Eukaryota > Metazoa > Mollusca > Bivalvia > Mytilida > Mytilidae > Mytilus > Mytilus coruscus. The sequence continues at coordinate 41,395,960 of CM029608.1, forward strand.
AAAATCTTGATAAATTCTATGGCATCCTGGCAAGATACCAAAAAAAAAGGTTAATCTAATAGATGAAATTATTTCGACCTATAATTTGATGGAAGATTAGGTAATAGACCCCTAAGTGAAGGTCTGGATCGAGGGGTTTTCATTTCTATATTCTTTAATTATTTTTTTTTTTTTTGTCATTTTACTCTATTCTTTATATAAATTGTGTCCATTATTCTCTATTCTTTATATTTTAGCACTCCTTTATTTTCTATTATTTTTTTTGAACTATTTTTCTCTATTCGTTTAGTTTTTGGCACATATTTCTAAACAATTGGCCCATGGTTCTCCAATCTGTAAACCTCATCCAGACCCTCCAAAGTGTTGAATTGTGTATAGGATTATGTTCATCTATGTATTTCTTCTCCCCGGCAATAACTATCTTGTTAAAACTGAGTGTCCGCTTTAGTTCTGTATAAATACGCAGCCGCGTCTTGTCGTAAAGGGGACGTTAAATCCTGTGCCTCGTGTTAAGTCTCACGGTCAATGTTTCCCCCTCGAAAAGAAACATGGGTGACCTCATGCAAGTTCTCAAAAAGTGTATACAGGAATTAAGTTTCACACGAAATTTTGAACATCTGTTTATGTCCCGCCACAAAATGTCGAGGGGGATATTTATGTACGCCTGTCCGTCCGTCCGTCAGCCCGTCAGTTCGTTCGTCCGTACAAATAGATATGTATGGCTTGTGCGGCTATCTCCTCCTACCGTTTCTGAGCCACAACTATATTATTATGTTGGATGTTTCTACACATAATAGAGTTGTGCACGTCCACAGGATTTATATGTTCTAAATATTCTCACATTGACATGTATTTGGACTTAGTTTTTTTTCTTTTGTACTAGCTGCATAAAGAGATCATGGTTTGTCCGGCTATCTCCTCTTACAGTTTTGAGCTACAGCTTTTATATTTTGTAGGTTGTACAAATAATGGAAGAGTGAACGTCAGCAGGATTTTTATTATTTTTCTGATATTCTCAAAATGCCAGGTGTTTGGACTTTGTCACTTTTTTGTACTAAAACTCAGAAAGGGCACAAACCGGTAGTTGGGCTTCATTTCCTTTTCGCTTGTTATATAATAGAAAACACAGTTTGTACTACTATAGTTTAATGTCCCTAATGCAATAAATAAAATTTATTAGTATTGTCAAATATTAAATAAATACCGTGAAATTGAACTTGAAAGTTGAAACCTTTTGTCTGGACATTCAGTCCTGCAAGTGTGAACATTCATGCAGATTAAAAATAAAAGATAAATCATCATACATAGTGTTAAATTTATAATTTCTTATGGTCCAGTGGGAGCAGAATTTGTGCCTTACAGACAGTGCAACAATTTCAAGTTGTACTTCGACCTCACTGTTTGTCAAATCTAAAATATGTGGAACATGGTTGAGCAGAGGGGGGCATCGTCCATATCCAGTTTATCATGTTTATATAGTTCATCAAAAACAAAGAAGGCTCAACTATATATTCTATGCGGATATGTAATTCCGTAATTTATAATGTTTGTTTACGCTTATTGATATACGCATGTGGTTTTCTTACATTAGTCTTAATGAATGAATTAAAAGTTGCAAAAATATTGTAAAATATTATGGTAAACGGGTTTTCTGCGACTGCCATACAAGTGAGAATTAAGCTACTATAAAACCAGGTTTAATCCACCATTTTCTACATAAGGAAGTAAAAAAAAAACATTTGTTTTCCATTCGTTTGATGTGTTTGAGCTTTTGATTTTGCCAGTTGATAACGGACTTTCGGATTTAGATTTTCCTTGGAGTTCGGTATTTTTATTATTTTCCTTGGAGTTCGGTATTTTTGTTATTTTACTTTTTGACAGGCCGATATTTTGAAAAATTAACAGTTGAAATTTACAGGTTTTCAAACGTTTGTGGAAGCTATAATCCTGTAAAAGTAACTTGTTTGTTAATGCAAGGTTACAGTCATTAAATTAACTAAAGATTCAATAGACCATAACCTAGAAAACCGTACAAGTTGTGACAAGTACACAACAAAGAATGCGGTACGAGGCATATTGTCGTCCAAAACAAAGACAAATCAGTGATAGTTTAGTTTTAATTTGTGAATTTGGTACCGTTCAAGCTATGTCTAGCATATGTATAATATTTGGCATGTCCAGCTTTAGATTTTGCTTATAAGGAGTCGACTGACAGTATCAAAACTTAGTATCTCAACATCGTTGTCCCTGTCAGAATTCCTCTATCTATAATTACGTGGGATTTTTTAATATTTGACAATGAATTGTATTTCACCGCTATATCCTATTTTTAGACATAGCGGCTATTTTCTTGCTCGGTGGATTCATCAGACACTAAAAAATTACGAGATACTTTAAGAAAATGATTATGACTTATTTTAATTGTATTTGGCATGATAGGTTCAGAGGAGAATATTTTTTTGTAAAACAAAACGGACAATGACAGACGACAGACGACCGACGCAAATTTAGGGGTGTGTATTTTTATAACTTTCATTTTTATCATAATATTTTTTTCCTTTTTTTATTTCGAATTCTTTTTGGCTAAAGTAGCTCTTGAAATGTATATTTCGCTCCGAAACTGATTTTTAAAATACTAAATGTACCAAATGTACCATGAGATGCCTATTTATTATTAAGTGTGATGTTTATCTATGAACTGTATTGCCTTCCAAATAAAACCCAGAAAATCATTGTATATTGCAAGGAGACTACCTGGTATTGTATATTTCTATGTCATGAATTTTCTTGTTTCTGTGTATTTTCTTAATGCAAATCAAGGAGATGTGGTATGCTTGACAACTATCCACTTAAGACTACACGATAAATTGCCATCAACTATAGGTCACCGAACGGCCTCCGACAAAGAGAAAACCAGTACCGTATAGGAGGCTATAAATGCCCCTGTTAAACAAAATATTTTGAAAATGAGATAGGTAATTACCTTATTTGGAAGATACCAAACAATTTTGGTAGACGACAATGAACAAAAGCTACTTAATTCTGCTTGCTATGAACAGGCACATTAACAAAATGGCGGGGTTATTTATTTTTGTGAGCGCTCCACCGTTTCTCTTTATACATTTCTTCACCATGCATGCTCATGTTCCCCCATACATAAGTACTTTTCACAGGCACGTGTATTTCTATGAAATTTTCATTATAATTTATACCTTACAGTACATTTGGTGTCAAATTTTGATGTTGTGGTGCCTTAAACAAGAGTATATGTCTGGAGAAAGTCTCATTAATCATAGATTTTTGCCATTTTTTCAGTTACGTGCACGTATGAATAGATCGTCACAGTACATTTATTTATATGTCTGGAGAAAATCTTATTAATCAAATATTTCTGGCCATTTAGTATCCACAGTCACATGTACTTTCTATGAAACGATCGTTACATTCGTGTAAAATTAGATGTGTTGGTGCCTTCAAATAAGAATTTAATTATATTTCTGCAGAAAATCTTCATATTTCTGGCCATTTTTTTCACAGTCACATGTACTTTCTATGAAACGACCGTTATATCATATCTTACAGTATCTTCGTTTAAATTGTGATGTATTGGTGCCTTCAAGTAAGAATTTAACAATATATATCTGGAGAAAATTTTATTAATCAAATATTTTGGCCATTTTTTTTCCATAGTCACGTGTACTTTCTATTAAGTGATCGTATATATCGTACCTCACAGGTGTAACATTTTGATGTTTTTGGTTCTTTAAAATAAAAATTTAATTACAAATCTGAAGAAAATCTCATTCATCACATATTTTGGCCATTTTTCAAAGTTATGTAAACGTGTACTTTCTATAAAATGATCGTCACATCAGACCTGACAGTACATTTGGAGCCTTATACAACAAGAATTTAAAAATATATATTTGGAAATAATCTTATTAATCTAATACTTACAGTCTTTATTTACAGTCACATGTACTTTCTATGAAGTGATCGTTATATCATCCCCCTAACAGAATCTTGGTGTAAACGTTTGATTTTGTTGGTCCCTTAAAATAAGAATTTAATTATTTATCTGGATAAAATCTCATTAATCACATATTTTGACCATTTTTCACAGTTATGTGAACGTGTAGTTTCTATAAAATGATCGTCACATCAGACCTGACAGTATATTTGGAGCCTTATAGAACAAGAATTTAAAAATAGATATATGGAAAAAATCTTATTAATCTAATACTTACAGTCTTTATTTACAGTCACATGTACTTTCTATGAAGTGATCGTTTTTAATCACATATTTTGGCCATTTTTTCACAGTTATGTGAACGTGTACTTTCTATAAAATGATCCTCACATCATAGCTTACAGTATATCGGTGCCTTAAAACAAGAATTTAATTATATATCTGGAGAAAATCTTATTAATCAAATCTTTCTGGTCATTTTTTTACAGTCACATGTACTTTCTATGAAATGATCGTACATATCGTACCTCACAGCAGTTTTGTGTAAAATTTTGATGTGTTTGGTCCTTTAAAATAAAAATTAAATTATATATCTGTAGAAAATCTTATTAATCTTATACTTCTGGCCCATTTTTCACATTCAAGTGTACTTTCTATGAAACGGTCGTTATACCATATACCTTACAAAATCTTCGTGTATAATTTTTTTGTTTTGGTGCCTTTAAACTAGAATTTAATTATATATCTGGAGAAAATCTCATTAATCAAATATTTTTGCCATTTTGTTTTTCACAGCTACATGTACTTTCTATGAACCGGTCGTTATATCATACCTAACAATACCTTCGTGTAAAATTTGGTGTGTTGATTCCTTAAAATAAAAATTTAATAATGCATCTAGAGAAAATCTAATTAATCAAAATGAAAATGAGTTTTCAATAAATAATTATTTGTTATAGGTTTTGTTACTATGGTAATGCGATGATTTTAGAGTATTTATTCTGCATCATATTCAACATTTATCATCAAACTAACAGCAATTTGAAAGACAATTACGGATCTACTTACTAGAGGATATCATTTACAGCATCCGTTGAAATCATCAAACAACTAGACGATTCAATCGTGAGTAAACAAAATACAGGTAATTTCTTCCTTCTTTCCTTCTTTCTTTCTTTTCTTCTTTTTGGTTTATTTTACAACAAAGGGAGTTTGGTTCACACTGTTATAACAAACGTTCAGACGCTACACACGTGAGTACAATTCAATTCTTTATACTTTAAAATGCTCCCTTCACATGCATGGATTTTTCTTACGAGTCCTTACTGATCGCACAAATTCACGGATCCTAACGATTTTACGACGGATTTAAACGAGATGTCACACGTTTATCACGGATCTCCTTATTCTATAGGATATCCACCCTATTTGCAGGGTCACCGCATTAAAATGTATGCGTTTATTTAAAGAAAATTTAGCTTGATAATATAGTTATAAGACTTTAGTGTTGATTAAATAAAAGAAAGATAAAAAGAGAGAGAATTTGTATTTACACTGTACACATCTGTCTGAAAAGAAATCAAAAAATGATAGTATTGTAAAAAGTATAAAATTCAGACTTTGGTTAGACTATCTGTAAAACATTTTCATTTATTATAATAAAATTATTCATGGTCTCTCATTGGATGGACCAATGGATAAGGGTTTCTATATCGCGTAGGAAACCTCATATTTGAGTGATTTAAAATCTAAAATCTTAAAAGCATAAAATTCATTTTTTTTTAAATCTGAGTTTTGTACGATTTTAAAATGTTTAACCTTAAAAAGTCTATAAGGTTTAAAGATTGATATTTACCTATCATTTAGATGTAAGAAACAATAGGGCTATAGCGTTAAATTAGTTAATTGTATAAGATACATTGTACGTCGCATACTAATCCAGTACATGATAGATTAAAATATGATAAAACGAAAGTAGGTATCGACTACATGTAACAGTTTCATAACGAGTTATTACGATGTATTTACGGCAAAATTCAACCATTTGTTACGAGTTGTCATGGAAAACTACAAGCACCATACAGGCAATTTACGGGCTTTTTACGGATTGTTACGAGTATGATACAGAATGTTACTATTCATCGAAGCGTTTACGAGTTATTGCAACATGTCTACGCGTGGTTACGAATAGTTATGAGATAGTTACATGTATTGACAAGTCCTTGCGATTTTACAGCATTTACCCCTTTCCCAAAATCCAAAATAATACACAAGACTAGGTAAGGTATGCGTATCTATTCATAAATTAATCGTATGTACACAAAAAGTGCTCGTAATAACTTGTAACAATCCGAAAGCCATCGAAAACGACCCGAAAGAAATTTTAGGCAACACGTTTTTTTGGGTTTTTTTTTGTAAGCACTCGTAAAAATTCGTAAACAAATCGTAAACTTACCGTAACAAATCGTTAAAAAATGTTACGAGTCATTTACGGATTCTTTTGGGCAATTTACGGATGGTTTCCTGTTGTTGCGAGCGGTTTACGATACTTGCGAATGTTCACGAGTTATTTACGGAAAATCCAATCCGTGGACAATCGTAAGGTCAACAAATATGCGTCTTTTTTCATGGATATTTAAGAGTGTCTGCGAGTTTTTGCAAGTTGTGACGAGTTATTTACGGGAAAGTTATTCAGGGATGATTGCTGTCCACAACAAGTTTGCAATCCATACGGACTTGTGAGAAAAATCCATGTATGTGAAGGGGGCATAATTATGCAATTAAATGAAATGTACAAAATATATGCTAATATAATAACTGGTGAATTAATACAGAATAAACTGATAAATGAATGCACCAGAGAAGAATAATAATTAGATATAAGAAGATGTGGTATGAGTGCCAATGAGACAACTCTCCATCCAAGTCAAAATTTATAAATGTAAACCATTATAGGTCAAAGTACGGTCTTCAACACGGAGCCTAGGCAATGGACGTCTGGATATAACTTAATGTACTGTCTCCTTGTTTCATTATAACAAGGACACTGTAAAATGAAATGAAATTCGTCCTCTGATGTATTTAAAGTATAGAGAGTGCATTTTCTTGCTAATATATTAAAGGGTGCTGAGTACAAATATAGACGTAATTGCGTCTTTCTTCTTTTTTCTATTATTTCTTTTACAATACAAAAATTGTTTGCCTATATTGTAACAACAAATATTCAGACAATTTAAGCAGGCGTATAACAATTGATGTAATTATGTCTTTTTTCTTTCTTTTTTTCCTTTAGAGTAAAACGAAGTCAAAACATTGCTTGCATTGCAACAAAAATACAAAAAAAGATGTTACTTTGTCTTTTAATAGTTCTTTCTTTCTTTCTTTCTTTCTTTCTTTCTTTCTTTCTTTCTGTTCTTTTCTTTCTATCTTTCCTTCTTTCTCACTTTGTTTCTTTTTTCTTTGTTTCTTTTTTTTCTTTGTTTCTATCTTTCCTTCTTTCATTCATTCATTCATTCATTCATTCATTCATTCTTTCTTTCTTTCTTTCGTTCTTTTTTTCTTTCATTTTTTTTTCTTTCTATCTTTCCTTCTTTCTTTCTTTCTTTCTTTTTTTCTTTGTTTCTTTTTTTCTTTCTATCTTTCCAGCTTTCTTTCTTTCTTTCATTCATTCATTCATTCATTCATTCATTCATTCATTCATTCATTCTTTCTTTCTTTCTTTCTTTCTTTCTTTCTTTCTTTCGTTCTTTCTTTCTTTCTTTAACAACAGAAAGAAAAGTATGTTTTTTACGCTATAATTATTTTATAACAATTATTCAGAAGATTCAAACGTGAGAACAAAAATTGGTATAAATACGTCTTTCTTGATTTATGTTTTTTGATAAGATAATTTATGTTTATAGATTTTACAGACAAGGGAATGGACGATCTTCTTGCTATAATGTAAGTGTACGATACAACATTTAAGATGGTTAAGTCAATAGATTTATTCTATTGTGTTTTATTTAAGAATTGAATGCTTCTTTTTGTAACTTCATTGGGTCGTAAAAGCGTTGACCGAAGTACATTTTGTATGAAGCGCGGAAGCGCTTCATTCTACAAATGTGCGCACGGTCAACGCTTTTACAACCCTATGAAGTTAAAAAAAAGCATTCAATACTTACAATTACATTTTTCAGCTAGGATCATAAAAACACGATTTTTATCAAGTTTTTATTTAATTTACCTGTGCACTTTATTGTGGGACCTCGTGTCATCATGAATGGTAAATTTTATTGAGTAATGAAGTTGATTAAGGAATAACGCGAGATTGCAGTGTAGCCAATCAGAATAACGTATTATAATGAAACATACATCTAATGTAATTATTCTTTAATAATCCAATCCTCCTTTTCCCCAAATGTGACCTACCGAATTATAGTTATCACAGGGATTGTACTTACATGAGCAACATCACGGGTGCCACATGTGGAGCAGGATTGGCCTACCCTTCCGGAACACCTGATATCACTCCCGGTTTTTGGTGGAGTTTCCTGCTCATTCTTTAGTTTTCTATGTTGTGTTTTCTATAATGTTGTTTGTCTTTTGGTCTTTTTCTTTTTTTGCAATGGTGCTGTCAGATTATTTTCGACTTAGTTTGATTTGAAGTCCCTTTGGAATCGTTCGCCTCTCTTTGTTAGTTTTGATTATTTGGCATCTTAATCTTACGTCTTTTGTTTCTTATTGTAATCTTTAAGTATCACAACTTCAAATTAATCAAGGCTCGAAACGTTATATGGGAAACTATTTCTTTGCCAATAAAGGTCTTGTATTGGTTTTCGAATATTTCTTCGTGAGAAAAAGTAAGGACACACATGTAAATTAAAGAATTTATTATAAAGTAAAGACATGGAAATATACTAATATGCCTATCGATAGTCTTTGTTCAACGATGAAATTATTTCCGTTATTTCCTTTACAAAAATTAAGCTGAATAAGATTTAAAAAAAGCATTACCTTATTCACGCTTTTTAGATCTTTGAATTAGATTTTGGGAGAGAGAGAGAGAGAGAGAGAGAGAGAGAGAGAGAGAGAGAGAGAGAGAGAGAGAAAAAAACATTGTTTAAAGTGTTGTGACATGTTACGCTTACTCTGCATATCATATGATAGCATTAACACTCCTGCCCCCAGTTTATGATAGGACTCATACTACTCGATTTTCTATGTTGTGTTTTGTGAACTTGATCGTCTTTTTAATAAGCTAGTTTCTCTCGACTTATGAGTTTAAAAAGTAATATAGTAATCATTACAGCCTGGCATTTCTATTATTTTCACAAATATGTTGTTTAATGCAATTTGATATGCTTTTCAATAACATATGGTCAAATAGCCGAAAGACCCCCTCCCCCTTTTCTTTAATTATTGAAAACTATCATTCTGCATTGACATTGATGTCTTGGTGTTAATTAAATACACCCATTCGGACTAACGCCCTAATTGTATATCTAATACAAATATAGACTCATTTGTGTTTCTTCTGTCCTTTCTTTTATTTTTTATAATAGAAAAACAAAGGATATGGGGTATCCATCCATGACACAAAATCAGTAAATGCACAACAAAAAAACAAAGGAACAGCGCTTGTATTGCTGTTCTTCATCTCAAAGTCACAGTGAGACCTCAACACGTAGCAAAATAACCCCCATATCACTGCAAGTTTAAGACGGCCCCTTATGTCCTCTTTTTCATTTTGTATATATAAATAAGAAGATGTGGTATGATTCCAATGAAACAACTATATGATAGTACCCATAGAAAGAGAAATTATACAACTTTAGGGCAGTGTGCGGCTTTCAAAATGAGCAAATACAATACCGCATAGTCGGCTAAAAGACAAAGGCATGTAAAAATATGTGTAGTTCAAGTGAGAAAAACAACAGCCTTAATATGTGCCTATACTTGTAGGTGTATTTGCGTCATATATATATATATATATTTGTTTTCCTCTACATTGTTATGTTGTTTGTTTTTTTTTGCTTGTTTTTTTTTGGGGGACGAGGGCTAGTTTACGTTTTCATATATGAAATTTTATAGAATTCCTTGAACTTGTCTTTAAGATAGTGTATTCATACACTATAAATTTATGAAAGTCTTTTCAAAAGCTTGGTGGGGCCTCGGTCTAAGTAGTTACTACTAAAATCACTAGCCAGTCAACACTGAGGTTGTGAGTTCGAACCCCGCTCGTGCGGGTGCACTCGACTCCAATCTTAATTGACTAGGAGTGTCAGTTTTCCAATCGAAGGTCGGTGGTTTTCTCCGGGCACTCCGGCTTCCTCCACCAATAAAAACTGGCCGCCACGAAATAGCCCAAAAGCGGTGCTTAAAAGTGGCGTTAAAACACCAAAAATCAAATCAAATCAAACCAAAAAGCTTGTTATTTTGAAACAGAGTAGTGAACATCCTATACCTGTACTTTTCTTCCCTGTAGTAAGTCAGTACTGAACGACTTCATGATAAAATTGTAATGTTATACTTTTTGTCATTCCAGTATTACTTACTCTTTTATTTATACTGGTACAGTTAATTATCTTATGGAATCAGTACTGTTATTTTCATCACTGTTTGAGTACATATTGCTTTTGGACTGTTTAAGTACATTTTATGAATTGTTTAAGCACTGATTTCTTATGGACTGTTAAAGCACTGATTTCTTCTGGGCTGTTTAATATATGATTTCTTCTGAACTGTTTAAGCACTTATTTCTTCTGGTCTGTTTAAACAATAACTTCTTCTTGACTGTTTAAGCACTTATTTTTTTGGACTGTTTAAGCACTGATTTTTTTGGACTGTTTTAGCACTGATTTTTTCGGACTGTTTAAGCACTGATTTTTTCTGGGTTGTATAAGTTCTGATTTTTATTTCTGTAGTGTTTCAGTACTATTATTTTTTTTAGTGGTTTTTCAATATTGTTTGTTTCAGTAATGTTTCAATGCTGATTATATACAGACTGATTGTTGATTGCTTAACATCTAGTGGTAATTGAAAATTAAACCATCAACTGTGAACACTTATCACAGTTGATATAGAATATTTATAAAGATGGGAGTCGAACGCATGTACCACTCAATGTAAGCTGTTTTTTTATGAACCGTCAACCTCGTGAGCACTCATTATGGAAATAGCAAATGATTTGAAAAAAGCACTTTTAGCCACCATGAAGTTAGAAGGAAAAGAATCGGAGTGAAAATTTACCGCCAGTTCCAACCAGGTAACAGTCCAACTCACCTGGATCAAGGCCAAGGACCCGGACACCACATCCAGGAACCCTAAACCGGTCCTGCAAAGGAGGCAGAAGCCTCCATCTACCAGGAGACGAAATTCCCAGCGTTTCAACCAGTGGATGGACTCCAAATAAGCCGTTGCTTCCTCTGCTACCCCTGTACCTACTACCAGTACAAGCGCAGACAACATTTGTCAGACGCAAGCCATGGACACAGTCATTGGTATACCATTAACACCAACAAAATACCGTGGGAAACCAGAGGGAGTCATTATCAAGATGGACATTGTCACCAGTCCATATAACTCCCAGAAGGCAAGCCATCGCCGATACTTCTACACTCCTTCTAAACCTATAAGTAAGCGTTGTAGGATAAATTTTACAGAGGGGTTCGAAATCGATGGCACCGACCTACTTCGTACACCATCTCATTCATCTCCGATATGCTTGCCAGATCCAAATACCATTCAGACTGCCTTTGCCTTACAAGAACGGCCAGACACTCCGTACCAAAAAAAAAACCACCAGGTCGGAGCAAGAAAAAAGGGAAAATAACAGCAGATCCATCATTGCAAGAATAGGTGCCTAAAGTCCGCAATATCTACCCAGATAGCCGGACACTAAAACCAAACATCATCAGCATGTACCACGAGAGGGGTTAAAACTCATATCCTCAATGTTGACAGATAAAGTAGGTAATATGATATAGATGTATCGGTTAGTCTATGAAAAGGTATGTACTATGAGATTTAAAGCGAGGGGCTTGCCTCGAGCTCTTAATTTCATTGTATATACTTTATCATAGACTATCCAATTTAGCACATATTTACAACTGAAGTAGTCTTTTAATTGGTCTATTGATAGTTTATTTTGGCGGACTACTTGTTTCATAAGTGTTTGTATAACGGAGTTCATTAACTAAGTCTTATTTTTTGTAAATCTACTCACTAGTATCATAGTAAAATATGTGATTTCAAAAGGCCCTCGACTTAGGAATTATAAGATAGTACCTGCTGGTGTACGTATGCATATTGATATAAAGCGGTGCTTTACAAAAGGTTATTTTTTACATGGTAAGTGACAAAATAAATTGACCAAAAGCAGGCATATATAATTGAATTGTAGTGGAACCTTTCATGTTTTGAAAACATTTTTTTTTTTAATTTCACAGTTAAACTAAGCTATAATAAATTTGAAACATATAGATATAAGTGCCCATAGATAGTCTAGCGGATATGCATAAAAAGCAACTACCAATAGATCAAAGATTATAAGTTTTGTGTGTTGTTTTTTGTTTTGTTTTTTTTTCAAAGTAAAAACTAAAAGATTTATCAGAATATATATATATAGGTGGCATATTCCCTTCATACATTATCACGGTTTTTCAATTAATGATGAAATATATCAATTTCCTTACGAAAGTTAAAAGAGAATCATCATCAAGTTGCCTTAATTTCCCTTCGCAAGGTTTCAGAGTACATACTTGTTTTTGTACATAGTAATTGCATGAATGATTTACTACCATAATTATAAGACAGTGTTGTACTCTAAGTATTACGGAACATATATGTTATATTTATTTAAATAAAAGAAAATTTCAGTTGTCAAAGATATTTTTAAATCCTATTAATTGCAGGATATTTAAAAATCAATGTGAAAACTAATTACAAACTGGGTTTTTTTTTTTTTTTTTTTTTTTTCATTTGGAACACATCATTTTATTCCAAAATAGCCTGTGGCAATTTTTGTATTAATATCTTGGTTACGATACAATGAAATCGTACCCTTGTGGTCATTCATGCATAGTTACTTAGTACACGTAAAAAATATGTACTATAAAAATTAGAAAACAAATTCAAGCAATTTGATTGGACGAGAAGTTGTGAGTATCTACTAAACGATGGATAAGCGTTGGTTCGTTAAAAAGTTTGTTTCTTTTTAACGATCCAACGCTTATCTATTGTGTCTGCTATTTAAACTTTTGTTGATACGTATTTTTCAAAATTACAATTCGTTTATTAATTAGGCCCTTTTACCAGTGAGTTCAAATAACCACCTAATAATCTTGAATGGGTCACAAGAAACAATCATTAAGTATACAGGTAGTTGATACAATCATAAGAAAATATTAAAACAAAATCACACGCACTTTCAGTTTACTGTACTGAAATGTCCCATCAATTTGTATGCATCTGCATATTATCCGTAATTTACAAAATAAGACATATTCGAACTTAAATCTAAGTGTTACCGAAATTTCTAGCAAGAAAGCTAATTCTAGACACATCCCGATTTACTTGCATAGCATATAAAATTACAAACGTTAAAGGTACGCTTTTAAATTAATTCTATCAGTGAACAGTAATCAGTAAATTAGCCAATTCAAACTAAATAAAGTTAAGCACACAAAGGAAAAAATTGAATTTAATTTGGTGAGTCCATTTTAGCGACAGATTTAGGAAGCGTTTATTCTGTCTTATATATACAACGGATAAGCGTTGATTCTTAAAAAAGAAACCATGAGCTCGCAGGGCGAATGATTTGTTTTTCATACATCAACGCTTATCTATTGTGTCTCTGACTTAGACTTTTGTTCTGATGTTTTTCAAAATTAAAGCCTTTTCTTAATTAGAAATTATTATAAGTGAGTTTAAATAACCATGTTATCATGTTCAACCACCCATCAATAAATCAAAGTTCACAAATAATCGGTTAGAGACATACAAATATAACATAACACGTGTCTTTCAATTATTATGCATCTGAATATTATCCGTAATTTTCAAAATAAGACATATGTGAACTTATCTCTAAGTAAACTGTTAAAAAAAAAAAAAACGCATAGCTCGGATGATTTTTTCAAAATGCAAAATATATATTTTACAAGGTCAATTGCATCTTCGAATTTTTACAGGTAGGTTTCAAACTTCAAATGTCCGTTCTTTTCATTTGGCTCTCTGTCACATGAAATTTGCAACTCGCTAAAATTACATATGACCTTTTTCTTGCCGCGAAATTTTGCAATGGTTTATCACGGGAATTGTAGGGTCAACTCAACTGTGACACTTTGCGCATATAAGGACCAAGTTTGAAGATTTAATTCATCACATTTAATTCATCACAACGTTAAACCGCTGTCATGCCAAGGTTGAACCCTGCTATTCGAAATATCGTCATCAGCCGTCTCTAGGCCGGAGTGTCCCAAAGAGAAGTGGCAAGAACTGAAAATGTTAACCAGAGCACAATTTCGCGACTTTGGAACAGATACCAGCAGACTGCCTGTACTAGAGTGGTCGACCTCGCCTAACGACTCCTGGACAAGATCGCTACATCCGGATATTTCATCTAAGGAATCGAACCGTTGCCGCAACAGCCACTTTAGTTTGTATACCAGGATTGAGAGGAATCAGCTTGCAAACAGTCTGCAATCGACTGCAACAACATGGCATTAGACCCAGGAGGCCGTATATTTTGGACCCGTTTTGAGGCCGTTACACAGACGGAATAGATTCAGATGGTGCAAAGGTTCAGAGACACAATTCTCCAACATCACCTTATATAGATATAAGAAGATGTGGTATGAGTGCCAATGAGACAACTCTCCATCCAAGTCACAATTTGTAAAAGTAAACCATTATAGGTCAAAGTATGGCCTTCAACACGGAGCCTTTGCTCACACCGAACAGCAAGCTATGAAGGGCCCCAAACTGACTAGTGTAAAACCATTCAAACAGGAAAACCAACGGTCTAATCTATAGAAAAAAACGAGAAACGAGAAACACTTATGAACCACATCAACAAACGACAACCACTGAACATCAGGTTCCTGACTTAGGACAGGTGCAAATAAATGCAGCTGGTTTAAAGGTTTTAATTGTCAACCTTTACCCTAACCCGAAACAATAGTGTAACATCACAACATAGAAAGACACACTATAAAATATCAATTGAAATGGCTCAACTCAATCAAAAGACAAATTAACAAAAACAAGTGAATATACACTGAATATACTGAATCAATATTACTACCAAAATATGCCATCTTTAATGAACTGACAACAGTATCAATACAATATCCCTTCTGAATAAGTCTATTTAAAGGTTTGGTTAGCTTTTGAGGTGAATGTCGACATTTTTGTGCTTTGTATAGAATATTACCATAATAAATTGGATGTGAAATACCTGGTTTCTGCATGTTGATTCATATTTACGAATGATGTCCTTGTACCGGTGATAAAATTTAGTAAATGTTTTGACTAGTTTGTGATCTCGAAAACCCTGGTGTAATACCGAGATTTCTTTCGTTAAAATCAAATACGTTGTTACATACACGAGCGAATCGAACAAGTTGAGATATATAAACACCATGAGATGGTGACAAGGGCACGTCACTATCTAGAAATGGATAATTAACAATAGAAATTAAAAATCATCTCTTTTATCATAAATTTTGGTATTAAGCTTCCCGTTAAAGATATAGATATCAAGATCCAAGGAAAGGCAGTGTTCATTGTTAGTATTAGCTTATTCAAAGTAAGTTCAGCAGGATATATCTCTTTAGTGTACATACTGAAGTCGTCATTATTGAGAGCCAATATATCATCCAAATATCTAAATGTGTTATTAAATTTTTTTATCAGATGTTGTTTCGATGGGTCTTTGGTAATTTTAGTCATCAAGTGTAACTCATAACAATACAAAACAGGTCCACAATAAGTAGTGCACAGTTAGTCCCCATTAGAATTCCGATAACTTGACGATATACAGAATCTCCACAGTGAACAAAAACGTTATCTAGTAAAAATTCAAGGGCAATTATAGTATCAAAGCAGGTCCAATTGACATTGTTCTTTTGTTTGTTGTTACTATAAAATGACCTAAAAGATGTATTAATTTTTTTTTTTAAATTCATTATGATTTTCTTTTTTTTTTTTTCAGAGTATATATTTAATTTGTATGTTACCGTTATGGCTAGCAAGAAACCTAATTCTGGGCACATCAATATAGAAAAGTCGAGACTAATTAGTATCTGTTGTTCAAATGCAAAAGAAAACATTGTTTTTATATTTCAGATTTCGTCCGGTAATTCCTCAGTGCATGACAACGAAATTCCACTAGCTGCAAGCATAGCCATCTCTGTTTTAATGGGATTTTCTATTATAATCAACGCTCTATGTGCTATAGCATGCTGTAAAAAGATGAGGAGGAATTCCTATCGGCTTTCCGTTCTTTTACTTTTATTAAGTGATACCTTTCTGGCAATGTCGTGTATGTGGTATGGTCTCTCTGCGTTCTTTCAACCTTTAAATCAACTAGTCGGCATGTGTTTGTTCCAGATGTTTGCATTCTCCTTCGGATCTTGGACACAGTACAGCATAATATTATATATCTGTCTACAAAGGTTGTTCACAATTAAATCATACAACTTCGGGACCAATAAGATCTTTAAAGAGTATAGATATCTTCTCACAATAGGAACTATATGTTTCTTGTTTTTGTTTGCCCTAGCAGTAACTTTATTCACGCCCTTTGAAAAATCAATAGTTGTATGTTCATCTAATGAGTTGTATGGACATAACTTTGTAATCTACTTCGCCTTCATTTTCGGACTAGGAACAATATTGATGTTAACCGTAATTTCAATAACAGTAATAACAGGAGTTCGTATATGGAAAATATTCTTTTCAAGTCATGTGTATCCAGTCAATATCGAAAATAAACAGAGATGTAGCAGTCATGATAGAGAGGCCGAATTCTCAAACCAGATCATGACCAATCAAGGAACACGATGCCCACATTCTGTGTTCATTCAATATCGAGATAATGATTTGGGAAATGACATCATTCAAAACGTAATTGACGAACAGCCAAACGGAAATAAAGAGAATAATGGTGTTGTTATGAGTTCTAAACGCAGTCGCAAAGTTTATTCGATATCGTCTGAACCACTTACTCGATTTCGAAGAATGTCTTTAGCCACGAAATCTGATCAACATCTGGATAGAAAGGCACGGGAAATTCGGGCATTTTCAACCTGTGTTATAATAGCTATGTCATCAGTTATTTTCACTGGTCCGTTTGTTGCCTCATATTGGGTCGAAATATTGACGGGTACAGTTATTAAAAGGCAAACACATGTAGTTTTGTTTATCTTACATATCTTAAACGTTTTGTAGACCCCTTTATTTATGCATGGCGAATACCTGAAATCAAAGCCCAGTTAAAGAAATGTTTAAAACGTTAGGAAAAGTAATTCGAAGATAATTCTAGATAGTTAAGTTCAGAAGAATAATGAACAAAAACACTACAGGCTTACTTAATAATTCAAAAGTTTGTTCATTAGTGACCAAGTAAAATAGATTACTATTGCATATTTTGGCTTCCTTGCATGTAAGTAATTGCATCTTTTGTTTTCATAATGAGAAATAAAAATCAATAAACCTAAAATGTAATTTCAATCATTTGTGCATTAAGGAGGGTGTGGATAGGGGTTTACAGAATAGAGAATAATGGGCAAAAATATAAAGAATAGTGGAATGGACCAACAAAAAATAGATAATAGAGAATAATGAGGTGCTAAAATTTTTTTAAATAGGGAATAATGGGCAAAAAGTATAGAAAATAGAGAAAAATGGCCTCAAAAATAAAAAAAATAAAGAAATGAAGGACATCCCCCCTCCAGACCCTTATTAAGGTTTGTGTAATGCTGTCTCATCATTGGATTTGTGCAATGTTGTATTGACAGGGTGTATGATATTATGTATCAATATGGTTTGTACAATAAACTCATCATAGATACCAGGATTAAAATGTGTACGTCAGACGCGCGTTTCGTCTCCAAAAGATCCATCAGTGACGCTCGAATAAAAAAGTTTAAAAGGCAAACAAAAGTACGAAGTTGAAGAGCATTGGGGATCTGAAATCCCGAAAGGTTTTGTCAAATACAGCTAATGTAATTTATTCCTTGTATAGAAAATCCTTAGTATTTCTAAAAATTCAAAGTTTTATAATCAGTTAATTTATAGTTATGACCATATCAATGATTTTGATAAGGCTCAGGGCGCTTTAAAGAGTGACATACTGTATGGACATATATCACTTGTTAAATGCCAAAATAAGAATACAAGTAAGATTGCTAATGAGACAACTCTCCACCAGGGACCAAATTACCATAGAAGGTACCAATTATAAGTCACTGTACGGCCTCTAACAACGAGCAAAACCCGTACTACAAACCAAGCTTTAAAAGGCCGTGACATGACAAATGTAAAACAACACAGTCAAGCAATAAAACTGATTTATGTAAAAAGAAACAATAAACGAAAAACAAGTTATATATATAAAGCACGTCATATACAGCAAAAACGACAATACCTGAATTACAGGCTCCTTCATGGCTTGGGACTGGAACAAACAGAATGCGGATGGGTTAAACATGTTGAAGACATTATGCAAACCTTCAAACGTAGTTTGATCTGTGTGTCTTTGGGTTGCTGCCTTATTGACATATATCAAACATATTAGAACATATTAACATTACAGTTAGACATATATTCTCTGGCTTATTGTAATAAAGTTTTCCTTTTTTTCTTTTTCATGGCATTTATCAATGCTTTTATTTGGAAAATTGAAATGAGAATAAGGATATGATCTATTACAAAGTGTTTGATATGAAAAAAAAAATAGGATTCAAACAGTTCACGAACTCCCTCGGGCAAAGTTATCTAACATGCAAGGTTTTGGTTGTTTTGTATAAACCCATAAACCGTGTCTCTATTCAGGTTCCAAAACATTTGGATAATATAAGACTACTAGTACTTGAAGGTTACTTCAGAAATAAGGGTGTTGTGTGCGAGTTGAATTTGGTACCATACATTTGTATTTTCTTTCACGTGGTCGATAGCTTTGCTGGTGGTCTGTCAATTTAAGAGTGTATCATTCACCACTACATATAAAAGCTATAGAAAAACGATCTCAAGACGATGAAGATTATCCAAGTAAGACTGTCGTAAGCATAACACTGATAGTATTGAAATGTGTAGTGAACATTTATATCAAATCCGTAGTTTATAAACAAAATGTATCGAATTGATACCTTTTCAAGTCAGGAATATGACGGTTATTTTCCATTCCTTCAGTTGGTTAATAGAGTCTCACGTTTCATTTTGTCGGTTGTTGTGGACGTCTCGTTTTTTTTTCGGTATTTTTGTTCTTTTTTTTTGATACAGTAGGTGTGCTTAAGAAACTGGAAAATGAAATGAAAACAATTCCGCAGTGTTGACAAGTTTAACGCATGATGGACCACTCCGAGCTTTGCTACTTCATATTTGGAATGGGTTTTTAGAGGTCATTATCAGTTTGCCTTGACCTTTAATCTATGACTTTGGTATATAAAAGAGAAGCAAAAGATACCAAAGGGACATTCAAATTTATTTATCTTATCGAAAACAAAGTGTTCTGGAATAGTAATCAGATTCTTCTCCACATGTGGCACCCGTCATGCTGCTCATGTAAGTTCGAATCTGGTGATAAGTATAATTCGGTAGGTCACTTCGAGGGAAATAGTTCACCCTCTTTTCCTAAACAATCATTGCACCATATTTGGTTACGATTGAATTCATGGACCAGGTTCCTTGTACATTTTCTATAATGTGTACAAGGTATTGATTGGTGTGTGGACGATTTTTTCGGTAAATCATTTTTAGAATGTGTGGTATTTCAGATAAGCTGCTTGTCTTAACTGTGTAGTAGTACATATTTATTTTAAACCAGGAGCGTAATTGAACTGTACATTTGTTTGGTTTTCTTTACAAGTTGGATCTAACGGGGTAGGCTATGTATACTACTTTAGGATACATACATTACTGACCTCAAGTTCTATCAATATTGGAGCTTTATTATTTGTCAAGGAAAGGGAAATAAGTATGTTCTCCTTAAAAGATAGCAGTATCAAGACGCTAATGAATGTTCAATAGGAAAAATATATTTATGCAGCACCATTGTACCTCACTAGGATATAACTTTATTCGTACATAGGGTTTCTATTGTTATAATTTGATTGACAAATAACCATAAAACATAACATATATAATAAAAACGTATTTGTCTTGGATAGTGAAATGAAAACCTGACTTGTACCGTGCAAGAGGACGACGTCCGTACTCATTTATGCCCTGTTACTCTTTGGTAATCAAATATACAAATTTTCGGGAAAATACGCTCTTTAAAAATCGGAACATGTTAGCATAGTCTAGTCCTAATCAAGTATTTGAGAAGTTCGTGAAATGATACGACTTTAGTTTCCATTGTTGTTTTGCCAATATTGATTTAATCTTTTTTGTAATCAGATTTTACAAACAGTTAATAATCATGTTCTCTTTAATAATGATTTGTCAAAAACATATATCCCTTTCATACAGCAACAAAATGTCTTCCCCAATTAAGATCGGAAAGGATAAATACGCGACCGACGCGAATGAGAGAAAAAGGAAAGCAATACTTTTGGATTCACTAGTAATTTGATTCCCATAATGATTTTTCTGTTGAACAGTAATGACGAATTCATCTCGTATATATGTAGGACTCGGAGGTGCGATGGTCCGCGCCAAAATATGATGGTCCTTTCGCTGAAGTGCGATGGTTTGACATTATTGTGACGTTTTCGAATTCAACGTTACTTTAAAACAACATGGATTCCCAGACAGGAATAAATTTTGTAGATGAAGGTTTAATGCGAACAAAGGAAAGAAAAACAAAGTCACGAACAATTCAAGTCCAGAACAGTTTTGAGCATTGGAGGTGGAGGTTACAAAAATATGTCAAACTAAGTCAGTCAACAAATCATAGGGAATAAAGCGGCTAAAAGATGATCTTGGTCTGTAGATGGGCTAACCAGTGTTTGGAAGTATGCGACAAACATTTTGTAGGACTAAAAAAATTTCTTGATCTTAATCTTAATTTTTACTTTTCTTCAATAGATATAAGAAGATGTGGTGTGAGTGCCAATGAGACAACTCTCCATCCAAGTCACAATTTGTAAAAGTAAACCATTATAGGTCAAAGTATGGTCTTCAACAAGGAGCCTTGGCTCACACTGAACAGCAAGCTATAAAGGGCCCAAAAAAATGACTAGTGTAAAACCATTCAAACGGGAAAACCAACGGTCTAATCTATATAAAACGAGAAACACTTATGAACCACATCAACAAACGACAACCACTGAACATCAGGTTCCTGACTTAGGACAGGTGCAAACAAATGCAGCGGGTTTAAAGGTTTTAATAGGTACCAACCTTCACCTTTACCTGAAATAGTGTAACATCACAACATAGAAAGACACACTATATATATGTTATCTGCTCTTTGGTCGGGTTGTTGTCTCTTTGACATATTCCCCATTTCCATTCTCAATTTTATATTATAAAATATCAACTGAAGTGGCTTAACTCAATCAAAAGACATATTAACACAACATACCCAAATATATCAGTCCTAGTCAGGACCGATAACTCTGTCGATAAATATTAACGTTACATCATGTTAAACTAAATGTAATCACAAGTTTTTGTACACAAGTTAAATTTTCAATATCGGTTTTAATGCCTGGATTTTGCTTATATTGAATAAAAAAAGACAAAAAAAGTCTCGCTTTCTATGAAATAATAAAAATAAAAAAAACGATTAAATATAAAATTTTATTGAATTAGAGTATTTGTTTCGAAACAATTATTATCGTGTAACATTAATGTCTATTTTCTTAAGCAAAACCAACTTATTGCAGAATTTTTCATAATATTCATTTTTCTTAAAGTTCTTTATGGTATATATTTCTTCATGTGTGTACACTGGAAAGAGAAAATATTTATAAGTACATTACAGAAAACGTTTGTATATAACAAAATCTAAACTCTGGAAATACAGGATGTTGATGTCACGTGGTGAGTTTTGGTTTGACACGACCCCTTTGCATTACCTGACAATTTGTTGTTATGTAACATTATAACCTTAATCCGACTTCAACTGTTCGTCATGGGACATTAACTTAAAAAGGTAGCATTAATTTTATCAATTGTTGGACATTATTTTTTTCTCTCTAGAAATGAAAATGTTTTTTAATATAAATTTTAGTGTTAACTATATATTTTCTGGAACTATACAGAATTTACATATTTTTGCATCGGAACTAAACACATTTATTTAAAACCAGAAAATAAAATGATATATTAGGCAGAAAAAGGGGAAAAAATAGTGAAAATAATTTTTAATATAAATTTTTAGTGTTAACTATATATTTTCTTGGAACAGTATATATATATGTCAACAGCTTCTAACTCTATTTTTAGTCCATATATGTTCCTGCTATTTTTTTCACTTCACACTTGAAATAATTAATTTTTTATCAATGAATTTTGAAATAAAACGTATCAAAATATCAACAACCAAATTAAACAGAACCAGCACATATTTTGCGTGAAAATTACATGCGACACTCCCAAACACATCCGACCGCCATTTTGAAAATTTCGACCTCTTTTATATCGATGTGGGACGTAATTTGCCCTAAAAGTAAACTGTTTTAAGTAGAATACTTCGCCAGATATATGTTTTAATATACTTAATCGATTTGCAAAGTTCTACTTTTATTTACGGAATTTCTGAATTTGATGTACAAGTAGACATGGGGGTCGGTAAATTTAACATTGAGTCAACGGGGAAATAATGAGAAAAAGTGCGATTTTTTACGAATCTCCAGGGACGTAATTTAATCAAAAATTAAACTGTCAGGACCAACATTGTTTGGTAGAAATATGTTCGAATAGCAAGGATCCATTTGCAAAAGTTAGAAAACGGGTCAGATTAATGAGAAAATTGAACTTTATTGAAGCATCTATGCATTTTATATGGGGCAATATAACACAAAATGGCGGATTGTCTACGTCACCAAAGTCACGTGATTTCTGACTTAGTTGGATATGACAAATGAATATACACTGAACGAATAAATTTGATCTATGACACAATGTAAATACAAAATCAATAAAATAAGGGGTGATATGTTAAACAATTTCAAAAAACAACCATAACCTTGAACAAAATGCCGCCAAATAGAATATTATACACAGGTAAATGAAAATAATTTTGTAAGGTAATGGAGAACGGAAATATTTTTTTACAAAATAAATAATTTTGTTGTTCATAGTACGAGAACAGGAGTGAAAATTTATAGTCATACTAAACAATAATCAAAGCTGGTATATATTACAAATAGAGAGACGAGATATAACTTTAAATAAGTAAACATTAAATAAAAAAAAAGCATTACAAATTGTATCAACAGGTCAAATTAACAAGAAAGTACGATTTGAGAGTACTCGCAGTTACTGAAAGCTAGTTAAAAGCCAAAAAACAATTAATAATAAGCATGCATCAGAGACTAAAATCAACTAAACCACATCCCAGGGATTTACTATTTTAACGTTATGGACAGTCAAAGAAGACATGACTTGTGCAATGCCAAAAATAAAAGTATCGACAGGCAGTAGGCTAGTTAGGAGTTAACCGCTATATAAAAAATGAACGTGAGTGTGTATTTATTTAT
Source organism: Mytilus coruscus (assembly GCA_017311375.1). NCBI lineage: Eukaryota > Metazoa > Mollusca > Bivalvia > Mytilida > Mytilidae > Mytilus > Mytilus coruscus. Next base: position 41,419,786 of record CM029608.1, read on the forward strand.
CCCGTTTGAAAAGAATACAAATGTAGTTATGTTTTAATTTGCTGATGACAAAATCGATAGTTTTGCCAATGTAAACTATATTCAAAGATCTAATTACAACATTGGTAAGATAACCTTTACTAATAAGTTTGTTTAAAGGTTCGATGAGTTTACAAGTATTACATAGTAATTTCCGCGCTTTAAGTACAATATTACCGTAAAATTTAGGATGTGAAATACCGTTTTTAATAAATGTACTGATCAAATCTTTGTATCTATGAAAGAATTTAGTAAAAGTTTTAAGTAATTTATGGTAACGAAATCGCTGACGTAATAATTTACCAGTGATGCATTGATTACGTTCGTTAAAATCTATGACATCACTACACACACGGGCATAACGAACGAGTTGGGATATATAAACACCGTATGATGGAACCAAAGGAACATCGCCGTCTAAAAAAGGAAAATTAACAATAGGGAATGAAAAATCGTCTCTTTCGTCGTAAATTTTAGTATAGAGTTTCCCTTTATAAATTGAAATGTCTAAATCTAGAAAAGGACAACTACTGCTGTTTATGTTAGATTTAGTTAGAGTAAGTTCCTTTGGATAAATTTCGGTAGTATATTTAGAGAACTCTGGATTATTTAACGAACAAATATCATCAAGATAACGGTAGGTATTGTTGAATGTATCAACCAAATGTAACAATGGCGTGTCTTTACTGAGTTTGGTCATAAACTGAGATTCATAGCAATACAGGAATAAATCTGCTGGTAAATGGGCGCAGTTAGTGCCCATAGAAATACCTACTACCTGTTGATACACTCCATCGCCGAAACGTACATATATGTTGTCCATGAGAAAATTTAAAGCTTCAATAATATCTTCACATTTCCAGAAAGTGTATCTAGGATAGTTTCCTTTTTTTGTTACAGAAAAAGGCTTTAAACGAGTTACAGCAAATAAATTTGCAATGAGATTTTTCAAAAGACCATTTAATTAAATATGAAAACTTTTTCTTGATAAGATTGTGTGGAAGTGTAGTGTAGAGAGTAGAAAAATCATAACTGTCAACAGAATTAAAAGGACCACCAAAAGCATGTATTTTATCTAAAACCTCTAAAGAATCTTTAACACTCCAAAAATAATTAATACCATTATTTTCATAAGCTTTATTACAAAAGTTAATAACAAGTTATTTGAGAGTAGTAAAGGAGGTAGTTAGAAGCACTGATAGATTAGTAGTAGAACACTTACTAGATGCGGAGATGAAACGGAATTTAAATGGTAGTTTGTGCAATTTAGGTAACCAGTACATAGTAGGGACTTTCAAATGTTCGGAAGAGGCTTTAAGTTGGGTAGTGGCAGTGATATGTTTGTTTACAATTTGACTCTCTGTGGCGCGTACGGACCTGAATGTAGAAGAATTGATAATTTCGTTATGGAGAACTTCCGTGTAGTATATGCGTCAAACCACCACTACATTATTGGCTGCTTTGTCTGCCGGTACGAACACAAACCGTTTTGCGAGTACTTGGAGTTTATTTTTTATTCTAGAAATAGGTATATCATGGACCCTATTATTAATTTCAGAATTGTTTCCAAATGAGATATACGAATATCAACCGTATTCATAATTTTATTCAAATAACTGTAGAGATTTTTTATCAGACTTTTCACGTTTACACCAATGTTTACAGTAGGCAGACAGAGCGTCTTTAATGACCTGACGACACTGTTTTCAATCTATTATAGATTTAGGTCCTTTCTTTAGAACAGATTTGACCTCGCGGTCTTCGACGATGTTGACGTCTCCTGTAATAACATGACCATAAGGAACGTATCTAAAACTAGATGTTTCACAGTCTCAAGTGGAAGGAACATTATTTTCTATATTGACGTCTGATGTAACTGACGTATAATTAAAAATCAAACTTCTGCTGGGTTTTTTATAAGAATACGAAATAATAGGTGGTTCTATATTATCAAAATATGGAGGTATTTGGCTATGGATGGTATAGTCATTGAATATACTAGATAAGTTAATAAAATCAATACCTCTATTTATATATTTTAATTTGAGAAAATGTCGTTTATGATTTTACAGTAGGCATAATATGAGAAAATGCCGTTAATGATTTTACAGTAGGCATAATTTGAGAAAATTTAATTATAAAATTAAAAAAAATAAAAGCAATGTGTTTGCCATATCAAGTCGAGATAATTTAGTTTTATTCTTGAGATGAATTCTGCTATGTAAGAAAACTCGCACTATAAGTCTAATTTTATTGTGCTTACAGTACAAATCTTCTGCAACGGGTAAGGCAAAAATAAACCAGAATGGCCACTACGTGAATTTCTCAATTTCTGCTGCCTTGCGGAGAAGCAGCTAATTCTCAGGGTTTTCACAGAACACGCGTCATGTCTCGCTATAAGTCAAGCATGCATGTACTTGGTGACTTTTATTTCTTAAAAACTGTTACGATATTATATAAATGGATAAATGAGTGTTGTGAGCAACTTCTCAGCTATGATATGACGAGAACAGGTTATATTTGATAAAATAAGATGGACCCTGCTTAGCACTTTAGACCGACACGCTGAACCCGTTTTTTTTATCGCACTTGCTCTTGCACACTTGATATTTCCTCCCACTCGAATCGATTATATTAAATCGGAGCCATCTAGTCCATTTTTCTGACTCCATACTTCTGCATGCTAGGCGGATGATTAGCAAATTAGAATTTTATTTTTTATTGACAAAGAATTAAACCCGATCTCCCAAATGCAAAGCTAGCACCACCTCATTCAATGGGGTTCTAACTTCAGACCATCGCATTTAGCTAGTATACACCATCACACTTAATCGTAACATTAACATTAATGTTGTAAATACCTATATAACCTAAGTCCTTTTAGAAATTTTAGAATTGTACAAGCGTTGTTGTGTTCGGTTTTAATTGTATAAATTTAAAGATTGTTATAGTTAAATCAGAACAGATTTATATGATTCTTTTTACATCATAATCATACTGATGGAGGATATCTGTTATCCCAAATATTTATAGATACTTACATTTAATTTTTCCTTTTTTTAAATATTGGTGTTGTTTGTACACTTTTTAGGCGTTTATATAATTTTATTATTGTGTACATGTATCGTTACTCGTAACGATCCAGCGCCCTCGTAAGACAGATTATTGACTAATATCTAGACGTTTTATATATATACATATATATTATATTTATATATATGAGGCAGAACTGCTAGACTAGTGCATCAGCTTTCGAAGTTTGTTTGTTTTTATCAAGTGGATTTCAATGTGCATGTTTAACCCACCATTTTTTTCAAAAATGCCTGTACCAAGTCAGGAATATGGCATTTGTTTTTTACTTGTTCCGTTGATTAATAGCGTTTGATTTTTTTCTGAGTTTTTATGGACTTCCCCTATTCGAATACGCCCTGGAGTTCGATATTTTTTTTATACTTTTTTGTATTTTTTGTTTTACATCTACGTTATTTGGTATTTGGTGTATAGTTGTTTCATTGGCAGATACAGCACAACTCCTTATTTTAGCTCACCTTACCCAAAGCAAGACAAGAATTTCACTTAAGTCAAGTCCCTGAAAGATTATTAATCCCAGTATACAGTGCTTTTGTACTGGCATGAAAATACAGATATTGTGTTATTAAAATTTTCTGTTATAAAGTTTTTGAAATTATTTTAAATTAAGGAATACATCTCCCTCTTGCAAAGCTCTGATTCCTTGCCAGACTTTGGCTATACTTTTTGTCCTTTTTTTTTTTTTTTTTTTGGTTTTTATTAGCTCATCGTTTTTTTAATAAGAATTGATTTTAAAATATTTCGCTTCGAGCATCACTGAAAAGACATTTGTTGTGGAAATGCGCATCTGGTGCAGTAAAATTGGTACTGTTAATGTTATTACTACCACTGAGGGTCGATACCTCTGCTGGTGGAGTGTTAGTCCCCGGGAAAACTTGTTTTCAATTAGTGTGAGTATTCATAGGTTGGAACTTTTTGTCTTTAGTCTTTTTTTTTTTTTTTTTTTTTTGTTGGTTGAAAATCAACATCATTTGTCTCTGTTGGACAGTTGCCTCTTTTGGCAATCATACTACGTCTCTTTTTGTACTAATGCGTATTATATAGCATTACTATTCATAAATTGATAAATATTGCCCCCAATAGCATAACTTATTGCTATGGAAAACATTCCTCAATACTAGTGTAATGACCCTTTTATAAAACAATACCAAACATTTTAGCAACATGATGATACTTCGTCCAAATTCTTCAGCTCTGATGCCTGCGATAATAACGCAATACAAAAACAAAGGATATGGGATATCCATCCATGACAATCAATCACTACATGAACAGCAAAAACACACAAAAATCAAAGGAACAGAGCTTTAATGGATGTTCTTCGTCTTTAAGTCAATGTTCAATTAAGCCATCTTGTTTATCTCTCATCTTCTGTGAATAGGGACAGGAGGTCATGTCCTTTTTTTAAATGTACTAGAATAAGTATGTAACACACACACATGTAAACGTGTCCTTCTTCTCAAACGTGTCCAATCCCCCTAAACATGCCCATATGACGTCACTGTACACCGAAACATGTGTGCATTGGTGTGGGATGTCGAAACCTTTCCTTTTCATATATGATCAATCATGTCGTTATTTTAAAACCGCACAAAGGTGTCCATCATTATGAAACTTTGATATTTATTTAGTGTATTTTTATTTCCAGATATTAAATTCAAAACAAAAATCAAAGAAATATTTCCTTCTTGTACATGTTGTAATTTTTATTAGCTAAAACCTATTTTCACATTTCATCATATGAAGCTTCCCTACCTCCTATACTGACTTAAAATATTATTTTGCGCTAAAACGATCGATTTCGGGATAATAAGATCGAACACTTTCAGTATTAAGTTGCCTAATAAGAATATGTCGCACCACCAACTATTACTACTGCAACAAATGCGCATTTCGACAACGATTGTCGCTTCAGTGATGATCGTGGCAAAACTATATGAAAATCAAAAGCTGTACACGTACTAAAAAGAGCTTTTAAAAAAAATATTATTTGAAACCAGATCTGCAGGTATCCAGCCGTAGGAGACCCTCATGTATAATTATTGTCGCGTCTGTGATGCTCGTGGCAAAACTATGTGAAAATCAAAAGCTTTATACATACTATTAAGAGCTTTTTAAAAAAAAATATTATTTTAAACCAGATCTGCAGGTATCCAGCCGTACGAGACCCTCATTGATAATGATTGACGCTTCAGTGATGCTCGTAGCAAACCTATGTGAAAATCAAAAAATGTACAAGTACTAAAAAGAGCTTTTAAAAAGACATTATTTCAAACCAGATCTGCAGGTATCCGGCCGTACGAGACCCTCATAGATAGTCAAGGTAGATAATCACCACCGGGGTATATAAGAAAAACGAAATAAACAAAATCATTACAAAAATTTTATAAATTAAAGCGGTGACAGTGTATTTTATTCAGAATGCTGCATTCCACATGATGCACCATTTTCAACAGTACTGCTACACAGAACACTAATATAGAATAAGAAGATGTGGTATGAATGCAAATGAGACAACTCTCCACAAGTTCTACTGAAACTAATACCTAGATAAAAAAAAATTTCAATTTTTGTGTTTCTGTGTTTGTCATTTCTGTGCATGAAGTATTGGCAATTATGACGTTCCGGGGTCATGAAGTGGATACGCTTTGGTTGGTAAAAATTTCCGGATATGTTTGTGCAAGGTGCAAATCGGATACGTTAATGCGAAGAAAATTATCGGACATGTAGGAGAACTTAAAGCGATTGATGATTTGTAGGACACGTTTAATCGAAATTGACACGTTTGACCTTGTGAACACGTTTGGAGGATGGACACGTTTGAGAGTGTTACAAGTATAAAATAAAACATGGGACAATTGCCATATATTTCTATTCATCTGGATTTACACTAAAAAACAAATGTTAAAAGTGACGGATTTCTTTTTGAACCTTGATGAATAAATGTCTAATTTTAAACATGATGACGACACTTCCTGTTCTGTGATAATTTTCCATTCATTTTATACATATTATAGATTCGTTCACGGCGAACATGTTTAGTTAAACATGCCTGGTTTGCAGATTTTAATTTCACGCGGTTTGGTTTAATTAATTTTTTGAATTACAAATAAAAGCTTAGATATCGTAACTTGTAAAAAATTTTACCAATACTTTCATCAATATAAATATTATTTTTGAAAGACTCTTAACATATGTTAACTTCGCCACATTCTATACGTGCCGGTCTCAAGTCAGGAGCCTGTAGTTCAGTGGTTGTAGTTGATTCATGTCTGTGATATTTGTTTTTAGTAAATTGTTTTGTTATGAATTAGGTCGTTAGTTTTCTCAATTGAATTATTTTACATTTTTTATGTCGGGCCTTTTATAACCGACTATATGGTATGGGTTTTTCTCATGTTGAAGGCCGTTCAGATGCCTATAATTGCTTAAATCCACTTCATTAGAACTTTGGTGGATAATTGTCACATTGGTAATCATTCCACATCTTCTCATCTTTATAGCAATTAAAAAAAATCATGGGTTCATCGACATCCTTTTTTTTTATGTATTTACTATTCTATAACTCTGTTTGTCGAAAAAGACGAACAATGAAGCTTTACCGCTATATAAATAAAATCAACAGTAGTATACCGCTGTTCGAAAGTCGATCTAGAGAAAACAAATCCGGGTTACAAACTAAAACCGAGGGAAACACATCAACTATAAGAGGGAAACAACAGAAACATTAAAGTGCAACAAAAGACCAAACGACAATGTAACACACACAGAAACGAACTATAAGATAACAACTGCATTTTCCTGACTTGGTACAGGACATTTTAAAAAAAATGGTGGGTTGAACCTGGTTTTGTGGCTAGCCAAACCTCGCGCTTTTATGGCAATGTTAATTATAACACTAAAAGGACAACATTACATGACAGGACTACAGTACAAATAAATGCAAGAACATTCAAGACAGAGAAATACACAAATAAACAATACAATAATACATTTCGACATGCTAATAGTTATCAAAGGTTCAAGGCTGATAATTTAATACGCCAGACGCGCGTTTCATCCCAAAAAGTTGTGCCAAATACGGCTAAGGTTATCTATGCCTGGGATAAGAAAATCCTTAGTATTTAGAATAATTCATACTTATGCAAACAGTAAATTTATTAAAAAAATGACCATATAATTGATATTCATGTCAGCACCGAAGTGTATATAGCAGTACAAAATCACACCAATTTCCTTATTTTGCAGGTACTAGTTTATCATTACTCCACTTTGAATGATTTACACATCAAAGATGTAATGAATATATTTTACACTATTTGTAGTTTATCTGACAACGAAGTATCGATTCAGAAGAAAAATAAATTAGATGGATAATGTTTAGAACGATTTAAAATTGATTCATGAGATTTGAACATAAGAAAACTAATTATGTCCTCTTATCAATAACCGATTTATATTTTACGTACTTCTGCACGCACAGCTTTGTGTCTATTTTTTAAAAGATCATTCTAGTAGATTAAGGAAAATAAAACATTTAAATGATTTTAAAATAATTTCGTTCAATTTACGGTCCAAATAAAAAAATATTCAAATAATTTCCAAAACCATATTGAAATATGTGGTATTTGACCATACTTTAATCATTACTGATATTATTTCTATTTATAATATTAGGGGAAATTAAATTATAGACCCCTAAGTATTAAATTGGGTATAGAAATATGCCCATCGATGGATTTCTATAGGCCACCAGTTAAAATCTTGCTTAAGTTGAGCGTCTATATTTCTTTGTGGTGCCTTGTCCGGTCGTAATGGGGACGTGAATGTAATTTACTGACATTCCCCACGCCAAAGAACCCTCGCAGAAACTATCTAAGGGATCAGTAGGTGGCTTGCTGCAAGATAAAATGTCTGTTCCTATACATTTCCTCATTATAGTGGCAGTCAGAATTTCCCGTCCGTCTTCCCGGTCGACCTTCCTTGCAAATCTAGAGCCTACCTATTCCATTCATTGTTAATTACGACGTTAAACAAGCGAGTACTCTCAGATTGGTACTTTGTGTCTTTTGTGTTTTTGTCAGTATTTTTTTTTTTTTTTTTGTGCTTTAATCAATCTGATGAGTTAAGCCCTTTTCAACTGATTTTTATAAACATTTTTAACTCCGCTACATTATGTGTGTGCCTGTCCCAAGTCAGGAGCCCGTAATTCAGTGGTTGTCGTTTGTTGCTGTATATCATAATAAAGTTTTTCGTTTATTGCTTTGTTCATAAATCAGGCCGTTAGTTTTCTCGTTTGAATTATTTCACATTTGTATTTTCGGGGTCTTTTTCGAATTCGCTGAGTGATCGATATGGGATTGCTCGTTGTTGCGCGAACTGATAAAAATTGGAATTCAATTTTGATTGCATTGATTACTTTATATTTAATTTCATCTCTGTGTACATTTTTTTTTCAAGCAAGATTTTCAGTCTGGTATAATCTGTTTGAAGAATACATGAATATGAAAGTGTAAGATGCTACGTTTCTATATCAACAGCATAATGATTTTGATGCAATTTTTAGTTAATACAAATATTCTTTAATACACACAGTGTAATATTATTACCATTATCAGTGCTTTCTTTCGTCAGAAGTTTTCATATTATAAGGGTCTAGATGGAGTATCATAAAATCCGTTTAATTTGGATTTTTAAGCCGATTTATTCTATTCTGTATTTTGTATGCCAATTATTTACTTTCACTTACGTTATTCTCTCTTCTTTATTTTTTGGGACCAGTGTTTTCTTTTGAAATCCATCAAGAATGGACCCTTCCCTTATATGATGGATTTGAGTGCAGTTTGAACTGATTTTTTTTTTATTGTACGTTCCATTTGTATTCAACTGATAGAGATAAAAGAGATTGGAAAATATTATCGTAGTCATGTTGAGAGTTTATAATCTGACAATGTAATAAGCTGGTAAATACAATGTGTTGTAGACATGACAACAGATTGACAAATTAGCAATTTAAAACTAGTATACTGGCAAATACTAATTGTGGTTGTTAACCCAGTAAACAATCCAACGTTGACATTACGTTGTGACAACGTAATACTATCGTTGTGACAACGTAGTAAAATTACGTTGGTACAACGTAATTTTGTGGACTCCAAGGCACGTGCTGACAACCATCCACAAAACGTTAGCACAACGTATTTATTACCATCATAAAACGTTGTAACAACGTCACAACACAACTGTAAATGTCCCTTGTCCTCATTTGATTGATAGGAGCAAAATAATTCCATTGAAGAAGTAAACAGGGTCTATATTTTATTCTTTTGACCTGTTTTAAGTTGGAAATTTTTCTATGTAGGAAAGATGTACACAATGTCGATATGTACTCTATTTCCAAACTGCCAGATGTGTATAATATAGTCACAAAAGGTTTTTTTTTACCTTTTTGCCAGGTTTCATTGTCAAATGTATAAATATCTCGTTTTCCCAAAAACTTTGCATTGTTTTACATTAAACCTGTAATTTTGGCCGATTTATGTTTCACACAGTTGTTTAAGGTTAAAGTCTTAGTTTTTAACTTTTGCAATACTGAAGTACAAGATTTACACATTTCCATTTCACAAAAGCAACTTTTCTTTCCAAAAAAAATTAACACATAATACTATTCAAAAAAGGAGATTTTGTATGATGGCCAATGAGACAACCCTCTATCCTAAAATCAAATATTGATGATGTTAGCAATTACAGGTAACTGTACAGCCTTCAACATGACATCTTGGTACATGCTGCAACTTCTGAATGTTTAGGGTTTCAGTGTTCTAGAATATAGATTTCACTATGATGGTGGAAATTCTAGAATGTAGATTTCACTTTCACGAAGGAAAACATTTTTTAATGAATTATTCAGAAATACAACAAACTACCACATATACCTTAATATTTACTGTAGATTCACTACACAATGACAAGCTAGGAAAAAAGCTTGGAAAAAGGCCCAAAGCTGACTGTCTAATTTACAAATATATATTCTACACAACTTATACACACTTCTAAAAATATCCCAAATGAAGAAAATACCTGAAATTCAATCCAACTAACTACTGCTTTTTTTCCATTGACCAACTAGAGATAAACCTATCTAAAAGTTAAGACTTCTTTTTTCTTAGCTACATGAACCAATAAAAAAATAATATGTTTCTGAATTTTTTTATTTTTTTTTCCAAATTTTAGTCTTGTGTTGGTTGTATACATGTCATTCCAAATTTTGGCTTTCTGCCCTCTGATCAGCTAGTCTTGTGTTGGTTTCAGGTCTCTGAAAAAAAATAATCATAAATTATAAAATACAAAAAAAAATTGATCCCAACTTATGAACTACAGCAGTTCTTAAAAAATATCCTGTGTGTAAACATAATCAATATTTTTTTCTATTGCTGATCGTATAATAAATCTTGCAGATTCATAATTATGTTGTGTTGTTACTGAGATGTTTGTATCTTTGCCAATTATACACATTTTGACAATGTATGTTAGAAATTGAACATAATTTCAACAGTATATAATAATTTATAACTTTTGGTTAACCTTTGTTCTTATTTAAAAAATAAATTTGTTGTTAAATTGAACATGTGTTAATGAAATTATGGCTGTTCAAGAAAATACTATGTCTGCCCCCAGGGACGGCCCTTTTTTTTAACCCCCAGCACCGACAGAATTAAAAATAAATAAGAACAACACTCCCTTTGCATTTTGGTATTTCAAATACAACCACCCCCACATAAAATTTAAAAAAAGAGCCTTCCCTGGGGATATAGTATTTTCTGGAACAACCAGTAGTTATTCTAAATTAAAACCTTTTGTTTTTGTCGTGTATCATGCAGTGTTTTAGAAATAGAATAAATACATGAATATTGGATCAAAGCTTTATATCCCAATAGGTTGTGGTTGCAGTATTTTTTTCACTAAATAGTAGAATTATGTCATTTATTTTGCAATTCTGTTACAAATGAGTAATCTGTTCAAACGAAGGTGCTATCTTTATTTTACTTTTATAAAGTATTGATACATATTGTAGTTGATTAGTTTCACAAAGGGATAACTTTTCATAGTAAAACAAAAGGATATGGAGTAAATGTAAATGGGACAAAATCTCACAAAATACATCGAAAGGATACAAATTATCAATAATCCGTTTTTTTTTTATTCCTGTTCTTCATCTTGACAGTCGATTTATGGTCTTCAACAATGAACGAATCATTCATACCCTACAATGAGGTCAAGACGGCCTCTAGCGTCCACTGAAGCAGTACTTTTGATAAAAAAAAACACAGTTCACCTTCTTGCTCCCCACCCGCCTCGTAGTGCCAACTTGTGCGATGCTCGTGTACAAAGATTCTTCAGACAAAAGCACCAGGGATTCCTGAAAAGTACATGCTTAAGCATGTCCTTCTAAGAATACAATTACCGATGCTCATGTGAAACCAGATAGCAAAGTGAGTTAAAATTGCAATTTCAGATGATTTTACTCAGTTTCTCGGCAGATTGTCCTATTGGATCCTATAGAACGTCCTGTAATAGCTATATCATATACCAACAGCAAGAGATCCTGTAGAACGCCCTATAACAAATTCATAATGTAAAGATACAAGGGGACCCTGTAGACCGCCCAGGGGATCCTAGAACGCCCTGTAGTAGATACATTATAAACAAACAATAGGGGATCCTATAGAAAGCCCTATCTTAGATGCACAATTTGCAAACAACAGGGGATCCAGTAGAGCGTCCTATAGTGGATACATTATAAACAAGCAGCAGGGGATCCTATAGAACGGACTATAGTAGATATATAATGTTCAAACAACATGGGATCATGTAGACTGCCCAGGGGATCATGTAGAACGCCCTATAGTATATACATGAAAACCAAACATTAGGGGGTCCTATACAATGTCCTATAGTAGATAAATAATGTTCAGAAAACATGGGGTCCTGTAGACCGGCCAGGGGATCCCGTAGAAAGCCTTATAGTATATACATGATAAACAAACAACAAGGGAACCTATATAAGGTCCTATCTCAGATGCATAATTTTTAAACAACAGGAGATCCTGTAGGATCCTGTAGAACGCCCTGTAGTATATACATGAAAAACAAAAAAACAGTCGATCCTATAAAACGTCCTATAGTAGATATATAATGTTCAGACAACAGGGGATCCTGTAGACCGCCCAGGGGATCCTGTAGATCGCTCTATAGTATATTATGGCAAGCCGTTCTCGTCAAAACTGTGTTTAAACCATTTTTCGAAAAATTTACACACTGAGAATTAAAAAAAAAAAACACACTGAGATTAAAAAACCTAAAAACACACACTGAGAATTAAAAATTACACACCGAGATTTCATAAAAACGCACTGAGATTACAAAAAATGAAAAACACACACTGAGAATTGAAAATTATACACTGAGAATTGAAAATTACACAATGAGATTTCAAAAAGACACACTGAGATGAAATAAACTGAAAAACACACACTGAGAATTTGAAATTACACTCTGGGAATTTAAAATTACACACTGAGATTTGTGCGCACATTTTATGCGCACATATCTAATTAGCATACTTACTTAAAACAACTAGGGGACATAACTCGTTAGTCCTTCAATTTGGCGCTAAATGTTTTATAAAAAACATTAAAAATACAACGTATAGAAAAAACTACGTTATTAAAGACCAATAGAACAAGAAAAAAACCCACTTACTCTCATTACAAAATATAACCAAATGGTGAAAAACTTTATTAAAATTATAAGAAAACATTGGAACAATCTGCAAAAATACAAACAATGCAGTGATTTTTTTTTTCCCAAGTGCCTATTATAGCATATAAACGTAACAAAAATATAAAAGATTACCTTGCGAAAACAGTTGAAAGACTTTTGAAAAGGGACCATGCTTGAACAGTTTTAAGCAAAAAATCCCGATATACTGTTAGTAATAATCTGAATTATAGGCAACAAACTTATGAATATGAAAAAAAGTTGTTAAGTCTTGAAATTTATTACGAATGTTGGTTATATGAACCGCATTTCATTATAATGACAAGAGTTCGGGAGACCAAGATATTCATCTGTTGAATTATTCATCTCATGAATATTCATTAGTAATTTGCATATTAATCTCAGTGTGTATTTTTGAAATCTCATTGTGTAATTAACAATTCTCAGTGTGCGTTTTTCAATTTATTTCATCTCGGTGTGTCTTTTTAAAATCTCAGTGTGTAATTTTAAATTCTCAGTGCGTGTTTTTCATTTTTTTAAATCTCAGTGTGTAATTTTAAAATCTCAGTGTGTAATTTCGATTTCTCAGTGTGTTATTTTAGGTTCTTAAATCTCAGTGTGTAATTTTTTCGAAAAAATGGTTTAAACATAGTTTTGACGAGAACGGCTTGCCATAGTATATACATGAAAACCAAACAACAGCGGATTCTATACAACGTCCTATAGTAGATATATAATGTTGAGAAACAGGGGATCCTGCAGACCGCCCAAGGGATCCTAAAAGCCCTATAGTATATACATGATAAATAAACAACAGGGGAACCTATAGAAGGTCCTATCTCAGATGCATAATTTTTAAACAACAGGGGATCATGTAGACCGTCCAGGGGATCCTGTAGAACACCCTGTAGTATATACATGAAAACCAAACAACAGCGGATCCTATACAACGTCCAATAATAGATATATAATGTTGAGAAACAGGGGATCCTGCAGACCGCCCAAGGGATCCTTAAAGCCCTATAGTATATACATGATAAACAAACAACAGGGGAACCTATAGAAGGTCCTATCTCAGATGCATAATTTTTAAGCAACAGGGGATCCTGAAGACCGTCCAGGGGATCTTGTAGAACACCCTGTAGTATATACATGAAAACCAAACAACAGCGGATCCTATACAACATCTATAGTAGATAAATAATGTTGAAAAACAGGGGATCCTGCAGACCGCCCAGAGGATCCTAAAAGCCCTATAGTATATACATGATAAACAAACAAGTGCATGAATAGGCGGCGAGGTTAAAAGTTTTCTTCTTGTTTGCATTACCAGATTCCGCTTAAAATATATTAAATTTTCGTGTTTTACATTATTTTTGAGTAAGATTGAAGGAATACACAAATCCTTCTTTCACGTCATTTTGAAGAAGAAAAAACTCAACACTTTGAAAATATTTCTTTACAGAAATTACAGAAACTGATGCCGAAAATGAAAAATTAGCTATTCTAGAAAAAGATGCAGTATACAGTCATTTAAATTCATCAACTCGGTTACGAAGACGTCGGGCCAGAAATATGGATGCTGAAAAAGACGGGTATTTTCTGTTTTCATATTTCGGGTTTTTTTAACATTACTTTTATATTCTTTTTTTTTAGATATATTCGTCAACATCATTTCAAGTTATGTTTCCCATTATTTTAGGAATATTTTGAATAGTAGTTATATATATTTGAATATGTCACTTCAGACATCGGGATTAAGCAATCTGATAAACGAAAAAGGGAGAGATGAATAGCGAATGCAAAATCATTTTCTTTCATGCGACTAGTTATAAAAAGTTAAAGTATAAATGAAGCATTTGTTTTTACAATTAAAGATGAACGTTTGTCGAACTTTCAGTATTAAATATTTTCCAATTGTTTTTGTCATGCTTTCAGGTTTGAAGCTAGTTATGAAAAAGATACAGATCTAAGCTTGCAAGAACAAATAAACGTTTTGTCGTCTGACGTAGATATAATTCAGAAAAATCTGGAGGAAACTCTGAAGACTGTAAAACAGATAATGGCAACAAAACAGAATGTATTGATAGTAGAGGTTCCTAGGGGTATACACAGTTAAAATATGAAAAAAACATCTATAGGGCCTCGTCAAACCATAATAAACATGACATTTAAGAAAATGATTAGATGCAAATCAGAAAATATAGCAGAAGTTGCACCGTGAGACTCTCAATTCCATTCACATTGGTATCGGTATTATTCGTATATGATTGTCACTATCAGTATTGTTTTATATGAGGGTCAGTATCGGCAGATTTGTATCCAAATGTATCGTTTGAAGAACTTTTCATAAAACCTAGGGTTATAGGTAGAAAGGGACTCCGATTTTTATATTCTATAACTTATTCTTGCTGATATATTCGTTTGAATATATAATATTTATGTATTTAAGTGGAATTTTAAGATATCTATCTATCAATGCATTGACTGTTGACTACTGTTTCCCTAGTTTTGACATTTTTACCTATTATGTCTGTTTGTTTTGTTCACACATCGTTGTCAATATTATGGAATTTTATGCGACTGTCATACAAGTGAGAGGTTTAACTAGCTGTTAAAACCAGGTTTAAGTCAGGAATATGACAGTTGTTATCTATATGTTTGATGTGTTTGAGCTTTTGATTTTACCATTTGAATATGGACTTTCCGTTTTAAATTTTCCTCGGAGTTCGATATTTTTGTTATTTTACTTTTTTTGGTATACAATATGTAAGTGTAAATTTAAGAGCAAAATCCAATCTTCTAACGGGTAATCGCAGCATTAATGATAGTGAAGATGTAAATGTATTTCGAAAAATTTATTAATTTATTTTATTATGTTTTTCATTAACAGTTAGTTTAAACATACTTTTTTTAGAAACTTTATTTACCTCATTTTTGTATGTACTTTTTTGTATTTCTAAGCGATCCGACGCCCTTTTCGGAATGGTTGTTGACATCACTGTCAACAGCATGTGTCAATAATATAATTTTGTAAAGTGTTGATTGTGAAAAAAAATTGCTTTATGAATTCAAAAGATTTTAACAGGTTACAGTTAATACGTCTACGTATACGCACGTATATATCAATATGTATATCAACATGTTTTTACTTGATCGTTTAACAGGTCGAATGAAGGCAGCATTTACTTTTAGTTAACCTAAGTCTCGAAATAGTTAATTCTAATAAACAGGACATGCGCATGTTCTTAATCAGACAACAGACGATTTTATGTCCGAAGGGTATGAATGAAAATTTATCAGTTATTAGACAATTATCCCCGCGTGTTGGTTTCTGATTTACCCTGTTCTGTTTGTTTTTATTCAAAATGTGTATGAACTTTTATGACTTTCACAATTAAATAAAATTATAAACCATTTAGTTTAATTAATTTCAAATCGAACATTATTCCGAAGTATATGTTCGTCTAGGTAACCAAAACGATTAAGTTGAGCATATGTATTGTTAAAAAGGGCTTTAAGTACGGCGATATTTGCATTTTATCGATGCCACTGCTGGTGGAGTTTTTATTCCCCGAGGGTATCACCATCCCAGTAGTCAGCACTTCTGTGTTGACATGAATTATCATTCATATGGTCATAATTATAAATTAGCTGTTTACAAAACTTTGAATATTTGAAATACTAAGGTTTGTCTACCTCAGGAATAGATAACCTTAGCTGTATTTGGCAAAACTTTTAGAAATTTTTGGTCCTCAGTGCCCTTCAACTTCGTACTTTATTTAGTCTTTTTAACATTTTTTGATTCGAGCGTCACTGATTAGTCTTTTGTAGACGAAACGCGCATCTGGCGCAAATATAAACTTTCAATCCTGGTATCTATGATGAGTATATTCATATCTATAATTTTACTTAGTAATAATGTAGTTTTACCTTAGTTATGTATTATTTCATTTGTCTGTGTAGTATTGTTATTCAAATAAATATATATTAACAAAAGCTGTTCATTCATGATTCAACATTAAGCATATGGATTATATGGAATGATATTACATTTAATGCCATATGTTTCGTAAAATATGCAATAATGCTTAAACTACACTGAGGTTGGCACTCACTCAGATAACGTGTATTTTATACTTCGGTTTATTATGTCTAGATGTCCTGTCAGATAGAGCATTGTTGAATCCGGGAAACTGTCAAGGAGGATTTGCGTTTCATAGGTGTTATTGGAATAATTGTAGGAAATTGTCAAAGCATCATTTCTTCATATAATCAGTCAAATCAAATGACTTTGTGATTTAATTAAGTTCACAGCATGGCAAATGCTTCTACCAAACGGTGTCAGAGGAGTGGCGTTCAGAGGATGGACCTGTGTTCAAAGTATGGGAACAAACATAAAAATCCAAATAAAGCTCTAAAAATTATCATATGATGACAACAATGATACCGAGTATAAAAATCTTTCTTGAAATCCCTTAGAAAAGGATTTGTATCCAAAAGATGTCATTATGCAACCATTTTGAACAAATAGCAAAGCATATCTCTTGTGAAACATTTCTATATAGCAGGGTCAAAATAATTTGATGCCAAATAACTCTACAACATAATTATGTTTTGATGAACCATAAATTGAATCCCTCGGTAGAAGTTGGTAAAAAAGGGATTGTTTTAAAAAGTGTTCTCATTTTGACAGTCATGGTTTGGATTTGCTTTGAAGAAGACAGAATTCCAAAATATGATACGTATTAAATGCAAACATTGATAAAGTTAGAAAGCATTCCACTTGATTTCATTTTATATATCAAAGGATATGTGTACACTTAAGGCGACAGTAATTGTTCAATTAAGGAAACAGTAGATAGACAGGGAGGTGTTAATTGTCGACACTTTCAACAAATATTTCCCATCTAAAGCTTAAAACAAATTAAAAGAATTGGTCTTCGTTTCATACAAAATGGCCAACGTAGATACACAAATCTAGTGTATTGAGGGATAAATCATACTTCTCTGATTCACATAAAAAATACTCTGAATCTGACATTATCAAGATATTTGATTTTTTTATTCACAACATATTTTTTACGTTTGGATGACCTGTTTTGTAACAAACAATGGGCAAAGGAACAAACTGTGTTCCTCTACTTGTTCGACTTGTTCCTGTGTTGATATACGGCAGATTTCATATAAGAGCCTCTTCATGTTCTTAGAGGAATAAAAAGATGCTAGCTAGTTTTGATGTCCCTTATGTATCTTTCGCCTCTATTTTAGCATTAACCTTAAACGTTACGTTCCGCTGTATACACAATGTCTTCTCACTAAAATCTTCAAAGTTTGGTGCGTATATTAAACGTATTTATCCTATCCAACTTGAAATGAAGGATGAATTATTTATAACGGTTTTCAAATAATAGAAAAAACTTGCATTTAACCCCTATGTTATATTTTTAGCCATGTCGGCCATCTTGTTGGGCAAGCGAGATCATCGGACACATTTTTTTAAACTAGATACCCCAATGATGATGATTAAATTTGGTCTTGTAGTTTCAGAGGAGAAGATTTTTGTAAAAGTGAACGGACGACGTACGACGGACGCCAAGTGATGAGAAAAGATCACTTGGCCCTTGGGGCCAGGTGAGCTAAAATACCATTTCATATATATATAGCTGCTGTTTCTAAAAAAAGTTTAAAAAAATCTAGATGATAAAACGTTGAAGGGTTCAAAGATTTCATTTGTTTGTATATTTAATATTTATAGCTCAATTCATAGTATGAAAAATCGAAAAATTACGCTTTACTGCTAATAAAAGCTATAATATCACGCTAGCTCATTTCGTTATTTTAGGGGTATTTGTTCATCACACGACCACTTTAAATGATTTATACCATCAAAGATGTAATGACAATATTTTACACCATTTAAGCAGAGTTTATCTGATATCATCATATCAACTTTGAAGAAAATATATGAACTGTATAATTTTTTACAATGATTTTTCAATGGATTTACCAGATTTAAACATCGGATAACTACTATGGCCTCTTATCAATTACCGATTTAAATTTTACGTAGTTCTACACGCACAGTTTTGCGCCTATTTTAAAAACAATCAATGTATTAGGTTTAAGAAAATAAAACATTTCGTTCAATTTACGGTTAAAAAAAGGAAAAATTCCAAAGAAGTTTGCAAAATCTTGAAATATTACGTTGCATCGCGGCATAATACAGTAAAAATAAGTAAATTTCACCGTAATAGAAATTATGTCGTCTTATTATTTGATGGGGGATTAGTTGATAACTGTAAGTGAGGGTATGGATCGGGGTTCTTCATTTCTGTTTTCCTTAATATTTTCTGCCATTTTTTCTCTACTCTTTTTAAGTTGAGTCCAGTATTCTTTATTCTTTATATTTTTTGCACTCCATTATTCTCTATTCTTTTGGGCCTAATTTTTCACTATTCGTTTTTTTTTTTTTTTTTTTGCAAATTTTTCTGTACTATTATTCTATTTGTTCTTTATTCTGTGAACCCAATCTAGACTCTGCTAAGTGTTGAATTGTGTATAGAAATATGTTCATCGGTGTATTTCGTCTCCCCGTCAATAAATATCTTCCTTATATTGAGCATCCGTTAGGCTGGTTCTCTCCCTTGCAACATACGGGTATCTGAGACACCCTTGCTGTCTGCTGTCAGAGCCAAACAGATAAAGGACAGGGAACCAGTCTAGGCGTCCGATTAAGGTTTCAGGATGTATAAATACGCAGCCGAGTTTTGACGTAATAGGGACGATCGGTCATTGCTTTCCCCTCCCCTTTCAAAAAAAAACAACATGGGTGACCTTATGCAAGTTTTCGAATAGGGAAACATGATTTAAATTTCATACGAAACGTTTTAATATCTTTTTTGTATATGTAAAATTGAGAATGGAAATGGGGAATATGTCAAAGAGCCAACAACCCGACCAAAGAGCAGACAACAGCCGAAGGACACCTATGGGTCTTCAACGCAGCGAGAAAATCCCGCATCCGGAGGTGGTCCTCAGCTGGCCCCTAAATACAATTGTGTACTAGTTGAGTGAAAATGGACGTCACACTAAACTCCAAAACATATAAATGAACTAAAATTAAAAAAACATACAAGACTAACAAAGGCCAGAGGCTCCTGACTTGGGACAGGCGCAAAAATGCGGCGGGGTTAAACATGTTTTGTTAGATCTCAACCCTCCCCCTATACCTCTAGCCAATGTAGAATAAAGAAACACATAGCAATACGCACAGTAAAACTCAGTTCAAAAGAAGTCCGAGTCCGATGTCAGAATAGGTGACAAAAGAAACTAAGCAAAATGACAATGATACGTAAATTAACAAAGGACTACTAGCAGTTACTGACATGCCAGCTCCAGACCTCAATTAAACTGATTGAAAGATTATGTCTTCATCATATGAAAATCAAGTACAATCCCTCCCGTTAGGGTTTAGTATCATACAATCTTAAAATATATGAGAAGAACATAACCCGTATCATGCCAACAACTGGTTGTCCAGCCTTCGACTTTAGTCGAAAAAGCGAGACATAGCGATCCTACATTCCGTCGGCGTCGTCGTCGTCGGCGGCGGCGGCGTCCACAAATATTCACTCTGTGGTTAAAGTTTTTGAAATTTTAATAACTTTCTTAAGCTATCCTGGATTTGTACCAAACTTGGACAGAAGCTTGTTTATGATCATAAGATAGTATCCAGAAGTAAATTTTGTAAAAATAAAATTCCTGTTTTTCCGTATTTTACTTGTAAATGGACTTAGTTTTTCTGCCAGGAAACATTACATTCACTCTGTGGTTAAAGTTTTAAAATTTAATAACTTTCTTAAACTATCCTGGATTTGTACCAAACTTGGACAGAAGCTTGTTTATGGTCATAAGATAGTATCCAGAAGTAAATTTTGTAAAATAAAATTCCTGTTTTTCCGTATTTTACTTGTAAATGGACTTAGTTTTTCTGCCAGGAAACATTACATTCACTCTGTGGTTAAAGTTTTAAAATTTTAATAACTTTCTTAAACTATCCTGGATTTGTACCAAACGTGGACAGAAGCTTGTTTATTATCATAAGATAGTATCCAGAAGTAAATTTGTTAAAAAAATTTCACTTTTTCCGTATTTTACTTATAAATGGACTTAGTTTTTCTGCCAGGAAACAATACATTCACTCTGTGGTTAAAGTTTTTAAAATTTTAATAACTTTCTTAAACTATCCTGGATTTGTACCAAACTTGGACAGAAGCTTGTTTATGATCAAAAGCTAGTATCTAGAAGAAAATTTTGTTAAAATTTTGTACCTGTTTATCCGTATTTTACTTATAAATGGACTTAGTTTTTCTTCCAGTTAACATTAAATACAGTCTGCAGTTAAAGTTTTTAAAACATTTATTAGATTCATAAACTATCCTGGATTTATACCAAATTTTGACAGAAGCTTCTTACAATCAAAAGATAGCATCTAAAGGAATATTTTTATTGATTTTTTTCCTCATTTTTGTTGAGCCTGCGATTAACAGCAAAAGTAGGCGAGACACTGGGTTCCGCGGAACCCTTACGAATTTTTTTAGAATAATAGTGTTATTTCCGACGCAAAGACCCTATGAGTGAATCAATATTAATACCAAAATATGCAATCCTTAATGACCTGACAACAGTACCGTAACTATATCCTTTCCGAATACGTCTGTTTAAAGGTTTGGTTAGCTTTTGAGGTGAATGCCATCATTTTTGTGCTTTGTAAAGAATATTACCATAAAATATTGGATGTGAAATACCTGAACGTATAAGATGTCTACATGTTGATTTATATTTACGAATGATGTCCATGTACCGATGATAAAATTTAGTAAATGTTTTGACTAGTTTGTGATATCGAAAACCCTGGTGTAATATTTTTCAGTAATACAGAAATTTCTTTCGTTGAAATCAAATACGTTTTTACAAACACGAGCGAATCGAACAAGTTGAGATATATAAACACCATAAGATGGTGACAAGGGAACGTCACCATCTAAAAATGGATAATTAACAATAGGGAATGAAAAATCATCTCTTTTATCATAAATTTTGGTATTAAGCTTCCCGTTAAAGATATAGATATGTACATTCTTTAATGTATAAATACTTTAAGCTATTTTATAACATGACCATATACCAGCGTAACAAATATAGGCTATCTAAAAAAATAATGGAGAATTCTATAAATAGAAAACTGTACATATTGGCGATTTATTCAAAAAGACAATTGAACATAAATATAGGCTATCTAAAAAAATAATGGAGAATTCTATAAATAGAAAACTGTACATATTGGCTATTTATTCAAAAAGACAATTGAACATATTGGGAAATTATTTATAAAGAAAACAGTACATATTGAGGAATTAATTAAAAAGAAAACTAATTAAAAAGGAGGCCAGAGATTCCAAAGGGAAACACATTAATTGCAGAACTGACAATGCCATAACAAAACACGAAAAGCCACAAAAAGAAATATAATACAAGAATAAGGAGATGTGGTATGATTGCCAATGTATCAATTATCCACCAAAGTTAAAATGAAGTAGATGTAAGCAATTATAGGCAACCGTACGGGCCTTCAACAATGAGAACAAGAGTGCTCACGCTGAAATGTCTGTCCTCTTTTACTGACAATTGATTTTATGTTGATAGTCCTAAATATAAAGTTTTACTACACGTATCACATAAACTTAACATGATCCAAGAAAATTGGTCAAGGTCAGATGAAGTCAGAAATACATGTACACCTTGCAATCATTCCATACACTGAATATAGTTGACCAATTGCTTAAAGCATACAAGAAACAGACCAAAACATGAACACTTTATATCGAACAATGAACCATGAAAGTGAGGTCACGGTCAGATGAACTCTGCCAGACATACATGTACACCTTATTATCACTCCATGGATCATATAATATATATGAATAAAACTTAAACAGGGAAACTTAACATTCATCAATGAACCATGAAAATGAGGTTAAGGTCATATGATACCTACCAGACAAACATATACACCTCACAATCATTCCATACATTAAATAAAGTTTACCTATTGCTTATAGTATAAGAAAAAAAGACCAAAACACAAAAACTTAACAATGAGCAATGAACCATTAAAACGAGATCAAGGTCAAATATAACCTTTCAGACTGACATGTACATCGTGCATAACAGTGTTGAATTGGTACCCTTTAAGAATAAGTTTATTTAAAGGATAGATAAGTTTACCAGGATCGTATCTAAATTTTCGGGCTCGGTAAACAACATCACCGTACATGCAATCTAGGATGTGCTATTTCGTTTGAAATAAGTTTTTCCCAGGAACAGCCAAACTTGCAAACCAAATCTGTGTATTTATGGAAGAATTTAGTAAACGTTTTAAGTAATTTGTTGTAACGAAATTACTGACTTAATGATTTACTAGTAATACATAGATTACGCTCATTGAAATTTTCACCTGCAATCACTGAAACAAACAAATCAAACAAAACAAAAAGAAACACAACAACCATAAATATTAACCGTTTGACAAAATGTTGTCAGCGTAACAATACAAATGACTGCACGACATGCCGATATCTTAATCGTAATCTCGTTTTAAGAGGATCTTATACATCATATAAATATCAGGTCGGAAAGAGATGATAAGGTTTGCACACTATATAACCTTGCACAAAGAGTACTATTGCAAATTAAAGATGCCTGTTACATCCGAAACAAATTTGGAACCTTTCTTTGCAGATCATTTTCTTGTTAATGTATAGTTAAGTCTGATCATATCGTCATGATCTTGTACATGATTGTAAAGCAAACACCAATCAATCAATCAATCAATATATGTTATACATATGCGACTCTTAGCATGAATCATAGCAATCTTGGCAATGACAACCCTACAGTCCGTACCGAATCATATAGGAGTATATCCATCTCATCCACATTCCGTGCATGAAATGTCCTAATTTTCAAGTAATGAATATCCTTCGCTACAAGAAAATTTTCCAGAAGCACCAACGTCTTTTTCAGTACTGGACATCTTTCCATTTTGAAGTTGTACAGTTTTAAAAACTTCGCAATGAACTAAAAAACATATGCATAAGTATAAAAAGACTAAGATTTCGAAGACATAAGAAAATGTTTAAATGCGCAACTTCTTGGGTTTGCAATAAAGAAGTCTGAAAACAGGATGCACGTCATACCATTGTGTTAAATTGTATAGAATTTTTACAGGTGTAAATATAAACATCGATTACCAATGAGAGGCAGAGGATACCAGACATGTCAAAGGGATATTCAAATTTAAACTTTCATTACAGTTGTCGTCTCTATTCAAATCTAATTATACAGTTATTACAGCATTTTGTTTATAAATATACAAACAATATATGAATAAGCAGATGTGGTATGATTGCCAATGAGACAACTATCCACCAAAGTTCAAATGAAGTGGATGTAAGCAATCATAGGCAACCGTACGACCTTCAACAATGAGAAAAACCCATGCGGTATAGTCGGCTAATAAAAAACACCGGCATGAAAAATATGAAACAATTCAATTGAGAAAACTAACGGCCTAATTAATAACAAAACAATTTACGAATAAAGAGCTGCGCCATGAGCGCATGATACACCCGTCGACAACTGGACAGTTTTCCACAATTTTCAAACTTATAAAGTTCCATAACTCCGTATTATCATATCAAAAATGTATAAAAAAAACAAAAGAGAGGTTATTTCAATAGATATTTACAAGTCACCAAAGTTTCATGATAACTGGTTATAGCGTTTTTTTGGGTTATTGACCGAAATACTAGGAAAATCCTCCTTTTCTATGAATAAAGCCCCAATACTCAAAAACGTAAAATCAGGATTGTTTTGAAATCGAAAGGGAACTTATGTCAATAAACATAAAGAATTCTCTAAAGTTTCATGAAAGCATTTTGGAGTCATAGTTAGAAAACTGTAAAATCACTCATTTTTATGTAAAAGCTAAAATTCATATAATTCGAAAGGGAGGTTAAATCAATAGATATACACAATTCACCAAAATTTCATGAACATTAGTGAAAGCGTTTTTGAGTTACATGTATTATCCGACATGTTGACGACAGAAGGACGGTCGGACAACGGTAATCAGCTCAAATAAAGTCATACCCTGATCAAACTGTTCGGCTTTCATCATTATTACAAACCTTTCTGTGTATTTATATTTATCTTTCATCGCAAAATATTTATACGAAATACATTTCACAAAGGGTCTCCTTTGTTAATTATTGTTCCTCGAACTTATTGTGTAAGTCTTTAAGTTGAGGTTCTATTTACTAAACGTTATACGGGAATTACTAATTTGACACGTCTAATAAGAATCAGTGGTTCTAAAATAGGATGGCAAAACACAGCCTGCGAAATAAGATAATTTTCAATTTTAAAGAATTAGAGTACCGGTATTTGAGTAGAAATCCAAACCTGTCCGAAACCAGGAAACACTTTGGCTGCAATGGGAATTTATTTACAAAATAAGTGCATATCTTATTTACTTATAGTGGCCATTATTGCCTGTTAAATCCTTTCGTTTTGTTTTGGCATTCGTGAGATAAAAAGGGGGTAATAGCTTTACATTTGATCATGGTGAAACTATATTCTAGTAAGGCATTCATTTTGCCTCTAGCCAACGCTCCATCTTATTAACGTGTCACTCTAGAATCGTTAACATTTGTTTCAAGTCGACCCCCTTTGCATCTCGTCATGCATATGCATGACATATTTGCCACTGGACATTAATGGAGCAATCAATTAATAAGCTTCGTTTAGTGATGTATACTCATTAGTCTTCGGTGGATGATTGTCTCAAACAGATTTCCAATTTTTGGATATTTGAATTTTTAAGCGATGGTTTCAGTAGATAGGAAATCTTTGAATTTTTTTTACATGGTTAGGTTTTAAGACGTCTATAATAGGAGATCCTACATAATGATGAATATTTTTGTAGATTAAAATCAAAACGATCGATTCGGTTTCATCAGAAATAAAAGGTTTATGATTAAAAATAAAGTGTTTACAAGGGCATCGATTTCTCTAGGGATTCAACTTATTTTGGCCCTTTCCTATATTTGTAGATGTTAGAATAAGATGTGGTGTGATTGCCAATGAGATAACTGAGGCCCTGAAATGACACATGTAAAACAATTCAAAAGAGAAAACCAATGGCCTAGTCTATGTACAAAACAAACGAACGAAAAACAGATATGACACACATTTGTCTTACTGACGGTTTTTGTTACTTAAAGTTTTTCTTCATCTACAATTGTCTTTGCAAATTAGGTACAAAAATGTGATAAATCAGCCATGTGAATTATTTGAAGAACAGGCTGATATTTGTTGCTGTTTAAAGAATCCTTTAACTTGTGTGTAGATCTTAAGAGTTATTGAAATGGTTCTTTAACGTGTAGAGTTCATCAAACTTCCTCTACACGAGGCATCGTATATGCGACATCTCCATTTCGACCGGGCGAAGCTGTTTATTTATACATCCACATAGCCAAACGGACTCATACCTTTAGCAAGGGTTTACTCTCGGGCGGGAGAAGTCCAGAGATGTCAATATTTCTATACCCAAGTCAATCCTTTGGGTTTGAATAAAAGGAGTTAAGGGTATACATTAATTAAACAGCAACCCAACGACACAGACAAATCAAAACATTTAGAATCAACACACAGTCTTTTATGATAGAAGATGCATCAAAATTTCCCCATGACTAATAAATAAGGAGTAAATTTAAAATCATTTACCGTCAACGATATCCCAACAGACACAAGAATGTGAAGTTAGCAGCCGGTTCGTTATTCGATATTCGATATTCAATATCCAACCAGCTGCTAGCAGTCGGTTGGATATTCAAAATTTATTTGAAAATCATAAAAAAATTAAATACTTGATAACATTAAAAGCACGATTTTCATAGTTAAAAGGACTGATAAGATACGTAGGAAATCATTTAATGACCTCTTCAAGCTGTCGTAAATTCTCGTTGTCCTCGAATATAAACCCTTTTCTAAGTTGCATATTTGTCTTTCTGTAATATAGATTGTTATCAATAAAACAACTTCAAATATGTACTTTTATATATGATATTTCTTAAAACAAAAAGAAAAACCTATAACTCTAGAAACATTTAGAAATATAAATAAAAATATTTATGGAAAGGCCAAAAAAGAAATATATAGTGAAAACCTACCTGAGACCGCTTAAATGAGGGTGAGACCCCCCTGGTCTTTCAATGTCCATAAAATTCAACTTAATCATAGACTCTGTATTATTGTGGTAGTGGTAGGGATGAGCGGTAACCTATTCCAGCTTCATAGTGACATTGTCGAGAAATTCAGATAAAATATATTACAGGGTTGCTGATTAAATCATAAGTATCTGAAACCAATAAGTTGTCGATTTTATCACAGATGCGGTTAAAAGCACTGTCGTAAATGCATCAGATAATTGTCAAATTTATTTTTTATCTCTCCATGAAAGAGCTTACAAGTATCGACTTTTTTCAAAATATATATTTGGGCATGTACTTTTGTTATTGAAAATATATAACAAGGGTGGGGTACTGGGTGTATTAGCTGACCACACCTACCACAAACGGATTGATTGAAGAAACATATATATATATAAACATGTAAAAGCTAAAAATTAAAATTCCGTTAGGTTTCCATATTTGACCATGTTGACACACGTGCTGGACAAATTGACATCTTTTTTCAATTATGACACTATCTATATGTGAAACAAATACAATGGGAAGGGTTGGGATTTAAAAAAGAAATTTAATCATACAACAATTTACGGCGCCCGTCCCAAGAGAGGAGCCTTTTCAGTAGATGTAGTATGTTATATCTTATTATCTTGTCGTTATTTGGATAATTTAGATTCTCAATTCTTATAATCTATATTGCCTTTTAAATGTCGTATGATTATTTTTGTCGTTGGGTTGAAGCCAAATGTACGTGTACCCTATATTTCATTTATTCGTATGTGAAATTGACCGTTACATTTAATAGTTACCAATATAATAATAACTAACGATCACACGTTTTACATCTACTTTCGTCATAAGCGTGATAAAAATTGAATTTTATCTGTACAAATAATTAATCTAAAGTTGACCGATAAAAGAATACCTTAAGTTTTATTCTTTAGGTTCTTGGTCATTTTCTGCATAATTTCTTGAAGTATGTCCAGTGCACGATGTTTTGTCGATATTGTCAACATCGCAATGTCTACTTTACCGTGTCATTATTGTGTTTACATTGTGTCCTATCTATATATATGTTGCGTACCATCGTATACATCGTGATGTTGACAATATCGTGTCAACATCGTGTTTATGTTGTAAATATAGAGTCTATAACTTTCTGTTTAAATCGTTTACATCGTATACATCGCAATGTTAACAATATCATGTTAACATCGTGTTTATATTGTATATTGAGTCTAAACCTTTGTGTTTACATCGTTCTCATCGTATACATCGTGATGTTGACAATATCGTGTTTACATCGTTCACATCGTCGACATCGAATTGATTTTGTGTACCAAGTCTATACTTTTGTGTTAACATCGTGATGTTGACAATATCGTGTCAACATCGTGTTTATGTTGTATATAGAGTCTATACCTTTCTGTTTACATCGTTCACATCGTATAAATCGTGATGTTGACAATATCGTGTTTACATCGTTCACATCGTTAACATCGTATTAATGTTGTGTAACAAGTCAATACCTTTGTGTTTACATCGTTCACATCGTATACATCGCAATGTTAACAATATCGTGTCAACATCGTGTTTATGTTGTATAAAGAGTCTATACCTTTCTGTTTACATCGTTCACATCGTATACATCGCAATGTTAACAATATCGTGTCAATATCGTGTTTATATTGTATGCAAAGTCTATACCTTTGTGTTTACATCATTCACATCGTATACATCGTGATGTTGACAATATCGTGTTAACATCGTGTTTACGTTGTATATAAAGTATATACCTTTCTGTTTACATCGTTCACAACGTATTACCCTTAGTCGGGAATGTCCCATTATATACCTTGTCTGAAACCCGAATTACACATATATTACTGATTATCCCTGCCTATATTTTTTTACCAATACTTATTCAAATAGTTTTTTCTTCATTAATATTTTTCATTAAAGTATTTAGATTTCATGTATACCGTTTGTACTTTTTATGTATTTTTTTTTAACAACAACAAATACTCAATAAACCAACTTGACATTTTCCGCATATGTTAAGGATTTTATAATTTGCTGTGAAAATAATTCTATCACATATGCAATAATTTGTAATAGAACTTTAAGACATTACTTAAGTATTGAATGTGTAAATAGCGTGGTTTTAATTAAAAAGATATTTTTGACGGATACACGTCATTATTTTCCCTCTGAGAGCCTCTAACATTCTTTAAGTGTTCTGTATAGCTTAAGACTACGTCATATAGTAAAGTTTGCTATGGTGACGTTGTTGATGTTCCAATTGGGGTGAAAAATGTGGCATATACCCCGGCAGTTTCCTGAATATATACTGACATCTCCCTGTTGTTATCCAATTACAAAAATTGACACATTTGTAATCCATAAAATATTGTTAATTCGATGTAAACGATGTAAACATTTTATAACATTTCAAACATTATAAATAATGTTGACACCATATTGTACACACTACAATGCAAACGATGTAAACACGATATTGATAATACATTGTATATATCGCGATGTTAACGATGTTAACGATGTAAACAGTATATAAGAGTTGTTACAATGTAAACGATGATGACAATATATCTTGTTAACATTGTTAATATCGCAATGTCAACGATGTAAACACTACATCGTTACTACATCGTATACATCGCGATGTATACGATGTAAACGATGTAAACAGTATACAACAGTTGTTACAATGTAAACGATGTCGACACAACATAGTGTTAACATTGTTGATATCGCGTTGTAAACGATGTAAACACGACATCTTTACAACATTGTATACATCGCGATGTGAACGATGTAAACAATATATAAGAGTTCATACAATGTAAACGATGTTGACACGATATCGTGTTAACATTGTAAACATCGCAATGTCGACAATATTGTTTTAACATTGTGCACTGGACATGGATGAATTTCTTGGACCTATAATAGTCCCAGTTAATTTTCATAATGTTTAAAAGAAAAGCAAATGTAGGTCGAAATCGTCACTCAATAATTTCTATAAGTGCTGTTATCTGGACGAATTTTGGGGATACATTTTAGTAAGTTTTGCAATTATCAGATTGTATGGGTTACTGTCCAATCATTTCAAACCAATTCTGTTCAAGTAAAACTAGAATAGGTGTCTAATTTAATATCCAGGCTTTTTTTGTGCGTGTTTATCATAGGTGAAGCAATTCAAAGATTTACTGTAAATATGTTTTATGGTGCTAATCTTAAATTTTCTTTGTAGTGTGTTTGTCTGACCATTCTTTTTTGGCCAAAAAAATTGTAAAATTTTTAATTGTCTGCCTTTCTCCATCTAATTTTGATTGTTCACTCAGTATGTTTCATTTACTAGTATCTCTTTTAAAAAAAAATCCTATATTTATTTCAGGTATGTAATGTTCCATGCCAGAACTAAATATAGCTCTTGCTTTGAATCTACTTGAAATTCGATTGAGGTGGATTCGAAAAATAAAATTTCTGTATCTGAAATTTTGCTGTTATTCTTTGTACGTTATGTACTCTGATACAAGAATCAAAGCAATTAACAAACCACCAAATAGAAACAAAAATTCCATCTGATATGATAATCGACAGAGACGATGTAGAAAACCAAATCACTACAGAAACTCCTCCTGACATACATGGAAACATCCACCTGACCGACATGGAAACTCCCTTCTGACAAACATGGAAATTCCCTCCTGACAGACATAGAAACATCCACCTGACAGACACGGAAACTCCCTCCTGATAGACATGGAAACATCCACCTGACAGACATGTAAACTCCCTCTTGACAGACACGGAAACTTCCTTCTGACAGACATGGAAACTCCCTCCTGACAGACATGGAAACATCCACCTAACAGACACGGAAACTCCCTCCTGATAGACATGGAAACTCCCTCATGACAGACACGGAAACATCAACCTGACTGACACGGAAACTCCCTTCTGACAGACATGGAAACATCCACCAAAAAGACATGGAAACTCCCTCCTGACAGACATGGAAACATCCACCTGACAGACACAGAAACTCCCTCCTGAAAGACATGGAAACATCCACCTGACAGACACAGAAACTCCCTCCTGATAGACAAGGAAACATCCACCTGACAGACATGGAAACTTCCTCCTGACAGACATGGAAACATCCACCTAACAGACACGGAAATTCCCTCCTGACAGACATGGAAACTCCTCCTGACAGAAATGAAAACTCCCTCATAACAGACATGGAAAATTCCACCTGACACACACGGAAACGCCCTCCTGATAGACATGGAAACTCCCACTTCACAGACATGGAAACATCCATCTGACTGACACGGAAACTCCCTCCTGACAAACATGGAAACTTCCACCAAACAGACATGGAAACTCCCTCCTAACAGACATAGAAACATACACCTGACAGACATGTAAACTCCCTCCTGACAAACATGGAAACTCCCTCCTGACAGACACGGTAACTCCCTCCTGAAAGACATAGACACTTCCTCCTGACAAACATGGAAACATCCATCTGACAGACACGGAAACTCTCTCATGACAGACATGGAAACATACACCTGACATACATGCATGGAAAATCCCTCATGACAGACACGGATATTCCCTCCCGATAGACATGGAAACATCCACCTGACAGACATGCATGACAACTCCCTCCTGCCAGACATGGAAACTCTCTCATGACAGACACGGAAACTCCCTCCTGATAGACATGGAAACATCCAACTGACAGACATGTAAACTCCTTCTTGACAGACATGGAAACTCCCTTCTGACAGACATGGAAACTCCCTCCTGACAGACATGGAAACATCCACCTAACGGACACGGAAACTCTCTCTTGATAGACATGGAAACTCCCTCATGACAGACACGGAAACATCCACCTAACTGACACGGAAACTCCCTCCTGATAGACATGGAAACATCCACCTGACAGACATGGAAACTCCCTCCTGACAGACATGGAAACAAACATCCACCTGACAGACACGGAAACTCCCTCCTGATAGACATGGAAACATCCACCTAACAGACACGGAAACTCCCTCCTGATAGACATGGAAACTCCCTCATGACAGACACGGAAACATCCACCTGACTGACACGGAAACTCCCTCCTGACAGACATAGAAACATCCACCTGACAGACACGGACAATCCCTCCTTCTAGACATGGAAACATCCACCTGACAGACACGGAAATTCCCTTCCTTCTAGACATGGAAACATCCACCTGAAAGACATGGAAACTTCCTCCTGACAGACATGGAAACATCCACCTAACAGACACGGTAATTCCCTCCTGATAGACATGGAAACTCCCTTCTGACAGAAATGGAAGCTCCCTCTTAACAGACATGGAAACATCCACCCGACAGACACGGAAACTCCCTCCTGACAGACATGGAAACTCTCCCTGAAAGACATGGAAACATCCACCTGACAGACATGCATGGAAACTCCCTCCTGACAAACATATGGAAACTCCCTCATAATAGACATGGAAACATCCACCTGACACATGGAAACTTCTTCCTGACATACATGGAAACATCCACCTGACAGACACAAAAACTCTCTCCTGACAGACATGGAAACATCCACCTGACAGACATGGAAACTCCCTCCTGACAGACATGGAAACTCCTTCCTGACATACACGGAAACTCCCTCCTGATAGACATGGAAACATCCACATGACAGACATGCCAGGAAACTCCCTCCTGACAGATATTGCAACTCCCTCTTGATAGACATGGAAACATCCACCTGACAGACATGTAAACTCCATCCTGACAGACATGGAAACTCCCTCCTGACAGACTCGGAAACTTCTTCCTGATAGACATGGAAACATCCACCTGACCGACATGTAAACTACCTCTTGACAGACATGGAAACTCCCTCATGACAGACACGGAAACCCCCTCCTGATAGACATGGAAACATCCACCTGACAGACATGTAAACTACCTCCTGACAGACATGGAAACTCCCTCCTGACAGACACTGAAACTCTGTCCTGACATGGAAACATCCACCTGACAGACATGGAAATTTCCTCTTGACAGACATTGAAGCTCCCTCTTGACAGACATGGAAACATCCACCTAACAGACACGGAAACTCCCTCCTGACAGACACGGACACTCCCTCCTGATAGACATGGAAACATCAACCTGACAGACATGTAAACTCCCTCTTGACAGACATGGAAACTCCCTCCTGACAGACATGGAAACATCCACCTAACAGACAGGGAAACTCCCTCCTGATAGACATGGAAACTCCCTCCTGACAGAAATGGAAACTACCTCCTAACAGACATGGAAACATCAACCTGACAGACACGGAAACTCCCACCTGACAGACATGTTAACTCCCTCCTGAAAGACATGGAAACTCTCTCCTTGCAGACATGGAAACATCCACCTGAGAGACACGAAAACTCCCTCCTGACAGACATGGAAACATCCACCTTACACACATGGAAACTCCCTCCTGACAGACATGGAAACATCCACCGAACAGACATTTGAAACTCCCTCCTGACAAACATGGAAACAACCACCTGACAGACATGTAAACTCCCTCCTGACAGACACGGAAACTTCCTCCCTCCAGACATTGAAACTCCCTCCTGAAAGACATGGAAACTCTCCTGACAGACATGGAAACATCCACCTTACAGACACGGAAACTTCCTCCTGACAAACATGAAAACTCCGTCCTGACAGACACAGAAACTCTCTCCTGATAGACATGGAAACATCCACCTGACAGACATGCATGGAAACCTCCTCTTGACAGACATGGAAACTCCTTCCTGATAGACACAGAAACTCCCTCCTGATAGACATGGAAACATCCACCTAACAGACATGCATGGAAACTCCCTCCTGTTAGACATGGAAACATCCACCTGACAGGCATGCATGGAAACTTCCTCCTGACAGGCAGGAAACTCCCTCCTGACAGACATGAAAACATCCACCTAACAGACATGGAAACTCCCTCCTGACAGACATGGAAACATCCACCTGACAGACATGTAAACTCTCTCCGGACAGACATGGAACTCTCTCCTGACAGACATGGAAACATCCACCTGACAGACACGGAAACTCCCTCCTCATAGACATAGACACTCCCTCCTGACAGACATATGCATGGAAACATCCACCTGACAGACATGCATGGAAAATTCCTCCTGACAGACATGGAAACATCCACCGGACACACGGAAACTTCCTCTTGATAGACATGGAAACACCCTCCTGACAGACCTGGAATCTTCCTCCTGACAGACATGGAATTTCCCTCCCAACAGACATGGAAACTCCCTTCTGACTGACAATGAAACAGAATATTCAGCTCAAATAAATAACATAGCATGACAAAAAGGCTGTGATTTGTCAATTTTCTTGACTACGATGACAGATGAAACAGGGGAAACATAGTTCTTCTCTGCAGTGTAAAAAGTATGGTTGTGCAATTAACCTGTACATAAATGACACAGATGTCCTTCTTAGGCATGTGACCATTATACAGAGGTTCAAATAATAAGCTTTTATTAACCTTTTTTTATATTCATTGAAAGACATCTTTGAGTATAGATTATAAATAAAAACAGAAATATGTTCTACTAAAATAATAATTTATTAACATAAAATTTGTGTATAAAAAGAACAGTAAACTACATCAACATATCATTAAATAACAAATATGACGGATATCATTTATGGTGTGTAGTCATTTTATAAAGATAGTATAACCACTTTAGTTAAAAGATGTGTTCTTTCAAAAGGTCAATCCAACAGTTCACATTATTGAACTTACAGTATTTAATTATGGTCTAAGTTATGAGTTGCAGTTTGAAAGCGTCTTGCAATATGTATACAAAAGAAATCAGCTTTTTTTATTGCCATGTCCAGGACATACTTTGGATAAGTTTCACTTGTTATAAACTTTAAGGAAAACACTGTGTTTGGCTTAACATCATGATACCTTAAGACATGAAATAGGAAATCATCAGGTGCAACTTCTGAGAACACAGTACAAAGGTAGTTTAAACATAAATATAAAACTTTCCTAAATGTGGATTCATTATTATAAAAGGGGTTTAAGTTTCTGTGGATTTGTGGATAAAAGATGAACAATTAAATTAAATATTTAATAAAACACACAATATCTTAAAGGCTTGTAAACATAATTTGTTCAAACCATGAAAATACAATTTATCCTTAATCATTTAAAATTGACTCACACAAAAACAATGGAAGCTATGGTAATTCAGTTATACTGGTTTAAATAATGGTTTTGTAAAGTTTGGTTTAATGAAGAACAGACAACAACTCACATTATGCAGAATACTCTCAAACACACATAAAGTAAGAAGGACAAACAATAACTCAGCACACAAACACAACATGTACAAGGATCTTTCTTGTATTGCAACTTTCTAATAGTGCAGATGATTTTGCTCATCAAAATTAACAAGAGTGAACACACTGAAATGTCTCGCCTGCTTTACTGTTTATATTTGAATTTTGTGTTAGTCTTTACGATAAGGTTTCACTACTGGTACAGGTATCGCATAAACTTTAAATTATCAGAGATTCATGAAAATGAGGTCAAGGTTTCAGACGAAACCTGCCAAAACAGACACCTTACAATCATTCCATACACCAAATATAGTTAACCTATTGCTAATAGTATTTGAGTAACAGACCTTACCAGGAAAAATTGACACTGATCACTTATACATAAAATGGGTATAATTACTTACTCTCCTACTGTTGTCTAGTTTCATTTCTTAAACGTTAAAACAATGGAAGAGGAACAACTCTAGGAAATAATATGTCCTTTGTATTCTTGGATATTTATCTAACACAAATACTTGCAAAAATTTTGAACTGATGAGTGTGTTCAATTCTTAACTGATTTATATCATTGAATTAACTGTTATCTGAATCCTAAATCACAAAAAGAAAAATCATTTGATGGCTTAACTTAATGCAAATTACAAGTTTCTCTTGTATAATTCAAGCACCAAATATTCTAAATGCATCTAACATAAGATATATTTCACAAATATGTCATTTGTAATGTAAATAATTATTTGAATCCTGAATAATCAAATATCTTAAAGAACAACCTGACTCAGGGCTGACATAATTTAATAGTAGCTTAATGTGTGTTTTTGGGTACAATTCAAATAACAAAGATTCTTAATATAAAATACATTCAGAAATATTGATAGAATGTTCTAATTCTATTTTTGACCACATATCAAACATAAGGCTTACACTTATTAGTTTATAAATTTAAACAAATGGAAGAACAAACAGACACAGTCTATTAATATAAAAGAGAGGTGAAAGGGACATGTAATATTCTCTATGAGTTGGGGTATATATAAGTATACATTTTATGTATCACATTATCACACCTTGTACATACACATAAAAATAAATCATTAAAACATACAATAAAGAAAAGGTGCAATTGATTAAAAAAAACAATATTCTCATTCCAGATCAAAATTTACCGTTTCAAAAACAAAAACTCACAAATGATACCAGGCTTATAATTGTGTATCCAGAGGCATGTTTAATCTTCAAAAGAGTCATCATTGATGCGTAAATCAAAAAAGTTAAGAAGCAAAAAGAGAAGGAATTTGAAGAGCACTGTGGACCCAATTCTAACAGGTTTTACAGTTAAAGTTACATCCTTTCATCGCAATAGACATATACAGTACATATATTCAGAAGAAATGGGAACCTCTGCTACTCTGTTAAATACAACACTGTAGATTCTGTATCATTTTCATTTGAGAGGCACTAAATTTCATGCATTTCATGCAGAGGTGAACACTGAATAAAGAGTTCCAACACATTACACATTTCCTTCTGGCTTGTTAACACAATTAAAAAATTTATCCCTAAAAAATCTATTTTTATCTCAATCCTTGAAATAAATGAGTTCACAGTATATTTTAATTGCTTTGATATAAGAATGGCAACAGCAACAAAAATTTCATTTTAAATAATCATATATTTTTTGTCAATCTTTAATTGGTTTGACTGCTAAGAGGATGTGAAACATCTAGTGTAAAAAAACTACAGGATATATAAGTACCATATAACCAGTTGTTAACCAATTACACAAGTCCTTATCTTTTAAGGATATTGATAGTATATAATAACGGACCTTAAAAGTAGGAAAAAATGACAACTCCATGTCCTTGATTTTGACATATAATCAATTGAAAATTTGGCAGCAAATAATTCTCTTTAGATTTTTCATACATTTAACATTGGCACCTTTTCTCTTTTAAAAACTATGAAAAGTAAAAAGGATTTTATAAGATTTTTAAACTATATATCATAAAATTATGAAAGAAAAGTAGGGGTTAAGGAGTAAAATTTTTATTAGCACTACATGGATAGAACAAGAGGATTCCGAATATCAGAAAAAATTTCAAAATCAAGAATAGCAAACATCCTTAAGTATAAGAGCTTTACTTGAATTTACTTTATTCTGAAAAAAAATTTGACCTTCCCTATCAATATTTTCAAAAATACAAATATATTTATAATGGAAAATCTTACATTTGCCTAAATAAAGATTCATCTATTGGGTATGTGCTAAAGTTATCATAAAAAAGGTCTTTTTTAACGTATCTATCGATAATCTTGTACTTTTTCTATGAGACATAACACTGATAAAGTATAATAAATAAGATGACAATATTACAACTGCAAGGTCAAGGACAGATCTTTAAATTATAATGTGTACTACACTCCTCCTCCACTTCTCTCCACTGGAATGCGTTCTAACTCTGAACTCTTTAGAACAGCCTTTGCAAATCTTGAATTAGAGACATTACCACTTTTCAAAGCACTCATTAACTGTAAAATACAAAAAAATATAATATGTGAATACAAATGCTATGATTGTGTGGACCTTTAACAAATCATTCTGAAAATGTAAACAGTGTTTTGTAAATAAAACAGATAAAATATAAAAATGTCATACAAAAAGTAATAAATTATCACTGCTTGACAGCATGTGTGATTCTATCTAAACTACAAAATCAGAAACAGTTTACCATCATGTTTTCCTTTAAATCCTGTAGCTGACCAATGCAAATAGCCATCATACTCTTCTGTCAATTATAAAAGTTTTCAAGGAAAGCTTCTCAAATGATTTTCTCTCCTTTCTGCTTTTCCAAATCAGCCAGTTATTACAAAATTTAGGGAAAACACTGAGTAACTATAAATTCTAAATTATTGCACTAACATCGTTTTATATTGTAAATGAAATACTACAAAGCAAAAGCTCACTGTGCAATTTATATTTTACTAAGGAAAGTATAATAGTAATTCTTTTTATTTTATAGCAACAACAAATTTCATACAGATCTTAACAAAAAATAAGCTTGCAATAATATACTATATCGCAATAAAGCTTCAACTAGTGATGTCATCAGTGACAAAAATATGCTTTATACAGTTTTTCAAGCTTTGCTATACAATAAATGAGTTGTTGTCTGCTTTTTGGTCAGGTTGTTGTCTCTTTGACATATTCCCAATCTCCATTCTCAATTTTATTTTGCATGAAAATATTTGTGAATATTTTCCCTTTGGGAATATACACTGCAATTGCAAGTGCTTGCAATATAAAACTCGACTCAGGACAAATATTCACCGACTTTTATGCAATAACATTATATAAATATAGAATAATGGCATTTTATTTTTGATACTGACTTCACCAGCAAGCCTATCACCTATCAAGCGAGCCTGCTAAGGCAAAAAGGAGCATAGTCCATATTTGTAAAGCCTGGACACAGAATTTGTATTTCAATCAGACTGTCTAAATATCAGATACACACTACAGGTATTATGCTGCTATACAATCAAAATAAGTATGCCTTATTTTTTGAGAAGAATTTCATTGAATAGATATAAGTATTTATAACTTATAAATTCATGAATGCTGTTGAAAAATCAAATGTCCATATATTCTTTCTGGATATGTATGATAATAATTAAAAGACAGTCAAGTATAATAATGCATGCAAATATTTCTGAATTAACAGCACAGAACCCCCCCCCCAAAAAAAAAAAAAAACAAATCACATTAATAGGAAAATGATCAATTAGTAAAATCTGTAAAGACATTTTAATGTAGAATGTAAATAAATATAAGGTACACACCAATTAAACTGAAAATCAAATCATAAATATCTAAATGCAATTAATTTATAATTGTGATACATTCTAAAATTATTATGCATAAAAATACTAAAATATCATTATATACATGTATAAAGATGAGTCATACAGGAAAGAATCTATTTTAAGTTTACCTCCTTTAATGTCATTATAGTATGCCTGTGATTAGCCAATAATGATGCACTGATATAGATTTTTTAAAAGTTTTTTAAGGCCCTTTCCTTTCAGTCATTCCATTTCCCTTGTCCTCTGTATTTGAAGTTTTTTTTTTTAAATTAAGAGAATGACACCACTTTTGATTTATAATGTTCTTTAAAAAAATATCGTTTAGTTTCAAGATTTTTACGAAATTTTGTCTAAAAATCATCTGCTGTTCATACCTTAGTTTCAAAACTTTCAATAATAAACACAATTAACAATTTAAAGTCGCATCGTTTTTCTTTCCTTTCTTAGATGAAAATTCTCAAAGCTTTAGTTATAAGGTTTAATCTGCTTATCCCCAAAAAGTTTTCTGACCAATTTCAAATTGATTTTTCAACTGATTTTTAGAAAAAAAAACTCTTATATATATATATATTTCTCTTAATCAAACAATTACCAAAAAACGTTCATCCTTTTAGATCAAAAGACCAACTACTTTTAACATATGGTTGATTCATTTATTTTTGTTAATACTAATATCTGTGGACTGAGGACACATTTTATTTCCGTGGATATTTGATTTAGTGGCCTTGCCAAAAATGTCTGCAGACAAG
The DNA here is from genome assembly GCA_017311375.1 of Mytilus coruscus. Lineage (NCBI taxonomy): Eukaryota > Metazoa > Mollusca > Bivalvia > Mytilida > Mytilidae > Mytilus > Mytilus coruscus. The sequence continues at coordinate 41,460,040 of CM029608.1, forward strand.
CACATAGAAAGTTTGTACTTCGTTGAACATTTATATTTGTGTGAAATACACAAAAATTGGTATCCAATGAATAATAATGAATCCACAGTGGTGAAAAGTAAGAATTAACTAAAGGCAAGCGATATTAATCAATTCCTATCCCATATGACTCACATATACTTCATTTATAAGCTGTAATAGTTTGATGCATTGTTCAAAAGAAGTAATCACGAAGGTGCATTCAATACCGTAAACGAAAGTTCACGATGACGCTGTAATCCTCCTCTTCCTTAGACAATTTCTCTAGTTCCTCACAAACTTTTGCACAATACATCAACTAAAACATTCAAAATTTGGCGTAAAATCTTTCCAATTTTCAATTAATGCTTGGAAAGTGTATAACAAGGGTTCAAAAGTTGTAGGTCGTAGGATGTGTTAAGACCTTTTATGATTTAACACTATGAACTTGACAGATCTTTCAAACGTTCGCTTGCTTTTATTTGAAGTAAGATCTGTACTGAAACACTTACATGACTTTGCATGGATGATAATTAACATACAAAAATTTGTAGTTGATTAAAAGAAAGCAAAATATTTTGAACCCCTGCTACGACTGAGATGTTAAGTATATCGTTCCTGAAAAGGAGCTCTAAAGCTTGCCCTATGTTAGAATCCTGAAACAAGATAACATTTAAAGTTTACAACCTGTCTGATATGAAATAAAAATAATCAACATCACTCAACCTGAATCAAAACAAAACATATTAGAAAAAGAAACAATATACAATTATGGCCTGTAGAAAGGTGAATATCCAAAATTGTCAACACAAGAAGGTTATTTCACTGAGGCAATGCCCAAAGTGAAATAATTTTAAGGGTTGATAATTTTGGATATTCAACGCTCTAAGGGGCCACAATTGTTTTATTATACCGAACTAACAGTGGAAGGGCCTTTGAATCATTGAAAAGCACTTACCTTACTTAAGTAAAACTAACAAACACAGTGAAACACAAGTTGACGTTCGAAAATACATATGTGTCTTAGAATTTCTCATATGTACAACAAAGGTAGAATCTTTTGTAAAATATTGATGGCCCTGAAAAGGACTGTTTATAAGAGATATCATCAGCACTAAATGAATGTCCAAAGCTTTATTTTCTCGTCTCTCGATGGGCTTCCTGTAACGTGAACCATTTTGTTTAATTATGTCTGTGACGTCATTTTCATGGGAGATAACTCATGTACAAATCGAGAAACTCAAAGGTTATTCGCCGGTGAATAATACGGTTATTCACCGCTGAATTAAATGAAAATTAACAGAATTATTCCATGTCACATGATAACATCTTACCCAATAGAATTGTTTGTAATATATGTAAGGTATAATAATATATAAAATTACATAATATATTAAAGAACTAAATATTGGAAAAGTAAAACAGTAAAACCAGTTTGGGCTGTTCGATTAAAACATACACCAAAAGAAGCAATTTAAGAGACCTGTATACATTTAAACATGGTGTCACACCCACATATAGTGGCTGATTCAAGATGCCTTCTCGAGGTCCAATGTATGTTTTTATGGAACAACCGTTATAATGTTGAGTTTATAAAGGCTCAAATTATTGAATCCTTCATTACGGAAATTTTTTTTCAGATTCTTAGGTAATTTATTCATTTCTTAACTTGTTGTTTATCTTTAATTGTAAATTTACTTGCTGTTCTCAGGTTTTTTTGACTGAAACAACACTGAAAAAGCTTCCAAAGATGATGAACTCACTCATTAAGAACCATTTTTTTTAGAGATTGCCATAAACTCAATAGAAAACCATATTCTTTGATGAGCTATTCTTAACCTAAATGTTGATTAAATGTGTTACGGTAGGTATAAAATTTTAGGGTAGAAAATAAAAACATTGTTTTGTAATCTACGGGACTGTGGGTAGTTTTTATTGTTTGTTCACAAAGGTAAAAATATCTTTAAGCCATTGGCTGATTATCCATTGTTTAATATGTTTTGATCAATCAGAATGTTTAAGTGTACACTGTCGAAACAGCTTCAGATTCTGAAACAGTGAAAGGTTAGAGTTTGATACAAAATACAAATTAACATTTCAATGATGAAGAAACTGGGTTTACTGCATAAAGAATGTTCCAGTAACAATTTAAGACACCCAACAAAGTCACTGTTGCAATTTTAAGAAACAAAACAGAAACAATAAAAAATTTCTCATTAATGTCAACAAACTTAGTATATTTAATAGTGCATATAGTAACCTTATTTACCAGTTAAAATCAAATGAATAAAGTTAGTACATTAGAACAACATCAACAACTTAACAGTAAACACTTGCAGCACAAAACAGGGCTCATCATCAATAACAATTCTTTAATGAACATATCAACTCTGTCAAACTGTGAATTCATTCCATATTTTTATAACTTTTAATAAGTAAACATTCTTTAATACCGTAGGTAATAATTATAGAATATCTATCTTTTCTTTCAAACGAGAGGGTGTTTCTCAGCGAAAGCCCTGAGATGAGATGTAACCAAGAAACATCCTTGAGTTTGAAAGACTTTTGATAATTTGTTTATCACTATTTTGCCTATGACGTCGTTGATGTTTACATTGACAATGACATGTGCTCCCTTCTTAGTTTCTAGCGATAATTTTCTGTCTCAAGCGAGTAGCACAATATGAAAAATTATCACAAAAGAAGATCAAAGGAAAAATACACAAATAAGCGATAATAATTTATTTTGCTAGTTAATTATAAGGGATTCAGAGTTTTGCTCAAATTTATGTAGGTATGCTAAAAACACAAATGGAAGGCAAAATATTTTATTCTTCTTGAAAATTTATATGTTGACAATATCATTCAATAATCATTCTAAAAAGTATATTTTTTCAAATAAATATTGATTTAAGCATGTAAGCATTAATTGAAAAAAGGTTAAAATATTTCCTCAATTTAAAAGGCAGATCTAAAAGCAACACTTTGAATATTGTATTTTGAAGCATAAAATAAATGGTAGACATACTAACGTGTAATTCCCAAATATAATATAAAACAACTAAGTAAAACACCCACTCAATTAATACCTTTGAAGTGGAAATTTCTACTGCATATAACTTTTTAAAAAGTGATTGAAATGATTCATAATTATAAATTCTGTCAAAATCAAGATTTTAAAAATTTCCATTTTTAACGAAAGGAAAAAAATTGTTGCCTTTCTCCCATTGTTATACAATCTTCCTAAATTGACCCCTTATCTCTTTTTTTTTTTTACTATTTTCCTTTATTCTTCCCCTCTCCCTTATCATGTTTTGTGTCACACCGTAAAACATATTTTATTACTTTTCATTTTTTATCTTTTTTTAGTAAAAATTTAATTTGACTGACTGTGCACTACCTGCATGCTGATTTACATTATAAGTTGAGTGCTGTACATTGGATAACAAATATAGAATAAAAGAAATTCTAATATGATGTGCTTCTTTCGCTTTGTAAACAACACCATGATAAAATTCTCGATATATCTATACTTAGCGCAGACTCAGAGATGTGCATATTGGCGGCTGTTACTATTTACCTCCCACGTAAATCCACATGTATCGTAACCTATGTGCAAACACTATGTTGATTTCGTTGTGTTCAAATTGAAATTGAAAAAGAAACTACAGAACAGTTATTCCTATTATAATGCATAACAAAAAGAATTAATGCACAAGAGCTTAAAAAATGTATAAAATCAAAATAAAATAAAATTCCGCGAAATTTCATGAATGATCTTGGCACATTAACTATGACATGACGTCATACGAATGAAAACTCTCAAGCTGAACGTTTTCCGTTACGTATACGCCCTAAGTTCGAATAATATTGCATTAAAATGGAGTTTTGAGGTAGGTGTTGTTTCATTTTCTATTCTATTGCATTGTTCGCACATTTGTAGATTTCAGCAAGTCAACATGGCAGCTCACTCCTTAGTTACGACATGTCAACTCTGGATTTGACAGTAAATAGTGACCAACGGAAAAAAAATGTTTTAGTTAAGAATTATGAGAATTGAACACATTTTTCTAGTGCTTATTTAAGAAATAATTCATGTAAGACTTAGATTTATTTGAAATTTGTAGCTTTTATCTTACAGGGGGTACAATAGAACAGCCATACACACGGCAATCCTACCTTCGCTTCAGTTTTTAAATTACCGTATTTGTCCTATTAGAATCAAAATAATTCATGGAAGCCATAGATTTGTTGGACATTTACGCATGGCCTTGGTCAGGATAAAATTCGAATATCACGGCCCAGGCCATGTGTAAATGTCCAACAAATTATGGCTTCCCTGAATTATTTCTTAAATATCCTCAGTTTAAATGAACTGATATTCTGAGTCTCATCTTAGGGCTGTTCCAGATAACACTATGCCCCCCTGGAAGGCAATTTTATTTTTTTAAGTGGGTGGTTGTATTTGAAAGTAAATGAATGATGGGGTGGTGCTCCAAATCAGGTTATGAAATATGTTGGGTGTTGGTATGTTGAAAAAAAAATGTAATATGTAAGTGGTGTTTTTCCCCTGATTATATGGGGCTGGGGGCATAGTATTTTTTGAAACAGCCCTTATTCATGTTATTCTATACCCATTACAAAATCATTTGTTGTTTCTAAATATTTTCCAAAGAGCGTTTCATTGCTTTGGTGATTTGAGGAAAAAATACAAATGTAAAGTTATTTTTATTTTGAATTATTTCAAAACATGCGTAAAAATGCACAAAATTATGTCATCTTAAATGATGACCATATTGCAGCAATGCTTTAAAGGAACCATTACAGCACACAAACAATGTAAAACAGAATACAGGACCAGCTTTTGACTACCGCTATAAAAATCAGCGAATGACTTCACAGTTATAGACTTAAAAAGAAAACCAATGCCTTACTCATGGTCAGAATCACTGAGTAGTGATTTCATCTTGTATACAGATGATTTAATGCCATAAACAGGATTATTCTTGTGAGATTGCAGAGCACTCAACAGCTGTAGATAAATAAATAAGATTTGTTTGTAAGATTTCAGTGCAATCAACAGCTGTAGATAAATAAATAACATTTTTTGTAAGATTTCAGTGCAATCAACAGCTGTAGATAAATAAATAAGATTTGTTTGTAAGATTTCAGTGCAATCAACAGCTGTAGATAAATAAATAATATTTTTGTAAGACATTTGTAGATAAGATTTCATGTAGATAAATAAATAAGATTTGTTTGTAAGATTTCAGTCAACAACAGCTGTAGATAAATAAATAAGATTTTTAAGATTTCAGTGTCAACAGATTAAATAAGATTTTTTGTAAGATTTCGGTGCAGTCAATAGCTGTAGGAGAAAAACAGAGCAGAAATTACTGTAGATTCATTATTAATTGTGGGGAACTTATTTCCAATGATTTCATGGGTACAAGTGAACCACATATTAAAGTTGTCAACAAATTACAAAATATCTACTGGCTTTTATGCTGCTTTCAATAAAAGTTTTCATTAAAATACAGTTTGTTCTTTATTCCACTTAATTTAGAACCAATGTAAAACTTAATGAAGCCAGAAAACTTGTCAATGAATCAAATAACACTGTTACAGTGAAACAACAATAATCCACTGTGAAACACTCATCATTACTGCACACCTGCAAATAACACTGCTACAGTGACCACACAACAATAAAAAACAAAAACTGCAAATAAAACATTTATTTATTCACTTCATTCATGAACTGGTGATAATGATTAAACAAGAAAAAGATAAGTAACATGTGCTTTTATTGGAATATGATATTAAAATGGAAAAAAAAAGAAACTAAAATACAGCAGTATTGGTCAAAAGCTTGGAAAACATACAGCTAGAATTATTGATGAATAGTTTTAGTTATTCACAACATACACCTTAGATATCATTTAAAGCATGGTACCAATACCTAAACAATTTGTCTTCAAGCTACTCAAGAGGAATGGGTAAGATCATTTGTGAGGTATCAGTCAGTGCAATCAATACTGTGGATGTGTGTGATGGAAACACTACAACAACTTCTTACTATTAGTCAGAATGCAGGGATCTTATCCTGTAAACAAATGGCTTTAAAGCATGGTCTAGACCCTCACAGTGAGATTCCAATGCAATCACAAGTTGCATAAGCTGCAGAGAGATTAAATCAGAATGAGCTCAGAAATCAAGCTTCATTCAATCATATCTATACTATTAAACGAGAAGGCCTCATTTTGTGTGTCGCTTCTCTTCCTACCACAATAAATTAATCATCATGCCTCTGTGTCCTAAAGGTACCATGCATAGTCGCATTTGTCATCCTCGCTTATGATTATTCAGTTTGGGTTATTTTGGGAGGAAAACGAAAACAAAGGCGTTCAGATATTGTTTCCGTCATCGGACAGACTTTAAAGTCATAGAAAAGACTTCCGTTTAGGACTGTTTTAAAATTACACATAATTTTCATTTAAGTACTTGGGGACAAGACAATTGTTTTCACGTTTTTCTGTATACTATGATCATACATATACTATGAATAAAGTGTATTTGCTATTTACTATCAATTCCAAGTTTACTATCCACTGATAGTCTCTTAGTCTATATAATATATCAGTGACCACCGTGGATAGTAAACTTGGAATTGATAGTAAATAGCAAATACACTTTATTTGAAGTATATGTATGTTCATAGTATACAGAAAAACAGAAAACAAAAAATAACGGACTTTGGAAAAAAGGGGGAGGGCTAAAAAAAATTGTCCTGTCCCCAAGCATGCCAAGTACCGATGACTTTTGATACCTTTCCTGAAATTCTCCAGTCATAAATCTTTTACAAAAATTCATCCTACAACAGTTTACATTCTTTCACTTCCGCTCTAATGCCCGCGATTTCGCGGGTGTGGTCTAGTATAAATTGAAATCATATCAATGTTGTGGGGAGTTGAACTTTAATCAAACCAAATATAGAAAATTAACCTGACCACTGGAGTATGAAAAATAGGTGAATGTCATATGAAATATGGAAGACATTCACAATGCCATCAATCCTTAGATTGAATATTGTTTGCCTGTCATGTAAAATTAAAAGCTGTAACACTAGTGGTAAAAAAATATGAGATGTATGCATTGGTGTATGCTCTAAAACTCTAAACCCATAGGCATGTTTCACACTGACACACATAAAAAAAATACTGTACATGTAAGATAGAAGTGAACTCTGTACACTAAGAAAAAAAAAGTCATTGTAAAAATTTGGTACAGGTAAATACCAACCTGAAGAAATTCTCCTATATCTACTTGAGCATTTTTGTTAAGATCTACTTCATTCAGGATATCATGCAGCTGATCTTCTGTTACACGTTCACCAATTTTCTGAAATTAAATATACATTATATTGTATGAAAATATAGAATATATGTGTACCAGCTTTAGAAACAGGAAGACAAGATTTTTCCTGGTTTTTTTTCTGGTTCTTAGCCAGTATTAATAATTTATATATTTATCTACAAGTTTAGTAATTCTCAATCAATTAATTTGATATTCAACAAAAATTACACATGGATTGTGAAAAAGGACCCAAAATTAACTGTAGCCTAAACAGAAATTGCCCTATCGCTGTTTGCTCAAAATAGAGAAAGAGAATTATTATCAGAATGCTTTATTTGTATACCAGTTATTGTGCAAAAGAATACTGATTGCAGGATAAAAATCATTTAAATGTTACTACATGTGGATCAGGATCTGCTTACCCTTCCAGAACACCTGCGAGTACCCATGATTTTTGGTGGGGTTCATGTTGCTCAGTCTTTAGTTTTCTAAGTTGTGTTTGGAATACGGTTGTTTGTCTTTGGTCGTTTTTTGTTTATTTTTTGACATGGCATTATCAGTTTGTTTTTGACTTTGGTATCATTCGCCTCTCTTTTACTAAATTACAATAAAATGACTTAAACTTAACTAATACTGGTAGTTATTAAGATTAATGTGATCAAAGTATCAAATTCTTATTCCCATACCAAAATCTTAAGATTTATAGAATAACTAATCGAAGAATTCAAATAGAGAAAAATATTCAACGAGTGACTGAACAACACATTAATTCATGAATGCGTGTAGCGCATGAGTGAATTATCAGTGTTGTTCAGTCACGAGTTGAATATTTTTCGATATTTGAATTCTTTGATTAGTTATTCTTTTTATTACACTGGCAAAGGGCTTTTTTTAATGAAATTAATGTAGAAAATGTAAAGAACTAAATCTTTTTTCTACGCATTCACAATTTGTTTTGATCCGACGTTACCGACGTCTTGACAACGCCTATTGTTGTATGATGTCAGAGAGTGAAATAACCTCGTTTATTTCACATGTGAAATTATCGGTTTTTATTTGACTGGGAAATCAATGTAATTCATTACTACCAATGTAATAATATATTTTATACAAATAAGAAGATGTGGTATGATTGCAAATGAGCCAACCTGATCCACCATAGACCAAATGATGCAAATGTAAGCAGCTAGAGGTCATCATACACCCTCCAGCAAAGAGCAAAACCCATACTGTATAAAAAGCTTTAAATTAATAAAAAGCCCAGACAATTCAAACAAGAAAACAAACAGCCTGATTATACAAAACAATAAACAAACAAGCATTCTGAGAATTGCATGGCAATATACAGTCCCCTACACGGTAAAAATTCATTATACTGGAACAAAATGATAACTTATTCTATAACTTGTCATGGTGTAAACAAAAAGAAAATATCAAGTCAATATCTTCAAGCATGACTAAAAACAGTGTGGAAAACTGATTATATGAGTGAATTATCAATCAATATCTTCAAGCATGATGTAAAAAAGTGTGGAAAACACTCTAACATTAGATATGATTAATAGTTCTCTTAAATTATACATGATGTAATACAATGTATATCTATTTTCAAATTATAATCAAATATAATTAATAGTCCCAAATATTTTTCTTTCATTTGTCACAAACTAATACAGATTTGTAACTTATCTATAAAATGTCAACAACTTTTATCTATACACAATGTAATGTAAAATAAATATATACCTCAATAAAAATAGATTATTATCTAATTAAAGGATTTCACTTATATATATATATCATTCAGAAAATTAGTTTATACAAAATAACAAACACTTCAAACAATTTACCAAAGAACGTCTTTTAAAAAATGAGTTATCTCCCTTTGTACAGAAATATGGTTTAACATACAAAATGTAGTACTCTAACATTAGATATGGACCATGATAACTCTGGACTAAAACATCAGTCCGGAACAAAATTCGAACTTGATCTATAACTTGTCATGATAAAACTATATACCATATATCAAATCAATATCTTCAAGAACGAAGAAAAAGTGTGGAAAACTGATTTGCAGGACTGGCGGATGGACTGACAAACAGACGGACGGAGTGCTAACCTAAAGTCCCCTTCAACCTCGTCGGTAGGGGACTAAAAAACAACTATGATGGACAGCAACCAACAACAACCACTAAATTACAGGCTTTGGACGGGAATATACAGAATGTGGATCAGTTAAACATGTTTGAGACCATGCCATTACATGAGACAGTGAACATTGTTTATTAGTAAAATTTTCTTTAGGTTGTTGATTTTATAAGTATCTATCATATTGTGAAATTTTCAAGTTTTGTCTTTATAATTTAATGTAAATGTTTATGGTATAAGGGAATAACTCTATATAAATTATCTATACTACTATTGAGATTAATGCAAAGGTGTAATGTATGACAACTCCAGTTTACAGTGCATTATTTTCAGATTATTTTATGGACTCAATGTTTTCTGTCTGATTAAAAGTTTAGGCTGAATTGAAATATCTATCTGGATGTAAAAAAAATCAAACCAGGAAAGTGGAAGAATATTGAGCAACAATTGCATTTTCGAAGATACTGGATTTTAGTGTTTTTGACAAAGTCTGCACACAATATTTATTTAATTTGTACTTTGTTGAACATTTTTATCAATACCCTCATAAATTTGTGTCCCAAGAATAATTATGAATCCACAGTAACATAAAAGTACCTTATTAATGTTTCCTCACCTTAAAATATCTCCTGAGATCATTTACAGTAATAAAACCTTTGTTTTCATAGTCCAGAGATTTGAATCTCTTTACATACGTATTGATTTCATCCTTAGTAAAGTTGATAGGAACACTTGCAGTACCTGCACCTAAATCTAAACCCATTTCTCGTCTCAAGAATTGTTTAGCATGCTCCATTTCTGCCTGAAAACATAAGAAATATAAAATATACACAACACACTGAAAAATGATTTTAGTGACTTTTGAAAGATCATCTGGTTTTTCATAATGGGTCCCTCTGTAGTGTTTTATGATTGTTATGTGACAAATGTGATATGGAAAGAAATTTTTTAATTATAAATCCTATTTTACAATATAAACCAAATAATTATGGTGACTTGAAATATAATATGAATACAAATAATGGCTAATAATTAGTTGAATTTATATCTTCTCTTGTATAAGTGACAATAAATCCTAGCAAAGTACCAGTGCCAAGGGAAACATCAGTATATAATAAACAGTGGGCAAACTTCTAGCCATATTTAAGATGATAAAATTTAATGTGAATAGAAACTCTTCTATGAACTAAACTCAGACGCTAAAACAGATTTTGTATAATTTGGAGTTTAGTATGACGTCCATTATCACTGAACTAGTATATATATTTGTTTAGGGGCCAGCTTAAACTCAGACACTTGCTGCATTGAAGACAGACCTTCTGTTGTTGTCTGTTCTGTGGTCGGGTTGTTGTCTCTTTGACACATTCCCCATTTCCATTCTCAATTTTATTTTAATGTGCCAATCCATACTGAGAGATGTCATCCTTACAGAACACATTGTTCTTAAGAAATTTAAACATAACAGTCTTTGCTCCTACAACCATTAAAGCCACATGCTTCTTAGAGTCTTAGAAAATTTGAAAGTCTTTTGCTTCACCCAGCCAGGCATAAAAAACACTAAAGGCGAGTAATTATGACAATATTAATTATACTGTACACTTAATTTTATGAAAAAATATACATACAAGACATATATATACCTATTTCTTTCTAATGCATCGTATTTCACAGGCAGTTCAGTTTTAACCATCTGTACTAATTCTGATAGTGAATAAAAGTTTTTTTTTTATAATTTTTTTTTCAAATTTTATTAAACTTTTCTAATCTGTACACTGAAAAGATTCAATCCTGTGAAAGATTGATAACACTTTCTCTTTTTTCCAAACAGTCCATGGTGATAAGCTAAATTGATTTGTACCAGCCAATGTAGCTGACTGCACTTGGCAAATTAGCGCCACCCTTTTCCTTCTTACTTAGATATCAACATGGGACTATTCAAAAGTCCTAAATGTGTTATGCAAAGCATATTTTATGTCTCTACAAACATTACGAAACACCATTAATCTGAATTTCTAACATTTTTAAATAGCCTACTTATATATCCTTTTTCTGAATGGCTGGAATACTTAATTAACACTTGGTTTAAAAAAATGGGAAAAAAGTCAATATTTCAGGGCAATAACTCTACAACAAGAAGTTATGATTTGTTTCCAATTTTAAGACAGGATACATCTTGTCATGCTGATCATGTTTGCAATTTACACTTTTAAACTAGCTCCTATCATTTTTGAAACAATGGCAAGGAAATGCCAAAACAGTTAAAAATCATTTTTTTAGTGGCAATAACTCCAAAACATGGGGCAGATTTTCCCAAAATTTTCAGGGTAGATAGAACTTGTGCTGACCGTTCTTCCCCGTTAGTTTTAGAAATATTAGCCAAAACTGTAGTTTGCCCCCTTTGTTGTATTTTTATACACAGTGGTCAAGTTGGTGGATCAATCCATTGAGCAGTTACAGAGGAGATGAATTTTAAAGAAAAATTAACAGAGGACAGATGCAAAATGATGGCAAAAGCTCACATGGCCCTTAGAGCCAAGTGAGCTAAAAATAAATATGGAAGACAGGAAGGGAAGTTTGATATTTTACATCAATTTCTTAGTATGTCCATTTAATTGTGCAGAACGTTTGTTAGAGGGGCCTCAGTGGCCGAGTAGTCTAAGTAGTTCAACAACTGTATTACTAGCCTGTCAACACTGAGGTTGTGAGTTCAACTCCAATCTTAATTGACTAGGATTGTCATTCTTCCTAACGAAGGTTGGTGGTTCTCTCCTGCACTCCAGCTTCATCCACCAATAAAAACTGATTGTCATGAAATAGCCAATAGTGCTGAAAGTGGCGTTAAACACCAATCAATCAATCAGAGGACGTTGGTTTTGGGGTGTTAAGAAGGAAGTCTCTTCCAACTCTCCTACATTCATTTTAATACAACAGCCCCCTTACCTGTTGTCTAGATTTACTCCATTTTAATTCCTCAGTCATTATCTCAATAATTCTTGGGAGGGCCTCTTCTGCAGCATGTACATTACAGAATGCCAATCTGGTTCTTCTGGCTAAAATATCTACAGCCCTACATGCATACTCTCTCACTGCATATCTGACCTGATAAATATTAACACATGTAAATAAACAATCAAAGCAACAATATAACAAATCATTTCAAGTATATTATCAGAGCTGTTAACCCCAATTTGTACACTATCAGAAGTTTGCATCTTATCTGTTATTATTTCAGGGTATGTATCAGCATGTCAGCAAGGTGGGAGTGGCAATGCAATGCAAACCTGCCAGGGAGTGTGGGGCATTATGACAGCTGTTCAAGTGATGTTTTGCAGAAACAGAAGACATGAATTTTATACAATTTATTACATTCATCCTTCAAATTGACAAATAAAATTGAGAAATTTGTAAAATTATTGAAACATCAGCAGCTCACTGTAAAAACAATATTTCAATACCACAAAGCTGAAAGCAATAATTCTTTCCTTCGTGACTGCAACTGGAGACATGCACTTGAACATGTGCTCTCTCCTTTTTGAAGGCATTAAAGATGGTCATAATGAATGATAAGATTTTTGTTTTTCTGTAATCATTAGGTATTTTTATTTGGAGCTACCATGTCATTTTTTCGTCTGCGTTTCAAAGCTTCAAATTCTTTTCTACCATCATTATTAAAAATGTATGATCTGTCTATATAAATTCCTGACACCCAATGTTAAAACCTAGTCAGTAAAACGCTTTGAGTAAGTTGATTTTCATTATACAAGCATTCTTTAATACTGATCAACTAACTTTTAGACTGATTTTGGAAAACAAAACACATTTTTTTAGGTTGGGGGGGGTATATGGTAATCCGTAGATTTTCGACAGCTTACCATAATGTGTATTTTGTAAACTAATTCCATATAAAATAGGGGAAAATTGTACAAGTGAACAGCTCTGTATCATGGTTAAATGACCTGAATAGCAATAGCTCTCTCTCTCAAAAGGTAATTCTGAAAGTCTGAATTTGACTCTACAATTAAAATTTTGTGCTGCCAACCTAGGTTTATTATGATTAAAGAATGACTATTGTTGACATTGGCAAGGTCAAGGTGAGCAGTATAGACTCTAGAAAGCAAAAGAAATTTGAAAGTTGACTAATCTGTATAATTAATTGTCTCTTGCATCAGATCTAGTTTTTTTGCTAGATCCCAATCTTTTTAAAAGACATAGTTACTGAGAAAAATCTGGTTTTCTTAGTGTTCCATAAAATTTGTAAGAAATGATGAATCTATGTATGAGTTGTACTAATCATCATTTCTATAAAGTGTAAATTCAGAATTTTTTGCGTGGATTACTTGTTCTGATTTTTTTAACAAAGTTTGTTTAATTAATGTGAGTTTTTGTTTTTACAAAACCAGTCAAGTAGCATTTTTCGCTTTTATTAAAACATCACAGAAATTTCTGAATTCACAAAAAAAAAGAACAGATAATTGCCTCTAGAAGACAAGTGGAATATGAAATAATTAATAAAGGACCTTATACATTTTATTCTTGCATAGTTTGGTTCAAATTGACAAAATGATAAAAGGTAACAGACAAGGCATGAAGGATGACAACAGATGCTGGACACAAAATGTAGCTTAAAAATAATTATATTACTTGTATATACTGTAAATTCTGAAATTATTCCAATGCTTTTATTAATGCGACAGTATCAGATTCGCAACAATAAAAACTCGCATTCAAAATTTCAGCAGTGATTTTTTTTCTTCATAAAATTTTTACAATTGCATTAATCCAATTTCGCAATTTTTGCCAGAGGTCAAGGATTCGCATTAAAAAATGCCCACATTAATTTCTAAATTTACAGAATATCGTATGTTAAACTATTGTTTTAACTTATTTTTGTTTTATTCTTACTTCAGCCTCTAAATAAGGGAATTCTTCGTGTAATCTTTTACCAGACACTGGCCATCGTTTACCCGTCAGTGTAGCTAACTTCGCAACTTTGAAAGCTTTATCTCCATATGTGCTGGCTAAATGCTTGGCTACCTAAAATAATAACAAATAGAGAATAAGACTGATAAATCTCCATATGTGCTGGCTAAATGCTTGGCTACCTAAAATAATAACTAACAAATGGAGAATCAGACTGACCAACATATTGATAAAGCGCATATTAACAGTTTCATATCTACATAATGGTTGCAGATGAACAAAGTGTGTCAACAACAACAAAGTATTAAGATAACAGAAGACTGAAGCATGGTGGAGAGACAAGCTTCATATTCTTAAAAGTAATTTATACAGTATATAGTTTTGGTACAATATGTTAGTATATATATCTTTTTCTATTGCTGGGAGCAAATTTTCTTTGCTTGCCAAATATTTATGTATTGGTGTATTATTTCATTGTTCCACACACTGCACAGATCATATTTCATGCAATAACAGCATTTTGATAGAATTTTTAAACATGTTTGATGGACTTTTAAAAGAAATTCTTGACAATTAGTAAACTAAGGCTGTGATTCTTGGAATGCTGCTGGATGCATCCTGGCATACCAAATTAATCAATCTAATAATAAATAATAAATAATAAGCTTCACAACTAAACATTCTGTCAAGTTTCACTTCATTCCTAATTAAACTAAGAACAATTTGCATAGACAAACTTTTGTGAATGACAAACAGACAAAGCCATTGGTGTTCTCAATTAAATTGTTTCACCATTTGTTGTGGTATGACCTTTTATAGCTGACTACTAGTATATAAGCCATGAGTTTTTCTCATTGTTGAAGGTTTTACGGTGATCTATATTTGCTTAAATCGATGTCATTTGGTCTTTGGTGGATAGTTGTCTCATTGGCAATCATACCACATCTCCTTATTTTGATAATGAAAGAACAGATAAATGGACACAGGACAAAAACAAGGTGTGGATACACCAATACCTCATTTTCAAGACCAAAATCTTGCACCAGTCTGATAAACAATGTAGGGGACCATCCATGAGCACCATCTAACATGAGACCTTTGGTCCGACATCCTGAGGTGGTCTTCAGATTGCAAACATCTATGGCTTTGTCTACTGTTTCTTCAGCCATATGTCTGTAGGTTGTCCATTTACCACCTATCAAATAAAACAATATAACTTAGCTTGAAGGCCCAATATACCATCAAATTTTCATGTGTCTTGGGACCTTAAAAAGCAGTTAAAACTTCTTGCAGTCTTTCAATTTTAAAAAAATAAATTGGTTTAGTAAATCCTTAAGAATTTCCCTGACCAAACTTTATAGACTCAGGATTAATCATTTCTGTGGTGTACTAATTTTAAAGGTTTTGTATGTAAACATTAACCATGAATTTAAGATTTGAACAAAGTACAAATTCCCATCGGCTTGAATACAGAATTTGTTAAAACCACAAAAAAAACATCCTTGCAAATACAATTTTTCCTCAATTTTTGAAAATTGGTAAGAAAAGAGAAGAACAGCGGTTCATTATAATTTTTCCACCAATGTACATATTTTTTTTACGTTTTTACGCCCATTGGTGGCCTTCGGCTGTTGTCTGCTCTTTGGTCGGGTTGTTGTCTCTTTAACATATTCCCGTTTCCATTCTCAATTTTATTTTAAACTTTCTATAAATATCCTACAAGAAATGTAGGTGTGAGATAGCTTACTATGCAACATCATTTGGTCTCTGGTGGATAGTTGTTTCATTGGCAATCATTCCGCATCTCCTTATTTTTATATAAGATATCTGTGTTGGCCTAATTAATAGAGCTTAAAATTGAGAATGGAAAGGGAATGTGTCAAAGAGACAACAACCCGACCACAGAACAGACAACAACAGAAGGTCACCAATAGTCTTCAATGCAGTTCCGCACCGAGGCGTCCTCTGGCCCCTAAACAAATATATATACTAGTTCAGTGATAATGGACGCCATACTAAACTCTTATACACAAGAAACTAAAAGTAAAATAATACAAGACTAACAAAGGCCAGAGGCTTTTATAGTTATCAAATTGTTTTCTGAGATTTCTATAATATAATTGCGAGCTACTGATGAAGTATCTGATTTGTTAGGGCCCATTACTAAAGCTTACCTGCTATCATGGCTATAGTTATTATATTATTTTCAGAGATTTCTATGATATGATTGTGAGCTATAGAATGGGTATCTGTTTTGTTAAGAGTCTAGCACTAGAGCTTACCTGCTACAGTTATCAAATTATTTTCAGAGATTTCTATGATATGACTGCGAGCTATAGAATGGGTATCTGTTTTGTTAGAGTCTAGCACTAGAGCTTACCTGCTTTAATTATCAAATTATTTTCAGAGATTTCTATGATATGATTTTCTAGCTATAGATTGGGTATCTGTTTTGTAGGGGTCCATCACTAGAGCTTACCTGCTATAGTTATTAAATTATTTTCTGAGATTTCTATGATATGATTGCGAGCTATAGATTGGGTATCTGATTTGTTGGGGTCCATAACTAGAGGTCTGATTCCACACCAGGCTGACAGCACATCACCTCTTCTTACTGAAAAAAAAATGTATATATGAGACTGTACACATGGATTTTTTTGTGGGTTTGTTATTTTGGTGATTTCAATGCATACATTTTTATGCAGGGGTTAAATTTGCACTTAATATCAATGATTTTGCCATTTTAAAACAATACCTACTGGTGATATTTTGAATCAATTGAAACAAACACGAAATAAGCAGGAAAAAACCCTGCACGAAAAACTTAGATGTTTACAGTAATTATATTACAGGTCGTATTTTTGTTACATAGACAATGCACAAAGGAACTTTTTGGGTCTAAAACTACCACTATGAAGTCTCATGAAAAAGCATTTCCTGACAACTGAAATTAAATTTCAAATGTATTTTTTTTTTTTTTTTAAAAGGTCAAAATATAGGGCTTTGCAATTCATTTAATTGGTTTTCAAACAATATTAAGGCTGCAAATAAAATTTTGTACTACCCTTTTTTTTTTTTTTTTTTTTAGACTTGGAGAGAATTTATCTTGATTGCTATCCAACTGTATTTTTGTACTAGTAAAATTATTCTATATTCTCCTAGAGTGCTACCTTTTACTTTTAGATAACATCATATTATGTATTTGAGAATTATTTACTAGTGTACCAGCTAAGGGTCCACTACACTAAAACTTTTTATGAAGTATAATGTAGTCATTTGACAGATTAGGGAGGATTACCTCCCTTGACTCACTGTGACACAATATGATATATTCTGTTATTTCATGGCATTATTTACCCTAACAGAAATAACATAAACAAAAAAAGCTGTTTTTTATGTTCAGAAGTTCAAGTCTCAATTCTCCAATTGAATTTGCAATGACTGGGAAAATTTTCAAATAACATTTGATTCTGGAGTCTATTTGGTCTCGAATCAAACATTCTCCTTTGCAATCAAATTAACATGATGCATAATGACACCCCACAGGAGTGCATTATTTCAATCTAAAAGATGGCCCTTTACGTAATCTTGTTTAACCTTTTTTCAATAATACCCTGGATAAAATTCAGAAAGTTAAATTTTAAATTGGACAATATAATAATTTACATGAAGTTGCAAAATAATCATTTGAAATTAATTTCTTCATTCAATAAATTGATTGATTATGAACATTTTGTGACATCTAAAATAAATATTCTAGATAACCAATTTTGTTATAAACAACAAACAATCTACAGAAATTAAAACTTTAATTTATCTTCCATTAAAAATATAATCAACAATGTATACAGATTAATTACAATGTTTGTGATAGTTTGTCTCAAGAAAACATGGCTGACAAGGATAATACTCCAGTAATTAAAGAGTTATGATAACATATATGAGTGATCCTGACACCCTGATCAGTGACAAACATAACTTATACTTAGTATATATACAACATATTGGCTTGTAATGTTCATCAGTTCCAATGCAAAGGATTCTAAGAAAATCATATCAAGGTAACATATCTTCTTAAAATTATTCTTTAATTTTAAATTTCATTCACTTAATTTTAATATCAAGTAACTTTTTATTCGTTTTCTTTTGTAATTTACTTTTTCATTTATTTCTTATTTAAATAATTTTTGTTTATATCCATTTAAAAATATATTTTAAATTTTAAAGTAAAACAACTATTAAAATTAATATATCATTACAATGCATTCTAACTATTGTAAAAGATAAATTGAAGTTTTGTGAATTTAGCTACAAAAATAAAGTGTAAATTGATAAATATCTGTATAATTGACTTCTTTTTAGACTCTGGGTGAATCTTAAAATGAAAATTAAGCCAGCATTTGATTGGCACATTTTTGTGCAGGCTTTTTTTCAAACATCTCAGCGAATATGTGTTAGTGAAATGGTGACCAATCCTTCAAAAATCAGCTAAATTTTCAGAACATACATGTACAACTAGGATTCCTTTAACTACTTTACTTTCAAGCCAGAAAGCTATAGAAATATGGATATATATGATTTGGCACAATATATGCATGGGCTTGATGAAATTGTCCATGCTATTTTGTGTTTGACCATATTTATTACAATGCCTTCATTGGACAAACACCCTTTAGTTAATTATGATATATTCAGAAATCATGGTAAAATATAAAAGGTAATTATTTATCTATTATTTGTTTCATTTTTGCTGTCCAATAACATCTGCAGCACATTAAAAATGAGAAATTCCAGTCAGATGATTGGGGTTTGCTTAACTTCCAGTGGTAAATATTTTATACATATTCTTGACGACCAACCAGGTAAAGTGTTCACCTACAACTGAAGTGGATTGGCACAGATTATGCACAGGCTTGATACAGTGTCTGTGCTAGTTCATGCTCAACCATTTCAGTTTGTAAAATCATCTATAACATCAGTAATTATCACTGTCTTTTTTATGTTTCTTTTTAACAAGACTGCAGTGACCTTTATTGCATTCTTTTATAATTTGTTCAGACTTTGAGAGCTTGTCTTATATTTCTAGAGGCTTGCTCAATGGATGTTGAAGGCTGTGTGATGCCTGTAGATGTTTATTTTTGCTTAACGTTTTGGGGTTGGTTGCTATCTGTGTTTGGCCACATTTCATAGCATATTATAGTTTTAGTCAATATAGACATTAACTCTATTTTCTTTAATTCAGTTGCTTTCCTGTTGTTTCAATTACGGTAACCATTTTAATAGTTTCAGAAGGGATTTGTTTAATCATCAATTTGGCAGTTATTTTTTCATGGTTTTTTTTTATAATGAAAACAATGCTGTAGTAGAACACATCTAATGATCCAGACTAAAGAAATTGTTCACGTCTAAATATACAACCAGAAGACTAGAATATCAAGAAGGAAAGTACAAAATGTCTTGACACATTTTGTGTGCAGTCTTTATATAAATAGTCTGCACCATACTGTGTTGAATCAATTTGTAAATAAATCAACTGAGGATATATTTGGTACAAAACATCAGTTTGTATTTGAATGTATTAGTAACCAGCTATATATAACAACTGAAGTTTCTTTATGACATTTGTTTATTCTGATTGTTCAAAGGTAAGATTAATTGTTTATCATAAGTAAGAATTGTTCATTTGTTGGGCTAGATCACCAGTTATATATCTTACAATAAAGAATTTCATTGGCACAATTTTGGGCAGGCTTCAATTTAAATGTCTGATCAAATGTGTGCTACTGAAATTCTGAATTATCTCTCATCAGACAAGCATTTCATTAACGACCGGTATGCTCCACACATTATATGAAGTATTTCTATAACAAGATACTGCAAGGAGCTATAGTTGCTCATTTTATGACATCATTTATATATATTTTCTGCTGAAATAATATTTGGCATTAACTGTTTTATTTTCTATACAACATTCACGAAAAATATTTACTTCTGAGATTTTTGGAACACACAAATATTTTCCAACAATTTTGAAACATAAGAATCAGGAATTTCCTTTGACTCATATGTTTTTGTCAAACATTATTCAAAATATTCAATGATTTTTTATTTTAACATTAAATACTCATTTTTTCATATTTTGGTGGTTTTGTTCATTTTTAGACGTATATATATATATCTAATTTATTTATTCAGTAGAGTGTGGGTTCTTTATAACAATCAGAAGCCCTTATTAGAATGATCAGGGACTATTATCTAGATGCTCTATAGCTATATATTTATGGTCATTAGCAGTAATTACAAGTAAATTGAATGTGTAATACAATCAATGGCAATCCTGCTGTATCAGTCAGCAGCGATGACACTGATAACAGTCACGTTTGAAAACCCAGAATCTGTATGACATCTATCAACCCCTGTGTGATGTCATGTATTTAATATCAGTCAGGGTAGCAAAGGCTTTATCAGTGTACGACATCATGTTTTTGTTACAAGTTACAATAGCAAAGGCTTTATCAAACTCAAAATATGAATTCATCGTGTCATTCTTTACTTGAGGTCAATAATAAAATGTATATAATATGGCTTTTCCAGAGCAGAGCAGAGCTCTTAGGATTATATTAGTATCCCAAGTTGATAGGGGTGTGATATTGAAAATGCCAAATGATATCATCTATATATAACCTACCATCAACATCCTGATGTAGGTAATTTCTAACTTCTGATAATATAAACTGGATCTCATTTTCTGATGGTGAAGGCTTGTCTGTCACCTCACAAGCAACATCAGTTGTTCCTGTAAAATTGAATGAAGGATGAATATAGTACACATTTAAGGTAGATTCACTGTATACCGCCATCTTGGATTGTACAATAGCAGTACACAATCGGTCTAGTTCTTTGCCTAAATCTGCAAATTTTGAGATGGATTTTGCAATTTATGTGTAAGACTGTTTATTTGATTAAGGAAAAATAAAAGATTTATTGCATTATTCAAAATGTTTAAACAAATACCAAACGTTTGTGTTTTTAGAATCAATTTTTCAACTTAGCCATTTAAGGATAGATAACTCTTAAAGTAAAAATTTTATACTGGAATGATAGTGAAATTTTCATTTTTTACTTGTAGCAAGAAAGCAAGTTCGTTGACACCATTTTTTCTTTTTATTTTCTTAAAGCATATTATAAAACCTATCTTCTCAAATTTTATTTGAAAATTCTATCTCATAGATTTTTTTTTATTCACAACAAGAAGTGCACATGCTGAAATGTCTTCTTTACTGCCCATTGATTTTATGTTGATAGTCCTAAATATAAAGACTTACTACAACTATCAGAAAAACTTAACATGATCCAAGAAAATGAGGTCAAGGTCAGATAAACCAAACTGGAAATACATGTACACCTTATAATCATTCCATACACCAAATATGCTTTAAAATATAGTTGACCTATTGCACATAGTATCTAAGAAACAAACTTAAACAGGAAAACTTAATATTGATCAATGAACCATGAAAATGTGGTCAATGTCAGATGAACCCTGCCAGACAGACAGGTACACCTTACAATCATTACATGCTTTAAATATAGTTGACCTATTGCATATAGTATCTAAGAAACAAACTTAACCAGGAAAACTTAAGATTGACCAATGAACCATGAAAATGGGGTCAAGGTCAGATGATAATTGCCAGACAGACATATACACCTTACAATCATTCCATACACCAAATATAGTTGACCTATTGCTTATAGTATTAGAAAAACAGACCAAAAAACAAAAACTTAACATTGAGCAATGAACCGTAAAAATGAGGTCACGGTCAAATAAAATATGCCAGACTGACATATACATCATAAAATATTTCCATACACCAAATATAGTTGACCTATTGCATACAGTATTAGAAATAAAGACCAAAACACAAAAACTTAACTTTAACCACTGAACCATGAAAATAAGGTCAAGGTCAAATGACACCTGCCAGTTGGACATGTACACCTTACAATCATTCCATACACCAAATATAGTAGACCTATTGCTTATAGTATTCGACTTGACCACGAAAACTTAACCTTGTTCACTGATCCATGAAATGAGGTTGAGGTCAAGTGAAAACTGTCCGACAGGCATGAGGATCTTGCAAGGTATGCAATACCAAATATAGTTATCCTATTACTCATAATAAAAGAGAAATTAAGAATACTAAAAATCTCAACTTTTTTTTCAAGCAGTCACTGAACCATTAAAATGAGGTCAAGGACAATGGACATATGACAGATGGAAACTTCATAACATAAGGCATCTATATCATGTATATACAAAGTATGAAGGATCCAGATCTTCTACCTTCTGAAATATTAAGCTGTTAAAAAGTTTGTTAACGCCACTGTAGCTGCCGCCTCCGCTGCCGGATCACTATCCCTATGACAAAAATGAGTTTTTTCATGAACAATCCATGCAAATTTGGGCAATTTTGCACAACTTGCAGCTTGAAAAATAGCATGGTGACCCATCCTTTTATTATATTTTTGAAAACAGCATAGTAAAATCTTCATTTTAGCAAAGTATAAGAAAATTCTATCTGAGGAAATATACAGATGATCCACCTTAAATCTTATAACTTTTATTATACAATATCAATTTAATCCTTCAAAATTACATGATCTAATTAGACTTTGAGGTCTTTGATTTGTCTCTTATTTCTATATCTTAATTTCTGCAACCATCAATTAAAAAAAAAGTGTAGCCAGAGCATACTGTTTAATACCCATTTATTTCAATGCGAGCCAATTTTTGTAGATTGTGGTAGATTGTGGAAAAATTGTACTTTCTTTGATATACTTGGTTTATTTGTTTTGAATAATCTCTGAAGAGTATGACTTTGGGATAAATATAGCTCTTTAACCATTTCAATAATTTTTTTTTCATTTCTGTTAATAAGAATCTACAACATTTCTATATATATTGTAGTCACATAAGCAAGAAAATATTTAATGACTGTTTTAATTATAATTTCAAACCTGCTAATGTCACTTTTTGCCAAGGAAGAAAAAATATCACTCGTCCATCACTAGTTGATGGATCTAGTAAACCCATATCTTCTGGACTGAAAAAAATAAATATCACCAGTCCATCATTCAGAACCAAAAAATTCTTATCTATCCATATTTTATTTATATCTTGATTCAATCTATTTTGGGAATTTTAAAATATTGCCATAGTATGCCTGTTTGGACCTGTTATCTGTGTGTGCCTGTCCTAGGTCGTGAGTCTGTAGTTTAGTGGTTGTTGATGTGTGTAGTGTTTGTTATTTTGTATGTAAATCAGGCCGTTAGTTTTCTCATTTGTCATATCACAGCCTTTTTTAAGCTTGCTATAAAGTACCGATTTTGTTCATTTATGAAAGCCGTAGAGACTCAAAGAGATAACTTCTACAATATTTGATCTCGTGTGTATAGTTGTCTCATTGCCAATAATTCCACACCTTTTTATTTTCATACAGCATAAATGTCAAATAGTGACTCTTTAAGTCAATTTTCTTCCTTAAAAGTTGTTTTTGTTAGATTGCTGTCTGTTTGACAAATTGATCTACTTAGATGCAATGTGAGTTATTACTATCTAATTATATCTCCATATACATGATATATACTAGTATATAAGAAAAAATTATGACAAGTAGTTTGTAAGAAAACAAAATATGATGTTAATTTCATATATGGGCATGTAAAATTTAAGCAAACCGGAAGAATAAATTTGTCACAAATTATGGCAAACCCAGATAACATTTATGCCAATTATAAGTAAGTATGACTTGTAGATACTGAAAAAATGCAACAGTAATGTGTTATGGGAAGAGGTAAGCCAGTATATTCCTCCTCTTTTGGATTGGGGGAATAAAACCTAATATCTGTGACAAAGAATGTGTTAGCAATGATAAGATTTTATATATGTTTGATTTAGCTTTTTGAACACCACCTTAACATACAATATAATGAATGATCAATGAATTGTTTTATTTCACATTTTTGTCATCTCAGGACCTGTTTTAACTTACTATATGGTATTGGTTTAGCTCATTGTTGGAGGCTGTATGATGACCTATAGTTGTTAACATCCTCTAAACTCTAGTATAGAATTGTCTCGTTGGCAATCATACGTGACAATGGTGACATCTCCATATTTTTATACTGAAGCGGATTTTTATTATACCAAGATAGTATACAATATAATACAAAGCCATATCATAATATAAATCATGTTAATTTTATTTAAATGAATAACATATTTTGTTTGAAAGGAGGTGTCATATGATTTTTAGTATTCTTTTTCAAAATCAAACAGACGCCCTAATTCACCGCTCAAAATATTGCATATAAAAATTATGAATATCTATGAAAGAAAACTTGATTTTCTGACTTATTGATGGTTCAAGTCCATAAAAAATTCAAAATGGAAAGGCACAATAATTCTTTAACTTCCAACTTTTTTTAAAGATCCATTATACCAAATATGGTTAATTGTACAGCATTTAAAGTGCTGTCAGACAAATAGACAGTGACAGTGTTCCAGCTAAGCCGTTTTCACCGGGCAGTCCGCCCGCCCTTTCCCGAGTGCCGCCCTGTGCCTTTTTTGCAGTTTCCAGGGCGCCCTGCCTTTTTGAAGATCGATTGTATTTTATTTTGTTCTTTATAAATGTTATGATCCGCCATTACGAAATTTTACCTTGCGGCAAGTTTATGATTTTGTTTACAACCCCAAGCTAATCAACGGTTATAACAGGTGTCATAATCTGTTGTTACAGGTAATCCGTTTATCGGATGGGTCATTAATGATCATGAACATTAATTCATTCAAATAGAATGGGTCAGTCGGCATGAAGAAATGTTTATACGACTACACAATTTGCGATGTTTTAATACCGTAGTTTCACAGGGGCTTGTTTATTGGGTCAGACGAGGTTTTACTGTCAATGGCGGTCGCTATCCTATATAAAACACTGTTTTATATAGGATAGCGACCGCCATTGACAGTAAAAGTGTTTTATCTGTGCTAATCATGTTGTACTTGTATATATATAACTAGTGATTCAATGAATAAAACAATGTTCGATTAAGTAGCAGTCCAGCTAAGAATCATGCAAAGGGTGATACATCCATAGTGAAGGATATTCATCTGCTATAGTTTAATTGATTCAACTTGAGGCAGAATTAATATAAATGGCAATTTGCACACAAAATCAAGCTGTTGCTATGGAAACGGCTCTTCCTAGCAACAAGGTGTTTAATGGCGTTAAAACCCCAAATTTTATATGTTTTCTAATTGGAAAAAGTGCAATACTGATGAACTGTATAACAAGTATATACCAGATCTTTCAATCTATAATGTTCAACATAAAATAGGAAACATTTTAAAAGATCGATGCAAGTAGGGAAACGTGGTTACCATGACAACCAAATTAACAAATATTTTCAAGTTGGAAAATTGTCAAAATTTGAAATTTTCAAACTCTATTATCTCCTAGACCAGGATGATAGAATTGATTTGTTTGATCGTACTATTTCAGTTGAATCTTGTCTAAAACATATCAAAAATAAAAATATGTAGCCTAGTACAGAATTTTCACAAAAATGTTGATCATGTCTTCACGTTTTTTACAATATTTATGCACTTTTTTCTCAATAATCATATAAATAAGCTTTCTGTAGATAACCTTATTTACTTTTTATTGCTAGTTTAATGTGAATAATGTTTTAAAACCATTTTAAAAGATAGTCTGTTGAATTTTGAAGCAAAAGCATAGATAATTTTTGTGAAAATGGACTTTTTAAGGTAGATACGATCCGGTTTTTTGAGAAGTTGTATAACAAAATAAACGATTTTGAGGTTTATGAAGACACATAACTAAGTAGAATGTTACAAGTTAATGTGGCTACACTTTTAAAAAACGACCATTTCTTTTAATAGATGAATTGAAAAAGAGCATGTCTTTACCATTTAAGAATCGATTGCCGTGAGGGGGACTTCTGGGAAATAACTTAAATTCATCAGTATCTGAACGTGTCAGAAGCTTCATTGTTTTAATACAAAATGGAAAGATAACCAATTGTCATACTAGTGGCAGGTTAACTTATGCTTGCTATATAGCTAGGTTTAACCCAACATTTTCTTTGAATGATACATGAATCATGTAAAAAAACCTGGGGCAGATCCTAAATTTTCCAAAAAGTGGGGGTCTAATTCAGAAAGCGGAATATATGTTGTATACCGGTAAGCGGAGAAAAAATTTACATTTTTTAAAGATTTAATGAAAACTATACAAAGTGATGCCCCGAACTGCACTCTGAAGTAACTATATTATAGCAAAGTCAATGTAGGACTTTCTTTTAGATATTATTGTGTCTGGGAGACATAATTGATTCCCCAACAGATGCAAAGTGTTATTCTAAAATAACTATAACATTTAACCGCTTATACCCTAAAAATGACAAAGTTAAACTACCCTGGTATCTCCAAAAGAGCAAATATTAATAAAAATCAAAACCCTGACCACATGCACACCTTCAATATATGTAGAAACAGAAAGCAAAGAGAAAAATCCTAGAATTCAAACTGTAGGAGAAGTTAAGCTGAATAACTATATACACAAAAGGGAAGGCATGGGTATAACAATATGCCCCAAACGTTCAGTTGCAGGGGCATACAAATATTTATTTTCCATGGTATACGCCATCTACGCAACACAGGACGATTATCTGTTTATGATTGTTTTTTCAGAACATCCAGTGGCAAATATTTCATGCGTGTTTCTGACGATTAATTATAATGAAATATGAATGAAAAAAAACGACACTTAGTCTTTTTTAAATTGCAATATGTGCAAGCTGACAAGTTGAAAGACTCCCACAAGAAGAAAAGTACATAGACCAAGGTATTTTTCTGACTCTAGCCAACATTATTTAGTACCAATATTTGCTTCTACACGAAATGTCGCGTGTTCGGCAGAAAAAGGTAAAAAAGGTACCAATTTTCAAATATTCTGTCTTTTCCAAGCTGGAGATGAAGGTAAGTAAGTACCGACAGATCTTAAAATTGTGCACCTTCTACTACCTTTGGTCTATAGAGGAGAGGTGTCTCATACCACATCTTATTTTTTTTCATAACATATATTTCAACTCATAACTCTTAAGATGCTGACCAAATATACAATTCTGTTAAGTAGCACCAAAGAAAAAGCGACGAACTTATTATTAGAGTAATGGTCAGAAGGAAGACTAACAGACAGACGGATCCACAAACGTATGGACAAGGTGTATGCAATAAAGCTTCAACGTTTAGAGCAAGGGTATAATTTTTAAAAATGCACAAAACCCGAGGCTAATTTTGATATTAAGACAGAAGCTTATTCATGCCGTTTGGCCAGATTACAATGTAGCTAAATATTTGACACAGAAAGCTGAAAACAATTACTTATTGTTAGATCTAGAACTTCAAAGCAAACCCCAAAACAATGTCGATACCTATATTTTGGCATTGCACAAGCTCGTGTTTTCTATGACTGTTAAAGACGTCTGTATACTAAATCCATCGAATTTTGGACGTGTACAGTAAGTGTACTGATTGATATTTTAGTCTTTCATACATTTTGTTTTTGTACTTATTGTTATTGGCTGTAATCTAGCTCTTGGCAAGTGCAAGTAATCTCAGATCTGTACTTTAAATACTGATTGACAATATATATATATTTATAAATTTTAAACTGTACACACTGTACCAGTGATCAGACTTTGACCTTTGACTTTCAGTACCAAACAAATCTCTATTTTGTTGGTAATGAGTAGGCAGATTTGTTGGTATTCAAAAGACATTGCTTTAAATATCTTTCAGGCATGACATGATTTTGGGAAAATCTATTTTTCGACTTAGATTTATATGACAATTTCATTATTTGTTTGGTTTCATTATGTTCTTAAAAAATTGAAAGTGCTATTGATCAAATTGAGTGAAATATTCTGACTAAAATAAAGATATTTCAGTTTTCTTGCTTTGACATTAGCGGTCTGATAACTGTATGGTATTTAAAATAATTGTGACATATTTGTGTTGTTGAGTTGCTGTCTCCTTAGTATATACTTCAGTTGTAAGGATTATCTCTTTCCTTTTCTTCATACCTTCTTCATGTTCTTGATACCTTGTAAAACTGATGAGTTATCAGTATTAAGGTTGTTGGGAATAAAGTTGTTAAAAAGGGAGCCACATTTTTTGTATTTAACAAAATACATGTACCACTAATCTAATCAAACCATTGCCTTTCTCAATTGGCTTGGTTGTTCCATAATAGATGTGCTTGTGTTGTTTGTTTGCTGTCTCATTGACTCATACATTACACCCCACATCTCCTTTCTTTCATACATGTATATAGACTGCTGAAATAACAGCAAATGCCAAGTGGTGACAATAGACCCTTTGGGTCAATCATTTGCTGAGGTAAGGGACAGGCAAGTTCATTAACTATAGCTAACAGCTGGTATTATAATTGACTTTTCTAAAAACCCATTGCAGTATACATGTACATGTACAAAAGACTATTCAAACCAAGAAGAAAAAAGAAATGAAACTATGTCTTCTCAAAAGATTTATCATTCATTTTTAAAGTTAATATTTTGATATATTTTCAAAACAATGTGAGCAAAAATCTTTGTACTTTTAACATTGTATATATATATTCGAATATCAGAAAAGTAAACTCTCAGCTCCATATATTTTATTTTATAATATTTGCTTTGCTTTATATCTATATAAGAATGTATTCTTTTAATTCTTGTTCTGTGTGTTCTTAAGCTTCGTTCAATGAACTTCTCAACGTTTTATATACTGGAAAATGTACATCATTTGTAGATAAAAGACAAGCAAGAACTTTCTCCAACAAATCACTTCTTCCTCTCACATGAACCATCATAATGTGTGTGAAACCTGAAATAAAAGTTTAGAATAATTTCCTAATATAAAAGATTTAAGTCAGTGCATAATGTAACTCTCATTTAAAATATATGAAAGTAATCATGAATGGGAAAACAAATATAGCTTGATCAAATGTAAAGTGGAGTGGATGGTAATCCTTAGCTAGTCAAGATGCTAGATTCAATTTTTTCAAGGGTGGAGCAAATAAATGAATAATAGAATTTGATAAGTCTAATTGTTGAAAAAATACAATGTATATATATGTGTGTGTGTTATTAGTGTCATGACAAAAAATAATAAAATAAAATAGCCTTTCAAAATTATTCTGAATAAAAATTTGTTTTATTAACTCATCTCAGTCTCATACATATCATATACATGGAATCTCCTTTAATGTTTATGTTGAGAAAATATGCTTGAAATTCAAAGGTGGGTAACATACAATATTTTGCATTACAAAATTCCTAACATGCTTTGAAGTTCATTGCAAACATACATGTATAAACCAGTGATTTTTAAATACCAAGATAAATGTATATGATGTTTTAATGAAACAATTTCACTGTATGCACCTGAATTGCTGAAAAAGTGACCATGTGTGTTATAATCCATTAATTATTTATTAATTTAAAATATCACTTACCTTATTCAGTACTATTTGGGTAACACTGGTTAGAAATACCTGAAAAATAAGACATCAAATGTTGAACATAATTTACATGTACAATGTACATCATGATCAGTACATAACATATAAGATAAAAGTTTTCATTTTTGTTAAAAGATCAGGATGATTCCTGACTTCAATCAGTAAATACAATAAGTAATTATTATAACATTTATTAATAGTTGATAGTATTTATAACATATGGGAGGTGGTTTTAGTATTTAGTCATGAAAAATGTCATGTGAGTGGTCATGATACAAATCTAATAAAATTTTAATCAAGCAGTTGTAAATCATTCTGCACAACAAATAATATCATTTTGAATATGGGAAGGGCATTTAAATAAGCCAGAAAATGTCTATTTCACAACTCTTAAAGATAGCATCAGTTTTGTTAGGTGGGTAGCAGTTAATCTTTTGAATGACAGGTTCTGGATTTCATATCCAAGTTCAAATGATGTACACCATGATGTTCATTATCAGATATTATCAGACCTGTAACACTGTTACAGAATAAACATATCACTTTATTGAAATATTGTTAAAAGGGGAGAAGGTACCTTTGTAATCATAATTTGTTTGTTTATTTAAAATAAAGTTGGGGAGGGGCATTTGAATGATTTGATACAATACATGTCATACATGTACATGTTGTTGTCAGAAGGGTAAACCAAATATGCAAAACTTCAAAAATGATTTAAAACTGTGTTTTTAAATTTAAAACAAGTGAAATAAAAACAGAGTTGAGTTTAATGTACATATACAAATTTATGATACATGTAACTGATATATTTTTCTTAATGTGATCAATTATTAATTGGCAGCTTATCCATGTTGTAAATAAACATGTAGTACATTACATGTACATGTGCAAGTACATTTGTATGTTTTGTTATAAAATTAAACAATATGTACAAAACATGTACATTTTATACCTACATGTAGTTATTTCTTTAGCAGAAAATGCCAGTAACAATACATTTTACTGTATTATATTATGGCATTCATGGTCTGGAGATACAGGATGGGGATGAGAGAGGTTTTGGCAATTATAAAATTGTTTATAGGCTATATCACATTGACAAAGTCAGGCTAAATCATTGTAAATATACAATAATACATGTACATTTTAGCTGGGACTATCCAGATTTTAGTCACATTTGCCAATTTACCTTTTTTGTGTGTGATGGTCTATTAAGGTTTTAACCCTTTCCTCCATAATGACGCCTTTTGACGCCATCCCTTTACTCCATAATGACGCCTTTTGACGCCTGTGTAGTACCTTAGTTGAAACGCTTTGACTACAAAGTGTCTGCAGTAGACTTAACAAAATTTGTATCCAATATGAAAAGGAATATCATAGGAATATCCGACTTGAATTTATTTGATGAAATAGTTGTTTTTGCAATGCATTTAATACTTTAAAGCATATTTTCAGCATTTTATTGAAAATCCTATGCAAAATTTGAAATCAAGTATGCCAACAACAAAATTTCAATGGAGGAAAGGGTTAAGAGGTATTTGTTTTGAAAACATGTATTGGCAATTACACTGAGCATCAATTGGATTTCATTTTACAACAATATTAATTGTCTCTTGAATTTTAAAAGGTGAAACATAGAAAATGGAGGGGTGGGGTGATGATTTACTGTGTATAACAGTTCACTATATGTAACATCATTATTATTAGACATTATACTGGACTCTTAATATCATATGAATTCATTATCTCAATATAAATCTATCCTTCATAAAAGAATAATAAATTAAAATTAAGTTATAAGTATTACTATTACTTACTATTACTCCATGGCTATATGGATCTTTCTGTTCTGTTCTGTTGACTGGTTACTCCTGTTATTGTTCTCCTTAAAGAGCCTTTTCAATTGGATAGAGGTGTGTGCATACACTGTTTTCTCTGATTTATTCCGATGAATAGGAACAGTCAAAAGAAAGTTTGGTAGTGAAAAGCCACCCATGGCCTGACGAAGACAAACAAAAATGTCCTCACAAGTTATCAATTTATATCATGCTTCATTGCTTGCTCATGCAGTCCTGGACATTGACAATTTCTATGTCATGTTGGTACTTCTATACAATGTATGAGTTGCAGTCATGTTGTGTGACTGGCTGGTTTTCGTTGGGATGTCTTTAATACAGTCCTGATAAATTAAAACTATAACAAATGGAATTCTCGAGCTTCTTCACTGGCATCAGACTCAGCTAGTAGACACAGAAACATGACGTTACATGTCACTGGAAAAGTTTTAAAATGACAAAAAATTGACATGCCTTTGTCTTAAACAGTTCTAAAATATCTCAACATCATGCACAGTGTCTTCTCAAAGGGGATATGGATGCCCGTTACGGTAAAAACGGAATAAAGCTGTGTAATATCAAATGAAACATAGCAGATGAACCATCTTTTCAAACAGGAAGTGAGTAACTGTAAACATTACAGTTCAGGGTGAATTCAGAAAATATAGTCTTTATACTATTTATTCATTTTAATACTGAATATTAACCACTCTGTATTTTCATAAAAGAAGGAAAATGGTACAGGAATGTTTTAATTCTATTAACATAACATCTTTGGATGTTTTCCAGTCACATGGCAACTGTTGTTATGTAAGAGAAAGTAATGTTTCTTAGAAAGAGTTATCTCCTTTAGACCATTTTAAATAAAAAAGAAATCGAATTTACTCAAAATCAGTACTAGGCTACATATTTTATTTTTGATATGTTTTAAAGAAAATTATTCTCTTTAGTTTGCATATAACCATTTTCCGTAAAACATCCGGTCTTAGGAGAAAATAGTGAAATTCTCATACTGGAATAAGTGGGAAAGTTCATATTTTCCCAATATTCAATATAGCACCAAGAAAAATATACTGTGTTCAATGGTTTAATATTACAAATTTAGTTCTTACTTCACAAGACCTTTCAACACAAGAAGTATTGTTGATTTCTGTGATACAGTGTGTATCACTATTTCATCATTTTGCATGATTCTTAGCCAGACTGCTACTTAATATCTCTATTAAAACATGCCCTTTTCATATAATCATATCACGCGTTTAATGCCCTTTTCAGGATTGGCACCCTGCCCTTTTGAAATCCTAGCTGGAACACTGAGTGATTACTATACATAGGAAACACACCAAATGTTGATGTGGCCAATGTGGCCTAAATAAAGGTATATGGCCTAAATATATATCTCATACACCTGCTTTACTTTCCTTAAATTTCCTAATAGTTTTACCTATAATAGTCTGGCAGTACTATATGTACACCTTGACTTGGCTGGCAGATTTTTTTATCTTCTTTGTTTCCCATAAGTCGTATGTGGTCTGTGTATGGTCCTGTTGCGTTTATTACACATTTGGCTTTAATGTTGAACTCTCTATCTAAAAAAAAAACCATATATAATATATATGTATTAAGTAAAAGGATGAATACACCTTATTGTGGTCATAATAATGATGTATTAACATCTTACTAAATCCCTCTTTGTATATGTCATTATCACATTTACTATAAAATAAACTGTTAACACAGAGATATGTCTCGCCTATTTGTTATTTTGATAATGCAAATGTTGAAATTAAAATATCAATACTTTAACATGTACATGATGTATGCAAATAATTCAAGTTATGCAAATATTCAAAGTCAATGAACCATGACTGAAGGTACATGGCTAAAAAAACTCCATGGAAATGAGACATGTCAATGCTAATACAACTGCTTACCAAAAACCATTGACTTATTATAAGTCGAGCCCTTTAAACAAACCTAAACACAAACATTAACTTGTAAACTATGTAAATGTTTCAAAGTCAATGAACCATGATGAGGGGGTGGGGCTATATAATCTCCATGGAAACGATACTTGCAAATGCCAATAAATTTGCATACCAAATCTCATTGACTTAACATTAGCAGTTCATCTTAAACTGATCTAATCACAAACTAATACATGTAAACTAAGCAAAAGTTTCAAAGTCAATAGACCATGACTGAGGGGGGCGGGGCCAAATATTCTCACTGGAAATGAAATGTGCTAATGCTTATACAACTGAATACCAATTAACATTGGCCTACCACTAATGGTTCCCTATGAACTGACCTAATCACAAACTAATACATGTAAACTAAGCAAAATTTTCAAAGTCAATAGACTATGACTAAGAGGGCGGAGCCAAATAATCTCCATGGAAATGAGATATGCCAATGCTTATACAACTGCATACCAAATATCATTGACCTACCACGAGTGGTTCCCCATAAACTGACCTAATCACAAACTAATACATGTAAACTAAGCAAAAGTTTCAAAGTCAATAGACCATGACTGAGGGGGCAGGGCCAAATAATATTCATGGAAATGAGATGTGCCAATGCTAATACAACTGCATACCAAATATCATTGACCTACCACTTGTGGTTCACCATAAACTAGACCTAATCACAAACTAATAAATTGTTGACGCCGCTGCGGGAAACAGCATACCTATGTCTCGCTTTTGGACTCCGTCAAGGCGAGACAAAATTAGCATCCTCATTTTCCACTTTGAAATAGCTTATCATACCTATATGAAGTTTTCACACTATATTTGACATTGCGAATTAATTTTGAATATCTAGTCTCAAAATTTGTGATTTAAAAATTGTTAAAATTGTGGACCACTATACACCTGAAGGGAATATTAAAACGAAAAATCATCAAAATATAACTTTAATATATTCAATTT
Organism: Mytilus coruscus; assembly: GCA_017311375.1. NCBI lineage: Eukaryota > Metazoa > Mollusca > Bivalvia > Mytilida > Mytilidae > Mytilus > Mytilus coruscus. The sequence goes on from CM029608.1 coordinate 41,494,849, forward strand.
GAAAAGCATTGGCTGAACAGTTCATAAGTTATTGTTCTGATTTATACTTGGCAGCCACCTGCAAGCCTGTCATCCTCCGCCTGCATTATAACTTCACCATTTCAATAACGGGATTTTTTCTTTTAGCTATTTAAATTTTCTCACTTACTGTTACTGTAAATTCAGAAATTATTGCATGCATTTACCGTATAGCGGGTTATTTTCGCGGGTGTAAAATTTCGCAATTTAGGGGCAACAAAGTATACGAAAAAATTTTGGCGGTTTTTATTTTGGTGGATTCTTAAATCCCAATAAAATATTTTGGCAGATACTGAAATTGTTGCTGATAAAAAGTTGTAAAAATGAGAAGCAAGTGTCTATTGTTATGGTTAATTGATTTTTTTTACCAGAATGACGTCCTATTTATTGATTATATTCTGATACAGTTAATCAATAGAATACCGGTAACTTATTCATTTGTCACAGGTATACACACTTCTTTAAATTTTAGTTACGAAATTGACCGGACCTTTGATGTACTTACTAATTAGGTTATAAAATTATCAACAGTGACTTACAACTCTTATGTAATTTGACACTAATCAATAAGGGTAATTACCTGATAGAGTACCTTAATTACATTCTTAATCTATTTGACACTAATTGATAGGGTTATACACACCTGACAGGTATTTTATAAGATACATGTATGTACAATGCCCTTTGGCATTTATGTTGTTAAACAAACCTATACCGTTATTGACCTGCCGACCAGAAAAAATAGATCGTTTACAAAACGCTTTAGCTATTAGAAAGTGCTGAACGTATGCATAAATTTTCGCGGAATTTATTTTCGCGATTTTCATTTATCTGCCAAAATAAGCGAAAATAAACACCCCGCGAAAATAACCCGCTATACGGTATTATTGCGAATTTTGAAGAATGGACTAAAATGCGAGATTAATTATTGCGATTTCAGAGAAATGTACATACAGTTATATGTATCAGATATAAGAATGCAAGTTCTAATTATTGCGATACTCATTCAGTGGCAATATTCGCATTAATAAAAACCTCGCAATAATTTCTGAATTTACAGTATATAAAAATAAGGAGATGTGATATGATTGCCATTGAGACAAATATCCACCTTAGTTCAAATGAAGTGGATGTAAGCAATTATCGACAACTGTACGGCCTTCAACAATGAGAAAAACCCATACCGTATAGTCGGCTATAAAAGGCCCTGTTATGTATAGTTTTCAAGTGAATAGGTAATAACATGAATAATGAATAAATTGGTAAAATTGGTAATTCTGACAATTTAAGTGTAAATGGACAGACCATGCAGAAGGTAGACCACAACATTGAGAGCATTTCTGCCTAAGTCTGATTTCCCTATCTATAGTGGTTTTCAAAATAATAGAAAACCTGCATTTTACCCCTATGTTCTATTTATAGCAATGTCGGCCATACTGGTTGGCAAGAGGGATCATCATTTTTTATCTACATAACTAAATGATGATTGGCCAAGTAGTTCAAGAGGAGAATAATTTTTAATGGTTACAGGACGATGGACAATACACAGACAGACTCAATGTGATGAAAATAACGCCTTGATCCTCTAAAATTCAGCTCAAGAAAGCGTTTGGGTATTCATATTTTGATTATAAAAGTACCTTGAAATCATAAATTTTTATAGTCAGTTGGGATTATATATCAGCTAGCATATGGTTCAATTTTGGTTATTTCCAGTTTACAAAAGTGTCTAGTAACCAAATAACTTTGAGATCACAAAGGTATATTCATGCTTTTACAACAGTCTATTTAAACACTGGTAAGACCTAATTGTTTTCTAAATAAACAGCCTTTTAATTATAACTTATTTTGTAGATTGACATCCTGAGTGAAAGTGTTGAAAATGTCCACAGAGAAAAGTGAATCATTGAATTTTTATACATATCTGTCCCAAAAGATTGGATCAGAGCATGTCGTGAGAATTAGGAGGTTAAATGCCACTATTTCTGACCTTGGACATTATGAATATGGAATCGTGAGATCAATAACTAGTGGAAGTCGAGGTGAAGGACTTCAATTAAAACAAAGTGATTTAGATATGATGAATATTAATACTATCTTTAAGGTGTATGAATCAGAGACAGAAGTTGTTCATCAAAGTGAAGTTAAGGTCCCCTTAATTATAAATACTGAGGACACTGGTCCATGTTTTGCACAATTATGTCTACTAAATCATCCTGATTATCATTATATTTCTACAGGAGGTCTTATGAATATGTGGCAAAATAATCGTCTGGGATGTGTGCTTTCAAGTGAAAAATATAGATCAATGTTTTTCTCTATAAATGCTTATAATCCTTTCAAGTTCTTATTTAAAATTCATGGTCCATGTTTATCCGATAAATATGATGAACTTGATATATTAGATAGCAATAAATGTGACCAATGGATATTTCAAGCACCACCATGGGTTAGTAAACCACGTACAATGTGGCCTCCTCCTGAACTCGTTTCCAAAATAATATCTTGTGGAGTGTTATTTGTTCCAATTGGGTGCAAAGGATCTGCAAATGAAAATCTGGAATAGAGAATTTCATTTTCTGTTGCAGAAAAGTTTCTTATATTTTCTTTCAGTCATACACAATTATTGTTATGCTCTGTTAAAGATCTTGCTAAAGGAAATAGTAGAGAAACATGAAGATTTGAAAGGTTTATTGTGTTCATATTTCTTAAAAACATTGATGTTTTGGATTTCAGAAGAATCAGACCCAAATTTATGGAGACCCGATAATATCATTCCATGTTTCATGGCATGTCTACAAAGATTGATGTACTGTGTAAGATATTCAATATTGTCACATTATTTCATTCCTGACAATAACTTGTTCTCTCTACGGTTCAATGTTATGAACAAAGAAAGTATGACCACCATTCTTCTGAAGTTATATGAGCAAGGAATTAATTGTTTTGCATCTTCTGAGATCTTGCAAGATTATCAAAGTCAATCCCTGAATCTGTAATAAGTTGGAGTGTCAAACAACAAATAACGGCAACCTTTTCTATCAATTACGTTTCAAAAATATTAAAAGTCTGCTTTATCTTTTTCTACATCAATCCAGAACTTGTATATGTAAAAAACATAAAAAATATTTTTGCTTTAAAGTTATCAGAAGCATTCATGCGTGCCCCACAAAATATTTCAAAATGTCACTATGGCTCAGAAAACAAACACCAATACTTCAAGTACAAATATGATCTCAGCCATTTACTGATTGGTTTACAATTTGATGCAGTATCAGGATCAAATGGGAACACATGGAAAATATAAAATCAAATGTCATGGCTCTTTCAATTCACTTATCTGTCATGTTTTCCACATGCTCTGTTTTTAGTGTTTATCAATGTAACGATCGGTTAAATTGCGGCAACAAATTTGAAAGTTAATTAGCTTGTGATCAACAATCACTGAATGAAATATTATTTGTCGATAATACGTTATAGATGTGTAATAAATATACAAAACGTGCATGCAAGACTTAGTTTAGTATATATGCATGCATTGGTTCAATAATTTTGACAACATTAAAATTTCAAGAAGAAACTCGTTTCATATGACTTTAAAAATTAGAAGATGTGGTATGATTGCCAATGAGACAACTCTCCACCACGGACAAAATGATGTAGCTTGTTAGAAAGACATTTGATGTTGCAACAATGTTGTGTAAAGAAAGATGTAAAACTTTAGACATGGAGAGCATACACTCATCAATAAAAAGCCAATTATAACAGATATTTGACATGTTTTAATTTAAAAAAAGAGTTAAGTGTCTAGAGTCAGCAAATAGAGGGTCGTGTGCCTTACCCCTGTGCCCTTTTCGGCACCCCTGTGTTTTTATTTTTCCTCTCATCCTCAACAATTCAATGGATCTCTTAACACAAAGTTAAATATAAGATTTAGAGTCAAATCAGCTAGTAAACATGAATTTGACATAAATGGCTTCAATTTGCTATGCACATACAAAAATTAAAATCATTTTAGGCAGCTTGACTAAATTAAATACTTCATTACTTCCTTTAATATCAGTATCCACTCATTTTCTTCAAAAATTCTTTCTGACTAAAATATTTTGATGATATTTGACAAAGTGTACTTGCTATTTGTCAAGTAAATATTCTTCTTTTAATGTTGTATAAATGTATAAAATAAAAGAAGATGCTACATACAAATATAGTTCCATAAACATCCCCTGCTAAAACTAGAACTGAATTTAATTATTTGAACAAAAATCTACTACAAGCAGTGTATATGGATGTCAGTAGAGTTACAATAAAGGTATGATATCACACATTACTTGATACGTAAAGTATATTTGTGCTCAATGTATAATGTCAATTCCTAAGTTTGTTTTGGTCAAATTCGTAAGAAGAATGGTCCACTTCCTTTGAACTTTGGTGGATACCAAGGGTTCATATTTACTTTAGGCAATGGAAGGTCCGGGACCTTTGACCATAAATTGTAATAGGTCCTCCTTTATTCTTAGAAGGCCCAATTTTAATTGAAAATGCAATTTATAAAAACAGAAAATGCTTTATAATATCATAACAAAGCACCCATCATATCTAGTCCAAATAATTATGACGTCTTGAAAGGCTATTTAATTTTTTTGGCTGTGACATCTGATAACTAGTTTTTTGTTAGCTTTAAATTTGATTCAGATGGTAATAAGAGCTTATTATAACATTGGTAGTTGTTAAAATCAAACTGTTAAGAGTGAATCCAGTATGGATTATGTAAAATTTGTAAGATGAATTTTTTCATGTTTTTATATCATATTTGTCAAATTGTTTTTTTACATATGGAAAGGAAGAAATAAAACAAATATATATTAAAAAAATGTTCTTCATTAATCAAAACTAGAAAACTGACACATGCGACAGTACTTGCTCATTTGTGTGAGACACATAAACAGATCTAGACAAAGTTGATGCCCCAGCTTTGGTAATAGTGATATTATTGAAGGACAAAAAGACGGACAAAAGATATCATCATGATCATAGAGATATTCAAACTCACAAGTCGAAAAACAAACTGACAATGCCATGGCAAAACACGAAAAAACAACCATGAGACAAACGACAAACACAAAAAAGAAAAACTAAAGACTGATCATCATGAACCTCACAAAAAAATAGGGGTGACCTCAGGTGCTCCCGAAGGGTACACAGATCCTGAACCACATGCCACACAGGTCATGTTCCTCATAAAAGTACAAACCCAGTGATAAGTCTAATTCAGTTGCCCACATTCAAGGAAAAGAGGACAGGATTGTGGCTACGACAATTCAGACATATCATTTTCAGTTATTTTGTGCAATACACTATGCTGTTGCATCTATATGAACTTCAAAAAAATAAATTAAACAAGAGTGCACACACTGAAATGTCTTGCCTGTTTACTGACCATTGATTTTATGTTCAAAGTCTTTAAAATAAAGGTTTAATTACCTTCAAGATCCATAAAAATAGTTATCCTTATACTCATAATAAGTGAGAAATTCACATGACAAAAAAACTCATTTTTTTGTACAACAGTCACTGAACCAAAAAAATAAGGTCAAGGACATTGGACATATGACAGACAGAAACTTCGTAACATAAGGTATCAGCATACAAAGTAGGTGCATCCAGAGCTTCTATTTTCTGGAATATAAAGCTTTATACAAATAGTTTATGCCACCGCAGGATAGTTATCCCTATTTATTGCATTCGTCGCAGCAAGACAAACACCAAAACATTAATTTTTTTTTTATTTCAAAAAATTTCCCCAAAAGCAAAATTTTTCAAAATTTCCCTAAAAGGAAAAAATTGAAATTTGACAATGTGCAGCAACATCGGTGTTAAGGAACACTTCATAAGAAGTAAATTTGTTATCTTAAGCTTGGTGTAATCAGGGGTTTTCAGAATTTTACACCGGTGTTGAAAATGCATACACCCTTCAGCTGTGATTTTTTACTATATCAATGTGTTATTCTGTGTAATAAATCTGACAATATCTTTCTGAAATTTTATTTAATCAGTACCCAAGCCCTTGACATGTCTTTTATTTCTACCTTTGATTCTGTCACTCACCCCAGCCACTGACACTACTTCCTAAATAATACCTACCTGTGATTCTGTCTTTCACTCTAGCCCCTGACACTACTTCCTTTCCATTTTCATCTTTTGACTTATGTAATTCTAGAACCTCTATATAATTAGCGACAGATCCTCCCATCCTGGCAGTAGATATAGCTATAGCTATGTTCATTCTAGCATCGTCATGTTGCCCTAAAAAATAAATCAAAGTGCTTGTAAGCACTGAAGGGTAAAGATTGCTTTAATTTATCGTTGGGAAGTAAAATTATATTTTGCATTGTATAAAGGTGATTCAACTACAAATATGGACAAAGGAAGATAACTCCAATTTTAAAGATTAATTAACATTGACATCATTGATATTTTTAGAACAGATATTAGATTCCAGCACCTTGCACAAGTTGTGTAATTTTGTTGACAAGTATAACATCATTTTGTAACTTGAATATCTGAGCATATATTTCATTGATAGACTTCTGGAAATTTTCATGGATAGGATGTATAGAATGTTAAGATTAAGGCACTATACTAATAAATGTGTATCTCAAAAGTTGTGATAAACCTTGGAAGATTTAGATATCAAGTCAGTACCATAGGGTTTTGATTGCATTTCCTGGAATCTTTACCCATAAAAGTAAATTTTTGTACCATGTTTTACATCTACATCATTTGGTCTCTAATAGAAAGTTGTATCATGATTGGCAATCTACCACATCTTCTTTTTTTTATCTAGTAATTATGTTCCTTTCAAATAGAGAAAGTGATGTTGATGCATGTTTATCTGTGATTTAAAAGAAAATTACACTATATAAATTACTTGGGTCTGAAGTGCTTTTCTGGGTTGACTTTCATCAAGAATGTTCAAACCTAAACATATGAAAGGCAAGGATGTATAAATACTTTAGGAGTTATATGACCAAATGGGACTTAAAAAGAATAAACAAAATCAACTAAGGAAGGTCAACCTTTTTTTGAAGTACATGCTGTTAATTGACTTTTGGTACATCTTTTTTTTTCAAAGGAGTAACAGGAGCATTAGTAATCTGTGTTATTTGTTGTACTAACTAATATAAGTTCTTAAAAAAAATAAAATGACATCTGACAAAAAAGTAATTGTGATTGAGACAACAAATAAAGAATTGTTGAATGATTATAAATAACAAAAAACCGAAGGAGCCAAGATTGTGAAAAGGCATCACACAGAAAAACATGCTCACTTAACATTTTTTGCTTAATGCAATTGTTCGATTAATACAGTTTAAATATATAGGAAATCTTTTGGTGGGATTGAAAAGTGGTCGTTAACAGGTGACTGTTCAATACAGGTTGTCATTGACATAGGTTTGACTGTACATCATTTTGTCTCTGGTAGATAGTTGCATATCCTTATTGACATACCTGCTTAATAAATTTATTTTCTGTCTGCAACAGAACGTAGCTACCTCTCACTCAAAACACAAGTAACATATATTTACAAACCATCATAATAAACCAATGCTCCTTTAAGTGCCTCTTTCTTTAACATGGGGAATTTTTCTAATGCCTTTTTCTTTGAGAGGTAGTAACTTGATTTAAGTTTTTGTTTCCCGGCTACAAAATCATACATCTTTATACCAGCCCAAAAATATGGAATTTGCCAGTACCTAAAACAGAAATTAAAAGTCAGTTATATTATCACATTTGGCTTATGTTTCTTTCAACATGGTTGGGGTAATAGGTTTTTGAAGACAATACCAATAATATTATCAAAATTCTTAAACTTCACTTCAGATTCTTACAACACTGCCAACATTTAATTTATAATGCTTTTCTGAAATAAAAATATTAGCATTTTGTTTTATGAATTGTAATAAAGCTTCATTTTTTTTCTTCATTTTTATTAGCTCATATTTTCATAATTTAAAGTATTTTAGATGTTTTCCCTACAATTAAAGACTTGTATTATGTGATGTGCATTTTATATTGTTCTATCCTGTAACTGTGATCTGTGACATATATTGCAAGAGTTGCAAAGTGTTAGGTCTAAACAAATAAAAATTCACATTCTAAATTTTGGTAGCATCATTTATATGCAGCATTTCCAGAACTCGCTAATAACAAAACTTGCATTTTTGTTCATTGTTCAACTATCATTATAATAATTACTAAATTTTCATTATCTTTGAAGTTTATGGTTTGGCACACTGTACATACCTGGATTATTATTTACCTTTTTAAACTTTTTCATCTTTCACTGAACCATGTCAGAATTATGCTAGTAATTTGTTTTCATGTGTTTGATCCGTTAGTTATTTTAAAATGTATTCTGACATTGCTGTTTTTCAAGAAATTTCTACTTTCCCTTAGATTAAAGGTTGTATGGAAGTTTTTCTCCATCAAATACAAATTACCCAAATGATCTGTCTAGTTTTCTACTGCAGAATTATAATTTATATCTGGAAGAGGTTGAAATTAATAAAGGTCAGAGGTCCTAAACCATTAAATTTCAGATGACAGACCTTCCATTCCTCTGAAAAAAATGGTAACACCTGACCTTTCATTTTCAAATGGAAGACCTTAGTTTGTTAATCCAAAAAGTCCTTGGCCATTCATCTACGAAACTAATTTTGCTTGTGACTATTCTTTAAAGTGAAGAGATTCAAATTATCTTCTTCTATTTTAATATTTTGTTTTCTTTTATAATAAATGCATTTTTTCTTTACAAGGGAAGATAAATCATATAAATTTGTTTTACAAAATAATGTATTGTAAATTAATCTATTTTGTTTATATTATATTACAGTGACATTTTTACTTCTTTTATTTCCCAAAATCATTTAATAGTTATTTTATCAAATATTATTTCAAAGTTATTTCATTTACTTTCATCTTTCACTTGTTAAGTTTTTTAAGTTTTGCATTTTCCATATAACTTGAAGTTTACCCCTACAAAATATAAAATTGTGTAGTCTGTAAAATGTAAATAAGCAGTGATTTTTGCTTGGTTTGTACTTTAATAATAAACCACATTGATTATACTGAATTGTGACAAAGTAAGATTCTTCATGCATATTCCCATTAAATTGCCTTGCGTTATTATCACTTCCATTACAGGTAAAAATTTGTATGAAGTTGAAATGAATCAGCCAATGATAACAGGCCAACTATTAAAACAATGCCATTTTGAATACATGGATTTAAGTTCTATACTGATGCACTTACTTATAAATAGGTAACATTATTGGGAAAGGATAAGCTAGATGTGGAGCAATCTCTATCAGATTGGCTCTCTCTGTCAGAGCCTCTTTCACCATTCTATACTACAAAATAAAGTAATAAACATATTTTCTATGTGGTCAAGTTGGCTCCCATGTAAAGGTTTCCTTCAACATTTTATACTTGAGTTAAACAATAGTCTCCTTAGAGCTTGAATTGCTGACCTGGAATTTTTTTGTAAATCTTGCATTATTATTATCTTCAAGTTTTGCTGTTTAATGTATATTAATGCATGCTTTAATATGCCTTGGGCTGTTTTTGGCTCTTTGGTCAGGTTGCTGTCTCTTTGACACTTCCCTTTTAATTTTCTATTCTACTTAAGAAGATTCTATCTATCTACATGATCTATCTTAGTTTCTTCGAGAAAAAAAAGCCAAAATGATAATAAATTTTCTTTCAACAATAACTCCAATATAAGGGATTAATTGACAATTTCAGTCATATTTGACTTATTTGTAGCTCTTACTTTGCTGAACATTTTTGTTGTTTAAAGTTTAAAGATGATGATAAAATGGATAAGTTAGACATGAAAACATCTTTATTAGGTTTGCTATCTCTGTTTAATAGAGAACATTACCAGACCTATTTTACCAAGTGCCTGACATGCCAAATAGTTACACTTCAGAATTGAATAGGTTTTTTTCTCTCACAAAAACTAGTAAAAACAATACACAATTTCATAAATTGTTCTTGTTACTCCCCTTTTGCCAATCATTAGATATTCACAATTTCCTAAATTTCGAATTATGTTTTAAAGTGAATTATTTTTCTCATCATGACATTAAAATCCTTGAGAGTAAGCAGACTAAAATTGTCACCCTCCCTTCCTACTTTTATATATATCATTTGATTGATTTTTTTTTTTTTTTTTTTGCATCTGTGACGAGTACTTGTATGGCAGACATTTAATTTATGTGGCATGCCAGTAAATGTATTTTTCATGTTTATGGCCAGACAAATATATATTTTATTACATACACTGTTTTAATGAAGACAAAAGTAAAAGACAATTTACAAATTTACACACCTAAATTGTTTTGCCTTTCTACACGGAACTTTAAAGTTTTGTGCAACAAATTCACTCTGTTTTCCAAACCTTTTTGTGTGTTTTTTTTGTTCTAAGAAAGAACCATCTTTATTATATATATGCAGAAGCTATCGTATACCTGTTCTAAATCTAAATTAAATACAGCTTTCTGTAAATATCGTACTCCACCATGTATTAATTTTGTACTTCTGCTACTAGTTCCACTTGAAAAGTCATATTTTTCTACCATTGCTGTTTTCAAACCTGAAAAATATGACTTCAAAAATAAAAATATGTTCACGTTATACATGTTTTATATTCAAATTTCAAGAAGATTTGATCAACATAATCAATGGGAACTTTATTCATTCAGAAACTGAAAGTGTGACAGATGGACATGAGCTTCTTACCTGGAGGGGTGGCAGTCTTCACGATAAACTTTTGAATCAATAGGCCTGAACCTGAACATTATGAAAATTTTATTTTGATTCTATTAGCCTGAAGAAATGTTTTTTTACAAGCCAGGACTAGTGGGCCTGTGGTTGAGCTTTAAGACTGGGGTGGGTATAACAGATGATATATGTTTTAAACATGTATACCTATTGGATAATTTATCAATTACCTCGACTTGTAGCATCTAAAGCCACACCTGTCCCTGTAGCCCCTCCCCCTATCACAAGTACATCATAATGTTTTGTCTCTAGAGACTTCAGCATATCCTCTCTTGTTGGCAGTGGTGACCAGGCATATTTTTTATCAGTATCCATGGTGGCTGCAGAAACCAATGCAATCTGTAATATAACAAACCAATGGATACTCATGGCAGTTGTATGTTTTATAAAAAAAAAGATAACATTTTTTCAAGGATTTTATGCTTTTGTTTCTATCAAAGGGGTATACCCCTCCCTACATCATTCTACTGAGCTGGTAATGTAACAAAAAACTGAGAAGCATGAACCTAGAAGAATAAACTGTTATCACAGAGATATGTCTCATCCTATTTGTTATTTTGATAATGCAAATGTTGAAATTAAAATAGCAATACTTTATTAATATGTAAGTTACGCAAATATTCAAAGTCAATGAACCATGACTGAAGGTACAGGGCTAAACAATCTCCATAGAAATGAGATGTGCCAATACTAATACAACTGTATACCAAATACCACTGAAATCTCATAAGTCGTTCCCTTTAAACAAACACAAACATTTACTTGTAAACTATGTAAAAGTTTCAGTCAATGAACCATAATGAGGGTGTGGGGTTATATAATCTCCATGGAAATGAAACTTGCAAATGCCAATACATTTGCATACCAAATATCATTGACTTAACATTAGTGGTTCATCTTAAACTGACCTAATCACAAACTAATACATGTAAACAAAGCAAAAGTTTCAAAGTCAATAGACCATGACTGAGGGGGCGGGGCCAAATAATCTCTGTGGAAATGAAATATGCCAATGCTTATACAACAGCATACCATATATCATTTACCTACCACTAGTGGTTCCCCATAAACTGACCGAATCAAAATCTAATATACATGTAAACTAAGCAAAAGTTTCAAAGTCAATAAACCATGACTGAGGGGGCAGGCCAAATAATCATCATGGAAATGAGATATGCCAATGCTCATACAACTGCATACCAAATATCATTGACCTACCACTAGTGGTTCCCCATAAACTGACCTAATCACAAACTAATACATGTAAACTAAGCAAAAGTTTCAAAGTCAATAGACCATGACTGAGGGGGCAGGGCCAAATAATCTCCATGGAAATGAGATATGCCAATGCTTATACAACTGCATACCAAATATCACTGACCTACAACTAGTGGTTCACCATAAACTAGACCTAATCACAAACTAATACATTGTTGAAGACACCGACGCCGCCAACGTGGGAAACAGCATACCTATGTCTCGCTTTTTGACAAAAATGAAGGATGAGATTCCACTATTGTAAGTAGTTCTGCTCCACTTACATGTATCATGCTTATCCGTCATATTGCACATGGATTATCTGGATGTAAATATCTGCTGATATTTGTATTTAATCATTTCAGAGAAGAGAATGAAAAAGTGGTAAATTAAACATCTGATATATGGTTATCTATGACACAGATCTCATCCTCATTGTTTCATTCAGACAGTTCAATTAATTTCAACAATTACAAACGAAAGTGAACCAAAAACAATATACAAAATTCAAATTTACAAATGAAATGGAGTAATGCAAATTTTATAAATCAGGATGGTCAAACTGTCTAATGATATTTGTATGTGTCTTCTTTTTCTAGAGAAACCACTTTTTTATTAAAAAATTCAAATGGTCAGCATGGTCAGGTGCTATATGTAGGTGTCATTCGACTCATTGTTTTTTAATGTTTTGAAAAGGTATTATTCAACATTTTTTTTTAAACTGTTAGTCCACATGGTCTCTAGGATGTCTTTGTATTGTTTTATACAAAATGAAGTTTCAGTTTATTCTGCTTAATCTTTTTCGAGTTTCATGAATAGTATGAGTCTGCTGTCTTCTTCAACCCTAGATGATTATGATCACTTTTCTCAACTTAAGCTGTCTTACTACGATCATTAATCAAGATCATAAGACATGTAAGACAGCTTAGGTTGAAAATCATTACTCAAATTTTCTAACTTGTCATATATTTCTATATATACCTGATTTTGTTGTTTAAGTTTAGGGTAGACATAGGCTATCACACAAACACCTCCACCAATCACTAATCCTTTCTTTGAGACCCTCTGAAAGGATTTCAGAATGGTGTGGAAGTTCCTCATTGTACCCAATCTCTGCTGGTTTGCCTGAAAAATAATTAAAAATAATGTTAGAATGCAATGGAAAAGACAAGAGTTCTTTCTTGAATTTAACCTAAATTCTACATTATCATGAAGCTTGGGCACTTGAAATAGAGTGTAATAGTTGTTTTGAGCTTTGAACTAGCTGCCAGTACTCTTAAGCTCTGTCTTTTTTGTTGTGGAGATGTATAAATTCCCTACCACGTCTGGAGTGTGTTTTTGTTATTTGTTTTCTGCTTTGTATCAATCTGATGAGTTAAACCATTTTCAAATGATTTTTATGATGCTTTGTTACACCATTGTTCCAGGTTAGGGGGAGGGTTTGGCGCCAGCAAACATATTTAACCCTGCCACAATCAGTATGTGCTTGTCTCAAGTCTGAAGCCTGTAATCACAATGAATCAGTGGTTGTCATTTGTTGCTGTATATCATACATGTATATATTTTTTTCATTCACTGTTTTGTACATAGATCATGCCATTACCAGAGTTGCGAAAACTATCGGTCCTGTCAGTCCAGACCGCCAAAAGGAGGCTCGGACCAGTATTTTGAAGTCTGATGACCGATGTAAAAACGGCCAATGCAGTGCCTATGTAGGCACATTTTTACATCGGAAATTAGATGTACCCGCGACTAATTCCAGTACGTTTTTTACATCGTTCATCAGATGTACCTGCAGATAATTTCTACTGGCTTTGTCAGTTTATTTTCGATCTATGAGTTTGAATTTTCCCTCTGTCATGTCTGTATCTTTCACCCCTCTTTTTTTTCCAGTACTGGTTTCGAACTCTATTATAACTTGACAAACCAAAGTGAAGAGATACACATGGCCATTAAATTTGTTCTTTACATACCTGCCAACTTTTCAAAATCTCCATGGGTGGATTTTAAGAAAAAGAGGACCTAATGCTCCTCTTATATTGTCATAAGTGTCCTTAATCTACTCCTATATTGTTTTCATGAGTATATAAGTGCTTAAATACCCTTTTAACTCATTTGAATGCCTGTTTTGAGGTCTTCAGTTTATATAATAAAGAATTTCAAAAGTCAGGTAAACACCTCTCATGGGGGATATCCCCCATAAATCGGGATAGTTGGCAGGTCTGTCATTAAGCCATTCCTGGTAAACAATAGGCAGTGGAACCTTCCAATGAAGCAAGGATTTGTATACTATACAAATCCTTGGATGAAGCTACATGTAACAATTACTGTCACAATTGAGAAATGATTCAGATGATGAAATGGACAGTGAAGATGACTTTGAATTAGAACAATCAGAAGACCAGAACTTCATTGTTAATTTGCCAAATAAAGTTATTTTTAGATAAAATATGTTATTAATTTTATTTCAGGATAAATTTGACATATTTTGTAGGACCGGCAAAAATTTTGTAGGACTGATATATAATCTTGCTTTGTCAGTCCCATGACTGACGGGTCAAAAAAGGTCAAAGCTGAAGGTTTTCCGTTGCGCTTTTTGGGATAATATTGTATTAAACATGTTAAAATGAAGTTTTGAGGTAGGTGTTGGTTTTTTTTTTCTATTATTATGTATTATTCGCACATTTACTGATTTCAGCAAGTCAACATGGCGGCTCCTTAGTTACAACATGTCAACAGTGAATTTGACGGTAGCTTACGAGAAAAAATGTAAATTAAAAATGGCAAATATTGGGTTTGAGTATTGAAAGAATTAAACACATTTTTTCTAGCGGTTATTTAAGTAATAGTTCATGTAAGCTACAGGCCATGTGTAAATTTCCAACAAATCTATGGCTTCCATGAATTATTTCTTAAATATACCATAGATTAATAATCAAATTATTGTTTTAAGAAAACAGTCAAGTTCATTGGCTGGCTTCAATTACATAATTCATGTGTTATTACAATGCAAGTTACCAAGAAAAGTATCCTTTGAACAATGTTAAATAATCAAAATTTCTTGAATTTTAAAATAAATTCATATTTCACATTGAACTACATAATATGTTGAATGTATACTGCATGAACATACATGACATACATGTAAACAGACATTCTCCTTATCAACTTCGACATTCATGAACAGGAATGGAATCTTAGATTAATTGTTCAAATAGTAAAGGATTTAATTTCGAGCCCATTACAACGCATTCCACTTTTTCAATTTTAATCACTGCTCACGTTTTGACAGCATACTATTAAGCTTATATGAAGACAAGATCCATATCCTTTACAGCAGCACGGCTTCATGTCAGACCATCGGACTGTGGGATTATCGGACTGTCAGACTATTGGACCCTCAGACTACAAGACTATCAAAATTTCGGGATGTCCATTTCTAGCTACACTCCCGATTAATACAACTGGCCTTGAGATGTTCAGTTTCACAGTTAAATTTCATGTCATTTTTACTTTATACAACAAAACTGCTTGTGAATCTTTTTTTTCTCACATGACACTGTTGACATCCTGATTCCCTTTTCAATTTTGACAACTAATTATAGATCAAAATTTAGTATGAAGACTAACAGTGAGTTACACTATACACACTAACAGGAGGGTAGGAATGCCCTTGACCGTCAGGCATCAACTGGTAATTTTCGGCTACTGTTAGCGTAAAATTGGTTAAAAATTTACTGTGATTCGTCAAAATATCCTTATCGTCTTTCGTCAGAGGTCTCAAATAATTTTTACCGTTATTAAAAAATTAACGTGATTTGTCAAAATCAGTAGATTTTTTTATTGTCTAATAGAAAGTGTACTTTTTATCGTAATGCACCAAGATTTACCGTTAACGTCATTTGGCAAGAATTTTTAACGTTATTCGTTCATGAAGGTACCCGACCCTCTAACACTAACAGTAACAGACAGCAGATAGATCCTGATGTTTACATGACATCATCCAGCCAACGAAACACAAAAAGCTATCAATTAACAATATAGGTCAAACACCAAGCACAATCAGAAAAGCCTAATCTATAAAAAAAAATATGTATAGTATGACAAAATACACCTCAAACTCTTATAAAGAATAAGTCGGCTGCTGCTGCATTTTTCATGACCTTGACTTAGAATTCAATACTTCCGGTGTGGTGTATAAAACCCGGAACCATTAGACTGAGCGAAACAAGAAAAACAGAAACTAGATCTGCGTTGTGAAAGTTCCATCTTGCTTTTTGCATTGTATGTTGTATTGTATCCTTAAAAGTGTATATAACCTCCTTCTACTTTAGCAGTCCGAACCCATTTAGAGTTATAGATATACAGAACTAACCATAGTAAACATGGTAAAGAGACCACCAAAGCCAAAAAAGAAGGCCATTGTTGACTGTGTTATATAAAAAACTGTAACAGTGATATCGGATTCTATACTATAGCACCTAGTCCAAATGAATATGACGTCTTGAAAGGCTTTTAATTGTTTTGCTGTGACGCCTTCTTATGTTGTAAGAAGATGTCTCAGAAAAAAAAATCTTTTAAAGACGTCATAATTATCGTGAAAACACCGGGACGGTACCAGCAGCATCTGAACCCTCAATATTAGACGAATCCTTGTCTGTTCACCCAAAATCATGTTCGCTCCCATTCTCGTTCGCCCCTTTCACCTTCGCTCCCTGGATCTGTTCTCATCTGTTTATAAATGTTTTGTGTTGAAGAAGTTTTAAGTCATGCTTTAATTACGGAGCGTCTTTTAATAGAATACCCCAGAATATCACAGAACACCACAGAACACCCAAAATATACCACAGAACTATACAAAAAAACAATAAACTACTAAAATATACCACTGAACATTCAAATTACTTTAAAAAATGCAAAACTGATAATTCAGAATTATATTATTTCTATAATTTGTGTTACACTAATGACTAGACGATTTTAACCAGATGAGATATAAATGAAAATTTTTATTTGGTAGAATTTTTTATATTTGGAGACCTTTGAGATACTATAAAACTCATAATGAACATGATGAAAATAAAAAATAATAGTTTTGAGCATAAAAGTATGTTTTCAATATCGACAAAAAGTGTTAATATCCCTTTAATATTATAATATTTGTTCATGAAATTAAGAAATCAGTGAGATTTATAAATATGTTATATTTAATGAATGGCTATTATTTATTTTGAATTTATTGAACCATAAAATTAATTTTGACTCTTCACATTGAATAATCCGCGAAGCGGATTATGTAAAATGAAGAGTCAAAATTAATTTTATGGTTCAATAAATTCAAAATAAATTATTGCCATTCATTATAAATAAATTTCCATCAAAAATAAGGCTTAAAAACTTTTATATTATTTATATTAACAATAACAACGTACACACGTTGGCGTATGAATACACAACGTCAGAGTGGGAGTGTCGCCATAAAAATTGACAACATTGAAAATAAAAGTAATACTTTTAACCAATCAGATGACAGTAAATACACCAAATTTATTTATATAACAATATTAACTAACATGTTTTTCTACTAAAAAAGATAACCTGACAGATTGTACCGACGAAATTTTTCCCGAAATTTATGTATTGACGTGATCAACAGAAAGTGTTTTTTTTTTATGAAATTAAGAAATCTGCGAGATTAAAAAATATATTATATAATTATATAAACTTTATATTAAAAAACATGTTTTTCTACCTACATGTAAAAAGTTGAAATTCTTCTTTGACAATGTTTGAATGGATTCTAATTACCGCCTGATTATATAAGGTAATTCAATTAAATGTATTTGATGACTCGGGTGTGAAAACTTAAATGACATGTTTACTGGCTTGATTTGGTGATTACGACAAGTGTCAAGATTAGATAATCTATTTGAATTTTGGTACTTTTAATGTTTTGGTGAACTAACTCAGATCAACATTCTGGACTCAAAAATATAGAATCTGTATATAAATGTAACATACTGTGGATTCATTTATTTTCGTGGATATCAATTTTTGTGGATTGAGGAAAAATTGTATTTTCGTGGTTTTGACAAAGTTTGCATACAAGCTTGTAGAACATGTAGAAAATTTGTATTTCCTTGAATGTTGAAATTCGTGGTTCACCTAGGCCTGTATCCAAGAATTCCACGAAAATTGGTGTCCAACCAATAATGAATGAATCCACAGTATACCAGTTTTTCAATATTAAGTTGCAGCTCAAGGATTTCTAAATGCATACCCAATTTTGTAAAAATCCAAAATATTATCCAATGACTTTTATTTCATCTCAAGTAAAGTATGTGTATTCGATTTGTTGGCCACAACTCTAATTAAATGGCACATTAACCATGTTTATATTTAATAATATATTTTGACTATTTTTTGTAACAACTCATAGTTATAAGAAGATGTGGTATGAGTGCCAAGGAGACAACTCTCCATCCAAGTCACAATTTATAAAAGTAAACCATTATAGGTCAAAGTACGGTCTTCAGCACAGAGCCTTGGCTCACACCGAACAGCTATAAAGGGCCCCAAAATAACTAGTGTAAAACCATTCAAACAGGAAAACCAACGGTCTAATCTATATAAAACTCAAGAAAAGAGAAATACTTATGAACCACATCAACAAACGACAACTACTGAACTGCATGTGAACATCAGATTCCTGACTTAGGACAGGTGCAAACAAATGCAGCGGGTTTAAACGTTTTAATAGGTACCATTACCAACCTTCACCCTTATCTGAAACAATAGTGTAACATCACAACATAGAAAGACACACTATAAAATAACAATTTCAAAAAAACAACCAAAATTTGAACAAATGCTGCCAAGTAGAATAATGTACACAGGTAAATGAAAATAATTTTGTTGTAAGGTATACAGTATAAATGTAGAACAGAAATATTTTTTACAAAATAAATAATTTTGTTGTTCATAGTACGAGCACAGAAGTGAAAATTTGTAGTCATACCAGACACTTATCAAAGCTGGTATATATTAAAAATAGAGAGACGAGATATAGGAACTATTTTATTTAAATAGAGTATTAATACATAATATGTTTTGGAATGCTGGTCAGTAGTTACTGGGGGACACTTGCATGTCTAGGTTTTTAACCAATTAGCAATGGGGTTTCCCAGTCACTGCCGCGTGTGCTTCTCGTTTACTAATTGTTTTTCGAGATCATACTAATTAACCAATGAGATTCATAGCTAAATTTGAATTAACCAATCAGCGCTTAATTAGTAGGGCTTTTGTTTTATGCACACAGGCTCAACTATTCCTGAAGCAACGCTTGCTTGCAGCAGCCATTATTATTTTTCTGGGAAAAAATTTTAGGGGTTATGGGGCCAACAGTTTAGGAATTAAGGGCCAAAAACAAGCATTTTTCTAGTTTCAAGACAATAACTTGTGTGTGAGTGTATGGATCTCTCTGACATTGTACCACAAGGTTCCATATCACAAAGGGAAGGCTAGGATTGAGTTTGGGGTTAATTGCCCAAATATGTAGGAATATATAAGGGGCCAAAAAAGGGCCAAAAACAAGCATTTTTCTAGTTTCCAGACAATAACTTGTGTTTAAGTGTATGGATCTCTCTGAAATTGTACTACAAGGTTCCATACTACAAAGGAAAGGCTGGGAACGAGTTTTGGGGTTATTGCTCCAAGGGGTTTCAAAAGTTGGGGGTGGATTTTTTCCAATTTTTTTTAGAGGATTCATATTTTTTTTCAAAATTTTCAAAATTTGAATTTTTGAAAAGTTTCAAGAAGAAATCTTCAATTGCACAGTATTTGGCAATAGATTTGTAAGATCTTTGACCACATTTATTTTGTGTCAGAAATCTATATTATGTCAAAAATTTTATCATAATCCAAATTCAGACAGCATCAAGCTTGAATATTGTGTTCAAATTTGTACCAATTGTTCAGGGTTCGACCTCTGCTGTCGTATCAGGCTGCGCTCAGCGAAGCATTTTATTAAAAAGTGAAATAAAACTAACAAGAAAAAATTGAAATGTATTTAAAAAATAAATGTTGCAAATATACCTCAGAATTACATTTGTTTTGACTTTAAATAATTTTTGTTTATTATGGTTTTAATAGGTCTTTTCGATATGGACCCAATTATAGGCCACTTTAGTGGTGGCATGGCGATAGTGAGTCCACCCTAAATAGAAAATTTAAATTTAATTGAATAATAAATGTCAAAATATAAAGAGAAGATGACAATAACATCAAATGTTGAAGTATTAATATTTCGAAGTTCTGTGGTGTTCTTTGGTAAAAAGATGCTCCCCTTTAGTTAGTGTATTGGTATAAAAAATAAATAAAATAAGTTTTTTTTATTGTTTTGAAATAAAGTGTCATTCTAAAAACATAAACTGGTTTTCTTTTGTGAATTATTTTAAATTTGACAAAATGAATGCTTTGGAGACGTTTCAGCCATAAACCTGTTAATGAATATTGTCATGTCATGATGATCAAAGACTAAGTCATTCGTCTTCAAGACTTGTAAAACAGAGACAAAAGATTACAAACGACTTTTAAACTCGTCACAACACTGCACAAGCTGTAAAATAATTATCTTTCAATTTTTATATAATATTCATTGTTTTTACTCCTACCAAGCTAACTACTTGTATTTTACTTTACACCAACACCTAACAATAGTACCAAATTACTTTGTAAATACCAATTAATGGTAATCTTAAATAAATTAATAATCAATCATCTATTCACAAAAGAAGATATTTCATTAAAAAATTCTCGAATTTTTATTCATTAAATAAATATTTTGATATATACATCTAAACAAGTGTGCACACGCTGAAATGTCTCACCTTCTTTACTTATCATTGATATTATGTTGATAGTCCTAAATATAAAGCTTTATTACAACTGTCACATAAACTTAACATTAACCAAGAAAACTAAACATTGACCAATGAACCATGAAAATGAGGTCAAGGTCAGATAAACCATGCCAGGCAGGCATGTACAGCTAACAATTCTTCCATACAACAAATATAGTTGACCTATTGCTTATAGTTTAAGAAAAACAGACCAAAACACAAAAACTTAACACTGAGCAATGAGCTGTGAAAATGAGGTCAAGGTCAAATAAAACCTGCGTGACTGACATATAGATCATAAAATATTTCCATAAAACTCAAAATCTTAACTTTGAACACTGAACCATGAATATGAGGTCAAGGTCAGCTAGATATGTACACCTTACAATCATTCCATACACCAAATATAGTAGACCTATTGCATACAGTATAAGAAAAACAGACCAAAACACAAAAACTTAACTATATCCACTGAACCATGAAAATGAGGTCAAGGTCAGATGACACCTGCCAGTTGGACATGTACACCTTACAGTCCTTCCATACACCGAATATAGTTGACCTATTGCTTATAGTATCTGAGATATGGACTTGACCACCAAAACTTAACCTTGTTCACTGATCCATGAATTGAGGTCGAGGCCAAGTGAACACTGTCTGACGGGCATGAGGACCTTGCAAGGTACGCACATACCAAATATAGTTATCCTACTACTTATAATAAGAGAGAATTTAACATTACAAAAAATGTTAACTTTTTTTTAAGTAGTCACTGAATCATGAAAATGAGGTCAAGGACATTGGACATGTGACTGACTGAAACTTTGTAACATGAGGCATCCAGGTCTTCCACATTCTAAAATATAAAGCTTTTAAGAAGTTAGCTAACGCCGCCGCTGCCGCCAGATCACTATCCCTATGTCGAGCTTTCTGAGACAAAAGTCGCAGGCTCGACAAAAACCATCTAATAATTCAATTGGTATTTGAATAAAAATAGGGTTGGAATGGACCCAGGAGGCGAACGTGTATGGTGCGAATGTGTTTTGGGAGCGAACGGACCTGATACCATATCAGACTCTAAAGACAGTGCTCTTAGGGAGCTACCATTTGATTTTTATGGGGGGCTAGGATGAAAAATTTTGTCCTGCATTTTTTTTTAGCTGTAATCTCTGTCCTGCTTTTTTATTTTTTACTCTATTCGGTCCTGCATTTTTTTTTTTTAGTTTATCCTGACTTTTTTTTACCTAAATTGTCGTCCTGACTTTTTTTTTGCAAGTGTCTTATCCTGCCTTTTTTTTTTACTCAAAACTCCTGTCCTGCCTATTTTTTTCAAATTTCATCCTAGCCCCCCCATAAAAATCAAATGGTAGCTCCCTTACCAAAGGAGCCAAAGAAGATCATCACTTACTCAACCAGTTAGACTACCTTAAACCCTTTTACACTCATTCTTTTTTTGCTGCGTACCATTCATCCAAGCAGCTCACAGGTCCACTACACAACACTAGGGTTCATTAGCTCCCAATACATGTTCGCACGCTACATTTGTACATATCGGAACCCCTCAGGTTTGCCCTCTGAATACATAATGGCAGGACTGGAAAAAAGGAAAAACATGTTGAACATGAAATAAAAAACAGTGATCACATTGCTCGAAAATTACCCTCATAATTTTTTAAACATAATATTTCTTTTGGTGATTGATAATTAATGATTTAATGTTAATTATGTTTGATAACTGTTAATTAGTATTTTCACAAAGCCAAATTTGGTATTATTGTTCTGTGTTTGAAAATCATAATTGTTATTACATGTACATGTATAACTAGCTTTGGTGTAAATTCTGCATGTAGTTAGCTTGGCATGAGTATTATTAAAACTCAATGCAGATTTGTTGGTATCATTGTTAGTCTTAGATGAATGAACTCTGCTTTGATCTTCATGACAATTTTATATTCATGAATAATTTTTTCAAAATAATTAATAAAACACTAAAGGAAACCTGTTTACATTTTTAGGATGTCACTTTATTTAAAAAAACTAATTTATCATGTTTATAGCAATACA